>OU342741.1:92986705-94375299 GCA_910589775.1 Avena eriantha
AAAAAGGTGGTGAAGAATTGTGCATGGCCCATGCAAAATAATAATGCCATTATTTATTTTGGTGAAGACAATATGAATATTATGGCATTACTCTATGCATATCCAAGAAGTGGAGATAAAACCAAGCACAAGAATTTAGAGGATTTAATCCATCCCAAACTACATGAGCTAGAATAAAATATCAAAGAAAAAGAAAGACAAGCTCATTGTTAATGGGATGGTGGAATTATAAAGTGGTGGAAGAGAAAGATGGTGGAATGGAAATAAAAGATATGCCCCCAACTCAACTTGGGCATTTAGACAATATATCAATAGCCAAAATATAATATCAAGAAGCAAATACAATTAATAATGCATGTGAGAGAAGAACCAAAAGAAAAGAAGTTTTATATGATGCTCAAATGCAAGGTGGCATGATGACATGAGCATGATATAATTATGATGCAACAATAATAACTATGGAGTAGCCAATATCTTACTAGGGACAAGTAGCATTACAATTGTTAGACAATTGGGATGCTACAACTCTCCCCCACTAAACAGGAATCTCGCCCCGAGATTCTAGGAAGAAGAAGACTCAAAGAGGGTAGGATACTTGGCACGGAGCTCATCTTCACGTTCCCAGGTGGCTTCATCAACGGAATGGTGCGACCACTGCACCTTGCAGAACTTGATGGACTTGTTGCGAGTCCTCTTCTCTTCTGCGACTTCAAGATTTTTGTGGGGTGTTCTTGATAAGACAGATCTTCTTGGAGATTGATGAGTTCATGGTCCACGGTCCTGCCGGGATCCTTGAAGCACTTCTTGAGTTGAGAGATGTGAAAAACATCATGGACTTGAGTTGTTCAGGGAGCTCAAGAGCATAAGCAACTTCTCCTCTTCTTCCCACGAATTTTGAAAGGACCGATGTATCTAGGAGCCAGCTTTCCTTTGATACCAAAATGGTGCGTGCCTCTCATGGGAGTGACACGAAGGTAAATGAGATCACTAGGGACATACTCCATGTCTGTGTGCTTTCTATCATAATTGCTCTTCTGGCGACTTTGAGCAATCTTCAGATTTTCAAGAATGATGTGAACTTTCTTCTCCTCCGCTTGAGTTACAATGTCGGGGCCAAACAATATTCTTTCACTTGCGCCCGACCAACCAATCGGAGGTTCTGCACTTGCGACCATAGAGAGCCTCAAATAGTGCCATCTTTAGAATTTTCTGGAAAACTGTTGTTGTAAGAGAATTCAGCATAAGGAAGACATTCTTCCCACTTCATGCCGAAAGAGATAACGCAAGCACGGAGCATATCTTCTAGAATCTGATTGATCCTTTCAACTTGTCCTTGCGACTGAGGGTGGTAAGCTGTGCTGAAGTTTAACTTTGTTCCCAAAGCATTTTGGAAACTTCCCCAGAACTTGGAAGTGAAGATGCTTCCACGGTCTGAACTGATCTCAAGAGGAATTCCATACAAAGAGACAATTCTGTTGATATAGAGTTCAGCCAACTGAATTGCAGAAATTGTTTCCTTGACTGGAAAGAAGTGAGCTACTTTGGAAAGCCTGTCAATGACAACAAAGATTGCATTGTTGCCTTTCTGCGACCTTGGAAAACCAGTGATGAAGTCCATCTCTACTTTCTCCCATTTCCATTCCGGAGGCTTCAATGGCTGTAGAAGACCGGAAGGTTTCTGATGAACAGCTTTAACTCTGCGACAAACATCACACTCTGAGACATACTTGGCACAATATCGTTTCAAACTAGGCCACCAATATTGTGTTTTCAAGTCCATGTACATCTTAGTGCTGCCAGGGTGAATAGAAAGAACAGAATCATGCGCCTCCTTGAGAACTTGCTCTCTTAAACCCGGGTAGTTCAGAACAAACATCCGGTGTTCAAAGAAAAGAGTGCCTTGGTCATCTACGTGAAAAGACTCATACTTCGGAAGTTGAATGTTGGAGATGATCTTTTTAGTGTAAGGATCCCCAAGCTGAATGAACAGACCTTTTCTTCCAAGAGGGGTGTTGCTAGAAGGTTCAGAAGATAACCTTGATCCACAATTTCAAGGTTTAGCTTGCGGAATTCCTCACACAAGAGAGGCTGTTGTTCTTCCACCATGAGGTTGTTGACATAAGCTTTTCGGCTGAGAGCATCTGCCATGACATTAGCTTTGCCCGGGGTGTAGTTGATGGTCAAATCGAAATCATTGATTGTTTCAATCCACCTCCTCTGACGAAGGTTGAGATTAGGCTGTGTGAAGATATACTTCAGACTCTTGTGATCAGAAAAGATCTCACAATGGTTGCCAAGCAAGTAATGCCTCCATACTTTCAAGCAAAGACAACTGCTGCGAGTTCGAGGTCATGTGTAGGATAGTTGATCTCATGCGTCTTCAACTGGCGAGATGCATAAGCAACAACTTGCTTTTCTTGCATAAGGACCGCATCCAATCCTTGCAATGAAGCATCACAGAAAATCTGGAAAGGCTTTGATGTATCTGGAGGAACCAAGACTGGTGTGGAAGTGAGCTTCTCTTTGAGTGTTTTAAAGCTTGCTTGACATGCAGGAGTCCAAAGATATTTCTTGCCTTTCTTGAGGAGATCGGTAAGAGGCTTCGCAATCTTGAGAAGTTTTGAACGAAGCGACGGCAGTAACTGGCCAAACCAAGGAAACTCCGGACTTCTTTGACATTTATGGGTGGGAAGCTAGTCCATAATTGTCTTAATAGTTTCTGGGTTGACGGCGATGCCCTTGGCAGAGATGACGTGACCAAGGTAGGTGACTTGAGGCAGCCAAAACTCACACTTAGAGAACTTTGCATACAGGCGGTTCTCACGAAGCTTGTTTAGGACACACCGAAGGTGTTCTTCATGTTCTTCTTTTGACATTGAATAGACTAGAATGTCATCCAGATAGACCACAACGAACTTATCAAGATACTCCATGAAAACCGAGTTCATAAGCCTCGAGAAGGTGGCAGATGCGTTGGTGAGACCAAAAGACATGACCGTGTACTCATACAGGCCATAGCGGGTGGTGAAAGCTCTTTTGGGAACATCTTCCTTGCGGATCTTGATTTGATGATAACCACTTCTCAAATCAAGATTAGAGAATACCACAGCTCCAGCTAGCTGATCAAAGAGATCATTAATCCGCGGAAGGGGATATTTATTCTTGATTGTTTTAGCATTGAGTGCCCGATAGTCAACACAGAGTCTATCAGTCTTGTCTCGCTTCTTCACAAAGATGGTTGGACTACCCCAAGAAGAAGTACTGTGCTGAATGAAACCCAACTTCTCTTGTTCATCCAACTGACGCTTAAGTTCAGCCAACTCAGCAGGACCCATTTTATAAGGCCGCTTGGAAATATGAGCAGTACCAGGTTCAAGTTCAATGACAAACTCAAGCTCACGATCCGGAGGCATACCTGGCAACTCTTCAGGAAAGACATCTGGAAACTCACAAACTACAGGAACACTCTGAATACCTTCCATAACATCATCATTCAGAGCTGCCAAAGAATAAAGCTGAATTGCAGGAGTCAGACTTGGAGAATAGACTATATGGCCTTCAGGAATTTTCAGAGAAACCGAACGTTCAGCACAATCAATCACAGCTGCATTTGCTGTCAACCAATCCATGCCCAAGATAACATCAATATCAGAATTGCCCAGAACAATTAAGGAAGCCGGAAACAAAGAACCACCAATCTCAATTTGATTGCCATGGCTGATCTTAGTAGATAACAATCTTGCCCCGGGAGAAACAACCATTAACTTTCTATCCAGCTGGTCTATAACAAGCTCATGCTCATTTGCAAATTTGTGAGAAACGAAAGAATGTGAAGCACCAGAATCAAACAAAACTCGTGCAGGAACTGAGTTAACAGGAA
This sequence comes from Avena eriantha, assembly GCA_910589775.1. Lineage (NCBI taxonomy): Eukaryota > Viridiplantae > Streptophyta > Magnoliopsida > Poales > Poaceae > Avena > Avena eriantha. The sequence goes on from OU342741.1 coordinate 92,990,586, forward strand.
GCATACCCATGACAACTCCAGGTGCATGCTCAGCTTGAGCGATGTTGACACAGTTGGCACGAGCAACCATAGATCCCGGCTTAGTGTTGATGTTGAGAGCCCGAGGTGGAGGTGCACGAATCATAGGAGCACTTGCCGCAGGTCTTGGAGGTGGTGGTGGGAGAGCTTTGTTGTTCATTGGACAATTCCATTGCTGATGGCCAGTGTTTCCACAAGTATAACAAGCACTAGGTGGACGTGGAGCAACGTAGCCAGGGACTCCGCCAGACGCTCCAGGGTAGTTGTGGTTGTAGCCCCTGGGAGCCGCAGTGAAGGAGTTTGGTGGCCTTGGTGCGTAGCTTGAAGGTCTTGGTGGAGCAGGGAGCGACAGTGGGGTGTTAGGAACCCAGACACGACGCTTAGAAGGAGCTGTCATAGCAGAAGAGCTTGCTGTATCACGGCTGTGTTTCTTTGACTCCTCAAACACTTGCCTACTTGCTTCTTCCTGCAGAGCTGTGTGCTGAAGTTCCAGGAAAGATGCTGGCCTTGCATGAGTGATTGCATATTTGATGGAAGCATTGAGGCCTTGCCGAAACCTCTTTTGCTTCTTCTTGTCATCAGAGATCTCATTGCCACCATAACGAGACAGGTTCATGAAGTTTCTGATGTAGGTGTTGACATTGTCAGTGCCCTGCTTGAGGTTGAGAAACACTTCCTTCATCCTTTCCATGACAATTTCTGACAGATATTGCTCTTTGAAAGCAGCAGTGAACCACTCCCAAGTAGGCTGAAAACCAGAAAGAGCTGCCTTGAGATAATTTTCCCACCAGAGAGCTGCATCTCCCTTCAGAAGGTGAGTAGCACACTTGACCCATTCTTGCTCGGGAACATCCGCAGTCATCAGCAACCTTGACACTTCACGAAGCCAATCATCCACATCAAGTGGCTGATCAGACACCTCAAATTGGCGTGGGTTGAACTTGAGAAAACTCTTGATGTCTCCTCGCTTGGGAGGTGGAGGTAGCGGAGCAAACTCATTCCTCCTGACACTTTCCTCGAAGCGCTGCTGGTTCTGCTGCATAGTGCCCAAAGCATTTGCAATACTTGCCAAAGCAGCCCCGAGTTCAGGTGGTATATCCTCCTCAGAACAGCGTGGTGGTGCCATCCTGTGATTGATATAAACACAAGTCAGTACTATAATGGAGAATAATAATAATCCAAAATAGTACCAAAATGGAATTAATCAAGATTAAAGAATGCAATTCACTGAGATGATATTAAAATATCAACAAAGTTCAAGGCAATTAGAAGATATTAAGCATAACACACACGACTGAACAAGGAGTGTGGTATACAAACTAACAAAGAAAAATTTTCCGCAAATTTTGGCATTAAAATACCACTAAATGCGCAAAACCACTTAACGAATTAAGATTAGTAACTCTACTAGTTCAATATACAAAAGCAAATGACAAAAGTAGTGGTATGGTCGCGACTCCATCCCGCACTCAAATCATTACTCCGCACATGAATCAGTAAAACACATATCCCACAACTTCTTCTTAAGATGAACCTAAAGATTGTTAACTACGGAAAAGAACACCCCAACAAGATAACGTCGGATAACAAAGAGTAAGATAGATCGCATCGGTGTACAATGTGTCAGAATAGATCGCGTCGGTTTACAAAGGACCGTCGATAGGGAATGTACCGACAGTTGATAACCAAAAGGCAGATAATGATAACATTTGGATGCAACAGATAGACAAGGAATTCACACACACACACACACACAAACATAACCTATGGTACTACGGAACCCAGAACACGTGAATCCTAGTTTGAAGCTTAGAAGAGGATTGAAAACGTTACACTTCCTTACCAGAAAAAAGGGTGGGTGGGTGGGTAAGAAGAAAAATGGAAGCAGTCCTACTCTCACGTTTTGTTTTTCCCTAATATACATAACTACCAAAATATTTGCTAGACAGACAACGACCATTTTGGCTGAGACCCTGAAGGGCGGGATGGCTCTGATACCAATTGTAACTACCTCGGTGAATTACGCTCTTAGTTAATGCCTGGATGAACGAAAGTGGTTAAAAGGGCCACTCACAGTAGACCTTTTGGCCGTCCTAACTACTTTCAAACAACGGGACAAGAACGAGCGGCGTAATCGGCAGGCGAAGGGATCAACTACATACACAAGTGGGTATGTATGCAAGCCACATACAACAGTACATCAGAGCCATTCCATCTAAAAGAAATAGAAATATTGCAACGCCATACGGCAAGATCCAAACATCCTAGATAGATATAATAATTTAGGATAGCTCCTCATACATCACACATCAGAGTATCAGGCGGAAGCGGAAAACAAGATCCGAGTACGGATAAGAAGCAAATTGGCATAAGATGCCCCATAAATAAACACATCCCGCCCACAGATCACACGGATCCCCGCTCCCGGAATCTCTACACCGAATGATCGTTGCCAACATCATCTGTCTCTTCCACCCAGTATCCATCTTGCGGGTACACCTGTTCATCTGAATCAAACAATTTATCGTGTGAGACCCTAGGGGTACTCAGCAAGTCTTTATGCCACTAAAGGGGACACAACCTGGGGTGACGCAATTGCAGCAAAAGATAATACCTAACAGTTCTATAGAGACTCGCTAACCTTCCGCCTAACCAATGATAGACGGAAGTCCGTGAATTAAGAACAACAGTTATAACAGTATAATTAACAGATCCATCCTCCTCCTCGCTTACCAACGAGGAAGCGGACGAACAACCCTCATCATCCGGTGGCAGTTTTATTAACCATTCCATGAGTATTGCACTATTTACTAGTCAAGTACTTAGTCAATTTAAAAGCGGTACTTTAGTTATACTTGTCTATGATCGAGAAACTGTGCTCCAAGTCGTCCATAACCGCGGACACGGCTTTCAGAAAGATTTACCCTGCAGGGGTGCACGAATAGCAACACACACTCGATCAACCTCGGAAAAACCAAATCAAAACCCAACGAGGCATTCACGACAAAGCAATCACAGGATTCAGAAATATTTCAGGGGGCCACCCCCTTAAGCTACCCGCAACGAAGTTGGCCGGCTCCGAGACGGGCCCAAGGTTTGTGTCAATGGCTGTAAACGACTGGGAACCCGAAATTGTGACTGGGCTTGTCGATACCGCGAAAACATTCCACGATCCAAAATAGTACAGGTGCTCCACACACAATCTTAAATAAAGCAGTAACATGGCATAAGTACAGAATAGTAATAAAGCCCCAAACTACTTGTGGCCCCAAGAAATAAGAATGAATCAAGCTCTAGCTCAGGGGGTCCATAAGGCCTCCCGGATGTGGATAGTGCGAACAGGCAAGGAACAGGAATCAAGTACTCGGGGTCCTACGGGACACAAGTGAGCATGACAAACCAAATAGCAGATATTGCTCACCGGTGCCTCTTTCATTAGTTATCCCATTACTACTCAGGTTATGTTGTTTAGGTACCTCGTTATCCATCAGACACTCACATACCCTACTCACGCTTTTCTACGACTCGCATGGCTCAAACAACTCCTGTGGTAATGGCTCATGGGACCGGAACAGGCTTAATGTGGTTTAAAAGTAAAGGCTATGCAATACTTGGGATTCAATTTAATGCAATCGTGACTCCATGATGCAAGAATAAGATAGAGGCAATAGGTACTGTATGTATGCAAGCATGTGGTAGTGCTTGCCTGGCAGCTCAGTTGAAGCGAGAGATGGATCTGGGTAATACTCCTGTGATTCCTGGTAATTCTCCTGCTGGGCGTCTATTCGAAGAAGAACCAAACAAACAAGGGCCAACATAAATAAAGTGCGCAAGCATATAAATTGAAATGCACAAGCAACCAAGCATGCCATGATGAATGATGCACAATTTACATGGCATTAAATTATCATGGCAAAGGTGAGGTGTGGATACAAGAAATAAAGCACTTTAATATTTATTTGCCCAAGTTTTCTTGTCATAAACAGTTCAGAATTTAAATGTTGACATGATGCATGCTTCAATTCAGAACAAGGACTGCATAAATAGAACGGGCTCGTCGCGCTGATCGATTTAGACATATTATTTGTTAAATTTGGAGTTGTAAAACAAAAGTTATTAATTAAATAAGGAAAAGGGCATATTTATTGTAATTTTAATCATCTCTAAAATTAAAGTGTTCAAAATATATTTTGAAGTGCATATTTGGATTCCTCACATTTTTCTGATTCCAAAACATATATTATTTGTATTATTTGGATTTGTATTTTAAAAATTATTTGAATCTGAAAAGAATTTGAATTTAAATAAATTTGAAAAGATTTGAATAAAAACAGACTCAAGGTAAAACTTTTTACACCGCAGGCAAATCTACCCACAGACACTGACAAGTGGGGCTGCACTGACTAGGCCACGCGCGCGCGGAAATTTCTTTTTGCACCGCAGGCTAGGCTAGCCACTGAGGCTGCGGGGTGGGCCAACTGGCGCAGGCCCGCGTGTCAGCGGAGAGCGAGACAGGGGCTGACAGGTGGGCCGGGGGTTGGAGCGCGGGTTGCGGCCGTAAAAGCCGAGGGGTTTTCCGCAAGATGGCCAGGGCGACTGACAGGTGGGGCACTAGGAGCGCGGGTTGCGAGAATTAAAAAGGTGGGGGGCTTTTTGTAAATCGACCACGAGCCCGGTACTGTTTCTCTTCTCCCGCGTCTGGCGGCCGGTGTGCGCGCGGCGCGGAGCGGGGGATCGATCCCGGGTCCCGGGCGCGCGCGCTTAGGGACGGAACCGGTGCGGTGGTGCTAGGGGAGCTGTTAGGAGGGGGTTTGGGTGCTAGGTAGGCTCTAAGCAGCGCGGGAACCTGGCAGACAACGGCGAGCTCTGGCGCGCGGCGGCTGTTCGACGAAACGTTCGCCGGCGCTAGACGTCGACGGCGAGGCGGAGCATGTCAGGGAGAGAGGAAGGCTCACCGCGGGCTCGCTGGTGTGGTCGGATCGGAGCGAGGAGCGGCGGATCGTCGGGGATGCAGGCGCTCCGGCGGCTAGGGTTTGGCGTCGGCGGCGATGGTACTGGCGGCGCAGGGCTTTCTCCTTCGCGTCAGCGGCCACGGGGCGACGCAGGGGTTCGTCCACGATCTTCTCAGCCACCTCCAGGTCGAGCACGCCAGCAGGAACGTCGGGGCGAGGTGGTGCTGGCGGCGAACGGCGGCAGGTGGTTGTCACCGGGGAGGAAGAAGGAGGGGAGGAGGGGAGACTCGGCCAGATCTGGGGAGGCCAGAGAGGCGTGGGGAGGAAGGGAAAAGAAGGAAGAGAGGGAGGGGAGCAGCTGGGGCACGGCAAGATAAAGGTGGCCTCGTGCCACCTTTTTCTCCTCTTCCTCTCAGAGCACATGGGCGAGCGGGGCTGGGGCTGGACCTGGGACTGCAGGTGGACCAGGGCAGGGCGAGAGAGACGGCAGGGTGGGGCTGGCACGAGGGAGAGAGAAGAGAGGGGGGGACTAGCTCGGGCTAGGGTTAGATGTTGGTCTCGGGTTAGGTTTAGCTAGGGTTAGGGTTAGGGTGTGGCTTAGCTTAGAGAGAGGAGGGGCTAACCGAGGGGTGGGTCAGGTGGTCATGCTAGAGAGAGAGAGGAGAGGATTAGAGTTATGGTTTAGTGTAAGTTAGGTGTAAAGGAAAAATAAAGAGAAAAACTAGGTTTTGAATTTTAGTAGGTATTTATATTTTGATTTAGTTTATGAGGCCAAACCAAGAAGTAAAAGATGAAGCTTGAACTTGCTTGAGACAAAGAGGGAGAGAAACAAGAAAGAAAGAGGAAAGGAGTGAGTAGGTAGCAAGAGCCACACATGATCATACATGTAGATAAATAAAATAAAGGAAAAGAATGTGGTTAAGACCAACCCAAGTGGAACATGGTAATGCTTGAATTAACATGAGGTGGAGGTGAAAAAGAATTCCAAGAAAAGAAAAAGAAAAGAATTATGGGATAGGCCTCATATGGTCCATGCATGGAGAAATAATAATAAAGAAGAAAAGAGGTGGATAGGAGTATGGGGATGGTGGAATGGTAGAAGATGATCTTCCAAAGATAGGATCCATTAAACCCAAAGAAAAACCACAGAAGAGAAAGGTGGTGAAGAATTGTGCATGGCCCATGCAAAATAATAATGCCATTATTTATTTTTTGAAGACAATATGAATATTATGGCATTACTCTATGCATATCCAAGAAGTGGAGATAAAACCAAGCACAAGAATTTAGAGGATTTAATCCATCCCAAACTACATGAGCTAGAATTAAAATATCAAAGAAAAAGAAAGACAAGCTCATTGTTAATGGGATGGTGGAATTATAAAGTGGTGGAAGAGAAAGATGGTGGAATGGAAATAAAAGATATGCCCCCAACTCAACTTGGGCATTTAGACAATATATCAATAGCCAAAATATAATATCAAGAAGCAAATACAATTAATAATGCATGTGAGAGAAGAACCAAAAGAAAAGAAGTTTTATATGATGCTCAAATGCAAGGTGGCATGATGACATGAGCATGATATAATTATGATGCAACAATAATAACTATGGAGTAGCCAATATCTTACTAGGACAAGTAGTATTACAATTGTTAGACAATTGGGGTGCTACAAATACCCTCAGGGAGAGGAGGCATACAAGGCGACACCGCCCAATCCTGCATACAGATAGTGAAGATCAGCAAACAGAACAGGTCAGCAACAGAAAAAGCAATCGCGAAAGTAAGCTACTACGTAGCACAACTGTACCTCAGGAGGAGGATTCGAAGCATCGAAAGGAGGAACGACCGGCTCATTCGGAAGCACATCCTTGAAGGTGTACTTCGTGACCAGTCGCACCCTCTTATCTACCTCACTCGCAGACATGCCATCGGTAGACACGCGAGTGGCATCATCAGCGCCACCCCATTGAAACATGGGATGGACTCTGGCCTGGAGAGGCTGGACGCGACGACGCAGCCAAGTCCTGACAAGGGCGCAGCCTCCCTCTTCCGCGCCTATGCGACTCTCGAGGTCGCAGACGTGTTGATATAGCACGTCTGTCTCCGCGAGTTCGGAAGGCATGATCACGTTCTTCCAAGAACGCATCTTCTTGCAGGGAGTCACGGGATCGAAAGGCGCGAGTCCAAAATGCTCGTCCTTGGCCTTTTGGTCGCGAACATAGAACCATTTGTCCCTCCATCCCTGGACGGACTTGGCGAGCTTGATGTCGAAGTAGGTGGCGGATGGGTCGACATGGATTCCACAACCACCTACGTCGTAAACTAGAGAGCCAGATGCGGACTGCGCTTCAGCTTAAATAACCGTTTGAAAAGGCCAAAGTGCGGCTCGATTCCGAGCCAACACTCGCAAAGAGTGATGAAACAGGAGATGTGAAGAATTGAGTTTGGGGACAGCTGATGGAGCTGGAGCCCGTAGAAACAAAGGAGACCCCTAAGAAAGGGGTGGAGAGGCAAAGAAAGGCCGCGAATGATGAATGCAAAAAACATCACTCAAAAACCGGTGGGAGGCACAGGAATGGTCTCACCGCTGGGGACACGCGCATCGACGACTGCTGCAGAAATAACTCCGTCTTGGCGAAGAAGACGGAGATCCGACGCCTTGATGATAGAGGGGCGCCACGCGCCATTAGTCACGCGGGTGCCCGCGACCTTCTTTTTCCCGCCGGCGGCGGCACTGGTGCCTGCAGCAGCGGGGCCACCCTTCTTCTTTGTCGCAGCGATGGTGGCTGCGGATTCAGCGGCGGCGCCTCCTTTCTTCTTTCCCATTGCGCGGCGGCGATGAGAACGCAGAAAATAACTTGGAAATGAGCGGAGGTGGTCCAGAGTTGAGGAGGAGATGAGCGCATGGAAAAGCAGATGAGTAGCAGCAATGGCGATGGCAGCGAGGAAGAAAAAGAGTGCAGATGAAAAATTACCGCCGTAGCGCCGCTACTTAACCCCTAGGAGATGCAATCCAATGGCTCACAAAAACCCTACTGGGCGCGTGGCACGCATCGCGTTCGACACGTGGAGAAGAGGAAGCGCGAACCGTCCCTCCACTGCTCCCATTACGTGCGGAAATCGAGGAGGCACAGTTAATAATAAGATTACGCACGCCTAGTCAAATCAAAGTCAGAAAGTGGGACCCACCGCTCGTCACGTCCCGTCAAAATCGCTCACGCGGGCAACTGAGGTCATGCAAGCATCAGCACTGACGTCATCAACAACTACGTAGCGGAAAACTTCGACTACTTTAGTCCTTGCTGGAGTCTTCGACTCCAGCAAGCACTCGGGGGCCACTCCCATAGGGAGAGCTGGCCGCGCACCCTACGATTTTTTCTTTTCTTATTACAGGGATATAGGCAATCAAATTCAAACCCAACCACTCGAAACATGGTTCGACTATGGACATGGTTTACTCCCATAGGGAGTGCCGGAAACAATTTCGACTGAAACAAGCAAGCAGAAGACGACAACAGTCGCAAATGTGTTTTAGTCCCTGCCTGAATCTTTGACTGAAACAAACAAGCAAAGATGATAGCAGTCGCAAAAATTCATTAGTCCCTGCCTGAGTCTTCGACTCAACCAGGCACTCGGGGGCTACTCCCATAGGGAGCGCTGGCCGCGCACCCTATGATTATTTGCACAAAAACTGTGTGTTGATAACATTCGCACTCGTAGATCATGGCGACACCGCCTCATAATTTTCCCTACAAAGAGACTACGTCTCCTGGGTCGCTCGAAATGGACGGAGGTATACTGTAGACATTAGAAACAAGACTTGTTCATGCAGAAAGTGGCAGATTACTGGTATGCCATGTCGCCATGCACCGTACTTCATCTTAAAGCTAAGAGGTAGCGGAGCTGAAATAGAGAACTATGTCCATAACTATTTCTCCGTGGACAGGTTTGCTACAACTTATGCAGAAAACGTACCACCTATGGCTGATGAAAATGATTGGGAGATTGTTGATCCAGGGTTCAAATTTCAACCACCAGTTCTTAGGAGGCCACCTGGGAGGCCTAGACAGCTAAGGATCGAAGCCTCCACTGATAAAGGTTCAAGGCTAGGAGCAAGGAAAAGGAAATGCAAATGGTGTGGAGGTTTTGACCATATCAAGAGGTTGTGCAAAAATCCATTTCCACATGATCTTGTCCCTGTTCACACCCTAGAGATAGAAAATGAGGCTTCTCAGCCAGAACTGGGGGAAGAGCAACACATAGAAATTAGGGCTTCTCAGCTAGAACTGGAGGAAGAGCATCGAGAAGACGAAGAACTTGAGGAAGTGCAACAGGTGGAGGGAAACAGTGATGAGCATTCAGAGGAAAACATCGATAAGAAGCAAATTTAGAAGAAGTGGAGGTGCCGGCGAGGATAGGGGTGAAAAGAAAAAAGGGTAAGCAGAATGGGAGCAAAAAGGAAAATAATGGAGGTGTATTAGAATATAAAGAAATTGTAGGGGTGATTGAGGATGTTCTTGAGGATCATTCGGCTAATTGCAAGAGAAATAATAAATCCCTACCAATTTCATCTCTGTACGATTCTTCAGATGAAAGGTAAGCTTAAAAATTGTTTTATTTGCCATTTTGATCATTTTTGTTTCCATCCTCATCAAATGTTGTTTAATGCAGCGCGGGCTCGTAAACTAATAAGAGGAGCAGAAAGAAGCAGGCACAGTAACGTCGTTTCTTGAATTATCATTGAAACTGAACTAGTTGTGTCATATTTATTCATATCTGGCATGCAACGTGTCTGTGATGGGGTCATGTGGACCAGATTAGAACTATTTAAATATTATTACATTAATTTTTTACCTGTACATGGACGCAGCCACTAGTTCCCATCTCCCTTGGATTCCCATCTGGAACAACACGCTTGTCCCCTTCTCCTCTGGCGCACTCCAAAATTATGGCTGTGCCATCAAGTGCTGGGACCAGAGTCAATGTATTTTCCCATCAGATGTGCCAGGAATGCACGGACTTTTTTCCCCCAAATCAGACAACTTTCGATTAGTTTCAATGACAAAGACACCTAAAACATGGCCAATATATGCCCTGCAATATTCTATGGATTGAATTCCTCACAAAATTCATTTGAAATATTTTCAATCCAAAGAGGCCATTAATCTACCGCACATAGATTAAATTTAGGCTCAAGTGACCCTAATCGACTATGACGCTCCCGCTATCTTCATGGTCGATGATGTCGTCCGTGTCGCCGTCTGCATTCTCCACATCAGAATTGATGGCGACGTTCCCCGCCGTGTTCAACCTCCTCATGAATTCTTCACGACACGCCGCCTCAATAGCGGTGGAGGTCGTATGCCCAGGCACTACCCAAAAGCGCTGCCTTCCTTCAGCGTTGCACAGGTCCGAGTGGATCTCCCGCCGGTGGGATTCGCACAGCTAAATCAATGCCATCTGCTCCTTCTTGAACCGCTTTGGCTAGTACGCGCTCGTGCGCGAGTACCGGTCCATTTCCCTCTTCCGCTCCGGCAGCTGGCGGCAGCGCTCCTCGATTTGCCTCGCCAACGCGTTGTTGCGTAGGAGCGGCATGACAAGCACTCCGGCGTAGCTGAGCTCGAAGCTGGCCGAAAGCCTCGTGATCGGTAGTACGAGTATGTCTTAGTGGGCGAACATCGGAGCCTCGTACAAGATGAGTTTGGGCCTTACGGGGATAAGTGCAAGGACCTCGTAGAAGCTTCGGCCCCATAGTTATGGCCTTACGGGGATAAGGGCAAGGAGGAGGGCCCACTCGTGGTTGCCACTGCCAATCAGGTCATAGAACAGACTACTCGCAGATCGCCCTTATGAAGGACATCCTTATCGACCATGCTCCCTGATCCAACCGCGCCTAACAATCGGGATGCAGAACTAACCTGCAACTCGGGGCTTCTAGAAGACCCAATTCGATGGCTACCATTGGAAGCTAGGGTTAAGATCCAATGGCTGTCATTAACTCTAAGGACTCCATGTGTCAAAGCATGGTCACAGAGACCAAAAACACTTAGGAAAGCATCTTCCACATTGCATGTTGCACCAGTGTGGCAGAAGTTGCATCACAGAATCCACTGGAGTGTGTGTGTGGTCATGTGGATCAACGTGGTTTAGGAAAGAGAACAAATGCAATGTGGTCATGTGGATCCATGACTCTAGTGGATCAATGTGGTTTAGGAAAATAACACATGCAATTACTAGGGGGACTCCATGTGTCAAACTATGGTCATAGAGACCAAAACCACTTAGGAAAGAAGCTTCCACATTACATGTTGCACTAGTGTGGCAGAAGTTGCATCACAGAATCCACTAGAGTGTGTGTTGGTCATGTGGATCAATGACTCTAGTGGATCAATGTGGTTTAGGAAAATAACACATGCACTGACTCTAGGGACTCCATGTGTCAAACCATGGTCACAGAGACCAAAAACACTTAGGAAAGCAGCTTCCGTATTGCATGTTGCACCAGTGTGGCAGAAGTGTCATCACAAAATCCACTGGAGTGTGGGTGTGGTCATGTGGATCAATGTGGTTTAGGAAAAAGAACACATACAATTTGGACATGTGGACAAATGACTCTAGTGGATCAATGTGGCTTAGGAAAAGAACACATGCAATGACTCCAGGGAATCCATGTGTCAAACCATGGTCATAGAGACCAAAAACACTTAGGAAAGCAGCTTCCACATTACATGTTGCACCAGTGTGGCAGAAGTTGCATCACAAAATCCACTGGAGTGTGTGTGTGGTCATGTGGATCAATGTGGTTTAGGAAAAAGAACACATACACTGTGGTCATGTGGAACAATGACTCTAGTGGATCAATGTGGCTTAGGAAAAGAACACATGCAATGACTCTAGGGAATCCATGTGTCAAACCATGGTCATAGAGACCAAAAACACTTAGGAAAGCAGCTTCCACATTGCATGTTGCACCAGTGTGGCAGAAGTGTCATCACAAAATCCATTGGAGTGTGTGTGTGGTCATGTGGATCAATGTGGTTTAGGAAAAAGAACACATACAATGTGGTCATGTGGACCAATGACTCTAGTGGATCAATGTAGCTTAGGAAAAGAACACACGCAATGACTCTAGGGAATCCATGTGTCAAACCATGGTCATAAAGACCAAAAACACTTAGGAAAGCAGCTTCCACATTACATGTTGCACCAGTGTGGCAGAAGTTGCATCACAGAATCTACTAGAGTGTGTGTATGGTCATGTGCATCAGTGACTCTAGTGGATCAATATGGTTAAGGAAAATAACACATGCACTGACACTAGGGACTCTATGTGTCAAACCATGGTCACAGAGACCAAAACACCTAGGAAAGCGGCTTCCACATTGCATGTTGCACTAGTGTGGCAGAAGTTGCATCACAGAATCCACTGGAGTGTGTGTGTGGTCATGTGGATCAATGTGGTTTAGGAAGAAGAACACATGTAATGTGGTCATGTGGATCAATGTGGTTTAGGAAAAGAACACATGCAATGAATCAAGGGACTCCATATGTCTAACCATGGTCACAAAGACGAAAAACACTTAGGAAAGCAGCTTCCACATTGCATGTTGCACCAGTGTGGTAGAGGTTGCATCATAGAATTCAATGGAGTGTGTGTTTGGTCGTGTGGATCAATGTGGATTAGGAAAAAGAACACATGCAATGTGGTCATGTGGATCAATCACTCTAGTGGATCAATGTGGTTTAGTAAAAGAACATATGCAATGACTCTAGGGACTCAATGTGTCAAAACATGGTCATAGAGACAAAAAACACTTAGGAAAGCAGCTTCCACGTTGCATGTTGCACCAGTGTGGCAGAAGTTGCATCACAAAATCCACTGGAGCGTGTGTGTGGTCATGTGGTTTAGGAAAAAGAACACATGCAATGTGGTCATGTGGATCAGTGACTCTAGTGGATCAATGTGGTTTAGGAAAAGAACACATGCAATGACTCTAGGGACTCCATGTGTCAAACCATGGTCACACAGACCAAAAACACTTAGGAAATTAAATTCCACATTGCATGTTGCACCAGCGTGGCAGAAGTTGCATCACAGAATTCACTAGCGTGTGTGTGTGGTCATGGGGATCAATGTGGTTTAAGAAAAAGAACACATGCAATGTGGTCATGTGGATCAATGACTCTTGGATCAATGCGGTTTAGGAAAAGAACACATGTCATTGACTCTAGGGACTCCATGTGTCAAACCATGGTCACAGAGACCAAAAACACTTAGGAAAGCAGCTTCACATTCCATGTTACACTAGGGTGGCAGAAGTTACATCACAGAATCCACTAGAGTGTGTGTGTGGTCATTTTGATCGATGTGGTTTTGGAAAAAGAACACATGCAATGTGATCATGTGGATCAATGACTCTAGTGGATCAATATGGTTTAGGAAAAGAACACATGCTGTGAATCTAGGGACTACCTGTGTCAAACCGTGGTCATAGATACCGAAATCACTTAGGAAAGCAGCTTCCACAATGCATGTTACACCAGTGTGGCAGAAGTTGCATCACAGAATCCACTAGAATGTGTGTGTGGCCATGTGGATCAATTTGGTTTAGGAAAATAACACATGCAATGACTCTAGGGACTCCATCTGTGAAACCATGGTCATAGAGACCAAAAACACTTAGGTAAGCAGCTTCCACATTGCATGTTGCACCAGTGTGGCAGAAGTTGCATCACATAATCCACTGGAGTGTGTGTGTGGTCATGTGGATCAATGTGGTTTTGGAAAAAGAACACACGCAATGTCTTCATGTATATCAATGACTCTAGCGGATCAATTTGGTTTAGGAAAAGAACACATGCCATGACTCTAGGGACTAGATGTGTCAAACCATGGTCATAGAGACCAAAAACATTTAGGAAAGCAGCTTCCACATTGCATGTTGCACCTGTGTGGCAGAAGTTGCATCACACAATCCACTAGCGTGTGTGTGTGGTCATGTGGATTAATGTGGTTTAGGAAAAAGAGCACATGCAATTTGGTCATGTGGATCAATGACTCTAGTGGATCAATGTGGTTTAGGAAAATAACACATGGTATGACTCTAGGGACTCCATATGTCAAACCATGGTAACAGAGACCAAAAACACTTAGGAAAGCAGCTTCCATATTTTATGTTGCATCAGTGTGGAAGAAGGTGCATGACAGAATCCACTTGAGTGTGTGTGTGGTCATGTGGATCAATGTGGTTTAGGAAAAAGAACACATGCAATGTGGTCATGTGGATCAATGACTCTAGGGGATTAATGTGGTTTAGGAAAAGAACACATGCAATGACTCTAGGGACTCCATGTGTCAAACCATGGTCACAGAGACCAAAAACACTTAGGAAAGCAGCTTCCACATTGCATGTTGCACCAGTGTGGCAGAAGTGTCATCACAGAACCCACTAGAGTGTGTGTGTGGTCAAGTGGATCAATGTGGTTTAGGAAAAAGAACACTTACAATGTGGTCATGTGGACCAATGACTCTAGTGGATCAATTTGGCTTAGGAAAAGAACACATGCAATGACTCTAGGGAATCCATGGGTCAAACCATAGTCATAGAGACCAAAAACACTTAGGAAAGCAGCTTCCACAATACATGTTGCACCAGTGTGGCAGAAGTTGCATCACAAAATACACTGGAGTGTGTGTGTGGTCATGTGGATCAATGTGGTTTAGGAAAAAGAACACATACAATGTGGTCATGTGGACCAATGACTCTAGTGGATCAATGTGGCTTAGGAAAAGAACACATGCGATGACTCTAGGGAATCCATGTGTCAAACCATGGTCATAGAGACCAAAAACACTTAGGAAAGAAGCTTCCACATTGCATGTTGCACCAGTGTGGCAGAAGTGTCATCGCAAAATCCATTGGAGTGTGTGTGTGGTCCTGTGGATCAATGTGGTTTAGGAAAAAGAACACATACAATGTGGTCATGTGGACCAATGACTCTAGTGGATCAATGTAGCTTAGGAAAAGAACACACGCAATGACTCTAGGGAATCCATGTGTCAAACCATGGTCATAGAGACCAAAAACACTTAGGAAAGCAGCTTCCACATTACATGTTGCACCAGTGTGGCAGAAGTTGCATCACAGAATCTACTAGAGTGTGTGTATGGTCATGTGCATCAGTGACTCTAGTGGATCAATATGGTTAAGGAAAATAACACATGCACTGACACTAGGGACTCTATGTGTCAAACCATGGTCACAGAGACCAAAACACCTAGGAAAGCGGCTTCCACATTGCATGTTGCACTAGTGTGGCAGAAGTTGCATCACAGAATCCACTGGAGTGTGTGTGTGTGGTCATGTGGATCAATGTGGTTTAGGAAAAAGAACACATGCAATGTGGTCATGTGGATCAATGTGGTTTAGGAAAAGAACACATGCAATGAATCAAGGGACTCCATATGTCTAACCATGGTCACAAAGACGAAAAACACTTAGGAAAGCAGCTTCCACATTGCATGTTGCACCAGTGTGGTAGAGGTTGCATCATAGAATTCAATGGAGTGTGTGATTGGTCGTGTGGATCAATGTGGATTAGGAAAAAGAACACATGCAATGTGGTCATGTGGATCAATCACTCTAGTGGATCAATGTGGTTTAGTAAAAGAACATATGCATTGACTCTAGGGACTCAATGTGTCAAAACATGGTCACAGAGACAAAAAACACTTAGGAAAGCAGCTTCCACGTTGCATGTTGCACCAGTGTGGCAGAAGTTGCATCACAGAATCCAGTGGAGCGTGTGTGTGGTCATGTGGTTTAGGAAAAAGAACACATGCAATGTGGTCATGTGGATAAGTGATTCTAGTGGATCAATGTGGTTTAGGAAAAGAACACATGCAATGACTCTAGGGACTCCACGTGTCAAACCATGGTCACACAGACCAAAAACACTTAGGAAAGAAAATTCCACATTGCATGTTGCACCAGCGTGGCAGAAGTTGCATCACAGAATTCACTAGCGTGTGTGTGTGGTCATGGGGATCAATGTGGTTTAGGAAAAAGAACACATGCAATGTGGTCATGTGGATCAATGACTCTTGGATCAATGTGGTTTAGGAAAAGAACACATGTCATTGACTCTAGGGACTCCATGTGTCAAACCATGGTCACAGAGACCAAAAACACTTAGGAAAGCAGCTTCACATTCCATGTTGCACTAGTGTGGCAGAAGTTACATCACAGAATCCACTAGAGTGTGTGTGTGGTCATTGGATCGATGTGGTTTAGGAAAAAGAACACATGCAATGTGATCATGTGGATCAATGACTCTAGTGGATCAATATGGTTTAGGAAAAGAACACATGCTGTGAATCTAGGGACTACCTGTGTCAAACCGTGGTCATAGATACCGAAATCACTTAGGAAAGCAGCTTCCACAATGCATGTTACACCAGTGTGGCAGAAGTTGCATCACAGAATCCACTAGAATGTGTGTGTGGCCATGTGGATCAATTTGGTTTAGGAAAATAACACATGCAATGACTATAGGGACTCCATCTGTGAAACCATGGTCATAGAGACCAAAAACACTTAGGCAAGCAGCTTCCACATTGCATGTTGCACCAGTGTGGCAGAAGTTGCATCACATAATCCACTAGAGTGTGTGTGTGGTCATGTGGATCAATGTGGTTTTGGAAAAAGAACACATGCAATGTCTTCATGTATATCAATGACTCTAGCGGATCAATTTGGTTTAGGAAAAGAACACATGCAATGACCTAGGGACTACATGTGTCAAACCATGGTCATAGAGACCAAAAACAATTAGGAAAGCAGCTTCCACATTGCATGTTGCACCTGTGTGGCAGAAGTTGCATCACACAATCCACTAGAGTGTGTGTGTGGTCATGTGGATTAATGTGGTTTAGGAAAAACAACACATGCAATGTGGTCATGTGGATCAATGACTCTAGTGGATCAATGTGGTTTAGGAAAATAACACATGCTATGACTCTAGGGACTCCATATGTCAAACCATGGTAACAGAGACCAAAAACACTTAGGAAAGAAGCTTCCATATTTTATGTTGCATCAGTGTGGAAGAAGGTGCATGACAGAATCCACTTGAGTGTGTGTGTGTTCATATGGATCAATGTGGTTTAGGAAAAAGAACACATGCAATGTGGTCATGTGGATCAATGACTCTAGGGGATTAATGTGGTTTAGGAAAAGAACACATGCAATGACTCTAGGGAATCCATGTGTCAAACCATGGTCATAGAGACCAAAAACACTTAGAAAAGTAGCTTCCATATTGCATGTTGCACTAGTGTGGAGAGGTTGCATCACAGAACCCACTAGAGTGTGTGTGTGGTCAAGTGCATCAATGTGGTTTAGGAAAGAACACATGCAATGTGGTCATGTGGATCAATGCCTCTAGTGGATCAATGTGGTTTAGGAAAAGAACACATGCAATGACTCTAGGGAATCCATGTGTCAAACCATGGTCACAGAGACCAAAAATACTTAGGAAAACAGCTTCAACATTGCATGTTGCACCAGTGTGGCAGAAGTTGCATCATAGAATTCACTGGAGTGTGTGTGGTCATGTGGATCAATGTGGTTTAGGAAAAAGAACACATGCAATGTGGTCATGTGGATCAATGACTCTAGTGGATCAATGTGGTTTAGGAAAAGAACACATGCAATGACTCTAAGGACTCCATGTGCCAAACCATGGTCAAAGAGACCAAAAACACTTAAGAATACAACTTCCACATTGCATGTTGCACTAGTGTGGTAGAAGTTGCATCACAGAATCCCCTGGAGTGTGTATGTGGTCATGTGGATCAATGTGGTTTAGGAAAAAGAAAATATGCAATGTGGTCATGTGGATCAATTACTCTAGTGGTTCAATGTGTTTTAGGAAAAGAACACATGCCATTGACTCTAGGGACTCCATGTGTCAAACCATGGTCACAGAGACCAAAAAGACTCATTAGGAAAGCAGCTTCCACATTGCATGTTGCACCAGTGTGGCAGAAGTTGCATCATAGAATCCACTGAAGTGTGTGTGGGGCTTGTTCTTTTGCGGTCCCAAAGTTCCTGGGCTAGTGCATCGTGGGGCCCAAGTTGCCTGTAATTTCCACGTTTCGCAAAGTTGGCCTGCCAACTACCAAGAGGGGCCATTTCGAGGCAAACTCATCTGACTCCTCCCAAATCCAAACATTCCGTCAAACTACCCCATGAAGTAGACGGTTTGGACCCTCATGTCAATAATCTATCCATGACGAGAGCGCCAACACGGCAACCATGTAAGCAAAATGATGAACTAAGGGGCTTGGTGCGTTGACCAAATTGACAAATCCGCTCCCTCCTTTTGCATGAACCCTAGCACCAGCGGCGTCGAAATACACACTCCAACCAGAATGATCCCTTCGGACATTTGACTTCTGGCGCCAAGTTGCTGCGCCCACTCGCTGATCCTGAGCTCCAATGCGGCATGTCGTTCCTGCTGTTGTGATGCTCTAACCCGCCACTTCCACCGACGAGCTGAGCAGCACGAATGATGGCAGATCCTATTACCAAGGAAGAAGAAGTTCTGGCTAATTGCAGGTGAGATACTCTTATCTTTGCTATTCGCACTATCTATAACTACTAGCTAGCTATTGACATTATAGAGATAGATCGAACCTAGAATTCTTTGCTAGCACAATGCTGACAGACAATTCTTATCTTTTGTCCCCAATTTTCTGTCAAGTAGGATCTCCACAAAACCCAAATACACGGTTATGATAGCCTTCCACGGCTACCACATTAAATTAGAAGATGGGAAGAGCAAGTGGAATCAACTTCACTGTCTGAAGATGAAAGTAGCGCCTACGCAGTTATGCACTATCCCTGGTATGGTTGCTGCTGTGCGTAAACATGCTGAAATGGGGCCAAAGCAGACTGCACAGTTCAGTTTCATGATGAACGAGGCATCATGGTTCCTATAACATGTGACAGTCAGCTAATTGGGTCGAAGAAACAGTTTTGTGGGCTTCACGTGTTCATGTTGAATTGTAAAATACTGGATGTGCAAGCTGCTGCTACTGGGAGTCAACCAGCTATTCTTGGACAGGGTGGTCTAACTCAAACCCCTACTACTATTAAGAAAAACGTGGTTCCTTGTCTGCACCATGCTTCTGTCAGGCAACCTCCTCGTAGGAGTCCCCGTATTGCCGTTGTGCAAAACTCTTCTCTAGAATCTGCTGGTACTGGTCGTCCCTGTGGTATTATTACTCTGGCAGCTGCTGACCCAATCCATGCTGCTGTTGAGCAAACTAAGGCTTCTGGAGGCTGCCCCGCTATTGTTGCCAAGACTATTTCCTTGTGTGCTCCTCCTCCTTGAAACCGTGCTCAAGTTGTGTAAACCCTACTCTAGAATCTGCTAGCATTGGTCGTCCCCGTGTTGTTATTGATCTGGCTGATCTTAACCCAATCTGTGCTGCTATTGAGAAAACTAAGGCTTCTAGAGGCTACCCCACTGTTGTTGCCAAGACTGATGCCTTATGTGCTGCTCCTCCTTGAAACCGTGCTCAAGTTGTGCAAACCCCTTCTCTGGAATCTGCTGGTACTGGTCGTTCCCGTGGTGTTGTTTCTCTAGCTGCTGCTGACCCTATCCCTACCGCTGTTGAGCAAACTAAGGCTTCCGGAGGCTGCGCCACTGTTGTTTCCAAGACTGCTGCCTTGTTTGCTGCTCTTCCTCGAACCCGTGCTCAAGTTCAGCGGGCTGCTGGTCCGGAGCTAGCTCATGGTCTGGACTCTGCTAGCACTCGAAGCACTGCTGTTGTGGGAACTTCTCCTGGTCATTGTTGTGGCGTGGCAGCAGCTGCTCCTATTGTGGCTGCTGTTAGCCATGGCCCTGCCTGTCCACTAGGTATTGTAGCTCCCGCTGCTAAGGGCCCTTGCCTTGATCCTCGTCCTGATACTTCCACCGAGATTGCTCCAGCTACCGATGATGCTGGTGATGGCGATGGTGGTGTTGTGGCTGGGTCTGATGGTGCCGCTCCACCTCCCGACCTCTTGGAGGTTTCGATCCTTCAGCACCTGATGATGGCAAAGTAAGCGTTTGTATCAGTGTCGCAAAGTTCACTTCAAAATTAGATGACGGCACAGAAAAATTCTACGACGACATTGATATAATCCTTGGCAGATACAATCCTAAAGTGGTACAGTTATCTGACCTAATGGCAGCGTTACGTGTGAAGGTGGAGTGGGGGTCCTCGCAGGTAGCACAATTGGTATATTATTGTTACAAGGCCAAAAAGGCTATACAACTGAAAGTTACCCGTGATTTAACCGTACCGTTTACAAGTAAACATTGTAGAGGTGAAGTGTACATCCACTTGATGGTGCAAATGGTTGGAGAGGAATTGGATTTCGACAATAGAGATGATGGACTTGTAGAAGGCATGCGTGACCTGCTCCATGGCATCACTGAGGATTGTGTGACTAAGGGTAGCTTCAAATAGATGAGAGTCTTACAGAGGAACATCATAAAGAGGAGAAGGAAGAGCATCCCCAAAAAGGGCACCCCGAAGAAGAACATCACCAAGGAGACCACGCCAGAGAAAAGGATGCCCAAGAGTTGCACGAAAAAAGGCACCATGCCGTAGATTACACCCCTGAGATCCAGTCAAAATGCCACACTGAACAGTAGCAACAAAAATGCTAAGAGGGTGAGCACGATGGTGAACACACCTAGGAGTGGTAGCAAAAAGGCTAAGATGGCCAGGACAGAGGATACCACACCTAGTGGTAGCAGGAAAAAATGCTAATTTGGAGTGGAACACACCGCTGAGGTCCGACAATAATGCCAACATGAAGGAGAACACGCCCAATAGTAGCAGCAAAAGGACTAATTCGAAGAACATGCCGCAGAGGTCAGGCAATAATGCCATCACGCTGGAGCCAACACCCGTGAGGGGAAGCATGAAGGAGATCACACGCAAGAGCAATAGGCAAAAGCCTAGTTCGATGGGGAGCATAACGCAGATGTCAAGCCCTACTGATACCATCAGGAAAGATTACACAGGAAGGAGGATGTACACAAGAAGAGCAAAAGGGTTCTATACAGTCAAGATGAAATAGATTCTGACTGCTGTTTGTCTACTGAAGAACCTAGGATACATGCAAATGTAAGACTACCCCCTATTTTTGCAGTAGAACCAACAGAGTGTTTGGGAGAAAACTGAGTTGTCAGTGAGGTAGATTGGGCCAATGTTCCGGTCCATCCAAGTAGAGATGATGGTGCATCCCCACCCATGGGAGTCAATATGATGTGTGCAGTATGAGGCATTAGAGACGATGGCCAAGATTCTGAATTAGATGTAGAAGAGAGCACTGTAGAGGATCAAGAATCTGGTGATAATGAAATAGACGAGGAACTTAATGATGAGGCTGGCATTCCAGACGATGGTTTGGGTGTCGACGTAGAAAAAATGAAACATGACCACGAGTATCCTATAATTTCGGTCGGCACCGAGTTCAGGAGCATGCATGAGTTCACGATGTCGTTCCGGCATTTTTGTATCAAGGGGGAGTTCGACGTTCATCAACTGAAGAAAACTATCCAGAGGTATGAGGCCGTTTGTAGGTTAATGTGGAGGAATGGATGGGTCGTGGTACGTTGTCCATGGAGGATCACAACCAGAGCCTTACCTGCGTCAAAGGCAATTAGGGTATTGGGGCAATGAATGCAGCAAACCATTTGAACTTTCTCTCTTTTCACTCTATAACTTCAATTGATGTGCAAGATCTTTCTGGCAACAAGTCGACTCCTCTTATCTTGTAAATGAATTTATGTTGAAGGTGAACAAAATGGGCCCTCCCCACATGTGTCCGACATGCAGCAAGCTAAAATTCTCAATGGCTGATACAGAGTGGGTGGCTCTACAAACTATGTCCATACTAAAGGATAACCCTAAGGACCGCGAAGAATATTCAGACTAGCCTCGGTTCTAAATACAACATTGTCCTACCATATTACACGGTTTGGAAAGGTAAAGAGAAAGCCCTAAGGGTCTTGCATATGGATTGGACTAATAGCTTCAGGATGCTGTACAACTTCAATGCGGAGGTACAAGCAAGGTGTCCGGGAAGTGTTGTGGAGATTGACACTGAATCAGTACGTGGGAAAATTTATTTCAAAAGATTTTTCATGGCGCTTAAACCTTGCATCCAGGGATTCAAGGATGGCTGTAAGCCATATCTGAGGGTAGACAACACTGTCCTAACTGGCAGATGGAGAGGTTGCCTGGCTCTTGCCACAACACTTGATGGTCACAACTGGATGTTCCTAGTGACATTCGGGCTATTCGAAATAGAGGAAAACTGGGTCTGGTTTATGAGATAGCTCAGGAGATCAATAGGCCACATGGATCCATTGGCTATATCCATGGATACATGCAAAGGGCTGAAGAATGCAGTGAAGGAGGTGTTCCCACGAGCTAAAGGTAAAGAATGCCATGCCCATCTGATGCTCAACTTGTACTCACACTATGCAGGCAGCGTATCTCGTTACATGTTTCCTGCTACTAGAACTTACAAAGCTAGTACCAGCGAATATTTCATGAGCAAGATTTTTGCGGAAGCCCCCTGAACTTCCGCAGTACTTAGCCGTCCATCATTCGAAGCTATGGAAGAGGATTCAATTCAACACTGACATCAAAGTTGATTACATAAACAACAACCTTGCAGAATGCATAAATAACTGAGTGAAGGACATAAAAGTACATCCTATTCATATCTTGATGGACAACATACGTGGTATGATCATGAAGCTGTTAAATATAAGGAGATGTATAGGTAGGAGACTTAGAGGACATATGATACCGCCTATTGTACATCAACTGCACTAGAGAAGCCGAGGACTTGCTCATCTTAGGGTTCTCCCATCAAACAGTAGCAGCTGTGAGGTGCTCGATATGTCCAAAAGTGGCCAAAGGGATGTTGCCAACATCGAGCGGCGAGAATGCACCTACTTAGAGTGGTATCATACCGGGAAACCTTGCGACCACGCCTTGGCCTTCTTGGTGAAGAAAAGAACTCTACCACATTTGGATTAGTATTTTCCCAACTACTACTCTATCGAGTCATGTGATACGTCGTAAACATATCTATAATTTTTGATGTTCAATGCTTGTTTTATATCTACTTTCTTATGTTTTGTCCACACTTTGGAGTATTTTTACACATTTTATAGAACTAACCTATTAACAAAATGCCACAGTGCTAGTTGCCTGTTTTCTGCTTTTTTTGGTTTTCAGAAAAGCTAGTAAGGAAATATTCTCGAAATTGGATCGGACAAAAGCCAAAGTCAATATTTTACCCAAAGCAACACAGAGTCCGGAGGGGAGACGAAGTGGCGCACCAGGGCAGCCACACCTGGTGGCGGCTTGGCCTGGGGGGCGCCACCAGGGGGTGTGGCCCCCTGGTGCTCCACCAAGCTTGCCCCTTCGCCTATAAAAGCCTCTCGGGACGAAAACCCTAAGTACCCGATCAAAATTCCACGAAATAGTCTGTAGCCACCATCATCTCCATCCCTAGATCAAGAGGGATCTGAAGCTCTTCCCGACACCTGCTGGAGGGGAGAGATCACCCTGGAGGCCTTCTTCATCATCATGACTGCCTCCGGTCTGATGAGTGAGTAGTTCATCCCTGGACTACGGGTCCATGTAGTAGCTAGATGGTTGGTTCTCCTCCTTTGTGCTATCATGTTTAGATCTTGTGAGCTCCGTTCATAATCAAGATCATCTATTTGTAATCTTACATGTTGTGTTTGCGGGGATCTGATGGATATTGAGATGCTATTTCAGATTGATTATTGATTCTATCATGTCTATGTTATTTGTGATCTTGCATTCTTTCCGTTGTTAGTAACTATCTTGGCCAAGTAGATGCTAGCAACTCCAAGAGGGAGTATTTATGCTCGATAGTGGGTTCATGCCTCTAGTAATCTAGGGAAGTGACAGGAATCTCTAAGGTACTAGATGTTCTATTGCTACTAGGGAGAAAACAGCAATCCTTTGTCCATGGGACAATCATATTATTTACTTTACACACTTTGCTTAATGCAATTATCTGTTGTTTGCAACTTAATACTGGAGGGGGTTCGGAGGATAACCTGAAGGTTGATTATTAGTCATAGATGCAGTTGGATTAAAGTCTATGTATAATGTTGTAATGCCCAATCAAATCTCATAGGAATCAAGATGATTAGTATATGCATGTATGCTTTCTCGATGTCTGTTAATTGCCCCGCTATAATTTGTTCACCCAACATGTTATTTATCTTAAGGAGAATCACCTCTAGTGAACTATGGACCCCGGTCCATTATTTTACCATAAATCTACCATCTATTTACTATTTATTGTTTACTTTCTGCAAGCAATTACTATCTTCCACACAATATGTTTAATCCTTTGTTTTCAGCAAAACCGGTGAGATTGACAACCTCACTATAAGTTGGGGCAAAGTTCTGTGGTTGTGTTGTGCAGGATTCCAAGTTGGAAACAACACCTTGGAGTTGTTTCCTTGCTCCTACCGGTTCAATAACCTTGGTTTCATAACTGAGGGAAAACTTGCTGTTGTGCTCATCATACCTTCCTCTTGGGGTTCTCAACGAGCTCGATATATTTTGAGCCATCAAGCCTTTTTTATGGCGTCGTTGCCGAGGAGTCAAGGACACCTTCACAATGGGAGTCCTTCACAACCAAGGTTATCAAACTAGTAGGAACAATGTGGAAGGTGCTTTCATATGTGTTTTTGGTCTCTTTCACCATTGTTTGACACACTGATCCACTAGTGTCATTTCATGTGTTCTTTTCCTAAACCACAGTGATCCACTAGTGTCATTGCATGTGTTCTTTTCCTAAACCACACTGATCCACTAGTGTCATTGCATGTGTTCTTTTCCTAAACCACACTAATCCACTAGTGTCATTGCATGAGTTCTTTTCCTAAACCACACTGATCACTACTGCCATTGCATGTGTTCTTTTCCTAAAACACACCGATCCACATGACAACAAACACTCCAGTGGATTCTAGGATGCAACTTCTGCCACACTAGTGCAACATGAAATGTGGAAGCTGCTTTCATATGTGTTTTTGGTCTTCGTGACCAAGGTTTGATACATGGATCCACTAGTGTCATTGCATGTGTTTTTCCTAAACCACACTAATCCACTAGTGTCATTGCATATGTTCTATTTCTAAACCACACTGATCCACTAGTGTCATTGCATGTGTTCTTTTCCTAAGCCACACTTATCCACTAGTGTCATTGCATGTGTTCTTTTCCTAAACCACACTGATCACTACTAACATTGCATGTTTTGTTTTCCTAAACCACACTTATCCACATGACAACGCACACTCCAGTGGATTCTGTGATGCAACTTCTGCCACACTGGTGCAACATGCAATGTGGAAGGTGTTTTCCTATGTGTTTTTGGTCTCTGTCATCATGGTTTGACACATTTATCCACTAGTGTCATTGCTTGTTTTCTTTTCCTGAACCACACTGATCCTCTAGTGTCATTGCATGTGTTCTTTTCCTAAACCACACTGATCCACTAGTGTCACTACATGTGTTATTTTCCTAAACCACACTGATCCACTATTTTCATTTCATGTGTTCTTTTCCTAAACCACACTGATCCACTAGTGTTATTGCATGTGTTGTTTTCCTAAACCACACTGATCCACATGACAACACACACTCTAGTGGATTCTATGATGCAACTTCTGCCACACTGGTGCAACATGCAATGTGGAAGGTGCTTTCATATGTGTTTTTGGTCTCTATGACCAAGGTTTGATACATGGATCCACTAGAGTCATTGCATGTGTTCTTTTCCTAAACCACACTGATCACCTAGAGTCATTGTATGTGTTCTTTTCCTAAACCACACCGATCCACATGACAACACACACTCCAGTGGATTCTATGATGCAACTTCTGCCACACTGGTGTAACATGCAATGTGAAAGGTGCTTTCCTATGTGTTTTTATTCTCTGTCACCATGGTTTGACACACTGATCCACTAGTGTCATTGCATGTGTTCTTTTCGTAAACCACACTGATCCACTAGTGTCATTGCATGTGTTCTTTTCCTAAACTACACTGATCCACTAGTGTCATTGCATGTGTTCTTTTCCTAAACCACACTGATCACTACTGCCATTGCATGTGTTCTTTTCCTAAACCACACTAATCCACATGACAACACACACTCCAGTGGATTTTGGGATGCAACTTCTACCACACTGGTGCAACATGCAATGTGGAGGCTGCTTTCATATGTGTTTTTGGTCTCTGTGACCAATGTTTGATACATGGATCCACTAGTGTCATTTCATGTGTTATTTTACTAAACCACGCCAATCCACTAGTGTTATTACATGTGTTCTTTTCCTAAACCACACTGATCACTCCTTCACATTGATCACTACTGCCATTGCATTTGTGTTCTTTTCCTAAACCACATGGATCCAGTAGGGACATTGCATGTGGGTTCTTTTCCTAAACCACATGGATCCACTAGAGTCATTGCACGTGTGTTCTTTTCCTAAACCACATGGATCCACTAGGGTCATTGCATGTGTGTTCTTTTCATAAACCACATGGATCCACTAGATTCGTTGCATGTGTGTTCTTTTCATAAACCACATGGATCCACTAGAGTCATTGCATGTGTGTTCTTTTCCTAAACCACACTGATCCACTAGATTCATTGCATGTGTGTTCTTTTCCTAAACCATACTGATCCACTAGAGTCATTGCATGTGTGTTCTTTTCCTAAACAACATTGGTCCACTAGAGTCATTGGATCTGTGTTCTTTTCCTAAACCACATGGATCCACTAGAGTCATTGCATGTGTGTTGTTTTCATAAACCACATGGATCCACTAGAGTCATTGCATGTGTGTTCTTTTCCTAAACCACATGGATCCACTAGAGTCATTGCATGTGTGTTCTTTTCATAAACCACATGGATCCACCAGAAATATATATACCCCATGATACATCATGATTCATATTTTCACATGATATCTATATAATATCATAGTTCTTTATAGTTTTTTCAATTGCAGATAAGTTGACATAGGCTAGTACGTATTCCATTCAGAAAAACTCAAATTTTCGGTCTTTAAAACTACTTCTATTTTCTATTTGAATCCCTTAGTCTGTTTTGCCCTTGGTTTTTTGATTCTACTCAGTTGTGGCCTCTCTCATAGTCACAAACTCTCTTAAAAGCCCAAACGTGTGCTCACTTTGCCTGCTACACACTGATTGGTTGACACAGTTCTCACGCGGATCGTGCGCACCTACCCTTGATCCTCTCTGATCCAACACGGATCGTTGCACGATGTCGTGCCCTTCACACTACATCACGAGAACACACGGAAGTCCGCTTGCCAACTGGCCCCCTGTTTTATCCATTGGGTTTTTAAGGGTCACGTCTCTCTCAGCGACACTTCTACAAGAAGGAACATTGAGCTGTACATTAAATAATTCCACGAGTGGTCATGTCACATTTAATCTAGTCTGCAAAGGCTACTACTCCACTACACGACAACGGGTCATCCACAGGCTATCCCATTTTTACACAGCGCACCTGCAATCTCACTTCCAACAGGGCCCCATCGCATGAACCTTCCACGCGTTAGCCGGAGCCCGAAGAGCTGCCTACCGGGGCCCCTCGAGGAGACCTAAATGTCCACGCATTAAAAACCCAGCCGTCTTCATCGGGTCTTCCATTCGCACTCATCCACTCCTCCCTCTTCCCGATCTAGCAAAACCCCACAATCCTCACTATACATCCACCAACCTTTTCCATGAAACCATGACCAGTGCGTGGGGGTGAGTCTGCGGGCATCGCCGCCGGGGTGGTTGCTCTTGGAGGAGAATCATGCAGCCCAAGGCAAAGAGGATGTGTAGTTCGACCCATATGGGACAATGTGCTCGCCGGTGTAGACGACTTAGGAGGCCCCGATGAGGGCATGGAGTTCGACGAACACGCTCTGCTCGTGTACCCCGAGGTACATCTATTTCTGCATGTTTCATATTTTCTGCTTGGGCTATAGATGTACCTTTTAATCTGTAGAAGAACTACTTAATCTGTTCATGTGCTACTTAATCTAGTCCTAAGGATTAGATGCACCGTACAAACGGGTGCATGCAGAGATTTAGTCTGTTCTGAATGAATACACATTATTTATTTATTAATAAGTTATCAAGAACACAAAAAATCTTAATTTAGGAACAAGCTAGGGAGATAGCCATAATGAACTGCTAAACCTGTATAAATATGTTATTGTTTTCAAAGTAACTTGGAATGGTTGTTCGAATATCTATTCATTATTTTGCTCATTTCTCTTTGCATTTTATACATTACAAGTAGATTCTAGTGAGGTGGACTCTGACAAGGAGGACAGGGACAACAAGAACCGCCATGTCATGAAGAAGCTCAAGAGCGGGAGAATTCCTTTTCGCACTCGACTTGGGGTGCTCAGGTGCCCTACCCAAGGATTGACAACTTGATTCCGCATGTGGCCGGCATCAGTAAAAGCCCAACTAGTAAACACAAGTCAGGGACCAAGGCTAAGCACGATGCTTATGGCAAATTCCTGAGGGAGTATGTCAAAACTAGCCTGGTGACCCCTTACCTAGGAATCGACAAGTTCTAGCTGACGAACCCGTGACTGTGCTGCCCTGGCCACTAATAATGTTTAATTCTCTTATTGTTTCTAGACTCTGAAACTATGTGGTGTGTTGAAACCTGATGCTATGCTACCAACACGTGTGTTGCAAAGTTGCTTGATTGTGCATGCTTACACTAGTGGCGGACCCAGAAACTTCTAGAAGCCTAGGCAAATGAATTTAAGTTGCCTAATTCTAGACAGAATCACCAAAAAAAGAGAAAGAAATTGCAAGCTTTACGAAATCGGTAGGCCTAGGCAGCTGTGCGGGGTGTAGGGATGCTAGGTCCGTCTATGTTTACATGTCCCTTAAATTTGTTGGGCATAATGATCACACATAGCTGTCCACTTCCTTCTGTCCTATCACGTTACGCCGTGTCAGCACCGCACACCAGCTGCAGAGCAGCAAAGGGACGGTGGTCTCCGTGACTGGTTTCCGCCATGCCATAGCCACGTCACACACCCGTCCCATCGCCTACCGGGCACGACCGCCCAACTTAAGCGCTAGGATTGGAAACCAATGGTGCTCGCCCGATCAAACGTGCTTCCGAGTGGGTATGACCGGAATAATGGTAAATGCAATTTACGATGCGCACCCCCTTTTACACATCACCTTCCATCCCTGCAGCATAGCACTATGCAAAAATCCCCAACTCCTTCCGCCGCCGTAACCACCGCAAGAACCATAAATGTTGCTGCAGCCACCGCCACCACCGCGTCATACCACCGCAACAGATCTCTCCACCACCATGCCCAATCCCAGCCATTGATGACTGTGAAATACCACCTCTTTTAGCCATATAAAATGAGCCATTTATCTCTCATATCATGTTTCTTCCAGCTATAGCTATGCCTTATATGCATGACTTCTAGTTCTCATTTACTTTCATATGAGCTCTGCACATTTAGTAGTTTAGGTAGAATTTTATCACTTTCCTTGTCTATAACATGTGTGTAGGTGTTGGTGCAAGGACCAGACTTAGCCATTTGAGAGGTTGGAAAAGTGAAAATTTCCAACTTCTCAAAATAAATATCCAAGACCATGGGGTTGTAGCCCTCGATGAGATGAACTCGACAAGCCCAAGAACACCCAAAACAGAGTTCATATGAAGAAATGGCGACCAAAATACTCAAGGATCTGCAAGTTCAACGACCAACTATACGGCTGGAACTAAAAGTCCCCGCCGTGTAGTTTTGCCGTATAGTTGGTAAAAAATGTCGCAAACAATGGTATTTCGCCCCAGAGAAGCTCCAGAACCTTCCCTAAGTCATATGACGGTATTGGGGGAAACCTAGGTCACCCGCAAGGCCTATATAAAGGAGGGAAGACCCAAGAGAGAGCGACCAAGCCATATCCTCCACCACGGCGGAGCCCTACCGCCGTGCCACCGCCATAGACACCTCCAATCAGATCTACACTATCACCATCACACAAGAGGAGAAGTGACTAGGATCTTGAAGGCCTCCACATCGATCTACATCATCATCTTCATCAACAACGTCTCCGTCACCGATCCCCTTTGGTTACTTGTTGTAATTCTATATTGAATCTTGGATTTGCACTTGTCTTCAATTGTATCATCATACTTCATCCATATTCTATCCATGATGTTGATTACCTTCATGTGTGTGTAGTTTCCTTTGTTCTTGGGGAGATGGAGAAACCCTAGTATGAGATTGAATTGAGATAAAGATTATTATGTGATATTGTTCATTATATGTCTGTGTTAGATTTCCTTCATCTTGATGTTGGGTGAAGCGCGCCACTCAATATTTTCCTCACTAAGGACTAGATGGAGGGAACTACTTGTTGGTAGACGGAGGGATGATAACACTTATGGTGACTATAAAGCGGTTGTCATCCCTTACGTATCAACTTGGGAACCGAGGAGAACTGACGGAACATTGTCCATGCCATGGGATACATCCTACGGGGTAAGTCCCTTAATAGCACAATAATTCAGTTGATGTCTATTGTTGTCTGCTGTGGTTATGACAGATGATGTGTGCAGTGGTTGCTGCCTATTCATCCATATATGGAGCTCCTCCCACATATATCATAAATGGTCTTATTCATTATAATAATTTTGATCACTCTTTCTAATTACTAGCGGTGGATCCACTACTCCTTGAGAACTCTTTCCATCATCTTGCAGACTTTCGTAAACATACTTGCATGCTCTTGTTTACTTACATCTTTAGTTTACTTATTGTTCTCCTATTTGAAAACCGAAAATATCTTTTACACAAAACTCACATTTTATCTTGTTACTTAGAACGTTATTTAGCATTACTATTTCAGTATTTATTTCAAAGAGTTATTAGACTTCAGACTCATGCTCCCTATGGGATCGATATCTTTATTTCGAAACTAGCTACAAACAATCTGTGCATTTGTAGTCATCAGCCACTGTTACCGATGCTAGGCCACCACCACCACATTAGCTGCTGCCATGGACGTAGAGTATAGCGTGTTCGGCGACGGGAGCGACTTCACCGATGAGTACACCATCATCACCCATGGCACCACCGAGCTGATGGTCGTCCACACCAATGAGTCATCGGAGGTTTCTAAGGTCATCGCAATGTATGAGCGGTGGCTACAGGAGCCGATGGATAGGTACAAGATCATCGGCCTAGACCTGGAGTATACCGGCGATAGGAAGAGGGCGACGCTTTTGCAGTTGTCCATGCGTAACCACTACCTCCTATACCACGTATGCAGGGCCAAATGGGTATGCCCGGAGCTTTGTGAGTTCCTGTGTAGGAGGGAGATATACTTCTCCATCATCGACATCAAGAACGACACTCTGAAGCTAGAGCGGGATCTCCTCGTTCATGTCGTTAATCACGTTGATCTCCAGCATGTGTGGAGGTACCCGGATGACGATACGGGGAAAGCCGTCATGGCTAGACTCGCTGCTGACATCATCGACCGTGAGTATGCCGGCATGAAGGTTGAGTTCCCGAAGCACTTGCACGAGCGATGGGAGTGGAGGTACCTGAATTACGATGTGATCTGGTACGTAGCTAGGGACACATATGTCTGCTACGAGATGCTCAACAAGATCTAGCGGATGAGTGAATGTGTTATTTACCACTACTAGTTTCGCATTCCGTTCCTAGTTTAGCTCGCCTGTATTTTCTAAGCATTCTGTGTGTCAGAACGGAGCTCGTATGATCCCTGTGCTATTAGGTAGTTAACCTGTATGAATTACATTTCCCCTTTTTGTATGCTCAACATTCATACATACAATTTTTTCTGTGCCCTTTGCATGCGGCATAATCTAGAACTGCCATGCAACGCTTGAGTTTACTACTGAATATAGCTACCTAAGATTGTGGTGGGATCCACAAGATTAGATGCTGTTATCCACAAAAGGGAACAATCGAAGGACACATTCATAATATAAGATGCTAGCAAACTCGACACATCATGCTTGGCTAAAGTGGTACATACATAATTTCTGCTATAGCGAAGGATACAATCATAAACAAACCCAGATTATAGTTCGAAAAGGTAATACACAGTAGTTTGGAATTGCTCACACATAGCTATCACACATAGTACTTGTGAAATAACATGTTTTCATAAACATAACAAGCCCCATACAAACACAACAATCATGCACTAAAACAGGACATCCCAGCCTGATGGAATGATTAGTGGAGAAGGCAACTGACCCTAGGATGTCTTCGGTCGCTTGCCCCGTCTTGTATATTCCTCTACACTCTGGCATCTGGGGAAAACCACTTGCCTTGGTGCTGGTTCAATGGGTGCGATGCCTGGAACAAAACAATTCGATCTGGCGGTACAGCTCGTGGCTGACATACCCGTCAATTGTAGCGTACTTCAGGTTAGGTTCAGAAAGCGACTTATCCTCCTAGAAATCATGCCCTAAACATCTCCACCAACAGTTCAGTTATTTGTCCTTCATGTCAGTGTACCCCGGGTCGATGAGTTCGGCGGCAAGATCGGCCATCCCAGTCCTGCTGCCCTTTGTCCCTGGGATCCAGTAAATATCCTGGATGTCCACTCTGTTCTCCTTTGGGATGCTAATTAAGATAGTTGGGCTTTGATGCTTGTATCCTTGATATCTTTACTTCTACTCTTCACCAAAACTTCAGAGGTGCCTTGGATCAAAGGCAAGCGAGATACCACTCTATCATACCTTGTTATGAGCATTGTAATGTTGCTTATGTTTATGTTTCATGCTACTTATTATTCTTGAGTTGGAATCTCTTCATAGCTTGCAATGCCTATTAAGTAAACTTAGTTGCATACTCCT
This sequence comes from Avena eriantha, assembly GCA_910589775.1. NCBI lineage: Eukaryota > Viridiplantae > Streptophyta > Magnoliopsida > Poales > Poaceae > Avena > Avena eriantha. The sequence continues at coordinate 93,023,610 of OU342741.1, forward strand.
TATTATGAATTTTCTAAGTAGTTGATCACATGCTGATAATATATACATCATATGAAGCAAATTTGTTCGTGAAAGTTCTTTTATCGCACTCAGTTTTCAACTGAATTGCTTGAGGACAAGCAATAAGCTAAGCTTGGGGGGAGTTGATACGTCCAAAACGTATCTACTTTCCCAAACACTTTTGCTATTGCTTCTCCTCTAAACTTGTGTGATTTGGATACAACTAACATGGACTGACGCTGTTTTTAGCAGAATTGCCTTGGTGTCTAGTTTTTGTGCAGAAAATCAACTATCAGGAAAAATCCCGGAAAATATGCCAAAAATCCTATTTCACCAGAAGACTCCCGGAGCCAGAATACGAGACAGAGGAGGGATGGGCCTAGGCCACACCACCTGGACGCACGGGCTAGCCCAGGCCACGCCAGGGGGTGGTCTGGCCGCCCCAGACTCCCCCTCGGTCTCCCTCTTCGCCTATAAGTTGCCTTGTCACCTAAAAACTAAGGGGGGTTCGATGTTTTTCCAGAAGGAGTTCCGCTCCGCCGCCACCACCAGATTCCACGAAACAACACCAGAAACTCCATTCTGGCACCCTGACGGGACGGAGAATTGGAGACCATCGCCATCATCATCACCATCGCTTCTCCATCAACCATCCATGTTTCCCCCATCTATGAGTGAGTAATCCCCCGCTGTAGGCTATGGGGATGGTAGGGATTGGATGAGATCGTTCATGTAATGGCATCGGATTATTAAGGGCATGGTACCTAGTATCTTCTATTAGTGCTTTATGACTTTGTTGCAACTTGTTATGCTTAATGCTTGTCACTAGGGCCCGAGTGCCATGATTTCAGATCTGAACATGTTATTGATTCATTATGATAGTATTGTTTTTGGTCTTACCTGCAAGTTGTATACACACGTTGTTGTCCGGAACCAATGGCCCCGAAGTGACAGAAATCGGGATAACCGGAGGGAATGGCTTTGATGTGAGGATCACATGTGATGGAGTGTTAATGCTTTGCTCCGGTGCTTTATTAAAAGGAGCACCTTAATTGCCTGTAGTTCTGATGGCTCAATGCACGGGGTGTTGATGAAGATCTCGTTGGAAACCCCAAGAGGAAGGTATGATGAGCACAGCAGCAAGTTTCCCTCAGTTATGAAACCAAGGTTTAATCGAACCAGTAGGAGCAAGGAAACACCTCAAAGGTGTTACTAGCTGAGCTTTGGCAGGGCGCACTACCGGTGCTAGTAGCAACGTGGAGACCTGCACAACACAACCACAAAACTTTGTCCCCAACTTGCGATGAGGTTGTTAATCTCACCGTGTTTTGCGGAAAACAAAGGATTAAACGTATCGAATGGAAAGAAGTAAAAGTTTGCAGAAAGTAAACACAAAGCAGTAAAAGATTGTAGATTGCATGTAAAATAAAAGGACCGGGATCCATAGTTCACTAGAGGTGGCTCTCCTTAGGTAGATAACATGCTGGGTGAACAAATTACAGCGGGGCAATTGACAAACACCGAGAAAGCAATACATGCATATACTAACCATCTTGACTCCTTTGAGACTTGATTGGGCATTACAACATTATACATAGACCACCATCCAACTGCATCATGTTATCTGGTGGTTCACGAGAAAGTCATGAGAGAGCAACCTAATCCTTTCGCCCCACCTGCATGAAAATGAATTCAGACAAATAATATAGCAAGAACTTTCACAAACAGACAGTTCAGGAACAAAATGATAGCAACGTGTACTTGTAAGCATTAGCCCCCTTCTCGCAAAAAGGCTGGTATACAAGGACGTGCCTCCTCATGGAGAGTTGCACCACAATGATCCTGCGCTGATCACGGTTTTACTCGAGGTCGAGACTAACGAACCTGCTCTCCTCGAACTAGAGCCAATTCTTGAACTGGTCCAGAGTGCGCTTCACCGTCTTAGGGTCGGTGGTGTAGATGACATTGATCTTCTGCCCACCATGGACTTCTATGTCGAAGTACGTAGTCGCTATCATGCCGTCATTTTGGACAACCCTACAGTCCATGACTACAGGCAAGAGGGAAAGGACATGGAGGAAGAGGGGGATGGCATGGTGAAGGAAATGGATGAGGCCGTGGAGGAGGAAGACTATGAGGCCGTGGAGGAGGAAAGGAGACGGATAAGTGAAATTACTTACTGCAAGATTGCAACCACCCTTCATAATATATGGAATGGTGCACGACTTTTTGTAGTAGGGTGGAGTTGGAGAAAATGGTGGTTTTACATGGCAACACTAGCGCTGCCTTGAATTGGTGCTGCGCCACTTGCATGCAGTGGAATCGAGGTCTACCATGCACGATCTAAGCCACACTGATCACCTAGAGCCATTGCATGCGTTCTTTTCCTAAACCACACTGATCCAAATGACAACACACACTCTAGTAGATTCTGTGATGCAACTTCTGCCACAATGGTGCAACATGCAATAAGGAAGCTGCTTTCGTATGTGTTTTTGGTCTCTCTCACCATGGTTTGACACATTGATCCACTAGTGCCATTGCATGTGTTCTTTTCCTAAGCCACGCTGATCACCTAGAGCCATTGCATGTGTTCTTTTCCTCAACCACACTGATCACAATAACAACACCCACTCAAGTGGATTCTTTGATGTAAATTCTGCCACAGTGGTGCAGCATGCAATGTGGAAGCTGATTTCCTATGTGTTTTTGGTCTCCGTGGCCATGGTTTGACACGCTGATCCACCAATGCCATTGCATATGTTCTTTTCCTAAACCACACTGATCACCTAGAGCCATTGCATGTGTTTGTTTCCAAAACCACACTGATCCAAATGACAACACACACTCAAGTGGATTCAGTGATGCAACTTCTCCCACAGTGGTGCAACATGCAATATGGAAGCTGCTTTCCTATGTGTTTTTGGTCTCTCTCACCATGGTTTTACACACTAATCCACTAGTGCCATTGCATGTGTTCTTTTCCTATGCCACACTGATCACCTAGACCCATTGCATGTGTTATTTTCCTCAACCACACTAATCCACATGACATCACATACTCTAGTGGATTCTGTGATGTAACTTCTTCCACAGTGGTGCAACATGCAATGTGGAAGTTGATTTCATATGTGTTTTTGGTCCATGTGGCCATGGTTTGACACACTGACCCACCAGTGCCATTGCATGTGTTCTTTTCCTAAATCACACTGATCACCTAGAGCCATTGCATTTGTTCTTTTCCTAAACTGCACTAATCCAAATGACAATACACACTCAAGTGGATTCTATGATGCAACTTCTGCCACACTAGTGCAACATGCAATGTGTAAGCTGCTTTCCTATATGTTTTTGGTCTCTATCACCATGGTTTGACACACAGATCCACCAGTTCTATTGCATGTGTTCTTTTCCTAAGCCACACTGATCACCTAGAGCCACTACATGTGTTCTTTTCCTAAGCCACACTGATCCAAATGACAACACACTTTAGTGGATTCTGTGATGCAACTTCTGCCATAGTGGTGCAACATGGAATGTGGAAGCTACTTTCCTATATGTTTTTGGTCTTTGTGGCCATGGTTTGACACAATGATCCACAAGTGTCATTGCATGTGTTATTTTCCTAAACCACACTGATCACCTAGAGCCATTGCATGTGTTCTTTTCCTAAACCACACTAATCACCTAGAGCCATTGCATGTGTTCTTTTCCTAAACCACACTGATCATCTAGAGCCATTGCATGTGTTCTTTTCCTAAACCACACTGATCTACTAGAGTCATTGCATGTGTTCTTTTCCTAAACCACACTGATCCAGTTGTGCCATTGCATGTGTTCTTTTCCGAAACCACATTGATCCACTAGTGTCATTGCATGTGTTCTTTTCCTAAACCACACCGATCCACACAGAGTCATTGGATGTGTTCTTTTCCTAAACAACACTAATCCACTAGAGCCATTGCATGTTTTTCCTAAGACAAATTTATAACCTAGAGCCATTGCATGTGTTATTTTCCTAAACCACACTAATCCACATGACAACACACACTCCAGTGGATTCTATGATGGAACTTCTGCCACAATGGTGCAACCTGCAATGTGGAAGCTACTTTCCGATGTGTTTTTGGTCTCTCTCACCATGGTTTGACACATTGATCCACTAGTGCCATTGAATTTGTTCTTTTCCTAAGCCACACTGATCACCTAGAGCCATTGAATGTGTCATTTTCCTCAACCACACTGATCCACATGACAACACACACTTCAATGGATTCTGTGATACAACTTCTGCCACAGTGGTGCAACATGCAATGTGGAAGCTGATTTCCTATGTGTTTTTGGTCTCCCTGGCCATGGTTTGATACACTGAGCCACCACTGTCATTGCATGTGTTATTTTCCTAAACCACATTGATCACCTAGAGCCATTCCATGTATTCTTTTCCTAAACCACACTGATCCAAATGATAACACACACTCAAGTGGATTCTGTGATACAACTTCTGTCACACTGGTGTAACATGCAATGTGGAAGCTACTTGCCTATGTGTTTTTGGTCTGTGTCACCATGGTTTGACGAACTGATCCACTAGTGCCATTGCATGTGTTCTTTTCCTAAGCCACACTAATCACCTAGAGCCATTGCATGTGTTCTTTTCCTAAACCACACCGATCCAAATGACAACACACACTCAAGTGGATTCTGTGATGCAACTTTTGCCATAGTGGTGCATCATGCAATGTGGAAGCTGCTTTCCTATGTGTTTTTGGTCTTCGTGGCCATGGTTTGGCACACTGATCCACCAGTGTCATTGCATGTGTTCTTTTCCTAAACCACACTGATCCACTCACTAGTACAAACTCGTTACTTAGAGACTATGTCTAGAGCCGGTTTACCCCCAAATATACAAACCACTGGCTGTGTTCATCAACCTCAGGCGATCGTAATTTTTTGACCTCCTCTAACTTTAATATCAGACGGTTTTTAATATGCATCGTCTCTAGTACAAGCCCCCTTGAAACAAACCACCTCTATATTGAACCTGAGATGACGGAAATTATTGGCTGTCTCTCTAAATCACTCAACCGCAGCCGGTCAGAAATATTAACCGCAACCCATCTTGAAAACTAGCGTCGTGCACCTTCCCGAGGTAGAATGCGCGTGTTCTTTTAGGGAAAGCTTGTGCATGTTATCAATGCAGTTAGAAAGTGGAGATCATGGTGGCCCCCCACCCACACGTGTCCACTCGAGGACAACCAACGGTCCAATGTATATAAACCCACTCAACCTTCTTCTTCCATGAGCTCGTGTCATTTTCCCCAATCTATCTGGTCCCAAAACCCTAATCTGCACCTTCTGCACGCGCCGAAGCTCCTTCGCTTGCACCACCACCTTCCCAAGGTGCGCCATGAAGCGTACGCATGGAGACGAGCTGGAGGTGAAGCCAGTTGGAGGCGCATCAGCAGATGGCTCGGTCGTCGTCGAGCAGGTGGAGGCATATTCTCTAGGCACACACGCCGCTCGTCACCGCGTCATCGAGGCTTCGAGCTCATCCATCCAGCCAATAGCCATCGCCGTCGAGCAGCAGGTGGCTGACAATGTCATGGTGCCAGTGGCAGATCTGGATGAGGGGCAGGCGGCAGGCGGAGGCAACCCGGTGCTCTACATCAATGACCCCATGCTCCACCAAGAAATTATCGACGCAATCACAGAGAATGACGAGTTTGAGGAGGAGGTCTCCGATGAGTAGTTCGAGGTACTACTTTGCTAGCTTCTCTAGTCGCAGCCACACATTTCACTATTCATATGTAGGATTTGCTCAATCGTCTATAGATTATTTTTCTCTTAAAGTAGGGTAGTGTATATATGGTTTGAACGGTTGATTGATGCATCTGCCATATAGTCACAAAACCCCAATCCGTCTAGTCACAAAACCCCAATCTGCTCATCTACCGTCTAGTAAATTTACATTTGCTTAACTCGTTGTTATTCATATAGTTCTTCTTGTGCTATAAATTTGATCAATCTGTAACATTTGATTTAGGGGTTTTAGGGTTTGCTAGTTGAGTTATGATTTTGATAGACAACATGCATATAACATTACATTTCTATTCCTTACTAAGGCCAATGATTCAATTTTTTCCCAAAAGAGTGCAAGGGGAGACTCATATGATGGTGTCAGTTTTTTTTAGGGATGGTTAGTGAACCTGAGGCAATGTACACCAATATAAGTTGTGCAATTGGTACTTTGGTTCACATACTCCATCTCTAAAAAAAATTATGAGGCCCTAGATATATTCTACACATATGAACTATGAGCTTTGAACTCTGATATTTGCACTGTTTCTCACTGAGGCCGATGATTGAAATTTGCCCCAAAAGAGTGCAAGGGGAGACACATATGATGGTGTCTTTTTTTAGGGATGGGTTGGTGAACCTGAGGCAGCTATGTATATAAATAATACAGATTGTGTTGTTGGTACTTTGGTTCTCCAACTCCATCTCTAGAAAAAAAATGAGGCCCTTGATTTATTCTCATATGGAACCAATATATATGATCTTTGAATTGTTTCTGATCTTTGAATGATTCGTATGATGCATATGTATATCCATGGTCTTGATGTATATTTAGGATTGTTTTTGTACCTGAATATGTATATCCCTGAATATTGTTTTGTAGGATTACATTTCAATTTCTTATTGTGGCCAATGATTCAAATTTACCCCAAAAGAGAGGCAGATACATTGGTGTCAGATTTTTTCAGGGATGATTTAGTGAACCTGGGGAAATGTACAAGAACAATAGGTTGTATAGTTGGTACTTGGTTCACTAACGCCATCTCTGAAGAAACTTATGAGGAAATTTATTCTACATTCATAGAACTATGATCTTTGAATTATGTATTACATGCATTCATAGTGTATAAGAATTACATTTCAGTTTATCACCGATGCCGATGATTGAAATTTGCCCCAAAAGAGTGCAAGGGGAGACACATATGATGGTGTCATTTTTTTAGGGATGGGTTGGTGAACCTGAGGCAGCAATGTACACAAACAATATAGGTTGTGTTGCTGGTACTTTGGTTCACCAACTCCATCTCTGAAAAAATTATGAGGCCCTTGATTTATTCTCATATGGAACTACATATATGATCTTTGAATTGTTTCTGATCTTTGAATCATTCGTATGATGCATATGTATATGCATGGTTTTGATCATAAGTTTTTCTACATGTACCTGAAGATTAATTGTTTGGTTTTTTGTTATTTATAATTACAATATTTAGGATTTTTTGTACCTGAATATGTATATCCCTGAATATTGTTTCGTAGGATTATATTTCAATTTCTTATTGTGGCCAATGATTCAAATTTGCCCCAAAAGAGAGGCAAACACATTAGTGTCCGATTTTTTCAGGGATGAGTTAGCGAACCTAGGGCAATGTACAAGAAGAATATAGGTTGTGCAATTATTACTTGGTTCGCTTACGCCATCCCTGAAGAAACTTATGAGGCCACAATCTTTGTTCTACATATACTCTAATCCAATTAATTGTCATTTTGTTGAGATGAAATGATATATGAACTGATCAAACTATTGCTGAGATGCATTCTCTCTGATATCAATTTAATTTTGTCTTACATACATATGTTGTCAATTCTTGAGTTGTAATACAGTTCAATCATATGTATGAGTTCTAAATTATGTTCTTAAAAATAAACAGGAGGATTCTGATGACGTGGGCTCTAGCAAGTACTCCAGGGACAACAAGAGTCGCTACGTGCTGAGGCGGTTATGGTGTGGGCAAATCCCTTTCTACCGTAGGGGAGACTGTTTTGCCCATTATGTGGTAGAGACATCGACACGGATCTCGACAGCATGATCTAGCACACGGTGGACGTTGGCAAAAGCCGAGGCCAAAAGCATCAGCCGAAGACCTTGGCGCGGCACGCATCCTTCGACAAATTCCTCTAGGAGTATGTAAGGACTGGCTTGTATCCCCTCGAGTATGCTGTCCCGACCTCCTGCTGCTGCCCCTGCCCTGCTAGGCGTCTCCGTGTCCTGTCCTCCTGCTGCTGCCCCTGTTTTTATTTTTTTGAAGTTAATTATTACCTGGTTGCAATGTAAGACAACATATCCGTGGTGTCTCTGGTGAACCTCGTTTATTTATACATATACTCCTTTATATGGAGTTCCTTTAAATTTCTAGTGTTCAATTATATTACAGATCATGCTCATGCACACTACCAAATTTCTAGTGCTTGATTATATTATAATTGTCAAGGAATACATCAACAAGATTTTAAATTGGTGGAAAATTCGTATTGAAGTAACTAAATGATCTCACATCGGCATTATTATATTCAACAACGGGTGTCGGCATTACTGTATTCAACAACGGGTTGCCTCTGCCCAGCTCCGAATTTGCTTACAGGTTCAACATGGTAGAACTTGAGCTCCTAAAGGTACAGCTCCAACAGAGACCTCGGCAGGGGTGGTAGAATTGGTGCGGGTGTCACCACGACGATGGCAAGCTCGGATTCTAGAGGAGGAAAACAGGACCGAGCATGGTTGGCACGGTGACATATCTCACACGGGAATGAATTCTCGTCCCCGTGCTGTATCATGGGTGCGGTCATGGTGAGGGCGAGCTCCGATTCGGCATGGGGAGGAGAGCAGGGTGATATGTTGCAAACATATCTATAATTTTTGATGTTCCATGCTTGGTTTATATCTACTTTCTTATGTTTTATCCACACTTTGGAGTACTTTTTCTACACTTTCTTGGACTAACCTATTAACAATGCCACAGTGCCAGCTGCCTGTTTTCTACTGTTTTTGGTTCCAGGAAAGTTAGAAAATGAATATTATCGGAATTGGACGGGACAAAAGCCAAAGTCAGTATTTCACCAAGGGGGACACGGAGCCAGAATACGAGACAGAGAGGGGCCAGGGGCCACCCACACCACTTGGCCGGGTGGCCAGGCTAGGCCTGCACCAAGGGGTGGTGCGGCCACCTAGGGCACCCCCTCGGCCTCCCCTTTCGCCTATAAGATGCCTCCAATATAGAAACCCTAAGTACCTGATCAAAATTCCACGAAAGAGCTGTAGCCGCCGTCATCTCCATCCCTAGATCAGGAGGGATCTGAAGCTCTTCCCGACACCCTGCCAGAGGGGAGAGATCACCGTAGAGGCCTTCTTCATCACCATGCAAGCCTCCAGTGTGATGCGTGAGTAGTTCATCCTTGGTCTACGATTCCATGTAGTAGCTAGATGGTTGGTTCTTCTCCTTTGTGCTACCATGTTTAGATCTTGTGAGCTCCATTCATGATCAAGATCATCTATTTGTAATCATACATGTTGTGTTTGCGGGGATCCGATGGATATTGAGATGCTATTTTAGATTGATTATTGATTCTATCATGTCTTTGTTATTTGTGATCTTGCATGCTTTCCGTTGTTAGTAGATATCTTGGCCGAGTAGATGCTAGCAACTCCAAGAGGGAGTATTTATGCTCGATAGTGGGTTTATGCCTCTAGTAATCTGGGGAAGTGACAGAAATATCTAAGGTACTAGATGTGTTGTTGCTACTAGGGAGAAAACAACAATCCTTTGTTCATAAAACAATTGTATTGTTTACTTTACACGCAATGCGTAATGCAATTATCTGTTGCTTGCAACTTAATACTGGGGGGTGGGGTCAGATTGATAACCTGAAGGTGGATTATTAGTCATAGATGCAGTTGGATTACGGTCTATGTATAATGTGGTAATGCCCAATCAAATCTCATAGGAGTCAAGATGATTAGTATATGCATGTATGCTTTCTCGATTTTTGTCAATTGTCCCGCTGTAATTTGTTCACCCAACATGCCATCTATCTTAAGGAGAACCACCACTAGTGAACTATGGACCCCGGTCCTTTCTTTTGCCATCAATCTACAACTGTTTACTGTTTTCTGTTTACTTTCTACAAGCTATTACTTTCTTCTACACAATATGTTTAATCCTTTGTTTTCAGCAAAACCGGTGAGCTTGACAACCTCATTGTAAGTTGGGGGCATAGTTCTGTGGTTGTGTTGTGCCGGATTCCTCATGTGCACACCTGTTCCTGAAGCTACTTTCTTTGAAATAAAACCTGCTTTACTCAATCTTGTTATGAGAGAACAATTTTCTGGTATTGGTACTGAAGATGCTGCTGCTCATCTAAATAACTTTGTTGAACTTTGTGAGATGCAAAAGCATAGGGATATAGATGGATATATTACTAAGCTTAAATTGTTTCCTTTCTCTTTGAGAGGAAAAGATAAAGAATGGTTGCAATCCCTAACTAGAAATAGTATTGATTCTTCGACTAAATGCAAAGATGCTTTCATTGGAAAATACTATCCTCCTGCTAAGATTATATCTATGAGAAGTGAAATAATGAAATTTAAACAATCTGATAATGAACATGTTGCTCAAGCTTGGGAAAGAATGAAATCTTTGGTAAAGAATTGTCCCACTCATGGACTAACTGCTTGGATGATTATCCAAACCTTTTATGCAGGATTGAACTATTCTTCAAGAAATCTACTGGATTCTGCTACTAGAGGTACCTTTATGACCATTACTTTGGGTGCTGCAACAAAGCTTCTTGATAATATGATGGTTAACTATTCTGAATGGCACACTGAAAGAGCTCCACAAGGTAATAAGGTAAATTTTGTTGAAGAAACCTCCTCCTTGAGTGATAAAATTGATGTTATTATGTCTATGCTTGTTAATGGGAAAGCTCATATTGATCCAAATCATGTTCCCTCAGCCTCTTTGGTTGCTCAAGAAGAGCAAGTTGATGTGAACTTTATAAGAAATAATAATTTTAGCAACAATGCCTACAAGAATAATTTTGGTAATAATAACTATAGGCCATATCCTCCCAATAATGGTAATGCTTATGGAAATTCCTACAACAATAATCAGAGTGCTCCCTCTGAACTTGAAGTTATGCTTAAAGATTTTATTAGTGAACAAACTGCTTTCAATAAAACTATTGAGGAAAAACTCTCTAATGCTGAAAGAAATATAGCATCATTGGCTGAAGCACAATCTTCTTTGAATAAAATGGCTGCTAAACCTGAAACTATTGATAATCCCTTTGCTGCTACTAATGCCATATAAGTTATAATTGATGAAATTGTTAGACTATTCGCTGAATTGCATGCTAAGTGGGAAAGAGAAGATGAAATTGCTAGAAATATTAGTGTTTCTAGTATCACTACCACTAGTGTTGAAGCTAGTAATAGCTCTACTACTTTAGATGATAATTATGATTTCGATCTTGATGGTTGCAATATCTCTAAAGTAATTAAGTTCCTACAAAAGCTTGCTAAAATTCCTAATGCTAGTGCTATGAATAATGGCCTTTATAAAAGACATTACTGATGCTCTCATAAAAATTAAAGAAGAAAAGATGAAACATAAAGCTTCTATTCCTGTGAAACTAGAATATGGTTGGGAACCCATCATTAATATGAAAGTTAATGATTTTGATCTTAAGGCTTTATGTGATCTTAATAGTAGTGTTTCTATTATGCCTAGAAAGATTTATGATATGCTTGATTTGCCACCATTGGAAGATTGTTATTTGAATGTCCCACTTGATGATAATGCTAAAAAGAAACTCATGGGGAGTATTAATGATGTTCTTATTATGGTTAACAATGCCTATGTCCCCATTGATTTCTATGTTTTGGATGTTGAATACAATGCTTCTTGTCCTATTACTTTGGGAAGACTTTTTCTTAGAACTGTTGGTGCCATTATTGATATGAAAGAAGGCACCATTAAATATCAACTCTCACTCAAGAAAGGTATAGAACACTTCCCTAAGAAGAGAGAGAAGATTTCTTTTGCCTCTCCTATGAAAACAAAATTTTCTCTTAATGCTCATTTGAGAACACTTGATTCTTTTTCTTGCTTCTTATGCCTAACTTAAAGGCGTTAAAGAAAAGTACTTATTGGGAGATAAGCCAAAAGTTTTAGATGAGTCTTGGAAGTTATTACCTCAGTAATAACCGCTCCTTATCCTTTTTATTTGCTTTTTGTGCCAATAGTAACCTCTAATGAGAGAGAAGTAATGCTTGGGAAAGTTGTTGTCCCGAAACAGATTTTTGTGCTTCACTGTAAAAATTCGTGTAAAGTCTCTATACGTCGTTTTAAGGCGTGAATTTTTGTGATTCTGCCCCAGGTTGTTATCTAACTTTAGTTAGTTCAACACTTTTCGATATGAGCAATAGAAGGTTTTCGAAAAAATGGTTTTTACCTGCTTGTCTGTTTTGACAGATTTCAGCCATATTTGTATTCGCTTCTTGTTGGTTCCTTTTTGAGTTCTCTTTGGGGAATTGAGCTTTTTGAGGAAAGTACTATAGTAGCTTGTGTTTTAATGGAAGTCTTATTGCTTTTTAAACTGAACCCAAAGACTTATTATCTTGAGTGCACTAATGTTGCTAATAAAAATTGTGTAAAGTTTTGTATGAAGGAAAAAAATTAGGTGTATGGAGAGAATGATGTAATGAGATGAAGAATCGACTAAAGCTCAATCTTGGGGATTCCACGCGTGTCCCCCAAGAAATATCCAAGAAGTACAAGCTTCAAAGCTTGGGGATGCCCAAGGCATCCCCTTCTTCATCAATAAAAATCTCAGGTTTCTTCCAAACACATCATTTTTATTGTTTCGTACACAGTTGTGTTGTTCTTGGAGCATCTTTGTTTTTGTTTTTGATTTTCGTTTGCTTGGTTTTCTTAGTTTGCTTGAATAAATTGGTTGGACCCCCTCTTTCATACATTAGTTTTCAAATAGTTTGGTTTGGATCGGAAAAGAGTAGGAAAGTTCATGCTTAAGTGGTAAAGAGAGCTTGTTTTTGACTGTGGCCTATTCTTTTGTCATGCCATGCTTGATATTGTTTTGGCTTTATGCTTAGTGATCTTTGCTGTAGCATGACATGATATAAACAATTGAGATTTCTTAATGTGCCTTGAAAGAATCATGCGTTGTTTTAGCATATTAAAGCATAGTATTGTGGTATTCTCCTTTGATGCTTTATTTGGGTTGACTTGGCGCATGCTCACACCATGTTATGACTATCCCAAGTCACCATAGCCTTTATGATCCTTTAGTTTTTGACTTATAATATCACTTTATGCTTTAATTAATGATGTTTTGTCGCTTTGCATGATTATGGCCATTATTGCTCTCTTAGTTTGTCGCTCCTAGTCTTTTGCTATCCTCCATAACCAAGTATGAGTTCCACTCATGCATCCAACACCAAATAAAACCAAGTTATTCCAAAGAGTCCACCATACCTACCTATTAGTATTTTCTATTCCAAGTATATTCATGTTTTTATCTACCTTCTGAATTACACTTGTTATGAGAAAACTAGTGATTAAAGCTCTCACGAACTTGATGACACACTTTACTTTTCTTGCCCTTAATAAACTTGAACCATTGTGTCGTCTATGTTGTATATGCTTTCACTTATATGTTGGGGATTAGCAGAACCATGTTGTCATGGGGAACGCTTTCAACATTGCACTTGTACTTTGTACCTAGTTGATATCATGCTCTTTTGTCTATGAATGTCATCGGTGTGAAATGAAAGTGGAGCTTGTAAGTCCATGGAATTATGTATGTGTGTTAGAGAAACGTCTAGGCCACCGGTCTAATCCATGCCTAATCATGGTGGAAACCTGCAGCGTAACCATACTGAGCAATCTATGACGCATTCTTCTTATAAAAAAAGATATAGATATTGAGAAAAAGAGAAAAAGAAAAAAAGAGATATGAGAAAAGAGGAAAGAGAGAAAAAAGCACCATTTTCCCATGGTAAACAAGAAGATTGCTGAGATGCTCGTTGTCTGCTTGCCTTGTCATTTTGATATGGGGATTCTTCCGTATCATCGGGCAAGGGGTATCCCGTTGGCGGTTCTCTATGATACACATGTACATACTATGACAAGAACTTACCGGTAACTAAACTTGAGTAGAATGAGGAGCGGCCCTCGTATTCAAGGGACATGATATTTCTAACTTATACTTTGTCAAGCATATACTCCATAGTTTGTTCACTTTAACCTTAATAATTTCAATATGCTTATGATAGGGGCAATGAGAGCTGAAAGCTAATAAGTACCATAATTTTTGGAAGCTCTTTATGAGACTTGAATCCCTTCTTCCTTCTATGAAGGCTTTTCTTTTACTTTTATGTTGAGTCTCCACCTTCTATCTTTATGCACCTATTGAGAGAGCATAGTGGCCATTCTTAGTTCTATGTGCATTGTCCCAAGACTTGTTGATTGATGCATAACTTTGATATTGCTTGTTCTTAAACTATTTGTATCTAGTCACCCTTATAAACTTTGAAGGTGTCCTATGCATTTATGTTTGCTACTCTATGAGGGACAAGCTGAATGCCACTATGCTATGTTTTATTTATGTGAAACAAACAAACGTCTTGCAAAGCATTGTTATTCATGAATCTTTTGTTTGTGTCTTTTCATGTTACAACATAGTTGCTATGTCTTATTGTTAGAACTTTGTCTTTCATGCTATGTTGAAGTACTATGATCCCAGCTATCAATGTTTTACAAATATTTTTATCACTTACCTACTCGAGGACGAGCAGGAGTCAAGCTTGGGGATGTTGATACGTTGCAAACGTATCTATAATTTTTGATGTTCCATGCTTGGTTTATATCTACTTTCTTATATTTTGTCCACACTTTGGAGTACTTTTTACACACTTTCTTGGACTAACCTATTAACAAGATGCCATAGTGCCAGCTGCCTATTTCTACTGTTTTTGGTTCCAGGAAAGTTAGAAAATGAATATTCTCGGAATTTGACGGGACAAAAGCCAAAGTCAGTATTTCACCAAGGGGGACACGGAGCCAGAATACGAGACAGAGAGGGGCCAGGGGCCACCCACACCACTTGGCCGGGTGGCCAGGCCAGGCCTGCACCAAGGGGTGGTGCGGCCACCTAGGGCACCCCCTCGGCCTCCCCTTTCGCCTATAAGATGCCTCCAATATAGAAACCCTAAGTACCTGATCAAAATTCCACGAAAGAGCTGTAGCCACCGTCATCTCCATCCCTAGATCAGGAGGGATCTGAAGCTCTTCCCGACACCCTGCCAGAGGGGAGAGATCACCGTAGAGGCCTTCTTCATCACCATGCAAGCCTCCGGTGTGATGCGTGAGTAGTTCATCCTTGGACTACGAGTCCATGTAGTAGCTAGATGGTTGGTTCTTCTCCTTTGTGCTACCATGTTTAGATCTTGTGAGCTCCATTCATGATCAAGATCATCTATTTGTAATCATACATGTTGTGTTTGCGGGGATCCGATGGATATTGAGATGCTATTTCAGATTGATTATTGATTCTATCATGTCTTTGTTATTTGTGATCTTGCATGCTTTCCGTTGTTAGTAGATATCTTGGCCGAGTAGATGCTAGCAACTCCAAGAGGGAGTATTTATGCTCGATAGTGGGTTTATGCCTCTAGTAATCTGGGGAAGTGACATAAATATATAAGGTACTAGATGTGTTGTTGCTACTAGGGAGAAAACAACAATCCTTTGTTCATAAAACAATTGTATTGTTTACTTTACACGCAATGCGTAATGCAATTATCTGTTGCTTGCAACTTAATACTGGGGGGTGGGGTCAGATTGATAACCTAAAGGTGGATTATTAGTCATAGATGCAGTTGGATTACGGTCTATGTATAATGTTGTAATGCCCAATCAAATCTCATAGGAGTCAAGATGATTAGTATATGCACGTATGCTTTCTCGATTTTTGTCAATTGTCCCGCTGTAATTTGTTCACCCAACATGCCATCTATCTTAAGGAGAACCACCACTAGTGAACTATGGACCCCGGTCCTTTCTTTTACCATCAATCTACAACTGTTTACTGTTTTCTGTTTACTTTCTGCAAGCTATTACTTTCTTCCACACAATACGTTTAATCCTTTGTTTTCAGCAAAACCGGTGAGATTGACAACCTCACTGTATGTTGGGGGAAAAGTTCTGTGGTTGGTAACAACACCTTGGAGGTGTTTCCTTGCTCCTACTGGTTCAATAACCTTGGTTTCATAACGAATGGAAAACTTGCTACTGTGCTCATCATACCTTCCTCTTGGGGTTCCCCAACGAGCTCGACATGTTGAGCCAATAATCACAGGGCCGAGCAGGTTCATCCACGTCCTGAATCTCACCACCGAACGAGATGGCGTCCCAGCTCCACGCCTTGTCCGCGACCACAGATCGCTGCTCCAGGGAAGAAGAAGACGCGTAATGAGGAATGGATGCAGGCGCCAATGCTGCAAGTCTACATGGCAGCCACGACGGTAGCGACATGATGGGGAAAACTGACAGGAGGCCCAACTTGCGGGCATTAGCGTGATATTTTCTATTCAAACGTTAAGTTGAATTCGTGCCGAAAAAGACCCTTTGAGCATTTGGCACGCCAACTATGGGCAACGAGGCCGATTACAAGCACTTGGGTACCGCTTTGCCTTGGCTTCTCAACTTTTGGGCCGCAAAATTATATTCTCGTGTGTGTGTGGTCATGTGGATCATGTGGTTTAGAAAAAAGAATACATGCAATGTGGTCATGTGGATCAATGTGGTTTCGGAAAAGAACACATGCAATGACTAGGGAATCCATGTGTCAAACCATGGTCACAGAGACCAAAAACACTTAGGAAAGCAGCTTCCATATTTCATGTTGCACCAGTGTGGCAGAAGTTGCATCACAAAATCCACTAGAGTGTGTGTGTGGTCATGTGGATCAATGTGGTTTAGGAAAAAGAACACATGTACTATGGTCATGTGGATCAATGACTCTAGTGGATCAATCTGGTTTAGGAAAAGAACATATGCAATGACTCTAGGGAATCCATGTGTCGAACCATGGTCATAGAGACCAAAAACACTCAGGAAACACATGCAATGACTCTTGTGGATCAATGTGGTTTAGGAAATGTGATTTACATAGTTTTAGTTTTTCAAAAAAAATATAGGCCTTAAGCTTTGGGATGGCGGTAGTATCAAACATGCATTATCCATTTTTAAATCTGTTATATTTTATATCTAAACCCCTTATTGTGGTTTGCCCTCTCTCACAAAATCCAAACATGTGTTCACTCTAGCTTCTATGCCTTGATTGGTCGACACAGATGTCATGCAGATCGTGCGCACGAACCGTTGATCCTCTGCGATCCAATGGGCAGGATAACCCCTCTCTATCTGTGCCACCTCTCTATCCGTGCCACCGATACTTTACCTCCATAAACAAATGAAAACCATCTAAAAAAATAAAATAAATGAAAATGCTCCGTCTGGTGCCAGTGATTCCTAGTGCGCGCTCTGGGCGCACTCCGTGTGTTTCACGATCATATTTTCAAAGGAGCCCTCATCATCGTCTTCCAGATCGTCGTCGTCTTCATCACCGTCACTGTCCTTGCCATCGCCGCCGTCTGTGTCCTCCTTTGATGACTCGTCACCACCGCCTTCTTCGTATATGCGTGCTCTCTCCTTGTCGGAGTCCTCCTCCTCGTAGTCCCATGGGTCCACATCACTCTCCTCCGCTTCTGCCTCCAGCTGATCTATGAACGCCTCCTCGTTGATCGAGTCGGAGTCATCCACATAACTGTCTCCTCTCTTCTTTCTGGTCTTCTTCATGGTGGTTTTGCAGGTATTCCTCTCGTTCCTCTTGTTATCCGTACTCGCCGGTGCAACACGCGCCCCTGTCTTGGCCGCTGCTTTGCGCTCCACCGTCGCTGCAGGTGCACCATGCTCCTCCTGCGCGGCTGGTATGAGCTTCGACATCGCCGTGTCCATGATTGCCGATGTCGATGGATCCTGGCGCGGTTGGACACGACGTAGTGCCTCAGTTGGAGACTCGTGGGTGCGAACGATGCCTCAAATAGAGGGGACGCATGATGGTCAGTGGTCGGCTTGGATCTGTCATTGCCATGGCAAGGGGTCATCGTGCTCGAGGAGGTTGTTCGGAATGAGCGATGGCAGGTACACAGAGTTGGGTGCCGATCTGATCAAAGGGCGAGCAACAGTTTTACGTGTCCATTCATGTGTCGTGTATGCGCATGCATTTTTCGATTATTAAAAATGTATTATCTCGCGTACTGAAGATAATTTGATCACAACAAAAGTGGCACAACGTATTCTAGACTCGTAAACACCCCGTGCGTGCCTGTCGATA
Source organism: Avena eriantha (assembly GCA_910589775.1). Taxonomy (NCBI): domain Eukaryota; kingdom Viridiplantae; phylum Streptophyta; class Magnoliopsida; order Poales; family Poaceae; genus Avena; species Avena eriantha. Next base: position 93,041,886 of record OU342741.1, read on the forward strand.
TGGAGTTCAACGTGTGTGCCTATTGATGTGGAGTTCGACATACCAACATGATCGTGCAGTAGTTGCACGCGTCATTGCCCCGTCAACACGTCACGCACGCACGCAGGACATGCCCGTTGTTACCCGTGATTACCACCCGACCCCACTCCTTTTTAAGGGGAAGGCGCCACTTCTTTTATTATATACTGGATTTTAGGCGGCGCCGAAGATCATTGAACTGTCCATCGCAATAAAGACAAGTCCAATCGAGTCTCTCCTATGATACCACATCTATTTCTAAGCGTCCCCACCCTTAAGCGTGACATCCTTCGGTCCAGAAACACTCCGAACATGATTGAGACCTTTCTCATATCAATGATCGTCAGAGGGACCTGGATGCCCATGTTGACCCCCGTGCATTTCACGAATCTTATCGCTTGAACCGTAAATGTCGTTTCCCGTTTCCTTTGCCTCTTGATACCTAGTTCATCCGAGACTTGATCTTCGTTATCTCCATACCTTAGTTCGATCTCATTACCGATGAACTTGTTTACTCGTTCCCATGTTGTTGCATTCTGTGACCAAGTCACACGCTTGCAAGCTTTGTTAATGCAACGTCATCGAGATGGCCACATGTATCTATCTATTACATGGATTGGCAAATCCTGGTCTTGATATGTACTCCTCTACATGTCCCTTTGGAAAACTTGAGTAGCAGCTTTTTGATCACCCTATCACGAGATGATGCTTGATGCCATCTAAGCTACCTCTAGAACGGTGATTTGCATTATGTCACAGTCTAAGGATCAGGTTGTGAGGTTTTCTATGTTTATCATTAATGGTGAACTTTATAACTAGATCTCATTAAGATATAACTGCCAGATGTTTGTCTATCACATCATTCAACTAATAACATGACCTCATTGTCAATTGGCATAAATGCCCATGATCTCAAAACCCTAGATCATCCTCATGACCAATGAGCTAGTTCGCTAGAGGTAACTAGAGACACGGTTTGTTTACATACCACACGTGTATTAACGTTTCATTTTAACACAGTTATAGCACAGTATGAAACGTATTATGAACATATAAGAGATATATCAAACAATACACTTTATTATTTGCCTCTAGGGCATATCTCCTTCACCGATGGCTGCCCTCCATCACTTAATGACGGTGGCTTCGGACCATTCGTCGATTCTTTTATGCCACGAGCCGGAGGTAGCCCGGCCCCTGATGGCGCGTTTGTTTCGCTATGAGGTGATGTGGGAGTCCCACGAGGATCTCAAAACCCTAGTTGCGGAGGCGTGGACCACTGACACGTGCAAGTCTGTGGGCGACTTGGCAGGGAAGTTAAAGGGCCTCGTGACCTCCCTCTCGGCTTGGGGAAAAATTACGTTTGGGCATGTCTGGACAGAGATGAAAAGATTGAAAGCTGATTTGGAGGCAACGCGAGCATTGCCTGACAGAGTTGGCCCCGGCTATGAGGAGCTGAAAATTGTTGAACATTTGATGGAGCTGCAACATAGAGAGTAGGTGATGTTGCGGCAACATTCACGCATCCAGTGGCTCTCGGAGGGGGATCACAATACACGTTTTTTCCACATGCGAGCCAATAAAAGAAGGAAAATCGCACCTGACTAGGCCTAATGACACTATTACCGATGACCAACATGAGATGAGCTATATGACGAGTACTTTTTACAGAAATTTGTACATTTCATGGAGAAAGTTCTAAATTCTGACCCTATCACGGTGACTTCTACAATGAATGAGAGTCTTTTGGCGCCTTTTTAGGATGCGGAGGTGAATACTGCCCTCTTCCAGATGTACCATATCAAAGCGCCAGGGCCTGATGTCTTTCCAGTCTAATTTTTTTAGAAGTATTGGGATGTTTGTTGGGAGGCGGTCACTAAAAGCGTCCTACGTATACTGCACGCGAATGAGAGCCTGGAGGAGATAAACAAAACGTTTATAGTTCCGATACCGAAAGTTGCAAATGCAGTGGAGCTCAGCAAATTCTGGCCTATCATCTTGTGTAACTTCATCTACAAGATAGAGCAAATAGAGTAAGGTTTTATTACCGGAGATCATTTATGAGGAACAATCGGCGTTTGTCCCTGGAAGGTTAATCACTCATAATACCATCACGTCATATGAGTGCCTACATTTCATGAAGCGAAACCTGACAAAAAATCATCATCATTGTGCTTTGAAGATGGATATGCGGAAGGTGTACGACCGTGTTGAGTGGACCTATATCCATGCCCACCCTATTGCGCATGGGCTTCCATGAGCGATGGGTGGATCTGATCATGAGTATGGTATCATCGGTTTCTTTCGCGGTGTTGTTTAGTGGTGCCCCTCTTGATGAATTCCGCCCAACAAGAGGGTTGCACCAGGGTGACCCTGTATCCCTCTATTTTTGCTTGTAGCAGAGGGCCTTTCAGGTATTTTAAAACAAACTCGTCAATCATCGCTCTTAAAATGTCTCCAGGTGGCCCCGACTGCCCCGGCGGTTAACCACCTCCTTTTCGTTGATGATAGCCTGTTGTTTGTCAAAGCTAGTTCAGAGGAAGAAATAGCAGTGAATGATATGTTGGAAAAGTATTGCAATGCTTCTGGTCAGCGGATTAATCTGGATAAATCTTCTGTATTTTTCAAGAAGGGATGTCCAGAGTCTTTTAGGCAGGTGATAAAGGATATTATAAATGTCCCAAATGAAACACTGAATGAGAAATATCTTAGAATGCCCTCTGACGTGGGAAGCTCCAAGAATTGTGCTTTCATGTACTTGAAGGATCGGATTTGGAAGTGTGTGCAGGGGTGGCTGGAGAAGGCTTCTGCCCCGGGGGGGGGGGGGGGGGAGAGAAGTGTTGATCAAGGCAGTTGCACAGGGGATTCCTATATTTTCGATGTCCTGCTTCAAGTTACCTAGAGGTCTATGCGAGGCTATTAATTCTATGCTCCGAAATTTTTGGTGGGGTGGCAAGAATGGTAGCCGTAAACCCTGCTGAATCTCATGGGAGGTAATGTGCTCTCCAAAATATTGCCGTGGTATGTGCTTTCGCGATATTGAGTTATTCAATTTGGTGATGTTAGCTCGCCATGCTTGGAGGATTCTGCAAAAACCTGATTCTCTTAGTGCTAAGATCCTCAAAGCTATTTATTTTCCTAGTGTGAATTTTCTGGAAGCTACGTTGGGTTCTTCTCCGTCTTAGGTGTTGCGTGCACTGGCTGAGGGCCGTGACGCCATGAGGCAGGGCCTAATTTGTCGCATTAGTACTGGTGAAGAAACGAACGCATGGAAAGACAACTGGTTGCCACGTGATTTCATGCTCCGTTCGCTTCACTGTCCCGAGGATGATGCACCTATGATGGTGTCTTCTTATATTGACAACATGTCGGCAACTTGGAAGCACGATTTGCTGGACAAGTTCTTCTTGCCCATGGATGCTGAGGCCATCCGGTCTATACCATTGAGCACGTGTCGTACGTGTGACCGGTGGGCATGGCATTATGAAAAAACAGGATTCTCACCGTTCGTTCTATGTATCGTCTCCTTGTCAACACCAAGATGAGGAGGGAAGACTGGCTAGAGGAACGCCCATCTCATTCAAATTCGGTGGGAGAGAACAAGGCGTGGCAGTCCCTGGGAATGTTCAGGTGCCATCCAAACTCAGGGTCTTCCTCTGGCGCTTAGCTCACCATTCTCTCCCCACGGGCGATGTACGCCACAGAAGACACATGGCTGAGACAAGCGTGTGCTCTATCTACGGTGGGACGAACTCATGGAGGCATTCTCTGATTGATTGCCCAATTGCTCAGTGTGACTGGGCTCTATCGGACGAGGAGGTTGCTAAACACGTTTCAATGAACGTCGATTCATCCGCCTAGCAATGGCTTTTCTCCATGACACCAGCGCTGTCACGAGATGAGTTTGCTAGGGCGGTAGTTACCTTGTGGGCAATTTGGTATACGAGGAGGAAGATCATACATGACGAGGAGTACCAAAGTCCCCTATCCACCCATATGTTCATTCAGAGATTTCTAAGTGATCTATCCATCTCTGTTTCTAGACGACCGTAGGTGAATACGAGGCCACCAGCGCAACATGCCCCCAGATGGATACCGCTTGTCCCTGGTTGTGCTAAGATCAATGTTGATGCTGCTATCAAAAAGATTGGAGAGGGAGGAGCGGTGAGCGCAATCTGCAGAAGCGAGGAAGGTGTTTTCTCGGGGCTTCTGCGCTGACCGTCAGGGGTGTATCTGACCCGGCAGTATTAGAAGCGATGGCTTGTCGAGAAACGTTGGTATTAGCGTTGGCTGCAGATCTTCTTCTTCAGCGCATCACGGTGGCGACGGACTGTTTGGGCGTCGTCAACAATATGAACCAACCGTACGAGGGTATCTACAGTTATGTTCTAGATGAAATAAAAGTGGTTTCTAGCCACCTACTATAGGTGTCTCTTAAACATGAGAGTAGGAAGTCAAATAAGGAAACTCATCGTTTGGCACGAACTGTTGTTTCTTACGAGTTTGGCGGTGGCGCGCGATACTTCTGAGCCGCATTAAGCGGCATATAGCATTCGCAGATTCTGAGAGAATCCACATACTTAGAGCAAGTCTAACAGCACTCTTAAAACGTCGACGCGCTTAAAATTCCGACGGTTACACGGGCTGGTGGTCGGGTCATCGAACTAACAACGCCTGTAAACGGCCCAACCCGTAAACGAAATTCACAGGGTCCTGTGAAAGTCCCGTTGCAGCCCCTATTTCTACCGGCTAGGCAGGCGGAGACAAGTCAGAACCCGTGTCCCTCCGCCGCAAACCCTAGCCGCCGCCACATTTACGCGCGTACTTCGGCGAGCAATTCCTCCTATTTCCGCGCGCGAGAGATGGCGAGCAGGAGCAGGAGTTGCGAACTCGGCGGCGGCCGTTCTGGGGAGGGAGGAGGAGGGAGTGGCCGTCGTGCACCCAACGACGATGACGAGGAGCGGCGCCGCATCCGCTCCGTCAGGGCCAAGAAGCGCGCCTACAGGCGCTGGACGAATTGGGGGCTGACCCCCCAGCTTCTCTGACCCCCTACGCCGCCAGCGCGCGCACCGTGCCGGCTCTGTGGTTCGAGCTCGAGGAAGAGGAGGCGGCGTCCTCCACGAGCTCGTCCGTCGTGTCTTCTCGCCCCTGTCCGCTCCGCGGAGATGAGGAGGAGGAGGCGCCTATCCGCGCAGCGCTCGCTGCGTCCCTCGCCGACCTCGAGGCCAAGAAGCGACGCGAGGAGAATGAGCTCGCCGTCGCCATCGCCGCCATCGAGCTCTCCAAGAAGCATGAGGAGATTGAGGAGGCGGTCACCGCCATCCGCGGCGAGGAGGAGGAGGAGGAGGCCGGACTGGCATCCGTCGACGGCATGGACGTCGACGTGATCGTCCTGGACAACTAGGAGCTCGCCGACGACGGCAGGCGGCGACTTAGAGCTCGCCGCCGACTAGGAGCTCGTATTTTGGACATATCAGGACGCGGCGGCGTCCTCCGCGAGCTCTTCCAACACTATTTCTTTTTATTTAGATGTAATTTTGTAGTTTGTATATACTGGATGATGAACGCGTGCACGATCTTCCCTCGTTAATTTAAATTTCAGTTCAAATCGCGATTTAAAGGTTGAATTTATAGGCCCTGTTCTCTGCTGACGAGTTTGAAATCCTAAATCCCAAGTAGAGACACCTATACTCGCGATTTAAGGATTGCTGATTTGAGGATGGCGTTAGTCACGCTCCTAGGGGGTCCATGGCTGTGTGCGTTCTGGGCCTGCAAGCCTGTGACAACTAAGCCTGCCGCACAGAAGAATAAGAAAGGCCCCTGGTCCCTCACGTGGGCTATACAGAATTACGGGAGCTGTTCTATAGAACAATCACGGGTCAGGGCTCGCCACTTGCAAGATCCCTGGTCTCTCAAGTCTCATCTCTAAAGTCTAAACTCTCCAGCCGAAGAATCTAACGATCTCTTGGCGGCAAACTCTCCTGCCAGGGTTAACAGGAACCGTAAGAACAGTACAAGCTTTCCTAGGTCATTCCCTGTCGGTAATGATGCCGCCACTACCTGCAGTGCAGAATCTGCAGCGGTGTAGGGGGCCGGCAGGGGGTGCGATTTTACAGGCTCCCCACTCCAAGTTTCGAGACTGGGTGGTGCTGATAGCCTGACAGTGACAAGTGCCAACTCCTAAAGCAACCAGGACATGAACATGATCCCTTCACTCTTGTATACTTATATGCTGAGCTGAGGATCGATGCGTGGGATATACGTATCGATCGGCTATCATCATGCGTGCATATATAGACTTCAATAGTCTCGGTCAGTTCACTATCTACGCGTTCAGGTACACATACGTGGGAGTGGGACGAGTCAGAATCGACAATATATACTCCTCTTTTCAAATTGGTTGTCTTAAAGATATAACTACTGTGTATCCAGTATCTAGATATATTCGAATTTAAACAAATCTAAAAAACAACTAATTTGAGACGGAGGGAGTACAATATACAAGTTCTCCGAAATAGGTTTTCGTTCCGCTTTATAAATAAAGCAACATGCAAGTACAACAAGATTCACACATAGTCCGGACACTGAAGAAAAATAAAAGGTCATCCATTGGAGGCTCACCACTACAACACAGCCTAGAAGAAAAAATGAAAAAAAGGGGTCAAGGGGGTAGGTGCCGAGAAGTGATGCGTTGTCCATGTGCTCCCGGTTCCTCCTCCTAGATAGCGGATACCACTGTTGAAGATAGGCAACAAAGGAAAAAATAGAGTCAGAAGCACGTCAAGAAAAAATCTGCCCAGTCACCACCTTGTTGTGTATATTGCACAAGTTCCATGTTAAGGCCGCAAACACTAACCAGAAAAGGCGGCACCTCCGATATAGTTTGCCTCTGGTTCTAGGAACTCCCCGAGGTCTTGGGCCTATCAGGTGGGCCCAGAGCCTCACGGACAAAATCCGTAGAAACTAAGCAGCATGACGCATAACATAATGTGAGCACACAATTCAAACGTCCCACATAATGGGCACATTCCATTGGACCATTACGTTTGAGGAAGGGGCTTTCCAGAGTGGGGTCATCCACTCCAGTTTCGGACTCTAGAAGAGGTTCGGGTAGGCAAAACTAACTTAAAACTACCAGATGTGGAGGACGCCATGTTACAGAATCTCCCACCCCCAAGAGGGATCCGTGCAGGGATCCCCATAGTCTAACGAAGTTTATGGCCTCGTCAACTGATGAGTGCAAATATGATGCATATTTAACCATATAGATTATTCATATGTCACTCATCTCATGCCATATCTAGCTACGACTATGCCTATTATGCATTATTACTAGTTCTAATTCATTTTCATATGAGTGTTGCACAACTATTAGTTTTTATTAGGATTTTATTACTTTTCCTTGTCTTTGACTTATGTTTAGGTGTTGTGATTGATTATGGATAAAGCAAGGCAAGAGGAGCCAAGAGGATGCAATATGGAGGAGCTGCAAGCACCAGACTTAATCATTTGAGGGGTGAAAAAAGTGATATTTTTCTATCATCTCAAAATCAAGATCTAAGAACATGGTGTTGTAACCCTCATCTATATGAATCCAACGAGCCAAAGAACACCTAAATCAGAGTTTGTACGAAGTAATGACGGTCAAAATACAAAAAGTATCTCCAAACGCAACGACCAACCATAACGACCAATGGTACGAGCCAGTATGGTCATACCGCTCGCCCGTACCGATGGTGTCGATGCACAAAAAAGCTTTCTGGACGCATTTCTTCACAGAATCTGGCCGTCCTCATTTGTTCCTAGACCTTTATTAGGTCATAGGCAACGTGGGAGCGGCGATGAGATCCCCCTAGGCCTATATAAAGAGGTGAGGAGCTAAGGGAGAGGGAAGCCTCTCCACATACCTCCACGGCGGAGCCCCGTCGCCTTGCAAACTCCATAGTCGTTGCCTCCACAAGATCTCCACTATTACCACTTATCAAGAGGACAAGGGACTTGGATCTTGAAGTCCTCAACACCGATCTACATCACCATCATTATCAACAACGTCTCCAACACCGATCCCCTTTGTCTACTTGGTTGTAATCCAAACCCTAGTGTGGATCTTCACTTGTACTCCCTCTGTTTCAAAATATAAGATGTTTTAACTTTGTGAAAGGAGTGTATATATACAATTTTTAGTTGCGTAGGTTCACTCCAAACCTACATGAACCTACACACTAAGAGGGGCCTAGATACACTACTTTCACAAAGCTAAAACATCTCATATTTTGAAACGGAGGGAGTATTTGATTGTACTCACATCTCCCATCCATATTATTACCATGATGTTGATTGCCTTTATATGTGAGTAGTTCCTTTGTTCTTGGGGAGATGGAGAAACCCTAGTATTATTATGCAATGAAATAAAGATTATCTATAACTTTGGTCTTTGGTATTTGGTATTTACTTGATCTATGATACTGTGTTAGATCTCTCTCTCTAGATGGTATGTGGAGTAGACCACATAACATTTTCCTTCAGGACTAAATAGAGGTAACTACCCTTTGGATGTGTATGGGAGTATGTCCAGTGCTACTTTGTGACTGCAAGAATTGGCTTATAATGTATAGGGTCAAAGGGGATATTCACTAAGCTCATAACGATATCCACGGGAAAACCCTTAATTGTGGTGGTCTGTCAAAGTGACTTGATCATAGGCATCGCGGTGGTTATTTAGAGATGACCTCATCACATGAGTCGTAGAAGTGGCTTTCTCATGAGACTTGTTGGTGAACATCTTATTATGAAACTCTCTCCATACATATCATGATGAAAGATATATATTATCCTAATCATAAGTAATTCTCACATGCTAGTGGTGTATCCTACATCCCAGAGAACTCCTTAACCATATTGTCACCACCACAACCACACTCATAGGTTCTTGTTTACTTTAGTAATTTTCTTTGTTCTTGTTTACTTTAGCACTCTTTATACACCATTGCTTGGAATTAGAGATAACTTACAAGTACACTCTAGTGAATAGTAACGAGGGGCATAAAGACCTCTACCAATATCTCTCTGTGGTTCGATACTCTTACTTTCGACACTAGCTACAATTGATTTGTGCACTTGTAGTCATCAAGATATTTTCCGGCATTGTTGCCGGGGAGCTAAGAGCTTTTGGTCTCTATTATTAGTTGCTAATTTATTATTGATATAATAGAGTTGTTTATGAGTTTCAAGTTATTATCGCTTATTTCTTTTTGTCTTTTTTTTTACTTATTTGAAAAGAACAAAAAAATTACATTAGTTGACCGTTTTGAAACTGCATATGATCTCTGTTGAAGACATATGAGCTACACATTCCGAAAGAAATTATTTGCCTACTTATATTGAACGTGTACCAATTGTAAGATGTCTAGAGTTCATTGAATTTTTTTCTAACTCACGTTCTACAGACGTGAATAGTTTGTTTCCTCTGATGGAAGATTTGACCATCACCTGAAGGGTAGAAGATGATCAAGGTTTCCCGATCATGGACATTGGATATTGTTAATAACAAGGTCACAACATTAGTGAATGATGTGATGAACATTCATCCAAAGTATATCATTACGATCAAAGTCTTTATGTTTATATTTCTATAACATCATAAGAAGTAATCTTAGTCTTTAGACCATGAGATCATGTTAATTGCTAACACTAGAAGAGTGACTTGATAACATCAAACGTCACACCGCAACTGAGTGACTATAAAGATGGGTTCGGATACTCCGAAGGTGTTATGTTGAGGCTCATGGATCAAGGTGTATTTTGTCCATCCCAATGACGGATAGATATACTCTGGACCCTCTCAATGATATCACATTAGTTAGCTTGCAAGCAAGTGATGGGATCACTAGAATGTTATATCACGGGAACGAGAAAAGAGTGCATGTCGGTAACGAGATCAAACTAGGTATGGAGATACCTATGATCGAATCTCGGACATGTAATATATCGCGAGACAAAGGGATTAGGTTACATGCGTAAAAGGTTCTTACGATCATAGAAGTCATCGTTGAATGTGTGGGAGTCAGTATGGATCTCCAGGTCCTGCTACTGATTATTGATCAGAGAAGGGTCTCGATCATGTCTGTATTATTCGTGAACCGTAGGGTGACACACTTAAGGGATACCGACACCATTTGGAGCAAATGTGTTCCATACAAAAGAAGTACAAAGTGCTAGAATTATTTCAATGGACACCAAAATTGTTTCTCGTGAAAAATTGCTGAAATTGGTTCTGTGTGTGATATTGAAATATTGCAGGGGGTTTATGTGAATGTTTGTTAATTAAATTTATTTACAAAATTCTGAATAAAATAAATAAAATAATTTTATTAAATGAGAGTTGCATTAAATTTGGTGGAAATTTAATGCATGTGAGTGGATGTGTGAGTGGAGGCATGTTTATGTGAATGGAGCTTCCACCCACATGAATGAAGGAAGAGGTGGGGGCACCTCCATGGTCACCGGCCATGGGAGGGGGCAATCCCCCTCTCCCTATAAAAGGCCCCCCTCTGATCCCTCACAAATCACACCTCCTCGTGAAGGATCTCTCTCCCCTCTAGAATTATTCCCCCATGGTCTCGGATTAGCGAGATACATGTTTCCGGTGGCTTTTCGTCTAGAAGGAGTTGTTGCTTCCGCTGCATCGCTGGAGCGAGGATGTGGAGGTTGTTTGGTGAACCGGACATGTGTGCGAGCACAGATGCGCTACTGATTTGTGACGCTAGGACTTCCTCTCGATCTTGAGATCGACAAGCGATCACCTACATCATCCATGAGTCAAATCTCGTTACACTTTGTCGGTGTTCAAGGGTATGATCTCTATGGATGTATATCCACCCGTTGCTTGTATCTAGTAGATAGATCTTGGTGCTTAGTAGTTCTCATCGTAGGAATTTTTTTGTTTTCTATGCTGCGAACCCAATAGTGGTATCAGAGCCTGATCTATGTGTAGATGCTTTGCATGGGTAGTACACATAAGAGTATGTGGGTGATGCTGATCATCTTATTGCTTCTTACATGTATTTTGGATATTGGTGGCATAGTGGGGTGAAGCGGCCCGGACTAACTTTACATCTCCTCGCACATGAGACCTGTTCCACGATTGACATGCAACTAGTTTTGCATAAGTGGCTAGCGGGTGTCTTTCTCTCCTTCTATAGTGAATATCTAATTTACATCAAATTGCTAATAATTTTTTATCATCGTTATGGTTCCATGATCGTAGGTAAGACCGGTTCTATCTTCGAAAGCCCTAAGCCACGTAAAACTTGCAATTGATAAATTAGAAGCGTCTAGTTTAGATTGTTGCTAGGCTAGTGTCTTGATATGGTAATGTTGTAAATTGATGTATAGTTGATACTCTTATAACATACCTAACGTGTAAGTTCCATAGACCTTGGCCTTACACATAAAGGAATGATAAGGATCATACCACGATGCACATGATAGGGATCAAGTGCAAGAACCATATCATTTCACTTTATGCATATGATGTTTGCATCTTATATTGCTTGTTTGGCATTTTAGTAGCATTATAAGATGATCCCTCATTTAGATATCAAGATAAAAATGTGTTCTTCCTTAGTATGCACCGTTCTATGGATTGTTGTTTCAAGGCATCACATGATGATCAGGGGTTTTTGATTCTATGCTTCCGTACACTGTGTGTAAGACAGTTTTACACACGCGAGTACTAAGGTTCTTACTTGGCGATCCTAGCATGTACAGACATGGCCTCGGAACACGGAAAGAAAGGTTAAGCCTGAGTCATATAGTTGATATGATGCCCATATAGATGCTCGCCTTTGAGACTACACCGAATCACGTCATGATCAGACTTGGTGTAGTGGATTTGGTTCATGTAATCACCAAAAAGACACGAGGGATGTTGTTTTTGAGTGGGAGTTCATTCGTAATTTAGATTAGCTGAACTCGATTTATCATAAACTTAGTCTAAATAAACTTTACAAATTCTGTTGTAGATGGCACCACCTTCTTTTAATTTCAATGTGTTCACGGAGAAAGAGAAACTTGCGGCAAATGGTAGCAACTTTACCAACTGGGCCATAAATTTGAGGATTCTCCTCACTGCTGCACAAAAGCAATATGTTCTAGAAGCACCGCTAGGCCCCTCCACCAGCTCCTGATGCCCTTGACGAGGAAAAGAATGTCTATTTGACTCGTTAGGAGGACTACAACTTTGTTCATTGTGGCATACTGTATGGGCTAGAGCCAGAACTTTGAAAGCATTTCGAAAATGGCAATTCCTTTGATACTATGGGTTAATTGAAAATGATGTTCGATACCCATGTTGCCATAGAGAGTTATAATGCTTCTGAAAAGTTCTTTAGCTACATGATGGAAGAGAACAACTCCGTTAGTTAGCACGTACTCAAAATTTCTGGGTACGCCGATAAGCTTGTGTCCTTGGAAATAACGATTCCCATTGACTTAGGCATACATCGTGTTCTCCAATCTCTGCCACCTAGATACAAGAGAGCTTCGTGATGAACTATAACATGCAGGGCATGAAGAAGTCTCTCCCCGAGGTTTTATCAATGCTTAAGACTACAACAGTGGAGATTAGGAAAGAGCATCAAGTGTTGATGATCAATAAGACCACCAGTTTCAAGAAAGACAAGAAGTGTAAAAGGAAGGGAAAGAAGGGCATCAAATTTGTTGCTGCGCCTGAAAAGAAATCCCGAGCTGGCCCTAAGTCTGATACCGAGTGCTACTATTGCAAGGGGACTGGCCATTAGAAGCGCAACTGCCCCAAGTATTTGGTGGACAAGAAGGCCGGCAAGGCAAGCAAAGGTATATGTGATATACATGTTATTGATGTGTACTTGACTAGTACTCGCAGTAGCACCTGGGTATTTGATACTGGATCAGTTGCTAATATATGTAACTTGATTCAGGGGCTGCGGAACAAGCGTCAACTAGCAAGGGATGAGGTCACAATGCGTGTCGGTGATGGATCAAGAGTTGATGTGATCGCCGTCGGGACACTACCTCTCCATATGCTATCGGGATTAGTGATAAATCTAAATAATTGTTATTTGGTGACTGCACTGAGCATGAACATTGTGTCCAGATCATGTTTATTGCAAAGTGGTTATTCGTTTAAATCCGAAAATAATGGTTGTTCGATTTATATGGATAATATCTTTTATGGTCATGCACCTATGATGAATGGTTTATTTCTGTTGAATCTCGATAGTACTAATACACATATTCATAATGTTGATGCTAAAAGGATTAAACTTGATGATGATATATCTACATATATGTGGCACTGCCGTCTAGGTCATATTGGCATTAAACGCATGAATAAACTCCATTCTGATGGACCTTTGGAATCACTTGATTTTGAATAATTTGATACATGTAAGCCATGCCTTATGTGCAAGATGACTAGAACCCCGTTTTCCGGTACAATGCAACGGGCAACAGATTTATTGGAAGTCATACATACTGATGTATGTGGTCCAATGAGTGTGTCGATGCGTGGTGGATAACGTTATTTTGTTACTTTCACCGATGATTTAAGTAGATACGAATATATCTATTTGATGAAACACAAGTCTAAAATCTTTGAAAAGTTCAAGGAATTTCAGAGTGAAGTGGAAAATCATCGTAATAGAAAGATCAAATTTCTACGGTCTGACCGTGGAGGTGAGTATCTAAGTTACGAGTTTAGCGCACATATGAGAGATTGTGGAATAGTTTCACAACTCACGCCTACCGGAACACCACAACGTAATGGTGTGTGGGAACATTGTAATCGTACTTTATTGGATATGGTCCGATGTATGATGTCTCTGACTGACTTGCCACTGTCATTTTAGGGTTATGCACTAGAAACCGCTGCATTCACTTTAAATCAGGCACCATGTAAATCCGTTGAAACGACACCATATGAATTGTGGTTATGAAACAAACCTAAGTTGTCATTTCTTAAAGTTTGGGGATGCGATGTTTATGTGAAGAAACTTCAGCCTGATAAAATCAAACCTAAAGTGGAACAATGCGTCTTCATAGGATACCCTAAACAAACAATTGGGTATTCCTTCTATCACAGATCCGAGGGCAAGGTTTTTTGTTGCCAAGAATGGATCCTTTCTAGAGAAAGAGTTTCTCGTGAAAGGTGTGAATAGTCGGAAGGTAGAACGCGAAGAGGTTACTGAACCTTCTCTTCATGAAATGGCGAGTGGCGCAGCACTAGAAATTGTTTCGGAGTTGAGTTCACCGAATGAAGAAGGAACTAATGATAATGATCACGAAACTCCAAAAGAGGACACTATCGAACCTCGCAGGTCCTGCGTTAAGCGTTACGTTATGTTGCCTCGACCATTACATGCTAACAGGCGGGGCCGTGTTGGGATGGGTCCTGCGTATGTGGTGAAGGGTGGGGCCGCGTTGGGATGGGTCTTGCATATGTGGTGAAGGGTGGGGCCGCATGGAGACACGTCAGACCAGCCATTCTCGCTCCGAGCCTGGAATGGCTCCCACACCGCCCCTCCGCTCCGCTCCCCCGCTGCCGTGCCCTCCTACCTGAGAGCCCCTCCTACCTTATGTCATACTCGGCCCCCGAGCCGCCCCCTCCCCCTAGCCGCAGAGCCCACTCTGGCTCCGCTTCCTCCCCCGCTAGATCTACCCCTTCGCAGAACAGTATGTGACACCGGCGGGTGTACCGGTCCTCCCCGTCGAGCGCGGAGAAGATTGGGTGGAATCGGAGGGATCTAACGCCTGGATTCCATCTGGGTAAGTATTGTTTCCCTTTGTGCATTGATTATAGGCAGTAATTGAGCACGAAGCACCGGTGCTCAGCTAACTGCCTTGCTTTTTGAATAGGATTGATCCAGCGCTAGCATTTCGGTTGGCGGTTAAACTGGATACTAGTGTAATTCGTGGTTGTGAACGATATTTCTCTGGATTTTACTTCCCAACGGTGGTTGCAACCTCCATAACTCTCAGAGATTTGAAAGATAAAATATATTCTACATTCCCCTGGAGCAATGGCGATTCAGTTGATTTGCAATATTTCAACATTAGCGAGCAAAGATTGCTCCCACTAACTAGCGAAGCTGATCTGGTAATGCTTTTCTCTTTGAATGCTGCCCAACGTTTTGGTCAAATTCGTCTTCATGTGCAACCTAAAGTTGAACACACGGGAAAGAGTGCTAAAGCATCATCTGGTGGTCAGGCATCATCAGGTGGTCGGGCATCATGTGTCTCTACTGTCTCTGCTAATAGTGTGTGCCCCCGTGCTCCTTGTAGGTCCACAGTAGTACCATCTGTTCGCACTGCGAGTGTAAGCCAAATCGCTCATGCGGATGATGTGGAGGACAAAGCAGAGCTTGCCGAGGGAGCGCCTCCACTAGATGATGAGGATGAGTTGATGTTTCCTAAATTGGTAGATAGATTCAGTAAGAGGTCACGGAGGAATTGGCCCATGGTGCCAGATTTGATGACACTGATGAAGAAGAGAATGATGAGAACAATGATAGTCTCGTTTTAGCCGAGTACGATGGTAAGGACTTGCCAATAATTGAGTGGGACAAGAACGATCCTAAGATTTCAGAAGGCACCGTATTTGAAACGATGCGGGACTGTCGTAATGCCCTTACTACATATTGCATCTGCACTAATAATGATTATGTTGTTATTAAGAGTGAGCCAACAAGGTTCATAGTGAAGTGCCCATACAAGAGGTGTAGGTGGAGGATGCACGCATCCACTATGCTCAGGAGCAGTTTGGTTCAGGTATTACAGCCAGTTGTGTATTTTAGATCATTGTGTAGAATTTGTTAACTGTACCTAAAATTTTCATTATGTTTTAGATAAAAGGTAACCAATTCGAACATTCTTGTCCACCTCAAGGGGGACAACCAAAGGACAAAACAAAACTAGCAAAGACTAGGTGGTTGGCAGATGTAATCATGGATTGGATGAGAGCGAACCCATCACTTGGTGCAACAACGCTCATAAAAAAAGTTTCTGAATAGTTTAATATTACAGTACCTTACATGAAGATGTTCGATGCAAAGGAAATGGCTCTTGTTAGGATCAATGGTCCATGGAATGAAAGTTGTCAGTTGCTTTAAAACTTCAAAGCTGAAATGGAGATGGCCAGTCCAGGTAGTGTTGTATAGATAGACATGCATACAAGTCATTACAAAATAAGAGGGAATACAATGGAGAAGGAGTGCTTTAGAAGGGATTTTGTTTGTTTCAAAGCTTGCTGTCAAGGTTTCTAGATGGTTGCAGGCCTTATTTGGCCATGGATGCCTTCATGGAAGATTTAAAGGACAGCTAGTAGCTGCTACTGCATTTGATGGACATAATTGGATGTTCCCTATTGCTTTTGGAGCTTTGGAGATTGAGTCAGAGGAAAGTTGGACTTGGTTTCTGGAGAATTTGCACGACCTTATAGGTTATCCACCAGGACTTACTATCCACACGGACCCTTGCAAAGGTTTGGAGAAAGTTGTAGAAGCAGTATTCCCAGAGTGGAGCATAGAGAATGTATGCGACACTTAGTGCAGAATTTTACAAAGATATTCAAGGGTAAAGTTTATACTGACAACCTATGGCCAGTTCCGTACACATGCAGTTTGAGGAAGCATCTGTATCATTTGGAAGTGTTGTATAAATAAAAACCTGCGGTGAAGGAGTACTTGGATGCACATCATGGAATGGTGTGGTCAAGAAGCCAATTCAATGAAATTTGCAAGGTAGACTATGTGACAAGTAACCTTGTAGAGAGTTTCAATGCAAATGTCAAGTCATTGAAAGGGCTTATGTTGTGGCAAATATTTGATAAGATTAGGTAGATGATCATGATAAAGATCGATTTGCGTCAAAGAATTGCATCAACAGTATATGCTGGCCATCTCATCTCCCAACTTTGATTAAGGCATTGCATGTTAGGGCAAAACAATTGAAGATGAAATGCATTAGAAAAGGAATGGAGGCTGAGGTAACGTACACTGACAGTAAGGATAGTCAGTGGAGGTATCCAGTGAGTTTGGCTGATAGGACATGCCATTGGAGGCAATGGCAGCTCCGTGGGAAACCCTGCATACATGCATTGTTTTTCATGGGTGTTCTAGGAGGTGAAGAGGGTGAAGTTGATCAGTACATGTAGGAGTATTTCTCCATTGCCAAATTTAGGGCAGCATATGCTCATAATGTTCCAGCCTTGTTGGGAAAAGACCAATGGATGGAAGTGAATCCAGGCTTCAAGCTATACCCTCCAGTTTTTACTAGACCAGCAGGTAGGCCAAGGAAGAATAGGATGAGAGCTAGTGCAGAGGGTGGTGCACCACCTCGATGATGTAAGTGCAAACGTTGTGGAATCATGGGCACATTGCTAGGCTTTGTAAAAATGCAGTGGACCCAGCTTATGGAATGGATGATCAGGCGGGAGGAGCAAATGCAGATGAGAATGAAGTATCTGAATAAGAGGAGAATGAAGCAACGGATACATTGCAGATTGAACCAACGGATCGAGAGGAGATTGAACCAAATGAAGGGGAGATTGAACCAAATACAGGGGAGCCTGAATTAGATGTAGGGGAGATTGAACCAAATGCAGGGGAGATTGCACCAAATGCATCGGAGATTGAAGCAATTTATTCATTCGAAGCAGAGTTCAAACGTAAAGGAATTACACAAGAGGATATTGAAGAAATGATGCCAATTCGTTTTGAACCGTATGAACCAATGAATCGAAACATGGTTGAACCAATTGTACAACAGACTGAAGCACTTGATTCATTTGATGCAGAGAAAAAGAACAAAGGGAACAAACAGAAGAAGATGATGGTGGACTCCGAGAATATTCTAGCCAGGATCCCCCGAAGCAAGGTGGTGAATTCCGAGAATATTCCAGCAAAAAACACTAGGAGCAAGAAAAAAATCAATTTGAATTATTAATTTGAATTTGTATGATGAATTTGAATTACTTTTAGTGTTTGTATTGAATTTGAACTACTGTTAATGTTTGTGACGCTTCCGAGTTTGTATGTTGGATAACCCCATAACATATGTGTTATTGCAAGTTTCTATTGTCATGCGCCTAGTTGCTTAGCACTGCTCAGTTTTGCCCTCGACATGTGGCTAACACATGGGGTTTAGCTAGTTCATGGCTTAAACCATAGCAAACATTGACCAATCAATCCAAAATTTGGCACACTTGTGTATCCTGGATTGATTTACCATGTGAAATTGGAAATTTTGGATTTACTTGTAGTCAGCCACATTTTTCTTTTTCTAAGTGATTCAATTTAAACAAATGGTTTTAGGGTTAGTTTAATTCAAAAAATAAGTCAAAACATAGTGCAACCTTCAGATGGAGTCTTGTTATGTTAACTAAAACCTAGCATGAATAATAAAAGAAATTGACTTCTCCCCTAAACCACTTCTTGGAATGAGCTATTAGCTATGAAGATGCATGGCTTTCTACTCAGTCAGCCTCCAAGACAACCCATCCCAAAACATACTTTGTCTAAATGAGGCCAAATTTGTCACACTTGTGTAACTTTGAGTTGCAAACAATATAATATCGGCCAAGATGGATTTTTTTTTCAAATAACACATTTTCCATTTGTTATGCCAAAAGCTTGAATTTCCCTTAGTCATTTTTTTATCTGAGCGCCCTTGTTTTCCTTGCTCTACTCAGTTTTCCTCTCCCACTAAAGATTTCCTTGGTTTTCCCCTCCCGCTAAAGTTTTCCTCACTTTTGCCCTCCCGCTAAAGTTTTCCTCACTTTTCCCCTCTCTCATGTCTCACTCTGGATAGCGCTCTGATTGGTCGAGATGTATGTCACATGGATCATGGCCAACCACCATTGGATACATCATGATACGTCGGGCTGGAGGTCTCTCTCCTGATGGGAGCACCTAACCTTGTATGGAGAGGAGAGCCCGAGAGGCTGGATGTCTCTCCCTCCATTTCTCCGTCGCACGTATGACAGCTGTATCAACTAGCACTCAGTTTGGCTGCACTCTGATTGGTCGAGATGTATGTCAGATGGATCTTGGACAACCACCATTGGATACATCATGATCCGATGGGTTGGAGGTCTCTCCCATCCTTTACCCATCGCACGTATACCAGCCGCATCTTCCTCCCCTACTATCGATGTACGGCTTGTGGCGGCGCAGATCTAAGCGCGTGGGGGTCGGAACAGCTTGCGGCAGCACGGATCTAAGCGCGGCTGCTAGAATGGCGTGCGGCGGTGAGGATCTAACCGTCTGAAAGACACTGATGGAAGCCATCATCTGCAACATCAGTGCGACGATGGTGGTGCCGACAGTGGCCATCGATGAAAGACACCAATGGAAGCCATCATATGTTCACATCTACGGCTGTGGTGCCGACAATGGTAATCGATGCGATGACCGATGGAAGCCATCATCCGTTCACATCTACGGCTATGGTGCCAAAAATGGTCATCGATGCGAAGACGATTGAAGCCATCATCCGCAACATCACTACGGCGACGCAGATCAAGCCCTCGTGAACCGAAGCTGTGGGAGGCAGGCCACGGCCGCGGCTGGCACGTCGATGTTGAAGGCCGGATGTGAGCACTTTGCCCGTACTTCTTGGAGTACACATACGGCAGGGAGGGCGGCTAGCTCACTGTCCACTTGAAATTGGGACAAATTTAAGCACAATTTGAACCAAAATTCCGTGACTTAAATTATATATATGATTTGAATAAATTTGACATGTATTTGAGCTGTGAGACCGGTGGATAGGCTCTAAATCTGATTCATAAGTAGTAGTACTTGCTTTGAAAATCTTCGGTGGGCTTGTATAAATTTGATCGAAATATGTATGATTTGAATCAAAATTGATATGTATTTGAGCAGTGAGGACGATGGATATGCTCTAAAGCTGATTCATAAGTAGTACTCCCTCCGACCCAAATTAGTTGATTTAGATTTGTCTAGATTCGATTGTATCTTGAGGAATTTGAGCCAATAATTTGGAACGGGCAACAGATGCTGCCGCCAATGCTGCAACTCTACATGGCAGCCACGATGGTAGCGACATAACAGTCAAAACTGATAGGCCCCAAACTTGACCCTCTAGGCATTTGGCACGCCAACTATGGGCCGCTAGATCCAATGGCAAGCAACTCGGGTACCGCAATGCATTATCTCGACTACTTTGGGGCCGCTAGATCCAATGACAAGCAACTCGGGTACCACAATGCACTCTCTCGACCACTTTGGGACCGCTAGATCCAATGGCAAGCAACTCGGGTACCGCAATGCATTCTCTCGACAACTTTGGGACCGCAAAGTGACTAAATTAGCAGGAACTCACAACCATATATTGAATAACAATCATACTCTCTAAATTAGCTATCTATTCAACTAATCAATACACGTGGCACCCTTTTCCACAAACCGCATACTGTAACTGCTAGGACGCGGATGACAACTACCCCCCCCCCTCCCCCCTCCCGCTCACTTGAAGTTCATTCTTTAGATTTTCTACGACTTGATCAGATACGGCAAGATCAACCTCAGGTGTCAACTTCTCTTTGCGAATAAGCTCTAGATTTTTCCTCGACAGTACGCTTCAGCTCGAATATCAACAGGTTTTTATGGGCCAATTCATCACCTAACTTGGCAACCATCTCCTCCAAATCCATCCTATGGCTAGACCACTGAGTTGATTCATCTTGGTATGCAATGTACCATGGATCATCGACCTACATAGCACACTGTAACAATCCCAAAACAAACTAAATTGGAATCAGTCCGATGGGCCATGTCAGCACTTCAAATTCAACAGTAGTACAAGGAGAAGGAGCTACATGCACTTCCAACGTGGTAGGAGAAGGAGAATGTGTCCATGACATGATCTCTTCCCCACCCTCACAAGTGTACCCGCTACGACCAGACATTGATGACTAATTTGCACCTACAATATCGAGGAAATTACGCGACCCGAATCGATTAGGGTGGGCGGAGGAGGAGCGAAGGTCTTAGCAAGCACTACTAGCAATTGCTGCAACTGTTCGTCGAGCTATGGCGGCAGAACCAAATCCCATTCGTCGTGGGCGGCGGACCTGCCTGCGGTCGGTACTGCCCCAACGTACAATGCATGCGAACGAAACAGGTGCCGGAGCCGTGGTTGAGGTGCAGCGTGGCAGTCTGTTCGATACCGCCGTAGGACAGATCCGGTGACGCGCCGACGATGGCTGCTCTGTCCGCCTGTGTGATAGGAGCTGCTTGGGGCTGGGGGCTAGGAGCAGATGAGAGAGAGAGCCGACGTGTCATACATGACCCCACCTGTCAATTATTTCATATTTGCCAATTTTGCATATCTGCCAAACTTTTTCTTTAAAATTTGCATATTTGCCGCATGACCACCACATGTTAGTGACACACAAAATGGAAAATATGCAAATTGCAAAGTAAAACATGGAAAATTTGCAAATACCCCCTCTAGACCCACATGACGGCCCCACCGGTCATTGGCAACGACGGCCTCACAGAACGGCTCCACATAGCGGCCCCATTGTTCATTAGCTTCGACGGCCCATAGAACGGCCCCATTTGTCATTGGCTGCACTGACCACACAATCAAGAAAAACAGGGCCCACAAGTTAGTGAGAGACAGATGACTAGTCCGCCGTGTATCCTGGTCCCACCTGTCAGCATGTAATGGTCGAGGCGACGTAACATAACACTCAACGCAAGACCCGCCCAATGCGGTCCCACCTGTCAGCATGTAACGGTCAAGCCTTTGACCTGACGGCATCCACCCATCCGAGCGCATGTGAGGGTTTCGAAATGGAGGGAGGGGAAAGTGAGGAAAAACTAAGCGGCTAGGGAAAACTGAGTACAACTAACAAACCAGGGGCACAGAAATAGAAATTCCTTTCTATTATTATATGTGGACGACATATTATTGATTGGAAATGATATAGATCTTTTAAACAGTGTTAAAAGTTATCTAAACAGCAAATTTTTGATGAAGGACCTTGGTGCAGCATCATTTATATTAGGCATTAAGATCTATAGAGATAGATCAAGGCGCCTAATTGGGCTATCGCAAAGTACATACCTTGATAAGATATTAAAGAAGTTTAATATGGACGGAAGTAAGAAGGGGTTCTTACCTATGTTGCAAGGCAAGACATTGAGTAAGACTCAAAGTCCGGCAACGGCGGAAGAAAGAGATATAATGGATAAGATCCCATATGCTTCAACCATAGGCTCTATAATGTACGCCATGCTATGTACAAGACCGGATGTGGCACATGCTATTAGTTTGACTAGTAGGTACCAATCTGATCCAGGTTCAGAACACTGGATAGCAGTCAAGAATATCCTTAAGTACTTAAGAAGAACTAAGGAAATGTTTCTTGTATAAGGAGGTGAAGAAGAGCTGGTCACTAAGTGTTACGTGGACGCTAGCTTTGACACCGATCTGGATGACTCTAAGTCTCAATCTAGATACGTATTTATCTTGAATGAAGCAGCAGTTAGTTGGAGGAGCTCCAACCAACCTGTGGTGACTGGATCAACAACGGAGGTGGAATACATTGCTACTTCAGAAGCAGCACAGGAAGCAGTTTGCATGAAGGAGTTTATAACTGAACTAGGTGTGGTTCTTAGTGCGTTGGACCCAATGGTGATCTATTGTGACAATAATGGATCCATAGCCAACGCCAAGGAACCAAGGTATCACCATATTAAGCGCCGGCTTCACTCCATCCAAGAGCATGTCAAGGATGGAGATATAAAGATTTGTAAAGTACACACGGAGCTGAATGTAGCAGATCCGTTGACTAAAGTTCTCCCTAGGACAAAACATGATCAACACTAGAACTCCATGGGTGTTAGATTTATCACTATGTAAACTAAATTATTGTCTCTAGTGCAAGTGGCAGACTGAAGGGAATATGCCCCGAGAGGCAATATTAAAGTTGTTATTATCGTATTCCAAGTGTATGATAGATGTTTATTTTGCATGCTATAATTGTATTGATTGGAAACGTCAATACATGTGTGTTCAATAAACAAATAAAGGGTTCCTATTTATGCCTCTCTTATAAACTAGCTCATTGATTAACAAGATGATCAAGGTTTCCTGATCATGGACATTGGATGTTGTCAATAACGAGGTCACAACATTGGTGAATGATGTGATGAACATTCATCCGAAGTATGTCATTACAATCAAAGTCGTTGTGTTTATATTTATATAATATCATACGAAGTAATCTTAGTCCTTAGACCCTGAGATCATGTTAATTGCTAACACTAGAAGAGTAACTTGATAACATCAAACATCACACCCTAACTGGGTGACTATAAAGGTGGGCTCAGGTACTCTGAAGGTGTTATGTTGAGACTCATGGATCAAGAGTGGGATTTTTCCATCCTGATGATGGATATATATATATATACTCTAGGCCCTCTCCGTGATATCACATTAAGATAGCTTGCAAGAAAGTGATGTGATCACTAGAATGTTATATCACGGGAACGAGAAAAGAGTGCATGTCGGTAACGAGATCAAACTAGGTATGGGATATCGATGATTGAATCTCGGACATGTAATATATCGCAATATAATGGGATTTAATTACTAGCGTTAAAGGTTCTCATGATCACCGAAGTCATCATTGAATGTGTGGGAGTCAGTATGGATCTCTAGGTCCCGCTACTGATTATTGATCAGAGAATGGTCTCGATCATGTCTGCATTATTCACGAATCGTAGGGTGACACACTTAAGGGATACCGACACCATTTGGAGCAAATGTGTTCCATACAAAAGAATTACAAAGCGCTGGAATTATTTCAATGGACACCGAAATTGTTTTGGGTGAAATTACTGAAATTGGTTCTGCATGTGATATTGAAATGTTGTAGGGGGTTTTATGTGAATGTTTGTTAATTAAAGTAATTAACAAAATTCTGAATAAAATAAATAAAAGAGTTTTATTAAATGAGAGTTGCATTAAATTTGGTGGAAATTTAATGCATGTGAGTGGATGTGTGAGTGGAGGCATGTTTATGTGAGTGGAGCTTCCACCCACATGAATGAAGGAAGAGGTGGGGGCACCTCCATGGCCACCAGCCATGGGAGGGGGCTGCCCCCTCTCCCTATAAAAGGCCCCCTATCCTCCCTTACAAATCACACCTCCTCGTGAAGGATCTCTCTTCCCCTCTAGAATTATTCTCTCATGGTCTCGGATTAGCGAGATACATGTTCCCGGTGGCTTTTCATCTGGAAGGAGTTGCTGCTTCTGCTACATCGCTGGAGCGAGGAGGTGGAGGTTGTTCGGTGGACCAGACGTGTGTGCAAGCATGGATGCACTGCTGATTTGCGGCGCTAGGACTTCCTCTCGATCTTGAGATCGACAAGCGATCGGCTACATCATCCATGAGTCAAATCTCGTTACACTTTGTTGGTCTTCTAGGGTATGATCTCTATGAATGTATATCCACCCGTTGCTTGTATCTAGTAGATAGATCTTGGTTCTTAGTAGTTCCCATCGCAGGAAATTTTTTGTTTTCTATGCTACGAACCCAACAAAGCTTCCCACTAAGCTTGGGGATCCTGGTATACTAACTATCTCTTGAAATATTGGAAAAACTAACATATTCAATGCGCTATGTGATTTAGATGCAGGTGTTAGTGTCATGCCATATTCCCTCTTGAAGAAACTGAATCTCAAAGATTACTCCCCTACATCTATTACTTTGCATTGCCCCCCTTTTCTTCATCCTCCTTCTCCTCATCCGAGTAACAATGTCAGTCATCCATGCCTCATGGGTCAGGTTGGTCACCTCCTCGTGGCCCTTTCCATCAGCCTTCACACCTTGTGAGTCCTGTCTGGGAACCCCATTTGGCATGCTCCACGAATAGCAGGTAGGACCTGTGTTTTCACAAAGAATGTTGCCGCGGGTAAGATTCTTCATAGTACACGTGCCCGGGAGAGGATTTCCCATGCTGGCGGTGGGAGAGGTTAAGGAACTCAGGGACTATATGTGTTTTTGGAAGGGTAGTTCTCATACCATGTGATAATTCATATTGTGTTAACGATGCCCTTTTTCTTAGGATTGGTTCTGTGTTATATATGCCACATATGGTAGGGATTACATCAAAGATAGTTACAACCAGGAGAGAGATAAAGGAGGGAAAGATCTGATCTTATACAGGTGATCATATGTGTGTACATGAAGAGAGGAACAAACTCTAACACAAGCATCCTGGCTAGTTAGGCAAGAGCACCGCAAAAAAAACCTACCAAATCACAATCAACCAGACTTCGTCAATCGACAATTCACAAATAAAAGTTTTTCCGGATAGTCGGACCACCATAAAGGCAGGCAGAGAGGGACGATACAGAACAAGTGGATCGGCAACCCACCGGGCATGGAAGCTGATCTAGTAGCATGTGAGGTGCAAATATTCACCTCGAGAGCTCGTCATGGCAGTGTCCTTGCCTCTCCACTCTAGTGATAAAAAATCTCTAGCTTCGCATGCTAGCTCGGTATATATTCCTCGATCCTAAGAGCATCTCCACTCAGGGCCCCTAAATCCCCAATAAAGGGCTATCGGGGGCGTCAGTGGCCGAATTCACGCCCAGCCCACCCTCCCAAATTTTTTTGGCACATGCGTGGCCCGTTTTGTTACCTGGCGCCCCCAAGCCGAACCCAACCCACGAGGGGGAGGGGCAAGCAGGGGTGTGAATGCCGTGTTTCTGGTGGGAAGGCACGGAGAAGCTGGACCACAAAATGGCTAGTCATCGTGGGCCACCCCTGTCAGCGTCAGTGGCCAATGCGTTCGGTCCCATGATCGGTCCATCTTCCTCCTCACCTGCCGCGCCCCATTAATGGCACTGCTGGCGCCGATCAACCTTTTGCAGGCGAGCAGCCGATGCGTCCTGTCCGCCGCGCCTCCCACCTCGCCTACCGCACCACTGCCCGCATTAAATGGTCGCGCTACCGCCCATGCATAAAAATCCCTTCCTTCTTTGTGGCTCCTCCTACACATTCCATACTCGCATCCCCCACTCTTGTCTTTTCCCAACCACCCAACCACCGGCCTTGGAGAGATATCCCGGAGATGGCACCTCCGCGAACGGGTTCAGGCAGCACTCTCTGCGTGTCCACAAGGCACGGGCACCGTGGGAGGTGGGGGTACTTATGAGTCCAAAATTGAAGAATATTTACCTTTCGTTTTTGCATAAATAGAGTAAGGATATTTGTATTTCACTATGTTTACATGCACCATTTTGTTCTTGTTTTAACAGGATCCCAAATCATTGAGTCTTATATGAACATATCAACTGGAACTGTCAAATTGTGTAATTAAATGATATTTCTAAGTGATAAAAGTTATTTTATGGATTTACCTTCGCACCTAGGAGAATAACAAGCGAGGAGGAGCAATTAGTACCGATAACGATCGGTGGTACGGGAGGAGACCGCATATACCATCCTCCCATACTAATTGCCAGCATGATCACCTCGTCAAATACTTTCTCCTAGCAAAGACGAGAGGGGGATCCGACATTCACAGCCACCAGAAACCACGAAAAACCACATCTGAAAGGGATCTAAAGGAGGAACTTGGCTGGGGAAAAATCTGAGCCGCTTCACGGATCATTGGAGGACAACACATCATCCCCTTCATCATCAACCACTACATCTCCATTACCACCATTACCCCCATCTCTCATCTATTATATCTTGTTGTAATTCCAGATTCAATTGTGGTTTGCATTAGATCTATCTCTGTACTTTTATCCATTCATTTGATTATGACGATGTTTTTGATAGCTTCCATGTGTGAGTAGTTCATTTGTTCTTGGGGAGATGGAGAAACCCTAGCACCATTATGAATTTCTAATAAAGATCATATATTCTTGTGTCAATATGACTTGCAGGTCTATGATAGATTTATGATTTCTTTTTGATCTCTCCCTTGAGATGGTATGTGTAGTCGGCCACATATCATTTTCCCTTGGGACTAAAGGGAGGAAGAAATCGTTTGTACGTGTCTTGGGATCGTACCCGAAATGGCCCGTTGACAGATTGGCACTGGTTCGTAACCTACACGGTCAAAGGAGGAGAAAAGAGGGACCCCCTAAGCTAATTACGATATCCACGGGGAAACCTTAATTCTGGTGGTTTGTATGGTTTATTGCTCTTAGACATCGCAGTGGTTATTTAGAGGTGACCTCACTCTTGGCTCAACAAAGTTGCCTCCTACGAGCCTTGCAGTGAACATCTTATTATGGAACTCTCTCCACAAATCTCATGACATAAGAAGTATGTTATCTTGATTATTAATAACTAAAAATCCATGCTAGTGGTGTATCCTACATCCCCGAGAATGTTTTATCCCTATTGAGTTCAATCACGCTTTCATATAACCTTGTTGCTTGTTTCCATTTACTTGATTTAATTACATTTCTACAAACAATCAAAAACCATTCAAACACCCTTTATTTGATATCAAAGGAAGCTTACAAGTATCCTTTGGTAGATAGTAACAAGGGGCATAAAGACCTTTACCAATAGCTCTATGTGGGATCGATATCATTTCTTCGAAACTGGCTACAATTGATCTGTGCACTTGCAGTCATCAAGCTATTTTCTGGCGCTGTTGCCGGGAAGCTAAGTGCTTTCGGTCTTTGTTCTTACTTACTTATTTTACTCATTGTTTTACTAAAGTTTCTTATTAGTTTCAGGTAAGCACCATGACCGCACTCAGACAGATTAATCAACTCGATGCTACTAAATACCCTAGGAAGTTCAATAGAGGACTCGTCAAGGAATTCCCGAGTGGGAGCGAACCATAATACGAGGTCAACCCTCGTTTTATCGCTATTATTAAAGAAAAAACTTTTGCAGTAGATGATCCAGATGAGGATCCTTACACTCATTTAATGCATTTTACCGAGCTATGTTGGACTCTTAAATTGAGAGGCTATTCTAAGGATAAATTGAAACTTAAACTGTTTAGCCAATCTCTAACCAACGGTGCTTTGGATTGGTATAGAATTTTCCCTGTAGAGAAAATTGATACTTGGGAAAAACTCAAAGGAGAATTTGTATTTCGATTCTTTCCCAAGGTAAAAACTGCTGAAGTAAGAAGGGCAATCACAAACTTCAAGAACCGCCCAGGTGAACGCTTGGTAAGGGCCTTCAAAAGGTATAAGTCCCTACTTAATAAATGTCCCCATCATCATTTACCTGAATGGTACGTTTTACATATTTTCTGTGGGGGAGTTAATCAAGAAATAAGCATGAGCTTGACACGAACTCTGGAGGATTTTTCATATGGAGTTAACTATAACCAAAGCTTGGGAACTTTTAGAACGAATTCTCCGTAATAGTGAAACCTGGGGATTTGATCTAGGAGGAGAAGGAGGTATAGAAATTGAATACGATTGTCTCAATGCTTATAAATACTCTGGTAAAGTAAAAGAAACTGCTAATGAACTTCAACTTGATGATGATATTATTTTGCAAATCCTTCAGTCTTTTACATAACACATTGAGGCTCCTAAGAAGGACTGGTTTCATTACAGTCCGCCACCTGAGCCAGTTGTAGAAGATGATCCAATAATCACATCCCCTATCAAACCATTAAAGGATATATCCCCATATGTTGAAACCCTTCCTTTCCCAAGGACGGCGAGAAAACATATGATGGCTTAGCAGCTAGAGGATCAAGGTAAAGAAGAAGAACTATTCCTCAAGGAGCTAGAAGAGGAGACACAAAGAGGGAAAACTGAAGAAGTAAGTGTACAAGAGGCAGAGGCATCAACGAAGGAAGATACTTTAACTATGTTTGCACACTGCAACGTAATTGAGCTAGGTACTAAAGCTTCGCAATTCATCGAAGGAGAGGTAAAAGCTAAAGAAGTTGTTAAACCTATTGAAAGGGAAATGTACGTCGCCTAGATGGGGATTTTAAAATTATTATGGTTTAGGCTCTAATAAATGCGGAATAAAACTTAACGTTTAATTTATCGAGCCAAAACCTATATCCACTAGGTTCACTAAGTGCACCAACAAACTATGATAAGCAAGACAAGCAACAAGGTGATAGCAAGATATAATACTTCAAGCATGATGGCTATCACAATGTAAATTGCATAAGTAAAGGGCTCAGTTGAGAGATAACCGATGGATGCGGAGACAATGATTTGTTTCCCGAAGTTCACTTCCAAAGAAGCTACGTCTCCGTTGGAGGTGCGATGGCGCAATGTACTTTGAACGCCACAATTGGCTCACCTCGAGGTGTGGTGACTCAATGCTCACCCAATGCCACACAAGGCCTCACCCCAAGATGAGAAGGCATGCAACTCACCGATGCCACAAAAGGCTCACCCTATTATCCATCTCACCACAAAGGCCTACTCACGATCCACTATGGGACACTTGAGGGCGCTCACTGAACCTGTACAAGGCTTGGGACAATCTCCACAACTCAATTGGAGGGCTCCCAAGAAACGCCACAAAGGCTCCACAATGCCACAATAGGCCACAAGCTTGGGGAATCTCCACAACTCAACTAGAGGCCCCAAGAACACGCCACAACTCCACACGACCGCCTAGGGTTCCAAGACCCCAAGAGAAACAAGCCCAAGAGCTTGAACTCGCCGAATCTCTAGGGAGAACTCAAATCTATGCACCAAATGCAAGAGGCAAGTCCTTCACTCTCAAATTCCACCAAAGCTACAGAAGCTATTGGGAGAATAAGAGAGGAAGAACACAAAAGGAGAACACAAAACTCTCCAAGATCTAGATCCCAAGGATTCCTTCACAAAGAAGGGATTTGGTTTGGGTGTAGATCTAGATCTCGTCTCTCAAATCCCTCAAAAAGATGCAAGAATCATAGGAGGGGGAAGGGGGAGAGGGCAAGCTCTTCAAGATCAACAATGGAGGAAAGAGAGAAAGCCAAAAACCAAGAAAAGATCTAACCCCACAAAGGGGATGAGGATCCCCTTTTAAAGGGCTCCCAAATATGGTCGTTATGCACAAAATCATGCACGACCGGTAGTACCGGTGGGGGAGCGGTACTACCGGTGGCACCCAACCAACGGTTAGAAACGCGATACGAAAAGAGAGAAAAACTTGTTCGGAACTACCGCCGGAAATTCCGGTCGAAGTTCCAACAAATAGACGCGACCAAAACAGAGAAGGTACTGAACCGAAATTGGGGTGACTGGAAGTGGGACCAGAATTTACACCGGTACTACCAGCGGTAAAAATTCCCAAGAGGTACTACCGGTGGCCCCCTAGAACTACCGGTCACGAAAACTTCAGAAACCAGAAACACAATAACTTTTGCATCCGACCTCCAAACCGGATGAAACCAATTTTGTTGGAAAGATAACGATGTGTAGACTATATATGTGAGATATCTCCCAAGGTGTGGAGATGGGAAAACCGCATGATCAACAACGCAATAAGATAAGCAAGGGATGTCCGTTTTTGATGAACTGTAGCTTGTTATGAAGATAACCACAAGCTCTAAATCCTCACATGGACAAGAACCAAACAACAACCAAGAAATATGATGCTATGTATGCAAAGGTTTGAGCTCTCTCCAAAAGATATGATTGAGTCACCCACTCAAGAGCCCCTCTTGATAGTATGACTATCTATCCTAAACACGGTCTCCCAACACTACAAGCGATCAGTAAAATAGAAAAACTATCAAGGTTATACCTTTGCCTTGAGCATTCCACTTGAGCTTGATGTAGACCATCTTGTCCTTCTTAAGATGGATCGCCTTTCTCGATTGCTCTTGCTTGATGAAGAATTGTGAAATTCTCCCCCATACTCCATGGGGAAACCTCTTCTTTTAACTTGTCTTCATCACTCCATGATCGCCGAGGATGGCAAGATTCAAGCATGAGATCTAGATATGGTGAATCTTGAGCTTGCACTTCATTTCTTGATGATGTCTTGAAGATGGCCATAGGGAACTCCTTCTTCTTCTTCAAGACATACTTGATATTGTTCTTCTTCTTCTTCAACAAGATTACAATAGGCACACAACCCTTGGACATTGCTTCTTCTTCTTCAACCTTGAACCCAACACATGGTCTAAGCGATGCCAATGGACAAACCTACAAGTGAAACTCAATTTACACATTAGTCCATAGAGATTGTCATTAATTACCAAAACCACACATGGGGGCATACATGCCCTTTGACCTATTCTCCCTTGTACTTTCGGAGAAACTTCCTATTATGGCCTTTGTGACATAGGGACATCTGTTAACATGGTCCCTTTTAACTTTTATTTAAAAATTCAAAAAGAACTAGCACCAGACGAACTAGAAGGTACAGACATGACTATAATGCTTGCAGATAAAACCCTTAGAGTCCCCATGGGGATAATTAGAGATGTTCTAATTTGTGTTGAACCATACAAATACCCCATTGACTTTGTGCTTATTCATATGCCTACCGATGTTTATTGTCCTATCATTTGTGGAAGAACTTTTCTAAATACCTAATGGGCAAACATAGATTGCAAGAGATAAATTGTGTCCCTTAAGTTTGATGAAGAGAAAATGGATTTTCATTTCTCCAAATATGACCATAAGCCGGCTATTGAAGAATTAGACGATGATGAGTATGAACGTGAGGAAGAAGGTAATATCGTTAATTTAGCCTCAATAGTTATTGAGAGTCCTGATGATGATTTAGCAAGAAGCTTAGTCAATAATAATAATATCCTTCAGGACATAGAAAAAAGTTGAAATGGATGATTATCTTGACTCCACACCCGAGGTGGATGCCGAGATTAATCAAAAATATGAAGAACCCATAAGAAAGGGAGATGAGGCTCCTCCCCCTCCAATCCTTAAAACTCTACCAAAGGAACTAAAATATAGGTTTCTTGATGAAACAAATAAATTTCCTATTATTATAAGTTCTAACCTTGTAGAGAAAGAGAAGGAGAATTTAATGAAGGTTCTCCGAATGCATCGAAATGCTCTTGGGTATTAAATGAGTGACTTGAAGGGGATTATTCCTTCGATAGGCACCCATAGAATATTGGGATTTCTATTTTCGTGCCCCTGTTCATTAGTTGTACTCAATTTCCCCCGGCCGCTTAGTTTGTCCTCACTTTTACCCTCCATCCATTCCGAAACCCTCACATGCTCTCAGATGGGGGGATGTCGTCAGGTCAAAGGCTTGACCGTTACATGATGACCGGTGGGACCGCATTGGGGTGGGTCATGCGTTGAGCGTTACATTACGTTGCCTCGACCGTTACATGTTGATAGGTGGGGCCAGGATACACAGCGGACCAGCCATCCATCTCTCGCTGATTATGGGGGACACAGTGTGGGACCATGTGGGACGCGTTTGGTGGTTATGTGTGCCCTGTCGCCTAAATTGGAAGTTTTATTTTTTATTTTTTTATGATTGGCCTTTTTAAGAGTGCCTTTTCCCCTCTCTCTCTCGATTACAGTTGTGTTGTTTTTTTGCCCAAAAAGGTAGCGAATCAAGAGCAGCTTCTCTCTTCATTCATTGTTTCTTTTGCCCTCGTTTTCCCCAATCTGGTAGCAAATCTAGAGCAGCAAAACTAACCAGCACCATAAATAAATTTAGTAAATAGAGCAGATGTAGATAAAGCAGCTAATATAGGTTATATAGTACGGTACTTAATGAGGTTCGACAATTAGGTTGCTCAGCAGCAGCAGTGGACAAGTTCAACATAGACAAGAAAAAGAAGCTGCTTTACAGCAGTAACAACAGATCAGTGGCCCCTCATGGCCTTTGCCAGGAGGGCCTCCGTGAAAGAGCATTTCATGGTTCCTTGAGTTTTGTGTGTTAGATAACAATACCGTAGAGTTTCTCATGTGCACTAAGTGTTGCAGGAAAGAGTTTTTGGTGTTTGGTGGCCGGATTATCCGCCCCATCAAGGGCCGGATAATCCGGCCTGACCATCTTGGCCAGGACTAGCCGCGTGTGAGCTTCTGTCTGGGGGTGGATTTTCCCCCGGATAGTTCGGTGCTGTGGCGAATTTCCCCCCCAGCCAGATAATCCAGCCTTCCTCTAGGGTCGGATAATCCGACCCCAAGGGAAAGATTCCAAGCACTGCCCTGCGTGAGCTTCATTTTGGGGGTGGATTTTCCCCCGGATAATCCGAGTCTGGGGTGGAGTATTCCCTAGGCCGGATAATCCGACCCTCACTTGGGCCGGATAATCCGGCCCCAAATGGCTCCAATGGCTCCGTTTGGACAGGGGGTATAAAAGCCCCATCCATCCATCCTAGCAGATTTCTTGATTCGATCGAAAAAGTTCAGACCTGTTGCAAAGGCTCTCTCCCGAGATCTCCCACTTCAACCACCCAAAGGCTTCGATCTTTGGGGGAATTGAAGGAGGAGACGTCATTCATCGTCATCACGAATCAAGTGCTTCAACTCCTCTCCATTCACTTGGAGAATCCCCGATCTAGTATTCACTTTGATATCTAGATCTTGTGTTTTGTTATTGATAACTATTGTTCTTGTGGCAGCTTGTTGTCATTATGGGAGCCTCCAATTCGGTTGTGGAGTTGTGCCCCGCTAGTTGTGTAAAGGCACCGGTTCCCACCTCGAAAGGTTCCTATAGTGGAAAGGTGGAACAGACCTTTGGTGGCGAGATTGATCGGAGAACAGGGTGAGGCCTATTGTGGCGTGGTGGTCTTAGTACCGCCCACCCCTCCAACGCAGATGTACTTCCCTTAACAAGGAAGGAACTGCGGTAAAACAAATCTTGTACCTCCGCGTGCTCCACTACGGTTTCCTCGTTCCTCTATCTTACTTGTCTTTACTCGCTAGTAGTTAGGTTTGCATATAGGGAAATTCTACATAGTAGTATATCTAGAAAATTTACCTTTTATGTCAAGCCTAATATTGAAAAAGCATTAATATATGAAATAGCACCTATTCACCCCCTCTAGGTGCCCATACCATCCATTTCAATTGGTATCAGAGCCTCGGCTCTTTATTCGGGCTTAACCGCCTAAGAGAAGTATGGGTACTAAGGAGAATGGGAGTGAGGCTGTGGATATGGTCACAATGGATAACCTTAAGACGTTGGAAACAACCTTGTTGAAATCCTTTGAGACCAAGATGGAAGACATGCAGCAAATGATTGCTCGTCTCACCGCATCTACAGCCCACCTCCATCCTCCTCTGAAGCCACCACTCCTCTTTCTAAGGATAAGGCTCATGCCAAATCTAAGGAAGATGAGACGGTGGGTGAGAAAAACAATGGTTCTGCTTCCAAGAAGGGAAGTGGTAAGGAGGATTATAGTGAGGTCTCTCACTTATATTCTCCCGACCCACCTATCCCTCATCCTCATATAAACAATAGGGGTGATCCACCCAAGCTTACCGCATCCTCATTTAATCAATGGCAATTCTTAATGAAATCTCATGTTTGCAGTTCATCAATTGAGCTTTGGAGGATCATTGAAGATGGACTTCATGTTGGAGACCCCACTAACTTGACTAGAAGAGAAGTTGTGGATAGTTAACTAAATGCAATGGCTCTTCATATGATTCATCTCGGAGTGGGTCCCAAGGACATGCCACACATTGAGCACTTCAATACCACCAAAGAAGCTTGGGATGCTCTCACCGATCTATTCATTGGAAATGAAAGCATGAGAAGAAATAGGTATGATGCTCTTAGCAATGAAGCTGAAGGATTTTACATGTTGGATGGTGAAGACCATGAACACATGTATACAAGACTCAAGGGCATTGCAACAACATTTAGAAAGCATGGAGCCACTCACATTGATGATGCTTGGATAAAAAGGAAATATGTGAGTGCTCTAATGCCATTTGAGCCAACAGACTTGAGGAGTTAGCAACGTAGACGCAACTACCATCAAATGACTTCCAATGAAGTCATGCAAGAAATGGCATCATTCAAGGTTGCAGCTAAGAACGCCGAAGATGCCCGTGCCTGGGCTATTGGAATGCAAAAAGGAGTCAATGCTTCTCTAAAGGCAAATGTTGTTGAACAAGATGAGGATGAAAGAGGATACGGGGGTGTCTCCATGGGATGTCCCGAGGAGGTCAAGCGTTCTCATGGAGAGTACATGGCCTTCTATGCAAGGAACTTTTGGAAGGACCTAGCTAAGGCCAAGTCTGAACTCGAGCGCAAGAATGGGTCAAGTGGAAGAAGAGAGAATGGCCCAAAACTGAGGACATGTTACAATTATGGAGATAGGTTGCACTTTTGGGGGCTGAATGTCCTTATCAGAGTAGAGAAGAAAATGGAGGCAGGCTCATCCTCAAAGAAAAATCCAAGGCTCCTCGAAAGAAACCATTCATCAAGAAGAATGGCCCTTACAAGAAGCAGCCTAAGATTGTATTGGTGTATCAAGAGGAATATTCTTCTGCAAGTGAAGATGAAGAAGATGTAGATAGCTCTCGGGAAGTTGCTGCTATAGCCACCACATCGAGGTGCTACATCTATCTTCGACTCACCAAACAAAAACATCATCAACAACAACGTCACTTGCCTTATGGCAAAAGGGTCTGAGGTATCATCTTCCATTTCCTCATTTCCTAAGACTACTATGGATGTTAATATGGATGAGCATACAAGTCTTAGGATAAAAGAACAGGTTATTGCTTTGGACAATTTCTTTACTAACTTGCAAGGTGAGCACAAACTTCACTTTGATGCTCTTATGAGTCAACTTTCTCACTCTGAAGAACTCCGCGAAGAGAAGGGGAGAATTGAAAGAGAAGATGCTTTGGAGATAGCCTCTTTGAAGAAGGCTCTAGAGGAAGAAGAGGAAACTCGAGTCTCTTTAGAGGAGAAACTTGAGTCAATTGAGGAGTCCCATGAAGAAATGGTCGCCCAGCTCATAAAAGAACGTGACAATGCTCTTGCTAAGGTAAAAACTCTAAAGAAGGAAAATATTGATTTTGGGGCTCCTCATGCTAGACTCTCAGAGAAGTTTGAGAAACTTGAAATTGCCTACAAGGCATTGGAGAGTGAACATTCTACTCTAAATGAGTCTCGTGATCAGCTCCAAACTCAATTGGACAAGTACAATACGCCTAGCACATCCACACTAACGTGTGGACATGAACGTATTATTGAAGAAAATGCAAGATTAAAGGAAGAACTTGTAAAGGGATCTCAATCTAAAGGTAAAGAAGTCCTAGATGAGATTCTTAGCAAGCAAAGGAGAAACAACAGAAAAGAAGGTCTTGGTTATGTTCCCAAGACAAAGAAGAAGAAGAAGAATAAGAAGAAGAAGAAGAAGAAGAAGAGCAAACCTTCTCAACCAAAGACAAGCACCACGACTAATATCAAGACTAATTATGTTGGTTTTGCAGGGGCTAATAATCCTAATTATGAATTATTTTGTGATTATTATGGTGATGTCTATGCTAGATATGTAGGCCCATTTGGTAGTTACATATCTTGGTCTATTTGGGTTCCAACGACCCTTGTCACTAACATGAGAGGACCCATTGACAAATGGGTACTTAAAACCAAGAAGTAACTTTCTTGCAGGGCTATGCTTCTGGTGGGTCCAAATGGGTGCTCGATAGCGGGTGCACTAGTCATATGACCGGAAGCAAGGAGATCATCTCGGAGATGCGTCCAAACCATGATCACATAACCGTCTCCTATGGTGACAAGTCAAAATAAGAGGTATTGGGTCTTGGCAAAGTTGTGGTTGCTCACGATATCTCTCTCGTGGACATCATGCTTGTTGAGACCCTCGGTTACAATTTACTTTATGTTCGTGCCCTTGGTAAGATGGGCTTTCCAGTTTTCATTGATGGTGATTTGGTATTACTCTTGTGGAGCAAGTCTCTAAAGGTCGCTTTCGTGGGATATGTCAAAAATGACATGTATGTGGTGGACTTCTCAGGGAAAACCACTATAGGCCCGATGTGTCTTTTCGGAAAGGCCGACGCAGGTTGGCTATGGCATCGCCGACTGGCCCACATCAATATGAGAACTTTGCAAAGTCTTGACAATGGTGGCCACATCCTTGGACTAAAATAAAATGTTTCCTTTGCCAAAGATCGTGTTTGCAGGGCTTGTGTTGAAGGGAAAATGCATGACTCTCCCCATCGAAGGAAGACCATTATTTCATCAAAGAGGATTTTGGAGCTCCTTCATGTGGATCTCTTTGGTCTCCATCTCATGCAAGCCTTGGTAGGAAGAAATATTGTCTCGTGATTGTTGATGATTACTCAAGATACACATGGGTCTACTTCTTCAAGTTGAAGAGCGAGACTCAACAAACGGTCATCGATTTTTCCAACGAGGTTCAACATCAACACAACGTCCCTATATTGGCAATTAGAAGTGATAACGGCTCCGAGTTCAAGAACTACACCTTAAATGAATTTCTAAGTGAAGAGGGGATAAGACATCAATATTCTGTTGCGTACACTCCTCAACAAAATGGTGTATCCGAGAGGAAGAACCGGACATTAATGGATATGGCAAGATCAATGTTGGCTGAGCTCAAGTCACCATATAATTTCTAGGCTGAAGCAATCTCTACCGCATGCCACTCATCCAACCGGCTCTACCTCCGCAAAATATTGGACAAAACTCCTTATGAAATACTTACCGGTAACAAGCCAAACATCTCCTACTTCTGGGTATTTGGTTGTAAGTGTTTCTTTCTCATCAAAGGAGTTCGTTTATCTAAATTCGAGTCTAAGGCTTTAGAAGGCATTTTTGTTGGTTATGGTGCCGAATCCCACACTTATAGAGTCTACAATAAGCTCTCTGGAACTTTTGTAGAATCTTGTAGTGTGGTGTTCGAGGAAAATGATGGCTCTCGTGAGGGGCAAGTTGATGTTTGTGATGCAGATGTTGAAATACCCCAAGATGCCATAAGAAGAATGGGCGTGGGATTTTTCCGCCCCATTGAGGGACCCCTTGTGGTGGAACGGGAAGGACAATGCTCTACTCAAGTAGATCCCTCATCGACACAAGCTCAACATGCTCCAACTGTTGGAGAAACTTCTACACCAATCCCATGAAAAGATGAAGCTCATCAAGCAACTGCTTGATGGCTCGTGATTGCTGAGCTCGTTGGGGAACCCCAAGAGGAAGGTATGATGAGCACAGAAGTAAGTTTCCCTCAATTATGAAACCAAGGTTATCGAACCAGTAGGATCAAGGAAACACCCCAAATGTGTTGCTAGCTGAGCCTTGGCAAGGCGCACTACCGGTGCTAGTAGCAACGTGGAGACCTGTACAACACAACCACAAAACTTTGTCCCCAACTTGCGATGAGGTTGTCAATCTCACCGGTTTTGCTGAAAACAAAGGATTAAACGTATCGAATGGAAGAAAGTAATAGTTTGAAGAAAGTAAACGCAAAGCAGTAAACAGTTTGTAGATTGTATGTAAAAGAAAGGATCGGGGTCCATAGTTCACTAGAGGTGGCTCTCCTTAAGATAGATAACATGCTCGGTGAACAAATGACAGCGGGGCAATTGACAAAAATCGAGAAACATCCAATCATATACTACTCATCTTGACTCCTTTGAGAATTGATTGGGCATTACAACATTATACATAGACTGCCATCCAACTGCATCTATGACTAATAATCCACCTTCAGGTTATCATCCGAACCCCCTCCAGTATTAAGTTGCAAGCAACAGATTATTGCTTTACGAATTGCGTGTAATGTAAACAATACGATTGTTCTATGAACAAAGGATTGTTGTTTTCTCCCTAGTAGCAACAGCACATCTAGTACCTTAGAGATTTCTGTCACTTCCCCAGATTACCAGAGGCATGAACCCACTATCGAGCATAAATACTAACTCTTGGAGTTGCTAGCATCTACTTGGCCAAGATAGCTACTAACAACGAAAAGCATGCAAGATCACAAATAACAAAGACATGATAGAATTAATATTCAATCTCAAATAGCATCTCAATATCCATCGGATCCCCACAAACACAACATGCAGAATTACAAATAGATGATCTTGATCATGAACGGAGCTCACAAGATCTAGACATGAAAGCACAAAGGAGGAGAACCAACCATCTAGCTACTACATGGACCCGTAGTCCAAGGATGAACTACTCATACATCACACCGGAGGCTTCACTACAAGAAATATGTTCACTAGTGACCTTTTCTTAACGACCATGCATTTTTTGGTCATAGATCTATGACCTTTCTAAACCATTTGGTCATAGTGAATTTGGGAGGGTCCAAACCTTGAAAAATAACGACCAATTTAGTCAAGAAGGTCATGATATCCTAACACGAAAAGGTCATAGATATATAGAACTTGGTTGGAGACTTTTATTTAGTAAACTACGACCAATTTAAATGGTTGTTGTGGTTAAATTCCGAGGCAAAAATATTACAGATTGCCAACTCAGCAATATCAAAGTCCATGTGTCTTTTTTTCGCTTAGTTGTCGTGTGTACATGGTATCCGAACCACCACGGCGTAGTACTTGACAAATTCGCGCGCGAATTTATGGCAAAAAATTACCCCAGGGGGGATCGAACTCGAGACCTCACAAATTCGCCGTGGGATACTAACAACTGCGCCTCGCAACTGCTTCGTGCAAGTAAGGGAGCTCGGCCATTTTTAACCACCACTGCGATACA
Organism: Avena eriantha; assembly: GCA_910589775.1. Lineage (NCBI taxonomy): Eukaryota > Viridiplantae > Streptophyta > Magnoliopsida > Poales > Poaceae > Avena > Avena eriantha. The sequence continues at coordinate 93,081,604 of OU342741.1, forward strand.
TAAAGGCACGAACAAATATATGGCAAAAACGAGCGCACAGGAGGATTCGAACCTTCGACCTCATCAACTCCAAATGGCACCCTAACCACTACGCCAGTCAACCAATTCGTGCAAGTTAGGAAGCTTGGATTCATTTAATCATTAAGAAGTACATAGAGGCACGAATATATGGCACAAAAAATAGAGCTCCGCGCTCGAACTAGAGACCTACTCCTCTAAACAAAGGACCAAACCACCACGGCATTATATAAGTTGTGATAAACTACCCCACATTAGCTCTTTTGTCATCTAACAATCGGGTTGGGCCTGAGCGGAAGAAGCCCAAAATATTTTTTTTCCTTTAAATTTTATCCCGTGGCTGGGCCACCGGCCCATAGAACATTAGAAGGTTAGTTTTGGGTGTAAATTGTGGTCTTCTTGTAAGTTTTGAGCCCACATAATTTGAGGGGCTTCAAATTTTTTCAAAAATATAAATCAATTTCAATTTTGCATATGACCTCGGATTAAGATGATATAAATATCATTTTAGTATTTTTCCTTGCAACTATGTCACATAATATGACACCACGCAAAGGATTTACCTTCTTCGAACCTTTTTGAATTTCTTATGCCCATTTCAAAATTGTCCCGTTTCAAACTACGGTCAAAATAATGGGCATGAAGATAGGGGATGAGCCTCGCTAAAACTTGCACTAGATCTGTGAAGAAACATCATAATGTGAGTCTAAAAATGATTTTTGCAAAAAATCATGAGCATTAGATCATGAACCTGTAGTTCAAACCGGACCCACTTTCTACCGATTCAGCAGACATTTGTCATTTTCATCAGGGGTGGACGAAAAGGTTTTAAAATCTCCGGTTGGGACATTGTTCATGTAAGTTGGTCTAGTATTTTTGAAAAATGGGGTGGTACCATTTTGAAACTATTATTTGGTGGTTGCTTCACAAAACACCCCGTTTTTGGCACTCGGAAAATGGAAAATGTATTTTTTGTGCAACGAAAAGGAAAACTTTCTCCTGCAACATTGTTGGCCATCCCAAGATACACATGTGTGTACAATATGGGCACATTATCACAAACTATGACGTGATTCTGGCTATAACATTGGTCGTTTGACCCAAAAGCCATGAAACCTCGAACATGATAGGTCATTTTTGTGAAGGTTTTTTCGAGATGTTCGTAACATACTGAGTTTGGTATTTTTCCTTGCAAATATGTCACATAATATGACACCATGCGAAGGTTTTACATTGTTTGGACCGTTTTTGAATTTTTCATGCCCTTTTCAAACTATGGTCAAAACGGCGGGCACGAAGGTTCATAGATAGGGGATGATCCTCGCTAAAATTGCATCGGATCTCTAAAGAAACATCATATTGTGAGTCTAAAAATGATTTTTGCAAAAAATCATGAGCATTAGATCATGAACCTATAGTTCAAACCGGACCCACTTTCTACCGATTCGGCAGACATTTGTCATTTTCATCAGGGGTGGACGAAAAGGTTTTAAAATCTCCGGTTGGGACATTGTTCATGTAAGGTGGTCTAGTATTTTTGAAAAATGGGGTGGTACCATTTTGAAACTATTATTTGGTGGTTGCTTCACAAAACACCCCGTTTTTGGCACTCGGAAAATGGAAAATGTATTTTTTGTGCAACGAAAAGGAAAACTTTCTCCTGCAACATTGTTGGCCATCCCAAGATACACATGTGTGTACAATATGGGCACATTATCACAAACTATGACGTGATTCTGGCTATAACATTGGTCGTTTGACCCAAAAGCCATGAAACCTCGAACATGATAGGTCATTTTTGTGAAGGTTTTTTCGAGATGTTCGTAACATACTGAGTTTGGTATTTTTCCTTGCAAATATGTCACATAATATGACACCATGCGAAGGTTTTACATTGTTTGGACCGTTTTTGAATTTTTCATGCCCTTTTCAAACTATGGTCAAAACGGCGGGCACGAAGGTTCATAGATAGGGGATGATCCTCGCTAAAATTGCATCGGATCTCTAAAGAAACATCATATTGTGAGTCTAAAAATGATTTTTGCAAAAAATCATGAGCATTAGATCATGTACCTATAGTTCAAACTGGACCCACTTCCTACCGATTCGGCAGGAATTTGTCTTTTTCGCCATGGGTAGACGGAAAGGTTTTAGATACCTCGGTTGGGACATTGTTCATGTAAGGTGGTCTAGTATTTTTTTAAAATGGGGTGGTACCATTTTGAAACTATTATTGGGTGGTTACTTCACAAAACTCCCCGTTTTTGGCACTCAGAAAATTGAAAATGCATTTTTTGTGTGACGAAAAGGAAAACTTCCTCCTGCAACATTGTTGGGCATCCCAAGATACACATGTGTGTACAATATGGGCACACTATCACAAACTATGACGTGATTCTGGCTATAACATTTGTCGTTTAACCCAAATGCCAGGAAACCTTGAACATGATAGGTCATTTCTGTGAAGGTTTTTTCAAGATGTTCGCAATATACCGAGTTTGGTATTTTTCCTTGCAAATATGTCACATAATATGACACCATGCGAAGGTTTTACATTGTTTGGACCGTTTTTGAATTTTTCATGCCCTTTTCAAACTATGGTCAAAACAGCGGGCACGAAGGTTCATAGATAGGGGATGATTCTCGCTAAAATTGCATCGGATCTTTGAAGAAACATCATATTGTGAGTCTAAAAATGATTTTTGCAAAAAATCATGAGCATTAGATCATGTATCTGTAGTTCAAACTGGACCCACTTTCTACCGATTCGGCAGGAATTTGTCTTTTTCTTCATGGGTAGACGGAAAGGTTTTAGATACCCCGGTTGGGACATCGTTCATGTAAGGTGGTCTAGTATTTTTGAAAAATGGGATGGTAGCATTTTTGAATTAAACATTTGGTGTTGCTTCACAAAAGGCCCCCTTTTTAGCACTCAAAAAATAGAAAATGATTTTCTTGTCTACAACCAATGAGATTGCAGGAATGCTCCCCCCACGAATTGTCCATCTTGGCCTAATCAGGACCGTTAAAAATCTATCCAATGCTTTGTATTCACTGGAAGAAACACACCCGAGCCATGAAACCTCGAATATGATAGGTCATTTCTGAGAAGGTTTTTTTGAGACACTTGTAATATACCAAGTTTGGTATTTTTACTTGCAAATATGTCACATAATAAGACACCACGCGAAGGAGTTACCTTGTTTGGACTGTTTTTGAATTTATTATGCCCATTTCAAACTATAGTCAAAACGGAGGGCATGCATGAAGGTTCCTACCTAGGGGATGAGCCTCGCTAAAATTTCATTAGATCTCTGATAAAACATCATATTGTGAACCTAAAAATGATTTTTTCAAAAAATCATGAGCATTAAATCATGTACATGTAGTTCAAATCAGACCCACTTCCTACTGATTCGGCAGACATTTATCTTTTTCGCGAGGGGTGGAAAAATAGGTTTGGGATGCCCCGGTTCGGACATTGTCCATGTAACATGGTCTAGTATTTTTTAAATGTGCTGGTGTCATTTTGAAACTTTCATTTTGTGGTTGCTTCGCAAAACACCTCGTTTTTTGCATTCAGAAAATGGAAAACGCATTTTCTGTTCGACGAAAAGGAAAACTTCCTTCTGCAATATTATTCGCCGTCTTGAGATGCACATGTGTGCACCATATGGGCACATTATCACAAACTATGCCGTGATTATGGCCATAACATTGGTCGTTTGGCCGGAAAGCCATGAAACCTCAAACATGATAGGTCATTTCTGAGAAGGTTTTTTCGAGACACTTGCAATATACCAAGTTTGGTATTTTTCCTTGTAAATATGTCACATAATAAGACACCACGCGAAGAAGTTACCTCGTTTGGACCATTTATGAATTTATTATGCCCGTTTCAAACTATGGTCAAAACGGAAGGCATGAAGGTTCCTAGCTAGGGGTGAGTCTCACTAAAATTTCATTAGATCTCCAATAAAACATCATATTGTGAACCTAAAAATGATTTTTGTAAAAAATCATGAGCATTAAATCATGTACATGTAGTTCAAATCGGACCCACTTCCTACCGATTCGGCGGACATTTATCTTTTTCGAGGGGGTTCGGACATTGTCCATGTAACATGGTCTAGTATTTTTTTTAAATGTGGTAGTGTCATTTTGAAACTTTCATTTTGTGGTTGCATCACAAAACGCTCTTTTTTGCATTCGGAAAATGGAAAACGCATTTTCTGTGGGACAAAAAGGAAAACTTTCTCCTGCAATATTGTCTGCCATCGCATTATGCACATGCGTGCATAATATGGGCATAATATTGGTCGTTTGGCTTGAATCGGAAGAAAATTGTCTTTTTGCTAAAAGTGTATGGAAAGCTTTTGTGGTCTAAGCACTTGGTGATTTCTACTTAAAATGTGATATAATATTTTACAAAAATGAGGTGGTACCATTTTACAATGTATTTTTAGTAGGTTCTTCATAAAAAAAATCCTTTTCTTTTGCACAAATAAATGTAGATTGGTGGACAGTCTTCTCTAGCCAATCAGAACTCAGGATCCCTATTGCCTTGGATCGGAGTCCAGAACTCGATCTTGCCCATCGATCGCATATCTATCAAATCCAACGCCCTAGAGAACCTCTCGCGCCAACCAAATTTGCGCGTGTTGACGCTAGGGTTAGCCACATCCAACCCACCCCATCGCGTAGCCACAACACCCACGAGCGTCGCCTCCCCTCTTCTCCCACCCACCCACGAGCGCCACCTCCCCTCCTCTCCCACCCACCCACGAGCTCCGCCTCCACCATCTCCTCCTTCCCTGGTATCACACCATCGGCTAGCCTAGGCCTCCAGCGCCCTCCCTAGTAACCCAAACCCAAACCGCTCCCCTCCCTAGTAACCCATGAACCCGAGCCTCTCCTTCCCAATCCCCACTTCGAATAGCCAGATCTGATCTCTACAACCAGCGCCTCCTCCCCAGCCACAAGTTGCCACCGACTCCCCGTCCCGACCACGAAGCCACTGGATTCGCTCCACCTAGTCATGGACGCCACTGGATCCTCTCATCCCCGACAACACCCCCGGATAAGGTGAAGCCAGAGCGGATGGCGCCGCCAAGGCTTCTACTGTGCTGGCAACACCTTTCGACTGGTTTTCCTGCGACCAGGAGCTTGCCGCGTAGTTGCACAAACCATGGGAGCCCAAGCAGGAGCAGCAGCACCGTCCGAGGCTAAACCTCCTCCACGACGTCTATGTTGATCTCACTAACCATCATAAGACCTGAATCCCATCTCCCCACGGCCCCCACACCTTGATTCTATCTCGCTCACGCTTCTACCCGTGTAGATAACCTCCGACCAGCGTCTAGAGCTGCACGCCACAAACGACACGTAAGGGAGTGCTAGACCAGGAGGAGGGGAAGCTCGTGCAGTCCTACCCCAAACACAAAGACGACGCACAACAACCAAGAAGGTCATCTCTTTTTGTTCCCCTCTTCTGATGTGCTCTAGACCACGGTTGGTCATGCTACAAATCTAGTAGATTGCCTGCATCTGCAAGTAGAGTACTATTTTCTCCTTGTATCAAGGTGAATTGAATGATGCTTAGGATGTGCATTGATGGACTCATTCAATTTGGTTCAAGAAATCAATGTGTGTATCATATCTGTTTGCGTGTGTTAGATACTGATTAGCGTGCGTGCCCTAGCTACTGATTAGTGCCATGTCTACTGATGTGAAATTTGTTTCGCTTATGCTCATAGCTAAGAATAGTGTCATTTAGTACTGATTTAGCACTGATTTGTCAGTATAGTGTCATTTAAACTGAAATGTATTGGCTATCCCAAAAACACTATTTCTATTTCACTGTATCATGTGCACTGAATTTTTGCTGTGAATAGAGATTGTTGTATATACTCCTTTAGCATGTGTACTATCATTCTGGATAGGAATACTGTATTCTGGACCTTGTATTGTAGAACATACTCCTTTGCAACCATAGCAGTTTGGTTGCAGTACCTACAGCCTGAAAGTAAGAAAGATGAGCGCACTTTCAGTTGCTTCTCTAGTATGCATTGTTGTATGAGCTTCACTTTTTTATCTCATTTTCCAATACTGAAAGTAAGAAATATACTTGAAGAATTTGGGTTATTATTAGTTCTGTAAATATATTAGTGTAGGCCATCTGGCTGGATGTGTAAATTTTTTACTGTGTACCATGCTTAGTGTTTACTAAACTGAGGCATTTAGGCACCAGAATTTATAGCTGTGTATCATGAGGAAATAATCTATTGTCCCTTACTATTGTTTCTATCATCTAGCCTTGTGATTGTTACTACTATTCATCTGTATCTTAAACTTTCCTTTATCAAGTTTCACATCTGTCCTTTTCTGTTTCATATGCTTGATCTTTCGAAGTGATAAGCATGTTACTCATGAGCAGTGTGGAGAGGTAAATATGGTGAGCTAGAAGGGTCTTGGCTTCTAGGGAACCGCGGTGGCGGTCCTGTTACTTGTTCTTGCTCTGGATGATAGGTCGGTGGAATGCGTCGTCGTCTCTGTAGGTGGGTAATCAGCGACAAGATTAGACTCCTTGTTTGTCTTTCACAATCCTAGTGTTGCGGTGGTTTTGTGACTTGAGATTTGCTTGCATGTCTGCTCACCGCTGTGTATAGCGGGAAGAGGGCCCTGGAACTTCTGGCCTCTGTATGTTCTCTTTCACTATACATTGATTTGCTTGAATCATCCTGAAATTTGCTTCTGGGCAATTTTCATGCTTTGCATGTGTTGTATGGTGTTTTATTGGATGGCAGGAGGCTAATGTGGACTATGTGAGCATGATAACACTTGACTACTATATACTGTATGTCCCCATACTTACTCCCTGATCCATCTTCCTGGTAGTAGTCTCTAGCATCGAATCTTTGATGTATGTCATGGTACCCTAGCTAGATTTTGATCTTGTCATGGACAAACCTGTGTCTGTTGTGAACTTGTTATTGTACACAGTGATCACGAACAAGCAACTCTTGTTCAAATTAATTCATTATTATTATTTTGACATGCATTGTACTACTCCATGATCGATGAGTACTTCTAGCTTTGGATCTTTGATGTATGTCAATGGAGAAACATATGTTATAACTTCAGACATGAACAAGCATGCGTTATACTGCAATGTACATCACAGCATTTTTTATTCTTCTATTTCTATTTGTGATGACTGATGTCAATGGACACAACATGCGTGCAGGATTTGTCCAAGCTGAAGGCCATCCCTTTGTTGGAAGTATTCGGAAGAAGCTGGAACATGATTAAAGTTGATTCTAGTTTGATTTTGCTAGCTAGTTATAGCTCGATGTTTTGTATATTTTGGTAGCTGGATACCTCTTGTGTATTGATTTTAATGTACTGCCAATTTATGAAATGTTCGTTATTGCCTCTTTTGAATTGAAAGAATTTCTTTGTATTTAGGTTATGAATATATTATTATCCATTGTTGTTAGAATGTGACAAAATAATACCTCTGAAATTGAAACTGACTATTGGGACCTAGTAGCTAGTGCACCTGACGATTGGACCCATCTGACTAGTGGGGCCAGCTCAAAATAAAAAGGCCAAAATGTAAATTTAAATGTTCAATACAAAGGCAAGGCCCCAAAATAAAAAGGCTGAGATATTGGGTTTGGTCCATGTATCTGCCTAGAACTGACATTGCAAATAATATAAATATGTTGAATTATTGGGCTTGGCCCATGTGGATAGCCGAACTGAACCGGGCTGAATTTGTTCAATGACCTTACCAATTGGTCACAGATTTGCCACGTAGGATCGACCATGCAGGATCTGACGTGGACATGGCAGATAGTCTGTGACCAATGCACTTGGTCATAGAATCTGTGACCAACTATATTGGTCATAGACGTCTATGACCAATTCAGAAAAAAGGTCGTGGTGTTTAACTAGTGACGCTCAGCTTTTGACCTTATGTATTTGGTCATAAAAAGGTCACAAATTAAAAACTATGATCTTTCAGTGACCAATATGGAGGGTCATGTATCAACAAATTTCTTGTAGTGCTTGCATGGTGATGAAGAAGGCCTCCAGGGTGAATTCTCCCCTCCGGCAGGGTGCCGGCAAGAGCTTCAGATCCCTCCCGATCTAGGGATGGAGATGACGGCAGCTACAGACTTTTTCGTGGATTTTTTCGGGTACTTAGGGTTTTGGTCCCGAAGGCAATATATAGGAGGAAGGAGAGGCCGAGGGGGTGCTGGGGTCGGCCAGACCAACCCCTGGCGCGGGCCAGGCCTAGCCGCACGGCCAGGTGGTGTGGCAGGGCCCCATCCCTTCTCTGTCTCGTATTCTGGCTCCAGATGTCTTCCGGTAAAATAGCGACTTTGGCTTTTGTCCTGTACAATTCCGAGAATATTCATTTTCTGACTTTCCTGGAACCAAAAACAACATAAAACAGGCAGCTGGCACTGTGGCTCTTGTTAATAGGTTAGTCCAAGAAATCATATGAAAAGTACTCCAAAGTGTGGACAAAACACAAGAAAGTAGATAAAACCAAGCATGGAACATCAAAATTTATAGATACATTTGCAATGTATCAACATCCCCAAGCTTAACTCCTACTCGTCCTGGAGTAGGTAAGTGATAAAAAGAAAGAATAATTTTTGAGGTGACATGCACCATCATAAACTTGATCAAAGTACTTGTAAAACATTCAAAGCTGGGATCATAGTACTTCAATCATAACATGAAAGACAAAGTTCTAGCAATAAGACAAAGAAACTATGATGCAACATGAAAAGGCACAAACAAAAGATTCATTAATAACAATGCTTTGCAAGATGTTTGTTTGTTTCACATAAAGAAAACATAGCATAATAGTATCCAGCTTGTCCCTCATAGAGTAGCAAATATAATTGCATAGGACACCTTCAAAGTTCATAAGAGTGACTAGATACAAATAGATTAAAGCAAGCAATATCAAGGTATGCATCAATCAACTAGTCTTGGGACAATGCACATAGAACTAAGAATGGCCACTATGATCTCAAAGTAGGTGCATAAAGGTAGAAGGTGGAGACTCAATGTAATGGTGGAAGAAAGGCCTTCATAGAAGGAAGTATGGATTCAAGTCTCATAAAGAGCTTCCAAAAATTATGGTACTTGTTAGCTTTCAGCTCTCATTGCCCCTATCATAAGCATCTTGAAGGTGATTAAGGTTAAAGTGACACAACTAAGAGGATATGCTTGACAAGTTATAAACCGAAATCTCATGCCCCTTACTTATGAAGACCGAACCTCATGCTACTCAACTTTAGTCACAAGTAAGCTCTTGTCATTGTACGTACATATGTATCATAAAGAACCGCCAACGGGGCACCCCTTGCACATGATACAGGAGCTATCCCATAATCAAATGACAAGGCAATCAGACAATGAGCATCTCAGCGATATTTTTATTTGCTATTTGCATAGGTTTTTATCGAGGATGCTTCATAGAGTGCTCATTATGGTTATGCTACAAGTTTACACCATGATTATGCATGGCTTAGGCTAGCGGCTGAGGCGCTTCTCTAACACACATACAAACTCCATGCCCTTACAAGTTCCACTTTTATTTCACGCAGCCGGGATCCATAAGCAAAAGAACATGATATCAACGGGGTACAAAGTACAGGTGCAATGTTGAAAGCGTTCCCCATGATACATGGTTCTTCTAACTTCAACTTATAAAGCGCAAGCATATACGCAACAAAGAAGGACCCAATGGTTCAAGTTTATTAAATGCAGAAAGTAAAGTGTGCCATCAAGTTTGTGAGAGCTTTAATCACTAGTTTTCTCATAACAATTTTAATTTGGAAGATAGACAAAAGCATGAATACACTTGGAATAGCATATGCTAATAGGTAGGTATGGTGGACTCTTTGGAATAACTTGGTTTAGGGAATTAGATGCATGAGTGGAACTCATACTTGGTTGTGGAGGCTAGCAAAAGACTGGGAGCGACAAACTAAGAGTGCAATAATGGCCATAATCATGCAGGGCGACAAAACATCATTGATCAAAGCATAAAGTGATACTACAAGTTGAAAACTAAATGATCATAAAGGCTATGGTGACTTGAGATAGTCATAACATGGTGTGAGCATGCGCCAAGTTAACCCAAATAAAGCATCAAAGGAGAATACCACTATACTATGCTTTAATATGCTAAAACAACGCATGATTCATCCAAGGCACATTAAGAAATCTCAATTGTTTATAACAAGTCATGCTATAGAAAAGAATACTAACCATAAAGCCAAAACAATATCAAGCATGGCATGGCAAAGCATAGGCCACAGTAAAAAACAAGCTCTCTTTACCACTTAAGCATGAACTTTCCTACTCTTTTCCAAACCAAACCAAACTATTTGAAAACAAATGTATGAAAGAGGGGGTCCAACAAATTTATTCAGAAAACTAAGCAAACCAAGCAAACGAAAAACCAAAACAAAAACGAAAAAGAAGACGCTCCAAGAACAACACAACTGCGCATGAAACAATAAAAATGAAGCGTTTGGAAGAAACCTGGGATTTTTATTGATGAAGAAGGGGATGCCTTGGGCATCTCCAAGCTTTGACGCTTGTACTTCTTGGATATTTCTTAGGGTGACACGGGTGGCATCCCCAAGCTTGAGCTTTAGTCCATCCTTCATCTCATTACTCATTCCTTCCATACACATGAAATTTTTCCTTCATACAAAACTTCACACAATCTTTATTAGCAACATTAGTGCACTCAAGATAATAAGTCTTTAGGTTCAGTTATAAAACCAATAAAACTTCCATTAAAACACTAGCTACTGTATAAATTCCCTCAAAAAGCTCAATTCCCCAAAAGAACTCAAAAAGGAACCAACAAGAAGCAAATGCAGAAAATGGCAGAAATCTATCAAAACAGACCAGCAGGTAAAGACAATTTTTTTTCGAAGACCTTCTATTGCTCAAATCAAAAAGTGGTGAACTAACGAAAGTTAGATAACAACCTGGGGCAGAATAACAAAAATTCACGCCTCAAAAGGACGTACAGAGATTTTACACGAATCTTTACGGTGAAGCACAGAAATCTGTTTCGGGACAACAACTTTCCCAATCATTACTTCTCTCTCATTAGAGGTTACTCTTGGCACAAAAAGCAAATAAAAGGGATAAGGAGCGGTCATTACTGAAGTAATAACTTCCAAGACTCATCTAAAACTTTTGGGTTATCTTCCAATAAGTACTTTTCTTTAATGCCTTTAAGTTAGGCATAAGAAGCAAGAAAAAATCAAGTGTTCTCAAATGAAGAAGCATTAAAACCAAATTTTGTTTTCATAGGAGAGGCAAAAGAAATCTTCTCTCTCTTCTTAGGGGAAGTGTTCTATACCTTTCTTGAATGGGAGTTGATATTTAATGGTGCCTTCTTTCATATCAATAATGGCACCAACAGTTCTAAGAAAAGGTCTTCCCAAAGTAATAGGACAAGAAGCATTGCATTCAATATCCAAAACATAGAAATCAACGGGGACATAGGCATTGTTAACCATAATAAGAACATCATTAAGACTCCCCATGAGTTTCTTTTTAGCATTATCATCAAGTGGGACATTCAAATAACAATCTTCAAGTGGAGGCAAATCAAGCATATCATAAATCCTTCTAGGCATAATAGAAACACTACTATCAAGATCACATAAAGCTTTGAAATCAAAGTCATTCACTTTCATATTAATGATGGGTTCCCAACCATCTTCTTGTTTTATAGGAATAGAAGCTTTATGTTTCATCTTTTCTTCTTTAATCTTTATGAGAGCATCAGTAATGTGTTTTGTAAAGGCCATGTTCATAGCACTAGCATTAGGACTTTTAGCAAGATTTTGTAGGAACTTAATAACTTCAGATATATTGCAACCATCAAGATCAAAATCAAATTTATCATCTAAAGTAGTAGAACTATTACTAGCCTCAACACTAGTGGTAGTGATAGTAGAAACACTAATGTTTCTAGCAATTTCATCTTCTCTTTCCCACTTAGCATGTAATTCAGCTAATAGTCTAACATTTTCATCAATTCTTACTTGTTTAGCATTAGTAGCTGCAAAGGGATTATCATTAGTTTCAGGTTTAGCAGCCATTTTATTAATCAATGAAGATTGAGCTTCAGACAAAGATGATATATTCCTTTCAACATTAGAAAGTTTCAATTGTAAACTAGGAATTTCTCTATTTAAACTCTCAAGTTGATGGCTAATGTTCTTCAAAATGGTAGATTGTTCCTCCATAGTCTTAGTGAATAGTTGATTTTGCTCATATTGCATTTGCATGAAATTCTTAGTGGCTCTTTCAACTTCTAAAATTCTTCCTTAACTAGGTAACCCAGGTTTGCCATTATAATCATAAGTATTACTAGGAGGGTAAGGCCTATAATTGTTATTGCCATAAGCATTGTTGCCAAAATTGTTATTTCTTATGAAGTTCACACCAACTTGCTCATCTTGAGCAACCAAAGAGGCTAAAGGAACATTATTTGGATCAATATGGGCTTTCCCATTAACAAGCATAGACATAATAAAATCAATCTTATCACTCAAGTAGGAGGTTTCCTCAACAGAATTTACCTTCTTACCTTGTGGAGCTCTTTCAGTATGCCATTCAGAGTAGTTAACCATCATATTATCCAGAAGCTTTGTTGCAGTACCCAAAGTAATGGTCATAAAGGTACCTCCAGCAGCAGAATCCATAGGTTCCTTGAAGAATAGTTCAATCCTGCATAAAAAGTTTGGATGATCATCCAAGCAGTCAGTCCATGAGTGGGACAATTCTTTACCAAAGATTTCATTCTTTCCCAAGCTTGAGCAACATGTTCATTATCAGATTGTTTAAACTTCATTATTTCACTTCTCATAGATATAATCTTAGCAGGAGGATAGTACTTTCCAATGAAAGCATCTTTGAATTTAGTCGAAGAATCAATACTATTCCTAGTTAAGGAATTCAACCACTCTTTAGCTTTTCCTCTCAAGGAGAAAGGAAACAATTTCAGCTTAATAATATCACCATCTATATCCCTATGCTTTTGCATCTCACAAAGTTCAACAAAGTTATTTAGATGGGCAGCAGCATCTTCATTACCCATACCAAAAAATTGTTCTCTCATAACAAGATTGAGTAAAGCAGGTTTTATCTCAAAGAAAGTAGCTTCAGGAACAGGTGGAGCAATAGCTGTGCTCATAAAATCATTGTTGTTGGTGCTTGTGAAGTCACACAACTTAGTGTTTTCAAGAGTAGTAATTTTTTTGTGTTTTCAATAAAGAAAGCAAACTTGTAAAACTATTTTTTTATGTTTTAGATAAAGAAACAAGCAAACAAAGAAAAAGTAAACTAAGCAAAAAAAAATAACAAAGTAAAGAGATTGGTTATGAGGGACTCCCCTTGTGAAGATGTCCTTGACTCCCCGGCAATGGCGCCAGAAAAATACTTTGATGGCTCGTGATTGATGAGCTCGTTGGGGAACCCCAAGAGGAAGGTATGATGAGCACATAAGTAAGTTTCCCTCAGTTATGAAACCAAGGTTATCGAACCATTAGGAGCAAGGAAACACCCCAAAGGTGTTGCTAGCTGAGCCTTGGCAGGGCGCACTTCTGGTGCTAGTAGAAACGTGGAGACCTGCACAACACAACCACAGAACTTTGTCCCCAACTTGCGATGAGGTTGTCAATCTCACCAGTTTTATTGAAAACAAAGGATTAAACGTATTGAATGGAAGGAAGTAATAGTTTGCAGAAAGTAAACACAAAGCAGTAAGCAGTTTGTAGATTGTATGTAAAAGAAAGGACCGGGGGTCCATAGTTCACTAGAGGTGGCTCTCCTTAAGATAGATAACATGTTGGGTGAACAAATTACAGCAGGGCAATTGACAAACATAGATAAAGCATACAAGCATATACTACTCACCTTGACTCCTTTGAGACTTGATTAGGCATTACAACATTATACATAGACCGCCATCCAACTGCATCTATGACTAATAATCCACCTTCAGGTTATCATCCGAACCCCCTCCAGTATTAAGTTGCAAGCAACAGATTATTGCTTTACAAATTGCGTGTAATGTAAACAATACGATTGTTCTATGAACAAAGGATTGTTGTTTTCTCCCTAGTAGCAACAGCACATCTAGTACCTTAGAGATTTCTGTCACTTCCCTAGATTACCAGAGGCATGAACCCACTATCGAGCATAAATACTAACTCTTGGAGTTGCTAGCATCTACTTGGCCAAGATAGCTACTAACAATGGAAAGCATGCAAGATCACAAATAACAAAGACATGGTAGAATCAATATTCAATCTGAAATAGCATCTCAATATCCATCGGATCCCCACAAACACAACATGCAGAATTACATATAGATGATCTTGATCATGAACGGAGCTCACAAGATCTAGACATGAAAGCACAAAGGAGGAGAACCAACCATCTAGCTACTACATGGACCCGTAGTCCAAGGATGAACTACTCACACATCACACCGGAGGCTTGCATGGTGATGAAGAAGGCCTCCAGGGTAAATTCTCCCCTCCGACAGGGTGCCAGGAAGAGCTTCAGATCCCTCCCGATCTAGGGATTGAGATGACGGCGGCTATAGACTCTTTCGTGGATTTTTTCGGGTACTTAGGGTTTTGGTCCCGAAGGAAATGTATAGGCGGAAGGAGAGGCTGAGGGGGTGCTGGGGTCGGCCAGCCCACCCCCTGGCGTAGGCCAGACCTGGCCGCGTGGCCAGGTGGTGTGGCCGGGCCCCAGCCCTCCTCTGTCTCGTACTCTGGCTCTAGATATCTTCTGGTAAAATAGCGACTTTGGCTTTTGTCCCATCCAATTCCGAGAATATTCATTTTCTGACTTTCCTGGAACCAAAAACAGTAGAAAACAGGCAGCTGGCACTGTGGCTCTTGTTAATAGGTTAGTCCAAGAAATCATATGAAGAGTACTCCAAAGTGTGGACAAAACACAAGAAAGTAGATAAAACTAAGAATGGAACATAAAAAAATTATAGATACATTTGCAATGTATCACTGCTCCAGAAAGTTCCAAGCCGGATTATCCGATGGGCACCAGATTATCCGGCTAATCTTACCGAACTAGCAGAAGTGATCGTAGTGCTGAAGAACAGGCTACAAGTCCTAGGCCGGATTTTCCAACTGACCCCGAATTATCCGGCCCATCTCCAGTTTAAGCCAAAACCATTCAAGACAGTGAAGACGCATCAAGTTCTCCCAGGCCGGATTATCCGGCCACCCCCTCGGCTGGATTATCTGGCCCTGAAAATCCTGAATAGCAGTAGCCTCCTGTTATGGCTATTGATCAAAATTAAGGGCAAGATTCATCCTCTCCTATTCCTGCTGATCAAGCTAGAGATCAAGGCCAAGTCAACGATTCCAATGAAGACTCAAATGATGAAGTTATTCCTCCAAGAGACAACAAATTGATTGAACTTCGTCTCAAAGCTCATGCATATAGGAATCTTGAACTAAGGGGTCACACTCTTGACAAAGTCGTAGGTGATCTCAAATGAAGGGTGTCCACAAGAAGGGAGCTAGCAAGTTTTGGTGAGCACCAAGCTCACATATCCATGGTGGAGCCCAACAAAGTGTTTGAAGCTCTTGAAGATCCGGACTAGGTTGTTGCTATGCATGAAGAATTAAATAACTTTGAATGCAACAAGGTTTGGAAATTAGTAGAGAAGCCCAAGGATTACCGCAATGTTATCGGCACAAAGTGGATCTTTAAGAATAAGCAAGATGAAAATGGCATTGTTGTAAGGAACAAGGAAATACTCGGCACAAGGCTATTCCCAAGTTAAGGGCATCGACTTTGGCTAGATTTATGCTCTAGTGGCTCTTCTTGAGTCCTTCCATATCCTTCTTGCTTATGTTGCTCATAATAATTTTAAATTACAGCAAATGGACGTTAAGAGTGCTTTTCTTAATGGTCCTCTACATGAGTTGGCCTATCTAAAGCAACCCCTGGGATTTGAGGATCCTAACTTTTTGAACCATGTCTACAAACTCGATAAGGCACTCTATGGCCTTAAACAAGCCCCACGTGCGTGGTATGAGCACTTTAAAGAGCTTTTGCTAGACCATGGCTTCGAAATTGGGAAAATCGATCCCACTTTTTTACTAAGAAGGTTAAGGGGGAGCTCTTCGTATGCCAACTATATGTAGACGACATTATCTTTGGCTCTACTAATAAAGCATTTAATGATGAATTTTCAAAGCTTATGATTGACAGGTTTGAGATGTCTATGATGGGGGAGTTAAGGTTCTTTCTTGGATTTGAGATCAAACAACTTAGAGAAGGAACCTTTATAAATCAAGCAAAATACATCCAAGACATGTTCAAGAGATTCATGATGACGGATCTTAATGGCGTCACCACACCGTTGAAAACAAAATGTCACCTTGAACTCAATCCTCATGGTAAACATGTGGACCAAAAGGTATACCGGTCCATGATCGGCTCTCTTCTTTACCTCTGTGCATCTAGACCCGATATTGTGTTGAGTGTAGGTGTACGTTCAAGGTATCAAGCAGCTCCTAAATAAAGCCACTTAGTGGCGGTCAAGAGGATCTTCCGATATTTGGTTCATTCCCCTAATTTTGGTCTATGGTATCCCAAGGGCTCCAATTTCTCTCTATGTGGTTATACTGATTCAGATTGGGCTGATGATAAGGATGATAGGAAATCAACTTCTAGAGCTTGTCAATTCTTGGGAAGGTCCTTGGTATGTTGGTCTTCTAAAAAGCAGAATTGTATATCTCTCTCCACCGTTGAGGTTGAATATGTGGCTGCTGCTAGTGCATGTACTCAATTACTATGGATGAGGAAAACTTTAAAGGAATACGGTGTCAATTCTGACAAAGTGCCTCCTTTAGGTGATAATGAAAGTGCAATCAAAATTGCGTACAATCCGGTGCAGCACACTAGGACAAAGCATATTGAGATTCAGAATCATTTTATTCGCGACCATGTAGCTCAAGGTGATATTGATCTATCTTTTGTGAGCACGAAGAATCAACTTGCTGATATTTCACGAAGCCACTTGATGAAGGAAGGTTCTGTTACTTGAGGAATGAGCTAAATATCATTGATTCAAGGACCTTATCTTGATTACCCATGCACTCACTCTTATATCTCCTCCTTATTTGGTCTAGGTGTGGGCATGGATATAGGGGGAGTCTGGTCCTAATTAATTGGGCTAACCCTCCCCCCATAATGCCGAAAGCAAGTCAAATCATTTCTCTTAATACCATTTTGTGATATGTGAGCTTACTGATGAGTATTGGTCATGAACCCAAGATATATCTTTGCGGTGTCATACCATGCACTCCAACAAGGTGGCCTCGGCCACCGCCCTCTTCCATGGGAAGAGTTGGTTTTGTGTGGATCTTTTTTGTTGTTTTTGCTCATCTCGTGTTCTTATGGAAATCACACTCAGTTTTGGCTTTTTGTTGATTTGATTCTTGCAATCGCTCTTCTCTCTTTTTGGCATTTCGATGCCAAAGGGGGAGAAGTAGTTCTATTAGGACTTCGTGCAGATTTGCATGGGTCGGGCACAAGCTTTTGCACTCTTTTCGTTTCAGTCCTTATCTCGCGCGTGCCCATTAAGCATTGTACTTTCTCTTGTGATTTGCTTTGTATGAGATTATGTGTTTGTGTGGCTCTGGATTTATCTCGTGTATTACTCCTATGGATTCATCTATCATATTGGCCATATTGGATATCTATCTCGAGGAAGTCATTTATAATGGTTATCACATTGGGTATTCTTACTATCTTGAGGATGCCTCTCTCTTTCGGTGGTATGGTTATTTTGTTTATATTCCAATGAAATAGACTTGTACCTATTTGTGTGCATTTGTATTCAAATGCAAATTTTTAGTATGCACACATTGAGGGGGAGTCTCTTTCATGTGTTTAATGATGCTGGTCATATGAGCTATCTTGCAAATCCTAGTATTGTCATCTAACACCAAAAAGGGGGAGATTGAAAGAACATTTCATGGTTCCCTATGTTTTGTGTGTTACATAACAATACTGTGGAGTTTCTTATGTGCGATAAGTGTTGCAGGAAAGAGTTTTTGGTGTTTGGGGGCCGGATTATCCGCCCCCATCAAGGGCCGGATAATCCGGCCTGACCATCTTGGCCAGGACTGGCTACGTGTGAGCTTATGTCTGGGGGCGGATTTTCCCCCGGACAGTCCGGTGTTGTGGCGGATTTTTCCCCCAGTCGGATAATCCGGCCTTCCTATAGGGCTGGATAATCCGGCCCCTAGGGAAAGATGCCAAGGACCGCCCCGCGTGAGCTTCTGTTCGGGGGCAGATTTTCCCTCGGATAATCCAAGTCTAGGGTGGAGTATTCCCCAGGCCAGATAATCCGGCCCTCACTTGGGCCGGATAATCCGGCCCCAAATGGCTCCAACGGCTCCGTTTGGACACGGGGGTATAAAAGCCCCATCCACCCCTCCTGTCAGATTTCTTGATTCGATCGAAAAAGTTCAGACCTATTGCAAAAGCTCTCTCCCGAGATCTCCCACTTCAACCACCCAAAGGCTTCGATCTTTGGGGGAATTGAAGGAGGAGACATCATTCATCGGCATCACAAATCAAGTTCTTCAACTCCTCTCCATTCACTTGGAGAATCCCCGATCTAGTATTCTCGTTGATATCTAGATCTTGTGTTTTGTTATTGATAACTACTATTCTTGTGGAAGCTTGTTGTCATTATGGGAGCCTCCAATTCGGTTGTGGATTTGTGCCCCGCTAGTTGTGTAAAGGCGTTGGTTCCCGCCTCGAAGGGTTCCTATAGTGGAAAGTGAAGGGAATATGCCCTGAGAGGCAATAATAAAGTTATTATTATACATATTCCAAGTATATGATAGATGTTTATTTTACATGCTATAATCGTATTAATTTGGAAACGTTAATACATGTGTGCTTAATAAACAAAAGGAAAGTTCCTAGTTATGCCTCTCTTATAAACTAGCTTGTTGATTAATAAGATGTTCAAGGTTTCATGATCATGGACATTGGATGTTGTTAATAACAAGGTCAGGTCATTAGTGGAATGATGTGATGCACATTCATCCGAAGTATAGCATTACGATATTGCTATAACATCTAACAAAGTAATCCTAGTCCTTAGACCATGAGATCATGTTAATCACTAATACTGGAAGAGTATCTTGATAACATCAAACGTCACACCGTGAAAGGGTGATTATAAAGGTGGGTTCAGTTTTATGGAAGTGTTATGTAGAGTCTCATGGATCAAGAGCGGGATTTTTCCATCCCGATGATGGATAGATATTCTCTGGGCCCTCTCGGTGATATCACATTGGTTAGCTTGCAAGCAAGTGATGAGATCACTAGAATGTTATATCACGGGAATGAGAAAAGATACATGTCGGTAACGAGATCAAACTAGGTATGGAGATACCGATGATCGAATCTCGGACATGTAATATATCGCAAGACAAAGGGATTTAGTTACTAGCATTAAAGGATCTCACGATCACATAAGTCATCATAGAATGTGTAGGAGTCAGTATGGATCTCCAGGTACCACTTCTGATTATTGATCTAAGAGGGTCCTGATCATGTCTGCATTATTCACGAACCATAGGGTGACACACTTAAGGGACACCAACACCACTTGGAGCAAATATGTTCCAGACGAATGAATTGCAAAGCGCTGTAATTATTTCAGTAGACATCGAAACTGTTTTGGGTAAAATTGCTGAAATTGGTTCTGCATGTAATATTGAAATGTTGCAGGGGGTTTATGTGAATGTTTGTTAATTAAATTAATTAGCAAAATCTGAATAAATTTAATAAAATAGTTTTATAAAATGAGAGAGCATTAAATTTGGAGAAATTTAATGCATTTAAAGTGGAGACTTTAAAAGAGAATGTGAAGAGGCATTTTAATGTGGAGGGAGTTACCACCACATGAATGGGGGAGGTGAGGGGTCACCTCCATGGGGCGCTGGCCATGGAGGTGGTACCCCCCTCCTCCTATAAAAGGCCACCCCTCTCACCCTTCTTCCTCACACCTCCTCGTGAAGGATCTCTCGCCCCCTCTAGAATTATTCCCCCATGGTCTCGGATTAGCGAGATACATGTTCCCGGTGGCATTTCATCTGGAAGGAGTTGCTGCTTCCACTGCATCGCTAGAGCAAGGAGGCGGAGGTTGTTCGGTGGACTGAACGTGTGTGTGAGTGCGGATGCGCTGCTGGTTTGCGGCGCTAGGACTTCCACACGATCTTGAGATCAGCAAGCGTACGACTACATCATCCATGAGTTCCTACTCGTTTACAAAACTTTATTGTCTTTGAGGGTAAGTTCTCCATGGATGTATATCCACCCGTTTCTTGTATCTAGTAGATAGATCTTGGCGTATAGTTCTCATCGTAGGAATTTTTTTGTTTTCTATGCTGTGAACCCTTCAGTGGTATCAGAGCCTGATCTATGCGTAGGTGCTTTGCACGGGTAGAACACACGTAAGATTATGTGGGTGGTGATGATCATGTTATTTCTTCTTATATGTACTTTGGATATTGGTGGCATAGTGGGATGAAGCGGCCCGGACCAACCTTACATGTCATCGCACATGAGACCGGTTCCACGACTGACATGCAACTAGTTTTGCATAAGTGGCTGGCGGGTGTCTATCTCTCCTACTATAGTCAATATCTGATTTACAACGAGTTGCTAATAATTTGGTTATCATTGTTGTGGTTCCATGTTCGTAGGTAAGAACAGTTCTATCTTTGAAATCCCTAAGCCACGTAAAACTTGTAATCGATAAATTAGAGGCATCTAGTTTAGATCGTTGATGGGCTTGTGTCATGATATGGTAATGTTGTAAGTTGATGTATAGTTGATACTCTTACAACACACCTAACGTGTAAGTTCCATAGACCTTGGCCTTACACACAAAGGAATGATAAGGATCATACCACGATGCACATGATAAGGATCAAGTGCAAGAACTATATCATTTCACGTTACACATATGATGTTTGCATCTTATATTGCTTGTTTGGCGTTTTAGTAGCATTATAAGATGATCCCTCATTTAAATATCAAAATAAAAATTGTGTTCTTCCTTAAGTATGCACCGTTCTACGAATCGTGTTTCGAGACATCACGTGATGATCGGGTGTACTCGACTCTGCGCTTTCATACAACGGGTGTAAGACAGTTTTACACACGCGAGTACTAAGGTTCTTACTTGGCGAGCCTAGCATGTACATACATGGCCTCGGAACACGGACCAAAAGGTTAAGCATGAGTCATATAGTTGATGTGATGCCCATATTGATGCTCGCCTTTGAACCTACACCGACTCACGTGATGATCGGACTTGGTGTAGTGAATTTGGTTCATGTAATCACCAAAAAGACACGAGGGATGTTGTTTTTGAGTGGGAGTTTAGTTAAACTCAATCTATCATAAACTTAGTCTAAATAAACTTTACAAATTCTGTTGTAGATCGCACCACCTGCTTTTAATTTCAATGTGTTCATGGACAAAGAGAAACTTGCTGCGAATGGTAGCAACTTCACCAACTGGGCTATGAATTTGAGGATTCTCCTCTCTACTGCACAAAAGCAATATGTGTTAGAAGCGCTGCTAGGTCCCCCACCAGCTCTTGATGCCCCTGACAAACAAAAGAATGTCTATGTGACTCGTTAGGAGGACCACAACTTAGTTCATTGCGGCATACTATATCGGCTAGAGCCAGAACTTCGAAAGCATTTCGAAAATGGAAATGCCTTTGATACCATGGGTGAATTGAAAATGATTTTCGATACCCATGCTACCGTAGAGAGTTATAATGCTTAGAAAAGTTCTTTAGCTGCATGATTGAAGAGAACAACTCTGTAAGTGAGCACGTACTCAAAATGTCTAGGTACGCTGATAAGATTGTGTCCTTGGGAATAACGATTCCCATTGACTTAGGCATACATCATGTTCTCCAATCTCTTCCACCTAGCTACAAGAGCTTCGTAATGAACTATAACATGCAGGGCATGAGGAAGACTCTCCCCGAGCTTCTGTCAATGCTTAAGACTGCAGAAGTGGAGATTAGGAAAGAACATCAAGTATTGATGGTCAATAGGACCACCGGTTTCAAGAAAGACAAGAAGGGTAAACAGAAGGGAAAGAAGGGCAGCAAATCTATTGCTGTGCCTGAAAAGAAATCCTGGGCTGGCCCTAAGTCTGATACTGAGTGCTACTATTGTAAGGGGACTAGCCATTGGAAGCGCAACTACCCCAAGTATTTGGGGGACAAGAAGGCTGGCAAGGCAAACAAAGGTATATGTGATATACATGTTATTGATGTGTACTTAACTAGTACTCGCAATACCACCTGGGTATTTGATACCGGACCAGTTGCTAATATATGTAACTCGATACAGGGGCTGCAGAACAAGCGACGGCTAGCAAGGGATGAGGTCACGATGCGTGTCGGCAATGGATCAAGAGTTGATGTGATCACTGTCAGAACGCTGCCTCTCCATATGCCATCGGGATTAGTGATAAACTTAAATAATTGTTATTTGGTGCATGCGCTGAGCATGAACATTGTATCCAGATCGTGTTTATTGCAAAGCGGTTATTCCTTTAAATCAGAAAACAATAGTTCTTCGATTTATATGGATAATATATTTTATGGTCATGCACCCATGATGAATGGAATATTTCTATTGAATCTCGATAGTACTCATACGCATATCCATAATGTTGATGCTAAAAGGATTAAACTTACTGATGATATATATGCATATATGTGGCACTTCTGTCTAGGTCATATTGGCATTAAACGCATGAAGAAAATCCATTCTAATGGACTCTTAGAATCACTTGATTTTGAATCATTTGATACATGAGCCATGCCATATGGGCAAGATGACTAGAACGCCGTTTTCCGGTTCAATGGAACGGGCGACAGATTTATTGGAAATCATACATACTGATGTATGTGGTCCAATGAGTGTGTCAGCGCGAGGTGGATATCATTATTTTGTTACTCTCACGGATGATTTGAGTAGATACGGGTATATCTATTTGATGAAACATAAGTCTGAAACCTTTGAAAAGTTCAAAGAATTTCAGAATGAAGTGGAAAATCATCGTAATAGAAAGATCAAATTTCTGCGGTCCGACCATGGAGGTGAGTATCTAAGTTACGAGTTTAGCACACACATGAAAGAGTGTGGAATAGTTTCACAACTCATGCCTGCCGGAACACCACAACGTAATGGTGTGTCGGAACGTCGTAATCGTACTCTATTGGATATGGTTCGATCTATGATGTC
The DNA here is from genome assembly GCA_910589775.1 of Avena eriantha. NCBI lineage: Eukaryota > Viridiplantae > Streptophyta > Magnoliopsida > Poales > Poaceae > Avena > Avena eriantha. Next base: position 93,105,036 of record OU342741.1, read on the forward strand.
TCTGACTGACTTGCCACTGTCATTTTGGGGTTATGCACTAGAAACCGCTGCATTCATTTTAAATCATGCATCGTCTAAATCCATTGAAATGACACTGTATGAATTATGATTTGGAAACAAACCTAAGCTGTCATTTCTTAAAGTTTGGGGATGCGATGTTTATGTGAAGAAACTTTAGCCGGATAAACTCGAACCCAAAGTGGTAAAATGTGTCTTCATAGGATACCCTAAAGAAAAAATTGGGTATTCCTTCTATCACAGATCCGAGGGCAAGGTTTTTGTTGCCAACAATGGATCCTTTCTAGAGAAAGAGTTTCTCGCGAAAGGTGTGAGTAGTCGAAAGGTAGAACTCGAAGAGGTTATTGAACCTTCTCTTCATGAAATGGCGAGTGGCATAGAACCGGAAGTTGTTCCGAATTGACTTCACCAAATGAAGAAGGAACTAATGATAATGATCACGAAACTCCGAAAGAGGACACTACCGAATCGTGCAGGTCAAGCAGGACACATGTAGCTCCTGAACTGTACGGGAATCCTATTGTGAATTTCATGGTTGATGAAATAGATGACCCTATGACGTATGAACAAGCAACGATGAGCCCGGATTTCAACAAATGGCTAGAAGCCATGAAATCCGAGATGGAATCCATGTACGAAAACCAGGTTTGGACCTTGGTGGACTTACCTCACGACCGAAAGGCCGTTGAGAATAAATGGATTTTCAAAAGAAAACCTGATGTTGATGGTAATGTAACCGTACTTAAAGCTCGAATTGTCGCAAAAGGGTTTAGAAAAATTCAAGGAGTTGACTACGATGAGACATTCTCTCCCGTAGCGATGCTAAAATCAGTTAGGATTATGTTAGCAATTGTTGCATATTTCGATTATGAAATATGGCAGATGGATGTCAAAACTGCGTTCCTCAATGGTAATATTGAAGAAGAGTTGTATATGATACAAGCAAAGGGTTTTGTCGATCCTAAGGATGCTAACAAGGTGTGCAAGCTTTAGTGATCCATCTATGGACTGAAGCAAGCATCACGGAGTTGGAATCTCCACTTTGATGAGGTGATCAAAGAGTTTGGATTTGTCCAAACTTATGGAGAGGCTTGTATTTACAAGAAAGTGAGTGGGAGCAATGTGGCATTTCTGATATTATATGTGGATGACATATTATTGATTGGAAATGATATAGATCTTTTAAACAATGTTAAAAGTTATCTAAACAGCAAATTTTCTATGAAGGACCTTGGTGAAGCGTCATATATATTAGTCATAAAGATCTATAGAGATAGATCGAGACGCCTAATAGGGCTATCACAGAGTACATACCTTGATAAGATTTAAAAGAAGTTTGAAATGGACGAAAGTAAGAAAGGGTTCTTACCTATGTTGCAAGGCAAGACATTGAGTAAGACTGAAAGTCTGGCTACGGCGAAACAAAGAGAGATAATGGATAAGGTCCCCTATGCTTTAGCCATAGGGTCTATAATGTACGCCATGCTATGTACAAGACCGGATGTGGCACATGCTATTAGTTTGACTAGTAGGTACCAATCTGATCCAGGTTTGGAACATTGGATAGCGGTCAAGAATATCCTTAAGTACTTGAGAAGGAATAAGGAAATGTTTCTTGTATACGGAGGTGAAGAAGAGCTGGTCGCTAATTGTTATGTCAATGCTAGCTTTCACACTGATCTGGATGACTCTAAGTCTCAATCCGGATACTAATTTCTCATGAATGGAGCAGCAGTTAGTTGGAGGAGCTCCAAACAACCCATGGTAAAAAGGTCAACAACGGAGGCAGAATATATTGCTGCTTCAGAAGCAGCACAGGAAGCAGTTTGGATGAAGGAGTTCATTACCGAATTGGGTGTGGTTCCTAGTGCGTTGGATCCAATGGTGAGCTATTGTGACAATAATGGAGCCATAGACAACACAAAGGAAGCAAGGTCTCACAAGAATTCCAAGAATATTAAGCGTCGGTTTCACTCCATCCGTGAGCATGTCAAGGATGGAGATATAAAGATTTGTGAAGTACATACGGTCTCAATGTAGCAGATCCGTTGACTAAATAGAGCAAAACATGATCAACACCAGAACTCCATGGGTGTTAGATTTATCACCATGTAACTAGATTATTATCTCTAGTGCAAATGGGAGACTGAAGGGAATATGCCCTGAGAGGCAATAATAAAGTTGTTATTATATATATTCCAAGTATATGATAGATGTTTATTTTACATGCTATAATTGTATTAATTTGGAAACGTTAATATATGTGTGTTTAATAAACAAAAGGAAAGTTCCTATTTATGCCTCTTTGATAAACTAGCTCGCTGATTAACAAGATGATCAAGATTTCCTGATCATGGACATTGGATGTTGTTAATAACGAGGTCAGATCATTATTGGAATGGTGTGATGAACATTCATCCGAAGTATAGCATTATGATGAAAGTCATAGTGTTTATATTGCTATAACATCTAACAAAGTAATCCTAGTCCTTAGACCATGAGATCATGTTAATCACTAATACTGGAAGAGTATCTTGATCACATCAAACGTCACACCGTGAAAGGGTGATTATAAAGGTGGGTTCAGTGCTACAAAAGTGTTATGTAGAGGCTCATGGATCAAGAGTGGGATTTGTCCATCCCGATGACGGATAGATATTCTTTGGGCCCTCTCGGTGATATAACATTGGTTACCTTGCAAGCAAGTGATGAGATCACTAGAATGTTATATCATAGGAACGAGAAAAGAGTACATGTCGGTAATGATATCAAACTAGGTATGGACATACCGATGATCGAATCTCGGACATGTAATATATCGCAAGAGAAAGAGATTTAGTTACTAGCGTTAAAGGTTCTCATGACCACAGAAGTCATCGTAGAATGTGTAGGAGTCAGTATGGATCTCCAGGTCCTGCTTCTGATTATTGATCTGAGAGGGGTCTCGATCATGTCTGCATTATTCATGAACCGTAGGGTGACACACTTAAGGGATGCCAACACCATTTGTAGCAAATATGTTTCAGACGAATGAATTGCAAAGCGCTAGAATTATTTCAATAGACACCAAAACTATTTCGGGTGAAATTGCTGAAATTGGTTATGCATGTAATATTGAAATGTTGGAGGGGGTTTTATGTGAATTTTTGTTAATTAAAGTAATTAGAAAAATTCTGAATAAATTTAATAAAATAGTTTAATGCATTTAAAGTGGAGACTTTAAAAGAGAATGTGAAGGGGCATTTTAATGTGGAGGGAGTTACCACCACATGAATGGGGGAGGTGAGGGGTCACCTCCATGGGCCGACGGCCATGGAGGGGGTACCCCCTCCTCCTATAAAAGGCCACCCCTCTCACCCTTCTTCCTAACACCTCCTCGTGAAGGATCTCTCTCCCCCTCTAGAATTATTCCCCCATGGTCTCGGATTAGCGAGATACATGTTCCTAGTGGCATTTCGTCTGGAAGGAGTTGCTGCTTCCGCTGCATCGCTGGAGCGAGGAGGCGGAGGTTGTTCGGTGGCCTGAATGTGTGTGCGAGTGCGGATGCGCTGCTGGTTTGCGGTGCTAGGACTTCCACACGATCTTGAGATTGGATAGCGTATGACTACATCATCCACGAGTTCCTACTCGTTAACAAAACTTTGTTGTCTTTGAGGGTAAGTTCTCCATGGATGTATATCCACCTGTTGCTTGTATCTAGTAGATATATCTTGGCGTATAGTTCTCATCGTAGGAATTTTTTTGTTTTCTATGCTGTGAACCCTTTAGAAAGGTGGATCAGGCCTTTGGTGGCGAGATCCATCGGAGAACGGGGTGAAGCCTATTGTGGCGTGGTAGTCTTAGTACCGCCCACCCCTCCAACGCAGATGTACTTCCCTTAACAAGGAAGGAACTGTGGTAAAACAAATCGTGTGCCTCCACGTGCTCCACTATGGTTTCCTCGTTTCTCTATCTTACTCGCCTTTACTCGCTAGTAGTTAGGTTTGCATATAGGGAAATTCTACATAGTAGTATATCTAGAGAATTTACCTTTTGTGTCAAGCCTAAAATTTAAAAGGCATTAAAATTTGAAGTAGCACCTATTCACCCCCCCTCTAGGTGCCCATACAATCCATTTCACTCCACCTCCTCCCTCTGGCGCCTCCTGCACTTCTTGCTACCTATTCCCTTGGCCTTGGGCTTGATCGGGGGCATGCGACCCTCCTCGATAGCCACCTTCTGGAGGTTGCGAAGGCGAAGACCGGGCTCCTGGTGCTTGGCTATGAAATTGTGTATGTTCACGCTCCCACCATAGTTCCTCACGTCCTCGGCATGCTTCACGAGGGAGTTGAAGTCCGTGGCACGGAGCCTCCTAGTGGGGCAGAAGGGGCACTTGTACACGTCCGCTAGCGAAGAAGTTGTTGTACTGGCCGGACTTCAGCCTCCTCAGCACATGACGAGTCTTGGTGTCCTTGGACTCGTCATCGCTTCGGACGTTGCTGCTATCCTCCTGTTGGAAAAAACAGTAGAGTGCAATAAGGACATGATTGAGATACTTTGATTATCGGGATTAATTATTTGCATAAATTAACCGATTGAGATCTCCTGATTATTCGCCAAATCTCAAACCAAATTGAATACTGATCCCAACTATGAACAGGGGGTTCAAATACGAATAGGGGGATTCATCGAAATACGAGATCTAACACAAGAGGATTAGCTACTATAAAAATACGAACAGCCGAGCCCTAATAACATACGACTAGCATCCAACGATGGGAACGGTGGAAGAACAAGGGAAGGGGAGAAAACCCGGGTTACCTCTGACCATGGGTCGGCAATGCTGGTGTCATAGGGGTTCTCTGGCCTTATGTAATCAACCTCCTCGTAGGGGTCCCAGCCGAGTGGGCTCTTCCCGAGACCGGCGGGGCCCTCCTCACCAGCGGCTACGGCGGATGCGGGGACGGGGACGAGGGCCTCCTCACCGGCGGCCGTGGAGGCACCGATGGCCAGCACGTTGTTCTTCTCCATCACCAGCGTGGTTGGGGTTTTCTTGGGGGTTTGCAGAAGGTGATGGGACAGTGGATATGGTTGAGTGAGCGAGTGAGTGATGAGTGAGAGTGGGGAGGCCTCTATTAAAGGAGAAGGGAAGCGATGTTTCGTTGCACTACCGTGCATCGTGTAACCGCGTACGCTACTACACTATGCACGGCCACACGTGTCCGCTACCGCCCCGTGCACCGCACACGCGTACTGTGAGTCACATTTTCCCCCTCGTGTCTAACCCTCTCAACTCAGTTCTACTCAGTTTTGCCCTCGAGTGTAACACTGGTAGTTTGGTTGTACTCAGTTTTTCCCTCCAGTACTAATCCTATCGTGTGCAATATACTCAGTTTTACCCTCCGGTGGCTGGTCAATAGAGAGTAAACGAATAGGTTTTAGCTAGCTAATTGAGTCATTTCATGCACAACAAATTCAAAAAGAGCAAAACATAGTGGCATCTACCCAGGGAGTCTTATTATGTGACCTGCCACCATAAGAAATGTATATAAACCAAGTTTTAACCTAAATCACCACTTCTCAAATCACCTATTACCTATAAAGGTTCATGGCTTTCTACTCAAGCCTCTTCCCAAAACATCCCTCCCCAAAACATAGTTTGTCTGAATGAGGCAATAATTGTCAAACTGGTGTATATTTGAATTGCAAATAGTTTGATGTATACCAAGATGTATTTTATTATATAAAAGGCGCATTTTCCATTTTATAAATCTTTTTCTATTTTCTATTTGAATCCCTTTGTCAGTCTTTCCCTTGGTTTTTAAGTTCTACTTAGTTTTGCCCTTGGTTCTTAAGTGCTACTCAGTTTTCCCCTCTCTTTGTATCAATCTCTCGCACATGTGCACATCTTTGCTACTACGCTCTGATTGGTCGAGACAGTTGTCACACAGATCATTCCCACCAACCGTTGATCCTCTATGATCTAGCGGACATGATAACCCTTATATCTGTCGGGGACACCCCTCTATCCATGTAAAATAACGAGTATGCCACCGGTACTTTAACTCCATATCCTGTTCGTATAATTTGTGCATTACATTCCCCTCTATGAAAATGATAATCTCTCAAGATTTTCTTAGGACAATATTATCACGTATTAAGTGCGATTTCAAAGAGTTCAAATGTGTATAATTTTTGTATATGCAAGTTTATGCATTACATCCCACTCTATGAAAATGAGGGGAGAAAATGATAATTGATACGTCCAAAACGTATTTACTTTCCCGAACACTTTTTCTATTGTTTCTCCTCTAAACTTGTGTGATTTGGATACAACTAACAGGGACTAACGCTGTTTTCAGCAGAATTGCCTTGGTGTCTACTTTTTGTGCAGAAAATCAACTATCAGGAAAATCCCGGAAAATATGCCAAAAATCCTATTTCACCAGAAGACTCCCGGAGCCAGAATACGAGACAGAGGGGGGCTGGGCACAGGCCACACCACCTGGTCGCGCGGGCTAGCCCAGGCCGCGCCAGGGGATGGTCTGGCCGCCCCAGACTCCCCCTCGGTCTCTCTCTTCGCCTATATGGTGCCTTCTGACCTAAAAAGTCAGGGGGTTTGACGTTTTTCCAGAAGGAGTTCTGCTCCGCCGCCACCACCAGATTCCGTGGAACAGCACTAGAGACTCCGTTCTGGCAACCTGCCGGGACGGGGAATTGGAGGAGATCATCGCCATTATTATCATCATGGCTTCTCCATCGACCATCCATGTTTCCCCCATCTATGAGTGAGTAATCCCCCGCTGTAGGCCATGGGGATGGTAGGGATTGGATGAGATCATTCATGTAATGGCATCAGATTGTTAGGGCATGGTGCCTAGTATCTTTTATTAGTGCTTTATGACTTTGTTGCGACTTGTTATGCTTAATGCTTGTCACTAGGGCCCGAGTGCCATGATTTCAGATCTGAACATGTTATTGATTCATTATGATAGTATTGTTTATGGTCTTATCTGCAAGTTGTATACACACGTTGTTGTCCGGAACCAATGGCCCCGAAGTGACAGAAATCGGGATAACCAGAGGGAATGGTTTTGATGTGAGGATCACATGTGTTCACAGAGTGTTAATGCTTTGCTCCGGTGCTCTATTAAAAGGAGCACCTTAATTGCCAGTAGTTCCCTTGAGGCCCCGCTGCAAACGGGATGGCGGGACAAAAGATGTTGTGCAAGTTCTCATTGCGAGCACGTATGACTATATATGGAACACATGCCTAGGATTATCTAGTACTTGGATGCTTTATCTTATTTCTCTGCAATTGCCCTATGTTCTGATTGCTATGTGAATTGTCTTGTCCATGCAACGCCCGTCCATCCATCCCTATGCCTACCGCACTCGAATCCTACTGTTTACTGCTATTGTTACTGCTGTCTTTACTTTACTGCTACTGTTACTTTACTATTCCTACTACAAAACTGTTACTACTAATAAACTGCTGTGAGCAAGATTGTTTCTAGGTGCAGCTGAATTGACAACTCAGTTGTTAAGGCTTATAAATATTCTTTGGCTCCCCTTGTGTCGAATCAATAAATTGGGTTTCACTTCCCTCGAAAATACTACAATACACCCCCTATACTTGTGGGTCATCAAGACTATTTTCTGGCGCCGTTGCCGGGGAGCATAGCTTTATTTATCAAGTTCACTTGGATTCTCTATTGTTTGCTGTTATCCATCCATCATGGGTAAGTCTCGTGATGGCAAGGTTCCTATTTTACCATCCACTACAAGAAGAGGTACGGTTCTGAACACCTCTGTTTCTCTTGATTCACCATCTGTTATGAGTAAGCTCATTACACCACCACATACACATGCTACACACACTGCTACTACCGCTGAATCTGAAACTTCTGATGCTTATGATGCTGCTTCTACTGTGCTTGATAAGAGTGGTTCATTAGGTCCTTTCCTATATGCTACGATTGCTAGAACTATAGTTGGAAATACTGAAACTCCTAATGAAGACACTACTACACCTGTTAGTTCACCTGAGTCTAGTGAAAGTTATGATATTGAAGATGGTTATGTTGAGATGACCGATGAATTTATTAAAGAATGTAAAAACACCCATGATAGGAGTGTTGCTAAGAGTCTCCTTGAGAGGCGTGCTATTAGACCCAACTTGTCTCCTATTGCTAAGTTTGTTGTTTCTCCCATAAACATTATAGATGAAGATTATGATTTCTCTCTCAATCTATCTTACATAGCTATTGTTGAGAAAGAACCTTTTTGTGGGATTAAGAATGAAAGTGCGGTAGCACATATGAATGAACTTTCTACCATGAGTGGCTTGTTTTCTGAAGATATTAAGATGCGTACTTACTTTGTTGCTAAGATTTTCCCCTTTTCACTGAAAGGAGAAGCTAAAACTTGGTTTAGTAATTTACCTCCTGGATCTATTAATAGCCCTGATTGCTTGATTAGTACTTTCCTGCAGAAATATTTTCCTCCAAGTGCTAGACATGCTATTTTGCAGGAACTTTTTGATTTTAAACAGGGAGAAAAAGAGATATTGCCCGAATCTTGGGCAAGGTTTTGTGCTTTGATTCATGCACAGGCTGGAGGTCCATGACCTAAGAATGAGCTTCTTGATATACCTAGATAGTTGTGCTGATTGTGTTTTCAGGAATAGGACTCCTAAGAAAGCTGAGGAATTAATGGCTAAAATAAGTAAGAACTATGAAGATTTGGACTCCTCCTGAATAAGCTATACCTGAAGTAATTGTACCTGAACCTACTATTCCGGTGCCTATTCCAACGTCAAAGAAGAGGGGAGTTATTGAATTAAATGATGAAGTGATGAAGGAAGCTAAGAAATGTCTTAAGGAGAAGGGAATTAAAGCTATAGATGTCGAGAATTTACCTCCTATAGAAGAATTATGTAAGCCTATTCCCTACTCATCCACTATCAAGGTACACTCTCTCCAACACTTTGATGAAGGTGATATCCCTTACTCTAAACCTCCTGATCAATGCTTAGAAGAATTCAATATCTTCATTGTTAAGCAAGATAATTTTAATAAAAGGGTGCAAAATCATCTAATGGAAAACACTAGAGCTATTGTTGAGTTCAAAGATATTGTGGAAAGGACCTCAAATGATGTTAAAATGATTGTTAAACACTTTCAAATGGTTCAAACTCAAATAGATCAACTGTTTAAAGTGCAGAAAGACTTGCTAGTTAATGCTGCTAAAGAAAAACATGCTTATGAAATTAGAACTAGAAGTGGTGCTGCTACCTAGGATCCTCTATATCCTGAGGGGCATCCCAAAAGAATTGAGTAGGATTCTCAACAAGCTGAAAATAGTGGCTCTACTCATAAGAAAAGGAAAAAATAAACATAAAACTGTTGTAGAACCCTCTGAACCTGCTATAGCTCCTAATAGTATATCTATTTCTGATGCTGAAACTGAAAGTGGTAATGAATAAAATGAAGTTCCTAATGAAGGAAAAGTTGAAGAAGAACCTAAAAAGCACACTAAGAATACTAAATACACTAAAGAAGATTTTATTGCTAAGAAACATGGTAGTGAAAGAGAATCTTGGGTCCAAAAACCTATGCCTTTCCCTGATAAGAAACACAAGTCAAAGGAAGATGAACACTATAATAAGTTTTATGGGTGGATGAAATCTTTATTCCTGCAAATTCCTTTGACTGATGCTATTAAATTGCCTCCTTACTCAAAGTATATGAAGGATATTGTCTCGAATAAAAGTAAGATCCCTAATGAAGAAATTTCTACTTTGCTTGCTAATTATTCCTTTAATGGTAAGGTTCCAAAGAAACTTGGAGATCCAGGGATTCCAACTATCCCTTGCTCTATTGAGAATAGTTATGTTAGAACTAATTTGTGTGATTTGGGAGCTAGAGTTAGTGTTATGCCTTTCTCTCTCTATAAGAGGCTTCAACTAGAAAAATCAATACCAACTGATATATCTTTGCAAATGGCTGATAAATCTATGACTATTCCTGTTGGTATATGTGAGGATGTACCTGTTCAAGTGGCTCATAATTGCTTGATATTAACTGATTTTGTTGTGCTTGAAATGCCTGAAGATGATAATATGTCTATTATTCTTGGGAGACCTTTTCTTAATACTGCAGGAGCTGTTATTAATTGTAATCAAGGAAAGGTGACTTTCAATGTTAATGACAAGGAACATACTGTTTATTTCCCCAGAATACTGAAAGGACTTATGGTTTGAATTCAATTGAACATGTTGAGGGTATTCAAGTTGGAGAAATATATTGTCCCATACCAAGAGAAAAAATTGAAACTATTATGATTGGGACCATTGCTATCAAGGTTGAGGTAACATAATCATTAGTGAAATACAAAGTTTTGTCTCATATGGAATTGTTTTGGTAACAGGACCTGATCAACCTTGTTAACAAAAGGATTTCATTGAACAAAACAATGTTTTCACTATAATTATTTCCATGTACTTCTATTCTATCCATTTTAGTTTTTGCTTTCATTTAGTTTTCCTTTTTGTTGTTAGTTGCTTGCATGTTAGAGTGTCTTAGAACTTCTGTAGTTCTAGCTTTGTTTTGTCCTTGCATCTTTTTCCAAAAAAATCTGTCTGTCAGAAAATCATTCTTCTATACCTGAAAAATGCCCAAAAATAAAGTGTCTCGAAAATATTCCAGAAAATTCATATTAAATTTTTACGTGAAAAAAGGGGCAAAGGAGTGCCTAGGAGGTATCAGGGGGACCCACCAGGCAGGCACACCACCTGGTGGCGCGGCCTGCCCTGGGTGGCGCCATGCCATGGTGTGGGCCACCCCTGGCCCTCCACTAACTCTCTCACCTACCACTTTCTTCTCTCTCCCGGGTAAGCTCCAGTTCATTGCTCAAAATCACGTTCTTGCTGTGCTTGCTCTCGATTTTTTTGATCTCCTTACTCAGCCCATCTTTGTTGCGGAAATTTGAAGCACTTGTTCTCTGGTATGTGACTCCTCCCCTTGTCCAAGTAGATTTGTGTTTAGTGGATTATATCTTGAGTATTTTGCTGCTATAGGTGATAGGCTATGAGAGCTTGTAAGATTGTTTGATGCTTAGAGATATAGTTTTGATGCATGTTTACGCCTCTTACAAGTCCCTTTGAGTAGTACCCTTCATTATATTCTCTTTGCAATCACTTGTTTAATAGGTGTTTAAATTTCAGAATAGAAGATGAATGAGCATCAACTAAACCAACATGAACTATGGGTGCCTGAGGTCATGAAGGTCCACCGGGAGGAGGAAGTTTTTCCTTCCATTTATCAATGCTCTGAGTTCATGAGAGCTGCAGGAATTCTCCAAGATTTCCACACTTTGGTTTCTAATGCAGGGCTGGAGCACTTTTTGGAAGATGAACCTTGTCAATTTGTGAAGCTAACCATGTCTGTGGTGCAGGACTTTCAATTTAGTCACTCTTTGCCTAACCCCATGGTCCACTACAAAATTTACAATATTGCTGTCGACCTTTCTCTCAATGACTTTTGTGCAGCTATTAAGGTACATCAATGGGGATCATGTAGAAGGATTAAGGAGCGACCTGAACCACTCATAGATTTATACGTAGAAATCTGCCAAGGGCGCAGCTTCTCGAAGGAGAATGGAAAAATACATAACGTTCATCTTCCCTCCATTCGTTACTTTGCCTACTTTGTTGCCAAGTGTGTTCTTGCTAGGAAAACTGCCAATAAGTTATCTTCATATGATCTAGCATTTATCTCTGCTGCTCTTAAACGAGATAGGTCTTACAACTTAGGTGCTTTGATAGCTTTCCATCTTGCTACTAACCGTGAGAAAGGTGGAATTTGTGGAGGCCTCATTACTTCTTGTTTACTAGCATTGCATGGTTTAGTGCCTCATCATCTAGACCTACAGTTCCCCATAGGAAGTCTTGATTTTAATTCCATGATACAGCATAAATTTGTTTCCTCGTGGGCTAGTTTGAATGAGTTATCTTATGAAATAACCTTTCTCAAAGCTGGTTGGAGAAAGAGCAAGTCCGAGCGTGTTGTTCTTTTGCCTGCACCTGTTTTGTTTAACCTTGATAATAGCGAAGGATGCTCCCTCACGGAGGAGGAGCTTGACACGTACTTGGGAGAGCTCTCCCAACAGGAGCAGGACACTAGAAGGGAGGTCACGGATGATTCGGTCCAGCCCTCGAATGAGGGAGAGTCTTCATATCAGCATCCTACTTATGATTGGGGAGCTTCTTCTTCTTCCCACGGGCCCAACTACAACCCTTCTGATCATGATCCTCCTACTTGGAACCCTTACTTGTATCTGGGTTGATACCCACTTAGGCCAAAAGCCTAAGCTTGGGAGGAGGTACGCCGACATCGCACTCATCTCCTTATCATGTTGCGTCGGTACTTTATATATTCATGTTTTGTTTTCTTTTTAGTTTTCATTCTTTCTTTGCTTTTGCTTTCTAAAACACAAAAAGATCAAAAATATTTCTGTTGTTTCTCTTTGGGTTGCTTCTTCATTTCGCCTTGGTTTGTTTATCCCTTTTTGCTTTGTTTGAACTATTCGAAAAACCCAAAAAGATTTTGCTTTGCTTGTTTTTCCTTTTGGTTCTTGTTTAAAAAAATCAAAAACAAGAAAAATAGTTGTCGTTCTTCTTTGGTTTTGTGAGTTTGCTACAGGGTTCAGCAGTCCTTAGTGGATATTTGTTTCATGTTATTATTCAAGCCACACAAGTGAAGAGCAATAATGAGGATTAATGACAACTTGAGGCGTGGTAAGAAGCTGGTAACGAACTCTATTTGTTTTCATTTTTGTACATATACTCATCATTGTGGGCAAGCTTAGCCTGTTCGTGTAGGGTGTATGTTATCTTTGGATGCTTAGTAGTTCTTGCTTTCGTATGATTAGTTCCAGCTTTCTAATAGTTTGTGGCATGTTCTATGAATGTTTGCTTGCATTACTCTATTCATAAGTTGGTATGACACCGTCGTATCCTCCTCGGAATGTTTCATTGGAATTGACTTGGCACATGCTCACGCATGCATATGACTGAAATAATCAGTTAAGCCTCGATGAACTATTTTGCCTTGAGGATCTTGAATCACTTTCATTGCATGTTTAGTCCTGTTTTGTTGCAAGCATGATTATGATAGCTATTGCTCTCTCGTTTGTCGCTCCCTTACTATTACTAGCCTTCACTTACACTAAGTATGTTTTACTCAAGTTTCCAACTCCCTAAACCAATTATTTCCAAAGTGTCCACCATACCTACCTATTAGCATCATTTGCTACTTCCGTGCATATTCAATATGCCTTGTTTTCTTCCGAATAAAATGTTTGCTTATTATGAGAAAGTTAGTTAGTAAAGCTCTCACGAACTTGATGGCACACTTTATTTCCTACACCTAATAAACCTGAACCATTGTGATTGTCCATGAAAGTTATATGCTTGCAAATTATAGGTTGGGGATAAGCAGAACTGTGCTGTCACGGGGAACGCTTTCAACACTTGTAAATATATACCCAGTTGATACCATGCTCTTTTGTTTGCGGATGTCGTCGGTGTGAAATAAAAGGGGAGCTTGTAAGTCCATGGAGTTATGTATGTGTGTTAGAGAAACGCCTGGGCCGCTGGTCTAATCCATGCTGACATGGTGGAAACCTGCAGCGTAACCATAATGATATCTATGAAGCATTCTTCTTATAAAAAAGAGAGATAGCTATTGAGAAAAAGAAAAAAAGATTTATGAAAAGAGGAAAGAGAGAAAAAAAAAGCACCATTTCCCATGGTAAATAAGAAGATTGCTGAGATACTCATTGTCTGCTTGCCTTGTCATTTTGATATGGGGATTCTTCCGTATCATCGGGCAAGGGGTACCCCGTTGGCGGTTCTCTATGATACGCACATATTTACGATGACAAGAACTTACCAGTAACTAAAGTTGAGTAGCATGAGGAGCGGCCCTCGTACTCAAGGGACATGGGATTTTCAGTTTATAGTCTGTCAAGCATATAACTCAGATTGGACCTCACTTTCACCTTAACCACATTAAAGATGCTTATGATAGTGGCAATGAGAGGTCAAAGCTAACGAGTACCATACTTTCAGCATTTGGAAGCTTTTCAAATTATTCAAAACCTTTTCTTTTACTTGTTGAGTCTCCACATATTCTTTGAGCACCTTCTTGAGAGCATAGTTGTCATTCTTTATGCTTGTCTCAAAACTTGATTATTTGTGTTATAACTTTGATGCTTGTATCTTTGATATATTTACTTCTAGTCTTCACCTAAACTTCAGAGGTGCCTTGGCACTCACAATCAAAGGCAGGCAAGATACCGCTCTATCATATCTTTTTATGAGCATTGCAATGTTGCTTATGTTTGTGTTTCTTGCTACTTATTATTTTTGAGTTGGGATCTCTTCATAGCTTGCATTGATTATTAAGTAAACTTAGTTGCATACTCCTTATTATGAATTGTCTGAGTAGTTGATCATATGCTGAGAATATATACATCTTATGATCGCAAATGTGTTCGTGCAAGTTTCTTTTATCGCACTCAGTTTTCAACTGAATTGCTTGAGGACAAGCAATAAGCTAAGCTTGGGGGGAGTTGATACGTCCAAAACGTATCTACTTTCCCGAACACTTTTGCTATTGTTTTCCTCTAAACTTGTGTGAATTGGATGCAACTAACACGGACTGACGCTGTTTTCAGCAGAATTACTTTGGTGTCTAGTTTTTGTGCAGAAAATCAACTATCAGGAAAAATCTCGGAAAATATGCCAAAAATCCTATTTTGCCAGAAGACTCACGGAGCCAGAATACGAGACGGAGGGGGGCTGGGCCCAGGCCACACCACCTGGCCGCACGGGCTAAGCCTGGCCACGCCAGGGGGTGGTCTGGCCGCCCCATACACCCCCTCGGTCTCCCTCTTCGCCTATAAGTTGCCTTCTGACCTAAAAACTCAGGGGGGGTCGACATTTTTCCAGAAAGAGTTCCGCTCCGCCGCCACCACCAGATTCCATGATTTGGAACCAGAAACTCCGTTCTGGCACCCTGCCGGGATGGGGAATTGGAGGAGATAATCGCCATCATAATCACCATCGCTTCTCCATCGACCATCCATGTGTCCCCCATCTATGAGTGAGTAATCCCCCACTGTAGGCTATGGGGATGGTAGGGATTGGATGAGATCGTTCATGTAATGGCATCAGATTGTTAGGGCATGGTGCCTAGTATCTACTTCTAGTGCTTTTTGACTTTGTTGCGACTTGTTATGCTTAATGCTTGTCACTAGGGCCCGAATGCCATGATTTCAGATTTGAACATGTTATTGATTCATTATGATAGTATTGTTTATGGTCTTACCTGCAAGTTGTATACACACGTTATTGTCCGGAACCAATGGCCCTGAAGTGACAGAAATCAGGATAATCGGAGGGAATGGATTTGATGTGAGGATCACATGTGTTCACGGAATGTTAATGCTTTGCTCCGGTGCTCTATTAAAAGGAGCACCTTAATTGCCAGTAGTTCCCTTGAGGCCCCGCTGCAAACGGGCTGGCAGGACAAAAGATGCTGTGCAAGTTCTCATTGCGAGCACGTATGACTATATATGGAACACATGCCTATGATTATTTAGTACTTGGATGCTTTATCTTATTTATCTGCAATTGCCCTATATTCTGATTGCCATGTGAATTGTCTTGTCCATGCAATGCCCGTCCATCCATCCCTATGCCTACCGCGCTCTAATCCTACTGTTTACTTCAATTGTTACTATCGTCTTTACTTTTACTACTACTATTACTTTACTATTACTACTACAAAACTGTTGCTACTGATAAACTATTGTGAGCAAGATTGTTTCCAGGTGCAGCTGAATTGACAACTCAGTTGTTAAGGCTTATAAATATTCTTTGGCTCCCCTTGTGTTGAATCAATAAATTGGGTTTCACTTCCCTCGAAAATACTACGATACACCCCCTATACTTGTGGGTCATCAGCTATGCATTTTCATTTTTGTTACTTGGACGGTTATTCTGGTTTTTCTCAAATTGCTATTCACCCTGATGATCAACTTAAAACAACTTTTATTTGTCCTTATGGCCTTTATGCTTATCGATGTATGCCTTTCGATCTTTGCAATGCTCCTGCCACTTTTCAAAGATGCATGACTGCTATATTTGATGATTATGTTGAAAGTTTTATGGAAGTAATTATGGATGACTTCTCTGTTTATGGAACTTCCTTTAATCATTATGTCCATAATCTTCGTAAAGTTTTACAGAGATGTGAAGACACTAACTTAGTCTTGAACTGGAAAAATGTCATTTTATGGTTCAAGAAGGCATAGGGCTCGGTCACAAAGTTCAGGTAAGGGTATAGAAGTTGATAAAGCAAAAAATGAAGCAATAGAAAGGTTACCCCCTCCTCGAGACATAAAAGGTATAAGAAGTTTCCTAGGTCATGCTGGATTTATTAAGAATTTTTCAAAAACTGCTAGACCTTTAACTAACCTTCTTCAAAAGGATGCTCGTTTTAATTTTGATGAAAATTGTCTCTCTTCTTTCAACATATTAAAACAATCTCTCCTTGAGGCTCCCATTATTAAACCACCTAACTAGAAGAAGCCCGTCGAGCTATTTTGTGAGGCTAGTCATGAAGCTATAGGAGCAATTCTGTGTCAGTATGATGGTGATGATCTTAATATCATTCATCATACTAGTCGCACCTTAAAAGGTAAAAGCATTATCCTATGGCAGAAAAATATTTTTTTGCTGTGGTTTTCTCCTATGACAAGTTTAGATATCATTGACAAAAAGGTAAGAGTACACACTGATTGTGTTGGCTTCAAGGAAATCCTAGAAAGGACTGATGTTAAGCCAAGGATGATCCGTTGGACTTTAGTTCTACAAGAATTTGATTTACAGATTCTACAAAGAAAGGAAGAGGTACAGGAAACACCTATGGATGCTCGAGAAATTTCTCATCCTACAAAGGTGTCATCCATCTACATAGAAGTGGGAACCACATTGCCAAAAAGGAAATTCTTGATTTACTATTGCAATGGTTTTGGTGTTGCAGCCGACTTTGTTAGAAGAGAAGAAGAAAAGGTTGATTCAGAAGGGAAAAGGTATTCAAATGAACTCATGTTCTCTCGATGATCGAAGCGTATGAAATCTCGAACACATCTTCGTTCTGAATGATTTTTTGCTGTTTCTTATTAGATATATGTATTCTCTTTGTTTTTCTGAGTTGATTGCCAGTCTTGCAAAGTCGGTACGGGCGGGCGGTACGGCCGGCTCTGCCCATACTGTTGGTTGTTAAGCATCGTTTGGTTTTGCATAATTGGTACGGCCAGGTGGTACGGCGCAGCCCCCGTACGGCTGGACGTTATCAGCTCTGTGCCTTTCTCCTTTGCTCTTCGTTCATTTCGTTGTGCCAAAAAAATAAGAAAAAAACTCAAGTCACAAAGTCTATACGGACGGGAAGTACGGGCGGAATCCGCCCGTACCACTTAGTTGGTTGACTATTACCGACATTGACTTATCATATTTTTGGAAACAACCCAGTACGGGTGCACCGTATGGGCGTTCACCCGTACTAGCTGGTCGTTATGATCACAATTTCCTTCTTTTGGGATTCTTATTTGTTTTCATACTTGTTGGGATTCTTTTCTTGGGCGACCCTTTTCCTTCCAGTATGAATTTCTCTCTGCCTCTAACTCTTAATAAGCCTCCCTAGAGGTCCTCCTCCCGCTTATATCAACAGATCTAATCTACTTGATGCGCTACCAAGTTCAATGCGAAGGAAAGCCTCTAAACCTCATGGCTCCTTCGTGGGATAGTTTGTAGACCTCCTCCATTGAAGCCGATGATCGTGAAGCTCAAGGCCTAAGCCCGAAGAACAAGCGGTATACCTATGACTCCGATGATGATTCTGATGATGAGGAGTTCAAGACCTTCATGGAGCAATCGAAGAGAGGATGGAAGCAGCCGAATTACCTGGATACGGTGAAGCCTGAAGATGAGGAAGAAGCTAAGAAAACTCATGGGAAGGGTGCATGGAGTCACTCAAGTTCATCACCGTCAATTAATCCTCACCGAAGCATAAGAAAGCTAACTGTCCTGATGCAGGAACTTATCAGGAGACTATGGCACATAGCCACATACCTCAACAACAAAGAAGATCACCATGAACGCGCGGTTGAGCGTGAAGCCACAAGAGGCTTGGGAGTTCAACCTTCTGGACGTGCCGGTCTGCGAGCATGTCCTAGACACTAAACATCGTCTTCACAAGATAGAGAAGTACCAAAAAGAAGAGCTCATCCACAGAGAGATCATGCCCAAGCGTCTTTTGGATCTTGAAGGTAAGAAGGAACTCAATGACGTGATGAGAAAGGTCGATGATGGGATGTTACTCTTGCGTTCGGATCTACAGAAGTGTCTTTGGCGCATATCCGCCCTAGAAGAGACAAACAAGAAGCTTCACGCAGCGGTCTCCAACAAAACTACTTCACTGTTGGGGATATGACCCTAGGTACCCCAGAGTTGAGGAATAGTGAGACTTCTGTAAAGTATGGGACGATTTCTAAGAAGTATACATGAGAAGAAAAGAAGTAAAAGGACAATTGAAAGAGAAAAGGAGAAAGAAAATAGACATGGGACGACATATGGCTAATTCGGCCCAGTCTGCAGCATTCCAAGGAAATTAGAGAAAAGAATAATGAGGGTAACCCGACTGGGCCGAATTACCTAGTCGGGCCACCACTATGCCCAGCGTGGCTCCTCACCAGGCTACATCTACACCCCGGGTGGGCCGACATAGGACAATTCAACCCACCACGGGCCCTCTCCCGCACAGAGTCTTCAACAGCACCGCACCCCGCTGGGTCAACGCCCCTGTCAGGTCTTCCTCGATGCTCCCGCCAAACTCCTTGCTCCCGCTCGAAACCACCACCACGGGACCTCACCTCACTGCCACCTTCGCTTCCCCGGGTGGGCCGGATGATGCCTTGATTCGGCCCACCGCGGGACCTCGCTTCACTGCCAGCTCCTCTTTGCCCGGGTGGGCCGGATGACGCCCAGTTCACCCCACCACGGGGCTACTTTCCACCGACGCCTCTCCAGGGACCCAGGCTTCACCCGGGTGGGCCTGCTGAGGGAGGATCCAGCCCATCCTGGGTTGCTGCCTCTCCCGCTGGCTGAAGGCATATTCGGCTGGGCCACCGCGTTACCCGCCTAGGCCAGAACGACCCCATGCCGAATTGGAGGTAGTTCGGCTGGGTCTCCTCCTTACCACTTGGGCCGAATCTCAAGGTGACCCAGCTGGGCTGGGAATAATCCGGCTGGGCGTACTGTTCATCGTCCACCTGGGGCCCATTTTACCCCCAGGCCGAATTATTTCCACCCATGGCCGAATTTCACTTCCTCGGGCCGAATTACTTCGTCTCGGATGCCATTTTGCTCATATTTTGGATGTTCCCTTGACCTCTGCATCGACACGCCTCCAAGTCAAGTCAAGCCTACGTTAGGTTCTAGTCTTGGGATGCCCCTGGCCCAGACTGGCCCCGTTGGTCCAAGATGCTAAGGAATATGATGGGCATCTTGGGAGATGCTAGGGAATATGTCGGGCATCTCCTAAGATGCTAAGGAATATGCCGAAGGGATAAGACCAGTGACTCATTAAAGGACAAGATGACTGGACAAGCCCCCACTAGACAGCTCATAGGAGTACTTGTGATGACATACCATGTCCCATGGGCTCCCCTTTATAAGGAGCACCAGGGGTAACGTTACACGGGAGGCCCCTGAAGGGCTCCTCTCCCTCTGATCACTAGGACCATGTTTTTTCTTCCTCTGCTCGGTCCATGAGATGCATAAGAGTACAGCTCAAGGAGCACCATTGTAGCCACAAGCATGGCAAGACATATGAGATTAGATGTAGAGTAGAGGTGTTATCTCATTAGGAGAGCCTCGAACCTTGGTATATCGTGTCTCTGAGTTCTTCCATATGCAGTCTTCACTTCATCATCCCTCCTCGGATTCCTCCGTAGTCCATCGGCCCCCACTTTAGCCTATACTAGGCATATGTCGTGACATCAACACAACATTTGGCGCCCACCGTGGGGCAGATCAGAGGCGCTGGTTGGGTTACCATCCGGCTGGGAACGTCTTCATCAAGCTCTACTTCACCATCGATCAAAAGTCTCTGCATCCTCTTCCTCAGCATACAAAGAGCAGGGGAGTTGGCATACAAGCCTTCCTTGTTGAAAGTGACTCAACCTCTTCCTCAACCTCTTCACCAACATTACTATAAGTGTTAGCTGACTCAATGGGAGTGACTCAACTAGATAACTCAACCTCCTCACCAAAGATGCAGTGAGTAACGAGTAACTCAATCAACATGCACATGACATACCCCCGAATGTCACTCGGGGACTATCCCCCTCAATCACCTAGCTTTTCACCCCAGGGATGAGATAACTCAACCCGGGACTAGCAAACATGTCGTTTGAATCACCTAAGGATAGAAAAAGTATCTCGAGGACTCAGTGTCTCCGTGCATAGAACTATAACTTAGAGAAGACTTAAGATATGCCATGATCTCGTATGTATCAGCTTCTTTGTGTCTTTAGGCTACTTTGGATGATAAGATAAATCACCAAGTCATTGAGGCTCATTATAACTCGGGTTTAACTCAGCTCACCTAGTTACCTTGTAACTAGGATTGTACTTTAGCTTGCCTAGTTACCTTGTAACTCGGATTTGACTCAGTCAGCCGGGTTACCTGGTAACTCAGATTTAACTCAGATTGGTGTTTTCAGCTTGCTAGGTTATCCTTAAGTCGGATTAGTATTTGCTTCAGATTCCTAGTTACATGGTAACTCGGATTTTACTTCAGTTTGCCTAATTATAGGGTAATTCAGATTTCTTCAGATTCCTAGTTACATGGTAACTCGGATTTTACTTCAATTTGCCTAATTACAGGGTAATTTGGATTTGCTTCAATTTCCTAGTTACATGGTAACTCGGATTTACTTCAGTTAGCCTGATTACAGGGATAATTTGGATTTGCTTCAATTTCTTAGTTACATGGTAAGTCGGATTTTACTTCAGTTTGCCTAACTACAGGGTAATTCGGATTTGCTTCAATTTCCTACTTAAAGGATAACTCGGATTTAATTTCAGCTTGCCAAGTTACTTGGTAACTCAGATTCTAACTCAGCTTACCAAGTTATCTTATACCTCAAATCAATTTGTTCCATATCTTGGATGGCAATGTGCTAGCATATCAATAACTCATCATATTCAATCTCGGATCCATATCTATGGAGGTATGCCACCATATCATGAAGTCATATCATAACTCAAAATCATATCTCGGATCCAAATTTATGGCAGTTTGCCAGCATATCGTAAGGCCATATCATATCTCAGCAAAAGTAACTCGGATTTGAGTCAAGTGACTCAGATTTGAGTCAAGTAACTCGGATTTGAGTCAAGTAATTCGGGTTTGAGTCAGGTAACTCAGATTTTGAGTCAAGTAACTCAGATCAGAGATGTATGTTAGATTTGAGTCATATAAACTCAACACTTATATCTCGGATGAGATAACTCAGATTACAATTCATAAGGCCAGAGCCAAATCAGGCCAGAAGCCAAAGACTTACCAAAGTGGGTTAAGTCCAGAGCCAAAGCAGGCTAGAAGCCAAAATACTTACCCAGATGGGTTAAGGCAAGAGCCAAAGCGGGCTATAAGCCACAAACTTACCCAAATGGGTTAAGGCTAGAGCCAAATTAGGCTAGAAGCCAAGAGACTACCCAAATGAGTCAAGGCCAGAGCCAAATCCAGCCAGAAGCCAAGAGACTTACCTAGATGGGTTAAGGCCAGAGCCAAAGCGGGCTAGAAGCCACAAACTTACCCAAATGGGTTAAGGCCAGAAGCCAAAAGACTTACCCAAATGAGTCAAGGCCAGAGCCACATCCGACCAGAAGCCAAGAGATTTACCCAAATGGGTTAAGGCCGGAGCCAAATCAGGCCAGAAGCCAAGAGACTTACCCAAATGGGTTAAGGCCGGAGCCAAATCAGGCCAGAAGCCAAGAGACTTACCCAAATGGGTTAAGGCCAGAGCCAAATCAGGCCAGAAGCCAAAAGACTTATCCAAATGGGTTAAGGCCAGGGCCGAATTAGGCTAGAAGCCAAAAGACTTACCCAAATGGGTTAAGGCCAGAGCCGAATCAGGCCAGAAGCCAAAAGACTTACCCAAATGGGTTAAGGCCAGAGCCGAATTAGGCCAGAAGCCAAAAGACTTACCCAAATGGATTAAGGCCAGAGCCAAATCAGGCCAAAAGCCAAAAGACTTACCCAAATGGGTTAAGGCCAGAGCCAAATCAGGCCAGAAGCTAAAAGACTTACGCAAATGGGTTAAGGCCAGAGCCAAATCAGGCCATAAGCCAAAAGACTTACCCGAATGGGTTAAGACCAAAGCCGAATAAGGCCAGAAGCCAAAAGACTTACCCAAATGGGTTAAGGACAGAGCCAAATCAGTCCATAAGCCAAAAGACTTACCGGAATGGGTTAAGACTAGAGCCGAATAAGGCCAGATGTCAAAAACTTACCCAAAAGGGTTACGACTAGAGCCAAAGCAGGCTAGAAGTCACAAACTTACCCAAAGAGGGTCATGTGACGAATGCCCATGAAGGCTATATGTCAATTTGGGTCAATTCTTGCCAAGGATATATTAAAATGGAGAAAAAGGACTATATGTCGGTAACAACTCTGGAGATATTTTATTTGAAGCCTATGTACAATTCTAAGAATCCCACATAGCCTCGGGGACTAATGTTGGTGATATGATCCCAGGTACCGCAGAGTTGAGGAATAGTGAGACCTCTGTAAAGTATGGGAAGATTTCTATGAAGTATACATGAGAAGAAAAGAAGTAAAAAGGACAATTGAAAGAGAAAAGGAGAAAGAAAATAGGCATGGGCCGACATATGGCTAATTCGGCCCAGTCTGCAGCATTCCAGGGAAATCAGAGAAAAGAATAATGAGGGTAACCCGGCTAGGCCGAATTACCTGTTTGGGCCACCACTATGCCCAGCGTGGCTCCTCACCAGGCTATGTCTACACCCCGGGTGGGCCGACATAGGCCAATTCGGCCCACCACGGGCCCTCTACCGCACCGAGTCTTCAACAACACCGCACCCCGCCAAGTCAACGCCCCCGTCAGGTCTTCCTCGATGCTCCCGCTGAACTCCTTGCTCCCGCTCGACGCCACCACCATGGGACCTCTCCTCGCTTCTACCTTCGCTTCCTCGGGTGGGCCGGATGATGTCTTGATTCAGCCCACCGCGGAACCTCGCTTTGCTGCCAGCTCCTCTTTGCCCGGGTGATCTGGATGATGCCTAGTTCGGCCCACCACGGGGCTCCATTCCACCGGTGCCTCGCCAGGGACCCAGGCACCCGGGTGGGCCTACTGACGGAGGATACGGCCCATCTCGGGTTGCTGCCTCCCCTGCCGGCTGAAGGAAAATTCGGCTGGGCTGTCGCGTTACCCGCCTGGGACAGAATGACCCCAGGCCGAATTGGAGGTAGTTCGGCTAGGTATCCTTGATGTCTACGCACTTCTATTCTTGTAGACAATTGTTGGGCCTCCAAGTGCAGAGGTTTGTAGAACAACAACAAGTTTTCCCTTAGGTGGATTACCCAAGGTTTATCGAACTCAAGGAGGAAGTGGTCAAAGGTATTCCCTCTCAAGCAACCCTACAATCAAGATGCAAGAAGTCTCTTGTGTCCCCAACACAGCCAATACACTTGTCAGGTGTATAGGTGCACTAGTTCGGCGAAGAGATAGTGAAATACAAGTGGTATAGATAATTATAAGTGGTAATGGTGATAGAAAATAGCTTGATGGCGTGGAAAAGACTAAAGTAAAACTGAAATAAAGATAGAAGCAAGCAAACATGTAACAAATCTAATTGCAAACGGTGTTTCAGTACTTAGAAATAAGGCCTAGGGATCATACTTTCATTAGTGAACACTCTCATATAAATATCTTCTCTTTATGATACTACTCTTAACTACTCTCCGGTTGGACACTCTAATCCATGGTAGGGCTATAACATCACTCCTCAAAGTTCGCTTTTCCCATCTAGATAACCCCACACTGTCACCTTGAGCTCTAGATGGTTCCAACAAACACCACAATTTCATAGAGACATCCAACTCCAAATATAACTCATAACAAGTATTTGTAATCTCTAGCCTAAGTGCCACCATGGTGTGCACACTGTCAACTTCACACACATGGGGAGAGCAGAGATCTATTAAAGCACTTGAGTAGCAAGGTAGATCTATAGATTACAAGCTCATGATCTCAATAAGATCATGCATAGAGAGAGATGAACACATAGCTACCGGTAGAACCCTTAGCCTCGAGAGAGAACTACTCCCTCCTCATCATGGGAATCAGCAATGGTGATGGAGATGGTGGTGGAGATCGATGGAGATGGCTCTGGGGGCACTTTCCCGTCCCGGCAGGGTGTCGGAACAGAGACTTTATGTCCCCCGAATCTCCCCTTCGGTGTCGGCGGTGCTGCGGAACTTTTCGTGGCTGGAGGCTTGAAGATTTAGGGTTTTTGCATCGAGGGAGATATATAGGCGAAAGAGGCAAGGTCGGTGGCCGGCCAGGGGGCCCACACCACCTAGTGGCGCGGCCAGGGGCCTAGGGGTGGTGTGGCCACCCTGTGGCCCCTCTCCGACTCTCCTTCTGGCTCCCTGAGTCTTCTGGGAAAATAACAACTTTGGCTTTTGTCCGGTCCAATTCCGAGAATATTCATTTTCTGACTTTCCTGGAACCAAAAACAGTAGAAAACAAGCAACTGGCACTGTGGCTCTTGTTAATAGGTTAGTCCAAGAAATCATATGAAAAGTACTCCAAAGTGTGGACAAAACACAAGAAAGTAGATAAAACCAAGCATGGAACATCAAAAATTATAGATACATTTGCAATGTATCAACATCCCCAAGCTTAACTCCTTCTCGTCCTTGAGTAGGTAAGTGATAAAAAGAAAGAATAATTTTTGAGGTGACATGCACCATCATAAACTTGATCAAAGTCTTTGTAAAACATTCAAAGCTGGGATCATAGTACTTCAATCATAGTACGAAAGACAAAGTTCTAGCAATAAGACAAAGAAACTATGTTGCAACATGAAAAGGCATAAACAAAAGATTCATGAATAACAATGCTTTGCAAGACGTTTGTTTGTTTCACATAAAGAAAACATAGCATAGTAGTATTCAGCTTGTCCCTCATAGAGTAGCAAATATAAATGCATAGGACACCTTCAAAGTTCATAAGAGTGACTAGATACAAACAGTTTAAAACAAGCAATATCAAGGTATGCATCAGTCAACTAGTCTTGGGACAATGCACATAGAACTAAGAATGGCCACTATGCTCTCAAAGTAGGTGCATAAAGATAGAAGGTGGAGACTTAATATAATGGTGGAAGAAAGGCCTTCATAGAAGGAAGCAGAGATTCAAGTTTCATAAAGAGCTTCCAAAAATTATGGTACTTATAGCTTTCAACTCTCATTGCCCCTATCATAAGCATCTTGAAGTGATTAAGGTTAAAGTGAACAAACTATGGTGTACATGCTTGACGAAGTATAAGTTAGAAATCTCATGTCCCTTGAATACGAGGGCCGCTCCTCATGCTACTCAAGTTTAGTCACCGGTAAGTTCGTGTCATTGTAAGTACATGTGTATCATAGAGAACCGCCAATGGGGTACCCCTTGCCTGATGATACGGAAGAATCCCCATATCAAAATGACAAGGCAAGCAGACAACGAGCATCTCAACAATCTTCTTATTTACCATGGGAATATGGTGCTTTTTTCTCTCTTTCCTATTTTCATAATATCTTTTTTCTCAATATAGGACTCTTTTTTTATAAGAAGAATGCTTCATAGATAGCTCATTATGGTTACGCTGCAGGTTTCCACCATGTCAGCATGGATTAGACCAGCGGCCCAGGTGTTTCTCTAACACATATACATAACTCCATGGACTTACAAGCTCCCCTTTCATTTCACACCAATGACATCCATAGAGAAAAGAGCATGATATCACCTAGGTACAAAGTACCCGTGCAATGTTGAAAGCGTTCCCCATGACAACATGGTTCTGCTAATTCCCAACAAATAAGTGCAAGAATATACAACATAGACGACACAATGGTTCAAGTTTATTAAGGGCAAGAAAAGTAAAGTGTGCCATCAAGTTCGTGAGAGCTTTAATCACCAGTTTTCTCATAACAAGTTTAATTCGGAAGGTAGATAAAAACATGAATATACATGGAATAGCATAAGCTAATAGGTAGGTATCATGGACTCTCTGGAATAACTTGGTTTTAGGAGTTGGATGCATGAGTGGAACTCATACTTGGTTGTGGAGGCTAGCAAAAGACTTGGAGCGACCAACTAAGAGAGCAATAATGGCCATAATCATGCAAAGCGACAAAACATCATTAATTAAAGCATAGAGTGATACTACAAGTTGAAAACTAAAGGATCATAAAGGCTATGGTGACTTAGGATAGTCATGACATGGTGTGAGCATGCGCCAAGTCAACCCAAATAAAGCATCAAAGGAGAATACCACAATACTATGCTTTAATATGCTAAAACAACGCATGATTCATCCAAGGCACATTAAGCAATCTCAATTGTTTATAACAAGTCATGCTACAGCAAAGAATACTAAGCATAAATCCAAAACAATATCAAGCATGGCATGACAAAGCATAGGCCACAGTAAAAAACAAGCTCTCTTTACCACTTAAGCATGAGCTTTCCTACTCTTTTCCAAACCAAACCAAACTATTTGAAAACCAATGTATGAAAGAGGGGGTCCAACCAATTTATTCAAGCAAACTAAGAAAACCAAGCAAATGAAAAACCAAAACGAAAACGAAAAAGAAGACGCTCCAAGAATAACACAATTGTGTATGAAACAATAAAAATGAAATGTTTGGAAGAAACCTGAGATTTTTATTGATGGAGAGGGGGATGCCTTGGGCATCCCATAGCTTTGACGCTTCTACTTCTTGGATATTTCTTGGGGTGACAAGCGTTGCATCCCTAGGCTTGAGATTTAGTCCATCCATCATCTCATAACTCATTCCTTCCATACACCTGAAATTTTTCCTTCATACAAAACTTCACACAATCTTTATTAGCAACATTAGTGCACTCAAGATAATAGGTCTTTAGATTCAGTTCCAACACCAATAAAACTTCCATTAAAACACTAGCTACTGTAGCACTTCCCTCAAAAACCTCAATTCCCCAAAAGAACTCAAAAAGGAACCAACAAGAAGCAAATGCAAATAATGGCAGAAATCTGTCAAAACAGACCAACAGGTAAAGGCGAATTTTTTCGAAGACCTTCTGTTGCTCAAATTGAAAAGTGTTGACCTAATGAAAGTTAGACAACAACCTGGTGCAGAAGCGCAAAAATGCACGCCTCAAAAGGACGTACAGAGATTTTACACGAAATTTTATGGTGAAGCACAAAAATCTGTTTCGGGACAGCAACTTTTCCAATCATTACTTCTCTCTCATTAGAGGTTACTCTGGCACAAAAAGCAAATAAAAAGGATAAGGAGCGGTTATTACTGAAGTAATAACTTCCAAGACTCATCTAAAACTTTTGGTTTATCTCCCAATAAGTACTTTTCTTTAACGTCTTTAAGTTAGGCATAATAGTTTGAGAAGATGCTCACATAAGAAATATGAATTGAGAGTAAAAGAGAGCATCAAGAAGCAAATTCAAAACACATTTAAGTCTAATCCACTTCCTATGCATAGGAATCTTGTAAAGAAACAAGTCATGAAAGCACAAAGCAATAAGCATAGGAAAGCAAAACAAGTGCAACTTCAAGACTTTCAACATAAAGAGGGGAAACTTAATATTATTGAGATGCATAAAACCATGTTTCCCTCTCTCATAATAACTTTCAGTAGCATCATGAATAAAATTAACAATATAATTATCACATAAAACATTCTTATCATGAGCCACATACATATAATAATTATTACTCTCCACATAAGCATAGTCATTCTTATTAATTATAGTAGGAGCAAATTCAAGAAAATAGCTAGCATTATTATTCTCATCATCATAATCATCAAATAAAGGAGGCATATTGTAATCATTAATTTTCTCCTAAATAGTAGGTGGACTGAAAATATCATGTAATCATCATATATTGGAGGTTTCGTATCATCATAAGCAATAGAATAGCTATCTTCCAAAGCTGGGGAACTAAAAAGATCATTTTCATAAAAAATAGCTTCCCCAAGCTTAGACTTTTCCATAGCATTAGCAATAATAGTGTCCAAAGAATTCATACTAACAACATTGCTATTAGCATGCAAATAAAGTTCCATAGGTTTTTTAATTTTTTCTTCAAACACTTCATGTCCTAACTCAAGATAAATACAATAAAGCTCTATAATTTTGTTGTTGTTTTCCATTAAGCCTAACTAGTAAAAACAAGAAAAAAGACAAAATTGCAGAATCTAAAGGAAATAACTTCGAGAACTCACACCGGAGGATGTGAGTACCTTTTACCTTACCTCCCCGGCAACGGCGCCAGAAAATAGCTTGATGTTTACGCACTTCTATTCTTGTAGACATTTGTTGGGCCTCCAAGTGCAGAGCTTTGTAGAACAGCAGCAAGTTTTCCCTTAAGTGGATTATCCAAGGTTTATCGAACTCAGGGAGGAAGTGGTCAAAATAATTCCCTCTCAAGCAACCCTGCAATAAAGATACAAGAAGTCTCTTGTGTCCCCAACACACCCAATACACTTGTCAGGTGTATAGGTGCACTAGTTCGGCGAAGAGATAGTGAAATACAAGTGGTATAGATAATTATAAGTGGTAATGGTGATAGAAAATAGCTTGATGGCGTGGAAAAGACTAAAGTAAAACTGAAATAAAGATAGAATCAAGCAAACATGTAACAGATCTAATTGCAAACAGTGTTTCAGTACTTAGAAACAAGGCCTAGGGATCATACTTTCACTAGTGAACACTCTCATATAAATATCTTCTCTTTATGATACTACTCTTAACTACTCTCCGATTGGACACTCTAATCCATGGTAGGGATATAACATCACTCCTCAAAGTTCTCTTTTCCCATCTAGATAACCCCACACTGTCACCTTGAGCTCTAGATGGTTCCAACAAACACCACAATTTCATAGAGACATCCAACTCCAAATATAACTCATAACAAGTATTTGTAATCTCTAGCCTAAGTGCCACCATGGTGTGCACACTGTCAACTTCACACACATGGGGAGAGCAGAGATCTATTAAAGCACTTGAGTAGCAAGGTAGATCTATATATTACAAGCTCATGATCTCAATAAGATCATGCATAGAGAGAGATGAACACATAGCTACCGATAGAACCCTTAGCCTCGAGAGAGAACTACTCCCTCCTCATCATGGGAATCAGCAATGGTGATAGAGATGGTGGTGGAGATCGATGGAGATGGCTCCGGGGGCACTTCCCCATCCCGGCAGGGTGCCGGAACAGAGACTTTCTGTCCCTCGAATCTCCCCTTCGGTGGCGGCGGCGTTGCGGAACTTTTCGTGGCTGGAGGCTTGACGATTTAGGGTTTTTGCATCGGGGGAGATATATAGGCGAAAGAGGCAAGGTCGGTGGCCGGCCAGGGGGGCCCACACCACCTGGTGGCGCGCCTAGGGGGACCCGCGCCTAGGGGTGGTGTGGCCACCCTGTGGCCCCTCTCCGACTCTGCTTCTGGCTCCGTGAGTCTTCTGGGAAAATAACAACTTTGGCTTTTGTCCGGTCCAATTCCGAGAATATTCATTTTCTGACTTTCCTGGAACCAAAAACAGTAGAAAACATGCAACTGGCACTATGGCTCTTGTTAATAGGTTAGTCTAATAAATCATATGAAAAGTACTCCAAAGTGTGGACAAAACACAAGAAAGTAGATGAAACCAAGCATGTAACATCAAAAATTATAGATACATTTGCAATGTATCAATCCTCCTTACCACTTGGGCCGAATCTCAAGGTGACCCAGCTGGGCTGGGAATAATCCGGTTGGGGGTACTGTTCATTGTCCACATGTGGCCCATTTTACCCCTAGGCCGAATTATTTCCACCCATGGCCAAATTTCACTTCCTCGGGCCGAATTACTTCGTCCTGGATGCAATTTTGCTCATATCTTGGATGTTTCCTCGACCTCTACATCGACACGCCTCCAAGTCAATTCAAGCCTACATCAGGTGCCAGTCTTGGGATGCCCCTGGCCCAGACTGGCCCCGTTGGTCCAAGATGCTAACGAATATGTTGGGCATCTTGGGAGATGCTAGGGAATATGCCGGGCATATCCTAAGATGTTAAGGAATATGCCAAAGGGATAAGACCAGTAACTCATTAAAGGACAAGATGACTAGGCAAGCCCCCACTAGACAGCTCATAGGAGTACTTGTGATGACATACCATGTCCCCTAGGCTCCCCTTTATAAGGAGCACTAGGGATAACGTTACATGGGAGGCCCCGAAGGGCTCCTCTCCCTCTGCTCACTAGGAGCATGGTTTATTCTTCCTCTGCTTGCTCCATGAGAGGCATAAGAGTACAGCTCAAGGAGCACCATTGTAGCCACAAGCATGGCAAGACATATGATATTAGATGTAGGAGTAGAGGTGTTATCTCATTATGAGAGCCTCGAACCTGGGTATATCGTGTCTCTCTGAGTTCTTTCGTATGAGGTCTTCACTTCATCATCCCTCCCCAGATTCCTCCATCATCCATCGGCCCCAACTTTAGCCTATACTAGGCATATGACGTGACACCACCACGACATTCACCATGATAAACGCCACGGTATCAAATAATCACAAGGTATTATTTCATCCACCCAGCTTGATTCCAAGCTTGGGGGGATCTATGAGAGCCTTGTAATCTATCTTACAGTTTTTAGCATGTTTACTTTTCTGCACGCATGTTAGACTTTAATTACCAAATTTGTATTAGTTGCATCAACTTCGAGCTCCCTTTGTTCAAGAGAAGATTTATATCCATTGAGTTGCAAGACTTTATGATAATTAAAGTTTTGTTTAGATTCATGATTATTATATTAGATGATTGAACTAGGTTGAATGTCATGATACTTGTACATCTGTCATGATTTTAGGGACTTCCACACCAATAAAAGTATTGATTAAGTTATGAGAAAAATAATTTTGGTAGCATATTATGATTAAGAGTTTTTGAAAGCCAATGAGGTAGTGAGCATGATCAAATAGTTGTATTAAGAGGAAAAGAGAAAGGGAAGGAATTAAAGTATAAACATATAAAAAGAGAAAGATAAGAAAAGTGATAAAAGTCATTTTATGGATTTACCTTCGCACCTAGGAGAATACCAAGCGAGGAGGAGCAATCAGTACCGATAACGATCAGTGGTATGGGTGGATCCCGCCCGTACCGTCCACCCGTACTAAGTGCCAGCGTGATCGCCTCGTCAAATAGTTTCTCCTGGCGAAGACGAGAGGGGGATACGACATTCATAGCCACCATAAACCACGACAAACCACATATGAAAGGGATCTTAAGGAGGAACTTGGCTGGGGAAAAATCCCAGCTGCTTCACAGATCATTGGAGGACAACGCATCATCCCCTTCATCATTAACCGATGCATCTCCATTACCACCATTACCCCATCTCTCATCTATTAGATCTTTTTGTAATTCCAGATTTAATTATGGTTTGCATTAGATCTATCTCTGTACTTTTATCCATTCACTTGATTATGATGATGTTGTTGATTGCTTCCATGTGTGAGTAGTTCCTTTGTTCTTGGGAGATGGAGAAACCCTAGCACCATTATGAATTTATAATTAAGATGATTTATTCTTGTGTCCATATGACTTGTTGGTCTATGACAGATTTATGATTTGTGTTTGATCTCTCTCTCTCTTTAGATGGTATGTGTACTTGACCACATATCATTTGCCCTTGGGACTAAAGGGAGAGAGAAGTCCTTTGGACGTGTCTTGGGATCGTACCCGGAATGGCCCCGTGACAGATTGGCGCCAGCTCGTAACCT
Source organism: Avena eriantha (assembly GCA_910589775.1). Taxonomy (NCBI): domain Eukaryota; kingdom Viridiplantae; phylum Streptophyta; class Magnoliopsida; order Poales; family Poaceae; genus Avena; species Avena eriantha. Next base: position 93,137,235 of record OU342741.1, read on the forward strand.
ACACGGTCAAAGTAGGATAAAAGATGGACTCCCTAAGCAAATTACGATATCCACGGGGAAACCCTAAATTGTGGTGGTTGGTATGGGTGATTTCTCTCAAACATCGCAGTGGTTATTTAGAGGTGACCTCACTCTTGGCACAACAAAGTTGCCTCCTACGATCCGTGAAGTGAACATGTTATTATGGAGCTCTCTCCACACATCTCATGACATAATAAGTATGTTATCTTGATTATTAATAACTAACAATCCATGCTAGTGGTGTATCCTACATCCCTGAGAACGTTTTAGCCCTATTGAGTTCAACCACGCTTTCATACAACCTTGTTATTTGTTTCCATTTACTTGTTTTAATTACTTTTCTGTAAAAAATCAAAAACCATTCAAACACCCTTTACTTGAGATCAAAGGTAGCTTACAAGTATCCTTTGGTAGATAGTAACAAGGGGCATAAAGACCTTTACCAATATCTCTCTGTGGGTTCGATATCTTTACTTTGAAACTAGCTACAATTGATGTGTGCACTTGCAGTCATTAGGTACCCAACACCGCCGGACATGCGGTGCATGCACAACTGGGTCCTAAGTGCCGGTGGCCAGACCATCCCACCTGTCCCCCATGGGCAAGCACGGCAGGCGGAGATCTACCGCCATTACTAGGAAGTCCTCTCATTGGAGGAGTAGAATGATCCCGCCTGGGATCTCGACAACGCGCCGGCGTGGAGTGCGTTCTTCGAGAACCAGCACTAGGCTCGCGTCGATGCCTACTACGGCAATGGCCCCCCACTGGAGGATAGCAACCTTGAAGGGTGGATCCGGTGGTGGAGCGCCCTAGGGCGGATGCTCGCCTGGGTCCTCGACTACATCGCCGCCGGCAACAACCCTCCGCTGAGGATGCCTCCTCGGCAGAGGTCGCGCTACCAGTACTAGCGGTGGGCGATGCGCCACACTGCCCTCTCTTCCTCGATGTCTTCCTCGTCGAGGACTTCGTTGCCTTCAGCCCGCTACTCCCCATACTCCATGCCGTCACGACGCTTCTCTGCTATCCTCGCCCCGGTGAAGGACGAGTACGAGGAGGCTCCAGCACAGCAGTCGCACTGGTGCCCCGGAGGCTCTAGGGGCAACGCGAGCCATCACCTCCCTATGGCCGGATGTGTGATGCAGCCCGTCTTACGGACGTCCCTACATCTACACCACCAAGTCCTCCAAGTGGACCAATGACTCGCGCGTGAGCCAAGCTCCTTCAAGCTAAGGTGAACTCGCTCCTCATTTCATGTGATTTCGATACATCCTTGGATGGCTTGCTACTTCATGCCAATACTTTGTGCATCCTCGGCTATGAACTCCATGAAGAAATGCCAAGAGAAGGAGCCAAGCCATCGCAAGACGAAGATCCAGCTCAAACCGGCGCCAGGCCTGGCGAATCGGTTCAACCGCCAGAATTTCCAGTGACAGCTCTGGTGGACCAGACCCACGACCGAAAATCCCGGCGAGCACCCGAACAAACCGGTGACGACCAAAGCCCACTTCTGTACGCCATTCTGGTTTCGACCGGAATAACCGGCGGCGACCGAAAATTCCGGCGCTCTTTCGGGCGCCACCGGACTTATCGCCGGAATGCCCCAGTCTTAAGTCAACTAAGGGTTTGATGCCCTAGAATATTCCTTACATCCAGACTTTACCTTTTGTACCCAAATTACCCATGTTTTAGTGGCTGGCCTATAAATAGCCCTCATCCTCCATTGTAATACTCAGACTTGGATAATTAGAATTAGAAGATATCCTTGTGCATCTCCCTAATTCTAATATCATGCTCCTTTGCTAAAGGAGCACCAATTATCCCCCACCTCATTAGAGTTTGCATCGTGCCTCCCTCGTTGTACAAGACCTTGGCATCGGAGCCCTTTGCCAAGACGTCAAGAACTCACCAAGACTCCCACTCGCCATGCCGATTCGAGAGAGAGAGAGAGATCTTTGCCCGACGCCGATCCTAGGGATTGCACCAGACCGGTAGCCGCCGACGTGAGCTATTTGTTTGTATCATGTCTTAATGTGTGTGTGAGTTCATCGTGTTCTCCGTGCGTGAGTTCGCGGATTTCATCCTCTCCCTCTTCCTCCACTCACCTTTGCCTCGATTTCCTAGGGATTCGTGAAAGATCGGGTCATCCACAAGGTTAGCCCTCAACACAGCGCCTCTCCGGGCCCCAACGCCAGGTGAAGAAGGAGTGGATGCCGCCGCCGGAGTACAAGGCGGACACCCTCCAGCTGAAGATCGACGAGGACCCGGAGGAGTTCTGGGGCCAGTGCGTCGCCGAGTGTGCCTCCTTCGAGGCCATGCCGCCAACGATGGACGCTTTCGCCGAAGCTTGGGCCGCGGAGGAGTACCGGCACGAGTAGGCCGAGCGAGCATGCCGCCTCGGCCTGTTCATCGACCTCGAGGGCGATGATGAGGGGCCGGCTGCTCGAGCTGGGGTAGCAATCCAGGACAGGGCTATAGCACCATGCCGCTGCGGCCGAAGCAGGAGCCCAGCGATGACGATGACTACACGGCGGTTATGTACCGTCGTCTTGGACTGGGCGGCCGTGCTCGGGGCCGCCACTAGTTTTTAGTTTTTTTTTTGATTTTTGTACAAACATGTTTGAACTGTTTCATATTTTCAAATGTTTGAATTTTTTTATAGCCCCCCCCCCCCCTCCCCCCCCATGGTGAACGAATCCGGCGCCTCCCATACAGCCGAAAATGAAGCCGTGCCGGACGCACAAGTGCAGATGCTCTAAAGTACATGGAGTAGATGAAAGCTTCACAAGGCTGCGTACCAATTAGGATCTACAGTTGATACCCGTGTTCAAACTTAAACACAATTAACACGTTGCAGACACTGCTCGAGTATATACATGACGATGAACGATGTGGTTAACATCCTCGTCCTCGGCACAGTCAAGCAACGCGTGCGGGCGGCCGGATCTCGCGTGCAACTGCACTCAATCATCTGCTACCCATACAACCACATGCATATGCTTAGCAGCAGCCACACCCAGCCACGTACGTACGCATATAACACACACACACTCTTCCGATCCCTTTGCTCGGTACGGTTCCTTTCCAAAACCAAAGACAGCACGCTTAGTTTTTCTGCCCGGCCGCTTTACTCGTCTTTCCTCCGTATATTTAGCCTTTTCCGCCGTGGCCACGCACTCACTGACCCGTGACCCGCCGGAGCACGCACGCACGCACGCACGACGGCACGAGACTTCACTTCACTGCTACGGCGGCCGCCGCGCGCGCGCTCGATCGAGCTCTAGCTAGCTACCCATGAACGCAGGACCACCACCACCATGCATGCATGCTCCACGGAACGATAAAAACATAAAGCTACGTGCCAAAGCAGCGAGTGCTGCCGCAACTAGCTAGCTTAGCGATCGATCGATCATCGATGATGCATGTGCACGGTCTTGTCATCGCTTTGGACCTAAGAGAACCCCTTTTAACACGGGCGATGCAAGGCAAGCACACTGTCACTGACTCGACCACCGGCGGCCCCTGCGAATGTGACCAGCATGTGATCGCCTCATTGTAGCCCTGATTCGTGACATATGCTTAAGTATTGGGGTTCCATCGATCCAATCCACGTATAATTTAAAGAATAGGAGGAGAAGAAGATTCACCGATTATTCACCACAAGTGGCGTTCGCTTTGAGCTTAGAGTATTATGCGTTGCAGCCTTAGATCGATAGATAGAGCATGTACACCAATCATTTGAAAATATCACCGGGAAAAGTGGGCTTGCTTTTTCCACGGGTTTGAGGTTAAGTGGTTGGCTCCCAAGCATTCCCTCTTATGCCTCCAATTATGCCAACCCGGCCAGTGTGTGTCGGTTCCTTGTTTATGCAACTCTAAGGCACAACAAAGCTAACTGTTCTTTAGCTTGGGCACACAAAGCATGGGCGATTGCACCTTAGCTAGCATCTTTCCACGCATGGCACCGATGATCGATCAAAGGTAATGAATTAGGTCAGGTCCCCCCACTTCATAAACCACCATTTGTTAGGTGCAAATTGAACCTGTGGTCGCCATTGGTACACACAATGGAAATGCTCACTGTATAGTATACATGTCATTATCAAAAGTGTCACTGACATGTGGCCTTTCAGGTACATGTTTTTTGTCTGTCAACTACTCCCAACGAAATTTTTACGCGAGTGCAGTTTTCGGGACCAAGGAAGTATATACTTTTTGCGGTTGCGGGGAGCCCATATGCATGCATCGTTCGTGAACAGTCAAGTGGAGTCCAACTCGATCGTCCTAGCCCTGTCCAGTTTTTGCAACGGGGCACTTCCTAAAACTGCTTTCCACACAGTGGCGTTCTTGTCTGCTAGCGTCGTTCTTGCACGTTAAGGCACGGAGCATTTCTAGTACGAGCTAGGCTGCCATAAAGAGGGCTTGTGCTATGTTCTCTATGTGCGTGTGTATGCTCCTGGTCCAGAGGCACGGGTGGTTGCCTTTGATCCATACCCTTTATCTTATTATTATGTCTTCTCTGTTGCCGATTCACCAGATCACATGGGTCTAAGTTAACCAAGTTCGGGGCCAGAAATTTCTACGAAATCGGATGGAGAATCTGATTAGCATTTGTATAGGGAGGTGCATGCATGGCGCATCTCGTGCGGTGACGCCCGCGTCGATGTCTCGCTCGTTTGGGTCAAAAGGGAAAGCCTTGAGAATAAAAGGAAGTTCGGAAAGAAGCAGCTCGCTCGTATACTCTAGCTAGCTAGCTTACTCTCTCTCCGGTGTATGTAGTGTAGGGCAGATTCGGTGACGAGAAGATTTGGTGTTCCCCTACTGTCTCTAGCTACTCCGTAATAAAGATCGATCATGAGCACATAATCGATCGTGCGTACGTGTCGCAACTTGCAAGTGAATCAATGCCGGTGCCGACCGATCGACGACAAAGCGTATATATGTACGTGTCTCGATCGGAATATATATGGTCGATCGATCCGTCAAGGCAGGCAGGCAGGCAGGCAAGAGTGGAATTAACAGCGCGCGCGACTACGACCATAAGATTTTAATTGGTCGTTGGGCCGGCCCTAGCTAGCCTACCCCACGATGAAGCTGTCGCGAAAATATACTGTCGTATACTAGGCTCATACAGTTGGTCGGAAGGTTAACAATTAAACCATACGAGAGGTAGCTGCTAGAAGTCGGTGATGCATGTGTATAGTGTGCAAAAGCCATAGTAGTAGTAATGTGGTGGAAGTAGTACTTCAATACATGAGGCGGATGCTGCGCCCGATCGATGGAAGCATGGGCGCAGACTGCCCGGCCGCAGACCTGCACCGGCCGATGGATTCGATACGCCGAAATTAATGAGACGCTGCAGGGGAAGGCTTTGGTGGTCAGGGCGGAACATGTGGGCTGCGCAGGGATCCATCTGCCGGAGAGGCGATTGGAGACAGATCGAAGCGCGCGCGCGGTGCCGTGGGGTCGGGGTGGGCGCGCACGCAGCTAGCGCAGCATGCCGGCATCGGCATCGGCACCGGCGCATTGTTTCAGCTGCGATCTGCCGCTCGTCGTCTCGTCTGTCGCGCGCGGGCGCATTCAATGAGGAGAGGAGAGGAGAGGAGAGGAAAACTACCGGCCGGCCGGTCTCCATCTGCTTCCCATATGCAGTAGTAGTAGTAGTATGCTGCATGGTCCCTCCCCTCCCCTAGCTCCCTCGCAGAGCAGGGCTCGACCGATCAGAAAAGCTAGCTCAGTCTCAGTCGCCCCACCATGTGGATCCTTGCCGTTTCTACCCATCGGAACCCGTGGAGAAATGGCGCCATCCAAAGTAGTACCCTCTACTATGCGCTCCTCCATCGCTCCGCTCGGGACCCTTTTCGACCGATAGGAACGTACGTTTTGGCACCACCCCATTGATGATGCATCCACGAATGCAGCAGCTTTAATTTCTCCCTCCGGCCGGCCGTCTCTTTCCTGGATGATCGAGAAGGAGAGCGAGTTGCATTGCATGGGAGATCCGTCGATCGTCTCGGTAATCGGCCGTATCATGCTTCTGCGAAATTTACTCCGGTACCGGCCGCGGCTGGGCTGCATTGATCGATCTGAAGGTGCAGGCTTGGCCGTACTATACCGGGGCATGCCAGCAAGCCGGCCGCGCCGGCCGGTCCAGCCGCCGAGCTAGTTCTGACTTGTCACACATGCATCCATCCATGAACTATTGGCGCATCCAACCGAGCAAAGCCATGCTGTACAATCGTACATGCACTGTGCACAGTACACTTTGCTTTCGGCTCGTCCTGCCCTTTTTTGGCCTCTCGCTTAACCGCATGCGTTTCCACCAACCACAGTAACTGCGACTAATTAACCACAGGCTAGCTAGTGTGGTACTATGCATAACAATCACTTAAAGTTGGATCATCACAACATGAATCACACCACATCCCATCAGAAGTTGATGAATGATGAGCACGCAAACAACAACAAGGATTTCCATAGCTAGTGCGGGTGAGAAAAAGGAGGGCTACTTTGTCACTCCCATTTCTGTCATAGCTAGGGAAAGGCTAATTACAAGGCCTCGATCGCCAGAAGGATACATTAATAGAAACCTTCAAAGCCGAGGCCTAGGGCCACCGCTCGATCGATCTGGGATCTTATTTGTCGACCCCAGCACACACGCACGCGCACGCATGCATTTCTTCTACTAATTAATTAACACAAGAGAAAGAAAAAAACGCAAAGTCCAAGACTTGATCTAGCTTAATTATATAGCTTTGCTCTCAGGCTCCATGTCGAGTTAGAGCTATAATATCAGCTGGTTGATGCGATGAACTAGCCCCTGCTCGTCCCGTTGCTCTTCACCAGCTTACGAAGGAAGTCTTTCACCTGCATATATGTGCCACACACACTAATAAGGTTAAATTACATGTCAAAATCCATGACTAGAAGAAAAGTAACACCTAACTTTCCATTGCCTTATTTTCTCCAAACAATAAACTTTACGGGGAAGCAGTTGTTCGAGTGTCATGCACCTAACTACTAGCTCTGCTGCTCTACAATCTACTATGGGTCTAGCTAGACACTAGACACTCCACAAGAATAGGCATGCAGTTACTACATTCCATATATACGCATGCAGCGATGCATAAGTGTAACAAATCGTGGTAAGTATATATAGGATGGTGTTTATAGTCGTATAGTATACCTCTGCAGGCTCACGCAGAGAGTAGGATGCACTGGTCTCCTTTGGAAACTTGGTGACAAGTATCCCGATGCCCTGTCCCATGTTGCGCAGCACCTAGAGTTTCATTTTCGGAAAAGAAAAAAAAGGGAACGAGTATAAAAGCATCAGTTCATCTGCTTTTCTCTTCTGTAGCATCGGTGCAAAAGTGAAGGTGATTTATGCGTGCACAGTGCAGCGCGCACTATACGAGAGCACGTACCTTGAACGCGTCCTCGTCGGTGCGGTCATCCCCGATGTATATGGGGAAAACATCGCCACGCCCAGCAAAACCTTCAATATATAGAAAAATGCAGAAGAGATATTAGGACATTTATTATTTATACTTAATAATAATAACAAGGTACTAATAAATACTAGGATTATACTAGGAAGTAACTGAACATGAGCTAGCAACATCGTTTGGGTGTCGTTTGGTGTAACGCATACCGAGAGACTCGAGCAAGAACTCTAGGGCGTTGCCCTTGTCCCACTTGATGGACGGCCGGATCTCCAGCACCTTTCTCCCCTTGGTGAGGCAGAGGTCCGGGTAGCCGTCCAGCACCGCCCTCACCTCCTCGCCCAGACCATCCCACTCCTGCATGCATGCCGAAGTTAGGCAAAGTGTACTTATTAACCAGGCGATTAAAACGTGTGTGTTGTATTTTTGGTATGAAATCGAAAGTCAGGGTGTAAATTCACCTCCTCGGCGACGCAGCGGAAGTGCACGGAGAGGCAGAACTTGTTGTTCTCCACCGTAGCGCCCGGGATGGACTGCATCTTGGCCGTCAGCGTCTGATACACCTGGACATATATATTTGGCAGGAAAACTTTGTCAGCAAATCGTATACTATATATGCAGTATTTTACACTTCAGCAACTTTGTTAAGTATATGTGTCGCGGTAGTCTAGAATAAGTAGTGTGGACTGCGGACCGCTTTGCGAGAAAGTGCACCGGTTCAAGGGTTGATTAATTCATTCTCAGGGAAGACGATTAAGTAGTACCTCCTGAATGACAGGCAGGAACTCGGTCGCCGGCTGGCACAGAACCTCGTCAGCAGCCTGCGTACACAGATCAAGCAACCACCAATACCAAATCATCAGACGTACTGTCAACAAGGTGATACGTACTTGATTAATTAATGCATACTAAAATGTGTGCAACTTATGACCAAGGAAAAGTCCCTTTCATGGGAGATGTCGTGAAGAAAAGGTACAGACTGTAGTGGAGAGAGAGAGAATAAGTCAAGACAAAAAGTTTTTGAAGGGAGGGAGGGAGAGGGAGATCGATGTGGACTAACTAACCTGCTTTGCCTTGTGGTTGGACACTGTCGTGGGGCCCTTGATGTCCATACCGTGGCTCCCGGCGTAGTACAGCTCCTCCAGCTTCACAAAGTTAAACACCTGTATATGTGTGTATATTGCACCATAAATAAATTACTTTATATACAGTGTAGTATTTCTTGTAGTAGCAGGCAAATCATGGTAGAGATCGAGGGGTAGGGGGGTAGAACATTTAAAGAAGGAAAAAGAACAACAAGCAAAGGGTCCAGGCCTTTTTGTGGGACGCTCATTAAAACGCTTCCTCTTTGCATGTACTGTTGTGTCTATCGCGTCTAGGTTCACGCTCGCTCGCAGCCAAGCCTAGAAAGGCCGCATGCATGCCATGTCATGCATGTGTGGACGGTAATAAAATCACGCGCAAATATTACAAAACGGAAACCTGGAAGATTCCTTTTACAGTGTGCAAAGGGCCCCGGAGCAAGAGGAGGAAAAAAAGGGCACCAAAAAAAATGTAAAAGCAGCATCGGCAGCATGCAAGGGACCAAGAAGAAAGTGGAATAGAAATTTGGTGGTGCTGGAATGTACCTTGTCTCTGCATCTCCCACTCACGATGGCGGTCGGGAAATGCTGGGCCACGGCCCTCACCGCATCCCTCATCTGCAGTCAAAAAGAAAAAATAAACCGCGGTAAGAATAACGACATGGGGAGAGAAGTAGCCAGGGAGCGCCTAGCTAGCTTGCAAACAGAAAAGAGGGGATCGATCGAAGAGGAAACCGACGTCTTCAGTCATGACGGCGCTCTCGGGGTCCTCCACGATCGGCGACAGGGTGCCGTCGTAGTCGAGGAACATCACGATCTGCTTCCCCCTCGCCGCCCCCAGCACGGCCTCGAACCACTCCAATGCAGACGGGTGCTTCTCCTGCGATTTTTCAGACCACGATTATTTCTTCAGTCGGAGAAGATAGGGAGAGAGAGACCAAGACGGAGCCATGCACGCATATATCTGAAACTTACGATCCAGTCCTCGTGGTCGGCGCCGGTGGCGAGCTTGGCGTGGCGGGGCGAGGAGGCCTTCATGGAGTCCAGCAGAGACCCGGCCCTAAGCACCCCCGAGGCGGCCAGGTCCATGCGGCCCAGGGCGGCCTTCCTGCAGTCGCGCGCCCTGGGCGGCGGGAACGACGAGAAATGGCGGGCCGCCTGCGCCGGCGCCGCCACGGCGGTGACCGTGTCCTCAGCGGTGAAGGCGGCGTGGTTCGTCATGGCAACAACACACAGGGGAGATCGAGACCGAACAAGCGGCGGGAGAAAAGCTACCAGATGCGGGGGCTACGTCGGAGCAAAGAAAGAGGGGGGAGATGCTTCGATGGCGACGGTTTGGGGACTGTGGAGGAAGGAGAGGAAGGTGGTTTGATGATTGTGGGCGGTGGACGCCAGGCCTATATATAGGGATGGAGGGCTGGCCCACCTCTTGGAATTTCTCATGTGTAATTTTGGTTCCATGGAGATGCCTTAGGGGCTTAGAAATTGAAGAAATAGCCATTCTGCCTTCACAATTCCATGCATTTGCAAATCATGTTAATTGAGTTGCATATGACTCTTGTATACTTTTACAAGTTAGAGTGTGTTGATATACTTGTTCCGACGTACAAAACGTGTTGCCACAGATATATCTTCTGCGTGTTTCCGCAATAACGCCATATCAGTTTACAGATCGGGGATAATAATGCCATCTAGTGGTGTATCTTTTAGGCGGAGCACCGGCCAAGACTCGGGCAGGTTACACATGCCAATGCGGCGTGGTACTTTCCACGTGTTGTGCCTACTGTTAATTACGCGAGTTAAATGTGCAAACAAGTTTTTTTTCAAGAGTTAATGGCTCGAATGTTTGTACTTCAGTATCGTCGCGTGACCCTTTTTCCCAGGCACCTATTTTGGCCGCCTGTGCATGAACCTCGTGATGGAGGAGAGACCTGGGCGAAGATGGCGTGGAAGGGTGGCCAAGCCTCGCACCTTGAAACGGTTGTGTCGTTGTCCGATCCTTTTTTTTCTTTGCGAAATGAAATAGCTCTATCATCCTCTTCAATATATTTTATAACGTTGGCAAATGGAGGAAGGATTTATCCATTGGCTATACGGTATTAGATAGACCACTCTAGTATATATGTTTTAAACCGGATAGCACCCAGTTTAGTCTGAGCGCTTCCAACAACTCGAACTCGGGTGGACTGGCACGGCACCCTTTGCTCTAGCCACCAAGCCAGCGACTGGTTCTCAAAGGTTTGTGTTATTCATAGCCAAGGGGATTCGACCTACGGATCTCACGGACGGATTCAACGTGTGCATGCCTCTGCGCTGCTGATGCGTTCATTGAATTTTTTTTTGATAACCCTCTTCAATATTTCTTTGATCTAGTCACAATGCACCGCATTGATTTCATACATTTTGCCCGGGAAGTACATAAATTTCCTTAGTGCCAAAGACAATTTAATCGCTCCCTAAATAAAAAGATACTTGTGATCATAAATAGGAGAATCTGTGACCAGTATATATAGGCATGCAATTAAATCCCTGGACAGTCCAGATATATACAACACTTAATGATGGAGATTCTTTCTTTGCGTGAATTTAAGGTCCGAATGCGATGCAGTGTACTGATATCCCAAGTGTACAATTTAGTGAAACGGACTAACATCATGAAAAGCCCATACCCTAATATCAACGATCCCAATTAAATCCCGCAAATCCGTTTTGATTCCATCGGGCGCATATATTGTGACGCAAACAGATAATCAATATCTACCATCTCTTATACGTTACAGCATTTGTGAATATTTCCCTTTTTTCATCCTGAGATTTGTGAATAAATTAGCATGGACTTGTCGTGATCAAACAGAGAGGCCAAAGCATGGACTCGCTTGAGACAAGAGTCCACCTGGGCCTACAAGTGCGCTCTGTCGCCAATACCAGCTGACTCGCCGGGCCCGGCCCGAAAAGGGCCACGTGTTGGTCGTGGCCTCGGCGCACGCGGCCAGGGCCCAGGCGCCTACGTACGGTACGCCACTACCCCTCTGGCCTGGCCTTCTGCTGCCACTCACACCAAAAACAAAAGGAAAATAAAAAGGCTCCAATCCCCTGGTCGAACTGGTCCGATTTGACCATTTGACCCCGACCGCCATGTGGGGGCCGGCCGCTTCCAACCCACCCATGTACCGTGAAAATCTTTGTTTGCTCGCCTCCTGCTCAGGACTCGGGACTCGGGAGTAGCCGGCTTTCTACTGTATTCAAAGATTAACATAAAAAAAAATGCATGGTAGAATTGGGCCGAGATCTTGGATGCAAGTGCATGCGTGCGTTTTGTTTAGCTTTTTCTGCATGGTTTCCGCTGCCTTTTGGTGATCTACTAGTGGTGGTGCGAACTAGCTTTTTCCCGCGCCACATATGATCGATGAACTTTTTCTAGGGACCGATCGATACCTGCAGCTACCGCCCCCGGGAAAAATCTCTCTATCTATGGGCTGTTTTGTCATGCGTCCTTTCACTAATGTGGCAGCACTCCGCACTAATAATTTGCATCATGTTGCTAATCAAAGCATGCACTGTCGCTCATGACCATGCCACGATCAAGGAAAAATAAATAAATTCCACGAGGCATTTCCATGTATTGTCAATTGTCATACTCTTTATACTAAACAATAATATGGAAAACTTCGCTCCTGCCTTGCCCAACGAGGACGAGCAGGAGCCGACATAATCGCCCGCCGCCTCCCCCTGCCGCCGCCGGCGGCACCCCTTCCACTGGCGAAGCTAGCCTAGATTTTAGGGGGGGCAAAATTGAAAAGATGGATATTTGGGGGGGGGGGGGGGGAGGGGGGAGGGGCAGATTACTCTATTTCTTCACATCTAGGTCCCTACTAAAAAATTTCTTCACTAATTCCTCAAAGTCTGGGGGGGCGGTGGCCCCTCCTGACATACACATAGCTCCGCCACTGACCCCTTCTATCCCTCACCGGTGCACGATTCTGCTCATAGTTGGGTGGTGCGGCTCAAGCGACGTGGGTGTGGCTTCGTCCGGGGACTAAAGGCTTGGTGACGCAAGCTTTCGGTGGGGCAGCATGGGGCACGGCTGGGCGGAGGCCGTCCTCCACACTTCTGGGAATTTCAGGCCATCTGGGACGATGACGACCCTGTGATGGCACCGTTTACAGGAGATGGTGGTTATGGGAGCTCGATTGTGGGGATGGTGGCGACGACGGCTGGCATGTTACAGCGTGGCTGCGGGTTTTACGGGCGCATACCCAATTGAGACTCGTGTGTCCTACTGTCGCGTGCGGTCAACTACCGCCTTTGGTGGTGGAGGAGGCGGTTCCCTCCCGCGCGGCTGCGGTACGACTGACCTCATTCCAGGCTGCCATTCGCCTCAGTCTTGCTGGCCTCGTGACGGTAACTTCGGTGAGATGATGATGGTGGTTTCGTGATCATAGTTGCGCATGCTGCTAGGCAGCGAGTTTGGTGGTGTTGAGGCTTGAACCTCGCCGTGCTCCTTAGCAACAGAGCGTCTGGGGTTGTGGATAAAACTTTTTCGAGAGAAATCCTTGTCAGCTCACCGATAGCGACACGGTGTCGCCTTCGGGTGGTACCATTTCTTCCTGGAGGGGCGTCATGGCTACCCTTCATCCACTTCCCTCTATATACCACGGGAAACTCTAGGACTAGTGCGCTGGTCCGGACAACAGTGTTCACTTCCTTCTTCAAGGTGTTGCTTAGTACTTGACGATCTGGTGCTAGGAGCACGGTGGAATATCTTTGGAGGGTGCAACAGTTGCAAGTCTCTTTCGCCTATGTCTCCTTTGTTTCTTTATTTTTTCTTTTGGGCTTGCCTTTGCTACTGCCCCAATATTTGTTTGTTTCGAGACTTATTACATCATGTGGTTGCTATATTATAGCGAGGCGAAAGTCTATGTCGAACAGAGCATTGATATGTAGTACTTAGTGTTTGTCATGTCTTAGAAGTCAAAAGTTCTTTCTTGCTATTTTACTTTTTGTCTGCATTTCGTACTCGGTAATTTTCTAGACTAAATCTAGCTAGCGTCGACCTGAGTAGCACAATTTCGTACACAAAACATAAACACGCATGTAGAAGTTTCAGAAGCAAGCATTGCGCAGACATCTATTCAAATGGAATCGGTCCCAATTTCCAAAGATTCTACCGTGAAAGCTCTAGCTAATTCGTTGGCCGGTCGCGTGCTCCCACACGTACGTACACATACGCGCGCGCGGCACAGTGTGCACGTTGCCTTGACTCGTAAAAAAAAAACACTTTAGTTAGCTTGCTAGGTAGGGAATATATCTGCGCGTCGTACGTACGTCCAGAGATTGCGCCAAAAACTTTAAAGACTTTGGAACCAAAGAGGCGTGCTCTACTAAACTCGCATGTGAAGCTACCATATATGTTGGTCTCTGTTCCAGTGTGCCATGCACGCGGCCGGCCCCACACCACCCTTCTGCTCGCTTTGCAGCGGCTGGGAGACTCTCGCAAGTCCAAGTCTCTACCGGCTCCAACCATGACTCGGACCATGCTTTGCATTGCAAGTTGCATGCATGGTGTCTCGTGCGTGCACAATAAAAATGTGGCATTTTACTTTGCGTAACCTTGAGTAGATTGAGAAAGCACACATGTACTAACAAACAGGAATTAGCAGCAGCACCGATACTGTGCGTGCATGGGCAGCTAGCTGTCCCTGGACGTATCGTAACAGAATGGTAGGTTTTGGAGGGAAAATCTTGTGTGATCAGCTAACGTCTCTGACACATGCACACCGGCGCTCAGTTGATCATGGGAACAGCTAGGTAGCACCTGGAACTGCATGTACTACCGGTACATGCACGCATCAACACCCGGAGATATGACGAATAGCGCTCTATCTAGCTGGCAGGGACGCACGCAGGCAAAATAACACATTCTTCTTTCTTGGCCTACAAGTAGTAGCGGCTGGGAGTACAGTACCTGGCACATATGGCTGTTTGATCTGCAACTTTCAACCAGCAAGAAGGAAAACAAATATAGTTGGGTGTAGTATATTCTTTCATGGGCCTACGTGATTCTAGACGAAGAAACACTCCCGGTGTTGTCTTGGCAGCGGTTGGTGTTGCAACTATAAGGTTTTAATCACTGTAGCGGGATACTTTGTTTTTTCTTCTTATCTTTTTGTTGTCAGCTGTGTGAATCCTTAATGATATTAGGACATTTCGTTGTTTGAGAGCATAAGTGTAATGTATCTCCGTGATATCATTATATTCCCTTGGTCGAAATAAAAGACAGCGAAGGCATGCTTTCCCTCATTTCTATGCATGCTCTAGCGAGCTAGCATCCTGCAAGGGAACGTGCAATGTAAGTTTAACAATTACACCTGCGCTGTTCTTTTATGTAAACTAAGCACATACACCTTTTGACGCTGGCATGGTCAAAGGGCCGCCGCGTCTATGCATGTTCTACAACCTTACAAGCCATAGCCATGAATGCATGCAAGCCGACGCGCGAGTGGCCACAAGGTAGTTTTTTACTTGTTCAAACGTCATGTAGACATACTGTCTTTGAGTCACGTATGTGTGAAGCGTGTAGGCCTACACGCCTTCGCATGCATGTAAACAGACATACTATTGTCATCGGAAATAAGAGGAAGTCACAGCAAGTGAGGTAATCGATGACATTATGAACCTGCAGGAGTCGTTTTCAGATGTTACCCGAAGCAGACGATCAATCAGGTTAAATAAGTAATAACTTGCATACTAGTACTAGCATGGACATGTCGCAATGAATTTTCAGTTAGCGCGCATCTGATGGGTAGTTGCATATGTCGCCCATTATTCCTCTTTCAATTATCACACATGCACACTAGAGACCTGGACTAGATACGTAGAAAAAGAAGAACAGCCCAAGATTTCTTTGTGAGGCGTGCAAGACACAGACACTAGTCGCATGGAGACACTGAATAAGTCCTCAGGAGCTTTGGCGCTGGAGCACGGACGGACGGAGAGCGCTGGGCACCGTCCAGTACAGCTAGGCATCCTCCATCGTTGTCTACACGTACGTGGTGACTCATGACAGGAACCGGATGCAGCGAGCTAGCAGCATTTTGGTACGTGCCGCAGGGAGGGAAGCTGACGAGGATTCGAGGAAAGTACGTACGCGCGCGCTAGCTTCACCAGATTTCATAGTTTAGTATATGTTCGCTCGAAGCCAACAAGTGGTCTTCGTTTTTTTTATATCAAGAACAAGTGTCTTCGTAGTGTTGCTCTACGCACGTATTGCTGATCTGTCGGGAGTATATATAATGCTAGCTACCTTGCCGTACCTAATTAATCTTTGACGTTCCCGTATCTTGACAAATTTACATGACGACATTACCGATGCACGGTTCCGTTCGTTTGAACACAAAGGTCGGTGTTCCTCATATACTCATCGCACACCACGTACGGCAAGCTAGCTAGCTTCCTAGTTAAGCCTAATCGGAGAGAGAAAGCAACGGGTATACTAATAGTTTCTTGACGAAGAAGAAGCTCAGCTCTCTCACTAACCTTTGCCTCTGGAATCTCGTGTGTGTAGTAGTTTATTGGAAGGAAGGGCAGGCTGTTCCGTAGGGTAACCGGGGCGAGAAACCCGGGAGCGGGGAGACACTTGTATGGCTCGCAAGACCGGGCCGGGGGCCCATTGTTTAGGGATCCCCAAAAGAGATAGCCGTACGTTTGATTGACTCTTGATCCACTTGGATCTGTACTGGAAGGCATGCGAATATTCCCGTGTCCCAGCACGAGTCCAAGGGAAAACATTCCGCCACGGCCACGCATGTGAGGCGAGATCCTTGGTGTGCCCCGGATCCTAGACCGCCACCCGAGTCCATGGGCTGGCCGGGCGGGTCAAAGAAAGAAAGAGGGCAGTGCGCGAAGCAAGTACACGGCCGACCGGTGTGTGTACTTATTGCCATTGTCTCTTCCCCCGGTCCGCTCCAAAACAATGTCAGGCGCGCACATGCATGGTGGGCTGGTGGCATGGTGCACCGCCGCCCTGGACTTGGACGAGCCCTGTTCGTCGTGCAGTGAAGGGAACCACATATGCATGCAACGTCATTGCAAGAGCGATTTAATACGGTAGGCTACGTACTGCGTAAGGTACTAAGGTTGTTGATTCGAACAGCGGCGAAGCGTACGTGTAGGCCGGCCGGCCAGCACGCGGCCGCGCGCGCATGCCGGCGTCCGGTGGTGCGCAGCTAGCTAGAGCGCACACGGACCCGGTAGACTAGGAACAGCTAGAGCTAGGTAGGCGCGGCGCTCGGCTCGCCACGCCGGTGGTCGGCGCGCCGAGCGCGCACGTTCCGAGCGAGCGGCAGCGACCGGTCGAAACAGGCCTACCTAAAGTAAAGCGCGCGTGCACGCGCCGACGGCGAGACGACGTTCGCGCCATGCCGATCGAGCCGTGGAAAAAGGTACGACTCGGTGCGACGGGGAGACGACGCCCGCCGAGTGCAGGCGCCCATGCTCTGGTCCATGAAGACGCTCGATCTCGGTTTTGGGTCCCCTACCACCAACGGCGTCGGTCGGCGCGCGGTCGGAAAGGGCACGTACGTACTACTAGTACTACTGCACAGTGTACTTAGCTATACAAGTACTGTTGCTGCATGCGCGACCGCGGTTAGTTGCTCCGGCTCGTCGCAGTTGACACATGCCTATATTCGCCTATGCGCTATGGAGGCAAGGGAGGCAGCGCGACGTGGAGGCGTGTGAGGGCTAGCGCTGGGTCTGCGTGCGTGGGGCACGGCACAGGGCATACGAGCGACGGTAGGCGCTAGACGGCATACCGAATCCACCACGACGAGGCTAGCATTTGTTGCCAACAGACTTGCGGCTCTGACGTTCTGGAGCTGTAGCTCTGGGCGGTGCTGACAGACCGTTGGGTCGACATCAACCGTTTTTAACCGTCGCATTTAAGTGTTGCAGGACATAAAACGTGGCATTTAAGAGGGAGGAAAGAGACAAGTGGACAACGACCCTCTCTCTCCTCTCAAATCTGTGCGCTCACTCTTATTGATCCAAATTAGCTTGACTCACATTTGTCTATATTCGAAATATTTCTAGACATGTTTTAGTGTTAGATACATCCGAATCTATACAAAACTAAGTCAACTAATTTGGATTGAAGGGAGTAATATTTTTAGTGTTGTAATAGTGTCGACACTTCTGTGCAACGTGCCACCGTTGTCATAGTGTAGAAGCCAGTGCATCTTCTTATTGATAACAGAAACTATTATCTGACAACGTACATCTTCTTATTGATTTGCCAGGAGTACTTAACTTTTTAACAAGAAATTGTACATAAATCAAAACAACCTTACGTTCCTCAAAGAATTGATACCAACTACAGGAACTTTTAGTACTCCCTTCGTCTCAAAATAGATGTCTTAAATTTGTTAAAATTTAGATAAATCTAGACACTATTTAGTATAAAATTTTCATTTAAATTTAAAAAAATCTGAGACATCTATTTCGAGACGGAGGGAGTAATTTAAGAGATGAGCGGACTGCCACCAAATTAGATCATCATAAGAGCAAAGCATAACGGTGTGCCGAGGAACATAAAAGGTAATCTACAATAAGCAACATACAATGTCCATTTCTTAACTTTTGCCTTTTCTTCGAAACAACTTCTTTGATCTTTGCATGCCCAAAACACATGCTAAGATCAGCACAAAAAGGGCAAAGAATTTTTATAGAAAATGTGATGGAAAAGATATACTTACGAATAATTTCTACTTGGTTTAGTTACATTTTGGAACCATGTGAATCCAAGAAGCCCGGTAATAGCCATGTAATTTGCTTCCGTGTTCCACATGAATGGGGTAAAAAAAAAGTACGAATAACGTCAGCAGTTTGAAGGATTCAACTACTTAATTTTTCCTACAAGATCCTTTGGATCACAAGTGGTGGGTTGCCAAATTGCTATGGACTGCATTTCTATGCCCACTGATTTAACAAGAAACTCCACAAGATTGAGCGCATAACTAAATTTATTTGGTCTTTAGAAGTGGTTCCAACACATTCTTCTCCCTCTCTCTCTCCCTCTCTCTCTCTCTCTCTCTCTCTCTCTCTCTCTCTCTCTCTAAGCTCTACCCTTTCTTTCCCATTACTAGGGAAAACCTTATAGCCGGATTCCTTACCGCCTGCAAAAATTATTTGGTCTTTAGAAGTGGTTCCAACACATTCTTCTCCCTCTCTCTCTAAGCTCTACCCTTTCTTTCCCACTACTAGGGAAAACCTTATAGCCGGATTCCTTACCGCCGGCAAAGTTGGCACGGGGGTCGCCGGCTGTAAGGCCATCCAGGCCTTCCTCGCGTTACCGCCGAGGAAACCGCACCGGGGCTAGTCCAAGTACCACCGGCGATCTGGGATTGCACGCGTCGGGGCTGTGGCGGGCCGCGTGCCACCGGACTGGCCGACCTTTAGCGCCGGTGAAACCAGACCGTGTTCGCCGGGGCTACCGCCCATTACCACCGGCGAATACATGCACTGCTCTCCGGGGCAGTGGTGGGTTGGATGAGCCCACCGGGCCAAAAGTTTTTTGCCCACGCTTCTAGACTCGTCGGGGATAAGAGCAATACCACCGGCGTATATAGTGTTGTTCGCCGGGGGTATTTTCCTCCATCTAGCACACCCCACTTCACCCCTCCTTACCGCTGACGCCTAATAGTTGTGTTCGTCGGGGGTAACCTAGCACTTAATGTACAACACCTGCCACCACCTCCTCACTCACTCTCTAGCTCACTTTTCATGGCAACTCATCCCAAAGCTTTGCTAGCTCATTCCCCCACTTCTCCCCACCCAAAACCAACCAAGTTTGATATATTTGAGCCAATAATGTCGCTCCCCTAGCATGCACGCGCACTAGTAGATCTAGCTTGCAAGATCTAGATCTATCTCCCCGCCACCTTTCCTACTTCTCTCTATTTATAGATCTAGATCTCAAGCATAAGACCCCGACAACACACACTCTCTTTGGTCGCCGTGTGGCGTCTCTCCGGTGCTCTTGGAGCTCGCGTCAACTGATAGGTATAACATGAGGAATGTGCGCATGAGTTGGCGACAAGTCGCGGTGATATCACTTGTGATGGCGAAAAGCGGTTCCATGAATATGTGGACCGTTTTGCATTTTCTTTGATGTACAGGTAAAATGAGTTGCCAATGTTTCGCCGAAATATCGATTAACTTCCATTCTGGCGAATTTTTGGCACTCCGGCAAGACATTTTTTAGCAAAGGTCATGCTGAATTTTTTCGTGAAAGCCGAGACGACGGTTCTAATCAATTATATTATCGTGCAAGCGGCGATGGTCACGAGATGAAGGAAAGCATCTTGGATAGATATGTGCAACGCACGATGGCCGATATGTATCGAAATAACCACATGGAAATAAGATGTCCATATCGAAGATGCAAACTATCATCATTGTTCGACCCCTTCTCAGGCACAGTGAATCAGCACCTGCTTGGGTATAGTTTCATGGAGGGCCACACTTAGTGGATGGGTGATGATGAAGATTATGATGACGATGAACATGAGGAAGAGGATGCCGATCAACACAAAAATTAAGATGAGGAGGAAGATCGGGACGTTGCACACGACGATGGTGATGAAGAAGGCCGGGAAGAAGTACATGCGGACGACAAGGACTAGAGTAGGAGTACCCCGCTAACCGCGTCCGTGCATGACCCTCATGTTCAAGAAATTATTCTCGGCAACGCATCGACCGACCCTAGATTCACCGGTAGACGGAAGTCTAAGCTGGATCAACTGGAGGTAGACTCGAGAACTCCGTTGTATGATGTAGGTCATGGGCCGGAGGAGACCCGCCTAAGAGTAACTCTCGATCTTCTAGAGATGAAGGCAAAACACGGATGTACCGACGCCGACATGGACGATCTCTTCCGATACTTGAAGAAGCGCTTTCCTAAAGATAACATTTTGGCCGGTAGCCTATAGGAGGCCAAGAAAGTCGTGCGGCCTCTCGATTTACCGCATCAAAATTACCAGCCTGCATCAGTGACTGCATGATTTACCGGAACAAGCACAAGGACAAGACCACATGCCCATTGTGTGGGGAACCTCGATACAAGAGAGGGACGAGAAAAGCTCCTCGAAAAGTTGTGTGGTACTTGCCGCTTAGGCCACGACTTCAACGGTACTTTGCGGACCACAAGGAAGCAAAACTCATGCGCTGGCACATGAAAAGGAAGGAAGCAGTGCTCAAGGATCCTATATGGGTTGAAAAACCAATGCTGACACACCCTTCGAATGCAAGCCAGTGGAAAGCATTAAACAATGAGTACGAAGAATTTGGGAAAGACCCAAGAAACATCAGGCTTGGTGTGAGCACCGATGGGTCGAACCCATTTGGCAACCAGGGCAGCAAGCACAACACCTGGCCCATGTTTGTGTGGATGTACAACCTCCCCCATGGTTGTGCCTGAAGAAGAAGTACATACACATGAGTATTCTAATCCAAGGACCGACACAACCAGAGAGCGATCTCAACCTGTATCTCAAGCTATTGAAGGAGGACCTAGCCATCTTGTGGGAGGAAGGGGTAGAAACATGGGGCACCTACCTCAAAGAACCATTCCGTCTGAAAGCCGTGGTGATCGTGATGGTGCAGGACTATCTCGGATACAGATATATTGTTGGAAATATGCCCTAGAGACAAATAGTAGTAAGGACTATTATCATATTTCATATAGTTTATGATTAAGTTTTATATCATGTTATAACTGTATTGAGTGGAAACATCAATACACGTGTGATATACAAACAAACCAGGGGTTCCTAGTGAAACTCTAGTCACTAGTTCATTGGTCAACATATGATCATGTTTCCTGATCATGTGGCATTTATGCCAGTTGGAAATGAGGTCATCTCATTCTGAGAATGAGATGATGAACCAATACCCAACCTAAACATCGTGATTCGATCATGTCACAAAGTTCAAGTTACGATGATTAGAAAAGGACCCTCGTAGACTATTCCTTAGACCGTGAGACTATATCAATCACTGTCTCCCGAGAGTGCTTAGATAGCATCAAACGCCATCTGCTAAAAGGGTGGTTATAAAGGTGTGTTCAGGTATTCGGAGGAAACCGTAGAGGCAATATATGTCAAGAGCGGGATTTGTCCGTCCATATGACGGGAAGATACTCAAGGGCCCACTTGGAGAAGTTATATCCAATAGATGCGCAGCGTGTGATTAGATCACGGGGATATCACTTGTCGGAACGAGTTAAGTAGCATTGTTCAGTAACGAGATTGAACATGACATGGTGATGTCATTGATCAGATCTCGGGCAATGCAAGTATCGAGAGACAAAGGGAATAAAACATGACTGTCCTGGTTCAAACGACGAAAGATCTTCGTGGAACGCACAGGGGTCACATGGCCATCCAGGTCCCTCTGTTGATCATTGGTGTGGGAGTGTCCTGACCATGTCTGGAGTGTTCCCGAACCGTGGGGTATCACGCTTAAGGTCTTGATGATGCTTAGAGAGTGTTTATAGGATCGGTAGAATCACCGAATAAAAGAAGGGAGAAAACCGGAAGGGTTTCGGTAAGTCCGAAGGATGTCCGGAGTGGAGGTGGAAGATGTTCCATGGCCACGGAAGTTGAATAATATGTGAATGAATGTAAAATATTGATTTAATCATTTATTCATAATTATTTAGTAAAGAGAAAATCAATTAGAAGGTCAAAAGGCTTAATGGGCCAATTCCGGAGGGAGAGGGCCCATTAGGGGAAAGGAGAGAGGGCGAGGGGCCAAAGGGGGAGGCCGGCTTGGCCTATCCCCCCTCCCACGGGGCCCACTAGGTGGCCGGCGGCCACCTCCTCCCCCTCCTCTCCTTTAGTCCCACCCCGGGACTTGAGGGGAGGTAGTACCTCCCCTCCCCCTATATAAAGTGGGGTATTTGGCCTAGAAAAATACACCAATAATCAATAAAGGTCTCCCCACTTTTGGGAGGACCTCCAATTGATATTTTCTCTCTTCCCCTCTCTCTCTCGTGACCGTGGTCCCAAGTCTGGACTGCGCGAGCGAGAGACATCTTCACCGCGGAGCGCCGTTGCGCTGCGGGATTCGGATCCGGTAGCTCTACTTCCGCAACTGCTGCTGGATTGGGGAAGCGGGAGTCATCGTCAGGCACCGGACGTGTGTAACTCCCTGCGAGGTGTCGCACTTGAGGCACTCAAGTCATTGGAGCCAGAAGAAGCGCAAGGACTTCATCACGACCTTGAGGTCGGCTTCGGCTCGTCTACATCAACCACGCTCTCTTGAGCGTTGACAACGCTTTTCGGTCTTCAAGGGTAAGTTCGCGAAAAGCCCCTCCCGTTACTGTATTACTAATAGATAGGTCCTGGCAGCTTCAGGGGTTCAGGGGCATAGAGTAAAATTTATTGTTTTTATGCACGGAACCCCTACAGTGGTATCAGAGCTAGATCTATGCGTAGTAATACTAGTACGAGTAGAACACACGAGATGTAGCGTGTGGGCATTGATCTTTTAGTTGTTACCCTCCCACGTGTACTTGTGTATACCGCAGTAATGCTTGATGAAGCGGCCCCCAACTGACTTTACGCGTTCATTCACGAGACTGGTCCATGCTTGACATACGGCTTGTACCGTATAAAGTGGCTTAGGGGGTGTCTGTCTCTCTCGCATTAGTTGGTATGCCATTTGCAACGGAGGGCCCTAAAAGGGGTGTAGTAGAGACAACTACTTGATCAACGTTGTGCTGAAAGTTCGTAGGTAAGAACGGTTCTTGTACGAAAGCCCATTCAGCCACGTAAAACATGCAAAGATAAAGTAGAGGCGTCTAACTTTGTTTTGCAGGGGGGCGTTGCTCTGTGATATGGTTGTGGCAAAGGTAAAGTAATTACCTTTTGTTGCATAGTAGTAAATAGTCACGGTAATGACAAACTACCACGCCAGAATGACACCGGTACCCTGGTGTCTACGGCGCCGGAACCCTGGCACCGGAACCCGGTGACGGCGGATGGAGATCACGACGTGAAGGACCATATCACATAGCATTTACATTCAATGTTATTGTTTGTATGTCTTATTGTGTGCTAGTATTAGATACTCGACGGTAGCCTAATAAGACGATCCTTGTTAAAATTACCAACGATTGTGTTCCCCCTTAGTGTGCACCACCAAGAAAGTTCTTCAATATGAGGCGATCCAGGGTTACATGCCTAGGTGTTATACATATCTACGTTCGCATACAGTCGGTGTAAGCCATGTTGCACAGCGAATACACTAAGGTTGAGTTGGCGAGCCTAGCACGCTAGAGAAGCGTGGCCTCGAAACACGGATGGTCGAAAGATCGAGCACGAGTCGCATGAATGATGTGACCGACGTTTAGCGTCCACCCTTGAACCCACATTGATGGCCGTGACGATCGGGGGAGATGTGGCTGATAGGGGTCGTGTTATCACTAGGAACCCTCACTAGGGATAGGTGTTTCTGTGTGGAGTTATTATTAACTCATTTAATTATAAACTTGTCTAAATTCCTTTTGCAATTATAAATGTAGATGGCTCACCGTGAAGCTTACTTTGCCATTGAGGATTGTGTAAAGGGTGAGAAACTTAGACTTGATGGATCCAACTTCTCTAGTTGGCTTGTGCGCCTAGATGATCTCCTTACTACGAATCATGTGGTAGACTACATACGCCGCACGATGGATTTGACCGAGCCAGACTACTATGAGCCTCCACAAGAGCTCGCAGACCGCTACTATCGCCAAGAGATGTCCTCTTACATTAAGATAATGATGCGTTACGGGATGGTGGATGAACTACATCCGCTCATGGGTGATCTTGACCCATATTCGATGGTGGATCAGCTGAGAGCAGAGTTCATAGGCCATGTGCGCATGTGGAAGCACGAGTTGCTTGGAGAGTTCCTTTCCATACAGATGGAGGAGCATACATGTCTGAAGAGTCACTTGGAGCGCATGCTTGATGCACACACGAGACTGGTTCACTTTGTGGATTACTGGATGGCTGATCCATTTGCGATAGACGTACTACTTCGGTCATTGCCTCCCAGCTACAAAGGACACGTCCGGAGTAGCATCATGAGTGGTGATACGGAAGCATTGGATTTCCATGAGTTCATATTATGTTTCCGGAACGTAAAGGTTGAACCAATCGCCGGAGAGGTCATCGATGACCAAGGTATATATTTGATATACAGTTTTATAAATGTTATAATCTTGCAAACACATTGCAGTGTTAAGTATATCTGATACTTGTTCTGTTTTACTGAAAACAGGTCCTTCTGCATGAGAGGTGCTTGCTGAAGAGGAGGTGACGTTGTGTGTTGATGGCGAGCATGATGATGACGGCCGACGACACTCTCCCTCGACATTTATCATTTAGTTTATGTTTTAGGATGATTATTGTAATCAAGAGATTGTGAACTTCTTTAGTTTGTCTCACACTTCGTGAGACGGTTATTCATATGAGTTTGTAACAAACAGTTGTTCTGCTTTTATGAATGATTTCTATTCGTGTTCATATCTTGTTTGATTACTTGTGAATTATCCTTGTTATTTGAAACTAATTGATAATGCATGAACATTTATAAAATATTAAAATGCCTTGTTTAAAATACCCAACTTAATGATATGTTCATTAGTGAATGAAAAACCATTATTTAAATTCAAAGTTATGTGATAATATGTGAAAGTCATTCGATTTCCTATCACATATAAATCATGCCTAAGTTCGGCGAAATAACTTGAACACCGTGTATTACTTGAATACAAAGTGCTTGATGAATTGTTAAATAGAATACATATTCGATGTATTGTGTTTAACGAAAATGGTAGTTATCATTAAATGATTGTTTAAATGTGTAAACTATTTTACCAAAGGAAACATGAATATGAAACTATTTGATTTGATCAAAGTGTTTCATCAACAAAGGGTATAAATATAAAAGAAATCCAATTACTATGATTTGATCAATAGTAATGAAGTTCAAATTTATAAGAATGGCATAAAAGACATTGAGGAATGCAAAGTGTTTTGAAACGTCAAAATACAAAGCATCACAATGTGATATTAGATATCAAAGGGGGTTGAATAGAAGGCACCAAATAAATCATTGTAGTGTATATGTAGAGACCATTAGTTAAGAAATAGTTAGCACTCAATTAGAATTGGTAAACCATTTGAATTCGTGAAAGTTTTGGGGTTATTCGATATTACAATAGCGAATAAGTCCTTGTAGAGTATTCATTGGAAACTTTGAATACGAAATCCATAGCTCAAACCAAAAGGGAAAGCAAGATTCGTATTGATGGGATTTTGGTGCATTCTTGAGAGTGCTCACTTCAGTGATGTTTCTCAATTATGGAGCAAATGGAAAATAGTGTGAAACACGATGAGGATTCAAAACCCTGCATCAGAGTGTTGAGAAGCGCAACGGACATCGTTCCTGAACGATTCTCTTCACGGAAGGAAAGAATCAATGATTTTGATCATTGTGTGTTTACCTCCACTATTGTTTTTCACTACATGAAGTAGGATTCGAAATGTAAATCCATATCTTGTATGGAAACATTTGTGAATCACTTGTCATGATTTTTGGAATATGACATACCTACGAACTACTAAGGAAATAATGGTAAACTTAAATTATGAGAAATCCTAGAAGCAAAATTCCCTTGAGATTAGAAAGCAATTCATTGCTGAATCTCACAAGTAAAAGGAGTTACTTGGAATTTTCCCAAATGACTGCAAAGCCATAGTGGAAAAGGGGTGAATGAAAAAAGCACGAATTTGTCATGTATTGGACAAATTCAAATAAATTTGATTCATGTGTGCTAAATGTGTAGTGGATTTAAAACTAGTAAAGTACTATTATGTCATAGTAAATCTCCAAGTTTGATATTTGATCAAAAGATTTTGAAGTTATTCAAAATAGTGAGAGAATATGCAATTTGCATAAAATTGAGTGGGAGCTATGTAAGTCTTCCTGAAACAATATGTGATTGACATATTTTTAAGTGGGAGGAATATAAGACTCAAATTCAAATATGTAGGAACATATTTTGAGTGGGAGCTTATAGGAGTAATTCTTAAGTAAGTTAAGGATGAAAGCGCAAATACTTATAAATAAGGATTTATAAGATGTAGAAGTTGATAATAACCGTATTATGATATTATGCAGTATTCCTTAAAGGATTTTGAAAGCTGTTTCAGAATAGAAGTTAATTAAGGAACTAGTCCTTAATAACTCGAATTAGGAATAGCATTAAGTTTAACATCAATGGTTGAAAGAAAGAAAGGATGATCATCATCCACTATGTTAAGACATAGGTTCTATCTTAGTAAACCATGATGATAACTTAGCATAATATGTGATCCAAATAAGGAACGTTTGAAAGCAATTAAGTTCGAATCACGGAACGTTGAGCTAAGTCTTGTCCGCAGTGTCTAAGTAGAGAAATGTAGACATGTTTTCCAAATCCATAAAGGATGACATATCTTAAAGCATAAAGAGTTATGTTATAATGGAATGTGTTGGAAACTCCTGTAGATACCAATTAATGTCAAGTAGGAAGCGAGGTGAACAAAAACATCGAAAGTTGCACAGAGTGCACTAGTGTTTCGATGAATACATTTATAATAATAGATAAGGGTACCATCTAAAGTGTTGTATAATGTTATGGCGGGGCTAATTCGCTTTTAACGTAGAATGATGTGTCCCAGGGCACAGTCCCATGAGAAATCCCTCGAGGTTGATCTAACGTCACTGTAGGCTCCTAGAATCAGGCCTCGTTCTGCTGCCATAGCAGCGATGCATTCACACAGATGCTATCATGAGATGATAGAATATTAATGTCAATCAAAGTGACATTAGTAAGTTGCAAAGGATCTGGGACTGTAAAGTACAGAACCAAGACTCAATCTCTTCCATGAGCAAGCATGTTCTAGGCACCGGTTATAAGGTGCCAATGATTTAGAACAAATGCAACTAGTGTATTTGTACTCTAGTGCAAGTGGGAGACTGTTGGAAATATGCCCTAGAGACAAATAGTAGTAAGGACTATTATCATATTTCGTATAGTTTATGATTAAGTTTTATATCATGCTATAACTGTATTGAGTGGAAACATCAATACACGTGTGATATATAAACAAACCAGGGGTTCCCAGTGAAACTCTAGTCACTGGTTCATTGGTCACTATATGATCATGTTTCCTGATCATGTGGCATTTATGCCAATTGGAAATGAGGTCATCTCATTCTGAGAATGAGATGATGAACCAATACCCAACCTAAACATCATGATTCGATCATGTCACGAAGTTCAAGTTACGATGATTTGAAAAGGACCCTCGTAGACTATTTCTTAGACCGTGAGACTATATCAATCACTGTCTCCCGAGAGTGCTTAGATAGCATCAAACGCCATCTGGTAAAACGGTGGTTATAAAGGTGTGTTCAGGTATTCGGAGGAAACCGTAGAGGCAATTTATGTCAAGAGCGGGATTTATCCATCCATGTGACGGGAAGATACTCAAGGGCCCACTCGGAGAAGTTATATCTAATAGCTGCACAGCGTGTGATTAGATCACGGGGATATCACTTGTCGGAACGAGTTAAGTAGCGTTGCTCAGTAACGAGATTGAACATGACATGGTGATGTCATTGATCAGATCTCGGGCAATGCAAGTATCGAGAGACAAAGGGAATAAGACACGACCGGCCCGGTTCAAACGACGAAAGATCTTCCTGGAACGCACAGGGGTCTCATGGCCATCCAGGTCCCTCTGTTGATCATTGGTGCGGGAGTGTCCCGACCATGTCTGGAGTGTTCCTGAACCGTGGGGTATCACGCTTAAGGTCTTGATGATGCTTAGAGAGTGTTTATAGGATCGGTAGAATCACGGAAGAAAAGAAGGGAGAAAACTAGAAGGGTTTCGGTAAGTCCGGAGGATGTCCGGAGTGGAGGTGGAAGATGTTCCATGGCCACGGAAGTTGAATAATATGTGAATGAATGTTAAATATTGATTTAATCATTTATTCATAATTATTTAATAAAGAGAAAATCAATTAAAAGGTCTAAAGGCTTAATGGGCCAATTCCGGAGGGAGAGGGCCCATTAGGGGAAAGGAGAGAGGGAGAGGGGCTAAAGGGGGAGGCCGGCTGGGCCTAGCCCCCCCGCGGGGCCCACTAGGTGGCCGGAGGCCACCTCCTCCCCCCTCCTCTCCTTTAGTCCCACCCCAGGACTTGAGGGGAGGTAGTACCTCCCCTCCCCTATATAAAGTGGGGTATTTGGCCTAGAAAAATACAGCAATAATCAATAAAGGTCTCCCCACTTTTGGGAGGACCTCCAATTGATATTTTCTCTCTTCCCCTCTCTCTCTCATGACCGTGGTCCCAAGTCTGGACTGGGCGAGCGAGAGACATCTTCACCGCGGAGCGCCGTCGCGCTGCGGGATTTGGATCCGGGAGCTCTACTTCCGCAACTGCTGCTGGATCGGGGAAGCGGGAGTCATCGTCAGGCACCGGACGTGTGTAACTCCCCGCGAGGTGTCGCACTTGAGGCACTCAAGTCGTTGGAGCCAGAAGAAGCACAAGGACTTCATCACGACCTTAAGGTCGGCTTCGGCTCGTCTACATCAACCACACTCTCCTAAGCGTTGACAACGCTTTTCGGTCTTCAAGGGTAAGTTCACGAAAAGCCCCTCCCATTACTGTATTACTAATAGATAGGTCCTGACAGCTTCAGGGGTTCAGGGGCGTAGAGTAAAATTTATTGTTTTTATGCGCGGAACCCCTACATATATTGCGTGCCAGGTGTGCCACGGACACAAGGCTTGTGTGTGCTGCATGGAAAGACGTCGTATCTACAGCTTGGTAAGGATCCCGGGTCTTCGAAAACCGTCTACATGAGGACTCGAATGTGGCTACCTGAGAATGACCCGTGGAGGAAGCGTGGAGATCTGTTCAACAGCGAGGATGAGCTCGAAGGACCTCCACCTAAGCGTAGTGGCGATGAGATCTCGAGCCTCCGTTCCTTCACAACATGATGGCAGTAGAAAGAATGAACATGATCATCAAATGATATGTCCACAAGAGGGCACATCCGGATGAATGAATCATCAAGGGCTTACTCACCGAGGAGTGCGTCTCTTTCTGCAAGAATTATCTAAACGAGGATAACCCACGTCCGGTTGGTTTCCCCGTAAACAAGCACCTCGGTAGGTTCAAGGGAATAGGCCACAACACCGGCAATAGGGAAATGGACATGGATCAATCTTGTAGGAGAGCCGACTTTAATAGGGCCCACTTAGTAGCGCCACAACACATGGACGATGTCGGGCCTTAGGTGGATCAACACATAACCATGATCAAGAAAATTGCTGATAGGCCGATGACGGAATAAGAGGTATTTAGAGCGCACAACTCCTCTTTTGCGCGCTATTTTGAAGACCAGATTAATGCCAATCTCCCGCCAATATTGACAAGCGATGCAGACAAAATCATAGTGCCCTTGTCTTACGGGCCCGCGCCCAACCTCATGACTTATCAAGCATATGACATCAGCGGGTACACATTCTACACGAAGGGGAGAGACAAAAGGAGCGACTTCCAAAACTCGGGTGTGATGATGGAATCTTACACGGGTGAAGAGACGAAAAGATACTATAGAACGATCGAGGATATCTGGGAGTTCGACTATGTCAGGGAGAGGCTGCCAATATTCCATGTCAGATGTTCTACATACGTCACAAAAGAAGACGAGTATTTCACCACCATGCATATGCCCAAGAAAAAGACCAAGAACCCCACCGCGCAAAATGATCCATGGGTACTGGCTAAGCACGTCGAGCAATGCTTCTTCATTACCGACCCATCAAGGCCCAACCATGTCGTCGTATGGGGAGGCAAAAGGGCCCTCATCGAAATGGATGGAGTCGCCAACGAGAAAGACTTCGACGGCCTCGTCGGAGACCCGATGGTGGAATAACCCGATGAAGATGATGCAACATACAGAAAAATAAGAACAAGGACCATGCTACCTAGGTCGTCATCTCTTCCTCTGTACACCCGTGGGGTCAAGTCAACAAAGACCAAGCAGAAGGGCAACAAGAAGAGAGATCGAGTGTGAAGAAACAACACTAAACCCTAAACCCTAAAACCCTAATTGTGTGTATCTCTAATTAATGATGTATAAGTATACTACATACATGAACTATTTTGGATGGCGGCATAGAACCATAATTTTATGTGTGTCATCTTCAATGACATGTGTGTCGATCGAACTCATCATTATATTATTTCATGTAGTCGTCGACCGTCTCTCTGTGCTATATATATATATATATTAGCGACATAATTGAACAACACCATCCCCGGTGTAATTGACAAGTGTACTTAATTACATGCATGCTTTAAATAGTGAAACAGTGCAGAAATAATTAACAAGCAAAACAAAATGAATAGGGAAAAAGGGTTATCCCCGGCGAATACAACCCTAAGGCGCTAGGGTAAGGGTTAAAGGTCCCACCTGTAAGTGAGTGTTCAGTTATCACCAGCGAATCCGGTCGTTCGCCGGGGGTAAGGGCTGTGGGTCCCACCCGTAAGAGCACATTTCTAGCCCATCGTGACCCGCACCGGTAAAATCCCCAATTCCCCTCCCCTGCTTGCAACCCTAGCTCCTTCGTCGCCATCTCGCGTCCTCCGCAGGCTGTGGAGGAGCAGGTCGTCGTCGTCCCCGCACCCCCTCGCCGTCCCGCGTCCGCCGTAGGCCATGGAGGATCAGGATGTCATCTTCTGTGCGTCACCCTCGCTGTCCCGCGTCATCCGCGCCCCCCTCATTGTTGTCGTCCTCATCTTGGTGGTACATCGCCCTCTCCCCTCTCTCCCTAGCGCTGTCATATTCCTCTAGATCTTCAGTAGTTCTTGCAGCAGCCAGAGGGTGAGAAGATGTTTTTGCTAATTACAAAATTCAACCTATTTTAGGTTTTTGCTATTCAGTCATTCTTGCGTTGCCGTATTTCTAGTTTTCTTGCTTTGTAATAAACGCAGACATTCTGTGGTGCTGCTACTAATTTTTCGATTGTTAAAAGATGCAAGTGACGAATCCCCTTAGGCATTCATGGTAATAAAAATCTACTAGTCCAAATATTTATAAACAGATCCAGCTGCATTGACGAATCCCCTTAGGCATTCATGGTAACATGGTTGCTTCTTGTTCCATCTACTTCCTCCATTCCACAACATAGTATGTTTTAGTTAATTATGTTAGCCTGCAAAAACATACTATATTGTGGAACAGATAAAATAGTTAATACCAACGACTACTCCTATTTCTACACATCTCAGTGATCTCTGCTCTACTGTACTGCTACTTTTGATGTCATTTTGTTTGTGTGATAAAACATAATCTAAGTGCTTGAATTAATCTACCGAGAAATTCATCATATGCATATGCTGGCAGTTGTGAGCTCCATATATATTGTGTATGTACAATGAGTTACCAATGTTTCGCCGGAATGTTGATTAACTTCGGTTCCGGCGAATTTCTAGCACTCCGGCATGACAATTTTTAGCAAAGGTCATGCCGGATTTTCACCGTGAATATAAGTGTCATAAATCTTTTCTTTTTGCTTGTGTAGTGCTAGGTATAGCTGATACCTTCGCTCCGGATTACGGATGTAGTATAGCTCCTTTTCCCTAGTATACCTACGTTATCGAATCTTCGGGAAGCAGAAAGCATAGTGAAGTGACTTTAACGGACCTTTGGAAGTTTTAGAATTGTTTTTGTGTTTTACCGGACCAAGAGTTTGCTGTCTTTTGTTGTTGTCGATGATGGAGAGAGAGGGCCTAGGGCTTTTGGTTTCACCTGTAGCTATGCAAAACGTCTGATGGGAAGAAAAGATAATAATAAAGTATGCATGTAATTGTTAGAGAAAGATAATTATATGTGGGCAGTGCATCCACAATTGCTATTGTCTCCGCAACCGCTTATAGCAATAACCTACTAGTCTCATCCATAGAAGAAAGAGAACTAATCATATGCATAGTGACGTCACCGTTAATCCCAAGTAAATTCCTCACATACAACAGTACTACCTCTTCTGTCACTGGGGTTCCCAACCTGCAGATTTGTCATTACTCATACTCCCTATGCCTGGCTCAATCCTCGGGGTCTTGGGTACCTGACAAGTCCTTGGGTTGAGGCAAGAGAGGATACAATAATCATCATGTCATACAAACTAATACATGATCCTATCTATGATAAATAACATGCATAAAAGCTACATGGCTAGGCCGAAGCCCTTAGCCCAAGGAGAATTACTCACGCATAGAGATGAAATCAACAATCATAAACATTGCAATGGAAATCATAAGATTGATATCAAATAGTCTTACAATGTCGCCAATTGAAGATGAGATCTACTATTACAAGTGGTGGAATATGGCTATGGTGGCGGAGAAGGGTTGAGATTATATCTAAGTCTATTCCTCCAGCGGCTCTTTGGTATGGTGGGTGCAGGTTTCTAGGGGCTGCTAGCGATCTGGTTCTCCCGTTTCTTGTCGCCCGAAGCCTCTTTATCTAGGGGTCCCTTCACAAAAGTTCTTCTATTTGACCTAGCGGTGTCGATGACAACTATACAACCAGAATTTTATTCCCGCCGTATAGTTGGTTGTGAAAGCGTCTGTCTCCACTTCACGATCGCTGGTTTCGTCGGGTTGTTGGAGATCTCGTATCTTTGACTTTAATTTTGTTATTCTGTTGGGGGATACCCCCGGGTAGGGTCACGCCGGGGTATAAAGGCCAAGATAGCCGAGGTACGGCAAGGTCAAAGCAAGTGCTGGCCGAGTCACCTCAAGGCAGGCCGAATCACGGGGTAACCCGGACCAGGGGATGTCCACCTAACTGGGTTTTAACCGACTTAAGCTGTATGTCGGCATGATATATCTAACTTGTATGCAGGTACAGGTGTGGCCGGATCAACTAAGTACGATCCGGGTTATATCAAGCTTGTAAGAGAAGGAAGGTATCTCGCTGGTCAAAGGATGACCGCTGTGCGCAGAGCGTGAGCAAAGCGGACAGAGGCCAGGACCACCGAGGCGTGGCCGACAAAGGTGACAATGCCTGTGTCGGATGATGCGGGTGCCGCAGAGGCTCACGTAGCCTCTGCATGGATGACGCCGGGCAAAAGTGACCCGGTCGGCTTACTATTTTGGGAGGAGGCATATTCCAAGGAATATGCCTCCACGTATGCCCTAACTAGAGACCCGGCTACCCCTATATAAGGAGGGCTAGGGCCTCAGTAGCGAGGGTTGGATTCTGTTTGGTTGATCTCTAGAGAGTTGTATTTGACTAGTGGTGAGAGTAAGAGAGCTCTTCTTCCTCCTCTCCCCAATATAGCTCAAGGAGCACTTGTAAAGTGTGGAAGTGAATCTAATACAAAGCAACTGTGTGCGGAATCACCACACTATCCCTCCCTGGATTCCCCTAGCGCACTTAGTCCCCACCTTTAGCCTATCCATGGTATCTGCCGTGACACCACCACGACAGTTGGCGCCCACCGTGGGGCATACGGCGCTAGCAGGGGTGAAGATCCGGACGGGAAACTTCATCGGCACCGGCGAACGCATCGTCTTCGGGCTCGTTCAGCGCTTTGGAGCGCTAGATTTCGTCAGCGACAATGCTGGCTGTTTCTGCAAGCGTCCTCTTCCGCGCAACGACCTCTTCGTCAAGCTCAACACTCACAAGATCTACGTTGCTGTCGATGTGTCGTGTGTTCACCCACGACACGTCGTCGAAGGAGGCGAGCCACCCCTTAGCACGGCTCGCGGGGCGTGTATCACTTGCTCCCCGGACCGCGCTGAGGTGATGATGACTGCGCCTGGTGCTGGCGCGAGCAAGGATCCAGCACCAGATCTGGAGGTAACGCCAAAGGCACCGAGGAAAAGTAGAGGTCCTCCTCTAGAGAGGCCGGAGAATGTGCTGCAGCAGGCGATGGATAGCTTGGCAAACCCAGTAGCAGCAGCAGTAGATCCAGCTCAGGCACAGGCCGAGCTAGAGGAGACTAGGTAAAAAATACTAGAGGGTGCAAAAAAGATTGCCGCGGCTCAGCAGTCGTTGAACATGACACTGCGCGAGTATGCAAAAGCAAATAAGGTAGACGCTGTAAAAGTGAAGGGGAGAAATCTCATGAGTGAAATGAACAGAGAAGGTGATACTAGGATTGAGGAGTCAGAAAACTGTTTGTCCGTGGGGCTGCCGAAGTATAGTACCCCGGCAAAGAACCTCAGGGCAGCAGATGTAGCTGCATCCGAGTTAGAGGGTCTGACGGGTGAAGCCCGTCAAAGATAGCAGGATAGGATCAATGAATTGGTTCGGATCGCGAACATGCAAAATGAGGAATTGCTCAGGGCAAACCCGGAGAGGGCTGGGGCCTCCAAGATCGTTCATTCGGCGGTGGGTAACCCGGAGAAATCCGCTGGAGCTGCATCGTCTCCTCATGGAGGTCCTAGGAGAGAAGAGGTAGTAACCTCGGCTAGGAGGAATAAGCAGATAGTCCCATATGACCCGGCAAGGGCAGGGAAAGGAAAAGAGGTGCAAAGAAATGAGGATCGACGAAGTGTAAGCCGAGGTGAAGCCGGCCGAGGTAACCGCGACCAAGGCAATGCCGGTCAAGGGAATGCTGTGAACGGCAATGCCGGACAGCGTAATTCGATAGGTGCAGGGCAACCGCAGCAGCAGAATATACCACGGCAAGAGCGCAGTGCCGGCCAAGGTATGCAACAGAGAGCAGCTACACAAGAGCAAGATAGGTACAATGACGGTGATTCGGATATGGTAAAGGCTGGGTATCCCAAGCCGGACTATCACATGATAGGATCAAGATTGGGAAGCAGGAATTTGATGCCTAACGATGCCAGGTTAAAACTGGATCAGCTGTATAGGTCGGAACAAATTGAGTGTCAAGGTTGTAGCATCCCAATTGTCTAACAATTGCAATGCTACTAACCTAGTCTACATATATGCTACTTCCTACATATAATTGTTGCATCATAATTATATCATGCTCATGTCATCATGCCACATTGCATTTGAGCATCATATGAAACCCCTTTCTTTTGGTTCTTCTTCATATGCATTGGCCTTGTTAATTGTATTTGCCTCTTGATATATTGTGTTTGGTTCTTGATAAAATGTTACATGCCCAAATTGAGATGGGGGCATCTCTCTTCAAATCCTACTACCCACTACCATGACATATTTCATCTTGCCATATTAATGTGCCATGCATGAATATGTGGGCTCTTATTCTGTTGTTGCTCTAATTCTTTCCCATGTGTAATATGTATGGATCCAATCTTTCCTATGTCATCCATCAACTCCTAGTTTTTTTACACTTCTACTCATGGCCTTGATCATATGCCACCTTTGCTTTATAGTTTGACTATATTGCATGTGACATGCAATAATAGCCAAACCCCATCTCCCTATTACTCCTACTTGTTTTCTTTTGTGTCTTTGTGTTTGAATCCAATCTTCGGTTTTGGTTTTATCTAAATCTATCAAACCTACATCTACCCATGCATGTGACACACCCACACGCGCTTCAAACTTTACTCTAAAAATCCTAACCGAGATGTGCATGCAATCACACATACACGCACATTAAATCTCTCTCCCTCTCTAGTCTAGACTAGCTAAAGCAACCCGTGTGTGTGGTAAACACATACACCACCACCATCTCTCCACCTATCTGGTTCCTCTCCTCTCTCTGGCTCGATCAAACCCAGTGGACGGCAAGCGCCCGCACTGTTTTTCTTCCCCTTTGCCTCGCACGTGAGAGCCGTGTCCCTGGCCATGCCAAGCCCGTGATCCTCTCACCACGTTTTTCTCTGGCCATAAAGCGAGCGGCAGCAGCCGGGCGGGCCATCCTCGTCCTTCCCCAACTACTCCTCTAGGTCGGGATCGAGGTCTCCTCGCTCTCTTCTTTCCCCTCTCCAAGCAAACCATCGCCGCAGCCAGAGCACCATGGTATGCTCCTGCAGTTGTACGGTACATGGAGCGAGGAGGAGAAGATACTGATCGCCGTTGCCGTCCTCGCTGCTGCACCGCCAACCTCTTCCATGCCAGCAAGCGCAGCTCGATCAGGAGCACGCTGGTGAGCCACTTCTTCTGACCTCGCCCTTCTCTGCTACTCTGGTTTTCCTAGTTGTTGCCGCCATGATCCGCCCCTCGTCGAGGTCGTTTTCCTGCACCTGCATGTCCCCTAGCCTCCTCTCATCGTCGCCTACCTCTAAAACCTCGCCTCCATCTAATTCGGTCACCGCA
The DNA here is from genome assembly GCA_910589775.1 of Avena eriantha. Lineage (NCBI taxonomy): Eukaryota > Viridiplantae > Streptophyta > Magnoliopsida > Poales > Poaceae > Avena > Avena eriantha. The sequence goes on from OU342741.1 coordinate 93,174,158, forward strand.
GCACTCCCCCGCCAACGCGGACCGCCGGCTATCACCCGCGCGCACAACAACATCAGTCTGCATCTAACCCTCTGTTCGTACTCTTTTTCCGGCATCTCCAGATCCTCTCCGTCAACAACCGACATACCCTGACGAAGTAGAAACAACCATCTACCACGAGGGTCAAACGACGTTCCAGTTGGTTTCCTAGATCTCTCGCAAATGACCTGCAAAGTTGGCTAGATCTCAGCCAGCAACAACAGCGCGCACAGTAGTAGCGACAGACCACCTCCGCCTCTGTTCTTCGCGTCCTAGAAATCTCTGTGGTGCTCGTCTTCAAACGGCACCTAAAAGAAAGTTGTAGATCCCGTACCCCTCTTCAAATCGACGTAAAGAACGTTTAAAACCATCAAGTACAGCCCTGGGAATATCTATCACAAGTTTGATGCACCTCATGTTTGTCTGACAGAAATTCAGTCCCCCAGCGCCCTGTGTTTACCCTCTGTTCATCACAAGATCCCGGCCAACCTAGTCCACCTGTAACGAAACCTCCTAAACAAAAGATGTAGAACGTTGAAGCCTCTCAAATTTTCGTTTTTGGGGAATCGCGAGATATGCAGCGGATTCGTCGTCATCGTCTCGGGAAGATGGGCTTCAGCTAGCTATATTTTCGATTTTGGCTCGATCCCTCAGCAACTTCCCAGAAGTTTTTCCACAAAAGCCCCTATAGTTTTCCCGCCTCCAACCGCAGTCCCATGGATCCGCCACGTGTCCGGCCCCAGCTGGCATGCCCGCGCAGTGGCCCCGCCGCCCGGAGGCCCACCAGTCAACCTCTGTGGCTGGGTTTCCCCTCGGTGAGAAAAGCCCCGCGTGGACCACGTCGACCCACCTGTTGCTGAGTCAGCGCCTGGCCCACTCGTCAGTGACTCGGGCTAGAACAACCCGAGTACAAAAAGTTTCTGTGAGCCTTTTCCAAGTAAAAATAATTCCAGAAAATGCATATATGTTTTTAATATTCAGAAATTGATATCTTTATTTTGGTAATGCCAAATAATACAAATAATATATGTTTTGAAATCAGAAAAATGTGAGGATTTCAAATATGCCATTCAAACTAATGTTTGACTAATTTAAATTTTCGAAATTGTTTAATTGCAATAAAAATGCCTTTTCTTAATTAATTAATAACTTTAATTCTATAACTCCAAATCTAACAAATAATATGTCTAAATCGATTAGCGCGACGAGCCCGTTCGAACTATGCATTCCATGATATGAATTGAAGAATGCATCATGTCATTATTAAAAATCAGAACTATTTATGGCAATAAAACTTGACCAAATAATTAATAAAATGCTTTACTCTTGTCCCCACACCTCACCCTTGCCATGCTACATTGTTGCCATGTAAATTGTGCATCATTCATCATGGCATGCTTGTTTGCTTGTCGCATTTTATTTATATGATTGTGCACTTTATTTATGTTGGCCCTTGTTTGTTTGGTTCTTCTTTCGGATAGACGCCGAGCAGGGGAAATATCAGTAATCCCAGGAGTACTACCCAGATCCATCCCTCACTTCAACTGAGCTGCCAGACAAGCACTACCACATGCTTGCATACATATAGTACCTATTGCCTCTATCTTATTCTTGCATCATTGAGTCGCGATTGCATTAAATTGAATCCCAAGTACTGCATAGCCTTTACTTTTAAATCCCACCGAAGCTTGTTCCTCCATCCTATGAGACATTACTACAGGAGTTGTTTGAGCCATGCGAGTCGTAGGACATCATGTGTAGGGTATGTGAGTGTCTGATGGATACGAGGTACCTAAACAACTTAACCTGAGTAGTAATGGGATAATTAATGAAAGCGGCACCGGTGAGCAATATCTGCTATTTGGTTTTTCATGCTCACTTGTGTCCCGTAGGACCCCGAGTACTTGATTCCTGTTCCTTGACTATTCGCACTATCCACATCCGGGAGGCCTTATGAACCCCCCCTGAGCCAGAGCTTGATTCATTTCTATTTCTTGGGGCCACAAACTAGTTTCGGGTTTTATTTACTATCATCTACTTATGCCATGTTACTATTTATTACGATTGTGCGTGGAGCACCTGTACTGTTTTGGATTGCGGAGTGTTTTCGCGGTATCGACAAACCCAGTCACACTTTCGGGTTCCCAGTCGTTTACAGCCATTGGCGCAAACCTTGGGTCTGTCTCAGAGTCGTCCAACTTCGTTGCAGGTAGCTTAATGGGGTGGCCCCCTGAAATATTTTATGAATCCTGTAATCGATTTGTCGTGAATGCCTCGTTGGGTTTTGAGTTGGTTTTTCCGAGGTTGATCGAGTGTGTGTTGCTATTTGTGCACCCCTGCAGGTTAAATCTTTCTGAAAGTTGTGTCCGTGGTTATGGATGACTAGGAGCACAGTTTCTCGATCATAGACAAGTATAACTAAAGTACCGCTTCTAATTTGACTAAATACCTGACTAGTAAATAGTGCAATACTCATGGAATGGTTAACAAAACTGCCAACGGATGGGTTGTTCGTCCGCTTTCTCGTTGGTAAGCGAGAAGGAGGATGGATCTGTTACTTTATACTGTTATAACTGTGGTTTCTAATTAATGGACATTCGTCTATCTTTGGTTAGGCGGATGGTTAGCGAGTATCTATAGACTTGTTAGTTATTATCTTTTTGCTGCAATTGCGTCACCCCAGGTATATGTCCCCTTTAGAGGCATAAAGACTTGCTGAGTACCCCTAGGGTCTCACACGATAAATTGTTTGATTCAGATGAACAGGTGTATTCGCAAGATGGATACTGGGTGGAGGAGACAGATGATGTTGGCAACGATCACTCGGTGTAGAGATTCCAGGGATGGGGATCCGTGAGATCTGTTGGCGGGATGTGCTTACTTATGTGGCATCTTATGCCGATTTGCTTCTTGTCCGTACTCGGATCTTGTTTTCTCGCTTCTGCTTGATACTCTGATGTTTGATGTATGAGGAGTTATCCTGCACTATTAACTCTATCTAGGATATTTGGATCTTGCCGTATGGCGTTGCAATATTTCTATTTCTTTTAGATGGTATGGCTCTGAGAACTGTTGTAAGGTAGCTTGCATACATACTCACTTGTGTATGTATTTGATCTCTTCGCCTGTTGCCTACGCCGCTCGCTCTTGTCCCGATGTTCTGGAAGTGGTTAGGACGGCCGACGGGTCTACACGTGGGTGGCCCCTGGCCCCCCGCTGTACTATTTTAACCACTTTTGGTTCATCCAGGCTTGAACTTAGAGCGTAGGGTCCGAGGTTGTTACAATTGGTATCAGAGCCATCCCGCCCTTCAGGGTCTCAGCCAAATGGTCGTTGTCAGTCTAGCAAATATTTTGGTAGCTATGTATACTAGGGAAAAACAAAACTCGAGAGTAGGATTGCTTCCATTTTTCTTCTTACCCACCCACCCACCATTTTCTGGTAAGGAAGTGTAACGTTTTCAATCCTCTTCTAAAAATTCAAACTAGGATTCACGTGTTCTGGATTCCGTAGTACCATAGAAAGTGTGTGTGTGTCATTCCTTGGCTACCTATTGCATCCAGCCTTGTTGTCACAATCTACCTTTGGTTATCAATTGTTGGTACATTCCAGACCGACAGGCTTTTGTAAACCGACGCCATCTATCCGACTCTTGGTTAACTGGTGCCATCTTGTTAAGGGTGTTCTTCCTTCCAGCATGCTTTCACAGAAGGTGGAGTTGCTAATCTCTATCTGATAAGTGGTTTTGCGCATCTATTGGTATTTTAATGCCGAAAAATGCGGGAAATTTTTCTTTGATACATCTGTGTTTCCACACTCCTCTTCAGTCGTGTGTGAAACATTATCTATCTTCCTTTTATCGGCATGTTCATGCTAACTCATTCTTTTGTCACCGACGCTTGATCTGGGAGTTTTCCTTTTTCTTCAATTCTTTTGGGCTAAATACATAACGTGTGTCGATCCGATGCTTGTGATTGTAATTTGGTTCGCGGCATAGCTATATGACACTTATCATGAGCGGAAAATGAACAATGCTATCGACCCTATCCTCCAAATGATGGCGGTTATCTCCTGTGATTTTGAGTTATACCGTGATCATCTCTTTATTATATTCAAGTATCTTTGCCAATCCGGAGTTTTTCTTAAGGCCCTACAGTGGTCTATCATCTGTCCATCATGATGCACATCTTTTTGAACTCCATATCTACAAAATTCTCTTTGATACAAGGGAATTGCATCTTTTCGTCTCTGATAGCTTTGCTTAAGGTATGAGCTATCATAGTTTCTTTAGCCAAGATCTCTTTATCTTTGTAACCGGTGATCCGATCGACAATGTGAACCAGGTGGCATCTCTTTTTCTTACGAAGGACCAGATAATCTATTCTGCCAGTGCATCTTCTTCAACACGAATCCTTGCTCTTAATGTTGATCTTTCAAAGAGCGTTGAGCTCAGAAAGTATTTCGAGCATTTGTCTGTTTCTCCCGCCTCTTGAACTTGATATTCTCGAAATATCTTGTTAATCCGTGGGGGTATATCTTCATGATATGCTTTCTTATTCTATATCAATGGAAGAACATGGAAGATCATCTGTGTCTTTTCTCTCAAGCTTCGTGAGCACTGCCTATGTGCAAAGTCTCAAAGTGTGAATTCTGACTTCTTGAAGTCACCTATCTCGACCACGTTTTTTTGCTAAGTACATTGCTTCAATTCTGGAATCAGCAAGCCCATTGTTAATTCCATCCTCCATCTTCAACCAACCCGGAGTTTTTCCTTGTTGGCAAGTTATCATCATAGTTTCGCCGAAGTTCCTCAAGACTGCTAAATCTCTCGCAACCATTTCAAGAAGAACATGGAGTTCTTTTCACCTCTGTCTCGTCAAGTAATCTTTTGAAATCCTCTCGTTCCATCTTCTATCCTCAATCCACCGGATGCCATGAAGAATTTCTAGATCTTTTGTAATCCTTCTGTTCAAGTTGTTGCTATCTTTTCCTTATCTATCGAATCTTGCAGCTGTTCTCCATAATCTTTCATCATATCCTTGTGGGTGTTTTGGGATCTTCCGACACGACACATCATCATCTTTATCTACTCTGGAGCCAACGAACCATTTGCATCATATCTTTGTTTCCTACGGAGTTCCATGAGTCTTTTTGTCATAATCTTCAGTCGTTTCGGTAGTTGGGTTGCATGGTTTTCCGCTTCAAGTGCGGAGTAATGCTTTGAGTGTGGGAAGGAGTAGCTACCATACCACTACTCTTATCATTCGCTCTTGTACATCGAATTGGTGAATTAATGTGATTCCACTCATTCCACGGATGTAGAAGTGGCCTTTATCCCTCGATACTTCTACTTCCGTCCTTGTTTTTTTCCGGAGTGCTCTCTCGAAGAACATAAGCAATAATATCTTGTTGGTGATCTCGTCTTTTCTACACGGAGCAAATCATCAATTATCCGGTGGAAGCAAATTCTTTTATCTTCTCAGTTACTCTTCATTCTACCGGAGCACCACATTGTCAATCAAGAAGGATGGAAGATATCTCTAAGCTTCACTTGTCAATCCTTTTGCCTCGTGGTAAAGCCAATTATGGTTGATGCCATCAGTCACAAATCTATTGCATTAGCCTCAAGGTTAAAGAAAGCAATAAGTATCTCTACAATAAACTCCAGATCCTCCATATTCTTTCTTCTTGGGATTCTACCATAAACTAGCATCACCTTCTCTTGAAGTGATATCCGCGCACCTTAATTGCATGATCCTTTGGTTCTTACCGGCGCAAAGAAAGATCTAATCCGAGAAATCCTAACCCAAATCTTTCCGTTGATATCAAGGAACTCTATTATTTGAAGGCAATATTGTTCTCCAAACTTCTTTTCCTAAATCTGAGGGAAGGTACAATGCTACTTTCATTGTAGTGCATAACTTCTCCAAAGTAGCTCTTTTCTTCCGGCAAGACAAGATTTATCTGCTCTTGTATCTGTAAATCTTTAATCTTAATGGTGTGTCATTTCTTTCTCCCTAATACATTGTCCTTTCTATTTCTTTCGCAAGTGGTTCTATTCTTTTAACATGTTTCTCGAGAAACCGTAGCTATGTTCATCCTATCTTTCTCGTCTCACGATAATTCTCCAGTTCCTTCTTCCCGTTGTTTCTCAAGCAAAACGCAAGACTCGCAACAAGTCTAGCAAGTTTTGCAAGGTGTAGTGGTCGCACCATTCCGTTGTTCATCAACTTGGGAACGTGTGGGTCACCGTCGTTCCGAACACCTGCCTCTCCTTGTGTTGTTTTCTTTTTCCTAGGATTCTCGGGGCGAGATTCTTGTTTAGTGGGGGAGAGTTGTAGCATCCCAATTGTCTAACAATTGCAATGCTACTAACCTAGTCTACGTATATGCTACTTCCTACATCTAATTGTTGCATCATAATTATATCATGCTCATGTCATCATGCCACATTGCATTTGAGCATCATATGAAACCCCTTTCTTTTGGTTCTTCTTCATATGCATTGGCCTTGTTAATTGTATTTGCCTCTTGATATATTGTATTTGGTTCTTGATATAATGTTACATGCCCAAATTGAGTTGGGGGCATCTCTCTTCAAACCCTTCTACCCACTACCATGACATATTTCATCTTGCCATATTAATCTACCATGCATGAATATGCGGGCTCTTATTCTGTTGTTGCTCTAATTCTTGCCCATGTGTAATATGTATGGATCCAATCTTTCCTATGTCATCCATCAACTCCTAGTTTTTTTACACTTCTACTCATGGCCTTGATCATATGCCACCTTTGCTTTATAGTTTGACTATATTGCATGTGACATGCAATAATAGCCAAACCCCATCTCCCTATTACTCCTACTTGTTTTCTTTTGTGTCTTTGTGTTTGAATTCAATCTCCGGTTTTGGTTTTATCATCTATCAAACCTACATCTACCCATGCATGTGACACACCCACACACACTTCAAACTTTACTCTAAAAATCCTAACCGAGATGTGCATGCAATCACACATACACGCACATTAAATCTCTCTCCCTCTCTAGTCTAGACTAGCTAAAGGAACCCGTGTGTGTGGTAAACACATACACCACCACCATCTCTCCACCTATCTGGTTCCTCCCCTCTCTCTGGCTCGATCAAACCCAGTGGACGGCAAGCGCCCGCACTATTTTTCTTCCCCTTTGCCTCGCACATGAGAGCCATGTCCCTGGCCATGTCAAGCCCGTGATCCTCTCACCATGTTTTTATCTGGCCACAAAGCGAGCGGCAGCAGCCGGGCGGGCCATCCTCGTCCTTCCCCAACTACTCCTCTAGGTCGGGATCGAGGTCTCCTTCCTCTCTTCTTTCCCCTCTCCAAGCAAACCATCGCCGCAACCAGAGCACCGCGGTATGCTCCTGCAGTTGTACGGTACAGGGAGCGAGGAGGAGAAGATACTGATCGCCGTTGCCGTCCTCGCTGCTGCACCGCCGACCTCTTCCACGCCATCAAGCGCAGCTCAATTAGGAGCACGCTGGTGAGCCACTTCTTCTGACCTCGCCCTTCTCTGCTACTCTGGTTTTCCTAGTTGCTGCCGCCATGATCCGCCCCTCGTCGAGGTCGTTGTCCTGCACCTGCATGTCCCCTAGCCTCCTCTCATCGTCGCCTACCTCTAGAACCTCGCCTCCATCTAATTCGGTCACCGCAGCACTCCGCTGCCAACGCGCACCGCCGGCTGTCACCCGCGTGCACAGCAACAACAGTCTGCATCTAACCCTCTGTTCGTACTCTTTTTCCGGCATCTACAGATCCTCTCCGTCAACAACCGGCACGAAGTAGAAACAACCAGCTACCACAAGGGTCAAACGACGTTCCAGTTGGTTTCCTAGATCTCTCGCAAATGACCCGCAAAGTTGGCCAGATCTCAGCCAGCAACTGCAGCGCGCGCAACAGCAGCGACAGACCACCTCCGCCTCTGTTCTTCGCGTCCTAGAAATCTCTGTGTTGGTCGTCTTCGAACTGCACCTGAACGAAAGTTGTAGATCCCGGACCCCTCTTCAAATCTACGTAAAGAACGTTCAAAACCATCAAGTACAGCCCTGTGAATCTCTATCACAAGTTTGATGCACCTCACATTTGTCTGACATAAATTCAGTCCCCCCAGCGCCCTGTGTTTAGCCTCTGTTCATCACAAGATCCCGGCCAACCTAGTCCACCTCTAACGAAACCTCCTAAACGAAAGATGTAGAACGTTGAACCCTCTCCAATTTTCGTTTTCGGGGAATCGCGAGATATGCAGCGGATTCGTCGTCATTGTCTTGGAAAGATGGGCTTCAGCGAGCTATATTTTCGATTTTGGCTCGATCCGTCAGCAGCTTCCCAGAAGTTTTTGCACAAAGGCCCCTGTAGTTTTCCCGCCTCCAACCACAGTCCCACGGATCCGCCACGTGTCCGACCTCGGCTGGCGTGCCCGCGCAGTGGCCCCGCCACCCGGAGGCCCACCAGTCATCCTCTGTGGCTAGAACAACCTGATAACAAAAAGTTTCTGTGAGCCTTTTCCAAATAAAAATAATTCCAGAAAATGCATATATGTTTTTAATATTCAGAAATTGATATCTTTATTTTGGTAATGCCAAATAATACAAATAATATATGTTTTGAAATCAAAAAAATGTGAGGATTTCAAATATGCCATTCAAAATAATGTTTGACTAATTTAAATTTTCGAAATTGTTTAATTGCAATAAAAATGCCTTTTCTTAATTAATTAATAACTTTAATTCTATAACTCCAAATCTAACAAATAATATGTCTAAATCGATCAGCGCGACGAGCCCGTTCTAACTATGCATTCCATGATATGAATTGAAGCATGCATCATGTCATTATTAAAAATCAGAACTGTTTATGGCAATAAAACTTGACCAAACAATTAATAAAATGCTTTACTCTTGTCCCCACACCTCACCCTTGCCATGCTACATTGTTGCCATGTAAATTGTGCATCATTCATCATGGCATGCTTGTTTGCTTGTCGCATTTTATTTATATGATTGTGCACTTTATTTATGTTGGCCCTTGTTTGTTTGGTTCTTCTTTCGGATAGACGCCGAGCAGGGGAAATATCAGTAATCCCAGGAGTACTACCCAGATCCATCCCTCGCTTCAACTGAGCTGCCAGGCAAGCACTACCACATGCTTGCATACATATAGTACCTATTGCTTCTATCTTATTCTTGTATCATTGAGTCGCGATTGCATTAAATTGAATCGCAAGTACTGCATAGCCTTTACTTTTAAACCCCACTGAAGCTTGTTCCTCCATCCTATGAGCCATTACTACAGGAGTTGTTTGAGCCATGCGAGTCGTAGGACATCATGTGTAGGGTATGTGAGTGTCTGATGGATAACGAGGTACCTAAACAACTTAACCTGAGTAGTAATGGGATAACTAATGAAAGCGGCATCGGTGAGCAATATCCGCTATTTGGTTTTTCATGCTCACTTGTGTCCTGTAGGACCCCGAGTACTTGATTCTTGTTCCTTGACTATTCGCACTATCCACATCCGGGAGGCCTTATGAACCCCCTGAGCCAGAGCATGATTCATATCTATTTCTTGGGGCCACAAACTAGTTTGGGGTTTTATTTACTATCCTGTACGTATGCCATGTTACTGTTTTATTACGATTATGCGTGGAGCACCTGTACTGTTTTGGATTGTGGAGTGTTTTCGCAGTATCGACAAGCCTAGTCACACTTCGGGTTCCCAGTCATTTACAGCCATTGGCGCAAACCTTGGGTCCATGTCGGAGTCGGCCAACTTCGTTGCGGGTAGCTTAATGGGGTGGCCCCTGAAATATTTTATGAATCCTGTAATCGCTTTGTCGTGAATGCCTCGTTGGGTTTTGAGTTGGGTTTTCCGAGGTTGATCGAGTGTGTGTTGCTATTTGTGCACCCCTGCAGGGTAAATCTTTTTGAAAGCCGTGTCCGCGGTTATGGACGACTGGGAGCACAGTTTCTCGATCATAGACAAGTATAACTAAAGTACCACTTCTAATTTGACTAAATACCTGACTAGTAAATAGTGCAATACTCATGGAATGGTTAATAAAACTGCCAACGGATGGGTTGTTCGTCCGCTTTCTCGTTGGTAAGCGAGAAAAAGGATGGATCTGTTACTTTATACTGCTATAACTGTGGTTTCTAATTAATGGACATCCGTCTATCTTTGGTTAGGCGGATGGTTAGCGAGTATCTATAGACTTGTTAGTTATTATCTTTTTGCTGCAATTGCGCCACCCCAGGTATATGTCCCCTTTAGAGTTATAAAGAGTTGTTGAGTACCCCTAGGGTCTCCCAAGATAAATTGTTTGATTCAGATGAACAGGTGTATTCGCAAGATGGATACTGGGTGGAGGAGACAGATGATGTTGGCAACGATCACTCCGTGTAGAGATTCCAGGGATGGGGATCCGTGAGATCTGTGGGCAGGATGTGCTTACTTGTGTGGCATCTTATGCCGATTTGCTTCTTGTCCGTACTTGGATCTTGTTTTCCCGCTTCCGCTTGATACTCTGATGTTTGATGTATGAGGAGCTATCCTACACTATTAACTCTAGCTAGGATATTTGGATCTTGTCGTGTGGTGTTGCAATATTTCTATTTCTGTTAGATGGTATGGCTCTGAGAACTGTTGTAAGGTAGCTTGCATACATACTCACTTGTGTATGTATTTGATCTCTTCCCTTGTTGCCTACGCTGCTCGCTCTTGTCTCGATGTTCTGGAAGTGGTTAGGACGGCCGACGGGTCTACACGTGGGTGACCCCTGGGCCCCCGCTGTACTATTTTAACAACTTTTGGTTCATCCAGGCTTGAACTTAGAGCGTAGGGTCCGAGGTTGTTACAAAGGTCCTCCGGGTCCAGCATGTTTTGGGCCCCAGATCATGAAGGAACCTCCGGTACCTAACTTCCAGTTACCAAGAGGCACTAAGACATATGATGGCAGCACAAAGCCGGAGGATTGGTTGATTAACTATGCAACAGCTGTGAAAATTGCTATAGGCAACTTGAGATGGGCTGTGAGATATGTACCCCAGATGTTGGAGGGACCAGCGAGGGTATGGCTAAACAATTTTCCACCCGGAAGTATTAACTGTTGGATCGATTTTGAGGAAATGTTTGTTAGAAATTTCTCAAGCATGTATCAGAGGCCCAACAGACCACATACCCTAGCAATGTGCAAGCAGAGACCGAATGGGATTGACCAGGAGTTTTTAACCCGTTGGTGCACTATGCGAAACTCTTGTGAGGGGGTAATTGAGTCACAGGCCATAGCTTGGTTTGCTCAGGGGTGCAGATATGCAAGCATGCTATGGCAAAGATTGCAGAGAGATATGCCAACTACCTTGGCAGAAACGATTCGAATTGCTGATTCATATGCCTTGGGTGATCCGACTCAGCCTAGGCTCGTGTCAAACGAGTCAAGCAAAGAGTACTACCAGCGAGATGGAGCCGGATCATCCCGGAGAAATGATTAGCGGGGTAAAAGAAGGGATGATACACCGGATTACTGGTATAGTTCGCAACAAGTTGCGATTGTGAATCAAGATCAGCCCGCGGCAGGAAGCAACCAACGTCAGCAAACTAGAGGACAACAATGGACACCAAGAAATGATGGAAAGATAACTTGGACGCCAGAGAAGAAGAAACAGTGGCAAGAAAAGAAGGATCGTCCGAGGTATACCTATGAGGCAATGTTGGATCAGCCGTGTAAATTCCACACGCCAAATCCGAGTAACCCAGCGGGTCACGCAACCCGTCTGTGTGAATGGATGAGGAAAATAGAGCAAGGTGGTTCGGGGAATGCTCAGGCACCTCGAAATGATCAACCTCGGCAGGAGTTACCCTGGCAGCAATTGCTCTCTAGAGCGAACACGCAACAGTTAATGTTGCCTCCCCCTCCGCCGAGGTATGACAACCATGAGAGAAGGGATGCGGTGCATCAAGTGGAGGACCAGCATCAACCGGATCAGAGGTACCCCGGAAGCGAGGGGAGGAATGAGTACAGAGAGCATCATCAGAGTTACTATGTATTCACCACAGAAGAGACAGACAGAAAGAGTGCAGCGTCGACACATGGAAGTAAATGCGGTAATGCCAGCAGTGACGAGGTATATGCCTTGGTCAGACCAGGAAATTACCTGGAGCATTAAAGATCATCCCAAGCTTATGCCAAGTCCTGGTTCATACACGCTAGTGTTGGACCCATCATTCATTGGGCCTAACATCAATGTGAGGTTCTCAAAGGTGCTAATTGACAATGGTAGTAGCATCAACATCATGTACGTGGACACAACGCGCAAGTTGGGTATCTCGGAGAACATGCTCCAAGAAACAAGGACAACTTTCCATGGCATTGTGCCAGGCATTTCTTGTGAGCCCATAGGCAAGGTCCGGGTTGATGTATTGTTCGGCACAAGGGATAACTGCCGGACTGAGAGTCTGGAGTTTGAGGTCGTAAATTTGGTGAGCATATATCACGCGTTACTCGGCAGGCCAGCTTTGAACAAATTTATGGCAAGTACTCATATCAGTTACTTGAAAATGAAGCTGCCCGGGCCAAATGGTGTGATTACCATAACTAGTGATTTCCGACGTTCCATTGAGTGTGCATCTGCCAGGTCTAACTTGGCCGAGTCACTTGTGATTGCGCAAGAAAAAAGAAAGATCCAAGAGGTGGCGGCATTGGCTCAGTCCGTGCAACAGTATATGCCAGCGCTGAGTAACCCGCATGGTAGTGTCTCATTCCAAGCGACAAAGGATACCAAGAAAGTGCCTGTTGATGACATGTTCCCAGAGCGCACTGTAACGATTGGTGCCGGGTTAAATGACAAATAGGAAAGCGAGCTCGTCAACTTCCTCCGTGAGAATCGGGATATTTTTGCTTGGTCCACACGGGACTTGCAAGGTATTCCGAGGGAGTTGGCCGAGCACTCTTTGAATGTGAGACCCGGAGCAAAGCCGGTGAAGCAACCTCTCCGCCGCTTCGCCAAAGACAGGAGAAAAGTCATAGGAGATGAGATAGCTCGGTTATTGGCTGGTGGGTTTATCATGGAAGTACTTACCCGGATTGGCTGTCTAATCTGGTGCTGGTGGAGAAAAAGAAGGATGATCCGGACGTGGCAGTGGTTTGGCGCATGTGTATCGGTTACACAAACCTGAATAAGGCGTGCCCAAAAGATCCATTCCCACTACCAAGGATAGACCAAGTCATAGATTCTACTGCTGGGTGTGAGTTGTTGTCGTTCATTGATGCATATTCTGGTTTCCACCAGATACCCCCAAACCCAAGTGATCAAATAAAGACTGCGTTTATCACCCCGTATGGGGCTTATTGCTATCAGACCATGCCATTTGGTTTACGTAATGCAGGGGCAACGTACCAAAGATGTATGTAGAAATGTTTACACGACCAAATTGGTCAAAATGTGCAGGTATATGTGGATGATGTTTTTATAAAGACCAAGGAAATCAAAACGCTCCGTGACGATATTAGGCAGACATTCGCGAACCTAAGGAGGTTCCGAATGAAGCTTAACCTAGAGAAGTGTACCTTTGGTGTCCCGGCTGGAAAATTACTCGGATTTCTTGTCTCCAGCCGAGGTATCGAAGTTAATCCAACTAAAATCCGGGTCATAGAGCGAATGGAACTGCCGAAGTGTCTTAATGATGTCCAGAAGTTCACTGGTTGCCTGGCATCCTTAAGTCGGTTTGTATGTCGGTTGGGAGAAAAGGCACTACCTCTCTATCAACTCATGAAAAAGTCAGACAAGTTCATTTGGGTGCCGCAGGCCGATGAAGCCTTTAACCAATTAAGGAAGATGTTAGCCATGGCACCAGTGTTAGCCTCTCCACTATCAAAGGAGCCAATGTTGCTATAGATAGCCGCAACCAACCGAGTCGTAAGTGCAGTAATTGTGGTAGAGCGCGACGAAGAGGGTAAGTCAATGCAAAGGCTAGTGTATTATCTGAGCGAGGTATTATCAGCCTCAAAACAAAATTATCCGCACTATCAAAAAGTGGCGTATGGTGTGTACATGTCAGCAAAGAAGCTAAAACACTATTTTGAGGAGCACCCTATCAAAGTAATATGTGAGGCTCCCATATCCGAGATAATGAGTAACAAGGATGCAAGTGGCAGGATTGCAAAATGGGCAATCGAGCTAGCTCCTTATGCGCCACAATATGACAGAAGAGAAGCAATCAAGTCTTAGGCTGTAACTGACTTTTTTGTGGATTGGGCCGAGGTGAAGTACGAGCCACCATTGCCAGATCCAAATTACTGGAGAATGCACTTTGACGGGTCAAAAACAAAAACCAAGTTAGGCGCCGTAGTTGAGCTTACCTCGCCTAAGAAGGACCAGCTGAAATATGTGCTGCAGATCCACTTCGCAGCATCAAACAATGTCGCAAAATATGAGGCACTTGTACATGGGCTCAAAGTGGCAAAAGAAATCGGGATACGTCGGATCCAATGCTTTGGCGATTCGGATTTGGTAGTTCTGCAAGTTTCAGGGCCATGGGACGCTCTTGATCCAAACATGGCACTATATAGATTTCACGTGTAGAAGATATCTGGTTACTTTGAGGGATGCGAATTTCCACCATGTACCCCGGGTGGAAAATGAGGCTGCCGACGTATTGTCAAAACTCGGATCAACCCAACAAGCAATTCCACCGGGTGTAGCATTAGAGCACCTCGAAAAACCATCTATCAGGCCGTCCCCAGAAACTGACTCAATCTACGTCTCGGAAGATCCGGAGTCCGGAGCTGTACCCATGGACATTGACATGGGAGGTGGAACGCGAAACCCGGGGACTGCTTCGCAAGACCCGGGGACTGCTCAGTGCGATCCGGCTGAGGTTATGCCGGTGGATCAGATGGAAGTTGATGAGGATGTGTTCCCTATACGAGCAATACTAGCTTGGGCACTACCTATATTTCAATTCCTGAAAGATGGAACTTTACCCGCTGAGGAGGTGCTTTCTAGGCAAACTCAGAGAAGAGCGAAGGCATACACGATCATCAATTCCGAGCTATACAAAAGGAGTGTGCCTAATGTCCTCCAGCGATGTGTTGACCCGGAGGAAGGACTGGACATCCTCCGAGATATACATCAAGGGGAATGTGGGCATCATGCCTTGTCCAGAGCCTTGGTAGCAAAAGCTTTCTGTCATGGGTTCTACTGGCCAAGTGCCCTGGAACAAGCACAAGATCTGGTAAGAAAATGCAATGGCTGTCAAAGATATGCTACCAAGACACATATGCCAATGTTTGAGCTCAAGACCATACCAATTACTTGGCCATTTGCCGTATGGTGTTTGGATATGGTTGGCCCTTTCAAACCAGCAAAAGGGAACATGACCCGCATCTTGGTCATGGTTGACAAGTTTACAAAATGGATTGAGTTGAAGCCAATAAGGAAATGTGATGGAGCTATGGCAGTAACATTCCTCAAGGATATCATCTTGAGATACTGTTATCCTCACAGTATCATAACGGACAATGGCACAAATTTTGCTGAAGGAGCATTTCGCGTTTGTGCCGAGATAAGAAGATCCGGCTAGACGTAGCCTCGGTAGCTCACCCCGCATCGAACGTACAAGTAGAAAGATCCAACGGATTAGTATTGTCTGGGATAAAACCCCGGCTCATGGAGCCACTGCAAAGATCAGCGGGGTGCTAGATAGAAGAACTACTAGCGGTACTGTGGAGTTTAAGAACAACTCCGAATCGATCAACAGGCTATACGCCATTTTTTATGGTATATGGGGCAGAAGCTGTATTACCAGCCGACATAGAGCATGACTCGCCTAGGGTCACCCAATACACGGAAGCCGAAGTGCAAGAAGCCCGACAAAATGATGTTGATCTGCTGGAAGAAGCGAGAGAATTGGCATTGTCCAGATCCGCCATATATCAGCAAAATCTCTGACGCTATCATAGCCGGAAAGTAAACCCTCGAGTTTTCCGGGAAGGTGATCTGGTACTCCGGTTGGTACAACGTACTGCTGGCATGCACAAGTTATCCCCCCATGTGAAGGGCCATTCATTCTGAGCAAAGCATTGCACAATTACTCATATTATCTTATCGATGCAAAACCACAGGAGAAGAACAAGGCGGACAGGTCCAGCGAGGAATCTAAGCGTCCATGGAATGTAGCTCTACTTCGTCCTTTCTACACTTAGCAGAGCAGTGTGTGTATCCGAGTCTCTCATATGTCGGTATGTATGCCGGCAATGAGCTTATCAATGAAATGTTGGCACCTCGAGGAGTAACTCGGGGACTGCCTCAATAATATTTGTTGTCTTCTGTATTTGTCATTTATATTTTGGCTGGATTAGTAGTGTGTGAGCACCAATAACTCGGGGACTGCCTCAATAACTCGGGGACTGCCTCAATGAGCTTATCAATAATAAGTTCCTTCTACCTAAGCCGGATTAGTAGTGTGTGAGCACCAAAACCCAACTCTTCGACTTGCTGTTGTCCAACAAGATTTGGCTTCATGGCAAGCAAGAGAACAAGTTTGGAATTGCGTAACACATGAAAAACGACTAAGGAAAGAAACTTAATCGAGCCGACGTTTGTTATTTGGACTAATCTTGTGTTTATCTTATATCTAATTTGCTGAATTATTTTGAGCTAATCCTAAAGTTTCCAAGTATTGTTAAGTCAATTTTTGAAGCTCGGACTCGTAAGTCATTAAACCGAACCAAGGTAGACACGAGCCGAGCCAAGAAATTGGAGGAACAAGAAAATGAAACTCGGGAACTATGCCCAAGTTAATCCGGCACATAAACTTAGTAGCAAAATATCACTTGAGTGCTGAATACAATTGCACCCGGCATACCGGGGATCTGATGAAATTTAAAAGTTTTTTTTCGCTCAAGGAGCAGCAGGAGGAGGTAATTCGGTGCCAGCGGGTGCAGCTCCAGCTTCGGCTTCAGCGTCATCTTCGTCTTCCTCGACATCCGAAGCCTCGTCCTCTTCATCCTCACCCGAACCATCTTCGGCATTTTCATCATCGGCAGCATCTAGGAAGCTTGGTCCCTCGTTCCATTGATGAATGGGGGCGTATTGGATGAAGCTATGAGCGCAAGCCTTGCGCCGAGCTACCCAATCCGGGTCAGTGGACCACCTTGATCCGGTGCGCATGCGCTCAAGGAGATTGAGGTCAATCTTCTTATACCACGTAAGCACGTAGTGGAGAACGATCTCAGCTCTGGCGCGTCCAGAAGATTCCCTCCAAAGGTCGAGCTGGGTCTCGCAGTCCATTAACTTGTCAACGAGAGCTGCGGTCCCCTCCGGAGTATCTTCATCAGGCCAAAAGGCGTTGAAGATCCGGATTGCCACATCAAGGATATCCTTGCCATAATTCTTCACAATTTCCACGTGAGAAGACAGACTGACCAGCAGGTCCTCCATATCATAAGGAATTTCACCAGCGTCAGGAGCAACTGGGGTACCCCTCTGCTGGCGGAACTTGGCAACATCAGTGCTTGCAATGGCATTGCCCTCTAGAAATTTGCCTGAAAACAAGACAAGTGAAGCAAGTAAGGAAAATACATGTGAAGAAACCTGGAGAAGTTAATGCCGAATGAAGGAAAAGAACTTACGTGAAATGTGGCTGTGGATCCGGGTCAACTCCTTGGTACAGTCATCACGCCTTTTCCAAAGTTGCACAAGTTCAGTATTCGCCGACTCAAGCTTGACGTCGGCCTCCTTGAGAAGTTCTTGGTCCTTGGTGATCTGGAGGTTGAGGCGCTCTCTTTCTTCAGTAAAGTCTTAGCCTGCCTTCTCCAGTTCGGATTTGTGCTGCGCCTTGAGCTTCTTCATATCTGCCTTAAGCTGGGTAATTTCTTCATCTTTGGTCCGGAGGAGGGCAAGCTCGTCCTCCTTCTTCTTGAGTTCAGCTTGGTGCTACCCTGCTTGTTCGACAAAATGCAGCATCATATCAGGCACGGGCACACTATCTTCAAGAGAGGCTGAAATAGTTTGTTGACCCGACAAAGCCGAGGTATGAATATTTGCCGAGCCAAGGAGAAAAGGAGATATAAAGCATAGCAAGGTTAAGCAAGAATAACTTACCCTTTATCTGGTCCAAGCTTCTCCTCATGAGGACATTCTCAGCCTCCACCCCAGCTGCGAAATCCGAATGAGGGATTAGTTCAGCGGGAAAAAGATGAAGAGAAATGGAACAATGCAAGGGAGAAAACTTACCCCTTTTATCGTGTTCGGCGAGAAGTGCAGTATGTTTAGCACACAACATCTTGTGAGTATCCAAGAGATGCTGAAACTCAGCGCTCCGGCGATTGGTGGTCACCTGAAAAAAGTACAAAAAGATAGATTAGTCTTATGCATATTCAAAGTGTACAAAATCCGGGCCAAGTGGAACTTAACCCGACTCTAGGTGTGTGCGTATTCGAAGTGTACAAAATCCAGGCCAAGTGGAACTTAACCCGGCTCTAGGTGTGTGCATATTCGAAGTGTACAAAATCCGGGCGAAGTGGAACTTAACCCGGCTCTAGGTGTGTGCATATTCGAAGTGTACAAAATTCGGGCCAAGTGGAACTTAACCCGGCTCTAGATGTGTGCATATTTGAAGTGTACAAGATCCGGGCCAAGTGGAACTTAACCTGGCTCTAGGTGTGTACATATCCAAAATTATTAGGGAGCTACGTTAGTTCTCCAAGGAGCATCCGGCCGAGTAACGAGTTACTCCCCCGGAGGCTCGGGGACTAATGGTTATATCAATAATATCTTCTGCATACTAAGGAAAAGGGCGAAGTAACGCACCTCCATCATCCGACCTGCAAGGTTGATTGCCTTGGCAGCTGTATTCATCTGGGCAGCAAATTCAGCAGGACCGAACTTCTCTGGGAGATCTTCATTGTGGACGAACTCCGCCTTGTTCCAGTTGTTCACAAAATCGATCAAGGTAGGAGGATATCGTTCGCCGCTGAGCATGTGGGGTGCAACTAGACCCTTAGCGTGAGCTTCCCTCCTCTCAACCTAGGCAATGGCGGGGCTGGTGTGCAAAACAAGTTGCGCCTCAGCTGGCTTAGCAGGGGCGTCCTTCGGCAGTGGATTCTTTTTCGCGAGCATGGACGCAAGTGTGCGCTGTCCAGCTTCGATTGACGCTGCCCTGGTGGCGTCAGGAGCCTTTTTTTCCCTTGGGCTGCTGCTGAGAGGTGGAGGTTGCTGTGGCGGATTTTCCCTTGGTGCTTGCCTTGGTGCTGCTGGTACCTTCTCGCCGAGTCTTGGAAGACTCGGACGAGGCGGAGGGGCTTGGCACTATTGGTGGCGCCTTTGCTGTTGTTGCTGGTGCAGGAGCTGATGATGGTGCTGGTGCTGATTTTCATTTTGGCGGCGGTGCTATGGGTATCTCAGACGAAGCTGGTTGCGGTGGAGCCGAAGTGGTGGTTGCCGTCACCTCGGTAGAGTCAGTTTCCCTCGCTCCGAGGTTGCCCTCCTCTTGACGAGGTGGGCTGGAACCTGGAGCAGCCGCTGAACCCTCCTGAATGGGGCTCAACGGGCGTGAATCGTCGCAACAAGGGGGAGAAGGGCTACGTCGGAGCGGCGAAGCAATGCCGGACCCACTCTGGGGGACCTCTACCCCGGCCCTGCCGAATCACATTATGAATGATGAGAAACTATAACAAAGGAAGAACACATGAATAGCAAAGGGAGAAGGGGCTTACTCATCCAAGGTCAAAGGATCCTTGGGCTTCCGAGCCCTTCGGGTTATGGCCATGGTTGTAGGCTTGGTGGCAGCTTTGTCCGCGGACTTCTTTCGCCTTTTAGCTAGCTGAGAAGGTCCGGAGGAAGAAGCAGATGCGGCCCCCCTCTTCTTCTTCGGTGCGACCGGGACAGGCTCACCCACGACAAGGGTAGGGTCTTCATGGATATGCCCACCGGGGTTAGCTGATGCCGGAAAAGCATAAGAAAGGGGGATAGTGTCAAATGCCTCCATCACCTCAACGTCTGAATCATCTTCATCGTCGGGCCAATCTCTAATGGAAGAGAGTTTACTGGTGTGTCGCTTGGTCACGTCAGCCATCATTAGGAACATCTCCTGATCCGGTTCCCCCTCGTCCAACGTATCTCGATCAGCCGCCCATTTGAGAGAAGGCTCGGTGCCATCCTCAATGGTTTGCTGAAGAAACATCTAAGGGAAAGAAAAAACAACAGGATTAAACATGCAACCAAGACCGACATATGGTTTAATTCGGAAAAGGTTTGGGGACGAGACTTATCGCGGGGGCAAGCCTATCTCCGCAGAAGTGTTCGATCCCCCACGTCCACTCAGAAGAGAAGTTTTTGTGGGTGGTGAACAAGGCCGTGACCCGGCGGTAGATCTCAGTGTTGCTCAACTCGAAAGACGAGGTCCGGTTGGGGTCGCGGCCCCAGCTCATGTGACAGACTTTGTGCGTGCGTTTCTGGAGGGGGAGATCCGGTTGCGAACAAATGTGATCATGGCGTCCTCATTGCGCAATCCAAGATCCTTCAGCTCCTTGAACCTCTTGCTGACTTGGTTCGCCAGGACAGTGGGCTTCTTGGGGATCTTGTCCCACAAATCCGGATTAGGAGGACCCGGAGCATAGGGGCGCAGCCGGATCAGATCTTCAGTTGTGCTGTTCCGGACATAGAAGAAGGTCCGGGCCCATCCCTTGCAAGAGTCAAGCCCCGTGACTCAGGGGAAGATGGACTGCTTCTGGGGAGAGATAGACGCAGCGCCGAACTACGTGAGCTGCTTGTCCTCCGGGTCAAGTTCTATGTTCGGAATCATGTTTCAACGAAGGCCAAAGAACCGGATCCAGAGTTCCTTCGTGGGCCATAGTCTGGCATAGCCCTTGGTGGTGGAAGCGAAGGCAGAGAGAGACGTGATGGCATTAGCCGGAAGATGGTGCGGCTGAAGCTCATACGTATTGAGCCAGTCGTGGAAAAAATCACTAACTGAGAGACCGAACCCGCGTTGGAAGTGGGATAGAAACACTACATACTCACCCGGATTGAGTGAGGGGGCAAGCTCGGCGGCGGCAAGACGTGCGGTGACGCCCTCCGAGATACGCCTGGTGCGATACAGCCAGTCAAGGTCATCCTGGCAGACCCAGGACCCGGACCAGGTGCCGCGGTCGGCGTTCGCCGCGTCCTCCTCCATTTCCTGCTCAGCATCGGTGAGCTCCTCCTCTGTCATCTCAAGGTCACTATCCTCACTAGCGCTAGCAGCGGTGGGGAGTAGTGGCCTAGACTGACGAGGACCCGTGGCGGAGGAGATGCGCGAAGGCGGCAGGGACGTCAATGCGCGACGAAGCGGTTCGGCGGTGGCGTGCCTAAGCAGATGCGGTGGCAGCGGCGCTGTCGCTGGAGAAGGAGAGGAAGAAGAAGAGGCAGAGGGGCGCGGAAGTGGGGAAAATACCCAAGGGGTGCGCCCCTCCCCTATTTAACCACTCCCCGGAGGGGTAGTGGGATCGCACTATGTGGACGGGCCACACGGTGTGGCCGTGTATGACCCAGATTGACCAATCAGCGACGAGGCACAGGAAGGGCCACAGGGCGCAACGGATCCCACGACACGACGTTATGATGCAGTTAACGAGGAGGCAGGCACGATGTGACGTGTGCTACAGTAAATTCTGACAGTAACTGCGGCGGTTACTGTCGCAGGCCCTTAAAATGAGGCAAAGTAATGATTAGCTTCCACGTGGGAAAGCGTACAAGAGAAGGAAGATTGACTCGGATGAGTATGAGGTGACCCGGCCAGCAAGTAAAATCTTGGAATGTGCCAAGGGAAAGTAAACCTATGGAATCCGAGATAGGGGTAACTCGGAAAGGGAGCAAAAGCTCGGTGAAATTGAACATGCTGTGGCCTGAGCGGCTAAGGCAACCAAGACCGCACCAGCTTCGGGGACTAATGTTGGGGGATACCCCCGAGTAGGGTCACGCCAGGGTATAAAGGCCAAGATAGCCGAGGTACGACAAGGTCAAAGCAAGTGCTGGCCGAGTCACCTCAAGGCAGGACGAATCACGGGGTAACCCGGACCAGGGGATGTCCACCTAACTGGGTCTTAACCGACTCAAGCCGTATGTCGGCAGGATATATCTAACTTGTATGCAGGTACAGGTGTGGCCGGATCAACTAAGTACGATTCGGGTTATATCAAGCTTGTAAGAGAAGGAAGGTATCTCGCTGGTCAAAGGATGACCGCTGTGCGCAGAGTGTGAGCGAAGCGGACAGAGGCCAGGACCACCGAGGCGTGGCCGACAAAGGTGACGATGCCTGTGTCGGATGACGCGGGCGCCGCAGAGGCTCACGTAGCCTCTGCATGGATGACGCCGGGCAAAAGTGACCCGGTCGGCTTACTATTTTGGGAGGAGGCATATTCCAAGGAATATGCCTCCACGTATGCCCTAACTAGAGACCTGGCTACCCCTATATAAGGAGGGCTAGGGCCTCAGTAGTGAGGGTTGGATTCTATTTGGTTGATCTCTAGAGGGTTGTATTTGACTAGTGGTGAGAGTAAGAGAGTTCTTCTTCCTCCTCTCTCCAATACATCTCAAGGATCACTTGTAAGCTGTGGAAGTGAATCGAATACAAAGCAACTGTGTGTGGAGTCACCACACTATCCCTCCCTGGATTCCCCTAGCGCACTTAGTCCCCACCTTTAGCCTATCCATGGCATCTGCCGTGACACCACCACGACAGATTCCCATCATCAAATATCATTATCTGCGTAGGGAAAAATAGAAAGAAAGGATTGCATACCCCTTTGATCATTAGGCATTAGTGACAGGGTTTAGAGAGATATTTCATCAAAAATATGAATAATATCTAGTTTAAATATGGACGTAGATGGCTATATTTCACAGCCATCAATATCCATGTCGTCTTCTCAGCGAAACGAAGATGAAGACGATCCCGCCAGGTATTCTCAGCAAAACTTGGATGAGCACTATAGGCTCATGGAGGAGGAGATATACAGCTGGAGGAGATGGTAGGGGGCGAAGAAGACATCGAGACCATCGATGATGTCCTTGATGGCGATGACGAGAGGGGCGACGAGCCCACCGACAGTGGCGTCCCCGGGGGTGGCTCGGAGAGTAATACCGTGGCCAACATGCGACAGAAGAAGCGACGCCCAAACGTCGTTGGCACCACAAAGGAAACATTCACCGCGGTGGACCTCGAGGCCGGTATTCCTACGAAGCCGAAGTGGCTCGCGAAGGGATACGACCTCCAGCTGGGAGTTATAATTTGGGACGTCGTCAATGTCAACGAGACGATACTCCGAACAAAGAACAAAAAGCATCCGCAGGACCAACTCCTTTTGCGGTTACACGCGCGGTGCCAGTTCCCTAAGGGCTACACGAGTCTGGTTCCCAAGGAGAACATTGTGAACAAGCTAGCCTCTCTAGGTTCACCAAGAACCTCAGTGGTTATAAAACCACGCTGAGGAGGGTGATTGCTGACAACGAGAGCTTCGAAAAGATCAAGCGCCACTTCTCGTGGATTACGCCGGAGGGCTACACGCTCTTCCTGCAAAATGAGGAACTAGAGTACACCAAGTCATAGTCGATCGGGGGAAGGAGCTGGTGGAGAATAACATCGGTCGCCACCGTCTCGGTTGCCGTGGCTATGACAGCAAGCAGGAGAAGTGGCAGAAGGAGGACCAGACCTACATAGACAAGGGCATCGAGAACCCTTGTGACAAGTACAAAAACCCTCTCTTCAGGGAATTTTTCAGGTCCCGGTACCATAAAGAAAAGGATGGGAAACTTGTCACGAGCCCGGAAGTGGTGGAGGGTGTTGTCTTGGTCACCGACCTGAAGGTGGTGAAAGTTGAGAAAGCAGTGGTAAGAAATTTTACCAGTTTATTAGTTTGATACTGCTCACCAACTCCATCTCTAAAAAATTTCATGTTACTTCTTGTAGTTCGCAGAAGCAGCGGCCGAATCTGGCTCCTCGTCCCAGGCGTCGACGGGCAAAGTCCCGTGGGACATCCATTTTATCTGGGGCATGAACATCGTGAAGGAGAAGCCGCCGTTGAAGAGGCCGCACTTAGGCCGTGTCACCGGCGCCGGAGGAGGTCGCAAGCACGTCAACCATAACTTGGCCGTGCCTAGCACCAAGGAGTCATGGTAGGCGGAGAAGGACCAGGAGTGTGAGGCTCTATTGGAAAAGGTGGCCAACTTGGAAGCAACCATGGACCAGCGCGTCCAAGCCGCGGTAGAAAGCAAGGTCTAAGAAGAGGTGGCCAGCAAGGTCGATGACGCGGTCGCCGGCCGAGGTAACGAAATCATCCCTGGAATGGTGCAGTCGATCTCCAATATTTCACCAACTGCCAAAAGGGACCGCTCCCGGTGATCATCCTAGGTGGCAGCAACTCGGGCAACATGCCTTCTCTACATGGGCTCAAGACGCACCCATATTGGTGAATCCACCCGCCGGCACCAATGCAAGTGCTAGGGAGGATTTTCCGGCCATGGGGGCACTAGCAGCCCCTCGGTCACTTGCACGCCCTGCCTCGGTCCCTCGATGCGAGCCGAGCTCGACACCCTCATGGTAATTAATTAAGCCTCTCAAAGCCTCTACAAATTAATTACTTCATCCTCTCTAACCTACAGGTTTTTACAGGCGCAAACGACTACTTGCACCTTGCTCCTGAATGTGGACAACGAGTTGAAGGATGTTGCAAAGGGAAACACCATCATGCCACTCACCCGGTCGTACCACTTCAAGCCTATCGACGATAGCGTGCACTAGGTTTAAGTGGATTGGTCGTTACCAGGATGCACTGGATCCTCCTTCTCAACCCACGGATGTCGCTAGCATGCTAAAGGTCGGATAACTCAAGAATCATATCCTTCTATGGACAAAAACCCTAATTCGGCTGAACACCACCAGGGGGTCAGAGGCAAGCCAAGGCAGGGTCACTCCCGAGGTTGAGTCAGGGCGTCGAGCCAAACCAGGGTCATTCTAGCATCCGTGCCTGCAGCAAGCCAAGACAGGGTCACGCCAGCATCCCTGCCTGCGGCAAGCCAAGACATGGTCACTCCTCCACTGGCTGATGATCCTCCCGAGCCCGATACACGTGAGCACGACAACGCGCTGGACATCGGTATGGCTCCCATCGATTCGTTCATCGCAGATTTGGAGGCCGACATTTTTCCTTCTGAGGCACCCGCCCGTGATACCCTGAAGAAGAAGCTCTTCGCTTCTCAAGAAACGCCCGAGCAGGAAGCTACCGCCTTTACCGCTCTGTTGCAACCTCAAGTTACCCCGAGGACACTCCTTGGTGTGACCATGGAGACTATGAAACAAATCAGCACTCCCCCGTGCAATAAGAAGGGCGTTAGGAAGCAGAAGACCCGATAGGGGGAAAACGATGCCGCAAGCAAGCAAGTGGTTCTCGACAGGCTGCCAACCCCGTGGAGGAAGATGCATTACCTTGGTGAACCGATCCTGCTAGAACACATTGTCAAGATGTTGAGGCCGTACATGAAGAGGCTGCATGAGTCTATTCTGTATCTGGAGTGGACACTTCTCAAAGATAAAAATCCCTTGTACCCGGTGTTCACGGCCAGGATGCCCACTGACTGTGGCTTTGTCACCACCAACCCCGCGGAGTTGTTCTTCATTAGTATGAAGACATCTTCAGGCTCTTCCCCATGTTCAGGCTCAAGCGAAACTTGGTCCGTCTGGTATCGCTTAGCATGGCGCACGATAGCATCGTGGAGAAGACCCTGCGCATCACTATCATGGACCCCTTCTACATGACGGCATCAACCAACGACAAGGAATAGGCGTTTGTCGTGAAGTATATCCGGGATTTCTTGGTGGCAAATAAGGATAAGATTTTCTTTCTCATGCCATACTTTCCCAAGTAAGTAGTCAGTCACTAAATTACCCACTATTACATTTATTTCGTGAATTTCCTTAATAGCCGAGGATGATGGTTTATTCCAACTGTTTTGCGCAGAATCAAGTACTGCGTCCTCGTCGTCTTTCAACAGTGTTATTCCAATGACGTGTATCTCGACTCCGGGAGAGACGTGCAGAAAGACTACACCGACGTCAAGTCTACTCTTGAGAAATCCCTCAACGGCTTCAAAGCCGCGGTTGGCCCACGCAAGTATGAGAAGAAAGTTCAAGGCTGCTATGTGTGCTCCCATGTAACCAATTTCCTCTGCCTCAAGCAATTTTCGGGTGAGAATGGGATGGAGGCCTGGTTCACCATCCTACAGATGAGGGAGTTCGTAAAGAATCAGCAGCTTCTCTTGTTGCCATCTGGTCTCGAGAAAAGAGGCATAGACATGGCGGTAACCACCGATGCAAACATCAAAGCCGAGTTCTATGCCATCTAGCGGAATATTGGAATGATACTCATGAGGGATGTCATGAAAAGGGGTGCCTTGTTCAACTACAGCAGTCACCCGCTGAGTAAGGCAGAGGTGGAAACCCTCTTAGAAGCATGCTGTGACGTGAAGACAATCAGGACGCTCGATGGTATCCATCCCTTCCCACCGAATGCATATGACGGGAGTCGTGGTCCTTGATCGAGTTACAAAATTGTCTACTGCAAATGTTAGTCACGGTTGTCCTTTAGTATATTTGATGCTTTTATTTTTGCACTATCTCTCCCTACAAATAAATGTTAGTCATAGAATTATTTTAGTATATTTGATGCTTTTATTTTTGCATATCTACATGTTATCTCTCTATTATGAATGTGCTAACAACTAACATTTCTTTCTTGTGTGTGTGCATAGATGACTTGGTATGTCGTGTACAAGAGCAAGGTTCCCGGAGTCTACGACTACTAGGAAGATTGTAGGAGGCAGGTCCATCGTTTCAGCCGCAACAGTTACAAGGGATACACCACTTTAGAGGAGGCGTAAACTCGATACGCCAAATTTCTAGCGCGACGAAGGAGAGAGATGTGGAGGAGACCTATGACCCCCTTTGTCGTGATGATGCTCGCAGCCACCGCTGCCTCTCTAGTCTATTATGTCATTGTTGTTTAGCTAGGTCGTGCGACTCCGGAGACTTCTGTATATGTTTGTGTAATATTTTCTTGTTGGAGTCGAAGTTTTAACCATATGGTCGACTTTCTACACTTTGTGTTATCTATTTGTGTTATTGATGCATGCTATGAACATTTGGGTACTTCTTGTATATGTTGTGTCACAGATGTGTACATTTTGCTGTAATTATGGCATTTCTGTGTATACCGTGTATATTCTGCTGTATATACTGTGTATTTCGAGTAGTTTTTTACTCCTGTTAATAACACCACTGGCGAACAGATGAACTTCCCCTGGTGATTGGGTGTTTGCCTATGGTAGGGAGCACTACCCCTGGCGAGTTATGAAGGTCGTTCGTGGTACTGGACTACCGTCGGTGAATAAGCCTATTCACCGGTGATAACTAATATTACCACCGGCGAATAAGTGAATACGCCGGCGATGTGGCATTACCACCGACGAGCTCTAACTCGCCGGTGGTAGGCCATTTTGGTGCGCCGGGATGAGGTTTTCCCTACTAGTCTCCCATCCTAAAAAATTCATGTGTTTATTTTGTGTGCATGCACCAAATACATCTCCTTATAAACTTGCCTTTTGCAAACCATGTGCAGACGTTAATAATATCACTGGTGGAAAAATGGCCTCTAGTCCCGGTTCATAAGGGTCGTTGGTCCCGGTTCCAGAACCGGGACGGATCACTCGGGACAAATGCTAGTCCTGGTTCACGCACGAACCGGGACCAATGGGTCTCCACGTGGGCGGGCGAGCGACGAGGGGGGTGGATCATTGGTCCCGGTTCGTGGGAAAAACGGGACCAATGGGTCCCCACGTGGCAGCGCCAGAGACGGGCGGGGGTGGATCATTGGTCCCAGTTCTTGGCACGAACCGGGATCGTTGGTCTCTGTGCCGCGGCAGGGTTTTGTGTCGCGGCAGGATTTTTGGGCTATTTTTCTGCCGCGGCAGGATTTCGGGCTATTTTTCTGCCGCGGCAGGATTTTTTTATAAATTTAATGGTACTACATATATACAGCAATAATGAAACCACGATATATATATTACACATCATGCATGATCACAAATATATACACCGTCTCATCCGTCTTCTTAGTCAAAACATATTATAATTACAAACGATACTCTCACACGAATTTGATCTAATTTACATCTTCTTTTAT
Source organism: Avena eriantha (assembly GCA_910589775.1). NCBI lineage: Eukaryota > Viridiplantae > Streptophyta > Magnoliopsida > Poales > Poaceae > Avena > Avena eriantha. The sequence goes on from OU342741.1 coordinate 93,202,425, forward strand.
ACACTTCACCCTTCCAAATGAAGTGGGTAATAATATTCTCCTTTCGGATCTATGACTTGTTCTAACAAGAATCTAGCAATTTCCTCTTGAATTGCTTGCACGCGTTCTTGTGATAGAAGACCGCCCCGCATCCGTTTGATCTAATATAAAGAAGGGGATCAATATATATGAATGAAACTAAACACAATTGGTGGTAATAAAATAAAGTTGTGATTATTGTTTATCGTACTTCAATTTTTTTGATGTTCCGGTCTGCCCCCTTCTCTTTGGTCGTCTGGCGAATGAACTCGCAGACATAGTATCCACATAAGTTATTCCCGGCTTCCTGCCTCAAGCACTTTACGAGAACGGAGTTCAATCAAAATAATAATCAAGCATGATAATGGTGGTATTGAAACTAGAATCAAAGAGATGCGTGGATCTAGCAAGTAGTACTTACAGTCAATGGTTGAAATGTAAGCTCTGGCTTCCAAACACCCCTAGTTTTGGCGGTGAACCGTTTCCAAGCCCTCTGGAGGCATTCCTGCATGTCCGCCCACTTTTCTAATGGTGTGCGTTTCGAGTCCAGGACTTTTACTACTCCGGTGTCAACAGAAATGATTAAGAGAATATAGTGGAAGCTTGACACACTAACAAAATATAACACGAGTCAATTATACGCTTAACATCGAGTAATCGAAAATAGAATGTGTACAAGACAGTAACACTCACGCAACATTGTAAGGAAATAGTATTTCCCTTCTGTTGTTGAAATACTTCAACGCTTGGAACAAGTTATCCTTTGTCTCTTTGGGATTTGTTTTTAGAGTAACTTCATGAACGAAATTATAGTCAACAAACCTAAGGTCATAGATTTGTCCTTTGTTGCATTCTAGAATCTTCATTTTGCATATATAATTAGTATAGTGATTAGTAAGATTATACAAGCAACGAATGAGCTGAGCTAGAAAGACTTAATTACAGAAATTAATAATACTTACAAACAATAGGCACTGACGATAGTTTTGTTGAGGGCATCTTGTTGGTAAAACTGAAATAATTCTGGAAATACGATCAGTAGGAAGCCATCTCCATGACCGTAATGGTGGTGTTTATATGCAGCATAGATCCAGTTTTTGGAATCAGCACAGGCTTGGATGTACCAGTTATGCAATCTTCACATTTTTGTTGGTAGATCTTTGACTAACTCGGGTTTGACGAGAGGAGCCCCGTACTGGTACACGTATGCTGTTTCTTGGTACCCCTCGAACTCATGCATACTGCTCATGTACTCAGTAATAAACAGTCCATATAATTGGGCTTTTTCTCTGTACAGTCAAACAAACTCCGGATCAATGTTCGGATCATGCCGCTCCTGGATCATCCACTCATTGGTATCGTACACTTTGAGCGGTTCGATCGATTGATTTTTCTGTTGTCCGAGCTAGGCAACTTCTTTCCCGACTCTCCGCTCTTTTGCCTCAGCCGACTTGGTAATAGAGCGATTATAGTCTGATGTGAGTGCTATGGGTTAGTGAAGCTGAATCTTAAGCGCGGCTGCTTTGGCTTTATCTTCTGCGGTGACCGGGAAAAATTCCTCTATCGGCTTTTTCTTGTTAGCCATGTCAATCTTCCACTTTTCATAATGGGCAGCTGTGGCCGCATCAGTTTCCTCATCTGTCTTCTCGCAAGGTAGCTTCTTCATATTCTGATGAGGTACTCTTAGGAGGGGCGATTGCTTACGTTTTAGTGATCAGAATGTGCTCTTGCTGCTGCTGCTGGTGGTGCTGCCCCCCTTAGTATACTTCCGCTTTTGTCTCTGATGCTCAGGGGACGGAGACGGCTAACGCGACGGTGGAGATGGCTGAGGCGGCGATGGATACAGTTGCGCTGAGCGGTGAGGCGGTGAAGGTGACAGTTGCGCTGGAGAATGGTGAGGTGGCGGCGAAGGTGGATTGCTGCTCTGAGGAGTGGGTGGCCTTGGCGGCACATAATTTGGAAGCATGATGCGCTCCTTTAGCCAGAGAATAGTCCCCCTTTGGCTTCTCCTAGTTGAGTCAGCTCCATATCTTCCCCTGCAAGGTGGTCTAGCTTCAGCTCCTCAAAATCTTCCTTCACCTCATCCGCCGTGACGACAGTGTACCCTTTTGGAACCGGTCTGCAATGCCAAATTGGGTTAGGCGCAATTGGTACCTCCATGCCGACCGTCACCGTCACCCTTAAGTTCATAACCTGCACCTTTAGCTCACAAGTTGTTGTCTCCGTGATATCAACCACTGGGTAGCGTTTAGGAGGAGATGTCATCAGTGCATCATCATCAACATCATGGAGCTGCGTGGAAGCGACGCTGCTTTTCTTATTTGATGGGGCGCCGGTACCCTCGAATGCAGCTTCTACCACGTGCCGCTGAGATTGGTCTCTAGTACCTTGCTGGCTAAGTATGTCGAGGTGATCCTGGTGCCGCTTTAATGCTTCTTCTACATTATGCAGCCGGTCTGCAGCGGCCGCTTTCTCAGCTGCCTCCCTTTCCTTTCTCCTCTGATGAATTTTATCGGGATATCTCTTCATTTCCAGGGGGAAGGCAACCTTCCACGGCTTGGAGCCTGGTGTGTCTCGTGCTCGTCCGTCGTGTTCAGGATTTTTAAGGGCCCGTGTGAGCTTGTCGTTCTCTCTATCGGGAACGAACCGTCCCGCTCCAACATCATCTACTGCATTTCTAATATCGTTGATGGGCAGTAGGGGATCATCTTTGTGTTTCTGATTATATATTGCCCTCCCTTCTTTGTCCAACGTGCCCCCATGGCCGTAAAACCAGTTTCTCGCCCGTGGTGTCCATGTTGCGGGCTCTGGTCTGATCCCGGCAGCTATGTAATTGACCTCAAGTGCATCCCACTTAGGCATGCAACCGGCGTAGCCAGCAGGCCCCATGTTATGATGGTACAGTTTCTTAGCAGCGTTCTTCGTATTTATTCTAGACCTTTCGTTAGCTTTCTCCGATGTCTTGTACTTCACAAAATCCTCCCACTGGTGTCTTAACTTAGCATAGCCGGCTTCATTGAAATTTGGAGTCTTCTCTACCTTGACAAAGTTATTGTACAATTTCTTCTTCCAGTTCTTGAATGCATCGGCCATCTTGCTGAGAGCAAACTTCTTGACTCTTTGCACAAGCTCCCTTCTTGCTCTCTCCTCCTCATCTAGAGTCACATCTAGTTCCGGCAGGAGGAAATTAGTCATGAGCTTGTCAAAAAGCTTATCTTTGGTGTTTTCGCCGACATACGGGACTCCACCGCCGCTTGGCTGATTCCATTCTTGAACGGTGATCGGGATGTAGTCCCTCACAAGTAATCCGCATTGCTTGACAAATTTTCTTGCGACATCGACGGGAGCTTGCGGTTCGCCATCTACACCGACCATGTCGATCCTATACCTCATAGTGTCATCCAACTTTTTTGTTGGGCCTCGTTTCGTTCTTACGGAAGAAGTTCTCGATCCAGAGGGATAAAAGAAGAAAGAGTGTTAATATATGCATGTATATATAGACATCAGCATTTTAATTAGAAAAATACATATATACACCTCGCCGGTGTTTGCGAGATTTAAGGTTCCGCCAGAGCCGTCGCCTTCTTCCTTATCGGCTGCTCCCCTGTCCCAGGCTTTGGCTTCTACCTCACCGGAGCCGTCTCCTCGGTTGAGAGACTCATCTCCCTGACCGGAATCGTTCAGAAACTCACTCGTGACATCGATATGGATATCTTCATTTTCACAGTTCATCCCTTGGAGGATGTTTTCCTGATGTGTTGGATCCATAGTATCTGCAAGTTAAACAATGAACACATGGCATCGATAATGATATGAGAAGTTAAACATAGTTGAAATTTAACCCTAAGGCATGCTTGGCAATTTAAGTGGGATCCGAAGGGTTCAAACCCTAGTACAGGAGAGACCCCGAAATCACCTACGAGGGGTTGATTTCAATCTCTTATTAAACTTGTAATTAAAGTTGTTGAACAATGCATGATTATTAGTCTATTGTGTAGATCTCATTTTTTCTGAACATTTTGATATATTATACATATTTTTCTAACTTAGAAATAATTAGTTATTGAATTTATAAGATTAAACTCTTTTCTGAAATTATTTAAACAAATATTAAACTTTTACTGCGTCATTATGACGTAAGCTCGGGGTGGTTTTTTTTCTCCACGACTAAACTAGCCACAGAGACTGACGCGGGGGGCCCAAGCCACCTCAGATGCCACGCTGGCGGGGCTTGGTCAACGGCCACGTCACGCACACGCGACGCCACCGTGGCGCCACGTAGGCTCGCCGGCGAACTGCCAGGCGGTGGTGGAAGACGGCGGAGAGAAGCGCGCGGGGTGACGCCACTGTCCCGGTTCGAACCAGCGTGATGCGGGCTACTTAAAACGGGCGGCGCCGCTACGGGAGGTGCGCCGGAGCAAGCCGTTTGACGGTGGCCGGCGGCGGCAGGTGCTCGTGGGGAGGACGATATAGTGAGGGAGGGAGACGTAGGAGTGGTGCTGGAGCACCAGTGGCTCACCAGGAGGCCGATGGAGGGTGCGGCGAGGCCAGAGGAGGTCGGGCGCTATCGGAATCAGTGGAGAACGCGGCGGCCGGAGTCGGGGAAGGTGGGGTCGATTGTAGCGAGGCGGAGCTTCCTTCCCTGCTCGCAGCGGCGGACAGTGGCGCTCGGCGACGGGTGTCGACGATGTGAAGCGACTGCTCTAGATTTGGGCAGCCTGCCGGCGTGATTTTGCTCCGCCGCAAATTTTTCTTAGCCGCGCGTCAATGTACTCTGTGAATAGGGGGAGTTGGGGAGGAGGAAGGCCGGGGCTGTTAACTGCACAGACCATTGGTCCCGGGTCATCCCAATAAGCGGGACCAAAGGACCAACGGTCCCGATTCGTGCCACCAACCGGGACCAAAGGTCTGTGGCACGAGCGTTGCTGTGCTGCCACGTGCACGGCCTTTGGTCCCGGTTAGTCCAACCACCCGGGACCAAAGGATCAACGGTCCCGGCTCGTGCCAACAACCGGGACCAAAGGCATGTTAATGGCAGCGCGCGCATCCAGGATCATCGGTCTCGGTTCGTGGGACGAACCGGGATCGTTGACCCGTTTTTCCAGATTTTGGCAAACCTTTTGGTCTTCCCGCCATTTTCAAATTTGTTTCTTCTTTAATTAATAAGATGTTTCAATTTAAGATGATTATTTATTTGGAATTTCAAAAAACTTTTAACATGAAAAGTGCTTCAATTTAAATAACTAATTAAAAACCATTTTCTGTTTTCAAATATTTTTATTTGGACTATACAATTTTACTATTTTTAATTAAAATTGCATTAACAAAATATTTATGGCATAATTTGGAATTTCAAAAAACTTTTAACAGGAAAAGTGCTTCAATTTAAATAAATAATCAAAAATCATTTTCTGTTTTCAAATATTTTTATTTGGACTATACAATTTTACTATTTTCAATTAAAATTGCATTAACAAAATATTTATTGCATAATTTGGAATTTTTTAAAAAAATTAAGAGTAAAAGTGCTTCAATTTAAATAACTAATCAAAAACCATTTTCTGTTTTCAAATATTTTTATTTGAACTATACAATTGTACTATTTACAATTAAAATTGCATTACCAAAATATTTATTGCATAATTTAGAATTTTAAAAAACTTTTAACAGGAAAAGTGCTTCAATTTTAATAACTAATCAAAAACCATTTTCTGTTTTCAAATATTTTTATTTGAACTATACAATTGTACTATTTACAATTAAAATTGCATTAACAAAATATTTATTGCATAATTTGGAATTTTAAAAAACTTTTAACAGGAAAAGTGCTTCAATTTAAATAACTAATCAAAAACCATTTTCTGTTTTCAAATATTTTTATTTGAACTATACAATTGTACTATTTACAATTAAAATTGCATTAACCAAATATTTATTGCATAATTTGGAATTTTAAAAAACTTTTCAAGATTTGAACTACAAGTACATGATAATGCTTGTGAATTTTTAAAAAATTCATTTATAGGTTCACAACATGCTATTTCATCAGAGATCCACTTCAAGTTCAGCGAGGCTCAGCCCCGGGCTAAGAAGCTTCATGCCCGCCGTTTTGAATATAGTTTGAAACGGGCATAAGAAATTCAAAAATGATCCAAACAATGTGAAACCTTCATGTGGTTTCATATTATGTGTCACAGTTGCAAGGAAAAATATTGAACTTAAAAAATTGCAAACATCATAAAAAATCCTTCACAAAATGACCTATCATGTTCGAGGTTTCATGGCATTTAGGTCAAACCACCAATGTTATGGCTAGAATCAGGGCATAGTTTGTGATAATATGCCCATATTGTGCACACATGTGCATCTTGGGATGGCTTACGATGTTGTAGGAGGAAGTTTTCCCTTTCGACACACGAAAAAGCCAATTTCCATTTTTGAGGTGCCGAAATCGAGGTGTTCTATGAAGCAACCACCAAATTAAAGTTTGGCATTGGTACCAAACCATTTTTCAAAAATATTATACCACCTTATATGGACAATTTCCCAACCAGTGTATCTGGAACCTTTCTGTCCATCCCTCATGAAAAAGACAAATTCCTGCCGAATCGATAGGAGGTTGCCAAGATTTGAACTACAAGTACATGATATAATGATGGTGAATTTTTAAAAAAATCATTTATCGTTCACAACATGCTATTTTATCAGAGATCCACTTCAAGTTCAGCGAGGCTCAGCCCCGGGCTAAGAAGCTTCATGCCCGCCGTTTTGAATATAGTTTGAAACGGGCATAAGAAATTGTGCAAACATGTGCATCTTGGGATGGCTTACGATGTTGCAGGTGGGATAACGACGTGGGTAACCTTTAGTCTCAGCTGGTGGGTGCAACCGAGACTAAAGTTACCGGTGGGATAAGGATGCCTGGGTAACCTTTAGTCCCGGCTGGTGGGTGCAACCGAGACTAAAGCTATCGGTGGGATAAGGATGCGTGGGTAACCTTTAGTCCCGGCTGGTGGGTGCAACCAAGACTAAAATTTTCGGTGGGATAAGGATGCGTGGGTAACCTTTAGTCCCGGCTGGTGGGTGCAACCAAGACTAAAGCTGTCGGCGGGATAAGGACGTGTGGGTGGACGCACTGCTCGATGAGATAAAGCATGTAGCGCACGACGCCCTGTCGGAGGAACAAGACAAAGTAGAAGCGGCGCCGTGCCTATAAAAGGACCATCGATACGCCATGGCAAGCATCTCAACAAGCAAACATAGGTAGAGAGAGTTTCATCCCCATGGATGGAGGGTTGGGAAATCTCCCGTGGCGGAGCTTCTCGAAGATGTCGTTGGTGCACACGCCCTACGACATCTTCGGAAGCTCCGCCTCGGAAAAATTTCCCTGCAAGCCCGTGAAAGACTCCATCTCCTCTAACAGTGTTGGGGAAAGGGTTGAGAAATCTCTCGTGGCAGAGCTTCTCGAAGATGTCGTTGGTGCACACGCCCTACGGCATCTTCGGAAGCTCCGCCTCGGAAATATTTCCCTGCAAGCCCATGAAAGACTCCATCTCCTCTAACAGTGTTGGGGAAAGGGTTGAGAAATCTTACGTGGCGGAGCTTCTCGAAGATGTCGTTGGTGCACTCGCCCTACGGCATCTTCGGAAGCTCCGCCTCAGAAAAATTTCCCTGCAAGCCCGTGAAAGACTCCATCTCCTCTAACAGTGTTGGGGAAAGGGTTGAGAAATCTCCCGTGGCGGAGCTTCTCGAAGATGTCATTAGTGCACACGCCCTACGGCATCTTCGGAAGCTCCGCCTCGGAAAAATTTCCCTGCAAGCCCGTGAAATACTCCATTACATAAAGTTTCGATACATCACATAAAGTTTCCATACATCACATAAAGTTTCCATACATTACATAGATTTACATAGGGTTTAGGGTTTAGGATATGAATCCTTCATCGCGTATGTCGATCCCTTGCCTATGATCGCTTCTTAGGCCGTAACCATGGAGCATCTTCTTTGCTTAACGGGATGCTTGGGTCAGTTTTCACGGTGAAGGGTGGAATTTCATCAAACTTATCATAATCTGCTAACATGTCTGTCTTGTCCTCGACTCCCGCGATGTTTCTTTTCCCTGAAAGAACTATGTGACGCCTGGGCTCATCGTCTGATGTATTCGTTTCCTTATTTTTTCCTTTTTTCGGTCTAGAGGACATGTCCTTCACATAAAAACCTGAGCCACATCATTGGCTAGGACGAATGGTTCATCTCTTTAACCAAGATTCTTGAGATCCACTGTTGTCATTGTGTACAGCTGGTCTACCTTTACCCCTTCTCCATTCATGTTGACCCAACTGCACCGAAACAATGGGACCTTAAAAGTAGGTCCATAGTCAAGTTCCCATATCTCCTCTATGTAACCATAGCATGTGTCCTTTTTCCCATTCTCGCATGTTGGTTGGTGCTCTTTTTATCTTGGGCAATCGTGTAAAATGTATTCGCATTTATCTCGTACCCTTGGAAAGTCAATACAGTCGCAGATGGTGTCGCGGCCAACAAGTAGAGATGATCTCCAATAGTGGTGTCATTCATGAGATGTAATTGCAACCAAGTGCCGAAGGTCTCCATGTGATTTTTTTAATCCAGTAGTCATCCTTCCCCGGGAACTTGGAGCGTACAACATTCATGTGTTCCTTGATATACGGAGCCACGAAGGTAGAACTTTGGAGAACTATGTAGTGTGCTTGATTCAAAGAATGTCCGTCCCTAAATATCATTGCTTTCTTTCCTAGCGTGCCTTTTCCACTCAGTCTCTCCTCATACCGTGATTCAGGAACACCAATCGGCTTAAGGTCAGGAAGAAAGTCTACACAGAACCCAATGACCTCCTCTATTCCATAGCCCTTGGAGATGCTTCCTTCTGGCCTAGCACGGTTACGAACATATTTCTTTAAGACTCCCATGAACCTCTCGAAGGGGAACATATTGTGCACAAATACAGGACCGAGAATGTAAATCTCTTCGACTAGGTGAACTAAGAGGTGCGTCATAATATTGAAGAAGGACGGGGGAACACCAACTCAAAACTGACAAGAGATTGGACCACATCCTTCTGTAGCCTTTCCATACTTTCTCGATCGATTACCTTCTGAGATATTGCATTGAGGAATGCACATAGCTTCACAATGGCTAATCGAACATTTTCCTGTAGAAGCCCTCTCAATGCAACCGGAAGCAACTGTGTCATAATCACGTGGCAATCATGAGACTTCAGGTTCTGAAATTTTTTCTCTGCCATATTTATTATTCCCTTTATATTTGAAGAGAAGCTAGCCGGGACCTTGATACTGTAAAGGGCTTCAAAAAAGATTTCCTTCTCTGCTTTGGTAAGAGCGTAGCTACTTAAGTATTTACGTCCTTTATAAGTATGCTTGTTGTGTGGGTCTTTGATACGTTGCTGGTCCTCCCGTGCTTCTGGTGTATCTTTTGTCTTCCCATACACGCCCAGGAAGCCTAGCAGGTTCACGCAAAGATTCTTCGTCATGTGCATCACGTCGATTGAAGAACGGACCTCCAGGTATTTCCAATACTCAAGCTCCCAAAATATAGATTTCTTTTTCCACATGGCCGTGTGTCTGGTAATGGGGTCTTTCAGAACCGATTGACTGCCAGGACCCTTTCCAAAGATTACTTCTAGGTCCTTCACCATACCAAATACATCAGCACCTTTAGGGAGCTTAGGCTTCTTCCAAGAATCTGCCTCACCATTGAAATTCTTGCCTTTCTTTTTTACTTGATGATTGGTCGGAAGAAGTTTACGACACCCCAGGTACACAACCTTCTTACATTTATCCAAATATGTACCTTTAGTATTATCTAAACAGTGCGTGCATGCATTGTATCCCTTGTTTGACTGTCTTGAAATGTTACTAAGAGCAGGCCAATCATTGATGGTTACGAACAACACCGCTCGTAGGTCAAATGGCTCCTGTTTGTGCTCAGCCCACACCTTTACACCTGGTTCTGCCCACAACTGCAAAAGTTCATTGACTAATGGCCTTAGGTACACATCAATGTCATTGCCGGGTTGCTTCAGTCCTTGGATGAGCACTGGCATCATAATGAACTTCCGCTTCATGCACAACCAAGGAGGAAGGTTGTAGATACATAGAGTCACTGTCCAGGTGCTGTGACTACAGCTCTGCTCCCCAAAAGGATTCATGCCGTATGTACTTAGACCAAACCATAAGTTCCTCGCGTCACCTGCAAAGTTCGAGTACTTTCTCTCGATGTTTCTCCACTGCGACCTATCGGCGGGGTGTCTCAGTTTCCTGTCTTTCTTACGCTCTTCTTTGTGCCATCGCAACAACCTAGCATACTCTTTATTTCTAAACAGACGTTTCAACCGTGGTATTATAGGAGCATACCACATAACCTTAGCAGGAACCCTCTTCCTGGAGGGCTCGTCATCGCTCTCAACATCACCAGGGTCATCTTGTCTGATCTTGTATCGACATGCATTGCATACCAGGCATTTATCCATATTCTCGTACTTCTCATCGCGGTACATGATACAGTCATTAATGCATGCATGTATCTTCTCCACATCTAATCCTAGAGGGCATATAGTCTTCTTTGCTTCATACGTTGTCTCGGGCAGCTCGTTATCCTTTGGAAGCTTCGGCTTCATTATTTTTAGTAACTTCTCAAATCCCTTGTCAGATAAGCCAGTCTTTGCCTTCCAGTTCAGCAGTTCAAGTGTGGTACCGAGATTTGTGTTGCCATCTTCGCAATTTGGGTACAACAACTTTTTGTGATCCTTTTGCATGGCCTCCAACTTAAGCTTCTCCCTTTCTGTATCACATTGTTGCTTTGCATCAGAAATGACCCGACCAAGACCATCAGCAGGCTCATCCGATGCCCGTTGTTCTTCTTCATTGCCGTCTCCCTCTTCTTCATTGTCTTCCATTGCAGTATCACCGTATTCTTCAGGGGATATAGGATAGCTGTCATCATCCTCCTCTTCTTCATTTTCTTCTAGCCTAACCCCTCTTTCTCCGTGCATGGCCCAACAATAATATCCGGGCATGAAACCTCTCCGAAGCAGATGGCTTTGAAGGATTCTCGGGGCAGAGTGCTCCGCCACGTTCCGACAGTTGACGCAGGGACAAGGCATAAAATTGTCCACTTTGTTTGCCTTAGCCAAATCAATAAATTTATGGAGGCCTGCAATAAAATCGGAATGGCGTCGGTCGCCATACATCCATCGCATCCGTGCAACGATCTGCGTCATAATAATTAACCATTACAATAACATCTTGAATAGTAAAATGACCACCCTACATGGATAGATGCAATATTTTTGTATCAGTTACAGATAAAGAAGATAAGGTTGCCAACCTCAGCCGAGGATACCGTGTTGTGCGTACTAAAGTGTGGCTCGGACATTTCGTCGAACACCTTGTGTGCAATCAAAGAAAAAAAAAGCTAGCACCCACACCTCACACACAATCCAGCAAAATTTGGTGGGCAAAGGGCTGGGCTTATATATAGCCAGGGGAGGGGTTTTGGTCCCGGTTATTGCCACGAACCGGGACCAAAGCCCCTCCCGCGCGACAGGTGGTCGCCCAGCAGCTCGCAACCCACCCAGGTCATTGGTCCCGGTTAATGGCACGACCCGGGACCAATGACTTCGGTGGGGGGCGCGCTGCTGGGCCGCCACGTGTCGCGCGGGAGGGGCTTTGGTCCCGGTTCGTGGCAATAACCGGAACCAATGCCTCCGTCGCTTTGTCGTCCCCGTGCATAAATATGAGGCCACAGCGCTCGCTTTCGCCATCACCTCTGCCTCTCTGCAGTCCCTCTCCACCCCACCACTTCAGCAATCGCCTCTCCACCACGCCGTCGTCTTGCCTTCCCTCCCTCTCCAATCTCCACTGCGCCGTCATGGAGGTGCCCACGCTCAACCACTACGAGGCGGCGCAGTTTGCGATCTACAGCATCCTCGCGTCGCCGTGCGCGACCCTTCCCGCCGGATTTCGCATCAGCGAGGGGGGTGTGCCGATGGCTCCGCTCCTCAACCCCCGCGGATACGAGATGGAGTACGTCATCGCGGAGCGTCGCCGCCAACTGCCCGCGTGCATTAGGGCGTTACCCCGGTACGCGGCGGGCAGCGAGTATTGGCCCCGGCTGTTCAAGAAGGAGAGGAAGGCCAAGCTTGGCAACCGGTTCGTGGACGGACGCCTGGTGCACCCGGATCGCCGCAACCAAGAAGGGCGGGAGTTGTTCTGGTCCGTCCCTGGATGGACCATCTACACCCCCATCGACGCCGCTATGCGCGCAGACGAGCTCCGTCTCCCGAACAACGCCGAAATCGTGGAGATTTCGTCCGACGACGACGAGGAAGCCGGCGGCACAGAGGACAACGGCTCGGAGGACAGCGGCATCGGAAGTGTTGTCGACTAGGAATTTATAAAGTCGAATCTTTATTTGTATGGAAAAATTTGTGGTCGAATAATAAAATGTCTCAACTTAGACCTTTGTCTCGATTAATTCGTGAAAGATTTGTTCAAAAATAGTGATCAATTAAATTTCTACCTCGAATTAATTTCTGCCTCGAATTAATTTCTGCCCCGAATTAATTTACATTAATTCCTGGACTGCTGACCGTCGTGGGGTTTTTGGTCCCGGTTGGTGGCATGAACCGGGACCAATGCCTCGCAGAGCGCCACGTGTGCGTCGTGGGGGCATTGGTCCCGGTTCGTGCCACAAACCGGGACCAATGCGTACAAATGAACCGGGACCAATGCCCTGGCAGCATGAACCGGGACCGGTGCCTGGCATTGGTCCCGATTACGGAAACGAACCGGGACCAATGGAATTTGGGCGTTGGACCAAAGGCCCTCTTTCTACTAGTGTATGTGACATCTCAATCCTACCTTTTTACTGTTGTCATATTTTCTATTTCCTATAACCTAAAGAGACCCTAATTAGACCAAACAAAAATGCATGTGTCTATCAGTAGTAACAAAAAATTCGAAGTACATATGTTCTAGTTCGTATACATGCCAACATTTGCACAGAGAAAAAAATATACGACATCCATTTTTGGAGGTTACGTCATTCACCAAAAAAGTCGAACAACGATGTGTCTATATTATTGTATTCCTTACGTGGAGTTTTGAATTAGGGATCACCATAGACAAGGCAACTAATATTGTAAATTACTCCAAACAAGTTAGGAAGCGACACCATTACACCTAGGTACAGCTTAATTAAGCATTCACATAACAAATATATTATCTGATACATACATTTGTAAGATAGTGAGAGGATAGGACAAGTAAATATATCCCCTTCATATATTAATATTTGGCCATCTTCGTACGCAATTAGTGACATTATTCATTCAAAAAGAAGGTTCGTTGCTTGCTATCCCTTAGAAGGGTGCTAATGGAATGATGTCAACGATGTACAAACATGTCATTGTTGATAAGAAAGAGAAAGAAAAAGGAAAATAGAGATGGCACATATTAATACTGATAAGGATAACAATAACTAACACCAAACAAATAATGATTTTTCACATGACGCATTTGTGGTACCATGTTTAGATAGGATTATAACTCTACAAGCCTTTAGTGAGTTGTATTTTATAAAGATGCTTTTAGTGTATATAATAAACTGAAGATATTACCGACACATCTAGATTAAGGTCGACACGGTTTCGTTAGAGGACATGTGGTCCTTTGATAGTTTTACTCGAGGATACCATGATGCACTTTATATAGGTTAAGTGGTGCATGTGCTCAACATTTATCCCCAACATCATAATATGTACGGTTTGTGGTGCATGTAGGAGCTCATGGTCACATGGCCACATGTTGCCCCACCCTTGAAATCCATTGGCGATGTCGTGTGATCACATACATTTATGTATGTGTTCATCTTTGTGTGAAGTTAACAATATGAGACCACTGATAGGGCATAACCTTAATTTGTTCATATAGAGGAATGCACTTCATACTTATAATTTTCTCTGGTAAAGAATCTAACCCTATTGATTAACTAAGAGAAGTGCATAACTTCAAACAAATTAAGACAAAGGTGGAGAACAAAAGACCTAAAGTATATCAAGCGTCAACATCATCATCACATGCTCTAATTTCCACATCCAAAGAGAAATTATTTGAACGACAAACTTACACTACTTGGACTAATCTCAAAGGTTTCGAAGAGGCACACGACTCATCTACCTCAAGGGTTGAAAACCTAAGATCGCTGAATGCAGTACAGTCGGGAACACACAGCCTGTAAGGCAGTTGTTGAACCAATACTTCTTCGTTGCTATGTGAGAGAAGAAGACTGAGAGCACAAAAGGAGTGCATCACTGCAACTGCAAACCTAAACCTTACCACCGAAATTGGGCCGAAGAAACAAGTGACAGTATCCAAGATGAGAAGACAACGATCCTTGGGATTGGGGCCAAATTAGCATGATCTCTTCTTGCTGACAAAAAGCATGGGGAAAAGCCAGAAATGCTCACCGGTGCCTAGGTTATTCATAGTCGTGCTTTTCTTTTGTTTTTCTGTTTGATTAATTGTGTTGTTTTTAACAATTTTTATGTTTATTTTACTAGATTCCTTTAACAAGCTAGGTTAGCGGACCACGGAAGCTAACTTCCAAGCAAATGCATTGGTCTGAAACTGAACTATCATTCAAAAAGAAAAACCTTTTGGGAGTATGTTCTTGCTTAGTCAAGTACATGTCAGTGCGCCAGCTTATTCATCGATACCTTGCACGGTAGCACTTTTTCAAGGGGTCGGAGGACAAGGACAAAGAGAAAAACCCAACGGCACAGTCGACCCATTGTCACGGATCCTAGTCGATCTTACGTGGCGACCATTACTTTAAAACGTCCAGCCACTTGAATGTTGCCTCGCGTTACATTTAACATCGATCGATCGATGGTGTCACTCGGACCTCTCGGTTGCTTCGCAATATATATTGCTTTCGGTACTTAAGTACGTACGTGTACATGCATGGCATTTTGTTGGCGTAAGATGCATGGAAGCTTCCTCCCTCGAAGCCAGTCCAGCTGCTATGATCCAAGACCAAATGAAGGTTAATCAATCAAATAAAGTACACTACTAATCATTCCAGAATATATTCTAAAATATATGGCAGCTTGCTAAAAAGGGTTGTATTGTGAAACAGAGGGAGTAGTTGGTGTTCTAATTACTAGTCCGTTTAGAAATAAGTGACTCAAATTTATCTAGATTCAATGTATCTAGATACTAATTTATTTTGATTCAGTGTCTAAATACAAGTGAATTTAGCCAACCCCAGTCACTTATTTCTAGGCGGAGAGAGTAGTTTCTATAGTAGTGGTAGATTAGTCTGCATCTCCCGTGCAATTTGCCGGTTTGCCACGTCAGATGTCATTTTCCAATTAGATTTCTTGCAATCTGTGGTTGTTTCTGTTGAAAGTACACTACATGCTAGTGGTTTACTAATGATTAACTTGGTAGCTAGATATAAAAGGCAGTGCACTCTCGTAGGGTTGGCTATATTGTGTAGTAGTGCTGCCCGTCCGGTTTGCAGTACTATGGCAAAAGGAAGTGATCGAACACTGATTTCTTTTCAAAAAGAAGAAGAGATCAATATGTATAGATATGTAGTGTACTGCTCGTGTCAAAAGAAAGTGACCCGGTTTCTTTTTAAAAGGGCTTATATTGTGGAACATGGACGAGTAGCCGCCAGCAAAAGCAAAAAAAATAGTGGGAGTGACTAGGTTTGGTGATTGGGCGTGATATGGAAAGATGCGACTGTCAGCTGAACTTTGGTTGATTTTAAACATTTTCTGTTGCAATGCAATGCCAGAGTCAGGTCGGTTGCATGCTTCTTATTTATTTCTCTGAGATAAAAGTGATTATGGCACTGATTATTAATTCTGCAGGAACAGTCCGGCCGGTGTTATTAGTTTTTTGTGTGTCTAGCTTGCAAAATCAACCTGTCAGATTTGTGCGATCTTTTCGTTTCGGCCTGTAGGATAAATCCAACGAATAAACATATACTCCGTACACTGATTTCCTTGATCCAGCTAGCACATAGATTTCGATTCTTGCTTGCTAGCTGTATATAACTCCAGCTGGATACGCCTCCTTTATAATCATGGGACAAGTACATGACAAAAAAATCTAGGCATAAATTTCTCCAGGACGGCACTAAGTGATATGTGTCACGAGCGAGTGTTTGCTTAATAAACTCTATCTCTAGATTGCGGTATCTACCGATCTTTTGTTCCATACGCTTAGCTAAACAATTATTGAAATGATCAGGGTAGATTTGATCTGGTTCCAGCACATCTCGATCGATTCCTGCTGCAATATGGGCCGGCTGATAGCACACTAGCTTCGCGTACTTTTTGGCACCTTTGGGATAACGGTAAACACAGTGATCTTATGACAATGCTAATTGATCATCAGACATCAGTGTAGTATATGCATGGAGACAAAGCTGGCTCACTGGCCCAACCGCCCAACTAATCTTAACACCTTTTAGTCTGGTTCAAATCTTTATAAAGTGTAGTGTGACGCCTATAAGAAAAGCCACCCGCGAAAGTATAGTCCATGATCTGATTGCAGAATTCTTTGTAGTACTACTACAGTGTTCCCAATTTCCATCCGCCCAAACTGCCCTTGATTTCCTCGATAAAAAGAAAGGGTGGCACCAACTTTTGGCCGGGCCGGCTTCGGAAAAGAGGGAGCCAAAATCGTTGCAGCACGCGCTGCATAATTGGAAAAAAATCTGCATTGTTCGATCGTGTAGGCATGCATGCACACTGCGTCTAGCGACTGAGTGCCTAGTATTATTTTGTCTTCGATGACTATTATATGTAGATATGTGCTAGATCGAACTGCAATCGATGTTGCCTTTTTGTTTCCTTTTCTTCTTCTTTCTAGATGACAATAGCTTTTGGTTTACTCTGGCACACTCCAATTTGGTTCCACTTTTTTCCCGATTGTGATCAAATCTTGTGATTAGGGTTCTCTATATCTGCTCTCTATGGAGAGCTAGCAGAACTATTGGTTCCTAAATCCTCATAGTCTAGGTGACTTCTTTGAGAAGCTAAATTTCTTCTGATGGAACATTGTGTCAAATGTGGGACTCTTGCAAGTGGCCCCAAAATCGCGTTTGCATTGCATGCAAGTTTCAAAAGGTGATAAAAAGTCTCAGTAGCTAGCTAGATAATCTTTAGTTGATCACTTTGTTGATGACAAGCCGGCATGGCAAAAAGAGGGCATGCCAGAGGGCTTGTGCAGCGTCCATGCAATACTAGTAGCCTTGCGCCTTGCCTTCCTATTGAGGGTAAATGCCTTAAAAATGGGGAGGTGATTTCGGTTGGTTCCGTGGTGAGGTTCCCCTCTCATATTGCTAGGGTCAATGATTTCTCGATCTCTGCCCCCGGATTTCTTGGTGGATCTGCTTCTGGTGTTGAATCAGTTGAGGATTTGGGTTTTAAATGGCATGTTACATGCTCTTCTTTTCCCATGGATGATTTGGGACATCTCCCAGGGATTTTGGTCCTTTATTCTCATTCTAAGAGATTGGTACTTCTCAATCAAAATAAGGTGGTGATTGATGCAAGATTTTTTCTACAAGATGAAAGGATTTTTTCTGGTATGACACTTGATCTAATTGTCAAAAGAGTTGTGGTAGGTGCACAAATTATTGAAGACCAGAATATTGGCAGCATGCATGCTTCACCTGAGAAGATTGTCAAGAACATTTTTTGGATTTTTCTAAAGGCAAATATTTGAGGTAAATGTCTTCAAAAAATTCGGACATCATGTTAATTTTTCTGGAGGTTTCCGAAGAAGACCCTTTTTTTGGTGTGCTCTTTTGGACGTGCCAAATTCAAATTTGATATTCATACTATTGGCATTGCTCTACAATCATGTTTTGGTGGTTTTGCCTCAAAATTCCAAGTCAAACTAGTACAAGACAGAACTTATCGATTTTTGGTTGCTTCTCGTGCTGTGGGATTTGAGATCTATAATTCTCCTATTTTTTCAAGTGAGTTATTTCTCATGAAAATCAACCTGTGGGGGGAAGGTGGCCCAAATTGGAGATTTGAGGAAAGAGAATATTACAAAGAAATTGACAAAGCTTGGAATTTTGTCACTTACAAAAAGAAAATTAATTCGTCTCTTTTTGATCGTCTCTGTTTCCCGGCTACTTCTCCGAAATCCCATGTAAAAACGGTCAAATCATGAGTGACATTAATGGAAATAAATCTGGCACGTCTTTTACGGGAAATCGTTGTTAAAGGGGGAGTTATTGGGGAGGAGGAATTTTCTCCGTGCAACAAATCTGCTGCAATTAAGTTGACTGGTCTTTTACCATTTTTGAAATTTCCCACTTTCCCTTCCCGTTCATGGCCCGAAAAATCTTACCTTAATTGGTTCAAGGCTCATGTCTCGGCGCAAGTTACGCGACCCAGGGTGTTCGATTGTCTAAAAGACTTTGCCCTCTCCCCAAAAATGGAAAAATCGAAAGACCCTGCCCCCTCAACTCCCACACCTGCAGAAACCCCAACCACCTTGCTCCGCTCGTCGCCGGTGGCAGCTTCCGCCGTAATGGCGAATATTGCGCTCAATCCGTAGCCTTTTCTCCCTCCTGGCTTTGAGATTATGCAGGTGGTACGGCGAAACCGTGTCAAGAGGGTGGTGGTTCCTCGTCGTCCACGTGCTCATGAACAGTATGCCATTGCCAACATCCATCCCCTTCCTCCAGGTTCGGTTCCTTTTGAGAATGTTCGTGATGTGTTGGTTGATTTCCTCAACAATGTTGCTAGGGTGGATTTTCGTGATATTCAAAATTGCCCCTTTGGTTCTGCATATGTGCAATTTAACAATGTTAGTGACCGTGACCGACTGATCGGTGCTAGTCCAATCCCTTTCCAAGATGTCATGGTTTCCTTCGTCAGACACAATGAGGACATCAACTGGCGCAGGACATAGTTCAATAATGAGTGCTGGGTTATGCTGCTTGGCCCTCCATTCGACCACTGGCATACTGAAGACCTCAATGCTATTTGGGAAAGAGATCCTGAGCACAAAGGCAGAATCATTGCCAAACTGAGAGTTACTGACCTGGTGGATATGCCCAAAAGTGTAAGATTTACCATTGGAGACCTTGTGGAGTCTGAATCTTGGACCTTTTCTATGGTTCTTTTAAACAGCTTTCTCCTGGGTGGGGGCCCACCTGATGAAGACCCACTACCAGATGACAATGAGGACCCTCACCCCTTGTCTGACATGGGACCCCAATTTGGACCTCCTCCCCCACCACCTCCTCCACAACCTGTTGGTGAGGTTGGTGGATGGGATCTTTGGGCTGATGCTGCACCCAGCAGAATGGAAATGATGCAGGTTGGGGGCAATGGAATGATGCACCTGTTCAAGGCCCTATCTTTGCTGAAAGGGTGGATATGCCAATTGATAACCAAAACTTGCCTCCTCAAGAGGCTAACAGTGATGTTACTGGATCTGTTCCCTCAGTAAATATTTCTTCTCACTACAAGGAATGTGCTAGCTAGTGACCCCAAATATTGGTCATAAAAAGGTCATAGTAATTCAACTATGACCTTTCTATGACCAAAAACAGTAGGTCACATACCGAGGGTCACTATAGATAGCTAATGACCTTTTTTTGAATTGGTCATGGCCAGTTACGACCAAAATAGATGATCATGGAACCTATGACCAAAAAAATTGGTCATGCGTTGTCTACCATGTCCACGTAAGATCCTACGTGGCCGATCCTACGTGGCCGATCCTCTGTGGCAAATCCATGACCAAATCAGAAGGTCGTAGATCAAATTCAGCCTGGTCCCGTTCAGTGCTTTACACAGGCCAAGCCCAACAATTCAGCCTTTCAATTATATAGGCTGCAACCTTTCAGTCTTTCATTCTTGGGCCTAGGCCTTTTAACAATCAATATCCTTTTGCGTCATGGACTTTTAACTGTCCATTTATTTTCGGGCTTTTTGGCCTTTTACAACCAATTCTTTTTAATAATACGTCCATTATTGTTTGGTCTGACGCCTCTCTACATCCCACTTGTTTGATGCAATACAAGTTACAATATGGGCCAACACCTTTTTACAGTAAATGCTAATGCTTTTCTAGCACATATCTAAGCAGACGACATCAATAATAATAAATATTATCACAACATATAATATCATCTCATCACGATATCTCAAAACAGTCACATTACATCACAAGTGACTGAATGATAGCTAGAAGAAGTTCCCGGAATATGTGCTAACAAATAAATTTAGGACTGCCTGTGTTGGCCGATGCTGCCAGAACTCGTCCAAAACACGGCTAGTTCCAATAATACAACACACTAGCTGCCAGAATGAAGTACCTAAATGAGAAAAACTTCTAGAATTAACTCGCAGCCATTAGTTCCCAATACATCCAAACAACGCCATCGAATGAGCAAACATCAACATTCGTCTTCCGTTTTCTTGAGTAGCAGCTCGTACTCCTTGTCATGTGAAGCTTCTTCCGACCATATAGACGTCAGAACTAGAGCAGTTGTTGTCTTTTAGACCGTCACCTACACCACCACACATCTTGCTCTTCTTACCTGACGAAAATAGCAACTTAGGAACAATGACATAGACAAACCCATTAATGCCACAGTAATAAACTTGTAAGTAGACAGTAGTGTAATCCTGTACACTAAATATAACCTATATGATGATGATGCTACATGCAAATCTCTTCAAAAGCTAGATATAGTAAAGCTAGATTTCAAACAGATTAGCTAATAGTTGTCTCATATACAAAATTCTGTAACAGTTTAATTCATCCCACATCGCATTAAACTTTAAAGATTAATACGGATAAACCTTACAACAGAAGCAATAAAAGAAGTTGTATGCTTTTATTCTACAACTCATAGTTCCACGCATCACATCACACATTTCCTAGTAATGAACAAATAAGTACCTATCCATCTGACTACAACTCATTGAATGTAAACACCATTAGACATTTAGCTCAAGGGGCATCACAAATAGTTGCAACACGACTAGACAAACAGGCGTTCTATCAACAGCAAAAAAGACAGTGAAAACTGGATGCATCATCACCACGTGCATCAGAAGTAAAAGGAACTGGCAACCTGCTAATTCACCTGGTTTATAAGGGTGGCGGAGCGAGCACCTCATTCACGTGTATCGATCTCACGCAAAGCACCGTGCCGGCCAAAACCTCTAGGTCAAACACCTCCCAGCAATGCGCGCCCGACAGCCACCAGCACCGGGCCGACAAGCACCTCCCGACCCATCACCTTCATGTCGACATCCAGCACTACGTCCACACATTTTCGTCCAAGGGAGAAGGCTAGAACGCTAGGGAGTCACAGCCCTCCTGACGATCAGTACCTCCAAGCCCACGCGCTCCCAACACGGCACGACATGACATGTCCCAGAGCCGGCAGGACCTGCGCCTTGCTATGATCTGCTCTTCTTCGACATGGCATGACCCAGATCATTGTGTTTCTGATCTTCTCTAACCCTACAACAATTGGGATTCCCACCACATTAGTATGGTTATTCCAATGAACAAATTGATGAAAAATAACATGTATGGATGGAAGAAGAAATGGATGAACAAGGACAAGATGATGAATAAGGACAAGGTGTTGGAGGTGGTGCTACAGGTATACTCCCAATAAACCATGATCAAGATGAACCTTGATCATGTGAGATCATGCACTAACTAAACTACTCATGCATAGATGAAGAAATGGATGAACAAAATCTCCATGATGAGCAAGATGCAGACAGTGAGCATGTGACAATGAAAAATTTAGTTAGAGCAATAATACCAATAATGAAGTAATAGAAGCTCAGTAACAATATTGCTAACTGGATATTTTGTTCTCCATTTAATACTCATCATGAGCAAGATGCTACACGTAAATTATAGTAATAATATTTTTAACTTTGTAAACAAGGCACACTTGGTAAACCAGATAATACAGTTACACAGTAGAATTTGGCAGCTACAAAAAAACAGTATTTGGCAGAGTAGCACACTGTAGACATTTAAGAGAAATGGTATGTAATGAATACTCATTTTTTACGACTGATAGTAATGAGAAATTACCATGATAACTGTTAGCTAGTACACTTCATATCATCAGTTCGATCTCTATACAAAACATACATCAAAGGATCATTTATCCAGTATCACAAGTATAACCAACAATAGCTAAAGATCAGTGCAAGATTGGCATCCTCGTCAAGCAAGCAGTAGTAGTAGATTAAATAAGTAAGCATCCAGTAGCAGCCTAACAACTTTATCTAGAGGTCATTCGATAGCAGCAGTAGTAATACAATAGAGTTTCTTGCGAACAAATTCATTCCAAATGAAGAAGCATGGCAGCCTCATCAAGCTAGCAAGCAAACGGGCCATTTGATAGCAGTAGTAGTAATACATGAGACCAATACTTTAAATGACACCCATACATATGTATTTAAATATGAGTCATTGGAAGTATGAATTAAGGGGGACATGGTATATCATTCATATACCCTAGAGTTAGGCATTGGAACTAAAATTCTTATGGAAAGCTCACAACACAATCCCTACAAGGATGCATCTTTGATGTCCTGTCCAGTGTAAACCTAGTGTTAAACTTTTAACCATCCCAACTAATTTGTGTGATTTGTTGTAGCTTGGCCCGCCCAATAATTTGTGTGAAGCTACACCACTGCAACACAGAACCATGAGAATAGACTAAAATTCATATGGCGAGCTCACTATCCGGGCGGTCTGGATCAAGAGCAAGGTTAGTGATCTGGATAGTGGTTGATAGACTACACAAACCTTACGTTCGTAGAGAGGAGGCAGAGGGGCCATGTCGTCAATTTCATGAATACCACCGTCGCCCCCGGTTCTCCTTCGCTGGCACCACCCGCGCCTTACTCGCATTCGCCGACACCACGCGACGCCCACCTCCGCCTCCTTACCCTACAGGGCACTAGCGCCATGAGGTGGCATAGAAAGGGGGGAGGAGGGGGTTCCCGGGTGATGGTCGAAGCCTGGCCACCGGGGAGGAGGGGCAACACAGTGGGGGAGCTCCCTCGATCTAGATGGGGTCGGGCGCAAGGTAGAAATCCTGCGAGGGGATATGGAGGTAGAGTATGAGGGACCGGAGGTGGTGTGAACGGGAGGAGGGGCACCAGAGGTGATACTGAGGGGAGGAGGTGGCCGGCAATGTGGCATCGGGGAAGGAGTAGATCGTATGGAGGGCGGAGGCGGTGCGCACGGGTGGGGTGGGATGCGCCTTTGACCTAGGTCAGACAAAATTTGGTCTTTCGCGGGGCTGCGGCCCAAAAATTCGCAACACTGGCCAATTTCTCAGCGCAGGCAGCTCCAAATTTTTGGTGGGTCGTGGCGTGAGGATGAGTTCCGGAATGTTGGATCGAGCTGATGTGCATGACTGAGATCCATTTCGGTGGGTGATCCGTGGGTAGGGTCATTCCTCCATTCTGATTGGCTCGACAAGATTGTGCATGGATTGAGCGTTGGATAGGATTATTTGTGTTGTCATTAGTTTAAAGAAACACAAAATCGATGCTTGTAGTTACATGTATCTACTAGTTTAGCAAGATTCAACCTCTATACGAGGACGGTCACCCCATATTGGAATGACCAACAACGTTGCTGGTTTTCGTCACACGAAAGAGTCAATTTCCATTTTATGTGACATATAGTTTGAAACATGCATAATAAATTCAAAAATGGTCCAAACAAGTTAAATGGTGCCATATTATGTGACATAGTTGCAAGAAAAAAATACTAAACTTGGTATATTGATTGCATCTCGAAAAAACCTTCACAGAAATGTCCTATCATGTTCGAGGTTTCATGGCTTTCAGTCGAAACGACCAATGTTATGGCATAAATCACGACATAGTTTGTGATAATGTGCCCATATTGTGCACCCGTGTGCATCTTGTGATGGATAACAATATTGCAGGAGGAAGTTTTCCATTTCATCACACGGAAAAAGCATTTTCCATTTTCTGAGTGCCAAAATCGGAACGTTTTGTGAAGCAACCACCAAATAATAGTTTCAAAATAGTACCACCCTATTTTTAAAAAATAATAGACCCACCTTGCATGAACAATGTCCCAACTGGGGTATCTAAAATCTTTCCGTCTACCCCTGGCGAAAAAGACAAATTCCTGCTGAATCGGTAGGAAGTGGGTTCGGTTTGAACTACAGCTACATGATCTAATTCTCACGATTTTTTGCAAAAATCATTTTTAGACTCACAATATGATGTTTATTTAGAGATCCAGTGCAAGTTTAGCGAGGCTCATCCGCTATCTTCATGCCCACCATTTTGATCATAGTTTGAAACAAAAAAATTGAAACAGACATAAGAAATTCAAAAATGGTCCGAACGATGTAAATCCTTCACGTGGCGTTGTATTATGTGACATTGTTTTATGAAAAAAATACCAAACTTGGTATATTGCAAGTTTCTCGAAAAAACCTTCACAGAAATGACCTATCATGTTCGAGGTTTCATGGCTTTTAGGCTAAACGACCAATGTTATGGCTGGAATCACGACATAGTTTGTGATAATGTGTCTATATTGTGCACCCGTGTGCATCTTGTCATGGATAACAATATTGCTGGAGGAAGTTTTCCATTTCGTCACACGGAAAAAGCATTTTCCATTTTCCAAGTGCCAAAATCGGGGCGTTTTGTAAAGCAACCACCAAATAATAGTGTCAAAATAGTACCACCCTATTTTTCAAAAATAGTAGGCCCACCTTACATAACCAATGTTCCAACTGGGGTATCTAAAACATTTCCGTCTACCCCTGGCGAAAAAGACAAATTCCTGCCGAATCGGTAGGAAGTGGGTCCGGTTTGAATTACAGGTACATGATCTAATGCTCATTATTTTTTGCGAAAATCATTTTTAGACTCACAATATGATGTTTATTTAGAGATCCAGTGCAAGTTTGGCAAGGCTCATCCGCTGTTTTGATCATAGTTGGAAAACAAAATATTTGAAACGAGCATAAGAAATTCAAAAATGGTCAGAACAATGTAAATCCTTCGCGTGACGTCGTATTATGTGACAGAGTTTTAAGGAAAAATACCAAACTTGTTATATTGCAAGTATCCCGAAAAAACCTTCACAGAAATGACCTATCATGTTCAAGGTTTCATGGCTTTTAGGCTAAACGACCAATGT
Organism: Avena eriantha; assembly: GCA_910589775.1. NCBI lineage: Eukaryota > Viridiplantae > Streptophyta > Magnoliopsida > Poales > Poaceae > Avena > Avena eriantha. The sequence continues at coordinate 93,227,735 of OU342741.1, forward strand.
TATGGCTGGAATCACGACATAGTTTGTTATAATGTGTCCATATTGTGCACCCATGTGCATCTTGTAATGGATAACAATATTGCAGGAGGAAGTTTTCCATTTCGTCACACGGAAAAAGCATTTTCCATTTTCCGAGTGCCAAAATCGAGGCGTTTTGTGAAGCAACCACCAAATAATAGATTCAAAATAGTACCACCCTATTTTTAAAAAATAACAGACCCACCTTACATGAATAACATCCCAACTGGGGTATCTAAAACCTTTCTGTCTACCCCTGGCGAAAAACACAAATTCCTGCCGAATTAGTAGGAACTGGGTCCGGTTTGAACTACAGGTACATGATCTAATGCTCATGATTTTTTGGAAAAATCATTTTTAGATTCACAATATGAGGTTTATTTAGAGATCGAGTGCAAGTTTAGTGAGGTTCATCCGCTATTTTCATGCCCGCCGTTTTGACCATAGTTTGAAACGAAAAAATTGAAACAGGCATAAGAAATTCAAAAATGGTCCGAACAATGTAAATCCTCCGCGTGATGTCGTATTATGTAACATAGTTTCAAGGGCAAATACCAAACTTGGTATATTGCAAGTTTCCTAAAAAAACCTTTACATAAATGACCTATCATGTTCGAGGTTTCATGGCTTTTACGCTAAAAGACCAATGTTATGGCTACAATCACGGCATAGTTTGTGATAATGTGTCCATATTGTGCACCCGTGTGCATCTTGTGATGGATAAAAATATTGTCGGAGGAAGTTTTCCATTTCGTCACACGGAAAAAGCATTTTCCATTTTCCGAGTGCCAAAATCGGGGCGTTTTGTAAAGCAACCACCAAATAATAGTTTCAAAATAGTACCAACCTATTTTTCAAAAATAATAGACCCACCTTTAATGAACAATGTTTCAACTAGGGTATCTAAAACCTTTCCGTCTACCCCTGGCGAAAAAGACAAATTCCTGCCGAATCGGTAGGAAGTGGGTCCGGTTTGAACTACAAGTACATGATCTAATGCTCATGATTTTTTTGAAAAAATCATTTTTGGACTCACAATATGTTGTTTTATCAAAGATTCACTAAAATTTTAACAAGACTCAACTCCTAGACAAGGACAATTACTCCCACCATTTTGACCATGTTTCGATAGATTCACTTTATTTTGTGAAACAAGTACCAAAATTACGGTGCGGAATGGCACTACTATAATTTACACACAAACTAGACCTCATTTTATTGACAATTGATTTTGGAGTCATCTCGATCCGAGGCCATAGCAAAATTTGACGGTGAAATTTCATTTCTATAATTTTTGAAAAAAAACTGAGCTCTCTCTGTTTACGTGGGCTCGAACTTACAAAAGCCCATATATTCACACTAAAAATCTACCTGACTATGGACCATCAGCCGGTGGCGAAATTGTAGAGAAAAAAAAAGTTTCAGGCCAGGCCCAGCAACGAAAACAAATATTAAAGAAGTCACGCAGACTAAGTTCTACAAGAAGCTAGTGGTGGTTTGGTGGTTGGGGGGCTGCGGTTCCAACAGGGAGGTCATGGGTTTGACTGCCCTTGCTCCTATTTTTTCCAATTTATTCCAGAGCACAACGCGCCACATATTTAAATAGACTATCTTGGAGTGCTTAGACATAAATCACTTGGTGGTGTGGTGGTTTGGTTGGTTTAGTGAGAGGAGGAGATCGCGAGTTCGAGCTCTAGGTAGGCTATTGATGACCCAGAAGAATAGGGGATGTATCGCAGTATTTTCGATAAGTAAGAGTGTCGAACGCAACGAGGAGCAGAAGGTGCTGGCTAGTGGTATGGATCAGGAATTCTCTGCAAATACTTAGCAAAAGGATTTTTAGGGGTTTTTCATAAAGCAAGTAAACAAAGTACGAGTAAATAAAAGACAGTAGAATGAATGTAGCAAGTGGCCCAATCCTTTATGCAGCAAAGGATAAGCCGGTTGTATTTCTATAGATGACCAAACATTCTCGAGGACACATGGGAAGACTGTCAAGTGCTTTCGCTTCATATAGTCGATTAATCTTCTCTAGCTTGCTAAGTATTGTGTGGGTGAACCTGTGCTAATGTACCGCCCCATCCAAGACTAAATACATACTTGTGATTATACCTCTTGCAAACATCCGTAAGTACAAGAAAGTAATTAAGGTAGAAACCTAACCACATTTTTAAACTCTAAGACCCTTACGTCGCTTGTGCAATGCTTTCCTAACGGGGGTTCAGGTTTCTGTCACTCCGGAAACCCCTACGATTAGTAGGCAAATACACAATGCATTCCCCTAGGCCCTTATAGGTGAAGTGTCATGTAGTCGACATTCACATGACACCACTAGAAGAAGTACACCACAATTTAAATAACAATCTATTGAATCTTTCTCAACGCAACTCCACTACTAACAACAAGACTTCTCCCATGTCCTCGAGAACAAAACGAACTACTCACAAGAAATCATAAGGATCATGATCAGAGATGGAATAATGATGTATAACAATCTGAACATAAACAATAATTCAATGGTTCACTCAATAGCATCAACTACAAAGAGTAATCAACACCGGGAAAGTTTCCCCTATGAACTATGCAAGATTCAACACAATTGTTACAGCAATATGGAGATGGTGATGAGGGTGCTGATGGTGATGATGGTGGTGATGATGATGATCCCGATGAAGTCCAGCTTGATGGTGGTGTTGATGGCGACGATCTTCCCTCTCCGGGAAGGAATTCCCCTGGCAGAAATCTGTCTGCTGGAGAGATCTTTCTCTCTCGGTGCTATCCGCCCCGCAGAGACGGCAGAATCTTTCTGTGGTCGCTCCTCGAGTCTTAGGGTTTCGTGGGGATGATATATGCCAGAGGAGAGAGGCTGGAGTGGGCCAGGGCGGCCACATCACTCCCAGGCGTGGCCTAGGCCTGCCCGTGCCATGGGATGGTGTGGGCCCCCTGTGGCCCACCTCCACTCCATCTTCTAGCATCCCGAGTCTTGTGGAAAAATAGAATTTTCCATATATTTTCTCGGATTTTCTGATCTTCGCGAATTTTGCCTCCAAACATCACCTTTTCCATCAGAATCCTGACTGCAGCGGTCCATGCTCCAAAAGTCATCAACCATGCAAAAATAGATGAAATAACATAATTATCACCTCTCAATACGAAATATATCAATGAATAATAGTGAATTAAGACATAGAATAGTGATGCAAAATGGACGTATCAACTCCCCCCAAGCTTAGACTTCGCTTGTCCCCAAGCGAAACTGAGCTCAATAAACATGACCTCAGGTTGATGGAGTGAAGAGTCGATAAAAGAATACGGACAAGAAGCATCACATTCATCAAATACATAGATCATAACAGAAGACAACTCACTATTATATAACTCAACTTTCCATGAGTAAAGGAAACACAATAAAGATACATAAAGTGAATCAGAATTGGTAATGGCAAACTTAGCTCTTGGTCGAAGAATAGTTGTTAATTTGCTGGAGTTCACAAATAGCTGGTTTTTCAATGAAAGCTTTCAAAGTAGTAAACATCAAGATAAGAGCAATGCGCAAAACAAGGAACAAAAGAAACATGAATGCATAAATCATCATATGAATGAATGAAACACATCAACTCAAAATACTTGCTGAGATAGAAGGGAATAGGTTTACTGACTCAACTATAAAGTAAAAGAAAGGCCCTTCAAAGAGGGAAGTAGGGATTGCAAGTCTCATAAAGAGCTCCCAAAAATTATGATACTTACTAGCTTTCAGCTCTCATTGCCCCTATCATAGGCATCTTTAGGTGATTAAGGTGAAAGTGAGGTCCAATCTGAGTTATATGCTTGACAGACTATAAACTGAAAATCCCAAGTCCCTTGAGTACGAGGGCCGCTCCTCATGCTACTCAACTTTAGTTACCGGTAAGTTCTTGTCATCGTAAGTATGTGCGTATCATTGAGAACCGCCAACGGGGTACCCCTTGCCCGATGATACGGAAGAATCCCCATATCAAAATGACAAGGCAAGCAGACAATGAGTATCTCAGCAATCTTCTTATTTACCATGGGAAAATGGTGCTTTTTTCTCTCTTTCCTCTTTTCATAGTATCTCTCTCTTTTTTCTTTTCTTTTTCTCAATAGCTATGTCTCTCTTTTTTTATAAGAAGAATGCTTCATAGATATCATTATGGTTACGCTGCAGGTTTCCACCATGTCAGCATGGATTAGACCAGCGGCTTAAGCGTTTCTCTAACACACATACATAAGACCATGGACTTATAAGCTCCCCTTTTATTTCACACCGATGACATCCGCAAACAAAAGAGCAAGGTATCAACTGGGTATATATTTACAAGTGTTGAAAGCGTTCCCCGTGATAGCACGGTTCTGTAATCCCCAGCCTATAATTTGCAAGCATATAACTTTCATGGAGAGTTCACAATGGTTCGGGTTTATTAAGTGCGGGAAATAAAGTGGCCATCAAGTTTGTGAGAGCTTTAATCACTAATTTTTCACATAAAAAGTTTAATTTGGGAGGTAGACAAAACAAGAATTTACTTGGAATAGCAATAATTCTAATAGGTAGGTATGGTGGACACAAATGGCAAAGGTTTTGGTTTAAAGGAGGTGGATGCACGAGAAGAATACCCTCTCAATATAGGTTTTTGGCTAGCAAGGCTGGGTAGCAAGTACAAGAGTTGAAGGAAACAACCAAACATACAAATGATAAAACAAACATGCAATCTTCCTTGGAAGCACAAAATATCTTAACTAGAGAATACTAGACTTATGAGCAAATCAAGAAAGAAAGATGATGATTTTTTTCTCTAGAGTACTTCTATCTTTTCTTTTCAGCTCTCAAAAAGGTGTTGCTACTGACCGAGCCAGGTTTGTCAAAACCAACTAAATTAACTCAATGATCCCAAAGTGATACCAATACTAACAACAAGATCAATCATATAACCACGAATTGAAAACTAACATAAGCTATGCAAAAGGGTGAATGATAGAAGTTCTCATTAATAGTCCATAACGGCAACTCACACCAAGGTATACATATCTAACGAGAGAGGGGACACTTCCATAATGCAAACCATACTACAAAATAACTCCTCTATTCATGATATGACTCTACTAATAAGGTAAAAAGATAGAAGATAGTGATATGATACCCGGCACTCCCCCAAGCTTGGAACAAACCAAGGGAATGCCAAACCTGATGACGAATTACTCCTTCGGTGGTGGTGGTAATATTTTCTTAGTTGATGTGAGGTAATCTTCCAGCATCTTGCGAAGCCTATTATTCTCCCATTGAAGAATTTCCACCTTCCTCTGCAAGTCTCGGTACTTATCGCAGAACTCCTTAGTGACTCGTAGGGCTTCCGTTGATGCAGGGCAAGTAACAAAAGGTACCAGCCCCTGCTTGGGGTCTTGGAGGTCTTCCTCCATGGGCTCCTTCCATTTATCCTTGGTAGACACCATTGTGCTTCTAAACCTTCAAAGAGTATGTCCTGACAGAAACAGATCGAAACAAAAACACGACGGAAACACGATATACAGACCTCGGGGGATCCGGGGGGTTATATATTAGGAAGTTTCATATCAAAAGGAAGGTACTGGGAGAAAACGAGTCAGAGGCGGAGTCCGGAGTGGCCTCACCACCTGGTGGCGTGGCCAGGGGTCAGCCCGCGCCACAGGGTGGTGTGAGCCACCCTGTCTCCATTTCCGTCCCTTCTTCGCTTCGTAGCTTTCCTTATTGACTGAAAACTGCAAAAATATAGTTGGATTGTATTTTCGCGGAACTTTTCTTACCAGAACTGTTACCTAGTTGGAAATGGACTCTGTGGGTCTCTGAATTTGGTATTTAATGGATCCTTCTGGAGTCATCTCTTGAATAACATCAATATCTTCATCTTCATAAACTTATTACTTGAGTCATAAAACCTTTCTCTTCCTTATTACACCATTATCTCCACTTCCTGGAAATTTCTTTCACACAAAACTTCACACAGTTCTTATTAGCAACATTAGTATAAGTGAAGTGATAAAACCTTTTGAGTCCACTTCAACTGAAAACCATCAAAACAAAATCTACTGTAGCAACGCCTTCCGAAAACCCAAAAATAATTCAAAAAGGAAATCGAATAAAGAATCAAATGCAAGATTGGCAAAATCTGTCAAAACAGACCAGCAGGTAAAGATCAATTTTTTGGAAATTCTTCTGTTGCTCAAATCTAAAAGTGCAAAACTAACGAAATTTACATAACAACCTGGGGCAGAAGCACAAAAAATTACAACTCAATCCGACAGACAGAGATCTCTCACAAATTTTTACGGTGAAGCACACAAATCTGTTTCGGGACAGCAACTTTCCCAAATATTACTTCTCTCTCATTAGAGGTTGATCTTGACACAAAAACCAAACAAAACAGATAAGGAGCGGTTATTACCGAATTAATAACTTCCAAGACTCAAAGAAACAAAAACAAACTGAAAGCAAAAACAAATTGGGTTGTCTCCCATAAAACTCTTTCTTTATAGCCATTAAGATGGGCATGATAATTTGAAGAAGCTCTCATAGGGATATGAATTGAAGTGAAAGAGAGCATTAAGAAGCAAAAATACACACACACATTTAAGTCTAACCCACTTCCTATGCAAGGAAATTTGTAAACAAACGAGTTGTTGAAACCAGAGGCAATTTGCATAAGAAGGCAAAGAAGTGCAACATAAAAACTTTCAGCACGAAACGAGGAAACTTGATATTATTGAGATGCATACGAACACTTTTCCCTCTCTCATAGTAACTTTCAGTATCATGCATAAACTTAACAATATAGCTATCACAAGGACCATCATAGCAATGATCACTTATTCTAACAGAAAACACAGGGATACTAGCTCTCATAACACTACTTTGTGAAACAATATTAGAGGTATCCTTACAAAGGATAGGGTGTTCCTCTTTTTCATACTTAGTGACAAAGTCTTTCACATTTGCTATTGTAGGTTCATCAACCATTTGTTTATCAGTTTCAATAGCTTTGTTCATACTTTCATCTACCATACTAGCCATCATGGAATGTTCCTTTACCTTAACTGGGAAAGGCATTTTCTCAATATAAGGTTCAGGTAAAACATGATTAGCAGTATAAACTTCAGTATTTCTTGAAGGAATACTCTTATCAACATCTTTATAATGTTCATGATACTTATTCCACTTCTTTTTAGGCACTTCAATGTAGGAAGCAAAAGCCTTAAAATAAGAAGCAATAGCTTGAGAGTCTAGACCATAAGCATTTTTAATATTTTGAAAGTCATCAGTTCCCATAAAAGATTCAATGCATTCATAATCATAATTTATACCTGACTTCTACCTTTTTCATTCTCCCAAGCTTCAGCATTGTCTTGAATATGGTCCAGAAGATCCCATTTAGCTTCTTCTTCCATGCAAGTGAATGATCCAGCACAAGAAGCATCCAATAAATCCTTGACATGAAGAGAAAGCCTTGCATAAAAGTTATTGATAATAATATTGTTGGGGAGCTCATGAATGGGACATTTGAGCATTAGTAACTTCAATCTCCCCCAATCTTGGGTTGTACTCTCTCCATCAAGAGGCCAAAAGTTGTATATTTGATTCCGATCTTTATGAATCTCACTAGGAGGATAAAACTTTGAATAAAAGAGAGGCACTATTTCCTCCCATTCCAGAGCTTGACCATTCTTCAGCAGCTTATACCATTCCTCAGCTCTTCCTTTCAGTGATAATGAGAATAACTTCTTCTTAACTTGATCTATAGTAATACCTACACACTTGAACAACCCGCATAATTCGTGTATAAAGAGTAAATGATCACCGGGATGGACAGTTCCATCCCCAACATATTAGTTATCCATAACACGATCAATAATTCTTGTAGGTATTTTGAAAACATCTTTCTCAGCAGGTGGTGGCTTATCTACTACCTTAGAAGTGGTAGTAGCATTACCAAAAAAGAAACTCAGCGAATTATCCATAACGAAAATAAAGCAACTAGCAGAAGTAAACAATACTCACAGTAGAAGTTTCCTTTACCAATTCCACTCTCTAATAGCGCTTCACTCCCCGGCAACGGCGCCAGAAAATAGTCTTGATGACCCACAAGTATAGGGGGTGTATCGTAGTATTTTCGATAAGTAAGAGTGTCGAACCCAACAAGGAGCAGAAGGTGCTGGCTAGTGGTATGGATCAGGAATTCTCTGCAAATACTTAGCAAACGGATTTTTAGGGGTTTTTGATAAAGCAAGTAAACAACATACGAGTAAATAAAAGACAGTAGAATGAATGCAGCAAGTGGCCCAATCCTTTATGCAGCAAAGGACAAGCCGTTTGTATTTCTATAGATGACCAAACGTTCTCGAGGACACATGGGAAGACTGTCAAGTGCTTTCGCTTCATATAGTCGATTAATCTTCTCTAGCTTGCTAAGTGTTGTGTGGGTGAACCTGTGCTAATGTACCGCCCCATCCAAAACTAAATACATACTTGTGATTATAACCCTTGCAAACATCCGTAAGTACAAGAAAGTAATTAAGGTAGAAACCTAACCACAACTTTAAACTCTAAGACCCTTACGTCCCTTGTGCAATGGTTTCCTAACGGGGATTCAGGTTTCTGTCACTCCGGCAACCCCTACGATTAGTAGCCAAAGACACAATGCATTCCCCTAGGCCCTTATAGGTGAAGTGTCATGTAGTCGACGTTCACATGACACCACTAGAAGAAGTACACCACAACTTAAATAACAATCTATTGAATCTTTCTCAACGCAACTCCACTACTAACAATAAGACTTCTCCCATGTCCTCGAGAACAAAACGAACTACTCACAAGACATCATATGGATCATGATCAGAGATGGAATAATGATGTATAACAATCTGAACATAAACAATAATTCAATGGTTCACTCAATAGCATCAACTACAAAGAGTAATCAACACCGGGAAAGTTTACCCTATGAACTATGCAAGATTCAACACAATTGTTACAGCAATATGGAGATGGTGATGAGGGTGCTGATGGTGATGATGGTGGTGATGATGATGATGATCCCGATGAAATCAAGCTTGATGGTGGTGTTGATGGCGACGATCTTCCCTCTCCGGGAAGGAATTCCCCTGGCAGAAATCTATCTGCCGGAGAGATCTTTCTCTCTCGGTGCTTTCCGCCCCGCAGAGGTGGCGAAATCTTTCTGTGGTCGCTCCCCGAGTCTTAGGGTTTTGTGGGGATGATATACGCCAGAGGAGAGAGGCTGGAGTGGGCCAGGGCGGCCACACCACTCCCAGGCGCGGCATAGGCCTGCCCGCACCATGGGGTGGTGTGGGCCCCCTGTGGCCCACCTCCACTCCATCTTCTGGCATCCTGAGTCTTCTGGAAAAATAGAATTTTCCATATATTTTCCCGGATTTTCTGATCTTCGCGAATTTTGCCTCCAAACAACACCTTTTCCATCAGAATCCTGACTGCAGCGGTCCATGCTCCAAAAGTCATCCACCATGCAAAAATAGATGAAATAACATAAGTATCACCTCTCAATACGAAATATATCAATGAATAATAGTGAATTAAGACATAGAATAGTGATGCAAAATGGACGTATCAGCTATTTTTTGCCATATTATTCCTATTTCTATTTGACTGGTCTGTTGTATGACAGGTGGGTCCACACATCATATATTGGTCCTAGTGGGCATCATACGACACCCGTGTGGACACGTCAGTAGAAGTTGACACATGGAAACGACACGTAGGCAAAATTGTTGATGTGGCCGATCAGTCATTTTAAAGCAACAAGAATCAGTGGTCATGACCATTTAAATTGGTCGTAGTGTGCTAAACATAAGGTCATAAACTAGTGCTATCCATCTATGACCTTTTCGTGCTTGGAAAATATGACCTTCTTAAGAAAATTGGTCATAGTTTTTCAAGGTTTAGACCCTCCCAAATGCCTTATGACCAGGTGGTCTAGAATGGTCATAGATCTATGACCAAAAAATCCATGGTCCTTTATAAAAGGTCACTAGTGAGCATATTTCTCCTAGTGTCTAGTAACAATTCAGTTCATGCTGATGATGATCTTGAGGTTGAGCAGCAGCTTGTTGAGAATATTCAAGATATTGGTATGGGTGATGGTTTGCTCAATATCCTTCAGAACTACCAGGATGATGAGGAAGAGGTCCAACCTGATAATCAGGTCAATCAACATGATGACTGGATGATTGAAGACACTAACTTGCTTTCTCCTAATGAAGCACATCTACAAGTGGGACTGTCCTATACAACTTTTGTTTCTACTCCTGATGTGCTGGCTGCTAAGCAATCCTTCTCCAAGCAAGGCCTGGATCTTTGGGATAGGTTTTTGACCCTCACATCAGTAGTGCCTCTTCTAACAAGAACAGTCTGAAGTGTTACATTCCTGTAAGTTGGTTCAACTTTATAACTCTCATGCTCCTTACTCCTGAGAAATTTAGTTGGGCAAAGCACTCTCTTACTTCTCCTCTTTGGGAAATTATTAAGGAACCAATTGCTGAAGAAAATACCTTTACCTTCATTATCCCTAATGATTGTGTTGGTTAGATGGCTCCTCACCGCCTGAATATTGGTTCCCCCCAAATCTGCTGGCTCCCAATGCTCCATCCAAAAAAAGAAGGGGAAAGGAGCCTGTTGGGGATATACTTTTCGGGTATCCTCACTGACCAGGGTGGCCCACTTCGGGTTAGAGCTTTGCTTCACGGGCGGCCCAGTTAGGGAGAGAAGACGGAGTCCAATCCGACTATGGGAAGGCCCAGAAGACTTACCGACTTAGGCCCATAATGTTACTTGTAGTTCAAGATGTACTCTGTAACCAACTCTTAGTCGTAGCCGGATTGATCTTTCCTGTAAACCCTAGGCCGGATATCTATATAAGTCGTCCTAGGGAGAGCCTTTAGGGCACCAGAGAACACCTCAATAGTCTACAATCTCAACTCGCACAGGCGAAACCCTTGTAACCCATATTCCGGCTCTGCCGTATTACTGGATTGCTAGCAGGAGTAGGGTCCGTCCAAAGTCGGCGGATTCGAACCTGGGTAAACTTGTGTGCTCACTGTCCCGGAACACCGCACGCCTCACACCCCTCTCTCCCGCACGCCTCAAGGACCCCCTCATGGCGTACTTGTCCTTAAACCGACGATAGTTGGCGCCCACCGTGGGGCAAGTGAGCTTCGGATCTGCGTTCTGAGCGGAATCTGCAAGAATCGGAATCGGCGAGACCATCACCGTCGGTCGCATCCTCTACGCCAGTGACGTCCCTCTCATCGTTCTCGGCGAGACTTGGATTCCGGCTAGGGAGGCCCTGACTGCCTATACTATCATGTCTTTTGGCGAGATCGATGTTTACATCGGTTTTGCTGAACCTGCCCAACCCACAACAGCGGTGATGATAGAGGCAGAAGAATTTTCTAGGTCCCCTTTGTCCGCGGAGGCGGCAGAGTTCCGGATCTCAGAAAACCCTAATCCCACCCAGCCCGCACCAGTTGCGGAGATAGTGGAGAAATCCGAGCCTGAAGAAGACCTAGCGGACCAAGTCGAATCTGGAGTGGATCTCCCTGGAGAAGCCGGATTCCAGATCGACCCACCCGTGGAAGTCGAAATCCAGGAGGAGCACATCAGCGACACTGATTCCGACTCTGGCGATGTTGGGACAGACAGGCCTTTCCTCAGGTACACACTAAGATGTATGATACTGCAAGGCGCTAGCGCAGAAGCAATCCTCGAAACCATTAAAAGTTTCGATATGGCTGATCGCGAAAGCCGCAGGTACCTCAGGAAGCACGCATCGCACTTCGTCGGATATGTTGGATCCGGATCCGGCTCTACCGATGCTGGAGAAAACACCGACTCGGTGCTGGAGGCAATTGGAACAAACGCCGATGTTCCCGCATCCTCGGATGAGTCCATGACCTCGGCAGATTTCCAAAAGTTCTCCGCGGAATATGACAAGGAGTACAACTCCAAAGCTGCAGAAGATGGAGAGGCCATGGACGAAGGATCCGGGGAACACTCTCCCAAAGCGCATGATGATATGGAAGTCGGAGACAATCCCGAAATCCAGATGTCTGAAAGTACCGATCAGAGCTTGACTCCGGGAAACGGACCCAAAGCCGTCTTTGCTACCGGCGCTGCCAAGAAGGCAAAGAACAAGAACAAGAAGAACAAGACTCCAGCAAAAGACCCTCTGACAGAGGAGGTGATTGCCTAGGAATACGAGAAAGACTCGGATGGAGCACTTATCCCAGACGAGGCGAAAAAAGAAGCATCGGTGGATGGACACGTGATCACGGAAGGTGCGCGTAAACTCATCGATGCCGCATTAACCACACCTATCCCTACAGCTGCAGAACTTACTGCAAATGAGCTGGACGAAAGGGCCCAAGCCCTAGAAGCGCGTCGTCAACAACTCCTTGATGAAGCCGAAAACATCGAGGTGGAGAAGAAGCGCATGTCAAACAAGGAGTACATGTCCCGTCTGCATCAGAAGACACGGAGGCGTCACATAGATGACAACCAATTCCCACGTGTCCGTGCCATCCTTTTTGGAGATGACATGGGGAAGCCACGGAAGGATAGCAACGGAGATTGGGTTTACCCAACACCAGTGCAAAATACCGTGGCAGCTCGCGAAATTCTATCGGCTAATCCAGGACCAGAGGAGATACGTTTGGGTATCAAACTACTCAATAAGGGACTGGGGCAGCAAAAGGTCGCCCTATCTAGAAGCCAAAAGCTGGTCTCGGATTCTGACCAGTGTCGCACAGATCCGGCATGGGCTGACTTAAGATCCCACTACGATCGGGGGTAGCACCGTCACCCCGAACGCAGGGAAGACAATTATTCAAGAACCGGATCGTCAGGACAGCACCGCAGAACTACGCATAACTAGAGCAATGTCGCTCCAGCAGCCGAGAAAGACGCGATCGCTGCACTGATTCCGAGGAATCCTCCCTGAAAAGGGGAAGATAAAGGGAAACGTCGGGAGGAGGAACGTCAGAAAATGCCACCTCCTAGACATGAAAACCGTCCGGCTGAGCCTCACCATGGTGGGAATGATGGACGAAGGAACGACGGAAACCACGCTGGCACAAACCGGCAGGGGGCTCGTGATAGTCAAGAACCTCCCCGGAACCGGAATAATGATGCTCCGGGCGGAGGCCAGTGATCAGCCGGAAACAACCCAGCTACACCACCATCCCCACAGCACAGTTATCACAACGGCCCCCAAGGAGGTCAAGGAGGACGACATGGCGGTGGAGGTGGTGGCAGAAGCCGAAGTCCGGCTCCAAGGCACCACAGCCAAAGCCAATATTCGGGACGATCACTATCCCCGAATGACGCAAGGCACATGATCAACTCCAACATAGAGGCTCGGCGCTACGAAAACGATGACGTGTACGTGGGCCCAAAGTGCTTCGGACCACGCATCAGAGCTACAAAATTCCTGGAAGGATTTGCTATCTCAAGACATATTCAAGCCTACGACGGCATTGCTCGGCCGGACACCTGGTTACAGGACTTCTTCCAAGCTTGCTGCATCGCCAAAGGCGGAAACAGCATGGTCGCAACCAGATATATCCCACTTATGTTGCGGAAGATGGCACGATCATGGCTCAATGAACTTCCGGCAAACACCATCCACAACTGGTATGACTTACAAAGTGCGTTCTTTCGGAATTTTGAAGGCACATATCGGAGGCCCTATACGGTTGGAGACCTACAGCGTTGCACCCAGAAAGCCAGAGAAACATGCCGAGATTATCTCGGACGATGGAATGACACCAAGAACTCCTGCGAGGGAGTAAATGATCAAACTGCGATTGAAGCTTTCATTGCAGGCCTCCCAATTGGTTTACTGCGCCATGGCTTGAAGTGTGACAAGGTTACTGATCTGGGAGAGATGATAGAAGCAGCGAGCAAGTATGCAGATGCTGACAATGACGCAGAGGGATTACTCAACGTCCTGGCTGTACCTCAGTCAGCAAAGACAAAGCAACAGGCTCAGAAGCGCAAAAACACCTCGGAAGAAAAACCCAACGCAGAGATGGCAGTAGTCACTACTGTTTCCGGGTCCGGAGGACGAGGAGTACGTGGCGGAGGCCGCGGGCGTGGCCGTGGGACATCAAGGGTCCAAGGTAGAGGAGAGCAACAACCAGGCAAAACCTACACTTGGGCCGACATCGCCAATAACCCATGTGTGCATCACTTGGACGCCAATGGGGGCTCGTCCCACACCAACGCTGAATGTCATTTTAGCGACGACATCAAGAGAGATGATACCGCGGGCTACAAAGCTAAGCGGAAGAAGGTAAAGAAAAATCCCGAAAAAGACAAAGAGACCAAGGAAGATTCCGACATGGAGGAAGCCGACGCTTCAAATCCCAAGTCAGAAGGGAAGAAAGCTTTTCCTACCAAGAAGGACACTTACGTCACCTTCCTCGGATCTCAACCAGCAAAGGTCAAGAAAGCAGTTCTCCACAAGCTCAACGCAACAGTTCCGGCTATCCCTCAGTATCTGGACTGGTCGGAAGTTGCAATAACGTTTGACCGCGCTGATCATCCGCCTAAGCTACACATGCGAGGAAAATACGCCTTAATCATCAATCCACATATTGACGGTTATGGTTTCTCCAAGACCCTCATGGACGGTGGTAGCAGCATCAATATTCTCTATGTAGAAACGCTACGCCGGATGAAGATCTCGGAAACACAGCTTAACCATAGCTCTGTGATTTTTCACAGAGTTGTCCCAGGAAGACAAGCTAACTCCCTGGGAGAGATCACTTTGGATGTTACTTTTGGAACACCAAAAAATTATCGAACGGAGGCACTTTCCTTCGAAGTGGTCCCGATCAAGAGCGCATACCACGCTATATTCGGACGTCCGGCTTACTGGGATTTTATGGCTCATCCGTGTTACATTTACAATATGATGAAAATTCCTGGTCCCAACGGCATGATCACCATCAGGGGAGATCCGAAGAAAGCACGAGAGTGCGAGGATGGAAATGCTGCCTTTGTCGAAGCTGTGCTGCACGCCCAGGAGTACCAGGAGATCAAGAACAGCATAGATCCGTCTAAGATGCCCGCGACGAAGAAGGAGGAGACAAAGCCAAATCCGGAGTTCAAGGCATCAGAAGAGACGAAGACGACGCCATTGAAGGTGATGACCCCTCCAAGGTGACCCAGATAGGCGCAGGCCTAAGTAGCACATAGGAAAGCACGCTCGTCAAGTTCCTCCAAGCAAATCAAGATATCTTCACATGGCAGCCATCTGACATGACCGGAGTACCTAGGGAACTTGCTGAGCACTCTCTAAATGTAAACCCGAACGCTAAACCTGTCAAACAGTCCTTACAACGGTTTGGTGATGAAAAGCGTAAGGCAATAGCTAAGGAACTAGCGCGGCTCGAGTTAGCCGGATTCATAGAAGGGGTCATCCATACTGATTGGCCGGCCAACCCTGTAATGGTCCCTAAAAAGGACACCACTGATTTAAGGATGTGTGTTGATTATACTGCCTTAAACAAGGCTTGTCCAAAAGATCCGTTCGCTCTGCCTAGAATTGATCAAGTTATCGATTCTATGGCAGGCTCGGAACTCCTTTGTTTTCTCGATGCATATTCCGGTTATCACCAAATCCGGATGAAGGAATCTGACAAAATCAAGACTTCATTCATAACCCCTTTCCGAACCTTCTGTTATGTTACGATGCCTTTTGGGCTGACGAACGCAGAAGCTACGTACCAGCGCATGATGCAGCGTTGCCTCCATGATCAACTCGGACGCAATGTACATGCATCTCGTGGATGATATCGCGGTCATGTCCAAAAAGAAGGAAACATTGATTTTCGACTTAGAGGAGACATTCGCCAATTTACGAAAATACAACATCATGCTTAACCCGAAGAAATGCTTCTTTGGAATACCAGCCAGAAAATTGTTAGGTTTTATCGTGTCTCAACGAGGCATAGAGGTGAACCGTGACAAGATCAAGGCTATTCTCAATATTTCTAGGCAAACTCGCCTGAAGGACGTACAAAGATTAACTAGTTACATTGCTGTGGTCAGTCGATTTGTAAGCCGGCTTGGGGAAAGAGCCACACCATTATACAAACTCTTGAAGAAGACCAAGGATTTTGTTTGGACTGACGAAACTGAAGCTGCACTAGAAGACTTGAAGAAAGTACTCTCATCTGCTCCTATCCTGGCAGCGCCGGAACCTCAGGAACCGATGTTGCTTTACATTGCTGCGACAAATAGGGTTGTCAGTATAGTTATGGTGGTGGAGAGACCAGAAGAAAATCAGGAGCACCTGGTGCAGCGTCCGACATACTTTGTCAGCGAGGTCCTGACAGAATCAAAACAGCGATATCCGCACTATCAAAAGTTGGCTTACGGTGTTTTTCTAGCATCTCGTAGGTTACGACATTATTTTCAGGAGCATCCAATTACTGTGGTGAGCAAAGCTCCCATGAGAGATATAATCAACAATAGCGATGCCAAAGGACGCGTCGCCAAATGGGGTATAGAGCTTGCAGCTTTCGATATTGAGTACAAACCCCGGACAACATTCAAATCCCAGATCCTTGCCGACTTTGTCGCTGATTGGACAAAGACCAAGGAGAACATGGTCCTCCCTGAGTCGGAATATTGGACCCTCTTTTTCGACGGGTCCAAGGCTCGAGGGGGCTCGGGGGCTGGTGTCGTGCTCAAATCACCCCAAGGAGATAAACTTTTATACGTGTTGCAGATCCACTTCACAGCGACAAATAACATTGCCGAGTACGAAGCACTACTGCATGGAATCCGGATTGCTAAGGATATTGGCATCCGACGTTTGATGTGTTACGGAGATTCAAATCTTGTTGCTCAGCAAGTCTCGGATATTTGTAATGCAAATAAGCACATGGTAGCATATAAGGCTGTCGTGGATGATCTATCTAAATTGTTCGAGGGGTTTGAAGTTCAACACATCCCTCGAGCAGAAAACGAGGAAGCAGATGCACTATCTCGAATAAGCTCTGCGCGGAAAGAGGTTCCGGATGGCGCATTTTTAGAACACCTCAAAGTTCCCTCGATAAAGGGAGTAGATGACGAATATCCGACCAAATCCGACTCACCTTTAATAGCAGTTCTGGCCGTAATTCCCAGCTGGACTCAACCCTACCTTGATTACTTGGTAGATGGCAAATTACCCGAAGACGAGGTGCGGAGCCGGCAGATTATCCGACGAGCAAAAGCCTATACTATTGTTAAAGGTGAGCTCCATAAACGGAATGTTTCTGGGGTTTTTCAGCGCTGTGTATCTCCGAAAGAAGGAGTGCAAATCTTAAGAGAAATCCACGAAGGCGAGTGTGGTCACCACGCTGTAGCCAAATCTTTAGTGGCAAAAGCTTTTCGACATGGTTTTTTCTGGCTTACAGCTCAGGCAGATGCCGAACGATTAGTCAAGACATGCAAAGGCTACCAAAAGTACGCCAAGAAAGCTCATGTTCCGGCTGATCAGCTGCGAAGAATACTTATAACATGGCCTTTTACGGTCTGGGGGCTTGATATGGTAGGACCTTTTAAACGAGCTCCAAGTGGATTTACTCACCTCTTAGTGATGGTGGATAAATTCACGAAATGGATCGAGACTAAACCTATCACTAGTTGTGATGGAGCAACAGCCAAAAGATTTGTCGAGGATGTTATAATCCGGTATGGTTATCCGCATAGCATTATCACGGACAACGGGAGTAACTTTTCCATGGGAGAGTTGGCTAAATTCTGCGACGAGCAAAATATCCGGCTTGACATTGCGTCAGTCGCACATCCACAGGCTAACGTACAAGTCGAAAGAGCAAATGGTTTAATTCTACAAGGCTTGAAACCAAGACTCGAAGCAGCACTTAGACGTGCTACGGGGGCTTGGGCAGAGGAACTACCCTCTATAATTTGGAGTTTGCGAACAACTCCGAACAGGTCAACAGGATATACACCTGTCTTCTTGGTCTATGGCGCAGAAGCAGTTCTTCCTAGTGATTTGATTCATACTTCTCCTAGAGTGGCCGCGTATATCGAAGAGGATGCCGAGATTTCTCGACAAAATGATCTCGACTTAGTCGAAGAAGTTCGCGTCGTTGCTGAAATGAGATCTACAGCCTATCAGCAGAAGTTACGCAAGTATCATAGCCAGAGAGTCCGAACTAGATCTTTCAATAAAGGTGATTTGGTTCTCCGGCTTGTGCAACAAAGAAAGCACAAACTTTCCCCAATATGGGAAGGGCCCTTTTTAGTTAGTCGAGTATTGCACAATGGGTCGTACTACTTAACTGACATGAGGCCAATCAAAGAAAGACCTGCTACTAAGAAGAGAAAGAGAGCTGGAGGCAGTACAAATCCGGATGAATTAGACAGACCATGGAATATTGCTCAGCTACGTCCCTTTTATTCTTAGTTTTATCTTTCTTTGTAATCATACATATGTACATGTTCTGTGAGAAATAAAAGTTTTGGTTACCTCAAAGCTTTCTTGAGAAGTTTTTACCATCTTATTTCCTAATGATCATGTCATAGTCGAAAATCCCAGAATGCTTGAAAGTAGTTTATGCTCATGTTCGTTCTGGTTTAGATTTCCGATTCTAAAAACTGCTACCTTCGAGTATAACTCTAAAAAACTCTAGTCTTTACTTGGGTTATTTGTCTGATTGCTGG
Organism: Avena eriantha; assembly: GCA_910589775.1. NCBI lineage: Eukaryota > Viridiplantae > Streptophyta > Magnoliopsida > Poales > Poaceae > Avena > Avena eriantha. The sequence goes on from OU342741.1 coordinate 93,246,513, forward strand.
ATGCGGGTATCTTCTGAGTAGTGAATTGTTGGTAGTAGAAGCCGGCTCAGTTTTCGAGTTTAAACTGGTTTAGCAATTGAGCTCCGTTGCTCGGCAAAGTTTCCGGCTGAAGGTTTAGCTGGCTCACGAAAGGGACGAGGCGGAAAGCCAGATAAACGATAAGTAGAGGCAGAAAATTCCAAGTGCTTATGCAAACATTTCAGGCACGCAAAAACTTTAAGACAAAAGTGCTGAATAGATAAAAAAAACTTAGCACTAGCAAAAGTCATAGTACTTAATATTTACAAAAAACACATCATGTCTTTCCAGAATAATACATAGTTTTCTGATCTATGATGTAGGAGGAGATGAAGGAACTGTCGGATCGCTGGTTACTCCGCCTTGATATCGTGCCGAGATGTCCGGATCCGAGATGGTCCGTTCATCGTCGGAAACTTCTTCGGCGTCTTCTGGAGGAGGTGGCAGAGTATCCACGCGGGTGAAGAAGGGCACCTCGTAGCTGGTCTGGTCAGCTACGTGGCACCCATTTCCGGCGCATGAGTGCATGATAGCTTGAAGGTCTTGCTCCTAGCCGTCTTCGTCTACTTTGCAGTACCCTCTGGTCACTTGCCATATCTCCATGTTCCCATGGTGGCTCATGACCATGGTGAGAGCGTTCTGTGCAGGAGTCCGCGCGTAGGACATGTTCTAGTCCTGAACGAGCTGTGGCATCTCTTTGGCCTTCTCTCGCACCTGGATGTTCGACATTCTTGGCATGTCCGGAATCCTGAGAGACTCGCCAATGTCCTCAAGGGACTGGCGGTAGTCATGAAGAAGATCACCGACTTGGGTAAGCCGGTGAGTGCGGGGTTCGGACGAGGAGGAGTCCGTCAAGTTTAGAGGGCCTATACACAAAACAAGGATAAGAAAAAACCGACATTGATGAAAGTCGAAGAAATGATAAGTCAGATAAATGGAACATACCAGGAATGACGTCGTCAATCTTGGCTTTCTCCTCCCGGAGACTCTGGAGTTCAGCCCGGAGCGCCTGGGAGATATCCTTTTCTCTGCCAACCTCATTTTTGAGGTCCGAGATAACCTTATCTTGAGCGACAATCTTGAGATCACGCTCTTCAGTGGCCATGGAGGAGGACTCGAGGACTTGAGCTATGCTTCTTTCATGATCCGCCTTGAGCTTATCCAGCTCTTGGCGAAGTCCCTTGTTCTCCACCACTAAGGTTTTGAGGTTCTCGGCCTCTTCAGTCATAGTGGTGGATTGTTTCACCAACGCTGTAAGTCAAAAAGAACAACAGTTCAGAAAAATTCGACATTGAAAAAAGCAAAAGGCAAGGTTTGAATCTCGAAATGTTTACCTTCGGCTTCATCCTTGGCTACCTTGAGCTCAGCATTTTTAAGCCAGAGAGCTTTGATCTCTCTCCGCTTATCACAGACATTTTTTAACAATTCCTGGTTATAGGAACATGCTTTCTGTAAGTCAGAATACCCAAAGTCAGAAAGCTACTTAAGACTCGGGCTAATATTTTTTGCTAAATATCAGCACGAGCCTTGGGGCTACACTAGTTCATTCTTTGGCATCCTAATGAAAGCATAAACCTGGATTTCTATATCCTACTTAATGCTTGGGGGCTAGAGGATATGATATAACATAAGGTAAAAAACAAGAGTTGGAATTCTGACTTACATATTGTTCGCGGGTGAGTTTGTCTAATCCCGCGTTCACCTCAGCTGCCACCTTCTCGGCGAGAGTAAGAGGAATTACTGGGGCTGTTGGAAGCTCGCCAGTCCTGATCCTCTCGTTGCGAAGACGGACTTGGGCGAGAAGGTCAGAGAACTTGACGTCCTGTGCTTCTTGCGCTTCCTCTTCGGGGGAAAGATGGCTTTTGTCCAGGACTTGCCTGGCCAGCCGCTGGATCTCCTCTGCAGACTTCTGGGATAAGCCAAACTTGGCAAGTCTAGGGTTGCTGAGGAGGTTGTCGGCGAAGACTTCAGCCGAGGGATCATTCCCCAAAGAAGGTTCACCCTTATCTTGAGCTGACGCACCCACGGCGACGTCAGTGTGCGATCCAAGGATCATAGGCGCCATTGGAGGAGCCGGATCTTCTGCAACAACCGGAGACGGAATAATCGTCGGTGTTACAGAAGGTTGAGGGGCAGGAGTTGGAGGAGTCGTGGCAGGGGAAGCTATGGTAAGCTTCGTCTGTCGCAGGGGCTTCGCAGGAATCCCCTTCCCCTTACCCTTGATGAGAGGCTTTGCTCTGAGAATGTAGTAAAGTCAGAAACATTACATCTCAGAAAGAAATTCGAGAAAGGTACAAAGGCGGAAATTGTCAATGAAATTTACCTCTTCACAACGGGCACTTCCTTTGTGCCAACAACCACTGTCGGAGCTTTGCGCTTCTTGAGCGCAAGTTCCGGCAATGGAACCACTTCAGTCTCCTGAGAAAATTCAGGAGGATATCCTTCGAGTGGAGCAAGCTCTGACTCGGGGAGATCAGCAAGCTGAAAACAAGAAAACGTATCAGCATTGCAGTATATAACTTAAAGATTGAAACACGTAAAAGTTGTGCTGATGAAAGCTTACCGCTACCACGGGGTTTTCCGCCGTGTGCATGTCTAGAGAAATCTCCGAAATTTTCCTCTCAATCCGCTCCTTGATCAACCACTTGATCTGGCTTATGTAACCTTGGATCATGTAGGCTTTGGGGCTGATGCGGAGAGAGTCTTTTTTCGAAGACGTGATGGAGTGCATCAGTCTATCCCCGTGGTACTGAAGTGGCTGGATCCGACGTGAGACCCAGCACCTGGACTAAGTCGGATCCCTTCAGACCCTTGTGCTTGATAAGATATTCGATCCGCCACTTAGCGAGGATCAGATCGTCGGTGAGAACCGGAGCAGCCTCATCCCAGGAAGGATGGGCTGTGGCGGCTCCGTCGACAAAAGCTGGCAAAGCAGTAGCTTTGCCGGGAGCCAGAATATCCCTATGATAGAAAAAAGTGGCTGGCCATTATTTGACCAAGTCACTGGCAGAAATTTTGGGATATGCCTGGTCTCGTCTAACAGAAAAAATAATGGTACCGGTGATATAAGGAACACCGCCAGTAATGGAATTTCTCCGGACATGGAAATAGTACTGGAAGAGAAGCAAACTCGGCCTAATGCCGAGAAAGCCCTCGCAAAGCGCGGCATATGCGCTCATCTCTAGAAGATAATTGGGAGGAAGATTATGGAGTTGAACTCCATAGTGGTCAATCACCTCGGAGAAGAACTCCGAGGGAGGAAAGGACAAACCTCGGTCCAGATGGGTGCCGAAGTGGACGCGTTCGCCCTCGCTCGGATTGGGGACGGTTTCGCCGGAACCGCTCCGCCAGTTGCCGGCGGCGAGAAGCCCCTCCTTCTCCATGTTTTTGAGGCCGTCGTCGTCGAGGGCGCAGGGGATCTAGATTCCCCGGAAGCTCTCTTTCTCCGCAGCTGCTTCTGCCGACGCCGCCGCCGCCACCAGAGAAGAAGAAGAGGATGAAGCCATTTTTCTCTCTAGTGGAAAAGGTGACCTTAAAGTGGCGGTGCTAGGAGCTCTGTGGGAGGAGGACGAAAAAGCTCTGGGCGCGCTGGAGGATTGGGAAGAAAGAAATGGCGAAGGACTGGTGGAGAGGAGAAGAAGGAATCTAAACCCCTTATATCCACCTACCTGCGCCAAGATTCGTGCAAACACTACAGTGTAATTGCCACGCGTCATGGAAAGAACTGGGAAGGGCCCGCGCGATGAATGTGTCGCCTCGATCTCCAAGCACGCATTGAAACGGCGCCTCGGTTCCGCGAACCGCGGACCCACCAACGGTCGTGCTGACGGAACGTCTGTCAGATGATGTGACTTGACCATGCTTGTGTCAGGTGGCGTTAGAGACCAAGTTCCGGCATAGTTTAACAGCGAGCTGGAAAATCCAAGTAACTAAATTGAAAGGTCCGACTTACTTTTAAGACCCGGATCATATTTTTTGTTCTAAAGTTTCCGGAACCCTTCAAGATTCTGCAAGCCAAAGATCAAGCTGGACGATGATAAAATCTGACTTTGGATCTTAGAGGCCTCTGGGGGCTACTGTTGGGGATATACTTTCTGGGTATCCTCACAGATCCTCACTGACCAGGGTGGCCCCCTTCGTGTTAGAGCTTTGCTTCACGGGCGGCCCAATTAGGGAGAGAAGACGGAGTCCAATTCGACTACGGGAAGGCCCAGAAGACTTACCGACTTAGGCCCATAATGTTACTTGTAGTTTAAGATGTACTCTGTAACCAACTCTTAGTCGTAGCCGGATTGATCTCTCCTGTAAACCCTAGGCCGGATATCTATATAAGCCGTCCTAGGGAGAGCCTTTAGGGCACCAGATAACACCTCAATAGTCTACAATCTCAACTCGCACAGGCAAAACCCTTGTAACCCATATTTCGGCTCTACCGTATTACTGGATTGCTAGAAGGAGTAGGGTCCGTCCAAAGCCAGTGGATTCGAACCTGGGTAAACTTGTGTGCTCACCGTCCCGGAACACCGCACGCCTCACACCCCTCTCTCCCGCACGCCTCGAGGACCCCCTCATGGCGTACTTGTCCTCAAACCGACGACAGAGCCCATTATGGATATTGAGGTGAGAAGAAGTCTCAGGATTGTGGAACTAAATGGAGGTTTTAAAAGTCATGTGAATTGTAGTGATTACAATTGTCTTTTTTCCAATGCTGCTCCACCCTGTCTCAGCAATAAAGTTGTTAAAAACCTTGTTGATTCTTTTTGTAAGGTAAAAGAGGGAGAACTTGAGAAAAGGCTGGTGAAGAAGAGCAGGGTCAATGATTTGGTCATCAAGCCTCCTGGAAAGCCTGGATCAAAGAAGAATGGAGCTGACACAATCATGTCTGGAAATAAGAAAGGTGTGGCTGCTGAAACCTGTGGTCAGCAGTCTAAGAAGAAAGGCCCAAAATAGGTGTCTTAATGTATCAAAACTTAAGTTCTTTTGTGTCTGGATCACTTGCATTTGGGACATGTAATGGGCTTACTCTGCTCTTTATGGATATGTGTGCTTTTATGCTATTTGGATCTTGTGAAAGGGTCAGGTTTATTCGTGTGATTACATATCTTGTGTCATCCCAAAATCTCCCACCTCAGGTTACCTATGAATAACAAAAGAAAATGGAATATCCTGAACTAGAATCTCAGAGGCATTAATTCTGAGAAAAAGTGGCTTGCTTTAAAAAGAAAAATTCTTGAGTCAGAGTGTGACATCATTTGCCTCCAAGAAACCAAAAGAGAAAGCTTTGACCTGAATTACTTAAAAAAATTGTCCAAGCAAGTTTGATAGCTTTGATTTTCTTCCTTCCATTGGGGCTTCTAGGGGAATTATCATCATTTGGAACAGTTCTCTGTTTAGTGGACACAGAGCTTTCCAGAATGAATACTCTACTTCTATCACATTCACTTCCCTTCTCTCAAATGACACCTGGACCCTTACCAACATCTATGGTCCTTGTCAAGCTGAAAGAAAAGACGACTTTTTGGATTGGTTTTCTAATATTGATATGCCTGATAATATGGATTGGTTAGTCCTGGAGGATTTTAATCTTATAAAAAGACTTTCAGACAGAAACAAGAATGGTGGGGATGTTAATGACACAATGTTATTCAATGAAGCTGTCAGTAACTTGGGACTAATTAAGTTGCCACTTAAAGGAAGAAAATACACTTGGAGGAATATGCAAAAGGAACCCCTTTTAGAAAGGCTCGACTGGTTTTTTACTTCTAGCTCTTGGACTCACAGCTATCCCTCTACCTTTGTCCACACACTTTCCAAGCCCACCTCTGATCACCTTCCTTGGGTCATTTCTATTGGAACAAATATTCCAAAGGCACAAGTTTTCGGATTTGAAAATTACTGGTTACAACATAGTGACTTCAAAAAAATTGTGCAGAGTGCATGGAATATACCAGTTGGGCACATTGATAGTGCAAAGAAAATAAATGCCAAATTGAAGAATGTGAGGAGAGGTGTTAAGATTTGGGCCAGACAGATCCCTTGTATTAAAGACCAGATTAAGAAGGTTAATGAAACAATTGACCTACTGGATATGCTGGAGGAAATAAGAACTTTAACTATCAATGAATGGCACCTCAGAGATCTACTGAAATCACATGTCATTTCTCTGCTTCAGAATCAAAATACCTATTGGAAACAAAGAGGAAAAATCAAATGGGTGAAGTTAGGAGATGAAAATACAAAATTCTTCCACTCTAAGGCTACCATCAGTTATATACACAATTATATCTCAATGCTACAAAATGAAAATGGCCAGGAAATTTTTGAGCACTCTGACAAAGCTAATCTCCTTCGGGATGATTTCAAAGCAAGAATGGGTACATCTGAAAAAACTGAGATGCTCTTCAACCTAGAGGATTTTTATGGCAATGGCATGTCTGAGGAGATGAGAAACTCTCTTGAAATGCTTTTCCTGGACAAAGAAATTGAGGATGTGATCAGAGAACTCCCAAATGATAAATCTCCTGGACCTGATGGTTTTAACAATGAATTCATCAAAAGCTACTGGCCCATTATTCATAGTGATTTCAAAATGCTTGTCTCTGATTTCTATGAGGAGAAAATTTCTCTTGAAAGTATAAACTCTTCCTTCATTACACTCATTCCTAAAGTGGTAAACCCTAGTACTCCTGCAGATTTTAGACCCATTTCTCTACTAAACTGTGTTCTCAAAATTATTACCAAACTTCTGGCCAGCAGACTGCAGAATGTTATTTTGAAGCTGGTGCATAAGAATCAATATGGTTTCCTCAGCAAATCTATTCAGGATTGCCTTAGGTGGGCTTTTGAATATCTTTTCAATGTCATAAATCAAAAGAGGAAATTGTCATTTTAAAATTGGACTTTGAAAAGGCTTTTGATACAATTGATCATTCCACCATCCTAAACATTATTAGGGCAAGAGGATTTGGAAAGAAATGGATTAAATGGATTGAGATGATCTTTGAGTCTGGCTCTTCTGAAGTTTTTCTAAATGGAGTACCTGGGAAAAAATTGCAGGAGAGGGGTGAGACAAGGAGACCCACTATCCCCTATCCTTTTTGTTCTTGTTGTTGATCTTCTCCAATCTATCCTGAATAAAGCAATGCATCTCTAGCTTTTGACGCCACCTCTAAGATGTCCTTCTAGCACTGATTTCCCTGTGATCAAATATGCTGATGACACTTTAGTGGTGCTAAAAGCAGATGTTGGTCAATTGATATGCTTAAAAGCTCTTCTTCAAACTTTTGCCTTTTCCACTGGTCTCAAAGTGAACTATTTGAAATCAAGCATGATGCCAATAAATTTAAACAATGACAGACTCATCCATTATGCTCAAACAATTAATTGACAAACTGGAAGCCTTCCATTCACATATCTTGGACTGCCTCTCAGCTTAACAAAGCCATCAATGGAACATTTTCTTCCAATTGTCCAAAGAGTAGAAAGAAGATTATGTGGTATAGCTGATTTTTTGAATTATGGAGGAAAACTTCAATTGGTTAAATCTGTTCTGTCTTCACTTCCTTTATTCTTTATGAGCTGCCTGGATGTGCCAGTTGCCACCAAAGACCAGATCATAAAATATATGAGACACTGCCACTGGAGAAACAAGACTAAAGATGTTCAAGCAAAGGGTCAGGCTCTAGAGTCATGGGATAAGATTTGTAGACCAAAGGATCAAGGGGTCTAGGGGTACTGGATCTCACCATTCAAAATACTGCTCTTCTCCTAAAAAATTTGGACAAATTCTACAATCATGATGATATCCCTTGGGTTCACCTCATTTGGGAAACTTATTACTGATACATTGCAAATGTATCTATAATTTTTGATGCTCCATGCTTGGTTTTATCCACTTTCTTGTGTTTTGTCCACACTTTGGAGTACTTTTCATATGATTTATTGGACTAACCTATTAACAAGAGCCACAGTGCTAGCTGCCTGTTTTTTGCTGTTTTTGGTTCTAGGGAAGTCAGAAAATGAATATTCTCGGGATTGGACGGGACAAAAGCCAAAGTGCCTATTTTTCCAGAAGACTCTAGGAGCCAGAATACGAGATGGAGGAGGGCCAGGGGCTGGCCACACCACCCCCAGGCGTGGGCTGGGCCTGGCCGCGCCAGGGCATGGTGTGGTGGCCCTAGGCACCCCCTCGGTCTCCCTCTTCGCCTATAAGAAGCCTTCTAACCTAAAAACTTCGGGGGGTATGACGTTTTTCCAGAAGGAGTTCCGCTCCGCTGCCACCACCAGATTCCACGAAATAGCACCAGAAACTCCGTTCTGGCACCCTGCCGGGACAGGGAATTGGAGGAGATCATCGCCATCATCGTCACCATCGCTTCTCCATCAACCATCCATGTTTCCCCCATCTATGAGTGAGTAATCCCCCGCTGTAGGCTATGGGGATGGTAGGGATTGGATGAGATCGCCATGTAATGGCATCAGATTGTTAGGGCATGGTGCCTAGTATCATTTATTAGTGCTTTATGACTTTGTTACAACTTGTTGTGCTTAATGCTTGTCACTAGGGCCCGAGAGCCATGATTTCAGATCTGAACTTATTATTGATTCATTATGATAGTATTGTTCTTGGTCTTATCTGCAAGTTGTATACACACGTTGTTGTCCGGAACCTATGGCCCCGAAGTGACAGAAATCGGGATAACCGGAAGGGAAAGGCTTTGATGTGCGGATCACATGTGTTCACAGAGTGTTAAGGCTTTGCTCCGGTGCTCTATTAAAAGGAGCACCTTAATTTCCAGTAGTTGCCTAGAGGCCCCGCTATAAACGGGCTGGCAGGACAAAAGATGTTGTGCAAGTTCTCATTGCGAGAACGTATGACTATATATGGAACACATGCCTAGAATTTTCTAGTACTTGGATGCTTTATCTTATTTATCTGCAATTTCCCTATGTTCTGATTTCTATGTGAATTGTCTTGTTCATGCAACGCCTGTCCATCCATCCCTATGCCTACCGCACTCGAATCCCACTGTTTACTGCTTGTGTTACTACTGTCTTTGCTTTACTACTGCTGTTACTTTGCTATTCCTACTACAAAATTGTTGCTACTGATAAACTGTTGTGAGCAAGATTGTTTCCAGGTGCAGATGAATTGACAACTCAGTTGTTAAGGCTTATAAATATTCTTTAGCTCCCCTTGTGTCGAATCAATAAATTGGGTTTCACTTCCCTCGAAAATACTGCGATACACCCCCTATACTTGTGGGTCATCAAGACTATTTTCTGGCGCTGTTGCCGGGGAGCATAGCTTTATTTATCAAGTCCACTTGGAATCACTATTATTCAAGCTAAGTTTATCTTTCTCCTTGTTTGCTTGTTTCTTTATCAAAAATACAAAAAAAATTAGTTCCTACTCTAGTTGTTATTTTCGTTGGTCTGTTATTGTCTTGCTTTATCATGCTTGTTGTCAATGGTTGGTTTCTTTGAAATTGAAGCTTATTGGCAAGCTGGGTTGACGTAAGATCAAAAATATTATTATAAGGAACACCGCTTGTCACAAAAAGGGAAACACTTATGGGAACAAATTGATAGATTGTATACCATTGCTAGAAATGTGTGCTCTACTTATAATGTTACTTATTGTTGTGATGAATCTCGTTGCAGAAAGAGGTATAAACACCTCCCTTTTCAATATGAGTATAGTGATAATGATACCATATCTTTCTATGCTAAAGGAATTTATGACTTTTATGATGCGAAACAAATTGAGGAATTTATTGCTTGGAAGGGTGCTTTTGAACTTGCTAGTTTGCTTGAAAATATTGATGATTCACCATATAAGTATGAGATTTATGGTATATTTAAATTTTGCTTTGATAATTACAAGGAAGAATACAGCTATATTCTTGAATATTTTAATAGATGCTTTCCCCAAATGGAAGAGACTAATGCCTTGCAGGATCCTATGGAAGAAGAAATTGATGAACCTGAAATCTCATTAGATGAAAAAGAGGAGGAGAGTGATGAACAAAAGGAGGAAGAATGGATTAGCTACCCATTCCTACCTTCTAATGAGAGTAACTCTTTATCCCTTACATTATTTGATTGTCCCCCATGCTTACTAAAGAAGGATGATTTTTATGTTCCTGAGGATTCTCTTGAAAATGTTTATGATAAAGCTCTAGTACTTGTAGGTCATGAAAAGCATGCTTTATGTGATAGTTATATTGTTTAGTTTATTCATGAGGCTACTGAAAATTATTATGAGGGAGGAAAATATGGTTGTAGAAGTTTTCATGGTATTGAAACACCTCTCTATGTGCTGGAAGTTTTGAAGTTACTCTTGTTTTATCTTCCTATGCCTGTCAGTTTGTTATTTGCTTACACGATTCCTATGCATAGGAAGTGGGTTAGACTTAAATGTGTTTTGAATTTGCTCCTTGATGCTCTCTTTTACTTCAACTCATATTTCTTATGAGAGCATCCTCTCAAACTTTTATGCTTGAAGATGATAATATGTCTATTATTCTTGGGAGACCTTTTCTTAAATACTGCATGAGCTGTTATTAATTATAATCAAGGGAAGGTGACCTTCAATGTTAATGACAAGGAACATACTATCTATTTCCCCAAGAATATTGATAGGACTTATGCTTTTCAATTCAATTGAACATATTGAGGACATTCAAGTTGAATAAATATATTGTCCCATACCAAGAGAAAAAATTGAAACTATTATGATTGGGACCATTGCTATCAAGGTTGAGGTAACATAATTATTAGTGGAATAGAAAGTTTTATCTCATATGCAATTGTTTTTGTAGCAAGACATGATCAACCTTGTTAACAAAAGGATTTCATTGAACAAAACAATGTTTTCACTATGATTATTTCTGTTTACTTCTATTCTATCCATTCTAGTTTTTGCTTATGCCTAACTTAAAGACATTAAAGAAAAGTACTTATTGGGAGATAACCCAAAAGTTTTAGATGAGTCTTGGAAGTTATTACCTCAGTAATAACCGCCCCTTATCCTTTTTATTTGCTTTTTGTGCCAAGAGTAACCTCTAATGAGAGTGAAGTGATGATTGAGAAAGTTGTTGTCCCGAAACAGATTTCTGTGCTTCACCGTAAAAATTCTTGAGAGAGCTGTGTATGTCGGATTGAGCTGTAATTTTTTGTGCTTCTGCCCCAGGTTGTTATATAACTTTCGTTAGTTCAATACTTTTTATTTGAGCGACATAAGGTCTTATAAAAAATTATTCTTTACCTGCTGGTCAGTTTTGACAAATTTCTGCCATTTTCTGCATTTGCTTCTTGTTAGTTCCTTCTTGAGTTCTTTTGGGGAATTGAGCTTTTTGAGGGAAGTTCTACAGTAGCTAGTGTTCTAATGGAAGTTTATTTGGTGTTATAACTGAACCTTAATACCTATTATCTTGAGTGCACCAATGTTGCTAATAAAGATTGTGTGAAGTTTTGTATGAAGGAAAATTTTCAGGTGTATGGAAGGAACGAGTAATGAGATGAAGGATGGACTAAAGCTCAAGATTGGGGATGCCACGCGTGTCACCACAAGAAATATCCAAGAAGTACAAGCGTCAAAGCTTGGGGATGCCCAAGGCATCCCCTTCTTCATCAATAGAAATCTCAGGTTTCTTCCAAACACTTTATTTTTATTGTTTCATGCACAATTGTGTTGTTCTTGGAGCGTCTTCTTTTTCGTTTTCATTTTGGTTTTTAGTTTGCGTGGTTTGCTTAGTTTGCGGAATAAATTGGTTGGACCCCCTCTTTCATGCATTGGTGTTCAAATAGTCTGGTTTGGATTGGAAAAGAGTAGGAAAGCCCATGCTTAAGTGGTATAGAGAGCTTGTTTTTGACTGTGGCCTATGCTTTGTCATGCCATGCTTGATATTGTTTTGGCTTTATACTTAGTATTCTTTGCTGTAGCATGACTTTTTATAAACAATTCAGATTGCTTAATGTGCCTTGGATGAATCGTGCGTTGTTTTAGCATATTGAAGCATAGAATAGTGGTATTCTCCTTTGATGCTTTATTTGGGTTGACTTGGCGCATGCTCACACCATGTTATGACTATCTCAAGTCACCATAAACCTTTATGATCCTTTAGTTTTCAACTTGTAGTATCACTTTATGCTTTGATCAATGATGTTTTGTCGCTCTGCATGATTATGACAGCTATTGCTCTCTCATTTGTCGCTCCCTTACGATTGCTAGCCTCCACTTCCACTGAGTGTTTTACTCATGTTTCCAACTCCCTAAACCGAATATTTCCAAAGTGTCCACCATACCTACCTATTAGCATCATTTGCTGCTCCCGTGCATATTTAATATGCCTTGTTTTCTTCCGAATAAAATGTTTGCTTGTTATGGGAAAATTAGTTAGTAAAGCTCTCACAAACTTGATGGCACACTTTATTTCCTGCACTTAATAAACCTGAACCATTGTGAACTCTCCATGAAAGTTATATGCTTGCTAATTATAGGCTGGAGATTAGCAGAACCGTGCTGTCACGGGGAACGCTTTCAACACTTGTAAATATATACCCAGTTGATACCTTGATCTTTTGTTTACGGATGTCATCGGTGTGAAATAAAAGGGGAGCTTGTAAGTCCATGGAGTTATGTATGTGTGTTAGAGAAACGTCTGGGCCGCTGGTCTAATCCATGCTGACATGGTGGAAACCTGTAGCGTAACCATAATGATATCTATGAAACATTCTTCTTATAAAAAAAGGAGAGAGATAGCTATTGAGAAAAAGGAAATAAAAAGAGTTTTATGAAAAGAGGATAGAGATTAAAAAGCACTTTTTTCCCATGGTAAATAAGAAGATTGCTGAGATACTCATTGTCTGCTTGCCTTGTCATTTTGATATGGGGATTCTTCTGTATCATCGAGCAAGGGGTACCCCATTGGCGGTTCTTAAGGATACGCACATACTTACGATGATAAGAACTTACCGGTAACTAAAGTTGAGTAGCATGAGGAGCGGCCCTCGTACTCAAGGGACTTGGGATTTTCAGTTTCTAGTCTGTCAAGCATATAACTCAGATTGGACCTCACTTTCACCTTAACCACATTAAAGATGCTTATGATAGGGGCAATGAGAGCTCAAAGCTAATGAGTACCATACTTTCAGCATTTGGAAGCCTTTCAAACTATTCAAAACCTTTTCATTTCCTTGTTGAGTCTCCACACATTCTATGAGCACTTTCTTGAGAGCATAGTGGCCATTCTTAGTTCTATGTGCATTGTCCCAAGACTTGTTGATTGATGCATACCTTGATATTGCTTGTTTTAAACTATTTGTATCTAGTCACTCTTGTAAACTTTGAAGGTGTCCTATGCATTTATGTTTGCTACTCTATGAGGGACAAGCTGAATGCCACTATGCTATGTTTTCTTTATGTGAAACAAACAAACGTCTTGCAAAACATTGTTATTCATGAATCTTTTGTTTGTGCCTTTTCATGTTGCATCATAGTTTCTTTGTATTATTGCTAGAACTTTGTCTTTCATGTTATGATTGAAGTACTATGATCCCAGCTTTGAATGTTTATGAATACTTTGATAAAGTCTTTGATGGTGCATGTCACCTCAAAAATTATTCTTTCTTTTTATCACTTACCTACTCGAGGACGAGCAGGAGTTAAGCTAGGGGATGTTGATACATTGCAAATGTATCTATAATTTTTGATGCTCCATGCTTGGTTTTATCCACTTTCTTGTGTTTTGTCCACACTTTGGAGTACTTTTCATATGATTTATTGGACTAACCTATTAACAAGAGCCACAGTTCCAGCTGCCTGTTTTTTGCTGTTTTTGGTTCTAGGGAAGTCAGAAAATGAATATTCTCGGGATTGGACGGGACAAAAGCCAAAGTGCCTATTTTTCCAGAAGACTCCAGGAGCCAGAATACGAGACGGGGGAGGGCCAGGGGCTGGCCACAGCACCCCCAGGAGCGGGCTGGGCCTGGCCGCGCCAGGGCATGGTGTGGTGGCCCCAGGCACCCCCTTGGTCTCCCTCTTCGCCTATAAGAAGTCTTCTGACCTAAAAACTTTGGGGGGTTCGACATTTTTCCAGAAGGACTTCCGCTCCGCCGCCACCACTAGATTCCACGAAACAACACCAGAAACTCCGTTATGGCACCCTACCGGGACGGGGAATTGGAGGAGATCATCGCCATCATCATCACCATTGCTTCTCCATCGACCATCCATGTTTCCCCCATCTATGAGTGAGTAATCCCCCGCTGTAGGCTATGGGGATGGTAGGGATTGGATGAGATCGCCATGTAATGGCATCAGATTGTTAGGGCATGGTGCCTAGTATCTTTTATTAGTGCTTTATGACTTTGTTACAACTTGTCGTGCTTAATGCTTGTCACTAGGGCCCGAGTGCCATGATTTCAGATCTGAACTTATTATTTATTCATTATGATAGTATTGTTCTTGGTCTTATCTGCAAGTTGTATACATACATTATTGTCCGGAACCTATGGTCCCGAAGTGACAGAAATCGGGATAACCAGAAGGGAAAGGCTTTGATGTGCGGATCACATGTGTTCACAGAGTGTTAAGGCTTTGCTCCGATGCTCTATTAAAAGGAGCACCTTAATTGCCAGTAGTTGCCTAGAGGCCCCACTGGAAATGGGCTGGCAGGACAAAAGATGTTGTGCAAGTTCTCATTGCGAGAACGTATGACTATATATGGAACACATGCCTAGGATTGTCTAGTACTTGGATGCTTTATCTTATTTATCTGCAATTTCCCTATGTTCTGATTGCTATGTGAATTGTCTTGTCCATGCAACACCCGTCCATCCATCCCTATGCCTACCGCACTCGAATCCCACTGTTTACTGCTTGTGTTACTACTGTCTTTGCTTTACTACTGCTGTTACTTTGCTATTCCTACTACAAAACTGTTGCTACTGATAAACTACTGTGAGCAAGATTGTTTCCAGGTGTAGCTGAATTGACAACTCAGTTGTTAAGGCTTATAAATATTCTTTATCTCCCCTTGTGTCAAATCAATAAATTGGGTTTCACTTCCCTAGAAAATACTGCGATACACCCCCTATACTTGTGGGTCATCAATTACCAGAATGGAAATTTACCTGGAAGAGGCATGGAGGGATCATTCTGGTGGAAATCTCATATTAAATTAATTGACACATTTAAATCCATGGCTAGATGCAGCTTGAAATCTGGGAAATCTTCTTTTTGTTGGTCTGATCTTTGGCGAGATGACTGTTTAAAAAACAAATTTCCACACCTGTTGTATTTTGCAAAGTCTTCAAATATCTGTGTTCAAGAATTCATCCATGTTGAATACTTGGAGGATAATTTTCATTTACCTCTTTCTCAACAAGCCCACTCTGAATTTTTAATCCTTGAAGATATCTGCCATGAGATCCTACCAACCTTACAAGAAGACCAACATGATAGATGGAGTTATATTTGGGGATCTGACAAATTTACAGTTAAAAAGGTATACTCTTCTATGATTGGATATATCCCTACACCGCCACATTTCTCTTGGATCTGGGCATCCTCTTGCCAGACCAAACAACAATTCTTCTTCTGGCTCTTGCTTCTGGATAGATTAAACACAAGAAACTTACAGGGAAGGAAACAATTTGATCTACCTAACTATAATTGTGCAATTATCAACTGCCCTTTGGAAGAATCGGTGGTCCACTTATTCTGGGACTGCCCCTTTGCAAAACTTTGCTGGAGACACATATGTACAAACAGAGCAACTGAGTTATCAGAATTGGATGCATTAACTGACATTAAAACCAAGTTGCATTTACCATTTGCAATGGAGATTATTATCCTGGCCGCTTGGGGTATCTGGATTTGTAGCAATGAGAAGATTTTAATGATAAAAGACCAACACTTGATGGATGGAAGACAATTTTCTATCAAGAGATGAGATGGGTGCAATATAGAATTAAAAGAAAGCACCAAGAGAAATTCAATGCTTGGCTGAATCAACAATTAGATCAGAGATAACGTAGAAAGTTTGATACCCTCTCCCTCTTTGAGGTGGACTATGTATTTTTTTTCTTTTCTTAGACCCTTAGACATCTATGTAAATATCACAATATTTATATAATAGAAAAAAAATTGTAGTGGGGTTCCGCCTACTGTTCTACCTAAAAAAGTAGCCTTACACCCCTGCCATGCAATATAATTCTTGATAGTACGAGAAATCGAGACACACGTTTGTGTTCTCGGGTTGTGGCATGCCAAAATAAATCCAACAATCTCACTAGTCTTGCTCAAAATATCTTGCCTTGCAGAACAAAGATAAATCATGCATGCATCATACTAACAATCTAGAACTTGGAGAAGGCGCTTTTTGGGCACGACTCAAGTGACAAAGGTCCTCTTAAGCTTTTATGGCGCCTAATCTTTCAAGATCGCGCCAAGAAGCTTAGTACGGTCCAAAAGGATCTGCATGATAACAATTGGATATGGGTTATGGCTCGCTTACACAACTCTGTGCAACTGTGTGAGTTTATCAACTTGTGGACTCTCATGTCCCAAATCTTTCTGGCTCTGGACCTGGACATGAAGTGGAGTATTTTCATGAGTATATGCTTTGTAGAAATTGTGCGTAGAACGGCTTGACCTCTTTCGAGGGCTAGTTACGTGTTATATTGGTGAGGAATAACCCCTCACGTGGCAAT
The DNA here is from genome assembly GCA_910589775.1 of Avena eriantha. Lineage (NCBI taxonomy): Eukaryota > Viridiplantae > Streptophyta > Magnoliopsida > Poales > Poaceae > Avena > Avena eriantha. The sequence goes on from OU342741.1 coordinate 93,263,250, forward strand.
ACAAGATTGGTACGTATACAATTGGTGTACTACACCATATCGTATACTACCCGGTATATTACATGTCTAATACCCCCTTAATCTAGACCTGGGAGAGGTTTAGATTACGTTTAAACTCATCTAGCCTTTTATTACATAAAGTTTTTATAAATCCATCTGCAATCTGATCCTTGCCTGAAATGACCTGACAAGTTGTTTGCTGGAAACACGCTCCCAAACAAAATAATAATCAATCTCAATATGCTTAGTGCGAGCATGAAAGCGTTAGCAGATAGATATGTTGCACCAAGATTATCACAGCATAGATATGGTTTTTCCTTGAGTGAAACACCAAGTTCTCGAGTCAGTGCCTCAACCCAAATAAGCTCAACTGTGGAATTTGCTAGTGCTTTATACTCAGCTTATGTACTACAACGAGACACAGTAGGTTGTTTGCAAACATTCCATGAAATGAGATTGGGACCAAAAAATATAGCAAAACCATTAGTAGAACATCTGTCATCTAAATCACCTACCCAGTCTGCATCTGAATAGGCACTGAGGAGAGTGGAATGTGACCTCTGAAAAGTAAGACCAACCTTACATGTCCATGAATATACCTCAAAATTCTCTTGACAGTAGTCCAATATGTAGTTGTGAGAGCATGAAGATACTGACAGACCTTGTTAACTGAAAAAAAAATAGCAGGTCTAGTCAGTGTCAAATATTGAAGGGCACCAAAAATACTCCTGTATCGAGTAATATCCTTAGGACCAAGAGGAGATCCATCTGTCAGGCACAACATATCCGTAGTGGAAAGAGGTGTTGGGCATGAGGTACAATCACGCATTCCAACACGTGTCAAGAGATCTGTAGCATATTTCTCCTGATTGAGCAACATGCAATTGGCCTGCTTGTGAACCTCAAGTCCTAAAAAGAAATGTAAATCTCCAAGATCGTTAAGAGCAAAGTCGTAACATAAGTTATGAAGAAGATCGGAGATGGCAAAATCAGAATAGCTTGTGAATATGATATCATCAACATAAATCAATAGAAATACAGTAATGCCTGACTTGTTATAAAGAAATAGGAATGTATCAATCTTAGATGGAATGAACCCAAGAGTATGCAGCTTGGAACTAAGTCGAGAGTACCAAGCACGAGGAGCCTGTTTCAAACCATATAGCGCTTTGTCAAGTTTGCAAATGTATTTTGGAGTAGTGGAAGACTCAAAACCTGGTGGTTGTTTCATATAAACCTCCTCTTCCAAAACACCATGTAGAAACCAATTCTTGAAATCTAGATGTTGTAAACTCCATCCTCTGAGACCGGATATAGATAGAACAAGTCTAATAGTAGACGCGTTTACTACAGGACTAAAAGTATCTTCATAATCTATACCATACCTTTGTTTGAAACCTTTTGCAACAAGTTGGGGTTTATACATGTAAACAATACCATCAGTATTCCTTTTGATATGGTAAACCCATTTGCAGTCAATGATATTTTTGTTGGGGCTTGGAGGTACAAGGTGCCATGTGTTGTTGGCAATTAGTGCATCATATTCATCTTGCATAGCATGTCTCCAATTTTCATCAGTTAAAGCCTCAGCAAGATTTGTTGGTTCACCTATATATGTGAGCAAGGCATATCTAGCAGTACCATTAGTATATTTTTGGATTGCTGATACCTTTTTGCAGACGGTTTGAACACCACTTGCAGGTCGGGGTACAACCGAAGGCTGCACAGAGGATCCTAAAGTGCCATCACCTGAATCAACGCTACTACGGCTGATCTCCTTATCAGAACATGTCTATGACTGTGACCCATCTTGGGAATTTCCAAGGGACACAAGGGGGAATGCCAGTGCTGGTTCGGAGGGGGCCCATGACAGCAACGTGGGTGACACTCGGTCCTGGCATGACATGGACAACCCAGGCTCGTGGCTCCACGTGGGCGACGCAGGTTCGGAGGAGGCCCACGACTGCGACGCAATGTCCTGGCTTGATGGTGACGCGGAGTCCGGGCTCAATCATGACAGACACGAGTCTGGGGAGTTTGTCCCCTGACGCGATGCGGGATCCTAGGAGTCAGCACTACATGTGTTAGCGTCAGAAGGAGCACGATCCGAGACAGGATAAACCTCGGGATCGCAACGATCCTGGCTTGTCCTGTTCTCCGGATTTGCACCATCATTTGATGTGTGGTTTTCACCAGTTTGTGCAGCATTTTGAGGAGAATATTCACCAAAGTTAACTGCAAGCTCTTCAATAATCTGTGGAGGATCAACAACAGGCACAACTTGCAACAAATGTTCGTTATCTTGCACACCCTCATCATTAGATGTGGAAGGAAGATCATTTTGTGGAAGGAGAAGAATCTCTTCACGGAGACGTCTACCAACGTTTGGGTGAAGATCAACAAAGGGGAAAATGTTTTCATCAATGATAACATCACGAGAAATATAGAGACGACCAGTAGTTGTGTCAAGACACCTTAGTCCTTTGTGTTTTGAACTCCAAGAAAAACACACCATTTGGAATGGAAATATAGTTTATGTTTATTGTAGGGGTGAAGGTTTGGCCAACAAGCACATCCAAAGACATGAAGTGACTCATAGTTGGGCTTGACTTGCAAGAGTTTTTCTATAGGAGTTGAAAGATTAAGAACTTTGGTGTGAAGCAAGTTTATGAGAAATTTGCTGTAAGAAAAGCATCATCCCAGTATTTTAGAGGCATCGATGCATTGGCAAGTAAGGCAAGACTAACTTCAACAATGTGTCGGTATTTGCATTCGGCAGACCCATTTTGTTGATGGGTATGTGGATATGATACATGATGGGTAATTCCTACTCGTTGAAAGAAGCCATTGAGTTTTTCATATTCACCACAATCTATTTGCTTAGTTACAATATTTCTATCAAACTTGCGTTCAACATATTGTTGGAAATTAAGAAAGACTTGGTACACCTTAGAGCGTTTTTAAGCAAATATATCCAAGTGAATTTTCTAAAGTCATCAATAAAGCTTACATGATAAGCATATTTTCCTATAGATAGTGGAGCAGGACCCCATACATCAAAAAAGATTTGCTCAAAAGGCACTTTAGAAACACTAGTGGATACCGGATAAGCTAGCTGATGACTCTTAGCCTGCTAGCATGGATCATATATATAAGAATTTATTTCTGGAGTATATGACAAATTATTCTTCCTAAGAACTTGCTGAACAATAAAGGATGACGGATGTCCTAGACGACGATGCCACATGGAGGATCAAGGCTTGATGGTGATAAGAGCATGCTTGGAAGACGACCTTGTTGAGACAGGAACAGGGGGTGGAGACCACCATGACAAGGACCTCTAAACCTGATTTGCTGCGTGGTGACGTCTACACACTTCTATTCTTGTAGACAGTTGTTGGGCCTCCAAGTGTAGAGGTTTGTAGAACAGCAGCAAGTTTTCCCTTAAGTGGATTACCCAAGGTTTATCGAACTCAGGGAGGAAGTGGTCAAAGGTATCCCCTCTCAAGCAATCCTGCAATCACGATACAAGAAGTCTCTTGTGTCCCCAACACACCCAATACACTTGTCAGGTGTATAGGTGCACTAGTTCGGCGAAGAGATAGTGAAATACAAGTGGTATGGATATAACACAACGGTGCCAGAAAATAGCTTGATGGCGTGGAAGAGACTAAAGGCAAACTGAAATAAAGATGGAAGCAAGCAAACATGTAACATATCTAATTGCAAACGATGTTTCAATACTTAGAAACAAGTCCTAGGGATCATACTTTCACTAGTGAACACTCTCATATAAATATATTATTCTTTATGATACTACTCTTAACTACTCTCTGGTTGGACACTCTAATCCATGGTAGGGCTATAACAGCACACCTCAAAGTAAGCCTTTCCCATCTAGATAACCCCACAATGTCACCTTGAGTACTAGATGAGTCCAACAAACACCACAATTTCATAAAGACATCCAAATCCAAATATAACTCATAACAAGTATTTGTAATTTCTAGCCTAAGTGCCACCATGGTGTGCATGCTGTCACTTTCACGCACATGGGGAGAGCCAAAGATCTATTAAAGCACTTGAGTAGCAAGGTAGATCTACTTGATTACAAAGCTCATGATCACAATATGATCATGCATAGAGAGAGAGATTAACACATAGCTACCGGTAGAACCCTTAGCCTCGAGAGAGAACTACTCCCTCCTCGTCATGGGAATCAGCCATGGTGATGGAGATGGTGGTGGAGATCGATGGAGATGGCTCCGGGGGCACTTCCCCGTCCCGGCAGAGTGCCGGAATAGAGACTTTCTGTCCCCCGAATCTCCCCTTCGGTGGCGGCGGCGCTGCGGAAATTTTTGTGGATTTCCGATTCACGATTTAGGGTTTCTGTATCGGGAGGAATATATAGGCGAAAGAGGCAAGGTTAGTGGCCGGCCAGGGGGGTCACACCATGCCCTGGCACGGCCAAGGGGGACCCGCGCCTAGGGGTGGTGTGGCCACCCTATGGCCCCTCTCCGACTCTCCTTCTGGCTCCATGAGTATTCCGGGAAAATAACAACTTTGGCTTTTGTCCGGTCCAATTCCGAGAATATTCATTTTCTGACTTTCCTGGAACCAAAAACAGCAGAAAACTGGCAACTGCCACTGTGGCATCTTGTTAATAGTTTAGTCCAAGAAATCATATAAAAGTACTCCAAAGTTGGAACAAAACATAAGAAAGTAGATAAAACCAAGCATGGAACATCAAAAATTATAGATACATTTGCAATGTATCAATATCCCCAAGCTTAACTCCTGCTCGTCCTCGAGTAGGTAAGTGATAAAAAGAAAGAATAATTTTTGAGGTGACATGCACCATCATAAACTTGATCAAAGTATTTGTAAAACATTCAATGCTGGGATCATAGTACTTCAATCATAACATGAAAGACAAAGTTCTAGCAATAAGACAAAGAAACTATGTTGCAACATGAAAAGGCACAAACAAAAGATTCATGAATAACAATGCTTTGCAAGACGTTTCTTTGTTTCACATAAAGAAAACATAGCATAGTAGTATTCAGCTTGTCCCTGATAGAGTAGCAAATATAAATGCATAGGACACCTTCAAAGTTCATAAGAGTGACTAGATACAAATAGTTTAAAACAAGTAATATCAAAGTATGCATCAATCAACAAGTCATGGGACAATGCACATAGAACTAAGAATGGCCACTATGCTCTCAAAGTAGGTGCATAAAGGTAGAAGGTGGAGACTCAATATAATGGGTGGAAGAAAGGCCTTCATAGAAGGAAGCAAAGATTCAAGTTTCATAAAGAACTTCCAAAAATTATGGTACTTAATAGCTTTCAGCTCTCATTGCCCCTATCATAAGCATCTTGAAGGTGATTAAGGTTAAAGTGACACAACTAAGAGGATATGCTTGACAAGTTATAAACCAAAATCTCATTCCCCTTACTTATGAAGACCGAACCTCATGCTACTCAACTTTAGTCACAAGTAAGCTCTTGTCATTGTAAGTACATATGTGTCATAAAGAACCGCCAACGGGGTACCCCTTGCACATGATACATGAGCTATCCCATAATCAAAATGACAAGGCAATCAGACAATGAGCATCTCAGCGATCTTTTTTATTTGCTATTTGCATAGGTTTTTATTGAGGATGCTTCATAGAGTGCTCATTATGGTGATGCTGCAAGTTTCCGCCATGATTAGGCATGGCGTAGGATAGCGGCCCAAGCGTCTCTCTAACACACATACAAACTCCATGATCTTACAAGTTCCACTTTTATTTCACACCACCGGGATCCATAAGCAAAAGAACATGATATCAACGGGGTACAAAGTACATGTGCAATGTTGAAAGCGTTCCCCATGATACACGGTTCTGCTAATTTCAACTTATAAAGCGCAAGCATATACACAACAAATAAGGACTCAATGGCTCAAGTTTATTAAATGCAAAAAACTAAAGTGTGCCATCAAGTTCGTGAGAGCTTTAATCACTAGTTTTCTCATAACAAGTTTAATTTGGAAGGTAAACAAAAACATGAATATACTTGGAATAGCATATGCTAATAGGTAGGTATGGTGGACTCTTTGGAATAACTTGGTTTAGGAGTTGGATGCATGATTGGAACTCACACTTGGTTGCGGAGGCTAGCAAAAGACTGGGAGCGACCAACTAAGAGAGCAATAATGGCCATAATCATGCAGAGCGATAAAACATCATTGATCAAAGCATAAAGTAATACTACAAGTTGAAAACTAAAGAATCATAAAGGCTTATGGTGACTTGGGATAGTCATAACATGCTGTGAGCATGCGCCAAGTCCACCCAAATAAAGCATCAAAGGAGAATACCACTATACTATGCTTTAATATGCCAAAACAACGCATGATTCATCCAAGACACATTAAGAAATCTCAATTGTTTATAACAAGTCATGCTACAACAAAGAATACTAAGAATAAAGCCAAAACAATATCAAGCATGGCATGCCAAAGCATAGGCCACAGTCAAAAACAAGCTCTCTTTAACACTTAAGCATGAACTTTCCTAGTCTTTTCCAAACCAAACCAAACTATTTCAAAACCAATGTATGAAAGAGGGGGTCCAACCAATTTATTCAGCAAACTAAGCAAACAAATAAAACGAAAAACCAAAACTAAAACGAAAAAGAAGACGCTCCAAGAACAACACAATTGTGCATGAAACAATAAAAATGAAGCGCTTGGAAGAAACCTGGGATTTTTATTGATGAAGAAGGGGGTGCCTTGGGCATCCCCAAGCTTTGATGCTTGTACTTCTTGGATATTTCTTGGGGTGACACGTGTGGCATCCCCAAACTTGAGCTTTAGTCCATCCTCCATCTCATTGCTCATTCCTTCCATACACCTGAAAATTTTCCTTAATATAAAACTTCACACGGTCTTTATTAGCAACATTAGTGCACTCGAGATAATAAGTCTTTTGGTTCAGTTCTAATACCAATAAAACTTCCATTAAAACACTAGCTACTGTAACACTTCCCTAAAAAAGCTAAATTCCCCAAAAGAACTCAAAAAGGAACCAACAAGAAACAAATGCAGAAAATGGCAGAAATCTGTCAAAACAGACCAGCAGGTAAAGACGAATTGTTTCGAAGACCTTCTGTTGCTCAAATAAAAAAGTGTTGAACTAACGAAAGTTAGATAACAACCTGGGGCAGAAGTACAAAAATTCACACATCAAAAGGGCGTATAGAGATTTTACACGAATTTGTACGGTGAAGCACAGAAATCTGTTTCAGGACAACAACTTTCCCAATCATTACTTCTCTCATTAGAGGTTACTCTTGGCACAAAAAGCAAAATAAAAAGGATCAGGAGCGGTTATTACAGAGGTAATAACTTCCAAGACTCATCTAAAACTTTTGGGTTATCTCCCAATAAGTACTTTTCTTTAACGCCTTTAAGTTAGGCATGATAGTTTGAGAAGATGCTCACATAAGAAATATGAATTGAAGTAAAAGAGAGCATCAAGAAGCAAATTCAAAACACATTTAAGTCTAACCCACTTCCTATGCATAGGAATCTTGTAAAGAAACAAGGCATGAAAGCACAAAGCAACAAGCATAGGAAAGCAAAACAAGTACAACTTCAAAATTTTCAACATAAAGAGGGGAAACTTAATATCATTGAGATGCATAGAACCATGTTTCCCTCTATTATAATAACTTTCAGTAGCAACATGAATAAAATTAACAATATAAATATCACATAAAATATTATTAACATGAGCCACATGCATATAATAATCATTACTCTCCACATACGCATAGTCATTCTTATTAGTTGTAGTGGGAGCAAATTCAACAAAATAGCTATCATTATTATTCTCATCACCATAATCATCAAATATAGGAGGCATATTGTAATCATAATTAATTTTTTCCTCAATAGTAGGTGGACTGAAAATATCATATTCATCATTGTAATCATCATATATTGGAGGTTTGGTATCATCATAAGCAATAGAATAGCTATCTTCCAAAGCTGGAGAACTAAAAAGATCATTTTCAAAAAAACTAGCTTCCCCAAGCTTAGACTTTTCCATAACATTAGCAATAATGGTGTCCAAAGAACTCATACTAACAACATTGCTATTAGCAGGCAAATAAAGTTCCATAGGTTTTTTAATTTTCTCTTCAAACACTTCATGTCCTAACTCAAGATAAATACTATAAAGCTCTCCAATTTTGTTGTTGTTTTCCATTAAGCCTAACTAGTGAAAATAAAAACAAGAAACAAAAAGACAAAATTGCAGAATCTAAAGGAAATAACTTCGAGCACTCACACCGAAGGATGTGAGTACCTTTTACCTTACCTCCCCGGCAATGGCGCCAGAAAATAGCTTGATGTTTACGCACTTCTATTCTTGTAGACAGTTGTTGGGCCTCTAAGTGCAAAGGTTTGTAGAACAGCAGCAAGTATTCCCTTAAGTGGTTTACCCAAGGTTTATCAAACTCAAGGAGGAAGTGGTCAAAGGTATCCCCTCTCAAGCAATCCTGCAATCATGATACAAGAAGTCTCTTGTGTCCCCAACACACCCAATACACTAGATAGTGAAATACAAGTGGTATGGATATAACACAACGGTGCCAGAAAATAGCTTGATGGCGTGGAAGAGACTAAAGGCAAACTGAAATAAAGATGGTAGCAAGCAAACATGTAACAAATCTAATTGCAAACGGTGTTTCAATGCTTAGAAACAAGGCCTAGGGATCATACTTTCACTAGTGAACACTCTCATATAAATATATTCTTCTTTATGATACTACTCTTAACTACTCTCCGGTTGGACACTCTAATCCATGGTAGGGCTATAACAGCACACCTCAAAGTAAGCCTTTCCCATCTAGATAACCCCACACTGTCACCTTGAGTACTAGATGAGTCCAACAAACACCACAATTTCATAAAGACATCCAACTCCAGATATAACTCATAACAAGTATTTGTAATCGCTAGCCTAAGTGCCACCATGGTGTGCATGCTGTCACTTTCACACACATGGGGAGAGCCAAAGATCTATTAAAGCACTTGAGTAGCAAGGTAGATATACTTGATTACAAAGCTCATGATCACAATATGATCATGCATAGAGAGAGAGATTAACACATAGCTACCGGTAGAACCCTTAGCCTCGAGAGAGAACTACTCCCTCCTCGTCATGGGAATCAGCCATGGTGATGGAGATGGTGGTGGAGATCGATGGAGATGGTTCCGGGGGAACTTCCCTGTCCCGGCAGAGTGCTGGAACAGAGACTTTTTGTCCCCCGAATCTCCCCTTCGGTGGCGGCGGCGATGCGGAACTTTTTGTGGATTTCTGATTGACGATTTAGGGTTTCTGTATCGGGAGGAATATATAGGCGAAAGAGGCAAGGTCGGTGGCCGGCCAGGGGGCCCACACCATGCCCTGGCGCAGCCAGGGGGACCCGCGCCTAAGGGTGGTGTGGCCACCTGGTGGCCCCTCTCCGACTCTCCTTCTGGATCTGTGAGTATTCCGGGAAAATAACAACTTTGGCTTTTGTCCGGTCCAATTCCGAGAATATTCATTTTCTGACTTTCCTGGAAACAAAAACAGCAGAAAACAGGCAACTGGCACTGTGGCATCTTGTTAATAGGTTAGTCCAAGAAATCATATGAAAAGTACTCTAAAGTTGGAACAAAACATAAGAAAGTAGATAAAACCAAGCATGGAACATCAAAAATTATAGATACATCTGCAATGTATCACGTGGCCTCATCCTTAATCAAGAAAAAATGTGGGTGAATTTCAATAAAGGCATTGTTATCTTTGACAAGTTTGTGTGCAGAAAGCAAGTTCATAGAAGCTGAAGGAACATGAAGAGTTTTTTTAATTGCAAAGAACAATGTGGGGTTTGCAAAACTGAATGACCAATGTTAGCAATTTCCATACCTTGTCAACTAGCATTGTGAACTTGATCATGTCCATTGTAAGTTTCATGAACCTTAAGTTTGTTGAGTTGTCTTGTTGTGTGATTTGTAGCAGCAGTGTCCATGATCCAATTTATGTCTACTCCATAGGCCCCTTTGTATTGTGCGGCGCGTCGTCCTCCTCATCATCATCTCCATAGCTCCACCAACAATCACTGGCGGGATGCCCTTCCTTCTTGTAGATCTCGCAGATGACACCTTCCTTGTTCTTGCCGTGTCCCCCTTGAGCCGGCACTGAGGATCAGGATTCGGCGGGCCACGATTTGGAGGAGGAGGCGGAGCACGTGGAGCGGATGGTAGGAGCATGGGAGGGGGCATGTAGGGCATCGATGGAGTAGGTGTATATGGTTGTGGGTAGGGTGTGGTGTAGTATGAAGGCTGTTGGGGATATGGAGGCATGTAGGGATGCTGGTAAATAGGAGGAGGTGGTGTATAGGTTGGTGGTGGCATGTATGGCTGAGGGGGTGTGTAGGGTTGATGGTAGGGAGAAGGCGGTGGTGTATAGGGTTGTGGTGGAGAGGGGCAGGGTGATGGAACCCCATAGCTGGGTGTTTAACAAGATGCAGTATTGTCAGACAAAGTAAATCCTCTAGAAGCTTGACCAGTAGCGAGAAGCATGGCATCACAGTTGTCATATGACAGAAGCTGAGAGCACATGTCATTGAGGGATGTAGTAGGCATCGCATTAATGGCAGCAACAAGGAAGTTGTATGTGCCATCAAGGCCATTCAGGATGTAATCCTTGAGCTCGTCATCATCAACCATCTTGTCGGTAGAAGCAAGTTCGGAAGCAAACCCTTCCATCTTGGTGATATATTGTTATGATGTCATTCACGCTTTTTTGTATTTGTGAGAGCACCACGGTGGGTGGAAACTCTAGACTTCGACTAGGTGGAGTACATGGCATGCAACACACTCCAGACTTGGGCAACATGTTGAAGACCAAACACATGTGGCAGCACATCTTCAAAGAGGGAATTAACAAGAAAGCTCACAACTTGTTGATCTTTAGTAGCCCAGGTGTCATAGGCTGGATTGGGAATCATCACAGGATTCTTGTTTGCATCTTTAGCTTCGAGCATCTCAGGCGGAGCACGGTCTGTCCCCTCAAGGAGTCCCATGACACACACACTACAAAGGGTGGGCAGAACTAGGGCCTCCCAATAGAGGAAGTTCTCCTGGGTCAGCTTCAGGGATGGGAGCATGGGGATAGCGACATACCCAACAGACGAGGAGGACGTCATGAGGCGGATCGGAGGGAGGGTCCTTGAGGAAGCAAGGATCAGGGAGATCGAGGCCTGGGGATCCTAAAGATGCGGCGACCGGAAACAGAACCGATCTAGTCCTTGGAACCAAAAAACTCGACGTGGGAATTTGAGGGTGTCGTCTGTTGGAATCGATGCGCGGAGAGAAGCACCGCAACGAGGGGGTCATGTTCCTTGGGAGAAGATCCTGACGGTGGCAGAAGCACGGAGGAGATCTCCGGCGGCGGCTTAGCTAGACGAGAAGAGGTAGGCCTCTGATACCATGTAGAAATCATGGGTAGAACAGCTTGACCTCTTTGGAGGGCCGGTTATGTGTATATTGGTCAGGAATAGCCCCTCACGTGGAAATACAAGATTGGTACGTATACGATTGGTGTACTACACCATATCATATACTACCCGGTAAATTACATGTCTAATATTCTTATGTTGCTTAGTTTTACAAGCCTCATACTGAGTTCACGACGATGAAAATAGGGTCGGTAACTATTGCACCGAGTTCATAATTTTCTAGTTGTTGGTGGTCCGACGGAGAATTCTCACCGCCGACATACTTTCCATTCGTGGATGGCCGCATGACCCAAGATGCTATTTATTCTTGCAAGGGCCCATGAAACCACCATCCACACATGGAAGTACTACCCCTTATCCTCTGCTATATGGAACCATGTGCAAACATGGACAAGCGAGACAATGCCAGACAACTTCGTTGATGCCTCCCCCGATTGAGTCTTCGAGTGGTGGACAGAAAGAGATGAAGTGGTGTCATGGTAGAAGGTTTATATACACATTATAGATCTTCTATTAGTAGCGAACTGTCACTCCCCCCTGAAAGGACACATATGCCGCCTAGAGGGGGGTGAATAGGCAGTTTAAAACTTTTACGAGATGATCTTAACAAAGGCAGAATAAAACTAGCGTTTACTTTGTCTAGCACAAAACCAATATATATTGTGGTTCACCTATGTGCACCAACAACTTATGCTAAGAAAGACAAGTAACTATGTGATAGCAAGATATAAGACTTCAAGCACGAAGGCTATCACAAAGTAAAGTGCATAAGTAAAGATCTCGAGTATATAGATAACCGAGGCATGTGGAGACGACACTATTTTACCGAGTTCCTCTCAACAAGGGTGTACGTCTTGTTGGAAGGGTGGGAGGTACTAAGACCACCAGCGCCACGAGAGGCCTCACCCTATTCTCCTGTGAACCTTGCCACAAAAGGCCTGATCCAATCTCCACTATCGGTGCACTTGTCGGTGGCAAACCGTAACCTCGCACAAATCTTAGGGAACTTCTCCACAACTCAATTAGAGGCTCCCAACAAACAAGCTTGGGGAAAGGTCCACAACTCAATTGGAGACCCCAAGTAATACACAAACCTGCAATACAACTAAACCGTCTAGGGTTCCAAGAACCCAAGAGTAAAAAGCTTCTCACCTTTCACCCAATCGAATCCACACCGAGAACTCAAACTGATGCACCAAATGCAATGGCCAGAACACAAGAAGTGCTCAAGTCCTTCACTCCCAAATTTCACCAAATCTACAAAAGGTTATGTGGGAATAGGAGAGAAAGAACAACGGAGGAAATTCACAAAAGACACCAAGATCTAGGTCCCAAGATGTTCCCCTCACTTAGAGGAGAGATTGATTGCTGCGGTTGTCGATCTTGATCTTGTCTTTAAAATCCCTCAAGAATATGCAAGAATCATAGGAGGGATTGAGGGATAGCAAGCTCAAGAAGGTCAACAATGAAGGGAAAACTTGCAAGAATGGGTAGGTAACCATTGAGGAAGAAGGGCCCCTTATATAGGTCCTCCAAAATCCAACCGTAACAACTCTAGAGTGCGCGGGCCGGACATCCGGCCAATTTTCGGGTGGTTTCCGATTTGGACATCTGAATGCCAACCACAAGATTGGAATCTGAGATTTCTGTGTGACACCGAACTATCCGGCCTTTTCACTCCGGACATTCCGGCCACGGCAAAACTGACAGCAACAACAATACGAAAACAACCATAACTTTTACATCGGGACTCCGATTTTGATGTTCTTGGGCTAGTTTTAAAGAGTACAAAAGGCTCTACAAGATCATGCAGGGAACCATCATATTCCAACAAGGGAGGATAGGACCAAAGTACGAAAGTTTTAACCTATCTACAAAATACAAACCGGTAAAACATCAAATATTGAAAACGCAATAGAGAATGCATATGAAATACGTTTTCGATGAACTTAAGATTGTCATGAAGATTAACACAAGCTCTAAATCCTCTCATGAATAAGAACCAAATAAGAACCAAGAAAGATGATGCCAAGGATGCAAAGGTTTCAGCTCTCTATAATGAATATGATCAAGTTACTCACTAGAGAGCCCCTCTTGATAGTACGGCTATCTATCCTATAAACCGGTCTCTCCAACTAACACCACAAGACCGGTAAGAAAGAAACCCTATCAAAAACATACATTTTCCTTGCACATATTTCACTATGGTAGAGCTTATCTTTTGGGAATATCTTCACATATCCATGAACACCATAGGATGGCAAACTTCAAGCAAATGATGTCTTCGAGATGGCTCATCTTGAACTTGCACTTCATTTCTTCTTTATTCATCATGTTGGTGTCTTGAAGATACACAAGCGATATCACTCCATCTTATTATTCAAGACACACTTGCCATAGGCTCAACTCTCACATGACTAATCTTTGGATTACTCCTTGAACATCTTGGTCATCACTTGATCTTCTTGATTTTCTACTTCTTAAATAAACCTTGACAACACCATATGGTTAAAGCATTGCCCATGGACAAAACCTTAACTATAACTCAATACAAAAATTATTCCACAAATCTATAATAACTAAATAGATGATCCCCACTAACATATTTCTCTAAACATGCAGCTATGCCACCTCAGCGGTCCCACAGCATCACCTAACTCATCTCCACGTCATTCCATGTAGCCGAACCAAGCACGCCATGCCTATGCGTGTATTTGCCTCCCTTCTTTCTATGGCTAAAATGTATACACTCTGTTTCCTGGCGTTTTGATTCCGCTACCTACAAACCACTCCATCCCACATGCAGCCCATGAACGAGCCTCTTTCTGTTTTTCCTCACATCGTCTTCTGCTTCTCCATGATGTCGCGACTGGGAACTCTTCTCATCTCCCTGAGATTGAAAAATAAATGCACGGAACTAATGGAGTAAGTTGAATGAGATTTTGCGTTGTCTGCTCCCTTTCCCATTCCAATGTACTAACTCTTATTCTTCCCCTTCCTTTTTCCTTTTATATACACCAGGCTATTATACCCCCGGATGAATCACTTCCTCTTCCCAGTCTTCACATTACAGTCCTCCCCAGCATGAACTGGCCATCGCCTTACCGTTGCCGCCATGGTTCCACCAAGTGATCTTACCTCATCCGTCTACTTGCCCATTGATCTTGATGGTGTGGTTAATATTTAGAGGATTTCTGAGCTAGAAGACTGATCCGCGCTCCCTCACGCTATTTTCGTTTATTTGTAAATTCTTCTATGAATACTAAGAATTTACGAGATTGATTACCAGAAGTATATTTTATTCTTCGTCCAGGTCTTCAGATTATTTCCAGAACTGCAGACCGGCATTCACTAGAAGACCCTCCGTAAGTATATTTATCCCCGTGGTTTTATCTTTTTTAGTTTTATTGTGAACACAGACTTCTATAGATTGGCTCATATATCAGTGCAAGTCCTCTTTCAGACCTCATTCTTCTCCATTTGGTGTAACATACTTGGAGATGGCAATCTTTTTCTTTCAGTTTCATTGAAAAATAGAGTCTTCTAAGATATCAGTGCAAGACCCCCATCCCGAGATGGCAATCTTTTTCTTTCAATTTCATTAAAGAACAGAGTCTTCTAGGATATCAGTGCAAGACCCTCATCCGGGCTTATTCTTCTACAATGTTGTCTAGCAACTGGGGTATGGCAAAAAAAATAGTGAAAAAAGAGAGTTCCTTAGATGGGCTCACATTCAGTGCAAGTCATCCTCCAAAACTCATTCTTCTCCAATGTTGTATTACAATTTGGAGTATGCCAAATACTCTTGCCTTTCTATGTTTGTATGGCCAAGTTTGATTCCTTCAATTGTATGTGAGACTTCAACTGTAGCTACAAAATAGTGTATTGTACATGAAAATTGACACTTACATACAGGTAAATAAAAAAGAACTCATTTGAAGTCAGTCTACATGAATGTTTCATAGCATTACTTGGCTTTTTTTCCATGTTTGATATTTGTATTGATCCTATCTGATCCATGATTTGTGAACTTTGTAATACTAAAAACTTAAAAAAGGAATATTCTTTCAGTGGGAGGTGACGTTCCCGTCGACAGCGAGGCGCCCGTGGTGACTTCGTCAATCTCAAGACCCGCTCTGCCAGCTCAGTCTCTCGAAGGTGCTCATAGGGATAGGGTGTGCATGTGTGCGTTCATAGGGGTGGGTGCATGTACGTGTTGTGAGCGTCTACGATTGTACTGTGTTTCTCAACAAAAAAGGTTGTGTGCATCTATTGATGCAGAGCCCGGGGTCTAATTCCCTATTTCGGACAAAAAATCAATGGCCATACTAGCGTCCATATCTTCACAGGTCACCACATACAAGTGTTTTTCTTTGCGATGGCCGGGTATCAATATATCAAAGCGGTATATTCATATTTTGGTGTATTTTAGATTACTCATTACATGGATGAGAGTTGTCAATCATGAGCATGCTCATGTACACATCGTGAGGAACGAGACAGCTAGAATGTTTTTATATACTCGGAGAACCATATCTCTACATATTGCAGAATTCACATCACTCGGGTTATAGAATTTTACCACATGCAGACAAACTGCTGCAAGGACTCAGTTTTCGTTACAGTACTCACCGTACATAGTGTCCTAGCAAAATATCATTTCTGCACCTAATATTTTTGGTCTATTTATTTATAAAGAAACTTACAAGTCCATGGTGAGCGGAAACGGCTTCATCATATCCGAATTCAACCAATGATGTAACTCGAGTGCCTTTAGTTAGTCCCCAAAAAACTATTATCTTTGGTATGATCATATCCGAATTCAACCAATGATGTAACTCGAGTGCCTTTAGTTAGTCCCCAAAAAACTATTGTCTTTGGTATGCTTTCAGGTATAACTTCGGTATACATGTCCGTTCTTTCTTTTTTCATGATGAAGACGTCTTTGGTACAAAAGGGTTGTTTTTCAAATGCATTCAAATAACTAAACTTTAATATAATCTACAATCTATCCTACAGTTTGAGCCAATATAGATACGTATAACATTTGGTCTATCTGATTTATGTCCTTTTAATCATTCGGAGCCCATGGTGGGTTTCAGGACGCTACCGGGTGGCTTTATTTATTGTATTGTAGTTCCAATTTTTCTGTGAAACTATTCAATTATATTTTCTAACAGCTGCTATCTTTGTTCTGTTGTAAAAAAATCCTCTAAACAGTACATGTCAATTTTGTGTTCACAGAACTATTTATGTTGATTTTGTATCATATGGTTGCTCTTTTATGCCCGCCGCAACGCGCGGGGTATCATCTAGTATTGTCATAATTACCAAAATCACACATGGAGAAACACATACACTTTCTATCTCCCCCATTTTGGTAATTGATGACAATCCTTTTGAGAGGGTTTATATTAGGAATTAACTGAACAAAATGTTGTGCTAACATCAAATACTACACAAGTATGTGATGTTAGTACAACCACAATATAGAGAAAACTCCCCCACAATCTATACACATGTGGATGAACTTGAATTTCATTGCATATATTGCCAACTATTACCGGTTGTGGAGTTTCCTCGATATATTCAACATGCAAAGCAACACACTAAGATGTAAAGAACAAGAGGAAAATGTTTAAGTACAAAACTCAAAGCACAAAACCAATTTCCCTTAAACCCTCTAAAACTTCTTCCCCATTAGCATTGATTTCCGAAATGGGTGGAAAATTTTACAAGGCCAATTTAGTGAGAGTTCCTCCATATAGTGTGCATTTGTCATAATATGAGTGGAATCAAATACACGTATCCAATGACGAATACCCAGAGGGAATCAAACTAAATTGAGGATCCAATGATTCCAAAGAAATAAAATGGTGAAGAAGCATCAATGAACGAAGTAAGAAATCAAAAGATCCAAAGAACCACTTCACAAAATGATGACACAAAAAGAAGGATATATTATGATAAAATCGAAAGGAGAGTGATTTAAATAATATGAGGATACTCCCAAAGTTTGTGTACAAATTATAATTTGCATTTGAATAAAATATGCATAACATGGCATCCCTGTTCCCTCTATATCATTTAAACCACGAGCATGAGCAAGAGACGAGATATTATGATGAGAGAAAATGAGTGTTTAGATGAAAATAGGAAGCTCCCCAAGGTTCATGCACAACAAAGTGAACAATTATGGAATCCTAACTCCCCATAATCAAACAAAACACCAAACAAGAACAAGGAACAAAATGTGTGTTCTTAGGTAAATTAGGAAAGCTCCCCAAGGTTTATGCACCAAATATAATAATTGCTTTGAATGCAAAGTGCATAAACATGGTATCCTTTCTCCCCCAAACTTACATAACAACACAAATGCATGAGAGATCATCTTTCTTAACACCAACGAGTGCCAAAATATGCAAATGAAAAATTCAAGCACTCAAAGAAAGCTTTTGGAGCCAACAAAGAATAAAAGGCACACAAGGTGAACTCCAAAGCAAAAGGATATCAACTAGAGATTTAGCCATAATCATGTGTAATAGTTTCTAGGTAGACAACAATCACCAAGATATACATCCACAAAGAAACATGTACAAACAAAATGGATACTCAAGAATGAACAAGATACCCAAACAGAAGTCATAGATAATTCCAATAAGATTTTTGTTAGAAAGCATGGCCAAAGGCTCAAATTTATCTTATTGAACATCAATGACCTTCAAAAACCAACAAATGCGCCCCAACTATCACAAGGGAACAAGAGATAGTTGATATGCATTGGGAAAGGCAACAAGTATCATAAAGAACAAATAAACCTTGCAAATTCATCCATATTGCACTTGAGAGAAATTGAGGAAATGATTGGGAATAGAATTGCTAGATTGGCATATGTGGGATTGGTGAGTCATAAACATGATTTTACATACTCCCCAAAACATGCATTCATCTCAACTTACTCACATAAAAACAAGGATGATACAATAAAATCTTGCAAGAACCACAATAAAAGCAACTGAAGGAAATCATGCCATGATGCAACCACAAAGGTTGGATGCTAGAAAAGTATGCATGAGAGGGATATTTGTTACTGAGATACTATTGGTAGGATGTAGTATATATGAGTTTATTGATCATCCTAGCTTTCCTCCAATTATCATTTAGTCACCACATCTTCTTATTATTGAGACAAGCATCCAATGTATCCCCAATGTACCTAAAACACATTCAAGTATACAATGGTACCAAAACTCATTGGGTCCAAAGTAGTTAGATACACGATAATACATAGGATAAGCTCCACAAAAACATGTGCATATTGATGTGAAATTGAATTTCATGCACATCTTAGCCAAAATAGGATTTGACGGAGTTTCCCCTATATATTGGATCAAAGAAAGCAAGCATACCATAATATATATATTTAGTAAATATGCATGCACAAGACTTTCAAGAACCAAAAGGAGATATAGTTTGAATAAAAACACCAAGAAAGCCAAGAAGGCACACCTAAGTGTGACACGACTAACGGTTGTCCAAAATATATCAAAGACCAAATAAACACATAATAGACCCTAAGTTCAACAAATGAACAAGTCAAAAGCCAAAGAGAAAAAAGGATAAACAAATACAAATGCTCAGTGATTTATCTCATTCAGATGGTTAAATAGAAAACATGGAATGAGAAAATTGTCTCGGAAAAAATACCAATTGAAAAAATGGTTCCAATAAAAGAACCAAACTCTCAACACTTTTTAAGATGGCACAAAGTACCAAAGAAAGATTTATTTTACAAAGACATAAACATGGTATGGATAAAAACATGTCATACATAAGCATAAAAGGAGTGTTCTAAATAATATAGGAGAACTCCCCCATGATTAGTGCAATATTTAATATTTTGCATTTGAATACAAAATGCACACACATGGGATCATCAACTCTACCTGATTCAAATAGACCACTAGACGATTTCAAGACAAAGAAGGATACACAAGAGTTGAGGAAGACATGGGAGACAAAACACAATGAATTCTTGGCAAGAGATAAGGCAAATAAAGGAAAAGCTAACGTGAACATGATCAAAAAGGTCTTCCACTTATTATAATACTCATTGTCGAAGGACAATGAATATGCAGCTATTTCCAGGTGGTAGATAACAAATATATCCAAGATCATATCCACAACGAGAAAGCACATGTCAAAAGATAAGAGTTAAATCCAAGACACGAAAGACATCCTTGAGCGTTTCAACTAGTTAAATAATCATGCAAAGCAATGATTAGAATGACAAGAGGAAAAATTCTTGCCAACTTAGATATAAGAATTCATATATGATGAAACCAAGGAAAGCTCTCACAAACAAAATCGAAAAGATAAGTAATAAAAGCATTAAACTAAATGGAACATGTTTGAGCTCACGTGCCACATAGTAACTAGATAATTTTCTATATCAATTCTATGTGACACAACCTCAACTATTCACATTTTATCGGTTTGTAATATGCAAAAAGTGTATTACTCCCTCATAATGTGATAAAATATTTCTTCTCATAAGAGGCAAATAAAATACAACTAGAGAACATTAATGGATATTATAGAATTTGAATTTCTCATGATCATGACATACCATGTAGAGACTAGATAATCTTGACATATCAATTCTAAGTGGTATTCCTCATGTACACATATTGAGGATTGTGAGGTGCCCCAAAGGACATCACACTCCCCCTTCCATTTGACACGGGCATACCTTATAGGTACTCGAGCTTGGCATATACGGTTTAGTCTAGAAGAAGCCCACGATGTTACCAGGGCCCAATCAAAGATTCAAGTGACCAAACGAGACTCCGACTGCTTGCGGCACACGACGAGCTCAAGATAGAAAGTTCAAAGGGAAACCCTAACTTGTAACCGAATCGACCTGCTATCCCGAGACCTAGCCTATCTATATAAAGGCTAGGAGGGGGCGGCGAGGAGGACAATCACAACCCTAGTTTCCACACCATCGCCAGATTGCATCTGCGCACCCCTATAACTTTCGACTCCCTCGATAATTCCAAGAGTAGACAAGCAGGAGTAGGGTCCTCTACGAGTCCTGAACCTGGGTAAACCTTGCGTCACTATGTGCTTGTTTGCTAGCCGATCGATGCCTCTAGCGCTCCCTACTTCCAAAAACCTAAGTCCATCTGCGATGGGCATTGATGAGTTAACCCCTCGTCAATTGGTGTCGTTTGTGGGAATCGGGAGTGCTGATGTTGCGGCTTCCTCGGCCCCATCAACTGAGATCTACAACTCTGCAACAGTGGGGATTCACCTCCTCTTCGGTGCCTTCGACTTCACCGTGCACACGCCGGGTAGTCGCCCGGACTTCGAGTCCGTGGGCGATGGGATCGGCCTGGCGATCGAGAGATTATACTTCCAAGTTGGTCAGCTGGGAACACTTCACCTCCCTGACTAGCCGAAGGGTCCTGCGATTCTCCAGCATCGTGGTTTCCACCGCCGATCGGCACCTTAAGCAAACTCAATGCCCCGACAACAGTCGGGAATACAAACAACGACATCAGTCACGAATCCGATATGGGCGATCTGGCCACAGAGGATGGAGCCTATGGCTCCGGATCTGAAAGTTGTGGAAGCAACAGCTTCCCCAAACACTACATGTGCGTCGTCATCAACATAGGCGAGAACGGCGGCACTCGGGATAACACCGGTACCGGCGGTGGCATCCCAATCGCGAACAGTGGTCCCCTCAACGGAGCACCCACCAACAATGGGATAGAAGGCCATCTGCATCTCACTACGAATGAACATACCCAAGAGCACATTCTAATCAAGCTCAATGATGCTGAGTGGGCTCACTGTCGAGAAGCCCTGCGGTGCAATCCCCTACCACCAAACTCATCGCAAGACATGCTGATGGGTTACCACTAGCTGCTTAAGCAAGAATTCAAGTGCTAGCAACAAGTAAACGCCCAGCTCAATGCGCGCAGGAGAGCGAAACGAGTCGAGCCTTCAGCGAGCTCAGCTCTCTTCCATGGGAGGATCCTCCTCTAAGGGAAACAATCATATAGCCGCCAAGAGACGTTCTTGACTAGTTCACCTCACCGATAAGGAGCGAGAAGAGTTAGTGTGAGTCCTTGACTTCTCATCCATGATGGTGGATACGCGGGGCCATGTGCTCCCAAAGACACCACAGGCAGTGGTGACAGCGGCCACCATGTACCTCCTCAACAACCAACTGGGGACCTACGGGCCGCCATGCACCAATCTATGATCGCAGGCCTGGTGCTAGTTGAAGCTGCCATCATCAAGGATCCAACGCCGGAGCCAAAGAAAAACAAGGCTCTGGCCAAACACTACTCTTCACCCTCCTCCAGCGATGACAGCCACAACCTACCACGACGACGCCGCTCACGGCGGCACGACTACGAATACGAAGCGCAAGGTCGACAAGATGCGTGTGAGGCGTGCCTGTTCGACTGACTCGGAAGATCACAGGATAGAGCTTTGCGGGGCCAGCTGCTTCAGCAGAGCCATCAGGCGGAAGAGAATGCCAAAGGGATTCAAACTCCCATCGGAAAACCCGAAATTCGACATCCTACAGGACCCAAATATCTGGCGGGAGAATCACATTTCCTCCATCAGGGTCCATTTTGCATCACTATTTTATATCATAATTTACTGTTATTCATTGATATATTTCATATTAAGAGATGATGCTTATGTTATTTCATCTATTTTTGCATGATTGATGGTTTTTGGAGGATGAACCACCGGAGTCAGGATTCTAATGGAAAAAGAACTTTCTAGATGCAAAATTCGCGAAGCTCAGAAAATCCCGGAAAATATATGGAAATTTCTATTTTTCCATAAGTCGAAGGAGGCAAGAAGGAGGAGTGGAGATGGGCCACAGGGGCCCACACCCCTGGTGGCGCGGGTCCCCCTAGTCGCGCCACCAGGTGGTGTGGCCACCCTGGCCCACTTCCAGCATCGGTCTTTGGCGTATATAATCCCCTTGAAACCCTAAGACTCAGGGAGAGACCACAGAAAGATTCCGCGGCCTCTACGGGACAGAAAACTGTAGAGAGAGAAAGAGCTCTCCCGCAGGCAGAAATCTGCCGGAGAAATTCCTTCCTGGAGAGGGGAGATCATTGCCATCAACACCATCATCAAGCTAGACTTCATCGGGATCATTATCATAATCATCATCTCCACCATCATCTCCATCAGCACCATCACCATCAATTCGTACCGCTATAACAATTGGGTTGAATCTTGCATAGTTCTTAGGGGAAACTTTCCCGATGTTGATTACTTGTTGTAGTTGATGCTATTGAGTGGAACCATTGAATTAATGTTTATGTTTAGATTGTTACTTATCATTATTTCATCTCTAATCTTGATCCATATGATGTGTCGTGAGTAGTTCGTTTAGTTCTTGAGGACATGGGAGAAGTCATGTTGTTAGTAGTGGAATTGTGTTGAGAAAGATTCAATGGTTTGATATTTAAGTTGTGGTGTTATTCTTCTAGTGGTGTCATGTGAATGTCGACTACATGATACTTCACCTTTATGGGCCTAGGGGAATGCATTGTATATTTGGCTACTAATCGTGGGGTTGCCGGAGTGACAGAAACCTGAACCCCCGTTAGGAAACCTTTGCATGAGGGAGTGTAGGATCTCAAAGTTTAAGGCTGCGGTTAGGTTTTTATCTTAATTACTTTCTTGTAGTTGCGGATTCTTGCAAGGGGTATAATCACATGTATGTATTAGTCCTAGGAAGGTCAGTATATTAGCACAGGTTCACCCACACAACACTTATCCAACCAAAGAAGATTAATCAACTATATGAAGCGAAAGCACTTGACAATATTCCCATGTGTCCTTGAGAACATTTGGTTATCTTAAGTAATACAACCGGCTTGTCCTTTGCTAAAGAAAGGATTGGGCTACTTGCTGCAATTATTATTATTGTCTTTTATTTACTCACACTTTATTTATCTGCATTATCGAAAACCCCTAAAAATCCGTTTGCTAAGTATTTACAGAGAATTCCTGATTGGGTTTGACACTGTTACTTATCGAAAATACTGCGATACACCCCCTATACTTGTGGGTCATCAGGTTGCACGGAGGGAACCATGAGCACAACAATGCAATGCCTCCAGCTAGAGCTGCAAGGTGCCGCCCCTGCGTGGCTCAATAACCTCCTGCGTGGATCGATTCACAGCTGGGAAGAGCTAGTCTACAGCTTCGTGTGAAACTTCAAGGGAACTTACAAAAGGCCCGCATCAATTGAAGAGTTAAGAGGCTGCTACCAGAAGTCTAGCGAGTCGCTGCGCTCATACATCCAGAGATGGTCTATCATCAAAAACTCTGCAGAAGACATCTCCAAGGATCACGTAATCGACACATTCAGTAGTGGTGTGCACTGCAGAGAACTCAGAAAAGAGCTGGGCCGCTCGAAGCCCAAAACAATCCACCACCCGATGGAGATCGCGAACAGGTGGGCCGATGGAGAGGACTCGCTAAAAAACCGTGTCCACTCCGATGATGACGACGACCTCTGCCGCCGACGCGATCTCTGAGGAAAATGTGGAATGCGCGGTTACAAGGACCGCGAGGAGGTCGACATGGTCGCGGCTGGCTACGCCGATAAATGCGATGACAACAACCGCAACAACGGATACTACAGCGGTGGATACTGCGACAGCGGAAAAACCACGCTAGTGTGGCAATGCCGCACTCGCGATGAGGCACCTGGGATATCTATCCAGGACAAACTATCTGGATCGTGCAACGTACACTTCTACATAGACAAGCACATTGGCAAGAAAAGGTCCAGCCACCTTCTAAAGGACTGCCGCGAGTTCCTCAAGCTCGGCGGAGGCCTAGCCGAGATGAATCGCGACGCGATAAATCAGGGATATGAAGCTTCCCCGAGCGTTGTGGCCCATGGAACACCTCCACCACCGCTGAGGCCACCCCCACCTGCGGTTGCGCCAATCCAGAACCATGGAGGCAAGCCATACTCGCGAGCGCTGGGAAACATGGGGATGATCCAAAAAGGACAACCCTCAAATCGGGTGCCAAAATCAATCACTTGACAAGTCAATCTGGCGATGAACTCTTCGCCCTCCACCACTGAGTACCTCAATGGAAGTGAGTCCTGCATCACCTGCACCAAGTTCCTCGCCCAGGCCACTATCCTCTGGTGCTCGAGGCATAGATTGGAGGCTTTGAGATGAGTTGCGTCTTTATGGATGGCGGAAGCGGCATTAACCTCATGTTCGCAAGTACCTTGCGCGCAATGCGAATTCCTCTGTCATGTCTGGAAGCTTCCGACACGACTTTCCACAGAATCGTCCCAAGGAAGGGTGTATACCCCCTGTGCAAGATCATCCTAGACGTCATCTTCGGCATGCTGATAAACTTTCGACGAGAGCGCATTGAATTCGAAGTCGTCGACTGGCCCTCACAATACCACTACATCCTCGGACATGTCGTGTTCGCAAGGTTCATGGGGGTTCCACATTATGCCTACCTGCAGATGAAGATGCCGGACCCAAATGGCATTATCACAGTCAACGAAAGTTTCGAGAGATCTGATAGCTGTGACAAGGAATTCAACAGAATTTCCCAGTCTTTCGGCATGCAAGAGGAACTGGCGAGGTTGAAGGAGTCGACAAACAACAGTCTACCTCCTCTGAGCAAGCCAAGCTCACCTGACCAATCCTTCGACAGGTCGGTCCACACAAAGTCGGTCCAGGTCCACCCAACAGACCCAACCAAGACGACCCTCATCGCCAACAACTTGAGTCCCGCATAGGAACTCACGCTCATCAAATTCCTCCGTGAGCACTGGGAAATCATCGCCTGGTGTCTAGTAGACATGCCAAGAGTTCCCAGGGAATTCATCGAGCACTCACTCAACGTGAATCTTGAAGCAAGGCTAGTCAAACAAACAATACGACGACTATCTGAACCAAGGGAAAAAGCGGTCGGTATGGAAGTCAATAGACTCCTCGATGCTAATTTCATACACGAGATCAAGGAAAGCACCTGAGTAGCAAATCCCATGCTTGTTCCTAAAAAAATACACGGATATCCTGCGGATGTGTGTGGACTTCACCTCCTTGAACAAACATTGCCTGAAGGACCACTTCCCATTGCCACGGATCAAACAAATAATCGACTCCACCGCGGGATGCGAGCACCTCTGTTTCCTTGAAGCCTACTCATGCTATCACCAGATTGCAATGAAGGAGGAGGACCAGGAGAAAACGGCATTCATCATGGCCTTTGGTGTCTTCTGCTACACAATGATACCCTTTGCGCTAAAAAACACAAGAGCCACCTACTAGCGGTGTATGCAGGCCTGCCTCAAGAAGCAGCTTGGTCATAACATCCAAGTATACATCGACGACATCGTCATAAAAAACAAGGAGGAAGCCTCGTTACTCGACGATCTCCGCGAGACCTTCGATAACCTCGACCGCTACTGAATCAAGCTGAATCCGGACAAATGCACCTTCAATGTACCATCTGGGCAATTGCTTGGGTACCTCATCTCTGCGAGAGGGATCAAGGCCAACCCAAAGAATATAAAAGCCATACTGGCTATGGAGAAGCCGAAGAACGTAAAAGGCGTCCATCAGCTGGCTGGGCGAATCGCGACACTCAGTCGATTCATCAATCGGATGGGTGAAAAGGCACTGCCTTTCTACCAACTTCTCTAGAAGGCTGACAAATTCAAGTAGACAAACGAAGCACAAGAAGCATCCGAAGACCTCAAGCATCTACTGTCCACCTCGCCGGTGTTGGTAACACCTCGCAAAAAGGAGCCGATGTTGCTATACATCTCCGCCACCAACCAGGTGGTTAGTACTGTTCTCGTAGTAGAGCGAGCCGAACAAAATAAAGTCCACATGGTGCAGCGCTTAGTCTACTACCTCAGCGAGGTGCTCACACCAACAAAACAATGGTACCCGCATTATTAGAAACTGGCATACGACGTCTTCATGACAGCCAGGCGACTGCGCACTACTTCCAGGAACACCCAATCATAGTGGTAAACGACGCCCCTCTAGGGCACATACTCAACAACCTCGATGCCACTGGACGAGTCGCGCTCTGGGGGATAGAACTGCCTCCACGAGAAATCACACACGAGAAGCGAGATGCGATCAAGTCACAAGTTCTCCTGGACTTCCTCGTACACTAGATGGAAAACCAGCTCCCCAACAAGCTAGACATGTCATATCTATGGACAATGCACTTCGATGGGTCCAAACGCAAGGAGGGAGCTGGCGTGGGCATCATCCTGACATCACCACAAGGTGACAAGATGATGTATGTTCTGCGAATGCAGTTCACCACCTCCAACAACGAAGTTGAGTACGAAGCTTTACTCCACGGGATGAAGATGGCAAAAGTTTGTGGCGCAAAGCGACTCGTCATCTAGAATTAACACCCCATCACCATTAATCTCCCGCAAGATCCAACTAAGATATAAACAAGATGCAATAGGCTCAAACACAAAACAAATACATGGTGTGCAAGCCAACATACACAAACTTGATTTATCAAGTTAAGCAAGTAGGAAGCACAACATATACAAAACACATGCAAGGTACAAAACAAACACATGCACAAGGGGCAAGTAACTTTACATTTAAATGAGTTGAGAACATGTTACCACAAGGAGGAGCAATGGATATTTGATAGAGATATGATAATCCAAATGACTTGGCTTGATAAGTTATAATTGATGAAGTTCCCTTGATTCTTCATGGTGTAACCAAGTCTCCAATGCCCTCCAACAAACACCTATTGATCAAGTTTTAACTTGATGGTCCCCAACCAAGTTGGGTCCTAATAAGTTAGTCACAATAGGCTTCACAATCCAAATGGTTCTTTTCTTGACACCACTTTGAGCACCAACATATTTGGTAAACACATTTCCAACATCATCCTTCCTAAGAGAATAAACATCATCAATTATGATTGGGTTGGATGAGGAGTTACCAATAGTGCAACAGGAAGAGATGTGACCCTTCTCATGACATAAGTAGAAAGTTCTTCTCTTCCCATTCTTTTAACTTGATTTCTCCACAATGGGAGCATTAACTTGAATCTTATTGGGAAGTGGCCTTTCTACAACTTGAGATAGGCCATGCCCTTTAACTAGAGGC
Source organism: Avena eriantha (assembly GCA_910589775.1). Classification (NCBI taxonomy): domain Eukaryota; kingdom Viridiplantae; phylum Streptophyta; class Magnoliopsida; order Poales; family Poaceae; genus Avena; species Avena eriantha. Next base: position 93,291,011 of record OU342741.1, read on the forward strand.
CGCTTCCATTTTTTCTTCTCACCAAAAGGTTTCTTCTTCAAAGGGCAAGATCTAATATGGTGCCCTTCAATTTTGCACTTGAAGCAAACAATCTTGGCCGAATTCTTATTGCTACTCTTGGACTTCTTCTTAGTAGTGGATTTGTTCTTGACATTGGCTTTGAATCCAATCCCACTCTTATCATTGGGGGATTTTTCACACTCAAGATCTTGTTGAGTGTGGTCTTCCCTTCATGACCCTTTTTCAAATCATTCTTCAAAGAAGTGACTTGAGCCTTGAGCTCTTTGATTTCCTCTACATGGTTAGTGACAACACATATACTAGAGGAAGTGGAAATTTCATTGCTAGAGCAACAAGGAAAAGAATGTAATTCATCACAAGATTTAGCAATAATGTGAGTGGACGAATTACTAGGACTAGCACATGGCAATATAACATTATTAGTAGAGATTGTGCTAGTGACCACATGAGGCTCACAAGATGTTACCTTTGTACAGCTAGCCTTATGATCTAACTTTAGCGTAGCATGGGATGCTATAAGATCCTCATTAGAGCCAGAGAGATTTTCATGACTTTCTTCCAATTTCCCATAATTGCTAGTTAGCAACTCAAGTTGAGCCCTTAGCTCAATATTCTCTTTCAAAATAGATGCTTCACAAGGAGTAGAGTTAGTAGCACAAGCATCATCATTAATAGAAGAAGACAACATGGCAAGCTCATCATATTTTATTTTGAGACCAACTGCCTTCTCAAGAGCTTCTTTGGTTGCTTCAGCTTCCTTTTTAAGCACTTTTACTTTGGCACAAGCATGGTCACATTATTTAGTGAGTTTAGAAATTATTTCATTATTTAACTCCTCACTAGTTTCAAGCTTCTCCTCAAGATAAACCCGAAGCTCTTTCTCTTCTTCTAGAGACACTTTCATAGAAGCAATTCTATCATGGCAACAAGGAAAAGCAAGCATATCATCATAAGATTTATTCAAACAACTTACACATGATATATAAGGACTATCAACATGAGCATGTATATCATATATAGTGCTAGATGTGTTTAACTCCAAAGATGAAGCATTGCACTGCGATAGAGATGAAGGATCATCAAGAGTACGCTTCCTATCAACATTGCAATATTCATCACCACTCACCGTACCATTACCTTATGTCTTACAACACTTTGGTGAAGTGGAAGAAGATGAGAACTCATCTCGACCAGAAGTGGAAGCAATACAATCATCCTCAATAATATTGGACACATCATATTTCTCTTGAAGTTTTGTCCATAACTCATGAGTCCTCCAAAAAGGAATGATTGGTGAAGTAACTACATATCCCAAAGCATTAACAAGCACATTAGAAGCTTGAGCATTGATATATAAGTTTTCTTATCCTCACAAGATAGATTCCAGAAATCTATTGGAGGATAAAAACCTATATCTACAATCCTCTCCAAATTTGGGTCCATGGCCCGAAAATGAATAAACATACGAGACTTCCAAACAACATAATTTGTGCCATCGAATATGAAAATGTCATCATGCACTAATCCCCTATCTGACATCTTTGCTCTCAAGACGGTGAAGCCTAAAAAGATAGACAAGGCTCTGATACCAAATGAAAGGATACATATTCCGCCTAGTGGGGGAGTTGAATAGGTGGTTTAAAACTTTTACAAGATGGGCATAAAAAGGCGGAATAAAATTAGCATTTACTTTGTCAAGCACCAAACCTATATATACTATGTTCACCTATGTGCACCAACAACTTATGCTAAGCAAGACAATCAACTATGTGATAGCAAGATATAAGCCTTCAAGCACGAAGGCTATCACAAAGTAAAGTGCATAAGTAAAGAGCTTGGGTATAGAGATAACCAAGGCACGTGGAGACGACGATGTTTTACCGAGTTCCTCCCAACAAGGGAGTACGTCTCGTTGGAGGGGTGGGCTGTACTGAGACCACCAGCGCCACGAGAGGCCTCACCCTATTCTCCTGTGGACCTTTCCACAAAAGGCTTGATGCACTCTCCACTATCGGTGCACTTTTCGGAGGCAATCCGTAACCTCGCACAAAGCTTGGGGCACTTCTCCATAACTCAATTGGAGGCTCCCAACAAACAAGCTTGGGGAAAGCTCCACAATTTAATTGGAGACCCCAAGTAATCCACAAACCTGCAATACAACTAACCCGTCTAGGGTTCCAAGAACCCAAGAGTAAAAAGCTTATCACCTTTAACCCAATTGAATCCTTACCGTGAACTCAAACCGATGCACTAAATACAATAGAAAGAACACAAGAACTGCCCAAGTCCTTCACTTCCAAATTCCACCAAAGCTATAAAAAACTTACGGGGGAATAAGAGAGGAAGAACAATGGAGGAAATCCACAAAAGACTCCAAGATCTAGATCCCAAGATGTTCCCCTCACTTAGAGGAGAGATTGATTGGTTGTGTTTTAGATCTTGATCTCCTCTTTCAGATCCCACAAGAATATGCAAGAATCATAGGAGGGATTGAGGGATATCAAGCTCAAGAAGGTCAATAATGGAGGGGAAAACTTGCAAGAATGGTTAGGTAACCATTGGGGAAGAAGGGCCCCTTATATAGGTCCTCGAAAATCCAAACGTTACAGCTCTGGAGCGCGCGGGCCGGACATTCTGGCCAGTTTCCGAGTGGTTTCCGATTTGGACATTTGAATGGCAACCACACTACTAAAATCTGATATTTCTCTATGACACCGGACTGTCCGGCCTTTTCGCTCTGGACATTCCGGCCAAGGCAAAACTGACATAAACAACAATAAGAAAACAACCATAATGTTTGCATCCAGACTCCAATTTGGATAATCTTGAGCTTGTTTTAAAGAGGACAAAAGGATATACAAGATCATGCAGGGAATCATCATATTCCAACAAGGGAGGATAGAACCAAAGTATGAAAGGTTTAACCTATCTACAAAATACAAACCGGTAAAACCTCCAATACTGAAAACACAATAGAGAATGCATATGAAATCCGTTTTCGATGAACTTGAGCTTGTGATGAAGATTAACACAAGCTCTAAATTCTACCATGAATAAGAACCAAGAAAGATGATGCCAAGTATGCAAAGGTTTGAGCTCTCTCTAAAGGATATGATCAAGTTACTTACTCGAGAGCCCCTCTTGATAGTACGACTATCTATCCTATAAATCGGTCTATCCAACTAACACCACGAGACCGGTAAGAAAGAAACCCTATTAAGAACATACCTTTGCCTTCCACATATTCCACTATGGTAGAGCTTATCTTTTGGGAATATCTTCACATGTCCATGAACACCATAGGATGGCAAGCTTCAAGCAAATGATGTCTTCGATATGGCTTGTCTTGAACTTGCACTTTATTTCTTCTTTCTTCATCATGTTGGTGTCTTGAAGGTACACAAGAGATATCACTCTATCTTATTCTTCAAGACACACTTAGGCTCACTCTCACATGACCAATCTTTGGATCACTCCTTCAACATCTTGGTCATCACTTGATCTTCTTCATTTTCTTTTTCTTAAATCAACCTTGACAACACCATATGGTTCAAGCATTTCCCATGGATAAAACCTTAAGTATAACTCAATACAAACATTAGTCCACAAAGATTGTCATAATTACCAAAACCACACATGGGGAAACGCATGCACTTTCACCCTCCCCCGGTGCGGAGCTAGAACTATTCATGGGTATGCAATGAATAACCAATATTTTTGGCAAAATATTTCCAGTATATAAGCCCCTGTATGCATGTATAAACATATGGGGGTTCTTCTGTAGGTGTTAGACTCGTAAAAATTGAAAAATACGCTATCCTGAGCCCTCCCGAGTTTGGCGCTTTGAACCTAGGCCAAGAATCCAGTTTGGTCTTCAGTTGGGATGCCATCGACCCACACGCTCCTTCCATGTTGCGAGCGAGGAGGCATCAAATCCAGACACGGACGCAAACGGCGAACCGCTCCTCTTCCTCTACTTGATTGACCTTGGCGGCTCAGCCACCATCGATCGACCAATATCGAGGTGCTTCTCGCCCGATCGCCAGCTCTCCGTCGCAGTTCGCAACCAATTCCGACCATCTCCCTTCTTTTCCTTCGCCTCACGCCGCACTGCCACATCCCATAGGATTGAGCTCGACAGGATCCTAAGGAACGGTGTCCAGCAGACTGGCGGTGGCGCGTATAAATTACTGCATCCCTAGGATCAGTGATGACGGAGTTGCACAAGAACATTCCAGCAGAGCAACAATTTGTCACCACAGTTAGAAGAGGTGCTTCATCACTCAGTTACAATTTCTGTTTTTGTAAGTTGAATTGAGAATCACAAGTGATCATTTTTTGAATTTAAATCTTGGACCACAAGGGATCGGTCGACATCTGCTGCTAAGTCTACAATGATTTGGAATTAGATTACCAGAAGTGTTCAGATCAATTCACTCACGGTAAGAAGAAGTGCTTCACTTGTAGGTAAATAATGTTTTTCTTTTTGTTCTTGCATTGTAATTTACTTATTGGAGACGATTGTCGGTACTATGAACAATTGGTGAACCCTCTTTTGATATTGTGAACTTATATCTATTATATTTGTATGCTGAATTTTTTTAGTCCGAATACCCAATATAAAAATCCTGGCTCCACCAACACCCCCTCCCTCCCTCCCAATGCCCACCTAGAGGTGGTTGCAGTTGCTTTTGAGATAAAAGGCAACGGATTTGGCCTTTGGGGTCGCACAACCGACTGAGCGAATAGGGAGTTGTTTCTCTAGGTTTTAGCGAGTCCCTTAAAAAGCTCACCCCTTTTACATACCTCGCTCCATTCATGTAATTGAAAAGGCAACACTCTCTTGCGGTTTCCGGAAAAAATGGTGCATGCATCTGGATATTTGTGTACCTGATGTAATACATAGGTCGACCGATCAAAATGTCGACATTAAAGCACTAGTGTGCATTGTGGGTGCATGCACACTCACGTTGTGTACCTAGCAAGTGCAGTGACAGCAAGCTAAATATTCTCAGTTTCGTATCCTTGCAGATGGGCATAATATTGGAGCTGGGAGAGGTCACTATGGCTTCTCTGTACTACCGCGCGAGACAGGAACCTTGTGGCGAGCATGCACAAACACAGCGAGTACGTAGCTAGGGCTGATGTCCTTTCAGTGGCTTTCTACGAGTATGTTCCAACAAGTGGCCTGGCTGTACCTAAAGCGGTCGACTTGTTTTGTCACTTGGAACCATCAACTTGCGTATGGCGTTTTAAGGAATTATTAGTCATTTCAAAGGCCTGCTACAAAAGTCAAAAACGAAAAGGGGGTCTATAGGGAGTGTAGGCATATGCATGCACTAAAAAACTACTCACTATGCCTAACCTCCAGAATTGCGTGTCAACTTACTTTGTTCGCTTACTATAGGAGTAGTTTTTCTTGCTATAGACCACACGGAGTTCACAACTGAAATTTGATGAAAAGTAGTATCATGCATATGAAGTCAAAGTTGCGTATGGTTTTGCATTCTTCACCTCATTTAAGGGACAATAGCCGGGAAGTGTCTTTGACTCCCAAGTTCCAGTGCCCCCTTATTTTTTTAAAGATAATCAAAAACCATATTTGCAAGTTTCAGAAAATCTGTAAATAATTCTTGACATAGTTCATTGTTGTATCCCACAAGCACGCAAAATCGCAACGCGTAATTCTTTGTATCGTGATCTACAAAAAAAACTGACTAAAAAGTATTAGAAATTGGTATTTTGTACATTTGTGAGATACATCATTAGCAATATCTGGATATTTGTTTCAACCTTTTTGAAAAACTCGCAAATATAATTACGATTTAAAAAAAAAAAATACCAGGACCACTAGAGAGCTCGGGAGTCAAAAAAACACTCCACTCGAGAATAGGAAATTTCTTGTTATGTTTGGCTGGTGGTTATCTGTTGATGCATGGTAAGTCAGAATAGAAGCGCCCGCAGGCTTGTGCCTGACTCACCATATACCCGCAACAATAATTGTTCCTCTAGCCTGCCTCTCTATCACCAATATCGCAAAAGTATGTGCGGCTGTGGCATAGAATTCTGAGGCAACTTAAAGATCCGATCGATGTGTGCCCTAGTGGTGAGGGCTACTAGATGCCAATGCACATATGAATGAACAAAACTAAAGCTTTGGTATGGGCATGGATGCAAGCATCGAACTTTGCATATTATTTGTTTCAGGTGATATAAGAAGTTAGTTAGAAATTTTAAGACGATGTGACCGTACCTTTTGTAACTCTAAGCCAGATCCGATCATGTGAAATCTGTACCATCGTACGTCTAGTTAACGTTAAGGGCATATATTATTGTACTTCATGCATATATGTGAGGATGCTGGCATATATATATTGCCGGTGATTGATTCTCTAATTGCATCTGTCCTCTTCCACATACATGCATGGAAATTTGGAACCAGGAGATCTCGGACTGCTGATCTACCTTTAGGTTCCAAAACATGCATGCTTACGTAATTGCACCTCCAGAATTGACTACCAAAGCAAGGCATCAACCTAATAGCCAAACACCCATCCATGGATCTCTCAGATTAGCATCGCTTTAAAGTGATCGAACGAGATCACGCACGTCTCCAGGCCTTTGATTCTATGCATGTTTTTTATCCCGGGGATTCTGCGCTCATGCTAATTGCTGATTTGCGCGCCTGGAAGCCCGGAAAAGGAGGAGGTAATCATATCAGATCATGCTTAGTATAGCTAGCTAGGGCGGCCGGCAGCGGCAGAGCACTTTATTCCGATACACATTAGGACGCTTGGTGCAAGTGGCAGCAGCACAAGTTAATTACGTGTTCTTGCTCTGGAAGGCACAGTGAGTAAGCACTTGGTTCAGCCATGGTTAGGCTCGGAATCATGGAACTCGACACGCACGCCAGGTTGAAAAGGCGCACGCTCGCATTTGCACATCTGATAGTACTATAGAAGAAGTAGCCGTGCAGAACCTGCCAGAGAACCTAGCTTTAGTTAGGTGGAGGCAGATGTTTGACTAATGACACCAATGTTACTGTTGGCCGATTATTAATTAAGCTCCTGCTGCAGATTGCTTCCATCTGAAAGGAAGCTGTGCAGGTGCATGCACGCATTATTATGCATATGATGTGATACGGATACAGTAGTACTAGTAGTATTTGTGATGTGATGTGCGTGACCGTGCCATTTCGCACGTGCTTGATTCGTCGTAAAGGTACCTGGGCCCCGGGCATATGCAAGGCACTAAGGCAACCGTGAAAAGGAGTTGAAGGAACTTTTTTTCTCGTTGTTGGTTAGCGCATCACGCGAGCGCGGAAACAGGAGGAAGGAAATATTCGGCGGTGAAAAAAGGCGCGCGCGAGCTAGGCTCGACCCAGGCCGTGACGCCCTGAGATGAATAAGCGGGAAGACAAAGAAGGACGCGCATGGAATCATGTTCGGTCTGAGGCGGTTGAGTTGCTGAGGTTGGGAACAGCACGGATCCATGCATGCATGGCCAATGTTGATCGATCGAGTTGGTGTTGTCTTTCTAGGGGCTTGATCGGCTGCGGTATATATACCACATCCACATGGTGGCCAGCTGCCAACCGTCCACACCCACAGTAATCCATCCATCCATCCATCCGAGTAATGTAATCAGGCCGCTGGAAACTCGAAAAGTAGCGGTAGCACAGAACAGTCGTTGAACATGATGCAGTATGTCGGGGTGAACTCTTTCTTTTTACTAACATGCATGGTTCATGTGGCAGTTGGGATTTGGGAACAAGTAGAGTGTGTCGCGTATCCAGATTTCTGTCGACCTACGTTCCATCTCAAATTCTGCTCGACACCCCATACGAATTGAACATCGCCTGGAACAACTCGCATGGCAACAAGGTAGCGTGGGCCATTAGCGTCTACCAGGCTCTACGCCATCGATAGCAAAGCCAGCCGGGCCTGCTGCTGCGATCCCCGCAGAGCATTGGGCCGTTAGCCGTAAGGCCTCGTTTACACGACACGCACGCACAAAAATAGCCCAAGGAAAGGCCCCTCCATTTTCTGTTCCAACTTCCCGTTGGTGATATCTACACTCTCTCAAGAATACACATCAAGTATTATGCAGAACAGATCTATGAATGTCGCTTTTGTCAGTCAATGACCGAGTTCACGACGACAAACCAAACCGCCAGCAACCCCCCCCCCCCCCCCCCCCCCCCCACCCCCAACACACACACACAAAACTTAACGTGTAGCAGAAGGTGCCGCTCAAAAAAGTCTCATAGGAGACACTCCATTGATTGTGCACTGTCATGGACCCATGCCGTTGTTACAGCTAGCGGCGCGCGCAGTCGGACAACTCCACCAATAAGTTGGTATCGGTGGCGTGGCATAGCAGGAGGCAATGCTGCCAGAGGAGTGAGGCTCACGGACGTGACTGGCGGTAATTATCAGGGATGTAGTTGTTCGTTGGTATGCTCCAAGTAAATGCATATCAGGGACATTGTGTCTGCCCGGAGCCACCTTGGAGCCTAACGCACGCGCCGACACGTGTATCATTAATCAGTGGTGTGGGTACACATGGGCACACCGCTCCACGCGTTAGTAAAAGCGATGGTAAATAAAAGATGGGTCGACACACCGATTAATCGCCACTGTTACTTCCACTCTGTCCCACCCACTCCCACTTCACCTATTTTGATGACTGCAATTGTAGGGGGTATATGTATCTAGTTTCAAAATAAAAGTATCGAACGAAAAAGACCTATTGGTGATGGTTTTTATGCTCTCATTATGGAATTACCAAAGAATACCTGAAAGTTATCCTTGAATCAAATCAAGAGTGTATTAAGAGTGTTTGTGATTGTGAACAAAACAATAATAAATCATAGAGAAAGTAAACAGAGAAAATCGTATTGTAAGTAATACGAAACTGCAATAGTGCTAAAGCATTCTCAGGAACGTTGGATTCACCACTAGATTTTGAGTAAAACATGGTTAGGAGTATACTTTTGTCCTTCTTTATATACGTATATGTGGGAGAAACTCCAAATAAGTTGATTACAGACAACATCTGCCATTTCATTCCTCACAATCACAATTGTGAGCAGTGGTCAGACACCTTGATTCACTAGAAATTAAGGGTTAACCCCGTAGTCAAGATCATAGGCTTTGTGAGTCCCCTCTTATCCCCGCTCAACATATGAATGACAAGTTGGTGTTGCATGTCACTTCACGCTTTCTAAGTATCATCCACATATTAGTAGTATTTCCGACTCAAGACCCAAAGGGAAAATACTATGCAGTCGACATTCGCATAATATCAAGAGATAGAATTGAACACATACATAAATAAGATAGAGACCCTAAGTAATCTTTATTTCAGTTCATAATATTATTAGGGTTTATCCATCTCCCTACGAACAAATGATTTGTCCACCAACTTATTTAATTTTCGGATCCTAGTGAAATATGCATAAAAGGTGTGCTCGAGCGCGGTATGCGGTGATGCATCACATCACTGCATATTATAGTGTGCAAGTCGTCGACATAATACGCACAAGTACCATTTCGTAAATATTATATCCCTAGGAGTGGCACAATAGAAACGTTACGGGTCTGCAACTTTACGTGTTTATGATATCAATCAAAGAGTACAAAAGATTTAGTATCCTCTTTGGTCTAGAGAGGAATCATATTTGAATTTGAAATGCAACTACTTAGTTTCTCTAGCAATGGAACCACCACATTTAGTACCATTGGAACTCAGCAACTTATTTATAAAAATCTATACTGCTCCGATCATTTACGCTAGCCTACAAACTACACTTCTGTTTTGGGGTCTTCATACTCCACTCCATATTCTTTATCCTAATATATTCCTTCAATGTCTCCCAAAAGATCTGGCTCCTTGTAATAGATCTCTCTTCCACCGTTAGTTTGGTCTTGGTCATGTATCTTAACTCTCAGAGTATGAGTAAATTTTATATTTGGTGTGTGATATGTAACCATGTATCAATCATCCAGGATTCCTTGGTTTTCAAAAACGGTTTTTAGAAAAGGTAAGTTTTAGTTTAGAAAAACTATGTGCGTCAGTCTTCATGGGTTGTTATAATTTTATTAAGTTCTTTTCTGTGATGTGTTCGCAATTCATTCCCTGGATAGGGAGTAACATGTCGCATCTAATACACTCTTGAGAGGTGCCCTGCTTTCTCACAAACTCACATGTCCTTATTGCACTTATCACACTTCCTTAGGTATGAGGCATGTTACCAAATTTCTCCTAATCATATCGAGCTGTACGAAATTCACTAACCTACCCGTTGCATTAAACCCGGTGAATGACTATTGTTTGGAATGCTACTCGGCTATGATACTAGAGTTGTCATCTTGCAAAACAAGATGGAAACATTACGGCTTCCAACCACTGCCATTCTTCTCTAGGAAAACAGCCTGACCTAGTCATCCGAAGGTTTACAGTACTAAGAAGAAACTTCTGACTCACTCATTCCATTCCAAGATATGTGGTCAGCGCAGTTTATACGACACCTTGTAATTACTGACTACCGTTTTTGTTTATGTCCATGTTATTTTTCCAGTACAATAAAACTCTTTTCCACATTGTTTCCCATCATGTATCCCATGATGATTTCATTTCCCAATATTTTATGATTCAATAAAACAATATATTGTTTTGCTCTTCGTTTATGAAGCTTTTGAAAAGTCTTTATATAAAACTAGACTTCTCTCTACGCCCTCCAGAGCACGCCTGTCATGCAAAACGTTTGATGGCCAGGCTTTTTGATGAAAAAATTGCGAGCATCTCGGCAAGAAGTGCATGTAGGCTAGGCGTAAGAACGAAAGGAACATCACACTACTACTCGTCATTGCACTAAAAGATGGAACAGTAACACGCTACATTAAAAGACAAAACATTAAGATGACAGACGAACAGATAACAAACCTAATTTGCATGCCAAAGTTTCTAACTACAACATCTAAGAGACATCCTAGCGGACGTCGAACAACATGTGAAGGCGAAGCTGAAGCAACATGTTTTAGTAGGAAGGGGCCATGGTATAGACGATAAGAAGCACAGAAGAAGCAGTACATGAAAAGAATTGATTGAGAAGTCGAAGTATAAGAAGAGAAACGGGAAAGGAAGGCCGCGAGCCCGTGTCCACCACCCCTGCCAAGTTATTACCGACATGAAAGGTGAGAAGAGAAGAAGTGCACACCATCCAAGAAAGAAAGTCAAAATCCCAAGCTTGCGTAACTCGCCAGCTAGAAGACTTGCCATCATAGGATACGTACAGGCAAGCTACAAAACCACACGCGAGGCTTTGATGCGCCTAACCTCTACATCGTCTAGTAGATAGCCAGAACGGGTTTCAACTATATTTGTTTGTTCGCATAAAAAATTTCTGCATTAACAGCCAAAACGATCCGTACTAGAGCATACTGACTATTTTGCGTGCGAGGCAGCAAGGGAAAAAATAGACAAAACTTTGCATGCAGACCTAGAGTAATGATTTTTTTACAAATATAGCCCTCTAAAAATTATCATCGCCAAAACTACCCTTTTCTCACTGCATTTGTCAAATTTGTCCTGGCGGAAGGTGGGAAAAGCTGCACGTGGCAACTCCCGCCACGAAGTGTGGCGGATCCAAATCTCCGCCTCGGGGGAACGGCGGGAAGGGCATCCCGCCCTTGCGACTGGCGGGAGAAGACCAGGTCAGGTAAACGCCTGGCGGGAGGTTCGCATGCAGCGTACCGTCTACCCTTCCTTGCTTTTTCCTATGCAATATACATTGATGTATGTCGTTGTAGCGCACTAATACGTACTCCCTCCGTTTAGAAATGTAAGATGTTTTAGCTTTGTGAAAAGAGTGTATCTAGATTCCTTTTAGTATATAGGTTCACTCTGAACCTCTATGAACCTATATATTAAAAGATGTCTAGATACATTTGATTTACAAAGCTAAAACATCTTATATTTCTAAACGGAGGGAGTAGATTCTGCCCTATTTGGCGCCTAATTTTTTCAACTTCGCTGCTAATCTGAGGCTAAAAAAAGGACTCGTGATGGCTCCTGGGCTTCACGAAGACCGGTTTGTGGAGATTCAAAAATTTGAATTCAAAAGTTTAAAATTTTCAGAAAAAATACAATGATGTACCCAATCATGTCTTCTATTAGTGTGTAAAATTTCATCTCTAAATACTTTGGACACACTCCGATCCAAATTAATTGACTCAAATTTATCAAGATACGGATGCATCTAATACTAAATCATGTTTAGATACAATCGAATATAGACAAATCTAAGTCAACTAATTTGGGTGGGAGGAGTATATTGGACTCAGCAAAAAATGACAACTTGAGTTTTTGTCCTCATTGAACAGTGTTTTGCGGCGACAGCGGCTTTACGGGACTGATCTGGGTCTTGCCGGACATATTTCGGCCTGGTGTGTCTCTGGTGCTACATCTATCGGCTACTTCCACAAGGCGGTGGAGTTCAGTCCCTCCTGCGAGGCTGCGGTGGTGCCGCCCTCATTTCCTACGGTTTATCTTCTCAGCCTAGCTAGCCCCGCATTAGCAGCCACAGTGAAACGAAGCAAGGGATCGAACTTGTCAGGGTTTCCCACCGACAATCAGTGCTGAAATAGTTTTGGGGTATCGAAACAAAGCAAGGGATCGAAACTAACCGCCATCGATTTAGTACCAAACCCTAACCGCTACGTAGATCGGGAACTTACCCTGGTCGGTGGGAACCCCCGACAAGTTGGATTAGGGCTTTCCCGGCCGTCTTGGCCGCATATGCGACTTCCTACTCAGACGATGTCACTGCCGCGCTCGCCGCCGTTGCCACCTGTGTTGCGCGCGCGCCGTATGGTGTTGGAGCCCTGAGCAACCTCGCCAAGGCCGCCTCGCCGCCGCCGGCAAGTTTCTCCAGTTGTATGGCCGCCCACCGCCCATGCGCACTGACCTCGCCGATGCTGGGGCCGCGAAACGGAGGGGGAGGAGGAGGAGCAGCGGCCATGGTTGGGAATCGGGTTGAGGGACAGAGGGAGTGAGCGGGGTGGGCGATGAGCGGAGTGGCCTGGGATTTAAGCCGAAAACGTCCCATCTCCCGCGCTTCCCCACGCGTGCAAGGGGTTGGCACGCGGCGCTCTCCAGGGCCCGGCCCCGTGAAAACGGCCGAAATCGGCGTTCCCAGCGGGTCAAATTTTGGCCTGCTTTAAGAACCGTGCCATGCGAGAATTCCGTGCGATCCAGCAAGCCAAACGGGTTTATTTCTTTCCGTGCTGTGCGAGAAACAGAAATCAGCCCAACCAAACATGCCCTAGATGTGCGTGCAAAATTCATATATGAACCCCAAGAATTGTCGCCTTTAAAATACATACAAAGTGTTCATCGTACCTAAGCGCATCACATTTGTAAACGCACATATTCAATTAATATAACAAAAATAAATAAAAATAACTATAACCGAATTTTTAATTGTTATACTCCTCCGATCCAATTTATATCGGAGGGAGTACAATAACTAAATACTTCACTATTTATGTATAATTATCTAACCGTGCATGTATATATGAAATAACCCCACATGAAATCACAACTATGATCGCACTGAATAAACAGCCCAAATACCACACCAGATTATTAGTATTAGATCGCACTGAGTAATTAAGTCCAGGTCAAGACAAAAAAGAAATAGCGACACCATGCAAGTCAGTGTCACAATCAGCATGGTCGACAGTAGACCTGGACATTTTTCGGGCCGGGCCTGACAAAGCCCGCTCGCGCAAAACCCAGGCCCGAGCCCGGCTGTCGGGCCTGAAACTGGAGCCCGAGCCCGGCCTGCCATGCACGTTTTCCTCCGGGCCTTTCCCTATTTGCCCATTTCTTTGGCCCGAGCCCGGCCCGTGAGGGTGTTGGGCCTCAATACTGCAGCCAGGCCCGGCCCGTGGGCTTTTTTTGGGCCGGCGGGGCCGGGCTGCTCATGCCCAGATCTAGTCGCCAGTGTTTCTGAAAAAAAAAAGCATGGCAGCCAGTGAACCGCATGGACCTAACCTTCCGCCAGCTTCTACATGTCAACGAGTACCTTTGGCCCCCCTCCAAGGCGGGAAGTACCTTTGGCCTTCTTCGGTGGCGGGAAGAGTAAACCGCCTCTGTCACCGACGGGATGTGCTACGTGGCACTTTTTTCACCTCTCGCCAGGTTATATTTGACAATCGTTTGGACTGAGAGGCAGATTTGGCGATGAGAAATTGCAGGGGGCTATATTTGTAAAAAAATCGTGTAATTACGAACCTAACAACTGAAGTCACAGGCGCATCAGCATTTTGCACATCAGCATTTTGCACGTTAAATAAGAAATATCAGAAGTCAGATATAGAAAGACATCAAGAAGCAACATCAGATATCAGATTTGAAAAGCAGAGGTATCTACATCGATGTGATGACACCAGATACTGCAACGGTGACAGACCGAGTAACACAAATCAGGCAAGCCATGCACGTTAACCGATGGAAAAAACGTATCACATGCCGCTAGCTTCACTCTTTCTCTCCTCTATGATTTGGATCAGAATAGTTTATTTATTTATTTTTATGTTCTAAGGCATGTTTACTTGCTCTCGTCCTTTCTCCAAACGCTGTACCTTCGAGGGTCGCAAAATAATTAATATTTTTCGGTTGCACGAAAATAAAACGTGGAGTATCATCTTATTGCTATCGTTCTATTCATATGTTTTATTTTACAGATATATCGTTCTTTTCACATCGCACAGAAAAGCGATGGAGATCATTGATTTTGCTTCATCGGTTTATTCTCATCGGGTTCACAAGTATAGTTGTATCGTTGTATGATTAAAAAACGTGCTCTTCGGCATGTTTTGATTTTTATTGGCTTTACACCCGTTTCACAGTCATAGGTTTCACATTAAACGATATTATAGTCAACGTATTTTTCATTAAACTGGCATATCATTTTTATTTCACCAGTACACTATCAAGAAGCTTTAAGCACTAGTAGAAAAAGGGCCTTTGGTTCGGGCCACTAGTCCCGGCCGTGGCTGGGGCCGGGGCTAATGGTCCAAACCAGACGGCCCGAAGAGGCGGAGGTACTTTGTCCCGGCCCGTAAGGGACCATTAGTCCCGGTTTGAGATACAAACTGGGACTAATGGGTCTGGGCACGCCCGCGTGGTCCTGGCAGAACCATTAGTCCTGGTTTCTATCTCAAACCGGGACTAATGGTCTGGCCCTATATATATGCACCCAGCCCTCCACTCTCTCCTGTTTTTTTCCTATGTGAGGTGGGTATAACTTTGTGCTAACTTTTTTTCTTCATATGCACTAGAGGTGTTTGGTGAAATGACTGTTAGAGCGATGCCACTTGAGTTCACACAAGACAAAACATGATATGAGGTGTCAGAGCGACACTTAAGGTTTCTCCTCTTTGTTTTGAAGTGTCCTAAAACGTTAGCAACTATTTTCTCGTTTGACCGCGCGATACTAATTTAAGCATCGTGATTGCGTTTGATATATATGCATGGTTGTATGATGCAGATGAGCCACCCATGGATGTACGGTGACCGACGCTCTGACGCTTACAGAGAAGGCGTGCGTTCTTTTTGCCTTGTGGCCGAGGCGAACAAGCGGCGGGATGGTTTTATGTGTTGTCCATGTGTTGAATGTCGGAATGAGCAGGCTCACACTTCCTCAAGAGTCATTCAGAGCCACCTGCTTCGGTCCGGTTGCATGTCCGGCTATAATGTTTGGACCAAGCATGGAGAAAGAGGGGTTATGATGGAAGACGGCGATGAAGAAGAGAACGATGATGATAACTACCGATCTATATTCCCTGAATACGATGATACCGCAGTTGAAGATAATGAAGAAGAAGGGGGTGAAGAACGGGAACCAGATGAGCCCGTTGATGATTTTGGTCGGGTCATTAGTGATGCAAGGCGAGACTGCGACATAGAAAAGGAGAGGTTGCAGTTCGAGCAGATGTTACAGGACCACAATAAATTGTTGTACCCAACTTGTGAAGATGGCCAGAAGAAGCTGGGTAGCACACTGGAATTGTTGAAGTGGAAGGCAGAGACCGGTATGATTGACTCGGGATTTGAAAAGTTGCTGGTAATAATGAAGAAGCTGCTTCCAAGAAATAACCAATTGCCGTCTAATACGTACGAAGCAAAGAAACTTGTCTGCCCTCTAGGATTAGACGTGCAGAAGATACATGCATGCCCTAATGACTGCATCCTCTACCGTGGTGAGAAGTACGAGAATATGGATAAATGCCCGGTATGCACTACATTGCGGTATAAGATCAGAAAAGATAACCCTGGTGATGTTGAGGGCGAGCCACCCAGGAAGAGGGTTCCTGCCAAGGTGATGTGGTATGCTCCTATAATACCACGGTTGAAACGTTTGTTCAGAAATAAAGAGTATGCCAAGTTGTTGCGATGGCACATGGAAGACCGTAAGAAAGACGGGATGTTGAGGCACCCTGCTGATGGTCGGCAGTGGAGAAAAATCGAGAGAGATTTCCCAGACTTTGCTGATGACGCAAGGAACTTATGGTTTGGTCTAAGTACCGATGGCATGAATCCTTTTGGGGAGCAGAACTGCAGTCACAGCACCTTGCCCATGACTCTATGTATCTACAACCTTCCTCCTTGGTTATGCATGAAGCAGAAGTTCATTATGATGCCAGTGCTCATCCAAGGCCCGAAGCAACTCGGCAACGACATTGATGTGTACCTAAGGCCATTAGTTGATGAACTTCTACAGTTGTGGTCCAAACCAGGTGTACATGTGTGGGATGAGCACAAACAACAGGAATTTGACCTACAAGCATTGTTATTCGTAACCATCAATGATTGGCCTGCTCTTAGTAACATTTCAGGACAGACGAATAAATGATACAATGCATGCACGCACTGTTTAGATGAGACTGAAAGTATATATCTGGATAAATGTAGAAAGAATGTGTACCCGTACAATCGTCGTTTTCTTCCGCCCAGTCATCCCTTAAAGAAGAAAGGCAAGCATTTCAAGGGCAAGGCAGAAACCCGGACGAAGCCTGTCCCCCGTAGTGGTGCTGATGTATTTGGTATGGTCAAGGATTTAGATGTAATCTTTGGAAAGGGTCATGGAGGACAACCTGTTCCGAAAGACCCCATTACCGGACACGCACCCATATGGAAGAAGAAATCTATATTTTGGGAGCTACCCTATTCGAAAGTGCATGAGGTCCGCTCTGCAATCGACATGATGCACCTAACGAAGAATATTTGCGTGAATATTCTAGGCTTCCTGGGCTTGTATGGGAAGTCAAAAGATACCCCGGCAGCACGGGAGGACCGGCAACATCATAAAGGACAAGACGGCAAGCATCCAGGGCAGTTTCAAGGGCTTGCCAGCTACGCTCTTACCAAAGAAGAGAAGGAAATCTTTTTTGAAGTCCTTTTCAGTATCAAGGTCCCGTCTGGCTTCTCGTCGAATATAAAGGGAATTGTAAATATGAAAGAGAAAAAACTTCAAAACCTAAAGTCTCATGACTACCACGTGCTTATGACGCAATTGCTTCCGGTTGCATTGAGGGGAATTCTACCAGAAAATGTTCGACTAGCCATTGTGAAGGTATGTGCATTCCTCAATGCAATTTCTCAGAAGGTAATCGATCGAGAAAGTCTATCAAGGTTACATATTGATGTGGTCCAATGTCTGGTCAACTTTGAGTTGTTGTTCCCTCCATCCTTCTTCAATATTATGACGCACCTCCTAGTTCACCTAGTCGAAGAGATTAAATTCTCGGTCCTGTGTTTCTACACAATATGTCCCCCTTCGAGAGGTTCATGGGAGTCTTAAAGAAATATGTTCATAACCATGCTAGGCCAGAAGGAAGCATCTCCAAGGGCTATGGAACAGAGGAGGTCATTGAGTTTTGTGTTGACTTTCTTCCTGACCTTAAGCCGATTGGTGTTCCTGAATCTCGGTATGACGGGAGGATGACTGGAAAAGGCACACTAGGAAGGAAATCAATGGTATGTAGGGACGGACATTCTTTCACTCAAGCACATTACACAGTTCTACACAATTCCACCGTGGTGGCTCCGTATATCGAGAAACACAAGAATATTCTATGCTCCGAAAACTCGGAGAAGCCTGAAACCTTGATTAAAGGGGAACACGAGAAGAATTTTGGCAGTTGGTTGCATACACATCTCATGAATAACACCACTGTTGGAGATGAGTTGTACTCGTTGGCCAGGTTACCATCTTCAACTATATACTTTCCAAGGGTACGAGATAAATGGGAATACATTTTACACGATCGCCCAAGATAAAAAGAGCACCAACCACAACAGTGGTGTCTGCTTTGATGCAACAGATGACAATGGGCAGAAGGACACATATTATGGGTACATAGAGGAGATATGGGAACTTGACTATGGACCTACATTTAAGGTCCCTTTGTTTCGGTGCAAATGGGTCAAGCTGACAGGAGGCGGGGTACATGTAGACCAAAAGTATGGCATGACAACAGTGGATCTCAACAATCTTGCGTACATGGATGAACCATTCGTCCTAGCCAACGATGTGGCTCAGGTTTTCTATGTGAAGGACATGTCTACCAAACCGAGAAAAAGTAAAGATAAGCAAAAGAATACAAAATACGATGAGCCAAAGCGCCACATAGTTCTTTCAGGGAAAAGAAACATCGTGGGAGTGGATGACAAGACAAACATGTCAGAAGATTACAATAAGTTTCATGAAACTCCGCCCTTCAAAGTGAAAACTGACCCAAGCATCCTGTTAAATGATGAAGATTCCCCATGGCTACGGTGCAGAAGAAAACCACAACACTAGATGTTGGTGATGTGTAATAATGTATTAAACCTTTTATTTGAGACATAAATCTATGTAATGTATTAAACCTTTTATTTGAGACATAAAGGTCCCCTTTCATGTAATACATCTTGCTCAATCAAACTAGACATTGACGACCGGGTTCTGTGCCGCGGGAGGTGATCACCTAAAGAGAAGGAACCATCACAAGAGAAGGAACCCACAAACACTAAGGATACATAGCACAACTGAAAATTAAGATACATAGCACAACTGAAAATTAAGAAACATGCCTAATGTTGGAGTGATTCAGTCATGCTTCTTCCTAGCCCTGTAATACGCGCCACTATAGTCGTCGTAGTCGCCGGCACCGTCGTCGCTATCGTCGTCGAGGTCGCCGTCGTCGAACCTTGAAGGTTGGGCACGCGTGGGCTGGATTTGAGGGTACCGCAGGCGAGGTTTATTGCTGGTCGTGTTGTAGGCCATGACACTCTAGAGAGTCCGGCCGTGCCACCACAGCCGACGGCCGGCCTCGTTGAAGTTCGAAGGAGGTGGGCCGTCCTCCTCGTGCCTGGCGAGCACCCTCTCACGATGATTGATGAAGAAGGCTTCCCAAGTCGGGAAATAGTCGGGATGCCAGTTAGGATTCCTCTGCTCTGGCGTGAGCTCGAGGTAGTAGTGGTTCGTGATGGCCATCCGGCGCTCCACACCTAGAGGGAAAGGAGGGACCGGCACGCCTCCGGCGCTTAGCATCCAGCCGGTGGGGACGCGGTAGCCTGGTGGGCAGGGGTAGTTCGAGGCGCAAAGCGCCTCCACCTCCCTAGGGGTTAGAGGTATGGTGGAAGCCATGGGAGAGAGTGGAGAGAGGCGGCAGATATGAGTCTAGATGTGCTATGGCAACGACCAAGCCTACATATATATAGTGAGAAATGGCGGGAAGTCAGAGGAGGGAAGCGGTGGAAAAGGCGGGAAGAAAACGGGCGGGAAAAAATAAGGCGGGAAGAAATAAGGCTGGAAGAAACAGACCTTTAGTACCGGTTTCGCGTGAATTTTTTATCAACCGGGACTAAAGGGGCTACCCTTGTACAGAGAAAGCTATAGGGGTAGATGATCCGGGGCCCCCGGTCTAGGGTTTCGCTAGAGGAAGACCACCAGAGCGTCGGAATCACATGAAAATGGCAAAATGGTTAATAGTTTGAATAGTTAGAATAATTATTTTATAAAACAAAAAATGGATTTGAATCCCTTATTCAAATTCAAGCACTTTTTATGTAAAAAATTTAGTGAGATTCAAAAATATGCAAAATATAATAATGCATTTTTAAATTGAAAATGGCAAAATGGTTATTAGTTTCACTAGTTAGAATAATTATTTTATAAAACAGAAAATAGATTTGGATTACTTATTCAAATTCAAGAACTTTTCATGTTGAAAATTTTCTCAAATTCATAAGTATGCAAAAACTGTATAATTCAAATGTTTAAAAAATATACTAATTGAATTTTTTTTAAACAGGCGCGCCCCTGGGGTAATTTTTTTTGAAAAAAGGACCTTTAGTCCCGGTGCGTGCGAGACTAAAGGGTATTTAGTCCCGGTGCGTTATACAGACCGGGACTAAAGGTCCCCCACCTATATATCTTCTCCCCACGCGCCCCTTCTTCTCCCCACGCAGAGAACCCCCACGCGCGCGAGGACGACGAATCGACGCCGGCAGGCTGCCCGACCCTCCGGCCGCCACCACCTCAACCGCCGCCGCCACTCACTCCAGCCGCCATCGCCCCCAACCGCCGCCGCCACTCTAGCCGGCGTGCGCGCGCCCCCGGCCAAAGGTACCCCGCCCCCTCCCCTTCGGTCCCCCGTTCGGCTACGCGGCAGCGCCGACCACTGTGGGCGAGCAGGCCGGGACGCCTCCTCCCCTTTGCTCCCCCGTCCGGCTACGCGGCGGCGGCGCGGGCGATGCGGCTGGGGCGGTGCCCCCGGCCAAGTTCTCTGTTTTTCCATTTTTTTATTTTGTAGTATATAGTTAATTGTAATATTATTTAGTAGTTGTAATATTATTTAGTAGCTAGTGTAATACTAGTGTATATAGTTGTAATTTTATTTTGTAGTGTAATATTATTTTGTGTGTAATATTATTTAGTAGTGTAATAGTAGTGTATACTTGTAATATTATTTAGTAGTGTAATATTATTTTGTAGTGTATATAGTTGTAATTTTTTTAGTAGTATATTGCATTATACTAGTATATTATAATATTATTTTGTAGTGTATATAGTTGTAATATTATAGTAGTATATTGTAATAGAAGTATATTGCATTATAGTAATATATTGTAATATTATAGAAGTGCTCGCGGGCCGCCGCACTTAGGGTTAGGGTGGTGGTGCTCGCGGGCCCCACACTTAGGGTTAGGGTGGTGGTGCTCGTGGGCCCCCGGACTTAGGGTTAGGGTGGTAGTGCTCGCAGGCCCCCGCACTTAGGGTTAGGGTGGTAGTGCTCGCGGGGCCCTGCACTTAGGATTAGGGTGGTGGTGCTCGCGGGCCCTCGGACTTAGGGTTAGGGTGGTGGTGCTCGCGGGCCCCTGCACTTAGGGTTAGGGTGGTAGTGCTCGTGGGGCCCCGCGCTTAGGGTTAGGGTGGTGGTGCTCGCGGGTCCCCGGACTTAGGGTTAGGGTGGTGGTGCTCGCGGGCCGCCCGGAGATAGGGTTAGGGTGGTGGTGCTCGCGGGCCCCCGGACTTAGGGTTAGAGTGGTGGTGCTCGCGGGCCCCAAAGATAGGGTTAGGGTGGTGGTGCTCGCGGGCCCCCGGCCTTAGGGTTAGAGTGGTGGTGCTCGTGGGCCCCCGGAGATAGGGTTAGGGTGGTGGTGCTTGCGGGCCGCCCGGACTTAGGGTTAGGGCATCACTAGAATTTTGATATTGTTTAGTATTATTGTAGCAAATTGCGTGTCCATATTATTGTTTAGTATTATTTTATGCAGCAATATTGAATGAAAAATGTTATTGTGTGCATTTTGTAGAAAACTATGGATCCAATCCAGAGAGAGCTAGCACGGGAAGAAATTCTCGAGGGTATGATCAATGACACCCCCATGTTGATCCACCCGAATCTCTGTCGATTTATCTGAACCCCTCCGGTGAGGGAGAGGAGGTCGACCGAAATGGTCAAGGAGAAGCCGACAGCTCCGTTGGTGGAGTAGCCGACGGCTCCGGTGGTGGAGAAGCCGATGGCTTCGGTGGACCCTTAACGAAGTCCGGCGAGGTATATATATGAAGTCTGGTGATCAATAGATGCATTAACTGAGTTGTATATATATATAAATTGACGAATGTTTCTTCTCTTAGGCCTCCACATCGAGCAAAAAATATTCCAAACGAGGCCCGGCCAAAAAGTTGGACGCATCTACGTGTTATACAATTACGGTGGTATCACCACGGGGTGAACCGTTGGAACCCGAAAAGGCTAAAATTGTATTTGTACAACAATGCGGAGTTATGGTTAGGGATCGCATCCCGATCACCGTTCGAGAGTGGAATAAGACCAAATTGGCGAAAGAGGGTGAGTATGTCGCCGACAGGTGCAAAGAGGATCTTTGGAATGACCTCATGACACATTTCACCCTGCAGAATGTGAGGATGATGCCGACACAGCTGCATTGAGGAAGAAAGTCAAGCAATGGACTCTTACGAAGATGGCCGGACTATTCAAGAACTGGAAGAAAGCATTATGGCAAAAGTATCAGAAGACGAGGACTCCTTCTAAATTTGAATGCTATCTAACGAAGCAGCAGGCTAACTGGGATGCATTTGTGAAGTACAAGGAGTCAGAACCTGCTATGGAAAAGTCGGAAAAAAAAAAGAAAAATGCCGCGATGAAGAAATATCACCATCACCTGGGGCCAGGGGCTACGCGGTTGCCATGCCAAAGTGGGATGCTAAAGAGAATGAGTTGCTTGCTAAAGGGATCACTCTAGAACCAATGCGCGAAGAATGGCATCTGAGGGCAAGGAATTGGTTCCTTGGGCATGGGAGTGAGTATGACGAAAGTACATGGGACCTTATTTGCAGTGACGGGATTAGGATACCCCGAGATACATGGCAGAAAGTGGTGAAGGAGATTAAAGCGGGGACAACAAAGTTCCGTCCTGATAGAGAGAAAGACTTGCTGACAAAGGTCCTCGGGAATGACGAATGCGGAGGACGTGTACGAGGCCTTGGCCCTAGTTATACGTGGGAGATGGGGTTTCCCAAAGACAAAGATACTTATAGGAACCGAGAGAGAGCAAAGAGGCGACGACAGGAGGAGGAGGGAGACAAGTTCACCGAGTTGCTAGGAACACTTCGAATGCATCAGCAACAGATTGACAAACTTCGAGGAGAAGCGCGCCTACAAGATCCTGTACTCGATATTACCGTCGTCCCATCTCAGCGGAGAAGCAGCGTGGCTGAATCGGAGGTCCCTTCTGACGATGCACGTATGGTAGATGGCGGTCCCGACTACCCCGTGGATGGAATCAAGGAGCAGACATCTTGTTAGCTCCATCAGAAGGTGAAGAACCTATCCATCAAGGTGGCGGTCGGATGTGCTTTACCTTGTCCACCTGGCGCACGCTGGCATGGCTGTGAGATTCCAGCTGGCTATGCTAAAGTTGCTGTGGATGAAATCGCAAGGGGGTGGGACTCAATGGAGCTTGACATCCCTGGACCTGAAGGTGACAGGACACTCGGAGAAGTACTGGGTGGTATCATTCTATGGGACAAGAACAACATCAAGCTTCCAGGCTGGACGCCAAAGCCAACACCGCCTCCGAGTTGTCGCATGTCACCTTCACCTCCATCACCTCCAAGAAGCCCACCCCATGACTACGACCACCATAGCCCGAGTCCATCTCGATCTCCGCCGCAGCCTCCGATTAGTACTAAACGAAGCAGCAGCCCAAAACGACAAATGTCACCCCTCCCAAGAGTACCTCATAAGAATCTTCCCATCAGACCTTACGATCGTACTGACGAGGAAACCGACATGATCGTAAAGGCTAAATGTGTTGCGCAGCTTCAAAAGAAGAAACCCGAGCCCGCCCCGGTATACACCGAGAAGCAAAAAGCGTATGCACTTTCTTTTCTGAACACAAAATCGCAATATGAATTGCCCCATAAGCCAGATGACTATCGACGCACACTTCAGAAGGAAGTGAAGAAGAGTAAATCAAGTAGAAGTGCAAGCGGGAGCAAATCATCAGGTCAAAGTGCAACCAGGAAAAGAATGGACGTCCCCCAGCTCGGGAAACAGGCCAAAAAATCGATCCCACCCCTCCAGGTGTTATCCTATGACACTCCCCAGCAGGATATGGAAGAAGCTAAGAAGCTTGCGGCCGCTATGATGTGACTGTTGAGGAATTGCTAGGTGCCCAGGACGACAAGTTACCCAAGGCTCAAGTAGTCCCTACATATGTCCCAGGGAAGCCTCTGGTCAGCTTTGAGCAGTTCCAACAACTGCCAACACAAATGCGGAGTTTACATGACTAGTACTTGAAAGCCGTAAAGCAGGAGAGAACAATGATCGTGGCGAAAGTCCCATATGACTACTACTTTCGAGAAGAAGAGGTCCATGTTGAGTTTCCAGAACTCTTCCAGTTATACAGTTTCGACGCCCTCGACAAAAGTCTCATGAGTTGCTATTGTCTGTAAGTTGTTGAATTCATTGTCTATATATAAGTTGTTCATTTTTTCAGTTGTTCAGTTCATTGCATATAATTATCCTCATTATATCCTTTTGTACTCTGTTATTATGCAGAATGAAGATCATGGAATGTAAAAGAAGGTCACTCTTTAGTGTTGGGTTCATTGACCCAGATAAAATACATTGTAATACGCTAAAGGATAAACCCGAGGAGACGCAGGAAAACCTTCTAAGGTTTCTAACAGAGCAACATTTCTGTGACCACATACTGTTTCCTTACAATTTCCGGCGAGGGTCTTACTATGTTGTACACATTCACTTTTTCTTACTCGATGTTAAATGTAATTGATGAGTTACTGATGTATATATAAACGTGTACAGTTTCCACTGGATTCTCATGGACATTCAACTTGATAAGGGAAGAGTTGAAGTCATGGACCCATCGAAGAGAGCCCTGGAACAGTTTAGGGACATGCAGGACATGCTCCAGAGGTAATTTTCGTGCTACATCGGTCTCTTTATCTGATTTCCTGAGATATCATGTAATAAATAACTCATTCATTCATTTTCATTGCCGGGCAGGGTTTGGAGCATGTTCAAGAGTAGGGTTAAGGGTTCCTTTAGTAAGGAGCTGACGTTTACTCCGGTCTCGGTAAGTAATACGTGATATGTTCGCGCATCTCTTTACTTCTAGTTTCAAGATAATCATGATGCTAGATTATAATTTTGATTGAATTCTATTCTTGTAAAACAAAGATTATAGAGTCGATGTAAGAAATACATTCACAACATTATTTTATCACCGTCAGTTTTTGTTATCATGATTGATATTCATGTTGATCTCCTTTTCTTATATAGTTCAAGAGAATGCGGGATCAACTCCTACCAGAGCAATGCGTACGAGGAATTGCTGAAGAACTGGCAGGATTCTTGATGAACGAGATGATAGATGACGCCAGGGAATCGAGCATGAATAGGCGCTACCGATGATCCCCGACCGTGTAATTAAATCGTCGAATTGTGATCTCCATGTAACTATCATGATCATGTATATATTTGTATGCTTGATCTTAAGAGAAGTTATCTTATGTATGCACGAACGTGTGCGGTATGTGGTAGCGTAGAAAACTATTTTTGAAATGAAAAAGAGAAAAAAAGATACAAATTGAATTCTCTACCACGGCAGAGAAAGTGCCTAAACTTCTGCCGCGGCAGAGAACCATTTGTCCCGGTTCATAATACGAACCGGGACTAATGGGGGGGGGCACCCAGCGCCCGCAGAGACGACCACGTGCATACCATTGGTCCCGGATGGTAAGCGGTCCGGGACTAGTGGGGGGGGGGGGCTTTAGTCCCATCCCTCCACTCCCGGTTACAAGGACCAGGACTAAAGCCCCTTACGGGCCGGGACTGGAGGTCCTTTTTCCACTAGTGAAGTGTCGTTTCTTTCAAATCACAACAAAATAGTCATGCCGATCAACGTTTTCGCTTAATCGGTTTATCCTCATCATTTTCACCGAGTATAGGTGTAAATCCTCTAGACAAAAAGACGGGTCAGTCCACATTTATCGCTTTAGTTCACGTTCGCGTGCAACGTGTTGGCATTAGCATTTTCGTAGGCAGCGATTTTGCAGTAAACGATCTGACAGTCAATGTTTGCGTTCGCATGCAACTTGTTCGCATCAGCAGTTTCTCCGTCACCGATTTCGTAGTCAACGTGCTCGCTCTTTGGCGGATAAGAAGTCAAAAATCATAAAGAAGAATAAAAAAAGAAGAAACCAAAAAATTCGAGAAAAAAAGCAAAAAATTAAAAAAGGAAGAAGATACATACCTACCACCCCTGACATGAAGTAACATGGCCAGCACCATGGTCAACCATGAAGTAACATCGCCAGCACCATGGTCAATGACCGAAGCACCACCCCCGTGCCGTAACCAAAGTTTCCACTGCCAGAAAGCTAGACAGGATGGAACACGTGAGAGAGACCCATGCTACGACCACACCGAAGTGCGAAAGCCTAGGTGCTCTCTGCGTGCTCCGCCATTTAGCAGTCCTTCATCTCCTTTCAGACCACGGACGTAGCAATCCGTGTCACTGGAACAGGGTGTGTTCACCGAACCATCGCACGCGAAGGGCGACGGGAGCAAGCTAAGAAGAGACGAAGCTGGAAGAAGAGAGAACCTATCTAGCGCATTATGTAGATAGAAAAACGCGAGAGGGGTCTTATACATAGCCGAGCTGACCATGGTGCAAAACGGCATAATACCGTCGTGAGAACACGCTGACTCCTAGGATCTACGCTGCCAGCTCGGCTATTAGCGGGACACACAATACGATCTATACATGAACCTCCCCATTCGACTGCGATGTACGCTACCAGCTCGTCTATAAACGGGCCTTATTGTACGATTTTGCCGCGATAACCCAGAGACGTCTGCGGTTTGTGCCGCCAGCTAGGCTCTACGACCGCAAGAAAACGCATCGACTACGGTCTACTCTGACAATAGACATGGGTTTACGACACCATGTCAGTCTATTGCGGGCCCTCCGTTCACGATAAACCACGTTCAACATGGGCTAACGGCGCCACATAGCCTACCGGCGGTCCCCGTGACCGCGAGAGTCCCTAGACGGCATGGGCTCACGGAACCATGTTGTTTCTCGACGGGCCCTGCCACCCAGCCGGTGCGGAAGTGTGTAGCGACTGGAATGTCTCCGACACAGAACGTTACTGCCCACGTACGCTGACGGTGGGCCCATGTTGCATGTGCGGTCTACCATCCGGTGAAGCGGGGTATGACGATGTGCGCGATACCTGTTTGTGGTCTGAAATCTTTCACCCTGGCCCTCAACAGGAACCGCCTCACGGGATAGAAGGGCTATGTTGCGACACCTCCGCGTGTCCTTTCTAACGTTCATCCCACGGACGAAATGAACCGGGATAACTTGAATATCAGTTTGAGCCGAAACAATCTAGTGCTAGTATTTACTCTGATATAAGGATTTGCATGATTTTGACTTGCAATTGACAAAATTCCAATTCTCATGCAAGGTCAATCTTGCCTGGGAACTATGATGTAATGCAGTTAAACTTCAACTTGACCCTTGACCTCAGGTTCTGGAAATAACAATTATTCACTACAAGAAATCACTAAAAACGTGGACGAAACTCAACCCGTGCCATCTTATTTCTTGGGGCCACAAACTAGTTAGGGGCTTTATTACTATCATGTACTTTGCCTTGCTTTACTGCTTTATTTACAATTGCACGTGGAGTGCATGTACTGTTTAGGAACCTTGTGTCACGTTTCTGCTATATCGACAAGCCGAGTCACACTTTCGGGTTCCCAATCGTTTATAGCCGTTGCCACACACCCTGGGTCCATCGCGAAGCTGGCCGACTTCATAGCGGGTAGCTTAGTAGGGTGGCCCCCTGAAATAATTTTTGAATCATATGAATGCTTTGTCGTGATGCCTTGCTGCTTTTTATTTGGTTTTTCCTGGGGTTGATCGTGCGTGTGTTGCATTTATGCACCCCTGCAGGGTAAATCTTTCTGAAAGCCATGTCCGCGGTTATGGACGACTTGGAGCACAATTTCTCGATCATGGATAACTATAACTAAAGTACAGAGTTTAATCTGACTAAGACGTAACTAGTAAATAGTGTAACACTCATGGAATGGTTAATAAAATTGCCAACAGATGGGATGTTCTTCCGCCTTCTCGTTAGGTAAGCGAGGAGGGCGAGCGATGTTTATTTATTTTACTTATATAACTATTGTTTCTAATTAACGAGCATCCATCCATATCTGGTTGGGTGGATGTTGTAGTGTGTTCCTATAGAACTGTTTAGATATTATCTTTCGCTGCAATTGCGTCACTCCCAGATTATTCCCTTTAGATGCATAAAGACTTGCTAAGTGCCCTAGGATCACACCAAAAACATTGATTAGGTTATTAGGTACATCCATATGGAGGCTACTACGTCGATGAGGCCGATGATGGATGCAACGACCCTCTTGCGTAGAGATTCCGAGGATGGAGATCTCTGAGATCTGTGGGCGGGAAAGTGCTTATTTCTGTGGCATCTTATACCAATTTTCTTCTTAATCTGTACATGGATCTTGTCTTCTGCTTCCGCTTGATACTATGTTGATTGATCTATGAGGGTGTATTCTAACTATTATATCTATCTAGGATATTTGGATCTTGCCGTATGGCGTTGCAATATTTTCTTTCTTTATAGATGGAGTTGCTCTGATGTACTCTTGTATGTCGCTGACATACATACTCATTTGTGTATGTTTTGTTCGCATACCTGTTGACTATGCCGCTCGCACCCTACTCCGCTTAGACGGGGCTACACGTGGGTGGACTTTGGGCCTTCGCGGTAGCACACCTTAGCCACTCTTGGTTCATCCTGGCTTGTTGCTTAGAGCGTAGGGTCCGAGGTATTACAACCATCTCCTATAAAGCTCACCACCACCATCGGGCGAACACTAGTCGTGGTTTCTCCCTTCTTCTTCCTCTACCATAGAGAGCCCAAACCCTAGCTTCTGACTCGGTCAGGCCCCGTCACTCCTGGCACTGCCAAGCTTAGCTGAGCATGCTATTGAACTTGTCGAACTTCCATTATTCTCCTCCTAGAAGGAATCGGCACCGCTCGTCCATAATCATTGCCGACGACCCCACCGTCCCTAACAATGGTCGTCACTTTCCTCATCAATCCCGGCCACCCCAGGCCTCGCTGAGCCATCCTGCATGGTACCAGTGAGCTCATGGGAACTCCAGTGCACTTCACTATCTACATCCCTCTCTATAGAACCATCATTGGCCGTCGTAGATGCTTGTCACCGGAGCCCCTCTGGTTACCAATATATCCCAATGCCATCCGTTTATGGCTCACCTTGCTCTCGAGCATCTAGCGCACCCTCTACCGCAACCCAGCATTGCCCCTAGCGTCATGCCCGTGTGCAACCTGGGAGAACCTCCATTTCTAACATCAGCATGACATCAACATGAAGTCATAACATTTTTATTTTATTAAATTGTTTTCTGAAAATCATTTCTAGAAAATCATTAATCCCTGTGGGCCTAGTATGTCACCATTTTATCATCTTACTACAATGTTTTCTAAAGTGAACAAAACTATGATATGTGGGTCCAAGTAGAAAATAATTGAAATATTCCTAAAATTGTTTAATTGTTATAATGATTTAAAAATGCATTTAAGTTGTGAAAATTCATAAGTGGTTCATATTAAATCAAAAAATACGAATAATATATGAAAATGATCAAAAAAATAAGATCTACATCTTAGAATCAAAATCATTAATTGTTCAACAACTTCAATTAAAAAGTTTATTAGAAGAACAAAATGAAACCTCACATGTGCTTTCGGGTTTTCCTGTATTAGGGTTTAGACCTCTCGAACCCTGTTTAAAATGGATAAGCATATATTAGGGTTCCGTTCAGTACTATTTAACTTGTCATATCATCATTCTTGCTTGAGAATTGCGTAGATGACATGTGTTGATTGTTTCCCTCTCCTTTTGATGTTTTGATTCTTTCCGGTAGAATTTGAGAACGAGTCCGAGATCGGAGGCATAGATCAACACCATCAAAGATCAAGGATCAATACTTTACCAAATATGATTAAGTCAAGTACAAGGCTTCTAGAGATGTTTATATTGGTTATCAATGGGCAAATGAAATCATAGTGTCACCATTATACAATCCTATGTTTTCTAAATTATTTCAATTCTTTCCATTATGCATACAATTCTACTGTGGTATTTTATCGATAATAGAGTATCCTATCTATTACATTACTCCCCTTTGAAGCCTATATTACCTGATAAACTTCTCCTAGCATAACTAGGTTTGGCTTGTGTGCACTAGAGATTTTATCTATGTCTTGCTTAGCCATGCTTAGCTATTACGACTAGTTCAGATAGTGGATGTATTAGAGATGCAAAGGAATCTAGTATGATAGGAATTTGAGATATGTTGACGAGATGAGTTCAGTGGTGATTGGTTAATCATGCTAAGGCTTGTATGGGAGGCCACTATGGGATGTGGTATTCGTAATCCTATACTCGCCACCCTAGGACCCAAGTTCTTGTCTTTGCAACCAAGATCGAGCATGCAACCACACAGGATCGTGGAATTCTAAAGGGAATATGCCCAAGAGGCAATAATAAAGTGGTTATTATATTATTCCATGTTTATGATAAATGTTTATTTTGCATGCTATAATTGTATTAATTGGAAATATTAATACATGTGTGTTTAATAAACAAAATACAAAGTTCCTAGTAATGCCTCTCATATAAACTAGCTCATTGATTAACAAGATGATCAAGGTTTCCTGATCATGGACATTGGATGTTGTTAATAACGAGGTCACAACATTGGTGGAAACATGTGATGAACATTCATCCGAAGTATAGCATTACGATCAAAGTCATTATGTTTATATTGCTATACCATCATACGAAGTAATCTTAGTCCTTAGACCATGAGATCATGTTAATTGCTAACACCAGAAGAGTATCTTGATAACATCAAACGTCACACCATAACATGGTGACTATAAAGGTGGGTTCAGTGCTACGAAGGTGTTATGTTGAGGCTCATGGATAAAGAGTGGGATTTGTCCATCCCTATGACGGATAGATATACTCTGGGCCCTCTCGGTGATATCACATTAAGATAGCTTGCAAGCAAGTGATGTGATCACTAGAATGTTATATCACGGGAACGAGAAAAGAGTACATGTCAGTAACAAGATCAAACTAGGTATTTGAATACCGATGATCGAATCTCGGAGATGTATTATATCATGAGACAAAGGGATTTAGTTACTAGCGTTAAAGGTTCTCACGATCACAGAAGTCATCGTTGAATGTGTAGGAGTCAGTATGGATCTCCAGGTCCCGCTTCTGATTATTAATCTGAGAGGGGTCTCGATCATGTCTGCATTATTCGCGAACTGTAGGGCGACACACTTAAGGGATACCGACACCATTTGGAGCAAATATGTTTCAGATAAAGATTTAAGAAAGCGCTGGAATTATTTCAATAGACATCGAAACTATTTCGGGTGAAATTGCTGAAATTGGTTCTGCATGTCATATTGAAATGTTGCAGGGGGGTTTATGTGAATATTTGTTAATTAAAGTAATTAACAAAATTCTGAATAAAACTAATAAAAGAGTTTTATTAAATGAGAGAGCATTAAATTTGGAGAAATTTAATGCATTTAAAGTTGAGAGTTTAATGGAGAATGTGAAGAGGCAAATTTATGTGGAGAGAGTTACCACCACATGAATGGGGGAGGTGAAGGGTCACCTCCATGGGGCGCCAGCCATGGGAGGGTACCCTCCCCTCCTCCTATAAAAGGCCCCCCTCTCCTCACTTCTCACTCACACCTCCTCGTGAAGGATCTCTCTCCCCTCTAGTTATTCCCCATGGTCTTGGATTAGCGAGATACATGTTCCCGGTGGCTTTATCTGGAAAGGATTTGCTGCTTCCACTGCTTTGCTGGAGCGAGGGACGGACGTTGTCGGGGTACTGGACGTGTGTGCGATCACGGATGCACCGCTGCTTTGCGGTGCTGGACTTGCTGGAGCTGGATCTGATGGACGTGCTGGAGCCGGACCTGCTGGACTTCATCACGATCTTGAGATCGGCAAGTGTACGACTACATCATCCACGAGTTCCATCTCATTAACAAAGCTTTGTTGTCTTCAAGGGTAAGTTCTCTATGGATGTATATCCATCCGTTGCTCTATATCTAGTAGATAGATCTTGGCGTATAGTTCTCATTGTAGGAATTTTTTTGTTTTCTATGCTGCAAACCCAACAGTGGTATCAGAGCCTGATCTATGCGTAGGTTCTTTGCACGGGTAGTATACATATGTTTATATGTGGGCGATGATGATCATGTTATTGCATCTTCTATGTATTTTGGATATTGGTGGCATAGTGGGATGAAGCAGCCCGGACCAACCTTACATGTCATCGTACATGAGACTGGTTCCACGACTAGCATGCAACTTGTTTTGCATAAGTGGCTGGCGGGTGTCTGTCTCTCCTACTATAGTCAATATCTGATTTACAATGATTTGCTAATAACTTGGTTATCCTCGTTGTGGTTCATTTTCGTAGGTAAGACTGGTTCTATCTCCGAAAGCCCTAAGCCACGTAAAACTTGCAATTGATAAATTAGAGGCGTCTAGTTTAGATCGTTGCTGGGCTAGTGTCTTGATATGCTATTATTGTAAGTAGATGTATGATAGATACTCTTACAACACACTCAACGTGTAAGTTCCATAGACCTTGGCCTTACACACAAAGGAATGATAGAGATCATACCACGATGCAAATGATAGAGATCAAATGCATGGACCATATCATCTCACTTTACACATTAGATGTTAGCATCTTATATTGCTAGTTTGGCGCTATTGGTAGCATTATAAGATGATCCCTCATTTAGATATCAAGATAAAATGTGTTCTTCCTTAAGTATGAACCGTTTTGTGGATCGTGGTTTGAGGCATCACGTGATAATCGGGTGTTCTTGACTCTACGCTTTTATATAATGGGTGTAAGATAGTTTTACACACGCGGATACTAAGATTCTTACTTGGCGAGCCTAGCATGTACATACATGGCCTCGGAACATGGACCAAAAGGTTAAGCATGAGTCATATAGTTGATGTGATGCCCATATTGATGCTCGCCTTTGAACCTACACCGACTCACGTGATGATCGGACTTGGTGTAGTGGATTTGGTTCATGTGATCACCAAAAAGGCACGAGGGATGTCGTTTTTGAGTGGGAGTTCATTTTTAATTTGGATTAGTCGAACTCAATTTGTCATAAACTAAATCAAAGTGAATTTGCATAATTTTTTGTAGTCATTGGCGTCTGTTCACTACCTTATGCTTAGTTTTAATTGAGATAATAGAACTACAGAATTCTGGATATTTACTTTACGAACTGGTATCGTATTGTTTTGATTGTCAATTAAAGTTTAGAAGTCCTATTATAACTTTCAGCAAACTCTATTTACTCCATGAAGTTTAATAAATAGTATTAAATCAAGAGTAAGAATTCCAATGTTAGTATCTAAAGTATCATGTTTGCCTCCATGATTTTTGATATTCAAAAGTTGTTTTAATATCAAGATTATCTAGGAGTTGAAAAATTGTTTCAGAAACCATCATGTGTGAAAGATATTGTGATATATGAAACAATGTTTTTGGTTGCATTATGATAGAGTATAATTTAGCAAAATACATGTTCTCATATTGTATGAGAATTTGTGAAGGATGGAGATGCTAAGCATGCGGATCTCCCAAAAAAGTTTTGGGAACTAACAGTATACTGGCGATTCTTCCTTATAGGCTATAGTAGCTTGATCATGAAAGTTGTCATGATAAGGATGAATAGAAGATGTAAGTAATTTTTTTACTACACTGATAGATTACTAAAGAACGGATTTTTGAAAGAACACCAAACATTTGATGATGGTGATCCACTTCAAAGTGCAAGTCCAAAGGTATTAGTATTTGACTATACACGCTTTGTACTATGTGTCATGTGAATGACACCACTATTGATGTTGATAGATTCTTTTAAAGGAAAAGGAATTGTTGAAAGAGAATCTATAAAATATTTGGCAGAAAAGAAAATGTCGGAGATGTCCAACTTAGGTATATAGAAGATATACATGTTATGGCTGTATTCCTTGCTTTTTAAACAATGTGGTTCTGAGGTATTGGATACCGAATTGGTTGGTATGAAGTGTCATACAGGACAATGCAATTCATGAACTGCAATGGCCTAAGTAACTAGAAAGATAATAAGTGATGATGATCATCGAAAAAAAATAAAGTGTTATTGTGCTTTTCGTTGACGTCAAACCTAGTCTTCAAGATTTGTTTAAATAATTGTTATTTTGTTCCAGTATTACGAGAACAATGGTTGTTCATATAATTA
The DNA here is from genome assembly GCA_910589775.1 of Avena eriantha. Lineage (NCBI taxonomy): Eukaryota > Viridiplantae > Streptophyta > Magnoliopsida > Poales > Poaceae > Avena > Avena eriantha. Next base: position 93,325,575 of record OU342741.1, read on the forward strand.
CCGTATTCCATAAAGGATGGATGAAGTTTTACAAGTCTAGTTGGATAAATTACATCCATAAACATTATTGCTAAAATGTCGCAAGACAAATGATTAAAAGATCACTTATGAAGTGACATTGTTGTTTTAAATTATATTGGAAAGAAAACATGAAGAAACTCCATTTTGATGGAATGTTGGAGTCTTTGATTTTGATCAAATGACGCTTGTGAACCTTTCCTCGAGATAATTGAAACTTTGTCCATAGGCCAAAGAGGAACGGATGACTAACTTATTGGATGTTATGCATGTTGATGTATATAGTCCATTATGTGTAGCCACATGCGATGGATCTTTTTGCTTCATATGCTTTCTCCAGAAATTTAAGTGAATATATCTATATATTTACTTAATAAGGAAGAAGTATGAAACATTTGAAAATTGTTCAAAGACTTTCAAGATGAAGTGAAAAATCATTGTAATGATAAAATAAAAGAGTTTATGATTTGATCATAAAGGAATATATTTGAGTTACATGTTTAGCAAAACACCTAAGATTTGAGGAATTGTTCCATGATTTGTGTTTCCCGATAAACCATAGGAGTATGGCGTATTCGAGAGATGAAATCAAACCATGTTTGACATGGTAAGATCAAAGGTGTCATTTATAAAACTGCCATTATGTTTTAAGGATTGAAGCTTTAGAGACTACCGCTTTTACACTGAAAAGAGCACCATCGTGATCCGTTGAAATGACATCATATAAGTTATGGTTTGGGATAAAACCCGAATTGTCTTTTCTTAAATTTTGGTATGCTATGCATAAGTAAAATGTTTACAACCAAAGTCGGATAAGCACGTCTTTGTAGGTTATCCCAAAGAATTTGTTGGGAATTTCTCCATAACACCGAGGACAAAATAGTTTGTTACTTGGAACATCAAGTTTCTTGAGAAGGACTTTTTCGCGAAAAGTTAAGTGGGAGGACAATAGAACTTTGATAAGGTTGTTGAACCTTATCTATATATGCTAAGTAGCGCAACACCGGAAAGTGTCCCGGTGGTGGCCACAATGCTCATGGCTCCCGTGATCACAAAGGTTGTGATCTCGGAGATTAGAGTTCCTATTGAACCGTGTGGGTCGGTAAGAATCAAATAATGTGATTTGATAAGCAAGTCGTTATTGTTTTGACAATGATGAACCGACTACATGCAAATAAGCGATGATGGGCCCTGACTCCTGATACATTGCAAATGTATCTATAATTTTTGATGTTCCATGCTTAGTTTTATCCACTTTCTTGTGTTTTGTTCCAACTTTGCAGTACTTTTCATATGATTTCTTGGACTAACCTATTAACAAGAGCCACAGTGCCAGCTGCCTATTTTCTGCTGTTTTTGGTTCCAGGAAAGTGAGAAAATGAATATTCTCGGAATTGGACGGGACAAAAGCCAAAGTGCCTATTTTTCCGGAAGGGATCAAGTGCCAGAATACGAGACGGAGAGGGGCCAGGGGCCGGCCACACCACCTGGCCGCGCGGCCAGGCTTGGCCCGCGCCAGGGAGTGGTCTGGCCGACCCCAGCATCCCCTCGGCCTCTCCTTCCGCCTATAAGTTGCCCTCGGGACGAAAACCCTAAGAATCCGATCAAAAAATCCACGAAAGAGTCTGTAGCCGCCGTCGTCTCTGTCCCTAGATCGGGGGGATCTGAAGCTCTTCCCGGCGCCCTACTAGAGAGGGGAATTCACCCTGGAGGCTTTCTTCATCACCATGCAAGCCTCCGATGTGATGCGTGAGTAGTTCATCCTTGGACTACGGATCCATGTGGTAGCTAGATGGCTGGTTTCTCCTCCTTTGTGCTTTCATGTTTAGATCTTGTGAGCTCCGTTCATGATCAAGATCATCTATTTGTAATTCATACATGTTGTGTTTGAGGGGATCCAATGGATATTGAGATGCTATTTCAGATTGATTATTGATTCTATCATGTCTTTGTTATTTGAGATCTTGCATGCTTTCCGTTGTTAGTAGCTATCTTGGCCAAGTAGATGCTAGCAACTCCAAGAGTTAGTATTTATGCTCGATAGTGGGTTCATGCCTCTGGTAATCTGGGGAAGTGACAGAAATCTCTAAGGTACTAGATGTGTTGTTTCTACTAGGGAGAAAACAACGATCCTTTGTTCATAGAACAGTTATATTGTTTACTTTACACGCAGTTCGTAAAGCAATAATCTGTTGCTTGCAACTTAATACTGGAGGGTGTTCGGATGATAACCTGAAGGTGGATTATTAGTCATAGATGCAATTGGATGGCGGTCTATGTATTATGTTGTAATGTCCAATCAAGTCTCAAAGGAGTCAAGATGATTAGTATATGCATATATTGCTTTCTTGGTGTTTGTCAATTGCCCCGCTGTAATTTGTTCACCCAGCATGTTATTTATCTAAGGAGAGCCACCTCTAGTGAACTATGGATCCCGGTCCTTTTACTTTACATACAATCTACAATTGTTTACTTCTTTGTGTTTACTTTCTGCAAACTTTTACTTATTTCCATTCGATACGTTTAATCCTTTGTTTTCCGCAAAACACGGTGAGATTGACAACCTCATCGCAAGTTGGGGACAAAGTTCTGTGGTTGTGTTGTGCAGGTCTCCACGTTGCTACTAGCACCGGTAGTGCGCCCTGCCAAAGCTCAGCTAGTAACACCTTTGGGGTGTTTCCTTGCTCCTACTGGTTCGATTAAACCTTGGTTTCATAATTGAGGGAAAACTTTCTGCTATGCTCATCATACCTTCCTCTTGGGGTTCCCAACGAGCTCTACGTCGATCGTCGAGTGCATCAAGATCTTTTCTGGCGCCGTTGCCAGGGAGTCAAGGACATCTTCACAAGGGGAGTCCCTCATAACCAATCTCTTTACTTTGTTGTTTTTGTTTTGCTTAGTTTTCTTTTTGCTTGTTTTGTTCTTCAAAAACACACAAAAATTAGTTTTACTTGTTTTGCTTTCTTATTTGAAAACCCAAAAAATGACTACTCTTGAAAACACTAAGTTTTGTGACTTCACTAGCACCAACAACAATAATTTTATGAGCACACCTATTGCTCCACCTGTGGCTGAAAATACTTTCTTTGAGATAAAATCTAGTTTGCTCAATTTATGAGAGAGCAATTTTCTGGTATTGGTAATGAAGATTCTGCTTCCCATCTAAATAACTTTGTTGAACTTTGTGAGATGCAAAAGCATAGGGATATAGATGGTGATATTATTTAACTGAAATTGTTTCCTTTCTCTTTGAGAGGAAAAGCTAAAGAATGGTTGAATTCCTTAACTAGGAATAGTATTGATTCTTGGACTAAGTGCAAAGATGCTTTTATTGGAAAATACTATCCTCCTGCTAAGATTATATCCATGAGAAGTGAAATAATGAAGTTTAAACAACTTGATAATGAGCATGTTGCTCAAGCTTGGGAAAGAATGAAATCTTTGGTTAAGAATTGTCCCACTCATGGACTGACTGCTTGGATGATCATCCAAACTTTTTATGCAGGATTGAACTATTCTTCAAGAAACCTATTGGATTCTGCTGCTGGAGGTACCTTTATGACCATCACTTTGGGTGCTGCAACAAAACTTTTGGATAATATGATGGTTAATTATTCTGAATGGCATACTGAGAGAGCTCCACAAGGTAAGATGGTAAATTCTGTTGAAGAAACCTCCTCCTTGAGTGATAAGATTGATATTATTATGTCTATGCTTGTTAATGGGAAAGCCCATATTGATCCAAATAATGTTCCGTTAGCCTCTTTGGTTGCTCAAGAAGAGCAAGTTGATGTGAACTTCATAAGAAATAATAATTTTGGCAACAATGCTTATGGTAATAATGCTTATAGGAACAATTTTGGTAACAACAATTATAAGCCATATCCTCCCAACAATGTTAATGCTTATGGAAATTCTTACAACAATAAGAAGAGTGCTCCCTCTGAACTTGAAGTTATGCTCAAAGAGTTTATTAGTAAACAAACTGCTTTCAATAAAACTATTGAGGAAAAACTCTCTAATGCTGAAAGAAATATAGCATCTTTGGCTGAAGCTCAATCTTCTTTGAATAAAATGGCTGCTAAACCTGAAACTAATGATAATCCCTTTGCAGCTACTAATGCTATACAAGTAAGAATTGATGAAAATGTTAGACTATTAGCTGAATTACATGCTAAGTGGGAAAGAGAAGATGAAATTGCTAGAAACATTAGTGTTTCTACTATTACCACCACTGGTGTTGAGGCTAATAATAGTTCTACTACTTTAGATGATAAAGTTGATTTTGATCTTGATGGTTGCAACATCTCTGAAGTTATTAAGTTCCTACAAAATCTTGCTAAAAGTCCTAATTCTAGTGCTATGAACATGACTTTTACAAAACACATTACTGATGCTCTCATAAAGATTAAAGAAGAAAAGATGAAACATAAAGCTTCTATTCCTATAAAACAAGAAGATGGTTGGTAACCCATCATTAATATGAAAGTGAATGACTTTGATTTCAAAGCTTTGTGTGATCTTGATAGTAGTGTTTCTATTAAGCCTAGAAGGATTTATGATATGCTTGATTTGCCTCCTCTTGAAGATTGTTATTTGAATGTCCCACTTGATGCTAATGCTAAAAACAAACTCATGGGAAATCTTAATGATGTTCTTATTATGGTTAATGATTCCTATGTCCCCGTTGATTTCTATGTTTTGGATGTTGAATACAATGCTTCTTGTCCTATTACTTTGGGAAGACCTTTTCTTAGAACTGTTGGTGCCATCATTGATATGAAAGAAGGCACCATTAAATATCAACTCCCACTCAAGAAAGGTATAGAACACTTTCATAAAAAGAGAGGAAAGATTTCTTTTGCTTCTCCTATGAAAACAAAATTTGGTCTTAATGCTTCTTCATTTGAGAACACTTGATTCTTTCTTTGGTTCTTATGCCTAACTTAAAGGCGTTAAAGAAAAGTACTTGTTGGGAGATAACCCAAGAGTTTTAGATGAGTCTTGGAAGTTATTACCTCTGTAATAACCTCTCCTTATCCTTTTTATTTGTTTTTTGTGCCAAGAGTAACCTCTAATGAGAGTGAAGTAATGATTGGGAAAGTTGCTGTCCCGAAACAGATTTTTGTGCTTCACCGTAAAAATTCATGAGAGAGCTCTGTACGTCGGATTGAGCTGTAATTTTTTTTCTTCTGCCCTAGTTAGTTATCTAACTTTCTTTAGTTAAACACCTTTTGATTTGAGCCACAGAAGGTCTTCGCAAAAATTCGTCTTTACCTGCTGGTCTGTTTTGACAAATTTCTGCCATTTTCTGCATTTGCTTCTTGTTAGTTCCTTCTTGAGTTCCTTTGGGGAATTGAGCTTTTTGAGGGAAGTGCTACAGTAGCTAGTGTTCTAATGGAAGTTTATTTGGTATTAGAACTGAACCTTGAGACTTATTTATCTTAAGTTCACTAATGTTGCTAATGAGATTGTGTGAAGTTTTGTATGAAGGAAAATTTTCAGGTGTATGGAAGGAATGAGTAATGAGATGAAGGATGGACTAAAGCTCAAGCTTGGGGATTCCACGCGTGTCACCCCAAGAAACATCCAAGAAGTACAAGCGTCAAAGCTTGGGGATGCCCAAGGCATCCCCTTCTTCATCAATAAAAATTCCAGGTTTCTTCCAAACGCTTCATTTTTATTGTTTCATGCACAGTTGTGTTTTTCTTGGAGCGTCTTCTTTTTCGTTTTCGTTTTGGTTTTAGTTTGCTTTTGTTTGCTTAGTTTTCTGAATAAATTGGTTGGACCCCCTCTTTCACACTTTGGTTTGCAAATAGTTTGGTTTGGTTTGGAAAAGAGTAGGAAAGTTCATGCTTATGTGGTAAAAAGAGCTTGTTTTTGACTGTGGCCTATGCTTTGTCATGCCATGCTTGATATTGTTTTGGCTTTATGCTTAGTATTCTTTGCTGTAGCATGACTTGTTATAAACATTTGAGATTGCTTAATGTGCCTTGGATGAACCATGCGTTGTTTTAGCATATTAAAGCATAGTATAGTGGTATTCTCCTTTGATGCTTTATTTGGGTTGACTTGGCACATGCTCACACCATGTTATGACTATCCAAAGTCACCATAGGCTTTATGATCCTTTCGTTTTAAAATTTTAGTATCACTTTATGCTTTGATCAATGATGTTTTGTCGCTCTGCATGATTATGGCCATTATTGCTCTCTTAGTTTGCCGCTCCCAGTCTTTTGCTAGCCTCCACCACCAAGTATGAGTTCCACTCATGCATCCAACTCCCTAAACCAAGTTATTCCAAAGAGTCCACCATACCTACCTACTAGCTTATGCTATTCCAAGTATATTCATGCTTTTGTTTACCTTCCACTTGTTATGAGAAAACTAGTGATTAAAGCTCTCACGAACTTGATGGCACACTTTACTTTATTGCCTCTAATAAACTTGAACCATTGGGTCCTTCATTGTTGTGTATATTCTTGCGCTTTATAAGTTGAAATTAGCAGAACCATGTTTCATGGGGAACGCTTTCAACATTGCACTTGTACTTTGTACCCCGTTGATATTATGATCTTTTGCTTACGGATCTCGGCAGTGTGAAATAAAAGTGGAACTTGTAAGATCATGGAGTTTGTATGTGTGTTAGAGAAATGCCTGGGCCGCTAGCCTAAGCCATGCCTAATCATGGTGGAAACTTACAGCATCACCCTAATGAGCACTCTATGAAGCATCCTCAATAAAAACCTATGCAAATAGCAAATAAAAAGATCGCTGAGATGCTCATTGTTTGCTTGCCTTGTCATTTTGATTATGGGAAATCTCCCGTATCATGAGCAAGGGGTACCCCGTTGGCGGTTCTTAATGATACACATATACTTACAATGACAAGAGCTTACTCATGACTAAAGTTGGGTAGCATGAGGATCGGTCTTCGTAAGTAAGGGGCATGAGATTTCGGTTTATAACTTGTCAAGCATATCCTCTTAGTTGTGTCACTTTAACCCTAATCACCTTAAAGATGCTTCTGATAGGGGCAATGAGAGCTGAAAGCTATAAGTACCATAATTTTTGGAAGCTCTTTATGAGACTTGAATCCCTACTTCCTTTTTACAAAAGGCCTTCCTTCCACCATTATATTGAGTCTCCACCTTCTATCTTTACGCACTACTTTGAGAGCATAGTGGCCATTCTTAGTTCCATGTGCATTGTCCCAAGACTAGTTGATTAATGCATAACTTGTTATTGCTTGTTTTAAACTATTGTATCTAGTCACTCTTATGAACTTTGAAGGTGTCCTATGCATTATATTTGCTACTCTATTGAGGGACAACCTGAATACTTTCATGCTATGTTTTCTTAATGTGAAACAAACAAACGTCTTGCAAAGCATGTTATTCATGAATCTTTTGTTTGTACCTTTTCATGTTGCATCATAGTCTCTTTGCTTATTGCTAGAACTTTGTCTTTCATGTTATGATTGAAGTACTATGATCCCAGCTTTGAATGTTTTGCAAATACTTTGATCAAGTCTTTGATGATGCATGTCACCTCAAAAATTATTTCTTTTTATCACTTACCTACTCGAGGATGAGCAAGAGTTAAGCTTGGGGATGTTGATACATTGCAAATGTATCTATAATTTTTGATGTTCCATGCTTAGTTTTATCCACTTTCTTGTGTTTTGTTCCAACTTTGGAGTACTTTTCATATGATTTCTTGGACTAACCTATTAACAAGAGCCACAGTGCCAGCTGCCTGTTTTCTGCTTTTTTTGGTTCCAGGAAAGTCAGAAAATGAATATTCTCGGAATTGGACAGGACAAAAGCCAAAGTGCCTATTTTTCCGGAAGGGATCAAGTGTTAGAATACGAGACGGAGAGGGGCCAGGGGCCGGCCACACCACCTGGCCGCGCGGCCAGGCTTTCTCCTCTTTTGTGCTTTCATGTTTAGATCTTGTGAGCTCCGTTCATGATCAAGATCATCTATTTGTAATTCATACATGTTGTGTTTGCGGGGATCCGATGGATATTGAGATGCTATTTCAGATTGATTATTGATTCTATCATGTCTTTGTTATTTGAGATCTTGCATGCTTTCCGTTGTTAGTAGCTATCTTGGCCAAGTAGATGCTAGCAACTCCAAGAGTTAGTATTTATGCTCGATAGTGGGTTCATGCCTCTGGTAATCTGGGGAAGTGACAGAAATCTCTAAGGTACTAGATGTGCTGTTGCTAGTAGGGAGAAAACAACGATCCTTTGTTCATAGAACAATTGTATTGTTTACTTTACACGCAGTTCGTAAAGCAATAATCTGTTGCTTGCAACTTAATACTGGAGGGGGTTCGGATGATAACCTGAAGGTGGATTATTAGTCATAGATGCAAGTGGATGGCGGTCTATGTATTATGTTGTAATGCCCAATCAAGTCTCAAAGGAGTCAAGATGATTAGTATATGCATATATTGCTTTCTCGGTGTTTGTCAATTGCCCCGCTGTAATTTGTTCACCCAACATGTTATTTATCTAATGAGAGCCACCTCTAGTGAACTATGGATCCCGGTCCTTTTACTTTACATACAATCTACAACTGTTTACTTCTTTGTGTTTAGTTTCTGCAAACTTTTACTTCTTTCCATTCGATACGTTTAATCCTTTGATTTCCGCAAAACACAGTGAGATTGACAACCTCATCGCAAGTCGGGGACAAAGTTCTGTGGTTGTGTTGTGCAGGTCTCCCCGTTGCTACTAGCACCGGTAGTGCGCCCTGCCAAAGCTCAGCTAGTAACACCTTTGGGGTGTTTCCTTGCTCCTACTGGTTCGATTAAACCTTGGTTTCATAATTGAGGGAAAACTTTCTGCTGTGCTCATCATACCTTCCTCTTGGGGTTCCCAACGAGCTCTACGTCGATCGTCGAGTGCATCAACTCCATAAAATGACTAGAAGTCATAGAATCCGTGATAGTATCCATACACGAGAAATCAAGTTTTTGAACTTGGAAGACCCTCCAGAAAGGCATGAAGCCTATCGGTCGTGTTTGGATCTATAAAGAAATAGACATGGATGTTTAACATCTATGAAATAGTCGACATGTCGGAAATAAGTTTACAACAATGTTCAATGAGTTGACTATGACAAGATTTGATATTTCATAGCGATATTTAGTCTTGACGGATTAATGCAGCAACCACTACATATAATTTGGTATATGGTAGTTGAATAAACAAAACGAGGTTCTTCTAATAGAATGGTTACCTAGGACGTGTACATGACACGGTCCGAAGGGTTTTGTTAATTCAAAGGGTGCTAAAAGGGCATGCAAACTTCAATAGTTGAAGTAAGCATAGCGGAGTTGGAACCTTCACCATGATGAAACTGTTAAAAGAGTTTAAATTCATCGGAGATGATGAAGATGCTTGCATTTGCAAGAAATTAAGTGGGAGCGCTGAGACATATTTCTAATACATTATGTAGAGGACATATTTTTGATTGGAAATGATGTATCTTGTATTGACACAAGTTAAAAATTTCATTAAAATAAGATTTCGATGAAAGACTTGGGAAAAACCGGAATATTTGGTATCAATGTCTATATGGATAGATTGAGGCGCTAATATGGTTATGCCAGACGTACATATATGAGATATTGAAAGAGTTCAGTATGGAAACAACAAGAAAGGTTCTTGCTGCATGGAAAGGATTGTATCAAGATTCAAGTGTTTCAACACTTGGTGAGTAAAATCACATGAATATTTTGATCGATTATACCGTGATATGTACATATCCAGATATGTCCTATGCTCTAAATGTTATTAGCACATACCAGAATGATTCGTAAGGTGATCATTGGACGATAGCAAAGATATTATTATGAGCTCTGGAAGAACTAAGAATATATCATGTATAAGTGACAAATAGTTAAAGGTAGTTCATTGTAAAGTGTTACATTGATACTAGTTTTGTCACAAGATACAAATTAAATTTATCTCAATTTAGACTATGGGTAGCACAATGTAATGGAAAGGATGTTCCATGATGGATTTGGATGAGTTCCAAAGTTGAGACATTGTGATGGATACTACAACAAAAGGCTAAGTATATGACTGCTATAGTAGCAGCAAAGGAGGGCATTTGTGTTATGTAGTTTGTTATCAAACTAGGTGTGATTCAAAGTGGGCTAATACTATGAATATATATTGTATAACAATAATATCAACATATTTTAACCCGAACGAACTAAAGGTCTCACCAAAGGACCGAATTTATACAATGCCATCTCATTTGAGAATGAGTGATGCGTAGAGACGCCAAGACATGCAAATACACACGGACCTGAAACTGTCAGATCCACAGATTATGTTAACCACTAGCAATCGCGTATATGCAACACCAGAAAGCCATAGGTGTTCAATACGCAAAGTTTTTCAAACTAGATTATTGACTCTTGTGCAAGTGGGAGACTGAAGGGAATATGCCCGAGAGGCAATAATAAAGTGGTTATTATATTATTCCATGTTTATGATAAATGTTTATTTTGCCTGCTATAATTGTATTAATTGGAAATGTTAATAATGTGTGTTTAATAAACAAAATACAAAGTTCCTAGTAATGCCTCTCATATAAACTAGCTTGTTGATGAACAAGATGACCAAGGTTTCCTGATCATGGACATTAGATGTTGTTAATAACGAGGTCACAACATTGGTGGAATGATGTGATGAACATTCATCCGAAATATAGCATTACAATCAAATTCATTATGTTTATATTGCTATAACATCATACGAAGTAATCTTAGTCCTTAGACCATGAGATCATGTTAATTGCTAACACCGGAAGAGTATCTTGATAACATCAAACGTCACACCATAACAGGGTGACTATAAAGGTGGGTTCAGTGCTACGAAGGTGTTATGTTGAGGCTCATGGATCAAGAGTGGGATTTGTCCATCCCGATGACGGATAGATATACTCTAGGCCCTCTCGGTGATATCACATTAAGATAGCTTGCAAGCAAGTGATGTGATCACTAGAATGTTATATCACGGGAACAAGAAAAGAGTGCATGTCGGTAACGAGATCAAACTAGGTATTTGGATACCGATGATTGAATCTCGGACATGTATTATATCATGAGACAAAGGGATTTAGTTACTAGCGTTAAAGGTTCTCACGATCAAAGAAGTCATCATTGAATGTGTAGGAGTCAGTATGGATCTCCAGGTCCCGCTTCTGATTATTGATCTGAGAGGGGTCTCGATCATGTCTGCATTATTCGCGAACCGTAGGGTGACACACTTAAGGGATACTGACACCATTTGGAGCAAATATGTTTCAAATAAAGAATTAAGAAAGCGCTGGAATTATTTCAATAGACACCAATCTGTTTCGGGTGAAATTGCTGAAATTGGTTCTACATGTAATATTGAAATGTTGCAGGGGTTTTTATGTGAATGTTTGTTAATTAAAGTAATTAAGAAAATTCTGAATAAAACTAATAAAATAGTTTTATTAAATGAGAGAGCATTAAATTTGGAGAAATTTAATGCATTTAAAGTGGAGACTTTAATGGAGAATGTGAAGAGGCAAATTTATGTGGAGGGAGTTACCACCACATGAATGGGGGAGGTGAAGGGCCACCTCCATGGAGCACCGGCCATGGGAGGGGTACCCTCCCCTCCTCCTATAAAAGTCCCCCCTCTACTCACTTCTCACTCACACCTCCTCGTGAAGGATCTCTCTCCCCCTCTAGTTATTCCCCATGGTCTCGGATTAGCGAGATACATGTTCCCGGTGGCTTTATCTAGAAGGGAGTTGCTGCTTCCGCTGCTTTGCTGGAGCGAGGGACGGAGGTTGTCGGGGTACCAGACGTGTGTGCGATCACGGATGCACCGCTGCTTTGCGGTGCTGGACTTGGTGGTGCTGGACTTGCTGGAGCTGGATCTGATGGATGTGCTGGAGCCAGACCTGCTGGACTTCATCACGATCTTGAGATCGGCAAGTGTACGACTACATCATCCACGAGTTCCATCTCGTTAACAAAGCTTTGTTGTCTTCGAGGGTAAGTTCTCTATGGATGTATATCCACCCGTTGCTCTATATCTAATAGATAGATCTTGGCGTATAGTTCTCATCATAGGAATTTTTTTGTTTTCTATGCTACAAACCCAACAAATTTCCCACCAACTCATTGACTTTCCTAGTTTGGATCCATGAGTCCGTAGTTCGAGTGTTATTCTCCATACATTTAGATGGAGTTTCACATACAAGGCGTGTCTAGGGAAGAGGTCTCTGCGGGGCTAGACTCTAGATTCCTTGGAATAGAGATTGGGACCGAGCTGAGAGTGTGGATGACTATATCAAATGGAATACCCTTTCTTGGTGGCACATGGATCTAGGAGAAAGTAAGGTAAAGGTCATGTTCAATCGCCCTCTGTCGGCGCACAAGGCAAGTGCACTTTATCGATGGCATTAAGAGAAGGTTGTTCGTGTGGGCAAAGTTGTACAACCCTGCATGGTTAAATATTTTCAAAAATCGATGTCAACGGTTATGGACGACTTGAAACCAGATTCTAAGATCGTAGAGAAAAATAACATGATCAAAAAAATTGGAGATCAATGCGTGCTTAAGGATGCTTCCTCAGGGTATGAGGGGGTGATCTTAGTTGGGAGGTTATGATGATTGGTGGATATCAAAATAATATGATGATTATAGTTGGAGATGTCACTCTCTTGTCCCCCTTTTAAAATGATCTATTAGTCGAGCTTCTACTCCCTCTTGCTTTTCAAACAAAGATAACTTTATGCAAATAGCTCCACCAGCCATAAGTCTTGCAGAGTACACCCTGTACTCACCCTTGCTTCGTTGATATTTTTGTAGAAGAGTAAGTGTTCCCCTAAATATGAGTTTGGTACGACATCGATGCCGACGAGTAGCTTGGGGTCCCCAGTTCGTAGCCTGGAATCTATGGGTTGGGACATCATTGTTTATGCTCCAGGCCTCTTAGGCCATTTATTAAGTTTTCTATACCTAATAGCAGAATTTGCGTTCTGTTGTTTGATGTTTGTGGTTAGTTACCTCTTCTTGTAATATGTTGGTTCTCTACTCAGTTATAAGCTTGTGGTAATAATTCTTGTGTCGTAGGGTCATTGTTGTGTTACCGATTCTTTTCATGTATACTCTCGAGATCCAGTTAGGCCTATGTTAGACTAAAGTTTGGGATTTTTCTAGACTTGATCCCAGGGGTGGCATATTGGTGTACTATCCTTTCACATCATGATACATTACAAACCAGAGGCAAGATAAGGTGGTATTCTTGTAATACCATGTTGACTTCATTACTGATTTGACTTCTTCTCTTGTTCACATATTCTGGTATCAAGTGATCATATCACCTAGTGTCTGTCATACTATAAGTGATACTGTAATATCGAGATGGTCCCAAGAGTATATATCCATCATCATAGTTGTAAATCTCACTATTGGATATATTTTCCCATACATTTCCAACATATGTGACCGAGCACCATTATGATCACCCAGTGAAAGGTAACGTTGGATGATGATCAATACATATCTTCTAGTAAGATGGACAATTGATATCCTCATGGTCAAAGGATAAAGTGACACAACAACAATAATGATATACCAACAACAACAAGACGATGATTATCTTAAAATAAATCATTTGGTTTGGGTCAGTTCAACATCCTTGTACAACCGATAATATGCTCTTATTGTCAAATGGTACACACATATCATGTTCAGGGAATATGGTCATCCTTTGACAACAAGCTAGTCATGCCTGTAAGACTAGGAACACTTAGTGCTTATCACTTTACACGTGCTTCTGAGATTCACCTTTGATTCTCCTAATCAAGACACATATGCAGTTGTAGCATAAAGAATAAACTCTAATCATGAACAAAAGGAATATCAAATAATCATATATTACTTGACTATAGGGCATACATTCCCATCACTTGTGGTTCCCATGTTCTCTGTTTTAAGTCTGTTTAACTTTTCTGCCTACTCCAAGATATCTTTAATATATCTCAGATAATATATATCATGTTTTGTTTGTATTTGATATAGTATGCTTCAAATTCTTTGTTTACACCTACTTCATACAACATATATGTGATGTACACTTTCTTCCATAAAGTGCTTCTAATGGTGGCGTTTTTATACTACTTTGATAATTGTTGTTGTAGGAAAACTCTGCTAATGGTAGATGTTCATTCCACGATCCTACAAATCTAAAGCACATGTTCTTAGCATATCTTCAAGAACTTGGTTAGTTATCTCGGTTCTTCCTCCGGTTTGAGGGTGATATGTGGCACTAAAATCTAATTTGTGTTCCTAAGGCTTGTTGTAAGTGTCTCCAAAATGCTGAAGTGAATACATATCCTCGATCTGATACTATCTTCTTTGATGCTCCAAGTTTACTGATAATTTTCTTAACATATATTTGGGATAGTTTATTGATGTCTACACATGCTTCTATTCTTGTAGACAGTGTTGGGCCTCCAAGTGCAGAGGTTTGTAGAACAGCAGCAAGTTTCCCTTAAGTGGATCACCCAAGGTTTACCGAACTTAGGGAGGATGTGGTCAAATGTATCCCTCTCAAGCAACCCTGCAATCAAGATACAAGAAGTCTCTTGTGTCCCCAACACACCTAATACACTTGTCAGGTGTATAGGTGCACTAGTTCGGCGAAGAGATGGTGAAATACAAGTAATATGGATGATTATAAGTGGTACTTGCAATCAGAAATAAGAGTGGAAGCAAGCAAACATGTACCAGAACTGATTGTAAACGTTGTTTCAATGCTTAGAAATAAGGCCTAGGGATCATACTTTCCCTAGTGGACACTCTCATATAAATATCTTCTCTTCATGATGTTATCCTGAACTACTCTCCGGTTGGACGATGTAGGGCTATAACAGCACACCTTAAAGTTTGTATTCCCCATCTAGATAACCCCTCACTATCACCTTGAGCGCTAGATGGTTCCAACAAACACCACAATCTCATAGAGACATCCAACTCAAATTATACTCATGATAAGTATTTATGTAACCTTAGCCAAAGTGCCACACGGTGTGCACACTGTTAACTTCACACACGTGGGGATAAGTAGAGATTCATTAAAGCACTTGAGTAGCAGAATAGATCTATAGATTACAAAGCTCATGATCACAATAAGATCACTCATAGAGAGAGATGAACACATAGCTACTTGTATAGCCCTTAGCCTCAAGAGAGATCTACTCCCTCCTCATCATGGGAGTTAGCAACAACGATGGAGATGGCGGTGCAGTCGATGGAGATGGCTCCGGGGGCACTTCCCTGTCCCGGCAGGGTGCCGGAATAGAGACTTATGTCCCCCAAATCTCCTCTTCGGTGGCGGCAGCGCTGCAGAACTTTTCATGGAATTATGATCTTGTGTCTATGGTTTTTGTCCCGGGAGGCATATATAGGCGAAGGGGCAAGGTCGGTGGAGGCCGGAGGGCCCCACACCACTCCCTGGCGTGGCCTGGCCTGGCCCGCGCCACCAGGTGGTGTGGCCAACCCCTGGCCCATCTCCGTCTCATCTTCTAGCTCCATGAGTCTTCGGGTAAAATATCGACTTTGGCTTTTGTCCGGTCCAATTCCGAGAATATTTCTTTTCCAGCTTTTCTAAAACCAAAAACAGTAGAAAACAGGCAACTGGCACTGTGGCATCTTGTTAATAGGTTAGTTCCAGAAAATGCAAAAAAATACTCCAAAGTGTGGACAAAACATAAGAAAGTAGATATAAAACAAGCATGGAACATCAAAAATTATAGGTACGTTTGCAACGTATCATTTATCACAATTGTATTTCTGATTTACTTCCATAAAATGTGCACTCTTTGTCAATCACTCTAAAATTACCCAACTCATATCCTTATTATTCTTAGTCATGGGAAATCCTTCAATAAAATCCATTCAGATCTCTTCCCATTTCCGAAGTGGAAATAGGTAACAATTGAAGTTTTCTATGTGGACTCTGATGTTTGACCTTTACTCTTTGACAAGTATGGAATTCATAACCATACTTTGCTATCTCCCTTTGGAATGACCGTGTACTCGTACATGCCATAGAGAGTGGTGAAAGCTGTTTTAGGAACATCTTCCTTGCGAATCTTGATTTGATGATATCCACTTCTCAAGTCAAGCTTAGAGAATACCACAGCTCCAGCTAGCTGATCGAAGAGATCATTAATCTGCAGAAGGGGATATTTATTCTTGATGGTTTTTGCATTGAGAGCTTGGTAGTCAACACAAAGTCGATCAGTGCGGTCTCGCTTCTTCACAAACATGGTTGGGCTACCCCAAGAAGAAGTGATGTGCTGAATGAAACCCAACTTCTCTTGTTCATCAAGCTGACGTTTGAGTTCAGCCAACTCAGCAGGACCCATTTTATAAGGCCGCTTGGAGATAGGAGCAGTACCCGGTTCAAGCTCAATCACAAACTCGACCTCTCGGTCAGGAGGCATACCTGGTAACTCTTCAGGAAAAACATCTGGGAACTCACAGACCACCGGAACACTCTGAATAGCATCCATAGCATCATCATTTAGAGCAGACAAAGAGAAGAGCTGAATTGCAGGAGTCGGACTTGGAGAATAGACTATATGGCCTTCAGGAATCTTCAGAGAAACCGAGCGCCCTGCACAATCGATCACGGCTGCATTTGCCATTAACCAATCCATGCCCAAGATGACATCAATGTCAGAGTTGCCGAGAATGATTAAGGAAGCCAGAAATGAAGACCCACCAATTAGAATTTGATTGCCATGACTGATCTTGGAAGATGCCATAGTTGCTCCGGGCGAGAGAACCATTAAACATTTAGGGAGAGGATCCATAGGTAGCCCATTTTCATCAGCAAAACTTGTAGAGACAAAAGAATGTGATGCAGCAAAATCAAATAAAACTCGTGCAGGGACTGAGTTAACGGGAAGTGTACCCATCACAACTCCAGGCGCATGTTCAGCTTTAACCATGTTGACACAGTTGGCACGAGCAACAGTGGACCTGGGCTTGGTGTTGATGTTGAGAGCCCCTGGTGCAGGTGCACGAGCCGCAGTTGTCGAAGCAGGCCTTGGAGGTGGAGGAAGAAGAAGCTTTGTTGTTCATACGACAATTCCATTGCTGATGTCCAAAGTTCCAACAAGTGTAACAAGCACCAGGCGGACGTGGAGCAGCGTAGCCAGGGACTCCGCCAGGCGCTCTAGGGTAGTTGTAGTTGTAGCCCCTAGGAGCAGCGTTGAAGGAGTTTGGTGGCCTTGTCCCATAGTTTGGAGGTCTTGGTGGAGCCGGGAGCGGCGGTGTGGTATTAGGAACCCACACGCGGCGCTTAGAAGGAGCTGTCATAGCTGAAGAGCGTGCTGCGTCACGACTATGTTTCTTGGACTCCTCGAACACTTGCCTACTGGCTTCTCCTGTAGAGTTGTATGTTGGAGTTCCAGAAAAGACCCTGGCCTTGCATGAGTGATTACATATTTGATAGATGCATTGAGCCCTTGCCTGAACCTCTTTTGTTTCTTCTTGTCATCAGAGATCTCATCACCACCATACCGAGAAAGATTCATGAAGTTTTTGATATAGGTGTCGACATTGTCATTTCCCTACTTGAGGTTGAGAAACACCTCCTTCAGTCTCTCCATGACAATTTCTGACATGTATTGCTCTTTGAAAGCCCCAATGAACTGCTCCCAAGTAGGCTGAAAACCAGAGTGGTTTGCCTTCAGGTAATTCTCCCACCATAGAGTTGCGTCTCCTTTCAGAAGGTGAGTGGCGCATTTTACCCATTCTTGTTCAGGAACATCAGCAGTCATCAGCAACCTTGAAATCTCACGAAGCCAATCATCAGCATCCAGTGGCTGATCAGACACCTCAAAGTGGTGCAGGTTAAACTTCAGAAATTCCTTGATGTCTCCTCGCTTGGGAGGTGGAGGTAGCGGGGTAAACTCATTCCTCCTGACACTTTCTTCAAAGCGTTGCTGGTTCTGTTGCATTGTGCCCAAGGCATTAGCAATACTTGCCAATGCAGCTCCCAGTGCAGGTGGTATGTCATCTCTCTCTCTCGGGTCGGTGGATCAGGTAGGACCTGGGCAGCTGGGCGCCTAGGGATCTGTCTTGACCAGCAGAAGGCTAGCTAGGAGGTTGGAGGGGTGGGGCACAAGGTTTGGTCACATGGCATGGACATGACTTGGTCATGCCATGGTGGCTCGGGTGGGGTAGCTAGGTTGGAGAGGTGGTGGTCTTGGCCGAGCCAAGCCACAAGGTTTGATGGCACGGTTTGGGGAAAGGTGAGTGTGTGAGAAGCTAGGTGTAGTGTTGTGTAGGTTTAGGGTTAGATAAAGAGGTTAGGGTTTGATGATGGCATAAGATAGATGAAGAGATGGAGAGAGGCTAGGCTTGATCATGAGGAAAAGCCATGCTCCAAAAACCGAAGGAAAAGCCAAAGAAAATGGAGGAGGTTGATCTTGCATGGCCCATGCATAAATAATAAATGCCATGTTTATTTTGTGAAAACAATTGTGAATACCATGGGCATTTATTAACACATGCTTCCAAAAATATGGAATTAAGGCCAAGCCAAAAGAAAAGAGTTGGTGTCCCAAGTGGACTAGATGGAATATGCTCATATGTGAATATAAATTGGGAGTTCTAGTGTGTGTGTTCACTAGATGCCTAAATAGACTCAATATATTCCAACATAAGCATACATTCAAAAACAAACCATATGGAAACTTGATAAGGCATTCTACTCTCATAGCATGCAAAGGTGGCCATGTGGCTCTCCACATATCAATATTATGAAACAACATGATGCATATATGGGAGCATGTGGAAGTAGAAGTGGATCTATCTTAAATATATGTGAGCTAGACAAGAGCCAAAAGAAGTGCAAAAACCCACATATAGTTTGGATGGGGGAATTATGGGATGGTGACAAAGAAATGTGGTGGAGTTAAAAGAGAGATGCCCCCAACTCAACTTGGGCATGAACAATTCATCAAGGAGCAAATACATTTTATTAAGAACCAAATACAATTGATAAATGCATATGAGACAAAAACCAAATGAAAATGGTTTTATATGATGCTCAAATGCAATGTGGCATGATGTCATGAGCATGATATAATTATGATACAACAATTATATGTAGGAAGGTAGCATTACAGATGTTAGACAGATGGGATGCTACAGAGTACCTCCTCCTTACATCAATGCCTGTGTGACCGCCCATAGCAACCCAAAATGCCCAAGACTCATCCAGATAATTGTAACAATGCTAAGTTTCAAAAGAAAATCAAGACAATCTGATGCACTTCATCTAACCAAGTACCAGTACATCACAGTTTGTTCTACAAAATATTGTACTAATAGTAATGACAGAACATTTGACAGATTCAGTAGCATTTGGAAGATTCAGCAATATAGAATAGACCATAAAAATATCAGATAGATTCTCGGTTCATATTCAGCAGCACTTGACAGAGTCAGCACAACATTTCAAAGTGACCGGTTGTGGCAGTACACAGACAGTGACCAAAACTTTTGACAGATTTGACAATGCGACATTGAAATTGAATAGATGTAGCTAGGACTAATTCAAAAGGATAGTGAGAGCATATTCCACACTCGACCGATCAATCTGAATATGTACCGAACAAAACTTTTGATACGTTCAGTAGCATTTGAAAGATGCAGCAGTACATAATAAGAAAGAAATATATCGACAGATTCACGGTTTACATTCAACGTCACTTGGACATATTCAGCAGCATTTCAAAGTGACTAATTCAGTTTGTCCTTTTATCCATACACTTGATCATTGGATCAAGCAAAACTGGCGATCAAGTCTTCTTTTCTATGCATGCCTCCTTCTCACATCAATACAAAGCCTCGTCAAGATTATGAGTTTATGACAAAGCCAAGTTACAAAAGAAAAGCAAGACCATCTACTGCACTTGATCTAAACAAGTAGCAGTACATCAGTATTAGTTCTATAAAATGCCAAGTTCCAAAAGAAAAGCAAGACCATGTACTACACTTGGTCTAAACAAGTAGCAGTACATCAGTATTAGTTCTATAAAATGCCAAGTTCCAAAAAAAAGCAAGACAATCTGTTGCACTTCATGTAAACAAGTACAAGTACATCACAATTAGTTCTACAAAATATTGTATTGTATGTACTAATAGTAACAACAGAACATTTGATAAATTCAGTAGCATTTAAAAGATTCAGCAGTACAGAGTAAGACTGAAAAAATATTGACAAATTTCCAGTTCATATTCAGCAGCACTTGCCAGATTCCCAGTTCATATTCAGCAGCACTTGACAGATTCAACAGCATTTCAAACTGACCAAATTAACAGTACACAGACAATAATTGACAGATTCAGCAATGCACATATTGAAATTCAATAGATGTAGCTAGGCCTGATTTAAAAGTAAAGCGAGACCATATTTTGCACTTCATCGGTCAATCTGAACAAGCATTTGTACATAGTTATTATTGCAAAATAGATTAGCAGAGGAAGAACTCCATAGAAAATACTCAGAACTACCTTAAGCTAGGAACCACGTCTCCCAAAATGATAAGTACTAGTACATATAGTAGGTATTACTACAAAATACATTAGCAGTAGTTGAACTCCATAGAAATACGCCTAACAACAACTACTAAGAATAGGTAGTAAGTCTTTATAGCAGTTCAAATACTCCAACGAACATTAAGATGTGTTTATCTCAGTCATGAATCCTGTTAATTCGAAGACAGTATTCTAGGGTGAACACCGACGGTTTACGAGCGACCAGGTGCGACATCGGCACCGGCAAGAGCCACTGCAGCTCATCGAATGGGATTTCGTCGGGCAATGCGGTGCTCTCCGACATGCATAGCCTGGAATTTTTTATCCTTCTCCCCTCAATCACAGTCGACGACCAAAACTTCACCATGTACCGTGGCGATAAGCATGTCTCCGACCTGACGCATACGACAAATACAACATGTCGCGTTTGGCGCATGTCAAATCGCACCATGAACACAGTACCATCGCCCCCGGATCTGATGATATCTACTGTCCGTAGACCTGTTGCCGGTAGAGGCTTAGAGGAGTACCTGCGTGTTTTGCCATAGCGGAAACTGCGCACCCTCATCGAGGGAGCTTCATAGAGGTGGGAGAGGAGCGCCGCCAACGAGGCGGTGAAAATGCAACCATCCTCCATGTAGTTGCAAGGGCCGTGTGTGCATGCAATCTTGTGGCTGTGGACCTGACGGTAGGCGACCAATGTCCCACAACCGTCGTTGGGGCATCTGCTACCTTTTTCGCTAGTGACTCAGAGGTTCAACTCCTTGGAGCATGCGGCCAGCCAGACGATGCTGGTAGTGTCCATATATATAGCGATCTCGTCGAACACGTCGGCACCGACGTTGCTCCATTCACCGTACCACCGGTTGGGCCCCGAATGCGCCATAATGTCCCGATGGTTTGGGGGCGAGGCGGATCAATCTATGACTGTTGGGAGATTTTGGAGGAGAGGGGTGGTGGCCTGGAAGGACCGATGTTGCGGGCGAGATGGCGAGGAAAATGAGTGAAGCGCCCGTTGGATATGATACCAAATACTGCCGGAGACAGGGAAGACGGTATGGCTCTTTGAACAAGGAGTTTTTTGCGTGTTCCTTCGTCAGTCTTCTGCTGTAGGGCACAACTGCATCGAGGAGACTTCAATTATTAGCTAGCTAGTGTAGCATGCCGACGCTGTCTAGTACTACTGTAGTAGCATCGAGGAAACTTTACTAGTAGTAATTAGCTAGCTAGTCTAGCACGCCAACGCAGTCTAGTAGAATGCCATATCATCGCAATATAAAATTTTAATACTCCATAAAGTAGTAATAGGTAAAGGTGAGAAAATAATTATATTTTCGAGCCGCTTCCATAAAGTATCGGGTGTATATTTGGTTCTTGTACTTGTGCATAGAGTACATTGTGATAAAGTCTAGTATCAATAGAATCTCCTACTTCCTCCGTTTCAAAATATAAGATGGTTTAGCTTTTGTGAAAAATGTATCTAGACATCTTTTACTACACACTAAAAGTAGTGTGTAGGTTCGAAGTGACCAACACACTAAAAGTCGTCTAGATACATTCGTTTCACAGAAGTTAAAACATCTTATATTATGGAACAGAGTGAATAGATGCTAGAATGGAAAAGAAGATTCGAGGGTTAGCAATGTTGGAATTTGCTAGTCTTGATACAACGGTTAATGTTGAAAGTTAACCGTACACTATATAGTGGTAAGATAAGATAAGATAAATCTCTAAAAGATATGGTCTCGTCATATCAGCTTAACCAAAGACTAGTGCATGAGGCTATAATCGTTGAAGCTAAGGTTGTTTTCATAGAGTACGACCCTTAAACAAGCATTGAGGTGATTGTTCAAGTGTATAGCATGTGGTCCGTAACATCCTATGTTGATGCTAAAATTTCCATAATTTCTAAAAGAACTCTAGAATCGGATGACTAAAGTGCATTATGCTAAAGGTCCAAAAAATATAGTCAAGTTCATACGAGTAAATAAACATAGTACCAATACAAGGACATGTTTCAAAAGAGAGGAGACCAACAAGTTGAAAGCCGATAACTTTAGACAACCAAACAAAATAAACAGTTCAACATGGTCCAGAACTATTTCTCTAATTGTAGTACCAACTATTACATGCGGATTGCATTAGTACGTACTGTGACAACATGTCTTGTTTCTTAGTTAAGCATGAGGCCGGTTCCAATTGACGGCGTTCGCGAAGGTTGGTTTCACCATTCCTGTCCAGAAGCGAGGGTTACTAATTCCCTCAAGAACATTGATTTCAGAAGTAACACCGCAATCTTTACCACTAAGACTGAAGCGGCATAATTCAGGCTACGCCTCTTTAGAAAGCCATGCTGCAGTTGGTAAGATGTAGACACAGTTATTTCTCGTCAGATAACCTGAGGTAAGATCTGCACCGCCTACGTGCATGATAATCAGATAGTTCACTCCAAGGAAAGGATAATATGATCCAAGGTCAGCAATCCTTTCCCATGGATTAGCTTGATAAACCTGGCTAGTGTTCATTAAGAACACCAAGTAGGCAAACCCGGAAGTATAAGTGGAGATAGTGCGACCGCAGTGTACAACATGAGGATGGGCAGCACTAGTACGATGGCGGCAATGACAAGTAAGACAGCTGGGATCATAAGAAGGGCCAAGCGTATATATATGAAGAAGTCTAGAACCATCTGCAGATCTTGCTAACCACCAAAAACTAAAAAATTAGTCGTGCTCGTCACCAATAGCATTAAGAAATGAATCCACCAACTCATCCGCGGTAGCTAGTCGCGCCAATACCAGCGCAGGACCTTGAGGTAGCAGAGTGCGTTAACTTATGATTCCGACAACATGATATAGTGAATGCTACTGAAAAATTTCCTTCCAATTGAACTGCATGCAAAGTAGCTTGAACATAGGAAAAACAACTACGGCCTAGAATAGTACAAAGGAAATAAAGCATTATATAATAGGGACATTTCCTAGAAAACGTACTCATCTTTTTTTTGAACAAGACGGGCAATTTTTGGCTTGTTTTGTCTAAGAAAGGTAAAGAGAATTGAACGGTTCATTTGCAGGGAACTTGCCGAAAACCCGGGCAAATGCAGAAAACATAGGATATGAAAGACATAGGATTTTACATTTGCATGTCCATTTATACTCCTGTAAGATTACAGTGTGTTGGATTACATTGCATGGAAAAACCATTGGATGGATTCTTTTCAGGAGCTTCAAGTATATCTTAAATTCCTATCGAGTGAATTAAAATACATCTAGAAAAATCTACTGTGCATAATTCAATCCGATGAATCGAACGACTACTATAAGAAAAAATCCTACAAAAAAACTATGATTCGTACAGTTCATAGAGTTTAAAATAACTACTCGTATTTTCATTTAAACGAAACACTTCTTATGTCAATTTAGTACAATAGCTTGGGCACATGAGTAATTAAGCCAGTACACTACATATGAAGGAATAATTACCAGGATGTAGAGGATCCCAAACATGAACATTGCCATACAGAGCTGTGGCGAACACAAGTCCGTCGTGGGTAATTCCATCATTGTAACTATAAGGGCTTAGGGTGTGGTTAAGAGGAAGTGGAATAAATATCCATCCATCATCACCGCCCTGAAGGATGGCAATTCTGACATTGAAGACTACAACAAGCGAGAAATCTTTATATCTCCCAGCAGCTGTGGGAACTTGGCAAATAGAATCTTCTGCATTACAGCTGGAAGATTATTATCCAACAAGAATGTGATTGGCTGGTCGGTTGCTTGCAATGACAATGCTAGAAGAGGAATCTTGCGATGAGTGTACATGTTGCAAAGCTCCAACTTGCCTCTGAATCCAGTCGTGGCAATCTAATCTCCATTGGCGCCTACCCAATGCTAAGAAGTATAGCCTGGTACCATAGCATCAGAGGAGAACCTGTCCAGCAGCAACAACTTGCACGGGAGGCTATCAATTTTGAAGTAATGCAAGAAATATAGCGGTCCCTTCGACAGGGGGAATGAAGAATAGATGGGAGGCCAAATGGCATTGAAGCATCCAGAGTTGCACTAGCTTTCACAGATTCAAGAAAAGTTTGGTCGAACTGATTAGGCCGGCGGTAGTGATGACATCGCATCGGATTATGAGTTCTTCAAAGGGGCCTTCGGTAAACATGTCGTGAAAATGCTTCGAATAATGCTCACTGTTCTTACTCGCTGACGTCATCGCAAGGCAGTGTCTGTATTTCATTGATTGGTGTTTAAGAAGAGATGGGGAATCAACGGTGGCAACTGCCTGAACGAGACGAGAAAGAGAATCCCAAAGCGGCATATGGCGGCAGTAGCGGCGCATGGTGCGGAAGGGGAAGATGCTGGGAAGAGAAGGGGAAGATGCCTTACAGGGGGCGAGGGAATAGGCAAGGGGGGAAAGCTAGATTAGTCAACAGAGCATGCGCTCCTCAGCTGCATTTCGAGGAGACAGTGACCCGCTGACTCCCTACTCCCTAGTACCGGTAGATGTCTAGACGGTCGGAGTAGTTAATTTGGAGGATACTATGACCGGGCTGACTCTACTAGATGCCTAGGGTACGGGTTGTACTGGAGTACTAATTTGGGAATCCGAGCTCTGTATTTTTATTTTACTTGCATGGACGAGCTTTGTTTTTCTTTTTTCACAGAACGAGATCTGTATTAGGGCATCCACTATGTTGTCCATAAGAAAAAAGTAGTCCTTATGGATGACCACATACATAGTAGAGCTTCACCTAAGCTTGTGGCTTGTCCATAAGCAATATAAAATTATTTACTCTCTCCTCTCTCTCTTGCATGTGTATACTTTTTGCAAACATATGGGTCCCGGCTTATAGATAAGTTGACTTTATTATAGCTACTTCCACAAGCTGTGTCGGACCCACCTTATGACAAAAGTTCACCTTAGGGCATCCACTATGTTGTCCATAAGCGTGTCCACAAGCAAAAAGTAGTCCTTATGGATGACAACATACATAGTAGAGCTTCACCTTATGGAAATTTTCTTAAGGGTGACCCATAAGCTTGTGGCTTGTCCAAGGGCACCCACAATGTTGCCATTGCCAAATCTGACATAAAGGTAAATTTGGCTTTGGTATAAAATATAGCAAGAGCTCCACAATGTACTAGTTCCAAATATTTATAACGTGGCTCCCACCATCTAGCTAAAACAACACATGAAGCAAATATGGAACTACCCTCACAGTGTAGGGAACTAGTTCCAAAAGCCAAAAAGCAAATTTGGCATCGGAGCAACTATACTTGCTCCGGTTCCCAGTTTTCTCTCATTTGGAACCACCTCCACAGTGTAGGGAACTAGTTCCAAAAGCCAAAACGCAAATATGGAACCACTTTTGGCTACACATTGTGGGTGTAAGCAATTTACAATTATCTACTCTCTCCTCTCTCCTTCTCTTGCATGTGTGTACCTTTTGCAGACATATGGGTCCTAGCTTATAGATAAGTTGACTGTATACATTATAGCTACTTCCACAAGCTGTGTGGGATCCACCTTATGGCAAAAGTTCACCTTATACAAAGGTGAGGTGATGCCCTAAGCTTATGGATCACCCTTAAGCTTTTTGGCTTGTGGATAAGCTCCACTATTCATATGGATAGCTCTTAAGGTGTACCTCTTAGCTTATGGTGTGGTTTTTTCATACATAGTGGTAATGAAGCTGTAGTTAGATTTTACAGAAAGAACCAAAGAAAACAAGGAGACACAACCAGGTCGCACAAAATTACAACAAGCACCATGCAAGGATTCGTCAAAACACAGTCCAGTCCCTGTAAGAACGAGCTATGTATTTGCTTTGTCAATTCTATGCCCATGGAAAGCTAGTTTGGCAAGGAGCTAAACTTTTTGTCCCACACCTTGTAAATTAGTCTCACAGCTTGTAAATGGGCAAAACTAGCCCCACACCTTGCACCACGGACGCAGTTTAGTTTATTTCAAACGGATTGAATGGAATTTGAATGAACTGAGCGAATTTGACCACGTTGAGTTGTCCTTACATGGCAGTTTTGCAGGTTAGTCCATACTAGTAAGTTGCACCTGCCTTGCATGTCAGACTCAGATAATAGAAGTATGACATATCATCACTATGAAATTATAATACTCCCTTCGGCCCATATTATTGTTCTCAACTTTATCTAGATTCGGATGTACCTAGTTAATAATTTTGACTAGATTCATCCGAATCTAGACAAAGTTGAACATTAATATGGACCAGAGGGAGTAGGTAAAGCTCGGAAAAATAATTATACTTCTGAGCCAGATCCATAAAGTATTGGGTGTATATCTGGTTCTTGTGGTTTATATAATGTATATTTCAACCTTTATTAGCTACTTTCGTAACATGTATTTGAGGTTTGTGCATAAATTTTATTGTGCTAAACACTATCAATAGAATCTTCTAGATCCCATAATGGAAAAGAAGATACAACCGCTAGCAATGTTGGGACTTGACAATCTTGATTCAACTACCAGTGTTCAAAGTTCTTCATACACCATATAGTTGTAAGATATAAGATAAGATAAGAAACGCGAGGCGAGGGTAATTTATGGGCCCACACAAGGCATCGTTGTTTATACAAAATCCCATGTACTGAAGCTAAAATCCTAGGAATTTGACATGATATGCAAACATCATATGTCCATGAGCGCATCCAATGTACTTCTTAATCACTACAAGAAAAGTTGGCTTTTACAACGCAAGATTTCGTGGTTGAAGGCCCGTTTTCGTGGCTAAAAAGTCTTCTACAATAGATGCCCTTCGTGGTAGAAGCTCCGTCACAAAAGAATCTACCATGGTTTATTTCCTGACCGTGGGGAATCGTAACCTTAAGCCACGGAAACTTGTTCCATCGTAGATCTATTTGCCAGCCGCGTTGACTGCTGACGTCATGTAAAGTGCCATGTGGCAACCACTGTTAGCAGCCAGTTACCGCCATTAACGGTCATAGAAACCATGGTAGAAGCCAGGCCCAGCCAAGGCTTGCTAAATACTAACTGGTCGGCCCATTAGGGAAGCCCAATAAGAAGATGGCATGTTACTGTTTTGTCCAGCACTGTTTGAAATGGGCCCAAAGTTGCAGCCAGCAGTGGCCCACAAACTTTCAGGCCCAATTATGTTTCGTCCTAAAGAAGGCCCATGATGGTCCAACACTGTCCGGCCCATTAGCAGTCTGCACCAAGTCGCTCCTGTACATTTAAGGGATGCGGGCAGCCCATCACTGTTTATCGCTGCCCATCATGGGGCGGCTACTGACGGCCGTTCTCTGAGATGGCCCGTGACTGTTCCGGCCTGTTACTGTCCTGACCTTTCACTATTCCAGGCTTTAGCTGTTCAGGCCCACAAGTGGCCCTTTACTGTTCTAGTCTCGTAAATGTGTCGGCCTATTACTGCCCTTGATTGGAAATTTCTCGGGCTGTTATTGTTCTGGCTTGTCACTATTCTAGCCTTTCATTATTGCAGCCATTAACTGTTGAGACCGTCTACTATTTTGGCATGTTACTGTTCTAGGATTTCATGGTTTCCTGCCTGTTACTTTGATGGGTTGTTTCTGTTACGACCTACTACTTTTATGGCCTGCTACTATTAAGGCCTGTTACTGTTATGGCATGTTACTATTATGACATGTTACTCTTACGGCCTATTACCGTTATGGCCTGTTACTGGTACATCCAATTACCACTTGTAGGTCGGCCCATTATGTTTACGGCCTTTTACAGTTTTGGCCTTTTCTGAAGCCCGTGCCAATATCATAAAGCGTCTATATAATCCAACATTTTTTACTGTTCATCATTGGCCAAATACACGATAGGCCAATAACAAAGCACGATATTGTTCCCTAATCAACCTGCCTGGCATAGTTACCGTAATGACTACTGCAATGTATGGATGGCGTCAACTAAATGCATACATAGCCTACGCAAGTTCTCTAGATATTACATCAGCTGAAAACTTCTTAAAATTATTACATATTATCAACTCAAGGGAAAGAAAAATCGGCATTTCAGTTGACAATCAAGTTGATAGCCGAGTTCTCAATTTGCTTTCTCAATTGATCACCTGGATCTTCCTTTGAGTGTGACAGCTACATTAGAGGAGACATGATCTTGCAGCCCCCTCTTTGGTGGCGATAGCAATAATTGCACCCTAAAACTAAGTAATAACAAGTTAATACATCAAACAAGACAAACTACTCATTTGACTAATATGACATGAGCTATGATCTGGAGTTTACAACTGGTCAATGGTTCAATTATTGACCAACACGTCAAACAAACAGGACACGCAAGCATGCATTAAAAAAGTGTGCCTACTATGAAATGAGCAATCAAAAAATGTGTGTGTGGCTTAGAATTTCAGCAAAAATAAACTAGTCAGGTCATTTCAACAAATATGTATGGAAGCAGTTCTATACCCTAAAATGCAAGAGATGATGGGTGACTCGGATTTTGCACTAAGACACAAAATGGCATGCAGTTACTGTCATAGCGAAGAATGAACCAGATAGAAATTATAACCGCATCATACGAGAACTTATAGAGCAGGAATGCAAACCACGAATGAACTATATATTATAGAGGATAGTTATGTTGTGTATTAGGACAAACCAGACCCATAACTAGATGCGAGATATAATGGAGTCGCTTGTGAACCTGTAGAATAGGGCAAACAAGCATTAGAAAAGTGTGTCTATAATGAAATGAGCAATCAAACAAAGTGTTTCTTAGAATTTCAGCAAATATAAATAAGCGAGGTCATTTCAGCAAATATATATGGAAGCAGTGTCATCTCCTGGAATGCATAGTCGTTGGGTGACTCAGAATTTGCGGTGAGCTACCATAGCTAAGAATCAATTAGATACAAATTATAATGGCATCATAAGAGAGCTTCTAGAGCAGAATGCAAACCACGAGTGAACTACATAGTAGAGGACAGTTATGCCGTTGTCAGTACGAACTAGCACAAGATAAGGAATTAATGGCATCCCTTGTGAACCTGTAGAATAGGCTATACAAACCAAAATGTTCAATGTTCCATTTTGAGCTATATGCAAAAAAAGGAAATAGTTAGTGATGTAGCTTTTGAAGAAGCAGATGGAAACAACAAAATTATAATCGAATTAGTTCGAAGAGTTCAAACGGCTACTACAGGATAGCAGAATGATGCCAAGGAGGAAATAATAGCAGGAACTGATCTCAGGACGAACCAGATAGATTCAGCAACTTTAGAGCAGTGAATCCACACTAATTTATTCCGCTAACTTCATATTTTGTAAGAATTACACGGTAGCAGGCAATTACTGTTGTATGGAGTAGCTAAGAACATGTGTATGACAAAATAACAGACATGTACATGACTTGAAATTTGTAGAGCAGCGAATGCAAACCAACATGTCTAATGACCTTGTATGTACTAGCACGAAGAATAGGCATGCCCACTGACTTGTATGTATGAGCACGATGGCAAAAATGCAGTTTACTACGACAGGCTTGAACCTGCTATACTGCTACAAAAACGGGTTGGAGATTTGGTTAACCTTGGTCGGAGAAGCGTCTAAGCATCATTGGTACAGTGCGGGTGACTCCTAGGTCACCGAGAGTGATGCGGTTGCGGTGGCTGTTGCCATCGGGGAAGCAGATATTGGGAGGTCGATGCCGGCTTGAGCGCGGTGGACGAGAGCGTCGCTGAGGCAGATCCAGTGTAGTGAACAACGACGGCCGAGCAGCTGGTCTAGAGCAGTTTACATGGAACTCCCTGAACTAGATCACGTCCGGTGTACACCGGTGAAGCGGATGCGGTACGGTTGGGTAGCTTTCGGCCCCAAGAAGCAGAGCTTGGGCGGTCGATGACGCCATCAGTATGGTGAACGACACCGCAACTCCGGTGCAGTGGCAGAGAGACCCGGTGAACCAAATCCTGTGGGTGAGCATCGGTGAAGCGGCTCCATGGCGGTGCACGAGACTGCAGCTCAAGCGGCTCCGGTCGCCGTGGAATTGTTGCCGCCCGGTGCGCGTGGTGGTCGTGGAGGTGAGGGCGTGGGAGAGAGGGGCTGGGATTTTTGGAAGGACCAGCGGGAAAATCTGGGCAAATCCGATCTAAGGAGGTGAATAGAAACATAAATTACGATCGTGCCCCCAAGCTACCGAATTTAGCTTGCCCATAGGGTGTCAGAACAATGGGTAGAATCGGAATTTTGAAGTCAAAAGTTTTTGAAACTGAGGGGTTGGAAATGCTTCAAGATTGGTGTGTGCCTTTTCCGCTTGATTAAGATATTGAATTTGGCGACCGTCCATCTAATAATAATATAAAAAATGGTACTGCCCCGGTGGGATATTTTGCCTCAAAGATTTTGAAACTGAGGGGCGTGAAATGCTTCAAAGTCAGTGTATGGTTTAGCCGCTCAATTGAGATTTTTAATTTGACAAGCACCCATCTGATAATAATACAAAAATGGTACTGCCCCGGTGGGAGATTTTGCCTCAAAGTTTTGGAAATGGAGGGGCGGGAAATGCTTCAAAGTTAGTGCGTGGTTTTGTCGCTCTATTGAGATTTTGAATTTGACTAGCGCCCATCTTCTGATAATAATACAAAAATGGTACTCCTCCGGTGGGAGATTGTGCCTCAGCGGAGGGGCGGGCAATGCTTGAAAGTGGGTGTGCGATTTTGCCAGTCGATTGAGATTTTGAATTTGGCTCACATCCATCTAATAATAATAATATAAAAATGGTACTCCCTAGGTGGGAGATTTTGGCTCAAAGTTTTTGAAACGGTTTGGCGGGAAATGCTTCGAAGTCGGTGTGTGTGATTTTGCAACTCAATTGAGATTTTGAATTTTGCTAGCATCCATGTAGTACTAGTAGTAGTAGTAGTAAAAAAGGTGGTAGAACGTATGGCTATATGGTCAGGAATTCACGGACGAGAGTCACATCAACTGATCATCTATATAATCATACTTGAGGTACTCCCTGTGTTCGGTATTACTAGGCCGGAGTAGTACTAGTTTGGAGAATTAACTTCACCTACTCACTTTATAGCTAGTTATTGCATGCAGTAGTAATCCTAAAATCCAGCCAATACACGTGGCCACCGCATCTAATTGAAAATATGCAAGCCAATGGATGCACTCCTGTTTTAGCAACATGATCGGCCATGAGCATTACACGTTGTGGTGGTTCATTTTTACGGTCAACTAGAGTAATTGAGCAAAACTAGGAGCATTAATTGGTCCTCCGGCCTAGCAATTGAAGTTGTAAAATAATTAAGAGGTATATACACCTTTAGTCCCACATCTTGCACCGCGAGAGCGTTTTAGTCCCACATATTGAAAAATGAGAAATACTAGTACCACAACTTATATCTCGAGAGCATTTTAGTCCAATTTAAGCGAATTTTAGTGAATTTCACTTAATTTATCCACAAATGACGTTGATTTTTTTAAAATGACCCCTCTATATTTTTCTATGTCATTTATGTCCCTATGCGGACTGATAAGTGGGCCACCTGTTAGTAGACATACAAATAAAATAGTTAAATCTCTAAGAGGAGAATGGATTTGAACTTAACACTTTTGTACAACGACACACACACCCACAAGCCACTATGCCGGTACATGACCGCGACTACTCATGTTAGACGAGGAGTACTTGAGATGATGTAATTATGCCAGATGAGGAGTTCTTGGGGGAAGGAATTATTTATACAATAAAAAATCTCATATGAACACAAAAATGCTCACGTCTATGTTGGCACGGTCCATAATATCAATTGTATAGCTTTGTCGTTAACCTAATAGCTAGCTGCAGTGTCTAGAATAAACTTGAGTTTTTTCTTATTCACAAAAATGAAAAGGAATAAAGTTGAGTTGTTATTGTAGCCTAGAACACAAATTATTTTGAATTGAGAATTTGGATCTTGTTTTAGATTTTTTCACATCTTCGGAACACATATTTTTGAATATCCAAAATAAAGAACACATCAGGCGCTCTTCAATTAATCACTTCTATGTGCATGTTGTAGTGGCACGGTTGATTTCTTCAGTAGCGCAGGTAATCAGTTCGATACCCTACAATGCATTGGTAGTTTTTCTTATTTGTTTTTCTTATTCAGATCCTCCTGTTAAGTCATACCAAGGTCACAACTAGCAGGCTAAAAATACACACGGGTCATTTTGCAAAAATTATGATGCCACATGTCACTTCCAGAATCAATTACGATGAATTCGAACAAAATCACAGAAATTCGATTGAATTGGACTAAAATGTTCATGGTTACAAGTTGTGGGACTATTGTTGCTAACTCTGCAAGATGTGGGACTAAAACGCTCCCGTGGTGCAAGTTGTGGGACTAAAAACGTATATACCTCAATAATTAACGACCATTCTATTGAAAGAACATGAGGTTTTTAGCTCCACGGAGCATACACCCCATACGGTCACACGGTGAGCATCCAAGGGCACAACCAAAAAGAGAAATTGAAAAATGGAAAATGCCATGCAAAAAATGGAAAATGCCTTGTGTTTGCGTGTGCCGTGAGGGACCAAGGAGCGCATGTTTTTTCTTAAATTTTGGGATAATTAAATACAATGAGGTTATGATACTACTACTACCAGTATCATCCTACACCTACACACTCGCGTGCTCCCAGGAGTCGTACACTGGTGTGCACAACCGTTGTACCATAATTAGTGCGCGTGCTCATGCTAGTTTGATGAAACGCGCTTGCGGTTTCTATGTGCATGCCATCGTCTCGTTTCCACACGATTTGTTTGGCTTTCCCAGGCCTTTGTTTAAATGTGTGTCCCTGGAACCGATTCATGTGCCAGTCGGTGGGACCGAGACTACACGAACGCCATCATCCATGGCCGACAAGAAGCAGGAGCACTCACCATGGGCTGGTCTCCCTGAGGGACTCGTCGAGAAGATAGGTGACATCTTCCTTTCGACGGATGACTTCGACTACTACGCCACCTTTCGGGGAGTCTACAGTGCCTGGCATGGCTTCACGGAGGAGCGCTTTATGCCAGCCAACTGGATTGTTCTAGAGCACCAGTTGTCGAAGGAGTACCGGGTAGACGACACCGCCATCTCATTGTTGAACGTGAGAACTGGCCGCCACCTTGAGAAGAAGATTATTCGG
The DNA here is from genome assembly GCA_910589775.1 of Avena eriantha. Lineage (NCBI taxonomy): Eukaryota > Viridiplantae > Streptophyta > Magnoliopsida > Poales > Poaceae > Avena > Avena eriantha. The sequence goes on from OU342741.1 coordinate 93,359,405, forward strand.
GTCATTCGCATGTGCTTTCTTTATATTCATCTGTATATATGCGATCCTTTTTTTGCATTCACATCCTATACTATCTGTTTTTCAAGTTCTATTTCTTCGTCCACTTGTTGCCCAGGATGTTTCTCCATGGTTTACCTTGATTGAATTTCAGTATGTTTAACTTGACTGAATCTCTGTTTCTCCTCCCTCTCTCTGGAAGGTACTTTTATGTCGGTAGCACAACCGGCGGCCTGCTTGGATAGAGGATGCAGCCGTACAAGACCCGGTTGTACAACCCCTTCTCGGGTGCTATCAAGCGCCTGATGGCAGAGATACCGACCGAGCGGGTGGCTTATGTCGCTGTGACGATGTTCCCGTTGTTGATGGTGTTTACATCAAACCATCAGAACACCACCATTCTGTGGGAGGATGAGAGAACGGAGGAAGGGAGTCACCCAGTCTTTGGTGAATGGTGGTACTCACCGTATGACTTCGCGGAACTCCGGACCATGACTTCTTACGCCGGTGATGTTTTTGTCGTAGACAGATACGGGTCTGTCCTCTCGACTATGTGTGATGCTGCTCATGGAGATGTCTAGCTGCAGCGCTCCGCACGAACCCTAGAGATGCATCCCACCATTGCAGGCCCTATTCCGGGTTGCCAGTTCCCAGAGAATCATGTTTACCTCGTCGAGTCCGACGGGGAGTTGCTGTTAGTTGTGAGTGGACCGGTCTATGGCGGCAGGCCGATTGTATACCGGGTTGATACCCATAACCATGTCCTTTAGCCGGTCAGAGGCATCATAAGTCATGCTCTCTTCGTTGCTGACAATCGGTGCATCTGCATTCATAGCGCTAGGGTACCCACGGTGCAGGCCGGCAGCATATACTATGCGGACCTATCCAAGATTAGATCTTATAGCTTTGAGGCTCTTGAGTGGGAAGAGGAGCCAAGTGTTGTATATGGGTATGAAGTAGGAGGATTATAGAATCAATGACCATCCTTTCGAACTCGATCGATTGTTGGCGGAGTATTGCAGAATCGTCGAGCATTTTGAGCTGTAGATGGTGCCACCTTATGGCGAGGATGGTACCACCCACTACGATTCGTATGACGGCTATCCATAAGATTGATGGATTGTGTGGGTCTTCTCCTGATGTATTCTCTTCAGGTCAGCTCTTTATGTGTTCACTTTGTTGAGTGAATGTCTATGAATTTTATAATTTCTATGGTGCTCGTGTGATAGAATGAACGTTCTCCCTGTTCCGGTAGATTGTGTGTTGTACCTCTTACAATTTCACTATTTTTCATGTGTGTAGTTATTCTGATAGATGCTCAGTTTGTAACAATCCTCAAACAACTTACAACTGCAAATTACAGTAGATTATTACAATCCTCAATAAACTTGATAGTAATAAAATGAAGCATAAAAGTTGCATCAGAGTCTAGACAACTAAAAAAACACCATAACTGGTGTTACAGAAAAGGTCTCTACGGAGCTTGCATCCCGAGACACGTAACAACTAGCTTCACATGAGAGCTGCAGATGAGATTATTAAGTATGTTCTGCGTTAAAGCTTGCCTCTTTTTCAATTCATATAAGTCTTTGCATGCTATGGTGATTACTGAATCTATTTTGTTGGATTCTTTCTTAACAATATCATGGGCATCTTGGAGGGCATCCTCAAATAATCTTTTGGCTAAAAAAAGAGGATCAGTTGAAGCGGTGTGCCATTGATGTCTATGCACTTCTATTCTTGTAGACAGTTGTTGGGCCTCCAAGTGCAGACGTTTGTAGAACAACAACAAGTTTCCCTTAAGTGGATTACCCAAGGTTTATCAAACTTAGGGAGGAACTGGTCAAAGGTATCCCTCTCAAGCAACCCTAGAATCAAGATACAAGAAGTCTCTAGGTGCAAACTGAAATAAAGATGGAAGAGACTAAAGGAAAACTGAAATAAAGATGGAAGCAAGCAAACATGTAACAAATCTAGTTGCAAATGGTGTTTCAATGCTTAGAAACAAGGCCTAGAGATCATACTTTCACTAGTGAACACTCTCATATAAATATCTTCTCTTTATGATACTACTTTGAACTACTCTCCGGTTGGACACTCTAATCCATGGTAGGGCTATAACAGCACTCCTCAAAGTCCGCTTTCTCGATCTGGATAACCCCACACTGTCACCTTGAGTGCTAGATGGTTCCAAAAAACACCACCATTTCATAGAGACATCCAACTCCAAATATAACTCATAACAAGTATTTGTAATCTCTAGCCTAAGTGCCAGCATGGTGTGCACGCTGTCACTTTCGCACACATGGGGAGAGCAGAGATCTATTAAAGGACTTGAGTAGCAAGGTAGACCTACTTGATTACAACGCTCATGATCACAATAAGATCACGCATAGAGAGAGAGATGAACACATAGCTACCGGTAGAGCCCTTAGCCTCGAGGAAGAACTACTCCCTCATCATCATGGGAATCAGCAATGGCGATGGAGATGGTGGTGGAGGTTGATGGAGATGTCTACGGGGGCACTTCCCCGTCCCGACAGGGTGCCGGAACAAAGACTTTCTGTCCCCCAAATCTCCCCTTTGGTGGCGGTGGCGCTGCGGAACTTTTCATGGATGGAGGCTCCCTGTTTTAGGGTTTTCTCATCAGAGGCTTCTTATAGGCGAAAGGGGAGGTCGAGGGGGTGCTGGAGGGGCCCACACCACCCCTGGCGCGGCCTGGCCTGGCCCGTGCCACCAGGTGGTGTGGCCAGCCCCTGGCCCCTCTCCGTCTCGTCTTCTGGCTCTATGAGTCTTCCGGTAAAATATCGACTTTGGCTTTTGTCCGGTCCAATTCCGAGAATATTTATTTTCTAGCTTTTCTGGAACCAAAAACAGAAGAAAACATGCAATGGCACTGTGGCATCTTGTTAATAGGTTAGTTCTAGAAAATGTGTAAAAGTACTCAAAAGTGTCGACAAAACATAAGAAAGTAGATATAAAACAAGCATGGAACATCAAAAATTATAGATACATTTGCAACGTATCAGCCATGAGCAATAGGTATTGTCACTATTGCTGTGTGAAACAAAATCTAAACATGGAGAAGCGGGTCGTTGTTCGGCATTTAGAGGGTCATTTTCAGCCTGAAACAAACACAAAACAAGTTATAACAGCATTACCATGTAGTCACACCACCATGAATATTAAATGTGTCAATGCGATAATATATAAGGAAGGAAGCAATTAATAGTGGTGGCTCATACATCTATTTCTTCTTGAATAAGTGGACCAGCTAGCACCATGGAGCGATGCGAGCATGTGCTGCTTTGTGAAATGACTGCTCAACTTGAAGATGGCTGAGACCAAGACAAAACAAGTTACTTAAACAACATACTTGGGAAACAAACTACAAGTTCAGTTTGAATAACAATGCGAGCAATCAACCAAAGTACCTGATGCAGACTGATCAAACTAGAATGTGCAGAACATGAATAAAACGAATATTAAAACTAAGCCATTATGTTTCTCATATATAAACTAGCCAGACACTACACAACGAAATCTGCCACTAATTTAATCATAGACAAAAAAAAGAGTAACTCAGCCAACAAAAACCCATCAATTGTGATCCTCGAATATGCTAGCCAGATACTTTCAGACAAACAATGAATCAAGCAATCGTACATTAAATTATTCATGAATAGCCAGATAATTTCAACGCTTTGGCAGCCTGAGAGCAAAAAATTGAACCATCAAGTACCTCGTATTAAAATAGCCAGTTCATACACAGTAGATACAAGAGTGAGATGGAGTGCACAGAGTTCCTTATGATACATGCGTGGATCTTATCGCTAGTGTGACCTTGTTCTTATTATCATACAACTCAGATGCAATACACTCGACCTCTCCATGTCTAGGAAATTGAACTAAGCACATGGAACTAAAGGAGACCATAGTGGGGCTAAAATGTTTGACGCTAATTTTTGGGAAAAAAATATGAAGACAAGAAAGACAAATGGTAAACTTAAGCAAACAAAAAAATGTGGCAAGGACAGAAATTTGGGTGGGGGGCCTTACGGTAGGTGTTACATGAGATCTATGGTGGCGCGTGTGGATGGGCGGAGTTTGTACTCCATTGTTGCTCCTCTGCATAAAGGTAAGGCCAACTGTAAATACAAACAGGTTCCAACATGATATACGTTGGCATGAAGTGAAACAAACGTGATGGGGTGTTACAAGATTATATGAGCCATTCACTCTAGGATATTGTGTGCAAACTGAGGCTGCTCCTTGCATAATAACAGCAAACAGTTTGAGTCGCAGGTTAAGAGGGATCAAATCGACACTACATAATGGTCAAATAGTATGACGTGTGTAAACGTGTAGTATAGGATAGCAGGAAAATAACACGATGGAAATACTATAGTTGGAAAATCGGCGAATGAGAGATATATTATATAATCATATCTCATGTGGACAGGTATAGCAGAGAATGTAAACACATATGTTAAGTGACTAATAATTCACAAAGAAATAGTATAGTACATAAAAATAGTTCAATGCGTGGAGTTTAAGCGTAACCACAACGGGTTAACTTAGTACATAACATGTGTATATCAAGTAAAGAACCTGTTATTAGTTAGGAAATTTAGCACGAATAGGTGATATGGTCGTAGTGGGTGTCGACGACAGGGAAGCAGATCTTGGGCGGGCAAGTATACGAGCAGAACGCTGGACCACAAGCATCCGTGGAGCAGATCCTAGGCAGTCGATGATGTGCTCAGCGTGCCGAACAAGAGGGTTCGTTGAGTAGATCAGGTGTGCGGGTACGCCGGCTAAAGTGCAGCGAGGATGTTCCAGCCGGTGACATATTTCTGGAGGAGAGAGGGGGATTTAGGTACTGCTAGCACTATATTGGAAAAATTACGAGTGAACTCCCCACCCACCGAATTTAATAGGGGTCAAATGGGAATTTCGAAGTATGTGAAATTTTGGGGCACGAACTGTGTCTGGATACGTGGGATATTTTACCGCTTCATATTGGTTTTGAATTTGTTCATGCCCATGTAATAATATAAATTTGGTAGGCCGTGCCCCCTCTATTTTCAGAAATCCGAGGCCATACTCCCTCAATCCAACACCTCAACTTATCATCCATGGCAGTACTCCCAATGCTCATGATCTCGAAGAAGAATGGATATCATACTTAGGAGTTTCAAAAAATTATGAGATAAATTACATCATGTTGGGAGGATGATGTTAATACAATCATGCAAAATTGCAATTTCCAAGTCATATTCATTTCATGGTCATGTTAGGAGCTATCTTCTCAATAAGTTTTTTTACATACATAGGTGATTCCCTAAGGTCATCCGTAATGTGTAAAAAGGCACACCTTAAGGCCTATGTGGCATCCGCTGATTAAGGTTCACCTTATATAGTATGGAGAAAATAAATTTATCTTTAAGACTAAGGTGCACCTCAAAAGCTTATGGTTTGCCCATAGAAAATAGAAAAATCATTTCCCCTCTCTCCTTATTTCCCATGTGATCGTTTTCAAAAGGGGTTCAAAATTTTCAAGATTCTAAATCTTAGCAAGAAGTTGAACCTATCATCGAAACTCTCGCTGGTTTCTGGTATATTAATTTTGACCCCTCGATGGGTACCTCCAAAAGTTTTTTTCGTAAAACTATCAAAGCAAAACCTACAATTTACTTGTAGTTTCAAATTTCACCTAATTTCCGAGATATCGACATAAAGTTATTCAAATGTGCGAGGTTAGCTAGGAAGCTTGAAAACCCATAAAACATGGGAATCGCAAGTACAACATGTTGTCGATCTACTATATATATATGTCTATCAACTTGGCTTATGGCATCCACATCTAATATTCTTGGACTTCTCTTTACGGAAAAGAACAACTAACCTCGCTCGTCTTCACTCAGAAAACATAGAATTGAATGTTCTTTCCTGGTAGTTGGAGACTCACACCCGCGACACTTCTTACTACTAGAAAATGCACCCATCTACCTCTAAAATGACATTTAATTCAAGAGCTATCTATCGTTCTTACTTGTAGCTCAATTTGACCCAATTTCGTTAAATTGTCAAGATGCAAAATCTTAGCAAGAAGTTGAACCTATCATCAAAACTCTCAATGTTTTCAGATATATTAATTGTGACCCCTCGATGGGTACCTCCAAATTAAAAGCTTTTTCGTAAAAATTACAAAGCAAATCCTACAATTTACTTGTAGTTTCAAATTTGACCTAATTTTGATAAATCGACTTAAAGTCATTAAAATGACAGAGTTAGCTAGGAAGTTTGAAAGCTCATAAAACATGGGAATCGCAAGTACAACATGTTGTCGATAGACTATATATGTCTGTCAACTTGGCTTGTGGCATACACATCCAATATTCTTTGGACTTATCTTTTCAGAAAATAACAACTAGCCTCGCTCGTCTTCTCTCGAAAAATGTAGAATTGAATGTTCTTTCCTGATAGTTGGAAAATCACACTGACGGCATTGTTTACCACAATAAGATGCATCGATCTACCTCTAAAAATACATTTAATTCAAGAGCAATCTATCGCGCTTACTTGTAGCTCAAGTTTGACCTAATTTCGTTAAATTGTCAAGATGCAGAATCTTAGCAAGAAGTTGAACCTATCGTCAAAACTCTCGGTGTTTTATGATATATTGTGACCCCTCGATGGGTACCTCCAAAATATTTTTCGTAAAACTTTCAAAGCAACCTCCAATTTACTTGTAGTTTCAAATTTGACCTAATTTCGATAAATTGACATAAAGTCATTCGGTCAAATGGGTAGAGTTATCTACGAAGTTTGAAAACTCATAAATAAAACATGGGAATCGTTGGTACAATAATACAACATGTTGGTCCACTATATATGTCAGTAAACTTGGCTTCTTGCATTCAGATCCAATATTCTTTGGACATTTCTTTACGGAAAATAACAACCTCGCTTGTCATCACTCGGAAAATAGAGAACATTTGAATGTTCTTTCCTGATATAGTTGGAAAATCACACTGTACCGATGGCACTGTTTACTACAAGAAAATGCACCCATCTACCTCTCTGAAAAGTCATATATTTCAACAACAATCTATCGTGCTTACTTGTAGCTCAAGTTTGACCCAATTTCGTTAAATAGTATCATGCGATGCAAAATCTTAGCAAGAAGTCAAACCTGTTGTCAAAACTCTCGGTTGTTTCTGATACATTGTTGTGACACCCCCCGATCGGTACGATACCTCCAAAAGCTTTTTCGTAAAACTTTTAGAGCGACTTACAATTTAGTTATAGTTCAAGTTTGACCTAATTTTGATAAATCGACATGTAGTCACTAAAATGGGCTGAGTTAATTAGCTAGGGTGTTTGAAAAATCAAAAAGCATATGGGAATTGTAAGTAAAACACATTGGTCCACTTAATATGTCTAAAAGCTTGGCTTATGGCATTGAGATCCATATTCTTTGAGCTTTCTTTAAGGAAAAGAACCATCTCGTCATCACTTGGAGAACTGAGAATTTTCTTTCCTGATAGTTGGAAACTCACACTAACGACATTGTTTACTACAAGAAGATGCACCCATCTACCTCCAAAAATGCATTTAATTCAAGAGCAATCTATCACGCTTACTTGTAGCTCAAGTTTGACCTAATTTCGTTAATCGACAAGAAGTCACTGAAGTGTGCGAAGTTAGCTAGGAAGCTTGAAAAATCCTAGTACTAAAAACTTGGGTATTACGTATAAGAAACTGTGGTCTAGTTTGTTTGGTAATTGGGGCGGTTTCATTTTCTTTTAACTATGGTAGGTCTCGTAGGAGCGAGGTGCTTGAGAGTTAACACGGTCGGTGGAAGTACAAGTTACATCAAGGAACTCCTAAAAATGAAAATTGCACCCAAGTCCATTCATTTAGCACAAGGAACCTGAAACTAAGCAATGAAGTGTGTGTTTTGAGGTTTGCACATACTAGCGTTCATCGTGCTAAAGACTATCAGTAGAATCTTTGTAGATGCCAAGAATGGAAAAGAAGATCCAACGGTTAGCAATGTTGGGATTTGCCGGTCTTGATCCAATGGTCAATGTTTGAAGTTATCCATACACTATAAAGTGCTATGGTATGCTATTTTAAGAGATAAGCAAGATAAAGACAAGATAAGAAGTACAGCGAATGGCCGATCTTTTGAGTAACCTTCCCTCCCGATGTTTGGGAAGCAAGTGAAAATTTCGAAAATCGGAAAAGTTTGAATTTTTTTTGCCGACAAGGACCAAAGTGGTTTCCTTCCTATGTACTCCTTGTCCCTACTCCACACCAACACGGCTGCCGAACACACCACAGACATAGAGCCGCCGTACCAAGGCACACATGTGCAGCACCACGCTGTGGACGAGGGAGAGATCAGCCGGGCCGGTGCACGAGGGGAAAGCGTAGGAGAGAGGGAGGATGGAGGTGAGAGGCAACGAAGGAGAGAGAAAACACACAATTTTTTTTGCGTGCATAGGTCCTAAAATTTACTAGTACTAGTATAGTGTAATACACTGTAAGTCGGAGGAGTACCTCGTGTCAGAAACCCATCATAGCTTTTCTGTGACATGGAACCGCCTTCAACTTCTCTTCGCTGTTGCCCTATTCCCCTGCGAATGTTTTATTCTCTCAGCATGTACATCGCGTGGAAAATGGTGACCATATGCCTAAGCAAAGAAATATACTACTCCTGCATTGTGTAAAAAAGCACACCTTAATAAGGCCTACTATCTGGCATCCGCTAAGGTTCACCTTATACATAGTAGAAAAATGAAGTTATCTTTAAGCCTAAGGTGCACCTCAAGCTTGTGGGTTGCCTATAGAGAATAGAAATATCATTTCCCCTCTCTCCCTATTTCATGTGCTCATCTTCAAAAGGTGTTCAAAATTTTCATGATGCAAAATCTTAGCTAGAAGTCAAATCACTCGTCAAAACTCTCTATGGTTTCTGATATATTAATTAACCGCTCGATGGGTACCTCCAAAAGGCTTTTTCATAAAACTTTCAAAGCAACCTACAATTTATTACTTGTAGTTCAAGTTTGACCTAATTTCATTAAATTCAAGAGCAATCTATCGCACTTAGTTGTAGCTCAAGTTTGACCTAATTTCATTAAACTATTAAGACGCAAAATCTTAGCAAGAAGATGAACATGTCGTTAGAACTATCTTTGGTTTCTGATAGTATATTAATCGACCCCCTTCCCCCGCGCCCCCTCCGATGGGTACCTCTAAGAGCTTTTCTGTAAAACTTCCAAAGAAACCTACACAGTTTATTTGTTGTAGTTCAAATTTTACCTATTATATAGGTTTTGCTTTACCTATTATAATTTTTTATAGTGATAATATGCCAGATGTCTATTAACTGAGTCACATGTGCAGGGCACGTGCAATTTACTAGTACTTATAGTTTCAAATTTGACCTAATTTCGATAAATCGACATAAAGTCATTCTAATGGGGAGAGTTAGCTGGGAAGTTTGAAAACTCATAAAACATGCGAATCGTTGGTACAACATGTTGGTCTAATATATATGTATGTGAACTTGGATTGTGGCATTCAGATCCAATTTTCTTCGGACTTTTCTTTAGGAAAAAGAATAACCTTGCTCGTATTCTTCACTCGGAAAATGTAGAATTGAATGTTCTTTCTTGATAGTTGGAAACTCACACCGATGATACTATTTACTGCAAGAAGATGCACCGATGATCTACCTATGAAAATACATTTATTTCAAGAGGAATCTATGGCGTTTACTTGTAGCTAGCTCAAGTTTGACCTAATTTCGTTAAATTGTCAAGATGCAAAGTCTTAGCAAGAAGTTGAACCTATTGTCGAAACTCTCGCTAGTTTCTGATATATTAATTTTGACCCCTTGATGGGTATGTCCAAAAGCTTTTTCGTAAATCTATCAAAGCAAAACTTACAATTTACTTGTAGTTTCAAATTTGACCTCATTTCTAGATATCAACATAAAGTTATTCAAATGTGCGGGGTTAGCTAGGAAGCTTGAAAACCCATAACACATGGGAATCACAAGTACAACATGTTCTCGATCCACTATACATATATATATATATATGTCTGTCAACTCGGCTTGTGGCATCCACATCCAATATTCTTTGGACTTCTCTTTACGGAAAAGAACAACTAACCTTGCTCGTCTTCACCCAGAAAATGTAGAATTGAATATTCTTTCCTGGTAGTTGGACACTCACACCCATGACACTGCTTACTAGTAGAAAATGCACCCATCTACCTCTGAAATGGCATTTAATTCAAGAGTTATCTATCGCGCTTACTTGTAGCTCAAGTTTGACCTAATTTCGTTAAATTTTCAAGGTGCCAAATCTTAGCAAGAAGTTGAACCTATCATCAAAACTCTCATTGTTTTCAGATATATTAATTGTGACCCCTCGATGGGTACCTCCAAATTAAAAGCTTTTTCGTAAAAATTACAAAGCAAACCTATAATTTACTTGTAGTTTCAAATTTGACCTAATTTTGATAAATCGACTTAAAGTCATTAAAATGGGCAGTGTTAGCTAGGAAGTTTGAAAGCTCGTACAACATGGGAATCGCAAGTACAACATGTTGTTGATCGACTATATATGTTTGTCAACTTGGCTTGTGGCATCCACATCCAATATGCTTTGGACTTCTCTGTACGGAAAATAACAACTAGCCTCGCCCGTCTTCACTCGGAAAATGTAGAATTGAATGTTCTTTCCTCATAGTTGTAAACTCACACTGACGACATTGTTTACTACAACAAGATGCATCGATCTACCTCTGAAAAGACATTTAATTCAAGAGCAATATATCACGCTTACTTGTAGCTCAAGTTTGAGCTAATTTCGTTAAATTATCAATATGCAGAATCTTAGCAAGAAGTTGAACCTAGCGTCAAAACTCTCTGTGTTTTGTGATAAATTAATTGTGACCCCTCGATGGGTACCTCCAAAAGATTTTTCATAAAACTTTCAAAGCAACCTACAATTTACTTGTAGTTTCAAACTTGACCTAATTTCGATAAATCAACATAAAGTCATTTGGTCAAATGGGTAGAGTTAGCTAGGAAGTTTGAAAACTCATAAATAAAACATGGGAATCATTGGTTCAACATGTTGGTCCACTATATATGTCGGTAAACTTGGCTTCTGGCATTCCGATCCAATATTGTTCAGACATTTCTTTATGGAAATGAACAACCTTGCTAGTCATCACTTCGAAAATTGAGAATAATTGAATGTTTTTTCCTGATATAGTTGGAAAATCACACCGAGGACACTGTTTGGATTTGCCGGTCTTGATCCAACGGTTAATGTTCGAAGTTATCCGTACACTATACAGTGGTATGGTATGGTATTGTAAGAGATAAGAAAAGATAAAGATAAGATAATAAGTACTGCGAATGGCCGATCTTTTGAGTAACCTTCCCTCCCGATGTTTGGGAAGCAAGTGGAAATTTTGAAAACCGGAAAAGTTTGAATTTTTTTGCCGCCAAGGACCAAAGTGGTTTCCTTCCTATGTACTCCTCATCCCTACTCCACACCAACACGGCTGCCGAACACGCCAGAGACACGGAGCCGCCGTACCAAGGCAGACGTGCGCAGTACCACACTGTGGACCAGGGAGAGATCAGTCGGGCCAGTGCGCAAGGGGAAAGGGTAGGAGAGAGGGAGGATGGATGGTGAGAGGCAGCGAAGGAGAGAGAAAACACACAATTGGTATTGCATGCATAGGTCCTGAAATTTACTACTAGTCTTGCAGAGTACACCCTGTACTCACCCTTGCTTCGTTGATATTTTTGTAGAAGAGTAAGTGTTCCCCTAAATATGAGTTTGGTACGACATAGATGTCGGCGAGTATCTTAAAATAAAGTGACACAACAACAATAATGATATACCAACAACAACAACAAGACAATGATTATCTTAAAATAAATCATTTGGTTTGGGTCAGTTCAACATCCTTGTACAACCGATAATATGCTCTTATTGTCAAATGGTACACACATACCATGATCAGGGAATATGGTCATCCTTTGACAACAAGCTAGTCATGCCTGTAAGACTAGGAACACTTAGTGCTTATCACTTTACACGTGCTTCTGAGATTCACCTTTGATTCTCCTAATCAAGACACATATGCAGTTGTAGCATAAAGAATAAACTCTAATCATGAACAAAAGGAATATCAAATAATCATATATTACTTGACTATAGGGCATACATTCCCATCACTTGTGGTTCCCATGTTCTCTGTTTTAAGTCTGTTTAACTTTTCTACCTACTCCAAGATATCTTTAATATATCTCGGATAATATATATCATGTTTTGTTTGTATTTGATATAGTATGCTTCAAATTCTTTGTTTACACCTACTTCATACAACATATAGGTGATGTACACTTTCTTCCATAAAGTGCTTCTAATGGTGGCGTTTTTATACTACTTTGATAACTATTGTTGTAGGAAAACTCTGCTAATGGTAGATATTCATTCCACGATCCTACAAATCTAAAGCACATGTTCTTAGCATATCTTCAAGAACTTGGTTAGTTATCTCGGTTCTTCCTCCGGTTTGAGGGTGATATGTGGCACTAAAATCTAATTTGTGTTCCTAAGGCTTGTTGTAAGTGTCTCCAAAATGTTGAAGTGAATACATATCCTCGATCTAATACTATCTTCTTTGATGCTCCATGTTTACTGATAATTTCCTTAACATATATTTGGGATAGTTTATTGATGTCTACGCATGCTTCTATTCTTGTAGACAGTGTTGGGCCTCCAAGTGCAGAGGTTTGTAGAACAGCAGCAAGTTTCCCTTAAGTGGATCACCCAAGGTTTATCGAACTCAGGGAGGAAGTGGTCAAAGGTATCCCTCTGAAGCAACCCTGCAATCAAGATACAAGAAGTATCTTGTGTCCCCAAAACACCTAATACACTTGTCAGGTGTATAGGTGCACTAGTTCGGCAAAGAGATGGTGAAATACAAGTAATATGGATGATTATAAGTGGTAATTGTAATCTGAAATAAGAGTGGAAGCAAGCAAACATGTAACATAACTGATTGTGAACGGTGTTTCAATGCTTAGAAACAAGGCCTAGGGATCATACTTTCACTAGTGGACACTCTCATATAAATATCTTCTCTTCATGATGTTATCCTGAACTACTCTCCGGTTGGACGATGTAGGGGTATAACAACACACCTTAAAGTTCGTATTCCCCATCTAGATAACCCCTCACTATCACCTTGAGCGCTAGATGGTTCCAACAAACACCACAATCTCATAGAGACATCCAACTCAAATTATACTCATGATAAGTATTTATGTAACCTTAGCCAAAGTACCACACGGTGTGCACACTGTCAACTTCACACACGTGGGGATTAGCAGAGATTCATTAAAGCACTTGAGTAGCAGAATAGATCTATAGATTACAAAGCTCATGATCTCAATAAGATCACGCATAGAGAGAGTGATGAACACATAGCTACTTGTATAGCCCTTAGCCTCGAGAGAGATCTACTCCCTCCTCATCATGGGAGTCAGCAACGACAATTGAGATGGCGGTGCAGTCGATGGAGATGGCTCCGGGGGCACTTCCCCGTCCCCGCAGGGTGCCGGAACAGAGACTTCTGTCCCCCGAATCTCCTCTTCGGTGGCAGCAGCGCTGCAGAACTTTTCGTGGAATTATGATCTTGTGTCTACGGTTTTTGTCCCGGGAGGCATATATAGGCGAAGGGGCAAGGAAGGTGGAGGCCGGAGGGGCCCACACTACCCCCTGGCATAGCCTAGCCTGGCCCACGCCACTAGGTGGTGTGGCCAGCCCCTGGCCCCTCTCCGTCTCATCTTCTACCTCCATGAGTCTTCCGGTAAAATATCGACTTTGGCTTTTGTCCGGTCCAATTCCGAGAATATTTTTTTTCCAGCTTTTCTGAAACCAAAAACAGTAGAAAACAGGCAACTGGCACTATGGCATCTTGTTAATAGGTTAGTTCTAGAAAATGCATAAAAATACTCCAAAGTGTGGACAAAACATAAGAAAGTAGATATAAAACAAGCATGGAACATAAAAAATTATAGATACGTTTGCAACGTATCATTTATCACAATTGTATTTGTGATTTACTTCCATAAAATGTGCACTCTTTGTCAATCACTCTAAAATTACCCAACTCATACCCTTATGATTCTTAGTCATGGGAAATCCTTCAAGAAAATCCATTCAGATCTCTTCCCATTTCCGCAGTGGAAATAGGTAACAATTGAAGTTTTCTGTGTGGACTCTGATGTTTGACCTTTACTCTTTGACAAGTATGGAATTCATAACCATACTTTGCTATCTCCCTTTTCATTTTATTCCACAAAATCTTTCCTTTTAGATCCATGTATATCTTGGTACTGCCTGGGTGTATTGAATAAGGTGTTCAGCGTTCTTCTTTCAGTATTATTTCTTTGATTTTAGGAATATCGGGTACATAGATTGTTCCTTCGAACCATAGAGAATTTTGTTCTCCAAGTTCCAACATTAATTTCCTTCCTTCAACAATTATGTTCATTTCTTCTACTAGGAATGCATCTTCTTTTTGTCGGTTTATGATCTCTTCTTTGTATTTGTCATAGCTCTTATATCTTATGTAGTTACCATAGGATTTCCACTCCAAAGTTCCACTTGGACTTGGTTTAGTCCTTTCTATAACTCTTTCGGTAACTTCCTTCCTATCAACATATTGAATGTCACTTTTCTGCTCAACGTGTCTGCTACTACATTGGCTTTTCTAGGTGTATAGTTAATAGCCGGTTCATAGTCTTTGATTAACTTTTACCATCTTATTTTTCTCGTATTCAACTTCTTTGAGTGAAGAAGTACTTGAGACTTTTGTGGTCCATAAATAATTCACACTTAGATACATATAATAAATGTCTCCATCTTTTAAGTGTAAATACCATGACCGTTATCATGTTTGTGGTCCCCGTCAATGCGTCAAAGCTAGACCTCAGCTAGAGTACGGTGGACCTAAGGCACGAATATCATGTCGTGGTGTGTGAGCTGAGTGATGACCATAAGAGTCGTGGTGTTTTGGCCGCCATCTTGTAAGCATCCCAGCCACCACCATCATGATGTTGCATTGTTCTTGATGAAGACCTTCTTATATCATTTTTCAAAATTGGTGTAGTCATTCTCATGTGTGTTACAGTAGATTCAGTGTGCTATAATTCTAAAGGTCATTTGATTAAATGCAAGTTTATTGTTTGCTTACCATTACAAATATTTGCTTCCATTTAGTTTAGTATCAAAATTTGCATGAAATTCTAAATTAATTAATATAGATGTCTGAAGAAATTTTTCACTATGTCACCTAGCATTAGACCCACATGGCAACACCAGGTGGGTCCCATATGGAAGTTCCGAATGGACCCACCTGACCTAATGCCACGTCAAAGCATCTGGACCCACATGAAAGTAGCCACGTCGGCAGGATTGGTCCTGTTTGGAAATTCACATGTCATCATCGTGGGTCCCACATGTAAGATTCCACGTCATCATGGTTGGTCCCACCTGCTAGTAGCCATGTCAACAACATGGTACGGACATGTCAGTAGCCACGTAATCAACAATGACTGGACCTACTACTGGACAATGATGACACATTTGTCATATAATATGCTAGACAATGCCAGATTTTTGTTCATACGGTGAAAGAAAACATCTCTCAAGGATAATCCATCTTAAATGATAGATTAAGAAACGTCACCAAAGATACATTGACAGTGGAAAAAAATTCATTCAATCACTATATAAGAATCCATGATGGAGCCAAAGGAGATATGCCCTAGAGGCAAATAATAAATACTCCCTCTGTTTCAAAATATAAGATATTTTAGCTTTGTGAAAAGAGTGTATCTAGACACATTTTAGTATGTAGGTTCACTATAAACCTACATGAACCTACACACTAAAAGGGTCTAGATACACTCCTTTCACAAAGCTAAAACATCTTATATTTTGAAACGGAGGGAGTAGGTTTATTACCATATCTCGAATTAGTTTATAATAGTTTTATACTATGCTATAACTATATCAAGAGGAAATATTGATACACGTGTGATATGTAAATAAACCAAGTCCCTAGTAGCCTCTATTAAACTAGTTCGTTGGCCACCGATGATCAATGTTTGATCATTGAGCATTTATGCCAATTGACAATGGAGTCAAATCATTGGAGAATGATAGGATGGACATTACCCACATAAGTATTGCAATATGATCAAGTCACATGGTTTATCGTTGTAATAGTTAGAAACTAAGTGACCTTCTCCTTATACCATGCGATCATACTAATCACCGTCACTCACAGCTACTTTGACCACACCAAACATCATGACCGTAACTAGGTGACAATAAAAGTGTGTATTATGTATTCCATAGGAACAGTTGAGGCCTTTGCATGAAGATTGGGATTATTTTTGCCCACGTGACAGGAAGATACACTAGGCCCACTCGGTGAGATTGTATCCAATAGGTTGCAACAATTGACTAGGTCATGGAATACACTATCATGGTAACGAGTTAAGTGGACCTGTCAGTAACGAGATTGGTATAGTGGTACCAAAGATCAAATCTTAGACAAGTCATGTATCAAAGAAACAAAATGATAGGGACATAGATTTTATGGTTTGAAATGATAGAGTTTCATGGAATGCATGGGAGGTAATTATAGACATCCCGGTCCCGCTATTGATCATTGATCAAAGAAAGATCTTGATCATATCTGTGACATTCCTGAACCGTAGGGTAACACACTTCAAGGGTCTAGCGACACTCTGAGATTGTTATGTAAGTGAAGGGATCACTGATGAGAAATAGAGAGCATCAGATCTGTTCTGATAAGGGATTTCTAGAAAAGTTTCGAAGAGGATCCGTGTTTGGAGAAGGAAAGTAGTTGGGTCAAATCCCCGGAGGGAATTAGTCGAGAGGGAAGCCATCCCGGAATGGGCATTCCCTGCTGCCGCAACTGGACCTTGGCCGACCCACAAAGGCAGGCGTGCACGAGCGCCATCGGGCTTGCGGTTGCTGGCGGGACAACACAAGCAGGCCGGGGCTGGCCCATGGAAGGCGAGCACGGCGCGCAGGCGTGCAATGGGCGAGGGCAAGCGGGTCACAGCATGGGGATCTATTAGGCCGCGGCTGGGCCCACCCAGCCAGCCTCTACCGCGCAGGCTGCTAGGCCGCTGGCTGGTATGGCGCGCGGAGAGGCCCACCTGGCCGATGGCTGCTCCCCTTCTCCTCCTTTTTCCTTTAGTCCCACACCGGGAATTTAGGGGTGGGAGTCCTCCTTTTCGCCTATATAAAGAGGTGTATATTTGTGGGAAAAAGAACACACAAGAAAAACACAAAAAAAAAAGGGATTTCCTAAGGCATTTTTCCTTAGGGAATTTCCCCTTCTCTCTCTCTCGTTGCCTTCTGCGATGACGTGGTCCCTTGAAGGACTGTACACGCAGGAGTCGACACCATTGGCACACCGTCACGTTGTTGAATTCTAGTTCCAAAGGGTCTACTTCCGCATCCCGGCTGGATCATGGATAACGGGAGTCGTCGTCGGACACCGCGCGTGTGCAATACCTCGGGGGCGCTGCCACTTGTGTCACTGGAGTTGTCGTGAAAGGACCAGGAGGTGACGTGTGAGGAGTTTCACGACCTTGAGGTTGGTCAAGTTTGACTACATCATCCACATTCCCCGTGGGATGGTAACCTCTTTATGTCTATAAGGGTATGTAACCGAAACACTATCCCCGTTACTACATTAACTAATAGATAGATGTTGGGCATATGGGTTGTTGTACCATAGATTTTTTTGTTTTCTGCTATTGAACCCCTTCAGGATCTTCCATGAAGGACCTCATCACTACAAGAAAAGTTTCCTTCCACAACGACTTGGCCTGACGGTCGTTGTAGAAGGCATGTCTTCCACGGCAAAATTCTCGGCTCGGCCGTGGCCGATGGAAAACTTTTTTTCTGGTTTCGTGGCCCTCTACTACGACGGATCTGCTAAAAAATGGAGGAAGCTCGACCAACGCGTGGCAGAACCAAGATTTTCATTTCCTCGTGCGATGTTGACTCGCTGAAGTCTTTTGAGGTGTGTAGGTCCTGGACGTCAGTGTCTCTAGCGGACCATACTTTTCGGTCGTGCCTCCCTGATTTGAACTCGATAACGTTGCTCGAGGCGTCTACCATTTAGTCAGGCTGCTAGGTTCCACATGTCAGCATCTCATTAGAAGGATCTTGTGTCTGATGGAAAATTTTCCTTCGCTCGCGCTACCCTATTTCAAAGTTGATAGCGCAGCTCAATGCATCGACCGTCTAATCAACCTCCTGGGACACACATGTCATCCTCTTATTAGAAGAAACGTGTGTATGATGGATTTTTTCCTTCGCTGGCACTACCCCCTTCCGAAGTTTATAGCGCTGACGTATCTACCGTTTAACCAACCTGGTGAGCCCCACATGTCATCCTCTCATTAGAAGAAACGTGTGTATGATGGATTTTTTTCCTTCGCTCGTGCTACCCTGTTCCGAATTTGATAGCGATGTTCGATGCATCTATCGTTTAATCACAATGCTAGGCCCCACATGTCATCCTCTCATTAGAAGAAACGTGTGCATGATGGATTTTTTACCCTCTATCGCGCCTTCATGTTTTGAACTTGATAGCGTTGCTTGCTGCATCAGCTGTTTATTCAGGCTGGTGGGTCCCTTATGTCAACCTCACATTAGAAGAATCGTGGGTATGATGGAATTTTTTTGTTCTCTAGCGCTACCCTGTTCTGAACTAGATAGCATTGCTCGATGAATCTGTCGTGTTCTGATGCTGCTCGGTCCCCCATTTCAGCCTATCATTACAAGAAATGTGTACATGCTGAACATTTTTGTTGCTCGCGCCTCCTTGTTTCATACTAGCTACGTTGCTCGATACAGTATCTGTATAAGGTCGCACTGCTGGGTCCGACATATCAGCCTCTCTATAAATGAAACATGCGTATGATGGACCTTTTTTGGCCATGTCCACTGTTTTGACCTTGGCAACTTGCTGGGTCCTAGATGTCAACCACCTCTGTGCAGGAAATGTGTCTATGCTGGGTCCCAGCAGACAACCTCTATTTGAAAGAAACGTGTGTATGCTGGACAGTTTTTTCGGGTCCCAGATGCCAGCCTCAGAGTACAATAAATGCTCATAAAGGCCAAATTAAAAAGATTCTAGGCTAACTTGGGGCGGATGCCCTATTCGTAATGGCTTATATTCCATGGGCTCACTCCTAAATTGAATGGGCTATGGTCGGTGGCCACAAGATCACAAAAAGGCCGAATTAGAATGTATTGGGCTATGCTTGGGGCTGATATGCTAATTTCATGGGCTATGCTTGGGCTTGCTTGGGCTGACATGTCAGCTTCTCTGTAAGTGCAACGTGTGTATGATGGACTTTTTTTGGCCGCGTCTGCTATTTTCACCGTGGCAGTCATGTATGGTCTTAATGTTGGGGCCCTTATGTTAGCCTCTCTGGCATGTTCTCGCTTGTGGGTCCCCAATGCAGCCTTGTATGTTCTGTCTAGTGGGTCCCCGATGCGAGCCTCTCTGTATAAGTATTTAAACTTTTTTTTAGAACCCACCCTCAAAACAAACTCCAAGGACGCTGCATGCTGGTGGGTCCGTGATGTCAGCCTCTCCGTAATGCGATATTGTTAGAAGAAAAAATGTAAACCCAAGATACACACACAAAGGAGATTCGAACAAAAGACCTTCAAATCAAATAAACGTAAACTAAGTCCGTTTCCACTACAACAAAGATATTTATAGAAAAAATATCATTAAACTTTTGTTAGTACTACAAATTCCGTATTAGTCTTCTTAAAATATTTTGTGTGTCTATGTTTATCTCTTTTAAAATATAAAAGGGCAGCGCTCCTAGGATCTCGATTTATAAAATGCCACATAATGGGGTACTTTCTTAAAAACATGGGTAGGCAGAGTTTTTATTATTATGAGAGGTGGGGGGAATGCCCAAAAGGCTGAATCAAAAAGAGTTTGGCTATTGCTCTATGTGGGTTATATTCTATAGGCTATGCTTCATGGGCTTCATTCTCAAATTTCACTGGGCTATGCTCAGCAGTCCGCTGATCCGTAAAAGGCCGAACTAATATGTCCTCGGCTATGCTCCATGGGCTGCTTTCTAAAATTTTGCTGGGCTGTTGTCAGCAGTACCTAACCCTGAAAAGACTGGATTAAAATGTTCTAGGCTAAAGAGGGGCCAAATGAGCTACTCCCTTCGATCCAAATTAATGTTCTCGGATTTGGCTAGATTCGGATGTATCTAGCACTAAAACATGACTAGATATGTCAGAGTGTATACAAATGTGAGAACATTAATTTGGATCAGAGGGAGTACTAGATTTCTTCTCCTGGTTAATAAAAATTGCATTGTGATGTGCTCTACCGGGTTCGAAACAAAGACCTCAGCAGGGACGTGGGAAAAGGGATAATTCTTTTTGGCATATATTCATGTCAAAATTCAGCACTATAGAATAAGGTAGAAAAATTATCAACAGATTCAAAGTTAATATTTAGGAGCACTTGACCAATTCAGCAGCATTTCAAAAGTGATCGATGCATCAATACAAACAATGAAATACAATACTAGTACATCAGTATTAGTTGCACAAATGCTTTAGTAATAGCAACAACAGAACATTTGAGAGATTCAGTAGCTTTCCTGCTTGAAATTCAATAGAAGTACAAAGAGAATTATTCTTGTTCCAGCTAAAAAAACCTTGGCCCACGATCAGTTTTGCCTATTCTCCGAATAGACCCAATCATTGGAGCAAGTAAAACTAATGATCAAGTTTGCTTCTGTGTGAGTACCTCCTCCTTACATCAATGCCTGTGTGACCGCCCATAGCAACCCAAAATGCCCAAGACTCATCCAGATAATTGTAACATTGCTAAGTTTCAAAAGAAAAGCAAGACAATCTGGTGCACTTCATCTAACCAAGTACCAGTACATCACAGTTTGTTCTACAAAATATTGTACTAATAGTAATGACAGAACATTTGACAGATTCAGCAGCATTTAGAAGATTCAGCAGTATAGAATATACCATAAAAATATCAGATAGATTCCCGGTTCATATTCAGCAGCACTTGACAGAGTCAGCACAACATTTCAAAGTGACCGGTTGTGGCAGTACACAGATAGTGACCAAAAGAATTGACAGATTCGGCAATGCGGACATTGAAATTGAATAGATGTAGCTAGGACTAATTCAAAAGGAAAGTGAGACCATATTCCACACTCGACCGATCAATCTAAATAAGTACAGAACAAAACTTTTGATACGTTCAATAGCATTTGAAAGATGCAGCAGTACATAATAAGAAAGAAATATATCGACAGATTCACAGTTCACATTCAGCGTCACTTGGACATATTCAGGAGCATTTCAAAGTGACTAATTCAGTTTGTCATTTTCTCCGTGCACTTGATCATTGGATCAAGCAAAACTGGCGATCAAGTCTTCTTTTCTATGCATGCCTCCTTCTCACATCAATACAAAGCCTCGTCAAGATTATGAGTTTATGACAAAGCTAAGTTACAAAAGAAAAGCAAGACCATCTACTGCACTTGATCTTACAGGTAGCAGTACATCAGTATTAGTTCTATAAAATGCCAAGTTCCAAAAGAAAAGCAAGACCATGTACTGCACTTGGTATAAACAAGTAGCAGTACATCAGTATTAGTTCTATAAAATGCCAAGTTCCAAAAAAAAAGCAAGACAATCTGTTGCACTTGATGTAAACAAGTACAATTACGTCACAGTTAGTTCTACAAAATATTGTATTGTACGTACTAATAGTAACAACAGAACATTTGATAAATTCAGTAGCATTTAAAAGATTCAGCAGTACAGAATAAGACCAAAAAAATATTGACAAATTTCTAGTTCATATTCAGCAGCACTTGCCAGATTCCCAGTTCATATTCAGTAGCACTTGATAGATTCAACAGCATTTGAAACTGACCGAATTAACAGTACACAGCCAATAATCGACAGATTCAGCAATGCACACATTGAAATTCAATGGATATAGCTAGGCCTGATTTAAAAGTAAAGCGATACCATATTCTGCACTTCATCGGTCAATCTGAACAAGCATCCGTACATAGTTATTATTGTAAAATAGATTAGGAGAGGAAGAACTCCATAGAAAATACTCAGAACTACCTTAAGCTAGGAACGACGTCTCCCAAAATGATAAGTACTAGTACATACAGTAGGTATTACTACAAAATACATCAGCAGTAGTTGAACTCCATAAAAATACTCCTAACAACAACTACTAAGAATAGGTAGTAAGTCTTTATAGTAGTTCAAATACTCTAACGAACATTAAGATGTGTTTATCTCACTCATGAATCCTGTTAATTCGAAGACAGTATTGTAGGGTGAACACCGACGGTTGACGAGCGACCAGGTGCGACATCGGCACCGGTAGGAGCCACTGCAGCTCATCGAATGGGATGTCGTCGGGAAACACGGTGCTCTTCGACATGCATAGCCTGGAATTTTTTATCCTTCTCCCCTCGATCACAGTCGACGACCAAAACTTCACCATGTACCGTGGCGACAAGCATGTCTCCGACCTGATGCATACGACGGATACGACGTGTCGCGTTTAGCGCGTGTCAAATCACACCACGAACACAGTACCATCGCCCCGGATCCGATGATATCTATTGTCCGCAGACCTATTGCCGGCAGCGGCTTAGAGGAGTACCTGCATGTTTTGTCATAACGGAAACTGCGCACCCTCATCAAGTGAGCTTCACAGAGGTGGGAGAGGAGCGCCGCCAACGAAGCGGTGAGAATGCAACCATCCTCCATGTAGTTGCAAGGGCCGTGCGCGCATTCCATCTTGTGGTTGTGGACCTGACGGTAGGCGACCAATGTCCCACAACTGTCGTTGGGGCATCTGCTACCTTTTCCGCTAGTGACTCAGAGGTTCAACTCCTTGGAGCATGCAGCCAGCCAGACGGTGCTGGTAGTGTCCATATGTATAGCGATCTCGTCGAACACGTCGGCACCGACGTTGCTCCATTCACCGTACCACCGGTTGGGCCCCGAATGCGCCATAATGTCCCGATGGTTTGGGGGCGAGGCGGATCAATCTATGACTGTTGGGAGATTTTGGAGGAGAGGGGTGGTGGCCTGGAAGGACCGATGTTGCGGGCGAGATGGCGAGGAAAATGAGTGAAGCGCGTGTTGGATATGATACCAAATACTACCAGAGACGGGGAAGACGGTATGGCTCTTTGAACGAGGAGTTTTTTTGCGTGTTCCTTCGTCAGTCTTCTGCTGTAGGGCACAACTGCATCGAGGAGACTTCAATTATTAGCTAGCTAGTGTAGCATGCCGACGCTGTCTAGTACTACTGTAGTAGCATCGAGGAAACTTTACTAGTAGTAATTAGCTAGCTAGTCTAGCACGCCAGCGCAGTCTAGTAGAATGCCATATCATCGCAATATAAAATTGTAATACTCCATAAAGTAGTAATAGGTAAAGGTGAGAAAATAATTATATTTTCGAGCCGCTTCCATAAAGTATCGGGTGTAGCTGGTCGGGCTCGTCATGCTCGTCACCAATAGCATTAAGAAATGAATCCACCAACGCATCCGCGGTAGCTGGTCGGGCCAATACCAGCGCAGGACCTTGAGGTAGCAGAATGCGTTAACTTATGATTCCGACAACATGATATAGTGAATCCTACTGAAAAATTTCCTTCCAATTGAACTGCATGCAAAGTAGCTTGAACATAGGAAAAACAACTACGGCCTAGAATAGTACAAAGGAAACCAAGCATTATATAATAGGGAAATTTCCTAGAGAACGTACTCATCTTTTTTTGAACAAGACGGGCAATTTTTGGCTTGTTTGTCTAAGAAAGGCAAAGAGAATTGAACGGTTCATTTGCAGGGAACTTGCCAAAAACCCGTGCAAATGCAGAAAACATAGGATAGGAAAGACATAGGATTTTACATTTGCATGTCCATTTATACTCCTGCAGGATTGCAGTGTGTTGGAGTACATTGCATGGAAAACCATTGAACGGATTCTTTTCAGGAGCTTCAAGTATATCTTAAATTCCTATCGAATGAATTAAAATACATCTAGAAAAATCTACTGTGCATAATTCAATCCGATGAATCAAACGACTACTATAAGAAAAATTCCTACAAAAAAACTATGATTCGTAAGTTCATAGAGTTTAAAATAACTACTCATATTTTCATTTAAACGAAACACTCCCTATGTCAATTTACTACAATAGCTTGGGCACATGAGTAATTAAGCCAGTACACTACATATGAAGGAATAATTACCAGGATGTAGAGGATCCCAAACATGAACATTGCCATACAGAGCTGTGGCGAACACCAGTCCGTCGTGGGTAATTCCATCATTGTAACTATAAGGGCTCAGGGTGTGGTTAAGAGGAAGTGGAAGAAATATCCATCCATCATCACCGCCTTGAAGGATGGAAATTCTGACGTTGAAGACTGCAACAAGCGAGAAATCTTTATATCTCCCAGCAGCTATGGGAACTTGGCAAATAGAATCTTCTGCATTACAGCTGGAAGATCATTATCCAACAAGAATGTGATTGGCTGGTCGGTTGCTTGGAATGAAAATGCTGGGAGAGGAATCTTGTGATGAGTGTACATGTTGCAAAGCTCCAACTTGCCTCTGAAGCCAGCCGTGGCAATCCAATCTCCATTGGCGCCTACCCAATGCCAAGAAGTATAGCCTGGTACCATAGCATCGGAGGAGAACCTGTCTAGCGGCGACAACTTGCATGGGAGGCTATCAATTTTTAAGTAATGCAAGAAATATAGCGGTCCCTTCGATAGGGGAATGAAGAACACATGGGAGGCCACTGGCATTGAAGCATCCAGAGTTGCACTAGCTTTCACAGATTCAAGAAAAGTTTGGACGAACTGATTAGGCCAGCGGTAGTGATGACATCGCATCGGGTTATGAGTTCTTCAAAGGGCCTTCGGTAAACATGTCGTGAAAATGCTTCGAATCATGCTCACTATTCTTACTCGCTAACGTCATCGCAAGGCAGTGTCTGTATTTCATTGATTGGTGTTTTAGAAGAGATGGGGAATTGACGATGGCAACTGCCTGAACGAGATGAGAAAGAGAATCCGAAAGCGGCATATGGCGGCAGTAGCGGCGCATGGTGCGGAAGGGGAAGAAGCTAGGAAGAGAAGGGGAAGACGCCTTAGAGGGGGCGAGGGAATAGGCAAGGGGAAATGCTAGATTAATCAACACGAGCATGCGCTCCTCAGCTGCATTTCGAGGAGACAGTGACCCGCTGACTCCCTACTCCCTAGTACCAGTAGATGTCTAGACGGTTGGAGTAGTTAATTTGGAGGAGACTATGACCGGCCTGACTCTACTAGATGCCTAGGGTACGGGTTGTACTGGAGTACTAATTTGGGAATCCGAGCTCTGTATTTTTTTTACTTGCATGGACGAGCTTTGTTTTTCTTTTTTCACAGAACGAGATCTGTATTAGGGCATCCACTATGTTTTCCATAAGCAAAAAGTAGTCCTTATGGATGACCACATACATAGTAGAGCTTCACCTAAGCTTGTGGCTTGTCCATAAGCAATATAAAATTATTTACTCTCTCCTCTCTCTCTCTTGCATGTGTATACTTTTTGCAAACATATGGGTCCCGGCTTATAGATAAGTTGACTTTATTATAGCTACTTCCAAAAGCTGTGTCGGACCCACCTTATGACAAAAGTTCACCTTAGGGCATCCACTATGTTGTCCATATGGGTGTCCACAAGCAAAAAGTAGTCCTTATGGATGACATCATACATAGTAGAGCTTCACCTTAAGGAAATTTTCTTCACGGTGACCCATAAGCTTGTGGCTTGTCTAAGGGCACCCACAATGTTGCCATTGCCAAATCTGACATAAAGGTAAATTTGGCTTTGGTATAAAATATAGCAAGAGCTCCACAATGTACTAGTTCCAAATATTTATAACGTGGGTCCCACCATCTAGCTAAAACAACACATGAAGAAAATATGGAACTACCCTCACAGTGTAGGGAACTAGTTCCAAAAGCCAAAGAGCAAATTTGGCATCGGAGCAACTATACTTGCTCCGGTTCCCAGTTTTCTCTCATTTGGAACCACCTCCACAGTGTAGGGAACTAGTTCCAAAAGCCAAAAAGAAAATATGGAACCACTTTTGGCTACACATTGTGGGTGTAAGCAATTTACAATTATCTACTCTCTCCTCTCTCCTTCTCTTGCATGTGTGTACCTTTTTGCAGACATATGGGTCCTAGCTTATAGATAAGTTAACTTTATATATTATAGCTACTTCCACAAGCTGTGTGGGATCCAACTTATGGCAAAAGTTCACCTTATACATAGGTGAGGTGATGCCCTAAGCTTATGGGTCACCCTTAAGCTTTTTGGCTTGTGGATAAGCTCCACTATTCATATGGATAGCTCTTAAGGTGTACCTTTTAGCTTATGGTGTGGTTTTTTCATACATGCTGGTAATGAAGCTGTAGGTACATTTTACAGAAAGGACCAGAAGAAAACAAGGAGACACAACCAGGTCGCACAAAATTACAACAAGCACGATGCAAGGATTCGTCAAAACGCAGTCTAGTCCCGGTAAGAACGAGCTATGTATTTGCTTTGTCAATTCAATGCCCATGGAAAGCTAGTTTGGCAAGGAGCTACACTTTTTGTCCCGCTTCTTACATCCACAGTGCAAATTAGTCTCACACCTTGTAAATGGGCAAAACTAGCCCCACACCTTGCACCACGGACGCAGTTTAGTCTATTTAAAACGGATTGAATGGAATTTGAATGAACTGAGCGAATTTGACCATGTTGAGTTGTCATTACAGGGCAGTTTTGCAGGTTAGTCCATACTAGTAAGTTGCACCTGCCTTGCATGTCAGACTCAGATAATAGAAGTATGACATATCATCACTATGAAATTATAATACTCCCTTCGGCCCATATTATTGTTCTCAACTTTATCTAGATTCGGATGTACCTAGTTAATAATTTTGACTAGATTCATCCGAATCTAGACAAAGTTGAGAACATTAATATGGACCGGAGGGAAGAGGTAAAGCTCGAAAAAAGAATTATACTTCTGAGCCAGATCCATAAAGTATTGGGTGTATATCTGGTTCTTGTGGTTTATATAATGTATATTCAACCTTTATTAGCTACTTTCGTAACATGTATTTGAGGTTTGTGCATATTTATTGTGCTAAACACTATCAATAGAATCTTCTAGATCCCATAATGGAAAAGAAGATACAACCACTAGCAATGTTGGGATTTGACAATCTTGATTCAACTACTAGTGTTCAAAGTTCTTCATACACCATATAGTTGTAAGATATATGATAAGATAAGAAAAGCAAGGCGAGGGTAATTTATGGGCCCACACAAGGCATCGTTGTTTACAGAAAAGCCCATGTACTGAAGCTAAAATCTTGGGAATTTGACATGATATGCGAACATCATATGTCTATGAGCTCATCCAACGTACTTCATAATCACTACAAGAAAAGTTGGCTTTTACAACGAAAGATTTTTGTGGTTGAAGGCCCGTTTTTCGTGGCTAAAAAGTCTTCTACGACAGATGCCCTTCGTGGTAAAAGCTCCGTCACAAAAGAATATACCACGGTTTCTTTCCTGACCGTGGGGGATCGCAACCTTAAGCCACGAAAACTTCTTCCATCGTAGATCTGTTTGCCAGCCGTGTTGACTACTGACGTCATGCAAAGTGCCATGTGGCAGCCACAGTTAGCGGCCAGTTACCACCATTAATGGTCATAGAAACCATGGCAGAAGCCAGGCCTAGCCAAAGGCCTGCTAAATACTAACTGGTCGGCCCATTAGGGAAGCCCAATAAGAAGATGGCATATTACTATTTTGTCCTGCACTGTTTTACATGGGCCCAATGTTGCAGGCAGCAGTGGCCCACGAACTTTCAGGCCCAATTATGTTTCGGCCTAAAGAAGGCCCATGATGGTCCAACACTCTGCGGCCCATTAGCAGTCCGCGCCAAGTCGCTCATGTACATTTAAGGCATGCGGGCAGCCCATCACTGTTGATCGCTGCCCATCGTGGGCCACCTACTGACGGCCCTTCTCTGAGATGGCCCGTGACTGCTCTGGCCTGTTACTGTCTTCGCCTTTCACTGTTCCAGGCTTTAGCTGTTCAGGCCCACAAGTGGCCCTTTACTATTCTAGTCTCGTAAATGTGTCGGCCTATTACTGCCCTCGCTTGGAAATTTCACGGGCCGTTATTGTTCTGGCTTGTCACTATTATGGCCTTTCATTATTGCAGCCATTTACTGTTGAGACTGGCTACTGTTTTGGCATGTTACTGTTCTAGGATTTCATAGTTTCCTACCTGTTACTTCGATGGGTTGTTTCTGTTACGACCTGCTACTGTTATGGTCTGCTGCTATTAAGGCATGTTACTATTATGGCATGTTACTGTTATGACATGTTACTCTTACGGCCTATTACCGTTACGGCCTGTTACTGGTACGTCCAATTACCACTTGTAGGTCGGCCCATTATGTTTATGGCCTTTTATAGTTTCGGCCTTTTCTGAAACCCATGCCAATATCATAAAACGTCAATATAATCCAGCATTTTTTACTATTCATCATCAGCCGAATACACGACAGGTCAATAACAAAGCACGGTATTGTTCCCTAATCGACCTGCCTGGCGTAGTTACCGTAATGACTACCGCAATGTGTGGAGGGCGTCAACTAAATGCATACATAGCCTACGCGAGTTCTCTAGATATTACAACAGTTGAAAACTTCTTAAAATTATTACATATTATCAACTCAAGGGAAAGAAAAATCGGCATTTCAGTTGACAATCAAGTTGATAGCCGAGTTCTCAATTTGCTTTCTCAATTGATCACCTGGATCTTCCTTTGAGTGTGACAGCTACATTGGAGGAGACATGATCTTGCAGCCCCCTCTTTGGTGGCGATAGCAATAATTGCACCCTAAAACTAAGTAATAACAAGTTAATACATCAAACAAGACAAACTACTCATTTGACTAATATAACATGAGCTATGATCTGGAATTTACAACTGGTCAATGGTTCAATTATTGACCAACACGTCAAACAAACAGGACACGCAAGCATGCATTAAACAAGTGTGCCTACTATGAAACGAGCAATCAAAAAATGTGTGTGTGGCTTAGAATTTCAGCAAAAATAAACTAGTCAGGTTATTTCAACAAATATATATGGAAGCAGTTCTATACCCTAAAATGCAAGAGACGATGGGTGACTCGGATTTTGCACTAAGACACAAAATGGCATGCAGTTACTGTCATAGCGAAGAATGAACGAGATAAAAATTATAACCGCATCATACGAGAACTTATAGAGCAGGAATGCAAACCACGAATGAACTATATATTATAGAGGATAGTTATGTCGTGTATTAGGACAAACCAGACCCAGAACTAGATGCGAGATATAATGGAGTCGCTTGTGAACCTGTAGAATAGGGCAAACAAGCATTAGAAAAGTGTGTCTATAATGCAATGATCAATCAAACAAAGTGTTTCTTAGAATTTCAGCAAATATAAATAAGTGAGGTCCTTTCAGCAAATATATATGGAAGCAGTGTCATCTCCTGGAATGCATAGTCGTTGGGTGACTCAAAATTTGCAGTGAGCTACACAATGACATGTAGTTACTGTCATAACTAAGAATCAATTAGATACAAATTATAATGGCATCATAAGTGAGCTTCTATTGGAGGAATGCAAACCACGAGTGAACTACATAGTAGAGGATAGTTATGCCGTTGTCAGTACGAACTAGCACCAGATAAGGAATTAATGGCATCCCTTGTGAACCTGTAGAATAGGCTATACAAACCAACATGTTCATTGTTCCATTTTGAGCTATATGCAAAAAAAGGAATTAGTTAGTGATGTAGATTTTGAAGAAGCAGATGGCAACAACAAAATTATAATCGAATTAGTTCGAAGAGTTCAAATGGCTACTACAGGATAGCAGAATGATGCCAAGGAGGAACTAATAGCAGGAACTGATCTCAGGACGAACTAGATAGATTCAGCAACTGTAGAGCAAGGAATCCACACTAATATATTCCGCTAACTTCAGATTTTGTAAGAATTACACGGTAGCAGGCAATTACTGTTGTATGGAGTAGCTAAGAACATGTGTATGACAAAATAACAGACATGTACATGATTGAAATTTGTAGAGCAGCGAATGCAAACCAACATGTCTAATGACCTTGTATGTACTAGCACAAAGAATAGGCATGCCCACTGACTTGTATGTACGAGCACGATGACAAAAATGCAGTTTACTGCGACAGGTTTGAACCTGCTATACTACTACAAAAACGGGTTGGAGATTTGGTTAACCTTGGTCGGAGAGGCGTCTAAGCATCATTGGTACCGTGCGGGTGACTTCTAGGTCACCGAGAGTGATGTGGTTGCGGTGGCTGTTGGCGTCGGGGAAGCAGATATTGGGCGGTCGATGCCGGCTTGAGCGCGGTGGACGAGAGCGTCGCTGAGGCAGATCCAGTGTAGTGAACAACGACGGCCGAGCAGCTGGTCTAGAGCAGTTTACATGGAACTCCCTGAACTAGATCACGTCCGGTGTACACCGGTGAAGCGGATCCGGTATGGTTGGGTAGCTTTCGGCCCCAGGAAGCAGAGCTTGGGCGGTCGATGACGCCATCAGCATGGTGAACGACACCGCAACTCCGGTGCAGTGGCAGAGAGACCTGGTGAACCAAATCCTCTGGGTGAGCATCGGTGAAGCGGCTCTGTGGCAGTGCACGAGACTGCAGCTCAAGCGGCTCCGGCCGCCGTGGAATTGTTGCCGACCGGTGCGCGTGGTGGTCGTGGAGGTGAGGGCGTGGGAGAGAGGGGGCTGGATTTTTGGAAGGACCAACTAGAAAATCTGGGCGAATCTGATCTAAGGAGGTGAATAGAAACATAAATTACGATCGTGCCCCCAAGCTACCAAATTTAGCTTGTCCATAGGGTGTCAGAACAATGGGTAGAATCAGAATTTTGAAGTCAAAACTTTTTGAAACGGAGGGGTTGGAAATGCTTCAAGATCGGTGTGTGATTTTTCCGCTTGATTGAGATATTGAATTTGGCGACCGTCCATCTAGTAATAATATAAAAAATGGTACTGCCCCGGTGGGATATTTTGCGTCAAAGTTTTTGAAACTGAGGGGCGGGAAATGCGTCAAAGTCAGTGTATGGTTTAGCCGGTCAATTGAGATTTTTAATTTGACAAGCACCCATCTGATAATAATACAAAAATGGTACTGCCCTTGTAGGAGATTTTGCCTCAAAGTTTTGGAAACGGAGGGGAGGGAAATGCTTCAAAGTCAGTGCGCGGTTTTGCCGCTCTATTGAGATTTTGAATTTGACTAGCGCCCATCTTCTGATAATAATACAAAAATGGTACTCCCCCGGTGGGAGATTGTGCCTCAACGGAGGGGCGGGAAATACTTGAAAGTGGGTGTGCGATTTTGCCACTCAATTGAGATTTTGAATTTGGCTCACATCCATCTAATAATAATAATATAAAAATTGTACTCCCTAGGTGGGAGATTTTGGCTCAAAGTTTTTGAAACGGTTTGGCGGGAAATGCTTTGAAGTCGGTGTGTGTGATTTTGCAACTCAATTGAGATTTTGAATTTTGCTAGCATCCATGTAGTACTAGTAGTAGTAGTAAAAAAGGTGGTAGAACATACGTCTATATGGTCAGGAATTCATGGCCGAGAGTCACATCAACTGATCATCCATATAATCATACTTGAGGTACTCCCTGTGTTCAGTATTACTAGGCCGGAGTAGTATTAGTTCGGAGAATTAACTTCACCTACTCGCTTTATAGCTAGTTATTGCATGCAGTAGTAATCCTAAAATCCAGCCAATACATGTGGCCACCGCATCTAATTGAAAACATGCAAGCCAATGGATGCACTCCCGTTTTAGCCACATGATCGGCCATGAGCATTACATCTTGTGGTGGTTCATTTTTACGGTCAACTAGAGGAGTAATTGAGCAAAACTAGGAGCATTAATTGGTCCTCCGGCCTATCAATTGAAGTTGTAAAATAATTAAGAGGTATATACACCTTTAGTCCCACATCTTGCACCGCGAGAGCGTTTTAGTCCCACATATTGAAAAATGAGAAATACTAGTACCACAACTTATATCTCGAGAGCATTTTAGTCCAATTTAATCGAATTTCAGTGAATTTGACTTAATTTGTCCACAAATGATGTTGATTTTTTTCAAATGACCTCTCTATATTTTTCTATGTCATTTATGTCCCCTGTTAGTAGACGTACAAATAAAATAGTTAAATCTCTAAGAGGTGAATGGATTCGAACTTAACACTTTTGTACAACAACACACACACACCCACAAGCCACTATGCCGATAGATGACCACGACTACTCATGTGAGACGAGGAGTACTTCAGATGATGTAATTATGCCAGACGAGGAGTACTTGGGGGAAGTAATTGTTTATATAAAAAAAAGCACATACGAACACAAAAATGCTCACGTCTATGTTGGCATGGTCCATAATATCAATTGTATAGCTTTGTCGTTAACCTAATAGCTCGCTGCAGTGTCTAGAAAAAACTTGAGTTTTTTATTATTCACAAAAATGAAAAGGAATAAAGTTGAGTTGTTATTGTAGCCTAGAACACAAATTATTTTGAATTGAGAATTTGGATCTTGTTTTAGATTTGTTCACATCTTCAGAACACATATTTTTGAATATCCAAAATAAAGAACACATCAGGCGCTCTTCAATTAATCACTTCTGTGTGCATGCTGTAGTGGCAAGGTTGATTTCTTCAGTATAGCAGGTAATCCGTTCGATACCCTACAATTTATTGGTAGTTTTTCTTATTTGTTTTTCTTATTCAGATCCTCCTGTTAAGTCATACCAAGGTCACAACTAGCAGGCTAAAAATACACAGGGGTCATTTTGCAAAAATTATGATGCCACATGTCACTTCCAGAATCAATTACGACGAATTCGAACAAAATCACATAAATTCGATTGAATTGGATTAAAATGTTCCTGGTTACATGTTGTGGGACTAGTGTTGCTCACTTTGCAAGATGTGGGACTAAAACGCTCCCGTGGTGCAAGTTGTGGGACTAAAAACGTATATACCTCAATAATTAACGACCATGTTATTGAAAGAACATGAGGTTTTTAGCTCCACGGAGCATACACCCCATCCTGTCACACGGTGAGCATCCGAGGGCACAGCCAAAAAGAGAAATTGAAAAATGGAAAATGCCATGCAAAAAATAGAAAATGCCATGCAAACTTGGAAAATGCCTTGTGTTTGCGTGTGCCATGAGGGACCAGGGAGCGCATGTTTTTTCTTAAATTTTGGGATAATTAAATACAATGAGGTTATGATACTACTACTACCAGTATCATCCTACACCTACACACTCGCGTGCTCCCAGGAGTCGTACACTGGTGTGCACAACCGTTGTACCATAATTAGTGCGCGTGCTCGTGCCAGTTTGATGAAACGCGCTTGCGGTTGCTGTGTGCATGCCATCGTCTCGTTTCCACATGATTTGTTTGCCTTTCCCAGGCCTTTGTTTAAATGTGTGTCTCTGGAACCGCTTCTTGTGCCAGTCGGTGGGACCGAGTTCAGGCGAACGCCATCATTCATGGCCGACAAGAAGCAGGAGGGCTCGCCATGGGCTGGTCTCCCTGAGGGACTCGTCGAGAAGATAGGTGATATCTTCCTTTCGCCGGATGACTTCGACTACTACGCCACCTTTCGGGCAGTCTAAAGTGCCTGGGATGGCTTCACGGAGGAGCGCTTTATACCAGCCAACTGGATTATTCTAGAGCACCAGTTGTCGAAGGAGTATCGGGTAGACGACGCCGCCATCACGTTGTTGAACGTGAGAACTGGCCGCCACCTTGAGAAGAAGATTATTCGGGTTATTCGCAAGTGCTTTCTTTATATTTATCTGTATATATGCGATCCTTTTTTTGCATTCACATCCTATACTATCTGTTTTTCAAGTTCTATTTCTTCGTCCACTTGTTGCCCAGGATTTTAATCCATGGTTTACCTTGATTGAATTTCAGTATGTTTAACTTGACTAAATCTCTGTTTCTCCTCCCTCTCTCTGGAAGGTACTTTTATGTCGGTAGCACAACCGGCGGCCTCCTTATGCTTTGATAGAGGGTGCAGCCGTACAAGACCCGGTTGTACAACCCCTTCTCAGGCGCTATCAAGCGCCTGAGGGCGGAGATACCGACCAAGCGGGTGGCTTATGTCACTGTGACGATGTTCCCATCGTTGATGGTGTTTACATCAAACCATCAGAACACCACCATTCTATGGGAGGATGAGAGAACGGAGGAAGGGAGTCACCAAGTCTTTGGTGAATGGTGGTACTCGTCGTATGACTTCGTGGAACTCCGGAGCATGACTTCTTACGGCGGTGATGTTTTTGTCGTAGACAGATACGGGTCTGTCCTCTCGACTATGTGTGATGCTGCTCATGGAGACGTCTAGCTGCAGCGCTCTGCACGAACCCTAGAGATGCATCCCACCATTGCAGGCCCTATTCCGGGTTGCCAGTTCCCAGAGAATCATTTTTACCTCGTCGAGTCCGACGGGGAGTTGCTGTTAGTTGTGAGTGGATCGGTCTACGGCGGCAGGCCGATTGTATACCGGGTTGATACCCATAACCATGTCCTTCAGCCGGTCAGAGGCATCATAAGTCATGCTCTCTTCGTTGCTGACAATTGGTGCATCTGCATTGATCGCGCTAGGGTACCCACGGTGCAGGCCGGCATCATATACTATGCAGACCTATCCAAGATTAGATCTTACAACTTTGAGGCTCTTGCGTGGGAAGAGGAGCCAAGTGTTGTATATGGGTATGGAGTAGGAGGATTATAGAATCAATGACCATCCTTTCGAACTCGATCGATTGTTGGTGGAGTATTGTAGAATCATCGAGCATTTTGAGCTGCAGATGGTGCCACCTTATGGCGAGGATGGTACCACCCACTACGATTACTATGACGGCTATCCTTCAGATTGATGGATTGTGTGGGTCTTCTGCTGATGTATTCTCTTCAGGTTAGCTCTTTATGTGTTCACTTTGTTGAGTGAACGTCTATGAATTTTGCAATTTCTATGGTGCTCGTGTAATAGAATGGACGTTCTCCCTGTTCCGGTAGATTGTGTGTTGTACCTCTTACAATTTCACTATTTTTCATGTGTGTGTAGTAATTTTGATAGATGCTCAGTTTGTAACAATCCTCAAACAACTTACAACTTTAAATTACAGTAGATTATTACAATCCTCAATAAACTTGATAGTAATAAAATGAAGCATAAAAGTTGCATCAGAGTCCAGACAACTAAAAAAACACCATAACTGGTGTTACAGAAAAGGTCTCTATGGAGCTTGCATCCCGAGACATGTAACAACTAGATTCCCATGAGAGCTACAGATGAGATTATTAAGTATGTTCTGCGTTAAAGCTTGCCTGTTTTTCAATTCATATAAGTCTTTGCGTGCTATGGTGATTACTGAATCTATTTTGGTGGCTTCTTTCTCAACAATATCATGGGCATCTTGGAGGGCACCCTCAAATAATCTTTTGATTGAAAAAAGAGGATCAGTTGAAGCAGTGTGCGATTGATGTCTACGCACTTCTATTCTTGTAGACAGTTGTTGGGCCTCCAAGTGCAGACGTTTGTAGAACAACAACAAGTTTCCCTTAAGTGGATTACCCAAGGTTTATCAAACTCAGGGAGGAAGTGGTCAAAGGTATCCCTCTCAAGCAACCCTGCAATCAAGATACAAGAAGTCTCTTATGTCCCCAACACACCCAATACACTTGTCAGGTGTATAGGTGCACTAGCTCAGCAAGGAGATAGTAAAATACAAGTGGTATGGATATAGGACAACGGTGCCAGAAAATACTTTGATGGCGTGGAAGAGACTAAAGGCAAACTGAAATAAAGATGGAAACAAGCAAACATGTAACAGATCTAGTTGCAAATGGTGTTTCAATGCTTAGAAACAAGGCCTAGAGATCATACTTTCACTAGTGAACACTCTCATATAAATATATTCTCTTTATGATACTACTTTGAACTACTCTCCGGTTGGACACTAAAATCCATGGTAGGGCTATAACAGCACTCCTCAAAGTCTGCTTTCCCGATCTAGATAACCCTACACTGTCGCCTTGAGTGCTAGATGGTTCCAACAAACACCACAATTTCATAGAGACATCCAACTCCAAATATAACTCATAACAAGTATTTGTAATCTCTAGCCTAAGTGCCACCATGGTGTGCACGCTATCACTTTCGCACACATGGGGAGAGCAGAGATCTATTAAAGGACTTGAGTAGCAAGGTAGATCTACTTGATTACAAAGCTCATGATCACAATAAGATCACGCATAGAGAGAGAGATGAACACATAGCTACCGGTAGAGCCCTTAGCCTCGAGGAAGAACTACTCCCTCATCATCATGGGAATTAGCAATGGTGATGGAGATGGTGGTGGAGGTTGATGGAGATGGCTCCGAGGGCACTTCCCCGTCCCGGCAGGGTGCCGAAACAAAGACTTTCTCTCCCCCGAATCTCCCCTTTGGTGGCGACGGCGCTGCGGAACTTTTCGTGGATGGAGGCTCCCTGTTTTAGGGTTTTCTCATCAGAGGCTTCTTATAGGCGAAAGGGGAGGTCGAGGGGGTGCCGAAGGGGCCCACACCACCCCTGGCGCGGCCTGGCCTGGCCCGCGCCACCAGGTCGTGTGGCCAGCCCCTGGCCCCTCTCTGTCTCGTCTTCTGGCTCTATGAGTCTTCCGGTAAAATATCGACTTTGGCGTTTGTCCGGTCCAATTCCGAGAATATTCATTTTCTGGCTTTTCTGGAACCAAAAACAGAAGAAAACAGGCAATGGCACCGTGGCATCTTGTTAATAGGTTAGTTCCAGAAAATGTGTAAAAGTACTCGAAAGTGTCGACAAAACATAAGAAAGTAGATATAAAACAAGGATGGAACATTTGCAACGTATCATCCATGAGCAATAGGTATTGTCATTGTTGCTATGTGAAACAAAATCTAAACATGGAGAAACGGGTCTTTGTTCGGCATTTAGAGGGTCATTTGCAGCCTGAAACAAACACAAAACAAGTTATAACAGCATTACCATGTAGTCACACCACCATGAATATTAAATGTGTCAATGCAATAATATATAAGGAAGGAAGCAATTAACAGTGGTGGCTCATATATCTATTTCTTCTTGAATAAGTGGACCAACTGGCGCCATGGAGCGATGCGAGCATGTGTTGCTTTGTGAAATGACTGCTCTACTTGAAGATGGCTGAGACCAAGACAAAACAAGTTACTTAAACATCATACTTGGGAAACAAACTACAAGATCATTTTGAATAACAATGCGAGCAATCAACCAAAGTACCTGATACAGACTGATCAAACTAGAATGTGCAAAACATAAATAAAACGAATATTAAAACTAAGCCATTATGTTTCTCATATATAAACTAGCCAGACACTACACAACGAAATCTGCCACTAATTTAATCATAGACAAAAAAAAAGTAACTCAGCCAACAAAAACCCATCAATTGTGATCCTCGAAAATGCTAGCCAGATACTTTCAGACAAACAATGAATCAAGCAATCGTACATTGAATTATTCATGAATAGCCAGATAATTTCAACGCTTCGGCAGCCTAAGAACAACAAATTGAACCATCAAGTGCCTCGTATTAAAATAGCCAGTTCATACACAGTAGATACAAGAGTGAGATGAGGTGCACAGAGTTCCTTATGATACATGTGTGGATCTTATCGCTAGTGTGACTGTGTTCTTCTTATTAGACAACTCAGATGCAATACACCCGACCTCTCCATATCTAGGAAATTGAACTAAGCACATGGAACAAAAGGAGACCATAGTGGGGCTAAAATGTTTTATTCTAATTTTTGGGAAAAAAATATGAAGACAAGAAAGACAAATGGTAAAATTAAGCAAACAAAAAATGTGGCAAGGACCAAAATTTGGGTGGGGGGCCTTA
This sequence comes from Avena eriantha, assembly GCA_910589775.1. Lineage (NCBI taxonomy): Eukaryota > Viridiplantae > Streptophyta > Magnoliopsida > Poales > Poaceae > Avena > Avena eriantha. The sequence goes on from OU342741.1 coordinate 93,397,751, forward strand.
CGGTAGGTGTTACATGAGATCCATGGTGGCGCGTGTGGATGGGCGGAGTTTGTACTCCATTGTTGCTCCTCTGCATAAAGGTAAGGCCAACTATAAATACAAACATGTTCCAACATGATATACGTTGGCATGAAGTGAAACAAAAGTGATGGGGCCTTACAAGATTATAGGAGCCATTCACTCTATTATATTGTGTGCAAACTGAGGCTGCCCCTTGCATAATAATAGCAAACAGTTTGAGTCACAGGTTAAGAGGGATCAAATCGACACTACATAATGGTCAAATAGTATGACGTGTGTAAACGTGTAGTATAGGATAGCAGGAAAATAACAAGATGGAAATACTATATTTCGTAAATCGGCGAATGAGAGATATATTATATAATCATATCTCATGTGGACAGGTACAGCAGAGAATGTAAACAAATATGTTAAGTGACTAATAATTCACAAAGAAATAGTATAGTACATAAAAACAGTTCAATGCATGGAGTTTAAGCGTAAACACAACGGGTTAACTTAGTACATAATAGGTGTATATCAAGTAAAGAACATGTTATTAGTCAGGAAATTTAGCATGAATAGGTGATATGGTCGTAGTGGGTGTCGACGACGGGGAAGCAGATCTTGGGCGGGCAAGGATACGAGCAGAACGCTCGACCACAAGCATCCGTGGAGCAGATCCTAGGCAGTCGATGATGTGCTCAGCGTGCCGGACAAGAGGGTTCGTTGAGCAGATCAGGTGTGCGGGTACGCCGGCTAAAGTGCAGCGAGGATGTTCCGGCCGGTGACATATTTCTGGAGGAGAGAGAGGGATTTAGGTACTGCTAGCACTATACTGGGAAAATTACGAGTGAAACCCCCACCCACCAAATTTAGTAGGGGTCAAATGGGAATTTCGAAGTATCTGAAATTTTGGGGCACGAACTATGTCTGAATTCGCAGGATATTTTACCGCTTCATATTGGTTTTGAATTTGTTCATGCCCATGTAATAATAGAAATTTGGTAGGCCGTACCCCATCTATGTTCAGAAATCCGAGGCCATACTCCCTCGATCCAACACCTCAACTTATCGTCCATGGCAGTACTCCCAATGCTCATGATCTCGAAGAAGAATGGATATCATACTTAGGAGTTTCAAGAAATTACGAGATAAATTACATCAAGTTTGGAGGATGATGTTAATACAATCATGCAAAATTGCAATTTCCAAGTCATATTCATTTCATGGTCATGTTAGGAACTATCTTATCAACAAGTTTTTTTACATACATAGGTGATGCCCTAAGGTCATCCGCAATGTGTAAAAAGGCACACCTTAAGGCCGATGTGGCATCCGCTGATTAATATTCACATTATATAGTATGGAGAAAATAAACTTATCTTTAAGCCTAAGGTGCACCTCAAAAGCTTATGGTTTGCCCATAGAAAATAGAAAAATCATTTCCCCTCTCTCCTTATTTCTCATGTGATCGTTTTCAAAAGGGGTTCAAAATTTTCAAGATTCTAAATCTTAGCAAGAAGTTGAACCTATCGTCGAAACTCTCGCTGGTTTCTGTTATATTAATTTTGACCCCTCGATGGGTACCTCCAAAAGTTTTTTTCATAAAACTATCAAAGCAAAACCTACAATTTACTTGTAGTTTCAAATTTGACCTAATTCCGAGATATCGACATAAAGTTATTCAAATGTGCGAGGTTAGATAGGAAGCTTGAAAACCCATAAAACATGGGAATCGCAAGTACAACATGTTGTCGATCTACTATATATATATATGTCTATCAACTTGGCTTATGGCATCCACATCTAATATTCTTAGACTTCTCTTTACGGAAAAGAACAACGAACCTCGCTCTTCTTCACTCAGAAAACATAGAATTGAATGTTCTTTCCTGGTAGTTGGAGACTCACACCCGCGACACTGCTTACTACTAGAAAATGCACCCATCCACCTCTGAAATGACATTTAATTCAAGAGCTATCTATCGTGCTTACTTGTAGCTCAAGTTTGACCCAATTTCGTTAAATTGTCAAGATGCAAAATCTTAGCCAAAAGTTGAACCTATCATCAAAACTCTCATTGTTTTCAGATATATTAATTGTGACCCCTTGATGGGTACCTCCAAATTAAAAGCTTTTTCATAAAAATTACAAAGGAAATCCTACAAAATACTTGTAGTTTCAAATTTGACCTAATTTTGATAAATCGACTTAAAGTCATTAAAATGGCAGAGTTAGCTAGGAAGTTTGAAAGCTCATAAAACATGGGAATCGCAAGTACAACATGTTGTCGATAGACTATATATGTCTGTCAACTTGGCTTGTGGCATACACATCCAATATTCTTTGGACTTATCTTTTCAGAAAATAACAACTAGCCTCGCTCGTCTTCTCTCGAAAAATGTAGAATTGAATGTTCTTTCCAGATAGTTGGAAACTCACACTGACAGCATTGTTTACCACAATAATATGCATTGATCTACCTCTAAAAATACATTTAATTCAAGAGCAATCTATCGCGCTTACTTGTAGCTCAAGTTTGACCTAATTTCGTTAAATTGTCAAGATGCAGAATCTCACCAAGAAGTTGAACCTATCGTCAAAACTCTCGGTGTTTTATGATATATTGTGACCCATCGATGGGTACCTCCAAAATATTTTTCGTAAAACTTTTAGATTGTGACACCCCCCGACCGGTACGGTACCTCCAAAAGCTTTTTCGTAAAACTTTTAGAGCGACCTACAATTTAGTTATAGTTCAAGTTTGACCTAATTTTGATAAATCGACATGTAGTCACTAAACTGGGCAGAGTTAATTAGCTAGGGAGTTTGAAAACTCAAAAAACATATGGGAATTGTAAGTAAAACACATTGGTCCACTTAATATGTCTAAAATCTTGGCTTATGCCATTGAGATCCAAATCTTCGAGCTTTCTTTGCGGAAAAGAAGCATCTCGTCATCACTCAGAGAACTGAGAATTTTATTTCCTGATAGTTGGAAACTCACACTAACGACATTGTTTACTAAAAGAAGATGCACCCATCTAGTAGCTCAAGTTCGACCAAATTTCGTTAATCGGCAAGAAGTCACTGAAGTGTGCGAAGTTAGCTAGGAAGCTTGAAAAATCCTAGTACTAAAAACTTGGGTATTACGTATAAGAAACTATGGTCTAGTTTGTTTGGTAATTGGGCAGTTTCATTTTCTTTTAACTATGGTAGGTCTCGTAGGAGTGAGGTGCTTGAGAGTTAACACGGTCGGTGGAAGTACAAGTTACATCAAGGACCTCCTAAAAATGAAAATTGCACCCAAGTCCATGCATTTAGCACAAGGAACCTGAAACTGAGCAATGAAGTGTGTGTTTTGAGGTTTGCACATACTAGCGTTCATCGTGCTAAAGACTATCAGTAGAATCTTTGTAGATGCTAAGAATGGAAAAGAAGATCCAACGGTTAGCAATGTTTGGATTTGCCGGTCTTGATCCAATGGTCAATGTTCGAAGTTATCCATACACTATAAAGTGCTATGGTATGGTATTTTAAGAGATAAGACAAGATAAAGATAAGATAAGAAGTACAACGAATGGCCGATCTTTTGAGTAACCTTCCCTCCCAATGTTTGGGAAGCAAGTGAAAATTTCGAAAACCGGAAAAGTTTGAATTTTTTGCCGACAAGGACCAAAGTGGTTTCCTTCCTATGTACTCCTTGTCCCTACTCCACACCAACATGGCTTCCGAACACACCACAGACATAGAGCCACCGTACCAAGGCACACATGTGCAACACCACGCTGTGGACGAGGGAGATATCAGCCGGGCCGGTGCGCGAGGGGAAAGGGTAGGAGAGAGGGGGGATGGAGGTGAGAGGCAGCAAAGGAGAGAGTAAACACACAATTTGTTTTGCGTGCATAGGTCCTAAGATTTACTAGTACTAGTATAGTGTAATACACTGTAAGTCGGAGGAGTACCTCGTGTCAGAAACCCATCATAACTTTGCTCTGACATGGAACCGCCTTCAACTTCTCTTTGCTGCTGCCCTATTCCCCTGCGAATGTTTTATTCTCTCAGCATGTACATCGCGTGGATAGTGGTGACCATATGTCTAAGCAAAGAAATATACTACTCCCGCATTGTGTAAAAAAGCACACCTTAATAAGGCCTACTATCTGGTATCCGCTAAGGTTCACCTTATACATAGTAGAAAAATGAAGTTATCTTTAAGCCTAAGGTGCACCTCAAGCTTGTGGGTTGCCCATAGAGAATAGAAATATCATTTCCCCTCTCTCCCTATTTCATGTGGTCATTTTCAAAAGGTGTTCTAAATTTTTGTGATGCAAAATCTTAGCTAGAAGTCAAACCACTCGTCAAAACTCTCTATGGTTTCTGATATATTAATTAACCGCTCGATGGGTACCTCCAAAAGCTTTTTTCATAAAACTTTCAAAGCAACCTACAATTTATTACTTGTAGTTCAAGTTTCACCTAATTTCATTAAATTCAAGAGCAATCTATCGCACTTAGTTGTAGCTCTAGTTTGACCTAATTTCATTAAACTATTAAGACACAAAATCTTAGCAACAAGATGAACATGTCGTTAGAACTCTCTTTGGTTTCTGATAGTATATTAATTGACCCCCTTCCCCCGCGCCCCCTCCGATGGGTACCTCTAAGAGCTTTTCTGTAAAACTTCCAAAGCAACCTACACAGTTTATTTGTTGCAGTTCAAATTTTACCTATTATATATTTTTTGATTTACCTATTATAATTTTGTATATTGATGATATGCCAGATGTCTATTAACTGAGTCACACGTGCAGGACACGTGAAATTTACTAGTACTTATAGTTTCAAATTTGACCTAATTTCGATAAATCGACATAAAGTCATTCTAATGGGCAGAGTTAGCTGGGAAGTTTGAAAACTCATAAAACATGCGAATCGTTGGTACAACATGTTGGTCTAATATATATGTATTTGAACTTGGATTGTGGCATTCAGATCCAATTTTCTTTGGACTTTTCTTTAGGTAAAAGAACAACCTTGCTCGTATTCTTCACTCGGAAAATGTAGAATTGAATGTTCTTTCTTGATAGTTGGAAACTCACACCGACGACACTGTTTACTGCAAGAAGATGCACCGATGATCTACCTATGAAAATACATTTAATTCAAGAGGAATCTATGGCGTTTACTTGTAGCTAGCTCAAGTTTGACCTAATTTCGTCAAATTGTCAAGATGCAAAGTCTTAGCAAGAAGTTGAACCTATTTTCGAAACTCTCGCTAGTTTCTGATATATAAATTTTGACCCCTTGATGGGTACGTCCAAAAGATTTTTCGTAAATGTATCAACGCAAAACCTACAATTTACTTGTAGTTTCAAATTTGACCTCATTTCGAGATATCAACATAAAGTTATTCAAATGTGCGGGGTTAGCTAGGAAGCTTGAAAACCCATAAAACATGGGAATCACAAGTACAACATGTTGTCGACCCACTATACATATATATATATGTCTGTCAACTTGGCTTGTGGCATCCACGTCCAATATTATTTGGACTTCTCTTTACGGAAAAGAACAACTAACCTTGCTCGTCTTCACTCAGAAAATGTAGAATTGAATATTCTTTCCTGGTAGTTGGACACTCACACCCACGGCACTGCTTACTAGTAGAAAATGCACCCATCTACCTCTGAAATGACATTTAATTCAAGAGCTATCTATCGCGCTTACTTGTAGCTCAAGTTTGACCTAATTTCGTTAAATTGTCAAGGTGCAAAATCTTAGTAAGAAGTTGAACCTATCGTCAAAACTCTCGTTCTTTTCAGATATATTAATTGTGACCCCTCGATGGGTACCTCCAAATTAAAAGCTTTTTCATAAAAATTACAAAGCAAACCTACAATTTACTTGTAGTTTCAAATTTGACCTAATTTTGATAAATCGACTTAAAGTCATTAAAGTGGGCAGAGTTAGCTAGGAAGTTTGAAAGCTCTTACAACATGGGAATCACAAGTACAACATGTTTTTGATCGACTATATATGTTTGACAACTTGGCTTGTGGCATACACATCCAATATTCTTTGGACTTCTCTTTACAGAAAATAACAACTAGCCTCGCTCGTCTTCACTCGAAAAATGTAGAATTGAATGTTCTTTCCTCATAGTTGTAAACTCACACTGACGACATTGTTTACTACAACAAGATGCATCGATCTACCTCTGAAAATATATTTAATTCAAGAGCAATATATCACGCTTACTTGTAGCTCAAGTTTGAGCTAATTTCGTTAAATTATCAATATGCAGAATCTTAGCAAGAAGTTGAACCTATTGTCAAAACTGTTTGTGTTTTGTGATAAATTAATTGTGACCCCTCAATGGGTACCTCCAAAAGTTTTTTCATAAAACTTTCAAAGCAACCTACAATTTACTTGTAGTTTCGAATTTGACCTAATTTCGATAAATCGACATAAAGTCATTCGGTCAAATGGGCAGAGTTAGCTAGGAAGTTTGAAAACTCATAAATAAAACATGGGAATCGTTGGTTCAACATGTTGGTCCACTATATATGTTGGTAAACTTGGCTTCTGGCATTCCGATCCAATATTGTTCAGGCATTTCTTTATGGAAATGAACAACCTCGCTCGTCATCACTTCGAAAATTGAGAATAATTGAATGTTTTTTCCTGATATAGTTGGAAAATCACACCGAGGACACTGTTTTGATTTGCCAGTCTTGATCCAACGGTCAATGTTCGATGTTATCCGTACACTATATAGTGGTATGGTATGGTATTGTAAGAGATAAGAAAAGATAAAGATAAGATAATAAGTACTACGAATGGCCGATCTTTTGAGTAACCTTCCCTCCCGATGTTTGGGAAGCAAGTGAAAATTTTGAAAACCGGAAAAGTTTGAATTTTTTTTACGCCAAGGACCAAAGTGGTTTCCTTCCTATGTACTCCTCGTCCCTACTCCACACCAACACGGCTGCCGAACACGCCAGAGACACAGAGCCACCGTACCAAGGCAGACGTGCGCAGTACCACACTGTGGACCAGGGAGGGATCAGTCGGGCCAGTGCGCAAGGGGAAAGGGTAGGAGAGAGGGAGGATGGCTGGTGAGAGGCAGCGAAGGAGAGTACACCCTGTACTCATCCTTGCTTCGTTGATATTTTTGTAGAAGAGTAAGTGTTCCCCTAAATATGAGTTTGGTACGACATCGATGCCGACGAGTAGCTTGGGGTCCCCGGTTGGTAGCCTGGAATCTATGGGTTGGGACATCATTGTTTATGCTCCAGGCCTCTTAGGACATTTATTAAGTTTTCTATACCTAATAGAAGAATTGGCGTTCTGTTGTTTGATGTTTGTGGTTAGTTACCTCTTCTTGTAATATGTTGGTTCTCTACTCAGTTATAAGCTCGTGGTAATAATTCTTGTGTCGTAGGGTCATTGTTGTGTTACCGATTCTTTTCATGTATACTCTCGAGATCCAGTTAGGCCTATGATAACTAAAGTCTGGGATTTTTCTAGACTTGATCCCAGGGGTGGCATAGAGGTGTACTATCTGTTCACATCATGATACATTACAAACCAGAGGCAAGATAAGGTGGTATTCTTGTAATACCATGTTGACTTCATTACTGATTTGACTTCTTCTCTTGTTCACATATTCCGGTATCAAGTGATCATATCACCTAGTGTCTGTCTATACTATAAGTGATACCGTAATATCGAGATGGTCCCAAGAGTATATATCCATCATCATAGTTGTAAATCTCACTATTGGATATATTTTTCCCATACAATTCCAACATATGTGACCGAGCACCATTATGATCACCCGGTGAAAGGTAACGTTGGATGATGATCAATACATATCTTCTAGTAAGATGGACAATTGATATCCTCATGGTCAAAGGATAAAGTGACACAACAACAATAATGATATACCAACAACAACAAGACGATGATTATCTTAAAATAAATCATTTGGTTTGGGTCAGTTCAACATCCTTGTACAACCGATAATATGCTCTTATTGTCAAATGGTACACACATATCATGATCAGGGAATATGGTCATCCTTTGACAACAAGCTAGTCATGCCTGTAAGACTAGGAACACTTAGTGCTTATCACTTTACACGTGCTTCTGAGATTCACCTTTGATTCTCCTAATCAAGACACATATGCAGTTGTAGCATAAAGAATAAACTTTAATCATGAACAAAAGGAATATCAAATAATCATATATTACTTGACTATAGGGCATACATTCCCATCACTTGTGGTTCCCATGTTCTCTGTATTAAGTCTGTTTAACTTTTCTGCCTACTCCAAGATATATTTAATATCTTAGATAATATATATCATGTTTTGTTTGTATTTGACATAGTATGCTTCAAATTATTTGTTTACACCTACTTCATACAACATATATGTGATGTACACTTTCTTCCATAAAGTGCTTCTAATGGTGGCGTTTTTATACTACTTTGATAATTGTTGTTGTAGGAAAACTCTGCTAATGGTAGATGTTCATTCCACGATCCTACAAATCTAAAGCACATGTTCTTAGCATATCTTCAAGAACTTGGTTAGTTTTCTCGGTTCTTCCTCCGGTTTGAGGGTGATATGTGGCACTAAAATCTAATTTGTGTTCCTAAGGCTTGTTGTAAGTGTCTCCAAAATGTTGAAGTGAATACATATCCTCGATCTGATACTATCTTCTTTGATGCTCCATGTTTACTGATAATTTCATTAACATATATTTGGGATAGTTTATTGATGTCTACGCATGCTTCTATTCTTGTAGACAGTGTTGGGCCTCCAAGTGCAGAGGTTTGTAGAATAGCAACAAGTTTCCCTTAAGTGGATCACCCAAGGTTTATCGAACTCAGGGATGAAGTGGTCAAAGGTATCCCTCTCAAGCAACCCTGCAATCAAGATACAAGAAGTATCTTGTGTCCGCAACACACCTAATACACTTGTCAGGTGTATAGGTGCACTAGTTCGGTGAAGAGATGGTGAAATACAAGTAATATGGATGATTATAAGTGGTAATTGCAATCTGAAATAAGAGTGGAAGCAAGCCAACATGTAACATAACTGATTGTGAATGGTGTTTCAATGCTTAGAAACAAGGCCTAGGGATCATACTTTCACTAGTGGACACTCTCATATAAATATCTTCTCTTCATGATGTTATCCTGAACTACTCTCCGGTTGGTCGATATAGGGGTATAACAGCACACCTTAAAGTTCGTATTCTCCATCTAGATAACCCCTCACTATCACCTTGAGCGCTAGATGGTTCCAACAAACACCACAATCTCATAGAGACATCCAACTCAAATTATACTCATGATAAGTATTTATGTAACCTTAGCCAAAGTGCCACACGGTGTGCACACTGTCAACTTCACACACGTGGGGGTAAGCAGAGATTCATTAAAGCACTTGCGTAGCACAATAGATCTATAGATTACAAAGCTCATGATCTCAATAAGATCATGCATAGAGAGAGAGATGAACACATAGCTACTTGTATAGCCCTTAGCCTCGAGAGAGATCTACTCCCTCCTCATCATGGGAGTCAGCAACGACGATGGAGATGGCAGTGCAGTCGATGGAGATGGCTCCGGGGGAACTTCCCCATCCCGGCAGGGTGCCGGAACAGAGACTTATGTCCCCCGAATCTCCTCTTCGGTGGCGGCAGCGCTGCGGAACTTTTCATGGAATTATGATCTTGTGTCTACAGTTTTTGTCCCGGGAGGCATATATAGGCGAAGGGGCAAGGTAGGTGGAGGCCGGAGGGGTCCACACTACCCCTGGCACAGCCTGGCCTGGCCCGCGCCAGTAGGTGGTGTGGCCAGCCCCTGGCCCCTCTCCGTCTCATCTTCTAGCTCCATGAGTCTTCCGGTAAAATATCGACTTTGGCTTTTGTCCGGTCCAATTCCGAGAATATTTCTTTTCCAGCTTTTCTGAAACCAAAAACAGTAGAAAACAGGCAACTGGCACTGTGGCATCTTGTTAATAGGTTAGTTCTAGAAAATGCATAAAAATACCCCAAAGTGTGGACAAAACATAAGAAAGTACATATAAAACAAGCATGGAACATAAAAATTATAGATACATTTGCAACGTATCATTTATCACAATTGTATTTCTGATTTACTTCCATAAAATGTGCACTCTTTGTCAATCACTCTAAAATTACCCAACTCATACCCTTATGATTCTTAGTCATGGGAAATCCTTCAAGAAAATCCATTCATATCTCTTCCCATTTCCGCAGTGGAAATAGGTAACAATTGAAGTTTTCTGTGTGGACTCTGATGTTTGACCTTTACTCTTTGACAAGTATGGAATTCATAACCATACTTTGCTATCTCCCTTTTCATTTTATTCCACAAAATCTTTCCTTTTAGATCCATTTATATCTTGGTACTGCCTGGGTGTATTGAATAAGGTGTTCAGCGTGCTTTTTTCAGTATTATTTCTTTGATTTTAGGAATATCGGGTACATAGATTCTTCCTTCGAACCATAGAGAATTTTGTTCTCCAAGTTCCAACATTAATTTCCTTCCTTCAACAATTCTGTTCATTTCTTCTACTAGGAATGCATCTTCTTTTTGTCGGTTTATGATCTCTTCTTTGAGATTCATATCCATATTTGTCATAGCTCTTATATCTTATGTAGTTACCATAGGATTTCCATTCGAAAGTTCCACTTGGACTTGGTTTAGTCCTTTCTATAACTCTTTCGATAACTTCCTTCCTATCAACATATTGAATGTCACTTTTCTGCTCAACCTGTCTGCTACTACATTGGCTTTTCTAGGTGCATAGTTGATAGCCGGTTCATAGTCTTTGATTAACTCTTACCATCTTATTTTTCTTGTATTAAACTTCTTTGAGTGAAGAAGTACTTGAGACTTTTGTGGTCCATAAATAATTCACACTTAGATACATATAATAAATGTCTCCATCTTTTAAGTGTAAATACCACGACCGTTGTCATGTTTGTGGTCCCCGTCAATGCGTCAAAGCTAGACCTCTGCTAGAGTACGGTGGACCTAAGGCACGAATATCATGTCGTGGTGTGTGAGCTGTGTGACGACCATGAGAGTCGTGGTGTTTTGGCCGCCATCTTGTAAGCATCCCAGCCACCACCATCATGATGTTGCATTGTTCTTGATGAAGACCTTCTTATATCATTTTTCAAAATTGGTGTAGTCATACTCATGTGTGTTACAATAGATTCAGCGTGCTATAATTCTAAAGGTCATTTGATTAAATGCAATTTTATTGTTTGCTTACCATTACAAATATTTGCTTCCATTTAGTTTTGTTTCAAAATTTGCATGAAATTCTAAATTAATTAATATAGATGTCTGAAGAATTTTTTCACCATGTCACCTAGCATTAGACCCACATTCCAACACCAGGTGGGTCCCATATGGAAGTTCCGAATGGACCCACCTGACCTAATGCCACGTCAAAGCATCTAGACCCACATGAAAGTAGCCACGTCGGCAGGATTGGTCCTGTTTGGAAATTCACATGTCATCATCGTGGGTCCCACATGTAAGCTTCCACGTCATCATGGTTGGCCCCACCTGCTAGCAGCCATGTCAGCAACATGGTACGCACATGTCAGTAGCCACGTAATCAACAATGACTGGACCTACTACTAGACAATGATGACACATTTGTCATATAATATGCTAGACAATGCCAGATTTTTGTTCATACGGTGAAAGAAAACATCTGTCAAGGATAATACATCTTAAATGATAGATTAAGAAACGTCACCAAAGATACATTGACAGTGGAAAAAAATTCATTCAATCACTATATAAGAATCCATGATGGAGCCAAAGGAGATATGCCCTAGAGGCAAATAATAAATACTCCCTCTGTTTCAAAATATAAGATATTTTAGCTTTCTGAAAAGAGTGTATCTAGACACGTTTTAGTAAGGAGGTTCACTATAAACCTACATGAACCTACACACTAAAAGGGTCTAGATACACTCCTTTCACAAAGCTAAAACATCTTATATTTTAAAACAGAGGGAGTAGGTTTATTACCATATCTTGAATTAGTTTATAATAGTTTTATACTATGCTATAACTGTATCAAGAGGAAATATTGATACACGTGTGATATGTAAATAAACCAAGTCCCTAGTAGCCTCTATTAAACTAGTTCATTGGCCACCGATGATCAATGTTTCGTGATCATTGAGCATTTATGCCAATTGACAATGGAGTCAAATCATTGGAGAATGATAGGATGGACATTACCCACATAAGTATTGCAATATGATCAAGTCACATGGTTTATCGTTGTAATAGTTAGAAACTAAGTGACCTTCTCCTTATACCATGCGATCATACTAATCACCGTCACTCACAGCTACTTTGACCACACCAAACATCATGACCGTAACTAGGTGACAATAAAAGTGTGTATTGGGTATTCCATAGGAATAGTTGAGGCCTTTGCATCAATATTGGGATTATTTTCACCCACGTGATAGGAAGATACACTGGGCCCACTCGGTAAGATTGTATCCAACAAGTTGCAACAATTGACTAGGTCATGGGATACACTATCATGGTAATGAGTTAAGTGGACTTGTCAGTAACGAGATTGGTATAGTGGTCCCAAAGATCAAATCTTAGACAAGTCATGTATCAAAGAAACAAAATGATAGGGACATAGAGTTTATGGTTTGAAATGATAGAGTTTCATGGAATGCATGGGGGGTAATTATAGACATCCCGGTCCCGCTAGTGATCATTGATCAAAGAAAGATCTTGATCATATCTGTGACATTCCCGAACCGTAGGGTAACACACTTCAAGGGTCTGGCGACACTCTGAGATTGTTATGTAAGTGAAGGGATCACTGATGAGAAATAAAGAGCATCAGATCTGTTCTGATAAGAGATTTCCAGAAAAGTTTCGAAGAGGATCCGTGTTCGGAGAAGGAAAGTAGTTGGGTCAAATCCCCAGAGGGAATTAGTCGAGAGGGAAGCCATCCCGGAATGGGCATTCGCCGCTGCCGCACCTGGACCTTGGCCGACCCACGAAGGCGGGCGTGCACGGGCGCCATCGGGCTTGCCGGTGCTGGCGGGACAACACGAGTAGGCCGGGGCTAGCCCATGGAAGGCGAGCGCAGCGTGCAGGCGTGCAACGGGCGAGGGCAAGCGGGTCGCAGCACGGGGAGCTAGTAGGCCGCGGCTGGGCCCACCTAGCCAGCCTCTACCGCGCAGGCTGCCAGGCCGCTGGCTAGGATGGCGCGCGGAGAGGCCCACTTGGCCGATGGCTGCTCCCCTTCTCCCCCTTTTTCCTTTAGTCCCACACCAGGAATTTAGGGGTGGGAGTCCTCCTTTTCTCCTATATAAAGAGGTGTATATTTGTGGGAAAAAGAACACACAAGAAAAACACAAAAAAATAAAGGGATTTCCTAAGGCATTTTTCCTTAGGGAATTTCCTCTTCTCTCTCTCTCTCGTTGCCTTCTGCATTGAAGAGGTCCCTTGAAGGATTGTACACGCAGGAGTCGACACCATTGGCACGCTGTCATGTTGTTGAATTCTAGTTCCAAAGGGTCTACTTCCGCATCCCGGCTGGATCATGGATAACGGGAGTCGTCGTCAGACACCGTGGGTGTGCAATACCTCGGGGGCGCTGCCACTTGTGTCACTAGAGTTGTCGTGCAAGGACCAGGAGGTGACGTGTGAGTAGTTGCACGACCTTGAGGTTGGTCAAGTTTGACTACATCATCCACGTTCCCCATGGGATGGTAACCTCTTTATGTCTATAAGGGTATGTAACCGAAACACTATCCCCGTTACTGCATTAACTAATAGATAGATGTTGGGCATATGGGTTGTTGTACCATAGATTTTTTTTGTTTTTCTGCTATTGAACCCCTTCAGGATCTACCATGAAGGACCTCATCACTACAAGAAAAGTTTCCTTCCACAATGACTTGGCCTGACGGTCCTTGTAGAAGGCATGTCTTCCACGACAAAATTCTCGGCTCGGCCGTGGCCGATGGAAAACTTTTTTTCCGGTTTTGTGGCCCTCTACTACGACAGATCTGCTAAAAACATGGAGGAAGCTCGGCCAATGCGTGGCAGAACCAAGATTTTCATTTCCTCGTGCGATGTTGACTCGCCAAAGTCTTTTGAGGTGTGTAGGTCCTGGACATCAGTGTCTCTAGCGGACCATATTTTTTGGTCGCGCCTCCCTGATTTGAACTCGATAACGTTGCTCGAGGCGTCTGCCGTTTAGTCAGGCTGCTAGGTCCCACATGTCAGCATCTCATTAGAAGGATCGTGTGTATGATGGAAAATTTTCCTTCGCTCGCGCTACCCTATTCCAAAGTTGATAACGCAGCTCAATGCATCGACCGTCTAATCAACCTCCTGGGACCCACATGTCATCCTCTTATTAGAAGAAACGTGTGTATGATGGATTTTTTCCTTCGCTGGCACTACCCCGTTCCGAATTTGATAGCGCTGAAGCATCTACTGTTTAACCAACCTGCTGAGCCCCACATGTCATCCTCTCATTAGAAGAAACGTGTGTATGATGGATTTTTTTCCTTCGCTCGCGCTACCCTGTTCCGAACTTGATAGCGATGTTCGATGCATCTATCGTTTAATCACAATGCTGGGCCCCACATGTCATCCTCTCATTAGAAGAGACGTGTGTATGATGGATTTTTAACCCTCTATCACGCCTTCATGTTTTGAACTTGATAGCGTTGCTCGCTGCATCAGCTGTTTATTCAGGCTGGTGGGTCCCCTATGTCAACCTCACATTAGAAGAACCGTGGGTATGATGGAATTTTTTTGTTCTCTAGCGCTACCATGTTCTGAACTAGATAGCATTTCTAGATGAATCTGCCGTGTGCTCATGCTGCTGGGTCCCCCATTTGAGCCTCTCATTACAAGAAATGTGTACATGCTGAACATTTTTGTCGCTCGCGCCTGCCTCTTTCGAATTGGCTACGTTGCTCGATGCAGTATCTGTATAAGGTTGCGCTGCTGGGTCCGGCATATTAGCCTCTCTATAAATGAAACATGCGTATGATGGACCTTTTTTGGCCATGTCCGTTGTTTGGACTTTGGCAACTTGCTGGGTCCCAGATGTCAACCACCTCTATGCAGGAAACGTGTCTATGCTGGGTCCCAGCAGACACCCTCTATTTGAAAGAAACGTGTGTATGCTGGACTATTTTTCGGGTCCCAGATGCCAGCCTCTGAGTACAATAAATGCTCATAAAGGCCAAATTAAAAAGATTCTAGGCTAACTCGGGGCGGATGCCCTATTCGTCATGGCTTATATTCCATGGGCTCACTCCTAAATTGAATGGGCTATGGTCGGTGGCCACAAGACCACAAAAAGGCCGAATTAGAAGGTATTGGGTTATGCTTGGGGCTGATAGGCTAATTTCATGGGCTATGCTTGGGCCTGCTTGGGCCGATATGTCAGCTTCTCTTTAAGTGCAACGTGTGTATGATGGACTTTTTTTCGGCCGCGTCTGCTATTTTCACCATGGCAGTCATGTATGGTCTTAATGCTGGGCCCCTTATGTTACCCTCTCTGGCATGTTCTGGCTTGTGGGTCCCCAATGCAGCCTTGTATGTTCTGTCTAGTGGGTCCCTGATGCGAGCCTCTCTGTACAAGTATTTAAAAAAAAATTTCGAACCCACCCTCAAAACAAACTCCAAGGATGCTGCATGCTGGTGGGTCCGTGATGTCAGCCTCTCCGTAATGCGATATTGTTAGAAGAAAGAATGTAAACCCAAGATACACACACACAAAGGAGATTCGAACAAAAGACCTTCAAATCAAATAAACGTAAACTGCGTGCGTTTCCACTACAACAAAGATATTTATAGAAAAAATATCATTAAACTTTTGTTAGTATACAAATTCTGTATTAGTCTTCTTAAAATATTTTGTGTGTCTACGTTTATCTCTTTTAAAATATAAAAGGGCAGCGCTCCTGGGATCTCGATTTATAAAATGCCATATAATGGGGTATTTTCTTAAAAACATGGGTAGGCAGAGTTTTTATTATTATGAGAGGTGGGGGCAATGCCCAAAAGGCCGAATTAAAAAGAGTTTGGCTATTGCTCTATGTGGGTTATATTCTATAGGCTATGCTCCATGGGCTTCATTCTCAAATTTCACTGGGCTGATCCGTAAAAGGCCAAACTAATATGTTCTCGGCTATGCTCCATGGGCGCCTTTCTAAAATTTTGCTAGGCAATGGTCAGCAGTACCTAACCCTGAAAAGACTGGATTAAAATGTTCTAGGCTAAAGAGGGGCCAAATGAGCTACTCCCTTTGATCCAAATTAATGTTCTCGGATTTGGCTAGATTCGGATGTATCTAGCACTAAAATTTGGCTAGATATGTCAGAATATAGACAAATGTGAGAACATTAATTTGGATCGGAGGGAGTACTAGATTTCTTCTCCTAGTTAATAAAAATTGCATTGTGATGTGCTCTACTCGGTTCGAAACAAAGACCTCAGCGGGGACATGGGAAAAGGGATAATTCTTTTTGGCAGATATTCATGTCAAAATTTAGCACTATAGAATAAGGTAGAAAAATTATCAACAGATTCAAAGTTAATATTTAGGAGCACTTGACCAATTCAGCAGCATTTCAAAAGTGATCAATGCAGCAATACAGACAATGAAATACAATATCAGTACATCAGTATTAGTTGCACAAATGCTTTAGTAATAGAAACGACAGAACATTTGAGTGATTCAGTAGCTTTCCTGCTTGAAATTCAATAGCAGTACAAAGAGAATTAGTTCTTGTTCCAGCTAAAAAAACCTTGGCCCACGATTAGTTTGGCCTATTCTCCGAATAGACCCAATCATTGGAGCAAGTAAAACTATTGATCAAGTTTGCTTCTGTGTGAGTACCTCCTCCTTACATCAATGCCTGTGTGACCGCCCATAGCAACCCAAAATGCCCAAGACTCATCCAGATAATTGTAACAATGCTAAGTTTCAAAAGAAAAGCAAGACAATCTGATGCACTTCATCTAACCAAGTACCAGTACATCACAGTTTGTTCTACAATTTGACAGATTCAGCAGCATTTGGAAGATTCAGTAGTATAGAATAGACCATAAAAATATCAGATAGATTCCCGGTTCATATTCAGCAGCACTTGACAGAGTCAGCACAACATTTCAAAGTGACCGGTTGTGGCAGTACACAGACAGTGACTAAAAGAATTGACAGATTCGGCAATGCGGACATTGAAATTGAATAGATGTAGCTAGGACTAATTCAAAAGGAAAGTGAGATCGTATTCCGCACTCGACCGATCAATCTGAATAAGTACCGAACAAAACTTTTGATACGTTCAGTAGCATTTGAAAGATGCAACAGTACATAATAAGAAAGAAATATATCGACAGATCACAGTTCACATTCAGCGTCACTTGGATATATTCAGCAGCATTTGAAAGTAACTAATTCAGTTTGTCCTTTTCTCCGTACACTTGATCATTGGATCAAGCAAAACTGGCGATCAAGTCTTCTTTTCTATGCATGCCTCCTTCTCACATCAATACAAAGCCTCGTCAAGATTATGAGTTTATGACAAAGCCAAGTTACAAAAGAAAAGCAAGACCATCTACTGCACTTGATCTTACAGGTAGCAGTACATCAGTATTAGTTGTATAAAATGCCAAGTTCCAAAAGAAAAGCAAGACCATGTACTGCACTTGGTCTAAACAAGTAGCAGTACATCAGTATTAGTTCTATAAAATGCCAAGTTCCAAAAAAAAAGCAAGACAATCTGTTGCACTTGATGTAAACAAGTACAATTACGTCACAGTTAGTTCTACAAAATATTGTATTGTACGTACTAATAGTAACAACAGAACATTTGATAAATTCAGTAGCATTTAAAAGATTCAGCAGTACAGAATAAGACCAAAAAAATATTGACAAATTTCCACTTCATATTCAGCAGCACTTGCCAGATTACCAGTTCATATTCAGCAGCACTTGACAGATTCAACAACATTTCAAACTGACTGAATTAACAGTACACAGACAATAATTGACAGATTCAGCAATGCACACATTGAAATTCAATAGATATAGCTAGGCCTGATTTAAAAGTAAAGCGATACCATATTCTGCACTTCATCGGTTAATCTGAACAAGCATCCGTACATAGTTATTATTGCAAAATAGATTAGCAGAGGAAGAACTCCATAGAAAATACTCAGAACTACCTTAAGCTAGGAACCATGTCCCCCAAAATGATTAGTACTTGTACATACAGTAGGTATTACTACAAAATACATTAGTAGTAGTTGAACTCCATAAAAATACTCCTAACAACAACTACTAAGAATAGGTAGTAAGTCTTTATAGCAGTTCAAATACTCCAACAAATATTAAGATGTGTTTATATCACTCATGAATCCTGTTAATTCGAAGACAGTATTCTAGGGTGAACACCGACGGTTGACGAGCGACCAGGTGCGACATCGGCACCGGTAGGAGCCACTTCAGCTCATCAAATGGGATGTCGTCGGGCAACGCGGTGCTCTCCGACACGCATAGCCTGGAATTTTTTATCCTTCTCCCCTCAATCACAGTCAACGACCAAAACTTCACCATGTACCGTGGCGATAAGCATGTCTACGACCTGACGCATACGGCAGATACAACATGTCGCGTTTGGCGCGTGTCAAATCGCACCACGAACACAGTACCATTGCCCCCAGATCCGATGATATCTACTGTCCGCAAACCTGTTGCCGACGGAGGCTTAGAGGAGTACCTGCGTGTTTTGTCACAGCGGAAACTGCGCACCCTCATCGAGTGAGCTTCATAGAGGTGGGAGAGGAGCGCCGCCAACGAAACCATCCTCCATGCAGTTGCAAGGGCCGTGCATGCATGCAATCTTGTGGTTGTGGACCTGACGGTAGGCGGCCAATGTCCCACAACCGTCGTTGGGGCATCTGCTACCTTTTCCGCTAGTGACTCAGAGGTTCAACTCCTTGGAGCATGCGGCCAGCCGGACGGTGCTGGTAGTGTCCATATGTATAGCGATCTCATCGAACACGTCGGCACCGACGTTGCTCCATTCGCCGTACCACCGGTTGGGTCCCGAATGCGCCATAATGTCCCGATGGTTTGGGGGTGAGGCGGATCAATCTATGATTGTTGGGAGATTTTGGAGGAAAGGGGTGGTGGCCTGGAAGGACTGATGCTGCGGGCGAGATGGCGAGGAAAATGAGTGAAGCGCGCGTTGGATATGATACCAAATACTGCCGGAGACGGGGAAAACGGTATGACTCTTTGAATGAGGAGTTTTTTGCGTGTTCCTTCGTCAGTCTTCTGTTGTAGGGCACAACTGCATCGAGGAGTTCAATTATTAGCTAGCTAGTGTAGCATGCTGACGCTGTCTAGTACTACTATAGTAGCATCGAGGAAACTTTACTAGTAGTAATTAGCTAGCTAGTCTAGCACGCCAACGCAGTCTAGTAGAATGCCATATCATCCCAATATAAAATTGTAATACTCCATAAAGTAGTAATAGGTAAAGCTGAGAAAATAATTATATTTTCGAGCCGCTTCCATAAAGTATCAAGTGTATATTTGGTTCTTGTACTTGTGCATAGAGTTCATTGTGATAAAGTCTAGTATCAATAGAATCTCCTACTTCCTCCGTTTCAAAATATAAGATGGTTTAGCTTTTGTGAAACAAATGTATCTAGACATCTTTTACTACACACTAAAAGTAGTGTGTAGGTTTGAAGTGACCAACACACTAAAAGTCGTCTAGATACATTCGTTTCGCAGAAGTTAAAACATCTTATATTATAGAACGGAGTGAGTAGATGCTAGAATAGAAAAGAAGATTCGAGGGTTATCAATGTTGGAATTTGCTAGTCTTGATACAACGGTTAATGTTGAAAGTTAACCGTACACTATATAGTGGTAAGATAAGTTAAGATAAATCTCTAAAAGATACGGTCTCGTCATATCAGCTTAACCAAAGACTAGTGCATGAGGCTATAATCGTTGAAGCTAAGGTTGTTTTCATAGAGTACGACCCTTAAATAAGCATTGAGGTGATTGTTCAAGTGTATAGCATGTGGTCCGTAACATCCTGTGTTGATGCTAAAATTTCCATAATTTCTAAAAGAACTCTAGAATCGGCAGACTAAAGTGCATTATGCTAAAGGTCCAAAAAATATAGTCAAGTTCATACGAGTAAATAAACATGGTACCAATACAAGGACATGTTTCAAAAGAGAGGAGACCAACAAGTTGAAAGCCGATAAATTTAGACAATCAAACAAAATAAACAGTTTCAACATGGTCTAGAACTATTTCTCTAATTGTAGTACCAACTATTACATGTGGATTGCATTAGTACGTATTGTGACAACATGTCTTGTTTCTTAGTTAAGCGTGAGGCCGGTTCCAATCGAAGGCATTCGCGAAGGTTGGTTTCACCATTCCTGTCCAGAAGCGAGGGTTACTAATTCCCTCAAGGACATTGATTTCAGAAGTAACACCGCAGTCTTTACCACTAAGACTGAAGCGGCATAATTCAGGCTACGCCTCTTTGGAAAGCCAAGCTGCAGTTGGTAAGATGTAGACACAGTTGTTTCTCGTCAGATAACCTGAGGTAAGATCTGCACCGCCTACGCGCATGATAATCGGATAGTTCACTCCAAGGAAAAGATAATATGATCCAAGGTCAACAATCCTTTCCCATGGATTAGCTTCATAAACCTGGCCAGTGTTCATTGAGAACACCAAGTAGGCAAACCCAGAAGTATAAGTGGAGATAGTGCGACCGCAATGTACAACATGAGGATCAGCAGCACTAGTACGATGGCGGCAATAACAAGTAAGACAGCTGGGATCATAAGAAGGGCCAAGCGTATATGTATGAAGAAGTCTAAGACCATCTGCAGATCTTGCTAACCACCAAAAACTAAAAAAGTAGTCATGCTCGTCACCAATAGCATTAAGAAATGAATCCACCAACTCATCCGCGGTATCTGGTCGGGCCAATACCAGCGCAGGACCTTGAGCTAGCAGAATGCGTTAACTTATGATTCCGACAACATGATATAGTGAATCCTACTGAAAAATTTCCCTCCAATTGAACTGCATGCAAAGGAGCTTGGACATAGGAAAAACAACTACGGCCTAGAATAGTACAAAGGAAGCAAAGCATTATATAATAGGGAAATTTCCTAGAGAACGTACTCATCTTTTTTTGAACAAGACGGGCAAATTTTGGCTTGTTTGTCTAAGAAAGGCAAAGAGAATTGAACAGTTCATTTGCAGTGAAGTGGCCGAAAACCCATGCAAATGCAGAAAACATAGGATAGGAAAGACATAGGATTTTACATTTGGATGTCCATTTATACTCCTGTAGGATTGCAGTGTGTTGGATTACATTGCATGGAAAACCATTGAACAGATTCTTTTCAGGAGCTTCAAGTATATCTTAAATTCCTATCGAATGAATTAAAAGACATCTAGAAAAATCTACTGTGCATAATTCAATCCGATGAATCAAATGACTACTATAAGAAAAAATCCTACAGAAAAACTATGATTCGTACAGTTCATAGAGTTTAAAATAACTACTCGTATTTTCATTTAAACGAAACACTCCCTATGTCAATTTACTACAATAGCTTGGGCACATGAGTAATTAATCCAGTACACTACATATGAAGGAATAATTACCAGGATGTAGAGGATCCCAAACATGAACATTTCCATACAGAGTTGTGGCGAACACCAGTCCGTCGTGGGTAATTCCATCATTGTAACTATAAGGGCTCAGGGTGTGGTTAAGAGGAAGTGGAAGAAATATCCATCCATCATCACCGCCCTGAAGGATGGCAATTCTGACGTTGAAGACTGCAACAAGCGAGAAATCTTTATATCTCCCAGCAGCTGTGGGAACTTGGCAAATAGAATCTTCTGCATTACAGCTAGAAGATCGTTATCCAACAAGAATGTGATTGGCTGGTCGGTTTCTTGGAATGACAATGCTGGGAGAGGAATCTTGCGATGGGTGTACATGTTGCAAAGCTCCAACTTGCCTCTGAATCCAGCCGTGGCAATCCAATCTCCATTGGCGCCTACCCAATGCCAAGAAGTATAGCCTGCTACCATAGCATCGGAGGAGAACCTATCCAGCGGCGACAACTTGCACGGGAGGCTATCAATTTTGAAGTAATGCAAGAAATGTAGCGGTCCCTTCGACAAGGGGAATGAAGAACACATGGGAGGCCAAATGGCATTGAAGCATCTAGAGTTGCACTAGCTTTCATAGATTCAAGAAAAGTTTGGACGTACTAATTAGGCCGCCGGTAGTGATGACATCACATCGGGTTATGAGTTCTTCAAAGGGGCCTTCGGTAAACATGTCATGAAAATGCTTCGAATCATGCTCACTGTTCTTACTCGCTGACGTCATCGCAAGGCAGTGTTCGTATTTCATTGATTGGTGTTTAAGAAGAGATGGGGAATCGACGGTGGCAACTGCCTGAATGAGACGAGAAAGAGAATCTGAAAGCGGCATAAGGCGGCAGTAGCGGCGCATGGTGCGGAAGGGGAAGATGCTGGGAAGAGAAGGGGAAGACGCCTTAGAGGGGGCGAGGGAATATGCAAGGGGGAAAGCTAGATTAATCAACACGAGCATGCGCTCCTCAGCTCCATTTCGAGGAGACAGTGACCCGCTGACTCCCTACTCCCTAGTACCAGTAGATGTCTAGACGGTCACAGTAGTTAATTTGGAGGAGACTATGACCGGCCTGACTCTACTAGATGCCTAGGGTACGGGTTGTACTGGAGTACTAATTTGGGAATCCGAGCTCTGTAATTTTATTTTACTTGCATGGACGTGCTTTGTTTTTCTTTTTTCACAGAATGAGATCTGTATTAGGGCATCCACTATGTTGTCCATAAGCAAAAAGTAGTCCTTATGGATGACCACATACATAGTAGAGCTTCACCTAAGCTTGTGGCTTGTCCATAAGCAATATAAAATTATTTACTCTCTCCTCTCTCTCTTGCATGTGTATACTTTTTGCAAACATATGGGTCCCGGCTTATAGATAAGTTGACTTTATTATAGCTACTTCCACAAGCTGTGTCGGACCCACCTTATGACAAAAGTTCACCTTAGGGCATCCACTATGTTGTCCATATGGGTGTCCACAAGCAAAAAGTAGTCCTTATGGATGACAACATACATAGTAGAGCTTCACCTTAAGGAAATTTTCTTAAGGGTGACCCATAAGCTTGTGGCTTGTCCAAGCGCACCCACAATTTTGCCATTGCCAAATCTGACATAAAGGTAAATTTGGCTTTGGTATAAAATATAGCAAGATCTCCATAATGTACTAGTTCCAAATATTTATAACGTGGGTCCCACCATCTAGCTAAAACAACACATGAAGCAAATATGGAACTACCCTCACAGTGTAGGGAACTAGTTCCAAAAGCCAAAAAGCAAATTTGGCATCGGAGCAACTATACTTGCTCCGGTTCCCAGTTTTCTCTCATTTGGAACCACCTCCATAGTGTAGGGAACTAGTTCCAAAAGCCAAAAGGCAAATATGGAACCACTTTTGGCTACACATTGTGGGTGTAAGCAATTTACAATTATCTACTCTCTCCTCTCTCCTTCTATTGCATGTGTGTACCTTTTGCAGACATATGGGTCCTAGCTACTTCCACAAGCTGTGTGGGATCCACCTTATGGCAAAAGTTCACCTTATACATAGGTGAGGTGATGCCCTAAGCTTATGGGTCACCCTTAAGATTTTTGGCTTGTGGATAAGCTCCACTATTCATATGGATAGCTCTTAAGGTGTACCTTTTAGCTTATGGTGTGGTTTTTTCATACATAGTGGTAATGAAGCTGTAGGTACATTTTATAGAAAGGACCAGAAGAAAACAAGGAGACACAACCAGGTCGCCCGAAATTACAACAAGCACGATGCAAGGATTTCTCAAAACGCAGTCCAGTCCCTGTAAGAACGAGCTATGTATTTGCTTTGTCAATTCTATGCCCATGGAAAGCTAGTTTGGCAAGGAGCTACACTTTTTGTCCCGCTTCTTACATCCATGGTGCAAATTAGTCTCACACCTTGTAAATGGGAAAAACTAGCCCCACACCTTGCACCACGGACGCAGTTTAGTCTATTTCAAATGGATTGAATGGAATTTGAATGAACTGAGCGAATTTGACCACGCTGATTTGTCCTTATAGGGCAGTTTTGCAGGTTAGTCCATACTAGTTAGTTGCACCTGCCTTGCATGTCAGACTCAGATAATAGAAGTATGACATATCATCACTATGAAATTATAATACTCC
The DNA here is from genome assembly GCA_910589775.1 of Avena eriantha. Classification (NCBI taxonomy): domain Eukaryota; kingdom Viridiplantae; phylum Streptophyta; class Magnoliopsida; order Poales; family Poaceae; genus Avena; species Avena eriantha. The sequence goes on from OU342741.1 coordinate 93,422,195, forward strand.
CTTCGGCCCATATTATTGGCCTCAACTTTATCTAGATTCAAATGTACCTAGTTAATAATTTTGACTAGATTCATCCGAATCTAGACAAAGTTGAGAACATTAATATGGACCGGAGGGAGTAGGTAAAGCTCGAAAAAATAATTATACTTCTGAGCCAGATCCATAAGGTATTGGGTGTATATCTGGTTCTTGTGGTTTATATAATGTATATTTCAACCTTTATTAGCTACTTTCGTAACATGTATTTGAGGTTTGTGCATAAATTTTATTGTGCTAAACACTATCAATAGAATCTTCTAGATCCCATAATGGAAAAGAAGATACAACCGCTAGCAATGTTGGGATTTGACAATCTTGATTCAACTACCAGTGTTCAAAGTTCTTCATACACCATATAATTGTAAGATATAAGATAAGATAAGAAAAGCGAGGCGAGGGTAATTTATAGGCCCACACAAGGCATCGTTGTTTACAGAAAAGCCCATGTACTAAAGCTAAAATCTTGGGAATTTGACATGATATGCGAACATCATATGTCCATGAGCTTATCCAACGTACTTCGTAATCACTACAAGAAAAGTTGGCTTTTACAACAGAAGATTTTCGTGGTTGAAGGCCCGTTTTTCGTGTCTAAAAAGTCTTCTACGACAGATGCCCTTCGTGGTAAAAGCTCCGTCACAAAAGAATCTACCACGGTTTCATTCCTGACCATGGGGAATCGCAACCTTAAGCCACGAAAACTTGTTCCATCGTAGATCTGTTTGCCAGCCGTGTTGACTGCTGACGTCGTGCAAAGTGCCATGTGGCAGCCACAGTTAGCGGCCAGTTACCGCCATTAACGGTCATAGAAACCATGGCAGAAGCCAGGCCCAACCAAAGGCCTACTAAATACTAACTGGTCGGCCCATTAGGGAAGACCAATAAGAAGATGACATGTTACTGTTTTGTCCTGGATTGTTTGAAATGGGCCCAATGTTGCAGCCAGCAGTGGCCCGCGAACTTTCAGGCCCAATTATGTTTCGGCCTAAAGAAGGCACATGATGGTCCAACACTCTGCGGCCCATTAGCAGTCTGCGCCAAGTCGCTCCTGTACATTTAAGGCATGCAGGCAGCCCATCACTGTTTATCGCTGCCCATCGTGGGCCGCCTACTGACGGCCCTTCTCTGAGATGGCCCGTGACTGTTCCGGCCTGTTACTGTCCTGGCCTTTCACTGTTCCAGGCTTTAGATGTTCAAGCCCACAAGTGGCCCTTTACTGTTCTAGTCTTGTAAATGTGTCGGTCCATTACTGCCGTCGCTTGGAAATTTCATGGGCCGTTATTGTTCTGGCTTGTCACTATTCTGGCCTTTCATTATTGCAGTCATTTACTGTTGAGACCGGCTACTATTTTGGCATGTTACTGTTCTAGGATTTCATGGTTTCCGACCTGTTACTTCGATGGGTTGTTTCTGTTACGACCTGCTACTATTATGGCCTTCTACTATTAAGGCCTGTTACTGTTATGGCATGTTACTTTTATGACATGTTACTCTTACGGCCTATTACCGTTACGGCCTGTTACTGGTACATCCAATTACCACTTGTAGGTCGGCCCATTATGTTTATGGCGTTTTACAGTTTCGGCCTTTTCTGAAGCCCATGCCAATATCATAAAACGTCTATATAATTTAGCATTTTTTACTGTTCATCATCGGCCGAATACACGATAGGCCAATAAGAAAGCACGGTACTGTTCCCTAATCGACCTGCCTGGCATAGTTACCGTAACGACTACCGCAATGTGTGGATGGCGTCAAATAAATGCATACATAGCCTACGCGAGTTCTCTAGATATTACAACAGCTGAAAACTTCTTAAAATTATTACATATTATCAACTCAAGGGAAAGAAAAATCGGTATTTCAGTTGACAATCAAGTTGATAGCCGTGTTCTCAATTTGCTTTCTCAATTGATCACCTGGATCTTCCTTTGAGTGTGACAGCTACATTGGAGGAGATATGATCTTGCAGCCCCCTCTTTGGTGGCGATAACAGTAATTACACCCTAAAACTAAGTAATAATAAGTTAATACATCAAACAAGACAAACTACTCATTTGACTAATATGACAGGAGCTCTGATCTGGAGTTTACAACTGGTCAATGGTTCAATTATTGACCAACACGTCAAACAAACAGGACAAGCAAGCATGCATTAAACAAGTGTTCCTACTATGAAATGAGCAATCAAAAAATGTGTGTCTGGCTTAGAATTTCAGCAAAAATAAACTAGTTAGGTCATTTCAACAAATATATATGGAAGCAGTTCTATACCCTAAAATTCAAGAGACGATGGGTGACTCAGATTTTGCACTGAGACACAAAATGGCATGCAGTTACTGTCATAGCGAAGAATGAACCAGATAGAAATTATAACCGCATCATACGAGAACTTATAGAGCAGGAATGCAAACCACGAATGAACTGTATATTATAGAGGATAGTTATGTCGTGTATTAGGACAAACCAGACCCATAACTAGATGCGAGATATAATGGAGTCTCTTGTGAACCTATAGAATAGGGCAAACAAGTATTAGACAAGTGTGTCTATAATGAAATGAGCAATCAAACAAAGTGTTTCTTAGAATTTCAGCAAATATATATAAGCGAGGTCATTTCAGCAAATATATATGGAAGCAGTGTCATCTCCTGGATTGCATAGTCGTTGGGTGACTCAAAATTTGCGGTGAGCTACACAATGACATGTAGTTACTGTCATAGCTAAGAATCAATTAGATACAAAGTATAATGGCATCATAAGAGAGCTTATAGAGCTGTAATGCAAACCACGAGTAAGCTACATAGTAGAGGATAGTTATGCCGTTGTTAGGATGAACTAGCACCAGATAAGGAATTAATGGCATCCCTTGTGAACCTGTAGAATAGGCTATACAGACCAACATGTTCATTGTTCCATTTTGAGCTATATGAAAAAAAAGGAAATAGTTAGTGATGTAGCTTTTGAAGAAGCAGATGGCAACAACAAAATTATAATCGAATTAGTTCGAAGAGTTTAAACGGCTACTACAGGATATCAGAATGATGCCAAGGAGGAAATAATAGCAGGAACTGATCTCAGGACGAACCAAATAGATTCAGCAACTGTAGAGCAGGGAATCCACACTAATATATTCCGCTAACTTCAGATTTTGCAAGAAAATTACACGGTAGCAGGCAATTACTGTGGTATGGAGTAGCTAAGAACATGTGTATGACAAAATAACAGACATGTACATGACTTGAAATTTGTAGAGCAGTGAATGCAAACCAACATGTCTAATGACCTTGTATGTACTAGCACGAAGAATAGGCATGCCCACTGACTTGTATGTATGATCACGATGACAAAAATGCAGTTTACTGCGATAGGCTTGAACCTGCTATATTGCTACAAAAATAGGTTGGAGATTTGGTTAACCTTGGTTGGAGAGGTGTCCTAGCATCATTGGTACCGTGCGGGTGACTTCCAGGTCACCGAGAGTGATGCGGTTGTGGTGGCTGTTAGCGTCGGGGAAGGAGATCTTGGGCGGTCGATGCCGGCTTGAGCGCAGTGGACGAGAGCGTCGCTGAGGCAGATCCAGTGCAGTGAACAACGACGGCCAAGCAGCTGGTCTAGAGCGGTGTACATGGAACTCCCTGAACTAGATCACGTCCGGTGTACACTGGTGAAGCGGATCCGGTACGGTTGGGTAGCTTTCGGCCCCAGGAATCAGAGCTTGGGTGGTCGATGACGCCATCAACATGGTGAACGACGACGCAACTCCGGTGCAATGGCAGAGAGACCCGGTGAACCAAATCCTGTGGGTGAGCATCGGTGAAGAGGCTCTATGGTGGTGCACGAGACTGCAGCTCAAGCGGCTCTGGCCACCGTGGAATTGTTGCCGACAGGTGCGCGTGGTGGTCGTGGAGGTGAGGGCGTGGGAGAGAGGGGGCTAGGATTTTTGGAAGGACCAGCGGGAAAATCTGGGCGAATCCGATCTGAGGTGAATAGAAAGATAAATTATGATCTTCCCCCAACCTACCGAATTTAGCTTGCCCATAGGGTGTCAGAACAATGGGTAGAATCGGAATTTTGAAGTCAAAAGTTTTTGAAACTGAGGGGTGGGAAATGCTTCAGATCGGTGTGTGATTTTTCCGCTTGATTGAGATATTGAATTTGGCGACCGTCCATCTAATAATAATATAAAAAATGGTACTACCCCGGTGGGATATTTTGCCTCAAAGTTTTTGAAACTGAGGGGCGGAAAATGCTTCAAAGTCAGTATATGGTTTAGCAGCTCAATTGAGATTCTTAATTTGACAAGTAACCATCTGATAATAATACAAAATTGGTACTGCCCCGGTGGGAGATTTTTCCTCAAAGTTTTGGAAACGGAGGGGCGGGAAATGCTTCAAAGTCGATGCGCGATTTTGCCGCTCTATTGAGATTTTGAATTTGACTAGCGCCCATCTTTTGATAATAATACAAAAATTGTACTCCCCCGGTGGGAGATTGTGCCTCAACGGAGGGGCGGGCAATGCTTGAAAGTGGTTGTGCGGTTTTTCCACTCGATTGAGATTTTAAATTTGGCTCACATCCATCTAATAATAATAATATAAAAATGGTACTCCCTAGGTGGGAGATTTTGGCTCAAAGTTTTTGAAACGGTTAGGCGGGAAATGCTTCGAAGTCGGTGTGTGTGATTTTGCAACTCAATTGAGATTTTGAATTTTGCTATCATCCATGTAGTACTAGTAGTAGTAGTAAAAAAGGTGGTAGAACATATGGCTATATGGTCAGGAATTCATGGCCGAGAGTCACATCAACTGATCATCCATATAATCATACTTGAGGTACTCCCTGTGTTCGGTATTACTAGGCTGGAGTAGTACTAGTTTGGAGAATTAACTTCACCTACTCGCTTGATAGCTAGTTATTGCACGCAGTAGTAATCCTAAAATCCAGCCAATACACGTGGCCACCGCATCTAATTGAAAACATGCAAGCCAATGGATGCACTCCCGTTTTAGCAACATGATCGGCCATGAGCATTACATGTTGTGGTGGTTCATTTTTTCGGTCAACTAGAGGAGTAATTGAGCAAAACTAGGAGCATTAATTGGTCCTCCGGCCTAACAATTGAAGTTGTAAAATAATTAAGAGGTATATACACCTTTAGTCCCACATCTTGCACCGCGAGAGCGTTTTAGTCCCACATATTGAAAAATGAGAAATACTAGTACCACAACTTATATCTCGAGAGCATTTTAGTCCAATTTAAGCGAATTTTAGTGAATTTCACTTAATTTGTCCACAAATGACGTTGGTTTTTTTAAAATGACCCCTCTATATTTTTCTATGTCATTTATGTCCCTATGCGGACTGATAAGTGGGCCACCTGTTAGTAGACGTACAAATAAAATAGTTAAATCTCTAAGAGGAGAATGGATTCAAACTTAACACTTTTGTACAACGACACACACACCCACAAGCCACTATGCCGGTAGATGACCACGACTACTCATGTGAGACGAGGAGTACTTGAGATGATGTAATTATGCCAGATGAGGAGTACTTGGGGGAAGGAATTATTTATACAATAAAAAATCTCATATGAACACAAAAATGCTCACGTCTATGTTGGCACGGTCCATAATATCAATTGTATAGCTTTGTCGTTAACCTGATAGCTAACTGCAGTGTCTAGAATGAACTTGAGTTTTTTCTTATTCACAAAAGTGAAAAGGAATAAAGTTGAGTTGTTATTGTAGCCCAGAACACAAATTATTTTGAATTGAGAATTTGGATCTTGTTTTAGATTTTTTCACATCTTCGGAACACATATTTTTGAATATCCAAAATAAAGAACACATTAGGCGCTCTTCAATTAATCACTTCTGTGTGCATATTGTAGTGGCACGGTTGATTTCTTCAGTAGCACAGGTAATCAGTTCGATACCCTACAATGCATTGGTAGTTTTTCTTATTTGTTTTTCTTATTTAGATCCTCTTGTTAAGTCATACCAAGGTCACAACTAGCAGGCTAAAAATACACAGGGGTCATTTTGCAAAAATTATGATGCCACATGTCACTTCCAGAATCAATTACGACGAATTCGAACAAAATCACATAAATTCTATTGAATTGGATTAAAATGTTCCTGGTTACAAGTTGTGGGACTAGTGTTGCTCACTTTGCAAGATGTGGGACTAAAACGCTCCCATGGTGCAAGTTGTGGGACTGAAAACGTATATACCTCAATAATTAACGACCGTGCTATTGAAAGAACATGAGGTTTTTAGCTCCACGGAGCATACACCCCATCCTGTCACACGGTGAGCATCCGAGGGCACAGCCAAAAAGAGAAATTGAAAAATGCCATGCAAAAAATGGAAAATGCCCTGCGTTTGATGAAATTTTGGGGTAATTAAATACAATGAGGTTATGATGCTACTACTACTAGTATCATCCTACACCTACACACTCGCGTGCTCCCAGGAGTCGTACGCTGGTGTGCACGACCGTTGTACAATAATTAGTGCGTGTGCTCATGCCAGTTTGATGAAACGCGCTTGCGGTTGCTGTGTGCATGCCATCGTCTCGTTTCCACACGATTTGTTTGGCTTTCCCAGCCCTTTGTTTAAATGTGTGTCTCTAGAACCGCTTCCTGTGCCAGTCGGTGGGACCGAGACCACACGAACGCCATCATCCATGGCCGACAAGAAGCAGGAGGACTCGCCATGGGCTGGTCTCCTTGAGGGAATCGTCTAGAAGATAGGTGACATCTTCCTTTCGACGGATGACTTCGACTACTACGCCGTCTTTCGGGCAGTATACAGTGCCTGGCATGGCCTCACGGAGGAGCGCTTTATGCTAGCCAACTGGATTGTTCTAGAGCACCGATTGTCGAAGGAGTATCGGGTAGACGACGCCGCCATTACGTTGTTGAACGTGAGAACTGGCCGCTACCTTGAGAAGAAGATTATTCGGGTTATTCGCAGGTGCTTTCTTTATATTCATCTGTATATATGCGATCGTTTTTTTGCATTCACATCCTATACTATCTGTTTTTCAAGTTCTATTTCTTCGTCCACTTGTTGCCCAGGATTTTTCTCCATGGTTTACCTTGATTGAAATTCAGTATGTTTAACTTGACTGAATCTCTGTTTCTCCTTCCTCTCTCTAGAAGGCACTTTTATGTCGGTAGCACAACCGGCGGCCTCCTTGTGCTTGGATAGAGGGTGCAGCCGTACAAGACCCGGTTGTACAACCCCTTCTCGGGCGCTATCAAGTGCCTGAGGGCAGAGATACCGACCGAGCAGGTGGGTTATGTCGCTGGGACGATGTTCCCGTCGTTGATGGTGTTTACATAAAACCATCAGAACACCACCATTCTGTGGGAGGATGAGAGAACGGAGGAAGGGAGTCACCCAGTCTTTGGTGAATGGTGGTACTCGCCGTATGACTTCGCGGAACTCCGGAGCATGACTTCTTACGCCGGTGATGTTTTTGTCGTAGACAGATACGGGTCTGTCCTCTCGACTATGTGTGATGCTGCTCATGGAGATGTCTAGTTGCAGCGCTCCGCACGAACCCTGGAGATGCATCCCACCATTGCAGGCCCTATTCCGGGCTACCACTTCCCAGAGAATCATTTTTACCTCGTCGAGTCCGACGGGGAGTTGCTGTTAGTTGTGAGTGGACCGGTCTACGGCGGCAGGCTGATTGTATACCGGGTTGATACCCATAACCATGTCCTTCAGCCAGTCAGAGGCATCATAAGTCATGCTCTCTTCGTTGCTGACAATCGGTGCATCTGCATTGATAGCGCTAGGGTACCCACGGTGTAGGCCGACAACATATACTATGCGGACCTATCCAAGATTAGATCTTACAACTTTGAGGCTCTTGCGTGGGAAGAGGAGCCAAGTGTTGTATATGGGTATGGAGTAGGAGGATTATAGAATCAATGACCATCCTTTCGAACTCGATCGATTGTTGGCAGAGTATTGCAGAATCGTCGAGCATTTTGAGCTGTACATGGTGCCACCTTATGGCGAGGATGGTACCACCCACTACGATTAGTATGACGGCTATGCATCAGAGTGATGGATTGTGTGGGTCATCTCCTAATGTATTCTCCTCAGGTCAGCTCTTTATGTGTTCACTTTGTTGAGTGAAAGTCTATGAATTTTGCAATTTCTATGGTGCCCGTGTAATACAATGGACGTTCTCCCTATTCCGGAAGATTGTGTGTTGTACCTCTTACAATTTCACTATTTTTCATGTGTTTGTAGTAATTATGATAGATGCTCAGTTTGTAACAATCCTCAAAAAACTTACAACTGCAAATTAAAGTAGATTATTACAATCCTCAATAAACTTGATAGTAATAAAATGAAGCATAAAAGTTGCATCAGAGTCCAGACAACTAAAAAAACACCATAACTCGTGATACAGAAAAGGTCTCTATGGAGCTTGCATCCCGAGACATGTAACAACTAGCTTCCCATGAGAGCTGCAGATGATATTATTAAGTATGTTCTGTGTTAAAGCTTGCCTATTTTTCAATTCATATAAGTCTTTGCGTGCTATGGTGATTACTGAATCTATTTTGTCGGCTTCTTTCTCAACAATATCATGGGCATCTTGGAGGGCATCCTCAAATAATCTTTTGGCTGAAAAAAGAGGATCAGTTGAAGCGGTGTGCCATTGATGTCTATGCACTTCTATTCTTGTAGACAGTTGTTGGGCCTCCAAGTGCAGACGTTTGTAGAACAACAACAAGTTTCCCTTAAGTGGATTACCCAAGGTTTATCAAACTCAGGGAGGAAGTGGTCAAAGGTATCCCTCTCAAGCAACCCTGCAATCAAGATACAAGAAGTCTCTTGTGTCCCCAACAAACCCAATACACTTGTCAGGTGTATAGGTGCACTAGTTTAGCAAAGAGATAGTAAAATACAAGTGGTATGGATATAAGACAATGGTGCCAGAAAATACTTTGATGGCGTGGAAGAGACTAAAGGGAAACTGAAATAAAGATGGAAGCAAGCAAACATGTAACAGATCTAGTTGAAAATGGTGTTTCAATGCTTAGAAACAAGGCCTAGAGATCATACTTTCACTAGTGAACACTCCCATATAAATATCTTCTCTTTATGATAATACTTTGAACTACTCTCTGGTTGGACACTCTAATCAATGGTAGGGTTATAACAACACTCCTCAAAGTCCGCTTTCCCGATCTAGATAACCCCACACTGTCACCTTGAGTGCTAGATGGTTCCAACAAACGCCACAATTTCATAGAGACATCCAACTCCAAATATAACTCATAACAAGTATTTGTAATCTCTAGCCTAAGTTCCACCATGGTGTGCACGCTGTCACTTTCGCACACATGGGGAGAGCAGAGATGGGGAGAGCAGAGATCTATTAAAGGACTTGAGTAGCAAGGTAGATCTACTTGATTACAAAGCTCATGATCACAATAAGATCACGCATAGAGAGAGATGAACACATAGCTACAGGTAGAGCCCTTAGCCTCGAGGAAGAACTACTCCCTCATCACCATGGGAATCAGCAATGGCGATGGAGATGGTGGTGGAGGTTGATGGAGATGGCTCCGGGGGCACTTCCCCGTCCCGGCAGGGTGCCGAAACAAAGACTTTCTGTCCCCCGAATCTCCCCTTTGGTGGCGGCGGCGCTGCGGAACTTTTCGTGGATGGAGGCTCCCTGTTTTAGGGTTTTCTCATTAGAGGATTCTTATAGGCAAAAGGGGAGGTCGAGGGGGTGCCGGAGGGGCCCACACCACCCCTGGCGCGACCGGGCCTGGCCCGTGCCACCAGGTGGTGTGGCCAGCCCCTGGCCCCTCTCCGTCTCGTCTTCTGGCTCTGTGAGTCTTCCGGTAAAATATCGACTTTGGCTTTTGTCTCGTCCAATTCCGAGAATATTCATTTTCTAGCTTTTCTGGAACCAAAAACAGAAGAAAATAGGCAATGGCACTGTGGCATCTTGTTAATAGGTTAGTTTCAGACAATTATAAGACAAGCATGGAACATCAAAAATTATAGATACATTTGCAATGTATCAGCCATGAGCAATAGGTATTGTCACTCTTGCTGTGTGAAACAAAATCTAAACATGGAGAAGCGAGTCTTTGTTCGGCATTTAGAGGGTCTTTTGCAGCCTAAAACAAGCACAAAACAAGTTATAACAGCATTACCATGTAATCACACCACCATGAATATTAAATGTGTCAATGCGATAATATATAAGGAAGAAAGCAATTAATAGTTGTGGCTCATACATCTATTTCTTCTTGAATAAGTGGACCAGCTGGCGCCATGGAGCGATGCGAGAATGTGCTGCTTTGTGAAATGTCTGCTCTACTTGAAGATGGCTGAGACCAAGCCAAAACAAGTTACTTAAACAACAGACTTGGGAAACAAACTACAAGTTCATTTTGAATAACAATGCGAGCAATCAACCAAAGTACCTCATGCAGACTGATCAAACTATAATGTGCAGAACATGAATAAAACAAATATTAAAACTAAGCCATTATGTTTCTCATATATAAACTAGCCAGACACTACACAATGAAATCTACCACTAATTTAATCATAGACAAAAAAAGAATAACTCAGCCAACAAAAACCCATCAATTGTGATCCTCGAATATGCTAGCCAGATACTTTCAGACAAACAATAAATCAAGCAATCGTACATTGAATTATTCATGAATAGCCAGATAATTTCAACGCTACGGCAACAAATTGAACCATCAAGTGCCTCGTATTAAAATAGCCAGTTCATGTAACTATGATACAAAGTAGATACAAGAGTGAGATGAAGTGCACAGAGTTCCTTATGATACATGTGTGGATCTTATCGCTTGTGTGACCTTGTTCTTATTATCAGACAACTCAGATGCAATACACCCGACCTCTCCATATCTAGGAAATTGAACTAAGCACATGGAACACAAGGAGACCATAGTGGGGCTAAAATGTTTGACGCTAATTTTTGGCAAAACAATATGAAGACAAGAAAGACAAATGGTAGATTTAGGAAAACAAAAAATGTGGCAAGGACCAAAATTTCGGTGGGGGGCCTTACGATAGGTGTTACATGAGATCTACGGTGGCGCGTGTGGATGGGCAGAGTTTGTACTCCATTGTTGCTCCTCTGCATAAAGGTAAGGCCAACTGTAAATACAAACAGGTTCTAACATGATATACATTGACATGAAGTGAAACAAAAGTTATGGGGCCTTACAAGATTATAGAAGCCATTCACTCTATGATATTGTGTGCAAACTAATGATTCTCCTTGCATAATAATAGCAAACAGTTTGAGTCGCAGGTTAAGAGGGATCAAATCGACACTACATAATGGTCAAATAGTATGACATGTGTAAACGTGTAGTATAGGATAGCAGGAAAATAACACGATGGAAATACTATAGTTCGTAAATCGGCGAATGAGAGATATATTATATAATTATATCTCATGTGGACAGGTATAGCAGAGAATGTAAACAAATATGTTAAGTGACTAATAATTCACAAAGAAATAGTATAGTACATAAAAACAGTTCAATGCGTGGAGTTTAAGCGTAACCATAACGGGTTAACTTAGTACATAATAGGTGTATATCAAGTAAAGAACCTGTTATTAGTTAGGAAATTTAGCACGAATACAGTACATTTCCAACAAACAAATCTCGTAGGGAGATCTGGTTTTACCTTGGTCGGGGAGGCATCTAGGCCTCCTCCGCATCCTCACGGGTCACGTCGAGGCTACCGAAGGTGATATGGTCGTAGTGGGTGTCGACGACGGGGAAGAAGATCTTGGGCGGGCAAGGATACGAGCAGAACGCTGGACCACAAGCATCCGTGGAGCAGATCCTAGGCAGTCGATGATGTGCTCAGCGTGCCGGACAAGAGGGTTCGTTGAGCAGATCAGGTGTGTGGGTACGCCGGCTAATGTGCAGCGAGGATGTTCCGGCCGGTGACATATTCTTGGAGGAGAGAGGGGGGATTTAGGTACTGCTAGCACTATACTGGGAAAATTACGAGTGAACCCCCCACCCACCAAATTTAATAGGGGTAAAATGGGAATTTCGAAGTATCTGAAATTTTGGGGCACGAACTATGTCCGGATACGCGGGATATTTTACCGCTTCATATTGGTTTTGAATTTTTTATGCCCATGTAATAATAGAAATCTGGTAGGCCGTACCCCCTCTATGTTCAGAAATCCGAGGCCATACTCCCTCAATCCAACACCTCAACTTATCATCCATGGCAGTACTCCCAATGCTCATGATCTCGAAGAAGAATGGATATCATACTTAGGAGTTTCAAGAAATTACGAGATAAATTACATCAAGTTTGGAGGATGATGTTAATACAATCATGCAAAATTGCAATTTCCAAGTCATATTCATTTCATGGTCATGTTAGGAACTATCTTATCAACAAGTTTTTTTACATACATAGGTGATGCCCTAAGGTCATCCGCAATGTGTAAAAAGGCACACCTTAAGGCCGATGTGGCATCCGCTGATTAATATTCACATTATATAGTATGGAGAAAATAAACTTATCTTTAAGCCTAAGGTGCACCTCAAAAGCTTATGGTTTGCCCATAGAAAATAGAAAAATCATTTCCCCTCTCTCCTTATTTCTCATGTGATCGTTTTCAAAAGGGGTTCAAAATTTTCAAGATTCTAAATCTTAGCAAGAAGTTGAACCTATCGTCGAAACTCTCGCTGGTTTCTGTTATATTAATTTTGACCCCTCGATGGGTACCTCCAAAAGTTTTTTTCATAAAACTATCAAAGCAAAACCTACAATTTACTTGTAGTTTCAAATTTGACCTAATTCCGAGATATCGGGATAAAGTTATTCAGATGTGCGAGGTTAGCTAGGAAGCTTGAAAACCCATAAAACATGGGAATCGCAAGTACAACATTTTGTCGATCTACTATATATATATATGTCTATCAACTTGGATTATGGCATCAACATCTAATATTCTTTGGACTTCTCTTTACGGAAAAGAACAACTAACCTCGCTCGTCTTCACTCAGAAAACATAGAATTGAATGTTCTTTCCTGGTAGTTGGAGACTCACACCCGCGACACTGCTTACTACTAGAAAATGCACCCATCTACCTCTGACATGACATTTAATTCAAGAGATATCTATCGTGCTTACTTGAAGCTCAAGTTTGACCCAATTTCGTTAAATTGTCTATATGCAAAATCTTAGCAAGAAGTTGAACCTATCATCAAAACTCTCATTGTTTTCAGATATATTAATTGTGACCCCTCGATGCGTACCTCCAAATTAAAAGCTTTTTCATAAAAATTACAAAGCAAATCCTACAATTTACTTGTAGTTTCAAATTTGACCTAATTTTGATAAATCGACTTAAAGTCATTAAAATGACAGAGTTAGCTAGGAAGTTTGAAAGCTCATAAAACATGGGAATCGTAAGTACAACATGTTGTCGATAGACTATATATGTCTGTCAACTTGGCTTGTGGCATACACATCCAATATTCTTTGGACTTATATTTTCAGAAAATAACAACTAGCCTCGCTCGTCTTCACTCGAAAAATGTAGAATTGAATGTTCTTTCCTGATAGTTGGAAACTCACACTGACAGCATTGTTTACCACAATAAGATGCATCGATCTACCTCTAAAAATACATTTAATTCAAGAGCAATCTATCGCGCTTACTTGTAGCTCAAGTTTGACCTAATTACGTTAAATTGTCAAGATGCGGAATCTTAGCAAGAAGTTGAACCTATCGTCAAAACTCTCGGTGTTTTATGATATATTGTGACCCCTCGATGGGTACCTCCAAAATATTTTTCGTAAAACTTTCAAAATGTAACACCCTCAAATCGGCCCTATGCAAGTCTTAGCGCTTCCCGCAAAAACCGCATAGAAACGATTCAAGGACGCCCACCAGGCACTTTCGTGCCGGTGGAAAACGAAGTAATACCATTACACAACAGTCCTCGATGGGACCCACAGAACACATATATATACAACAGCGACTCCATGAGTCAAGAATACAGGTATAATATACAAAGATCCAAATAACCTTGAAATGATAGAGCGTCCTTCTACGGACAAGATGCAAATGGGGCTAAGAGCCCTGAATAATAATCAATGGCGTCCATAACCCTGCCCAGGTCAAGCCGGAAGGGTAACCCTGGTAACGACGTCGATCTCAAACCTGCTAAAACAAAAAGGGTGCCGACAAAGGGCAAAGGAAAAAGAGGAGCGTCAGTACTGAGGCCAGTACATGGCGAGGCTAGAATTCGGTGGCTCTCGCCTACATAGGTATGGTGGGCTGAAGCGGCAGCGCAGCGGCACTAAACAACCTATAGAGACTCAATACAACTAGCGGTTATCAGAGAGGGATAAGAAAGACCTATTTGGATCCAACCTGAAGCTAACACCAAACAAACCCATCCTGGTATTTCCCCCTAGAGACCAACGAGGAAGTCGGACCAAGGAACTCACGCAGTTGGCAGTTTTACTCATTCCATTATAGTTGCAGCAATTACTAATCAGATATAGCTAGCATGAGTCATCCTGAAGCATAAGTAGTGGGCAGTTTTAATTAACATCTCGTTGTAGTTGGAACCGTTACTAGTCAGATAGAATTGTCCTGGGGAATCCCAAACCCAACAGTTGTTGACACTTTTATCACATTCCATTGGAGTTGTATTACTTACTAGGCAGGTATATCAGAACACGATACGACCAAGATCCACTAGTTGTTGGCAGTTTTAATATCCATTCCGTTATACTTGAGCTGATTACTAGTCACATATTAAGTCAAATTTATAGCACTACTTTAGTAATGCTTGTCTATGATCGAGATACTGTGCTCCAAGTCGTCCATAACCGCGGACACGGCTTTCAGAAAGTTTTACCCTGCAGGGGTGCACAAATAGCAACACACACTCAATCAACCTCGGAAAAACCAACTCAAAACCCAACGAGGCATTCACGACAAAGCGATCACAAGATTCAGAAATATTTCAGGGGGCCACCCCACTAAGCTACCCGCAACGAAGTTGGCCGGCTCCGGAACGGACCCAGGGTTTGTGTGGATGGCTGTAAACGACTGGGAACCCGAAAGTGTGACTGGGCTTGTCGATACAGCGAAGACGTGTCACGATCCAAAACAGTACATGTGCTCCTCACACAATCTTAAATAAAGCAGTAACATGGCATAAGTACAGGATAGTAATAAAGCACCAAACTAATTGTGGCCCCAAGAAATAAGAATGAATCAAGCTCTGGCTCAGGAGGGTCCATAAGGCCTCCCAGATGTGGATAGTGCGAAAAATCAAGGAACAGGTATCAAGTACTCGGGGTCCTACGGGACACAAGTGAGCGTGGAAGAACCAGATAACATCTATTGCCCACCGATGCCTCTGCATTAATTATATCTAGCATTTTAATAGTTGTATTTAAAGTCATGATCAACTCCACCCATAAGCATCTCCACCATAAACATTTGCCAGCATTCCAACAACTGTGGTACTTGACAACACGAGATCACACATGAGCAAGCAACTACGACTCGCAAGGCCCGCTATCTACCAAACACAGGTCATAGGAGGTGTCCAAGGCAATATAGGGGCTGCACGGGATATAACTGGTGCACGGAAACTAAAGCATCGCGACACGGATAGCAATAGATCAACAAGAGGAAATAAAGACTATAAAAGCAAAATAGGTAGAAGGGGAAGAGATGCTCGCCTGGGAAACACTGCCAGAGAATCATAACCGGAGAACTTGTCGATAGTCGCATCCACTCATCAGTCTAATCCGCGAAGAAACAAAGCGCTAAAAGAAACACCGGATGCACTATTTAATACTACGGCAAAAGATCCGGCATGATTATGATATGCATGCGAGATGAACGATTTAATATGCGACAACCGGTAATGCCATATTATAAAAATAAAGAGGGTCTTGGATAGGGAATCACATTTAGGGTTCGGTGAACCTGGGCTCCGAGGGGTTCGGGGTTCGACGGAATCGGTCTCGGGCAACGGAAGCAGATCTTGTCGCATCCGGGAAGAAGGACTTGGCGGGTTGGGGGCGATCTTGTCGGGTCCGCGTATCGGGTCAACCTTGTCATCTGAGGTGAAGTTCTTGGTGGTCTTCGGGTTCAGGCCTTGGCGTCCGAGAGGAAGTACTTGTCGTATCCGTGCCGGCAGTCTTGGCGTTCGGGTTCTCGGGCATCGCATCTGGGAAGGTCTTGTCGGCGGTCGATCTTGACTTGCCGGTGGAGGTCGGGCAGCTCTTGGTGTCGGCGGGATCGGTCTTCGGGTACCGTGAAGGGGGACTTGGCGTTCCAAGGAGATCTCCGGGTCCTTGTCGTTTCCGGTTCCGAGACGGGTCTTGGCCTTATGCGGCGGGGATTGAACGCGGACCACCAAACGCGCTCCGATGGCTTCTAACAGAACCAACTCACGGGCACGCACCACTGCACGCACAGAAGATCAGAGCCCTCAAAGCAGTACACCAACAAACTCCAACACATAGCCACACCGGGTCTGTCTTCAACTCCAAGCGGCAGGAAGGAGGACGCGGGGTTGAGTCGGCGTGGAGGGCAGGGCAACCTAGGCGGGCCCTCCTGGGGAAGGAGGACGGCGGTGCTGGCCGGGCCGGAGGCGGCGGGGTCGGCTCTGCGGGGTAGAGGCCGTGGTGGTAGGCGGCGGCGGCCGTCGAGGTGGCGACATGGAGGAGGGGGGCAGACGGACGCGCTCGGCAGATGGAGGAGGCCGCGGTCGGCGCGAAAGCCGAGCGAGCGGTGGAGGGGGGGCGCGGAGCGG
The DNA here is from genome assembly GCA_910589775.1 of Avena eriantha. Taxonomy (NCBI): domain Eukaryota; kingdom Viridiplantae; phylum Streptophyta; class Magnoliopsida; order Poales; family Poaceae; genus Avena; species Avena eriantha. The sequence goes on from OU342741.1 coordinate 93,439,103, forward strand.
GCGGAGCCGGGAAGCTCGGCCGGAGCTCGCGTCGGGAGGGGAGGCGGCAGAGGTGGAGGAGGGCAGCCGGCGAGCAGGCGGAGGGTTCAGTGGCGGCGGTGGCTGGCGGTGGGAACGACGGCGGGGGAACGCGGCCGGGGCCGGCGCTGGAGGGCAGCGGGCGGCGGCGTTCACGCCGTCGGAGGTGGTGGTTGGTGGCGATGGGTCGTCGCGGGATGGCGCGTGGGGCGTGTCCGTCGCGAGGAAGAGAGGCGAGGCAGGTGGCGGGGGGTACGAGACCTGGGGAGAGCGGGGTCGCAGTCAGGCGGTGGTGGGGCCAGGCGCGGGACGTGGGGATCGACGGCGGGAGGTGGAGGCGGTCGGCACGGGGGAGCGGGCAGGTGGGGCCCGGCTGGCGGCGTGGGCTGGCGCGGGAGGCGCGCCTGTCCAACCCGGGGTGGGGCCCACACGAAAAAGGAGGCAGGTGGAGTGGGTGGCGGGGCAGGGGCCAGGGGTGAGGTGGCGCGGGGTGGTTGGTTGCAGGATTGGGCCAGGGTGAGGTGGCGACATGGGTGGAAGGGGTGAGGTGGAGGGGCTGGGTAAGAAAATAGGGGTAGGATATTTGGTGGGAATAGTTTCGGGTGATATTTGGTAGGTAGGACTTTTATCTGGAGGTGGCTGGCTAGGCTTTCGGGTCGGGCGGGCTGCCTCCTAAAAATAAAAGAAATATTTTATTATTTAAAACGAGGCTTTTGAAAACCGTTGGTAGACAAAACAAAATATTCCGGAGACCCGGGTTTTACTTTGAATTAAAGACGGGGCGTTTAGAAAACAAAAATAGGCTTTTCAAAAATAGTTTTATGTAAACAAATGCAAGATGACATGACGATGCTCAAATGCAAGGTGGCATGATGACATGAGCATGCGGTCATGACGATGCAATGCACAAAAACAACGTGATTTTCTAGTAGTGGTTTTGCGGGGCGCCACAATTCGACACCACTAACAAAGGATCTCGCCCTCGAGATCCGCCTCATGGTACCGGGGAGAAGGTCGGTGATCTGAATCTTCTCACGTCGTGTCGATCCTCGCGACACCACTAACAAGAGGTCCTTGTCCGTGATCGTTGAAAGAACACTCCGGGAACAAAAGGCGAAGGTAGATGTATCAACAAATAAAACCAGCTCTAACTTCCGTGGACGGAGTAAAATTGCTGGATCCACCGATTCAATGTACAAAGCGAATGATAAGAGTAGTGGTATGGTAGCTACTCCATCCCGTACTCAAAGCATTACGTTGCACATGAATAGGAGAATTATGCAACCAACTCTCGGAATTCAGACTGAAGATCTTGACAAGCGAGGTTCAGAAACAAAGGAGAAATGCAGACTCTGCATCGGATCTGGCATAGATGATGTCGTCGTGTCGGAAAACACCGGAAGTCACAAAAGGAACATAGAGAAGTCCAACAGATGAAGTATTGCTCAGATAGCATGAAGACCAGAGGTGGAAACACCGTTGCCAAAAGAGGAAGCGAAACCCTAAAGGTATGACGGAAAACCCAACCACGAGAATTCCTGGACTAGAAAAAGGTAAGAGAGCAGATTCAAAACATGCAGAGGTAAGAGGAAAATAGCAGAGGGGTAAGGAGTAAAATCAGAACTAATCAGATCTATCCAACCGATTTTCAAAAATAGTTTTGACACTCTACTTCGGCCGTTAGCTAGGTTATCCTACAGGCTGGGCTTGTGGGGTATCGCAACTGCTGAGCTCTGATACCACTCTGTAACACCCTCAAATTGGCCCTATGCAAGTCTTAGCGCTTCCCGCCAAAACCGCATAGAAACGATTCAAGGACGCCCACCAGGCACTTTCGTGCGGGTGGAAAACGAAGTAATACCATTACACAACAGTCCTCGATGGGACCCACAGAACAGATATATATACAACAGCGACTCCATGACTCAAGAATACAGGTATAATATACAAAGATCCAAATCACCTTGAAATGATAGAGCGTCCGTCTATGGACAAGATGCAAATTGGGCTAAGAGCCCTGAAGAATAATCAATGGCGTCCATAACCCTGCCCAGGCCAAGCCAGAAGGGTTACCCTGGTAACGACGTCGATCTCAAACCTGCTAAAACAAAAGGGGTGCCGACAAAGGGCAAAGGAAAAAGAGGAGCGTCAGTACTGAGGCCAGTACATGGCGAGGCTAGAATTCGGCGGCTCTCGCCTACATAGGTATGGTGGGCTGAAGCGGCAGCGCAACGGCACTAAACAACCTATAGATACTCAATACAACTGGCGGTTATCAGAGAGGGATAAGAAAGACCTATTCGGATCCAACCTGAAGCTAACACCAAACAAACCCATCCTGGTATTTCCCCCTCGAGACCAACAAGGAAGTCGGACCAAGGAACTCACTCAGTTGGCAGTTTTACTCATTCCATTATAGTTGCAGCAATTACTAATCAGATATAGCTAGCATGAGTCATCCTGAAGCATAAGTAATGGGCAGTTTTAATTAACATCTCGTTGTAGTTGGAACCGTTAGTAGTCAGATAGAATTGTCCTGAGGAATCCCAAACCCAACAGTTGTTGACACTTTTATCACATTCCATTGGAGTTGTAGTACTTACTAGGCAGGTATATCAGAACACGATACGACCAAGATCCACCAGTTGTTGGTAGTTTTAATATCCATTCCGTTATACTTGAGCTGATTACTAGTCACATATTAAGTCAAATTTATAGCACTACTTTAGTTATGCTTGTCTATGATCGAGATACTGTGCTCCAAGTCGTCCATAACCGCGTACACGGCTTTCAGAAAGTTTTACCCTGCAGGGGTGCACAAATAGCAACACACACTCAATCAACCTCGGAAAAACCAACTCAAAACCCAACGAGGCATTCACGACAAAGCGATCACAAGATTCAGAAATATTTCAGGGGGCCACCCCACTAAGCTACCCGCAACAAAGTTGGCTGGCTCGGGAACGGACCCAGGGTTTGTGTGGACAGCTGTAAATGACTGGGAACCCGAAAGTGTGACTGGGCTTGTCGATACAGCGAAAACGTGTCACGATCCAAAACAGTACAGGTGCTCCTCGCACAATCTTAAATAAAGCAGTAACATGGCATAAGTACAGGATAGTAATAAAGCCCCAAACTAATTATGGCCCCAAGAAATAAGAATGAATCAAGCTATGGCTCAGGGGGGTCCATAAGGCCTCCCGGATGTGGATAGTGCGAAAAATCGAGGAACAGGTATCAAGTACTCGGGGTCCTACGGGACACAAGTGAGCGTGGAAGAACCAGATAACATCTATTGCCCACCGATGCCTCTGCATTAATTATATCTAGCATTTTAATTGTTGTATTTAAAGTCATGATCAACTCCACCCATAAGCATCTCCACCATAAACATTTGCCAGCATTCCAACAACTGTGGTACTTGACAACACGAGAACGCACATGAGCAAGCAACTACGACTCGCAAGGCCTGCTATCTACCAAACACAGGTAATAGGAGGTGTCCAAGGCAATATAGGGGCTGCATGGGATATAACTGGTGCACGGAAACTAAAGCATCACGACACGGATAGAAATAGATCAACAAGAGGAAATAAAGACTATAAAAGCAAAATAGGTAGAAGGGGAAGAGATGCTCGCCTGGGAAACACTGCCGGACAATCATAACCGGAGAACTGGTCGATAGTCGCATCCACTCATCGGTCTAATCCGCGAAGAAACAAAGCGCTAAAAGAAACACCGGATGCACTATTTAATATTACGGCAAAAGATCCGGCATGATTATGATATGCATGCGAGATGAACGATTTAATATGCGACAACCGGTAATGCCATATTATAAAAATAAAGAGGGTCTTGGATAGGGAATCACATTTAGGGTTCGGTGAACTTGGGCTCCGAGGGGTTCGGGGTTCGACGGAATCGGTCTCGGGCAACGGAAGTAGATCTTGTCGCATCCAGGAAGAAGGACTTGGCGGGTTGGGGACGATCTTGTCGGGTCCGCGTATCGGGTCGACCTTGTCATCTGAGGTGAAGTGCTTGGCGGTCTTCTGGTTCGGGCCTTGGCGTCCGAGAGGAAGTACTTGTCGTATCTGTGCCGGCGATCTTGGCGTTCGGGTTCTCGGGCATCGCATCTGGGAAGGTCTTGTCGGCGGTCGATCTTAACTTGCCGGTGGAGGTCGGGCAGGTCTTGGTGTCGGCGGGATCGGTCTTCGGGTACCGTGAAGGGGGACTTGGCGTTCCAAGGAGATCTCCGGGTCCTTGTCGTTTCCGGTTCCGAGACGGGTCTTGGCCTTATGCGGCGGGGATTGAACGTGGACCACCAAACACGCTCCGATGGCTTCTAACAGAACCAACTCACGGGCACGCACCACTACACGCACAGAAGATCAGAGCCCTCAAAGCAGTACACCAACAAACTCCAACACATAGCCACACCGGGTCTGTCTTCAACTCCAAGCGGCAGGAAGGAGGACGCGGGGTCAAGTCGGCGTGGAGGGCACGACGACCTAGGCGGGCCCTCGTGGGGAAGGAGGCCGGCGGTGCTGGCCGGGCCGGAGGCAGCGGGGTCGACGCTGCGGGGTAGAGGCCGCGGTGGTGGGCGGCGGCGGCCGTCGAGGTGGCGGCGTGGAGGAGGGGGGCGGACGGACGCGCTCGGCAGATGGAGGAGGCCGCGGTCGGCGCGGAAGCCGAGCGAGCGGTGGAGGCGGGACGCAGAGCGGGCGCAGAGCGGGCGGAGACGGGAAGCTCGGCCGGAGCTCGCGTCGGGAGGGGAGGCGGCAGAGGTGGAGGAGGGCAGCCGGCGAGCAGGCGGAGGGTTCGGTGGCGGCGGTGGCTGGTGGTGGGAATGACGGCGGGGGAACGCGGCCGGGGCCGGCGCTGGAGGGCGGCGGGCGGCGGCGTCCGCACCGTCGGAGGCGGCGGTTGGTGGCGATGGGTTGTCGCGGGATGGCGCATGGGGCGTGTCCGTCGCGAGGAAGAGAGGCGAGGCAGGTGGCGGGGGGTACGGGACCTGGGGAGAGCGGGGTCACGGTCAGGCGGTGGTGGGGCCAGGCGCGGGACGTGGGGATCGAGGGCGGGAGGTGGAGGCGGTCGGCACAGGGGAGCGGGCAGGTGGGGCCCGGCTGGCAGCGTGGGCTGGCGCGGGAGGCACGCCTGTCCAACCTAGGGTGGGGCCCGCGCAGAAAAGGAGGCAGGTGGAGTGGGTGGTGGGGCAGGGGCCAGGGGTGAGGTGGCGTGGGGTGGTTGGCTGCAGGGTGAGGTGGCGACATGGGATTGGAGGGGGTGAGGTGGAGGGGCTGGGTAAGAAAATAGGGGTAGGATATTTGGTGGGAATAGTTTTGGGTGATATCTGGTAGGTAGGATTTTTATCTGGAGGTGGCCGGCTAGGCTTTCGGGTCTGGCAGGCTGCCTCCTAAAAATAAAAGAAATATTTTATTATTTAAAACGGGGCTTTTGAAAACCGGTGGTAGACAAAACAAAATATTCTGGAGACCCGGGTTTTACTTTGAATTAAAGACGGGGCGTTTAGAAAACAAAAACAGGCTTTTCAAAAATAGTTTTATGTAAACAAATGCAAGATGACATGACGATGCTCAAATGCAAGGTGGCATGATGACATGAGCATGCGGTCATGACGATGCAATGCACAAAAACAATGCGATTTTCTAGTAGTGGTTTTGTGGGGCGCCACACAAAACAACCTACAATTTACTTGTAGTTTCAAATTTGACCTAATTTCAATAATTGACATAATGTCATTCGGTCAAATGGGTAGAGTTAGCTAGGAAGTTTGAAAACTCATAAATAAAACATGGGAATCATTGGTACAACAATAAAACATGTTGGTCCACTATATAAGTCAGTAAACTTGGCTTCTCGCATTCAGATCCAATATTCTTCGGACATTTCTTTACAGAAAATAACAACCTCGCTCATCATCACTCGGAAAATAGAGAACAATTGAATGTTTTTTCCTGATATAGTTGGAAAATCACAGCGTACCGACGACACTGTTTACTACAAGAAAATGCACCCATCTACCTCTCTGAAAGGTCATATGTTTCAACAACAATCTATCATGCTTACTTGTAGCTCAAGTTTGACCCAATTTCGTTAAATAGTATCATGCGATGCAAAATCTTAGCAAGAAGTCAAACCTGTTGTCAAAACTCTCGGTTGTTTCTCATATATTGATTGTGACACCCCCGATCAGTACGGTACCTCCAAAAGCTTTTTCGTAAAACTTTTAGAGTGACCTACAATTTAGTTATAGTTCAAGTTTGACCTAATTTTGATAAATCGACATGTAGTCACTAAACTGGGCAGAGTTAATTAGCTAGGGAGTTTGAAAACTCAAAAATCCTATGGGAATTGTAAGTAAAACACATTGGTCCACTTAATATGTCTAGAAGGTTGGCTTATGGCATTGATATCCATATTCTTCGAGCTTTCTTTGCGGAAAAGAACCATCTCGTCATCAGTCGGAGAATTGAGAATTTTATTTCCTGATAGTTGGAAACTCACACTAACGACATTTTTTACTACAAGAAGATGCACCCATCTACCTCCAAAAATACATTTAATTCAAGAGCAATCTATCGCGCTTACTTTTAGCTCAAGTTTAACCTAATTTCGTTAATCGACAAAAAGTCACTGAAGTGTGCGAAGTTAGCTAGGAAGCTTGAAAAATCCTAGTACTAAAAACTTGGGTATTACGTATAAGAAACTGTGGTCTAGTTTGTTTGGTAATTGGGGCGGTTTCATTTTATTTTAACTGTGGTAGGTCTCGTAGGAGCGAGGTGCTTGAGAGTTAACACGGTCGATGGAAGTACAAGTTACATCAAGGACCTCATAAAAATGAAAATTGCACCCAAGTCCATGCATTTAGCACAAGGACCCTGAAACTGAGCAATGAAGTGTGTGTTTTGAGGTTTGCACATAGTAGCGTTCATCGTGCTAAAGACTATGAGTAGAATCTTTGTAGATGCTAAGAATGGAAAAGAAGATCCAAGGGTTAGCAATGTTTGGATTTGCCGGTCTTGATCCAATGGTCAATGTTCGAAGTTATCCATACACTATAAAGTGCTATGGTATGGTATTTTAAGAGATAAGACAAGATAAAGATAAGATAAGAAGTACAACGAATGGCTGATATTTTGAGTAACCTTCCCTCCCGATGTTTGGGAAGCAAGTGAAAATTTCGAAAACCGGAAAAGTTTGAATTTTTTGCCGACAAGGACCAAAGTGGTTTCCTTCCTATGTACTCCTTGTCCCTACTCCACACCAACACGGCTGCCGAACACACCAGAAACATAGAGCCACCGTACCAAGGCACACATGTGCAGCACCACGCTGTGGACGAGGGAGAGATCAGTCGGGCCGGTGCGCGAGGGGAAAGGGTAGGAGAGAGGGAGGATAGAGGTGAGAGGCAGCGAAGGAGAGAGAAATCACACAATTTTTTTGCGTGCATAGGTCCTAAAATTTACTAGTACTAGTATAGTGTAATACACTGTAAGGCCGGAGGTGTACCTCGTGTCAGAAACCCATCATAACTTTGCTCTGACATGGAACCGCCTTCAACTACTCTTCGCTGCTGCCCTATTCCCCTATGAATGTTTTATTCTCTCAGCATGTACATCGCATGGACAGTGGTGACCATATGTCTAAGAAAAGAAATATACTACTCCCGCATTGTGTAAAAAAGCACACCTTAATAAGGCCTACTATCTGGCATCTGCTAAGGTTCACTTATACATAGTAGAAAAATGAAGTTATCTTTAAGCCTAAGGTGCACCTCAAGCTTGTGGGTTGCCCATAGAGAATAGAAACATCATTTCCCCTCTCTCCCCATTTCATGTGCTCATTTTCAAAAGATGTTCAAAATTTTCATGATGCAAAATCTTAGCTAGAAGTCAAACCACTCGTCAGAACTCTCTATGGTTTCTGATATATTAATTAACCGCTCGATGGGTACCTCCAAAAGCTTTTTTCATAAAACTTTCAAAGAAACCTACAATTTATTACTTGTATTTCAAGTTTGACCTAATTTCATTAAATTCAAGAGCAATCTATCGCACTTAGTTGTAGCTTAAGTTTGACCTAATTTCATTAAACTATTAAGACGCAAAATCTTAGCAAGAAGATGAACATGTCGTTAGAACTCTGTTTGGTTTCTGATAGTATATTAATTGACCCCTTCCCCCACGCCCCCTCCGATGGGTACCTCTAAGAGCTTTTCTGTAAAACTTCCAAAGCAACCTACACAGTTTACTTGTTGTAGTTCAAATTTTACCTATTATATATTTTTTGATTTACCTATTATAATTTTGTATAGTGATGATATGCCAGATGTCTATTAACTGAGTCACACGTGCAGGACACGTGAAATTTACTAGTACTTATAGTTTCAAATTTGACCTAATTTCGATAAATCGACATAAAGTCATTCTAATGGGCAGAGTTAGCTGGGAAGTTTGAAAACTCATAAAACATGCGAATCGTTGGTACAACATGTTGGTCTAATATATATGTATGTGAACTTGGCTTGTGCCATTCAGATCCAATTTTCTTCGGACTTTTCTTTAGGAAAAAGAACAACCTTGCTCGTATTCTTCACTCGGAAAATGTAGAATTGAATGTTCTTTGTTGTTAGTTGGAAACTCACACCGACAACACTGTTTACTGCAAGAAGATGCACCAATGATCTACCTATGAAAATACATTTAATTCAAGAGGAATCTATGGCGTTTACTTGTAGCTAGCTCAAGTTTGACCAAATTTCGTTAAATTGTCAAGATGCAAAGTCTTAGCAAGAAGTTGAACCTATCGTCGAAACTCTCGTTGGTTTCTGATATATTAATTTTGACCCCTTGATGGGTACGTCCAAAAGCTTTTTCGTAAATCTATCAAAGCAAAACCTACAATTTACTTGTAGTTTCAAATTTGACCTCATTTCAAGATATCGACATAAAGTTATTCAAATGTGCGGGGTCAGCTAGGAAGCTTGAAAACCCATAAAACGTGGGAATCGCAAGTACAACATGTTGTTGATCCACTATACATATATATATATATATATATGTCTGTCAGCTTGGCTTGTGGCATCCACGTCCAATATTCTTTGGACTTCTCTTTACAGAAAAGAACAACTAACCTTGCTTGTCTTCACCCAGAAAATGTAGAATTGAATGTTCTTTCCTAGTAGTTGGACACTCACACCCACGGCACTGCTTACTAGTAGAAAATGCACCCATCTACCTCTGAAATGACATTTAATTCAAGAGATATCTATCGCGCTTACTTGTAGCTCAAGTTTGACCTAATTTCGTTAAATTGTCAAGGTGCAAAATCTTAGCAAGAAGTTGAACCTATCGTCAAAACTCTCGTTGTTTTCAGATATATTAATTGTGACCCCTTGATGGGTAACTCCAAATTAAAAGCTTTTTCGTAAAAATTACAAAGCAAACCTACAATTTACTTGTAGTTTCAAATTAGACCTAATTTCGATAAATCGACTTAAAGTCATTAAAATGGGCAGAGTTAGCTAGGAAGTTTGAAAGCTCATACAACATGGGAATCGCAAGTACAACATGTTGTTGATCGACTATATATGTTTGTCAACTTGGCTTGTGGCATCCACATCCAATATTCTTTGGACTTCTATTTATGGAAAATAACAACTAGCCTCGCTCGTCTTCACTCGGAAAATGTAGAATTGAATGTGCGTTCCTCATAGTTGTAAACTCACACTGACGATATTGTTTACTACAACAAGATGCATCGATCTACATCTAAAAATACATTTAATTCAAGAGCAATCTATCACGCTTACTTGTAGCTCAAGTTTGAGCTAATTTCGTTAAATTATCAAGATGCAGAATCTTAGCAAGAAGTTGAACCTATCATCAAAACTCTCTGTGTTTTGTGATAAATTAATTGTGACCCCTCGATGGGTACCTCCAAAAGATTTTTCATAAAACTTTCAAAGCAACCTACAATTTACTTATAGTTTCAAGTTTGACCTAATTTCGATGAATCGACATAAAGCCATTCAGTCAAATGGGCACAGTTAGCTAGGAAGTTTGAAAACTCATAAATAAAAGATGGGAATCATTGGTTCAACATGTTGGTCCACTATATATGTCGGTAAACTTGGCTTATGGCATTCCGATCCAATATTGTTCAGACATTTCTTTACAGAAATGAACAACCTCGCACGTCATCACTTCGAAAAGTGAGAATAATTGAATGTTCTTTCCTGATATAGTTGGAAAATCACACTGAGGACACTGTTTGGATTTGCCGGTCTTGATCCAACGGTTAATGTTCGAAGTTATCCGTACACTAGACGGTGGTATGGTATGGTATGGTATTGTAAGACATAAGAAAAGATAAAGATAAGATAATAAGTACTGTGAATGGCCGATCTTTTGAGTAACCTTCCCTCCCGATGTTTGGGACGCAAGTGAAAATTTTGAAACCGGAAAAGTTTGAATTTTTTCCCGCCAAGGACCAAAGTGGTTTCCTTCCTATGTACTCCTCGTCCCTACTCCACACCAACACGGCTGCCGAACACGCCAGAGACACAAAGCCGCCGTACCAAGGCAGACGTGCACAGTACCACGTTGTGGACCAGGGAGAGATCAGTCGGGCCAGTGCGAGAGGGGAAAGGGTAGGAGAGAGGGAGGATGGATGGTGAGAGGCAGCAAAGGAGAGAGAAAACACAAAATTGGTATTGTGTGCATTGGTCCTGAAATTTACTACTAGTAGAGTGGCCACATGAGTACCTCGTGTTAGGAACCCATCATAACTTTCCTCTAACATCGAACCGCCTTCAACTCCTCTTTGTTGCTGTCCTCTTTTACCCTGCCTACGTTTTATTCTCTCAGCGTGTACAACGCGTGGCAGAGGTAAGCATATGTCTAAGCAAAGAAATGAGTACTACTATACTATTGTACTAGTACGAATATACTACTCCCTCCGATCCAAATTAATGTTCTCAGATTTGTCTAGATTCGGATGTATCTAGCACTAAAACATGACTAGATACATCCGAATCTAAACAAATGTGAGAACACTAATTTGCATCGAGGGAGTACTATTTGATTTTTCCCTAATAAGGGCATCAGCAATGTGTACAAAAGCACACCTTAAGGCCTAGTATGTGGCATCCGCTAAGGTTCACCATATACATTGTGGAGAAAATAAAGTTTATATATTTATGCCTAATAAGGTGCACCTCAAGCTTATGGGTTGCCCATAGAGAATAGAAAAATCATTTCCCCTCTCTCCCTATTCCATGTGATCATTTTCAAAAGGTGTTAAAAATTTCATGATGCAAAATCTTAGCTAGAAGTCGAACCACTCGTCAAAACTCTCTATGGTTTCTGATATATTAATTAACCGCTTGATGGGTACCTCCAAAAGCTTTTGTCATAAAAATTTCAAAGCAACCTACAATTTATTACTTGTAGTTCAAGTTTGACCTAATTTCATTAAATTCAAGAGCAATCTATCGCACTTAGTCGTAGCTCAAGTTTGACCTAATTTCATTAAACTGTCAAGATGCAAAATCTTAGCAAGAAGATGAACCTGTCGTTAGAACTCTCTATGGTTTATGATAGTATATTAATTTACCCCCCTACCCCCTCCGATGGGTACCTCTAAGAGGTTTTTCGTAAAACTTCCAAAGCAACCTACATAGTTTACTTGTAGTAGTTCAAATTTTACCTATTATAATTTTTCTGCTTTACCTGTTATAATTTTATATAGTGATGATACGCCAGATGTCTATTATCTGAGTCTCACGTAACATCCCAAAACTTTAATCAAGGTTATCAAGATTCTAATCACCCAATTTAGGGTTAACAAAAACGTTTTTATTATTAAAATGATTAATGAATACATATGTGTTGCATTAGTCTAGAATTGTTTGGAAATACCATGTTTGATTGATCTAAATGATATGAAATGGTTCAAAGGTGAATGCCACATCATCTAGACCATTTACAAGAAAAATCCAAAGAAAAAGAAATCAAATAAGATTAAATAATGCAAATGGTCAGTTTGGCCCTTATAATCCACTAGTCCACTTTAGGTATTCCTAGAAGTTAATTCCCAACAGAAAAAATTCTAGATTTTTGCACCCCTTGCTAGACCAAGTAAAGATGTACCAAGGCCCACTTTACAATCTTACAGAAACCTTTAGCAAGGCAATTTAAATGTGTCGAACACTTGGCGATCACAGAATAAATTGTCGACCCTTTGTCGCCAAAACGTGTCCGTGGTCTCCCCCAGTCCCAACCAGCACGAATGCACCACTCCCCCTTTGCCACTGCACCAGTAGAGCGCCGCCCAGAAATGGTCACTGCTGGTCGCCATCGTCCAAGCCGCAACAGACCACCCCGCGCCTATCCAGGATTCCTACGAGGATCGCCGCACCCTACCGCCTCTACCTGTCCACCCCTTGATGACAGCCAGGCCGTGGACCACCCCCAGCGACACTGTGGCCACCGTGTCTACGCCATGCCGATCACGCACCAGAGCCCCGCGCCCGACAAGTGTGCACACGCCGCGCCTCGACTGCAGCCCGCGCGCACCGCTTCGCCACGACCTCAGGAACCGCCCGGACATGCCTGTTCGCCGCCGCTTGACCCGTAGCCACCGTGCGCCGCGTCGAACGCCGCTTCTGCCGCACAGAGCACGAGTCGCGCCCGACCAAATGCCACCGCCCCTAGCCATGCCTTTAAGCTATAGAGGACCGCCAGGGACTACGTCGACTATCGCTCGCAGCCACGCCGATAGCAGGTTGTACCGCCCTCGCCGGAGACACCAGCCCATCTCGTTCAGTCGCTTCGTCGAGCCTATAAAAGGAGGCGTCCTTCACCCCATTTCCGCACAACACCTCACTCCCCTCTCACCACTGACCACCCCACACTTCTCCCCGGAGCCAATCGAGCCGTAGTTCGTCGGAATTTTGCTGGAGCTTGCCGCTGTATGAGGAGAAGAGGCGCTATTGATTGGAGCTATCCCAGGAGCCACCGCGACCACGCCTAGGACCGCCGTCGTCTACCAGTTTGATCGCCCCCATCTCCACGCCAAGCTGGAGCCCTGGTAAGCCCCCATGTACCCCCACCGTGCCGCATTAGGGTTCGTTCTCGCCGGAGCTGTTCGCCAGAGACGACGAACCACAGCCGGTTGATCTGTTCTAATCGTAGCGCCCATAGTGCCCCGTACCACTTCGCGTTTGATGTGCCGCTGACATGCAGGACCAGCCTGTCAGTAGACCTCTGCGCCGCGGAGTCCCACTGGGCCGGTCCGTTTAGTTTCCCGTGCTAGCCCACAAATTCAAATAAAGGTTTTTCCAATTTAGATTTAAACTAGATTCTATCCACTTGTTTAAAAAGCAATTCAGAAAGATTTACTTATCCAAATGATATGACTCAAATTTTGTTAGAAAGATAATTAAAATATCTATCCAAGCCCGTTGGATTTAAGTCATTTGGAGTTAGAGTTAATCTATAGCAAAAATAACAAGACAGAGCCTTTTCTACATTCAAACATTTTTTAAAAATCAACCATAATAGCTTTTGAGTTGATTCCAACTCTCAAAAATCACATTTGATGATACCTATCTGAATATGTAAAAATATTTAGGTTTGCATACAGTGACTTTGGACTAGTACCAAAAGAATGCTATTAAGGCATTTCTAGTCACTTGAAATTGATTAAATTTTTAAACTTAAACTTTATAAAATGTGACCAACACTTTAAATCACATTCTCATGTATTAGAATATGTGGTGATGACATGTGTCCACATGATCCCATATTTTAATTGGAGGATATTAAATCTAAATTAATTTCAATGAGTAGAAATTACTTTTCTCAAATAAAATAATGACGCTAGTTCTTTAAATCTTGTGATGATTGTGATGATACTAGATCAAGTGTGTGCCTTAGTGTGCTAAATAGACTAGTTAAGTATTGTTTGCTGATTGTGTATCCTGTATTCCTTTATAGAACATAGTACTGACCAAGTCTACGAGGAGGAGGAGTTCTACCCCGAAGAAGACGAGGAGAATTTCAATCACTTCACCAACCAAGGCAAGCTAGCATTATACAAGTTAACCATGCAAGTTATTACTTGCAAGCCATCATTAACAATGCAAGCTAACACTTGCAAGCTTGATAACCTAAGCAAAATACCTTAAGCATGCTTTCGTTATACCATTTGATTTATACCCATCCCAAGTTTTACTTGCAAGCTTTACTTTCTCTACTTTACAAAAGTTCTTTACTTTTAGTATAGATAGCATAAAGAGTGTAAAACTTGGCCTATCTAGTTATACTTAGATGTCATTCTATGGCATGAGAGTGAATACTAGCATCCCTCATTAGTGAACACTCTTAACCTTAGGGGCTAGTGCTAAGCATAAAACTTGATCACTTCAGATGGGAATACTTGGTGAAAATGCTTATGAAAACCTTGGAATGATGAGTCATTCTACTGAGATGGTTTGACATGTGTTGAGAAACACAAATGGTTTATGATGATGAAAACGTTGAGGCATGAGCCTTAACCCTTTATAAAAACTGATGGTTAGGTTCAGATGCGATACCATTCCAATTTTACCGTACAACCAAAATACCTAAATTGGGTAAGGATTAGCTGGAAGTTTATATGCATTAGTATGGGTTCCCTCGCGGGAGAGGTTTGAGCTGAGGCTACCTCTTGATGATGTCCACCTATGCAGTGCCCAGGATGGCAGATGGCCATGGCTAGGAGGCCAAGATCATAGGAGAGGTGCTTATACTAGAGTGTGTAATTGAAAGGTTATGATTGATTATCCGCATACTAAGTATGATGATTCAGGATTATCCCAGACGGATGTATCAAATTTTGTGGTGAAAGTGTACCACCTCTGTAGAGTGTCAAACTATTCGAATAGCCGCGTCTGCGGTAATGGACAGTTGGAGTGGCCATACTGTTCCGTCGTTAGATGTTTTCAAAATGACTTATGAAAATGATTTGTGACTTTGACTTGACCACAACAGGGTTGTGACTATGAAAACTAAGTTCCCAACTTAAGTGATTTTAGAACATTAAATTAGCTTTCTTTACCTCTAAACTCAACTTAGGTTTCAAATTAGCTTTTGCAAATAAAATTAGAGTTTGCATTCCTACTAGAACTACCATACTTGTTAGTGATAGTTTGCGAGTACTTAAAGAGTACCCATGGCTTTGTCCCTGGCTATTCCCATGGCCAGACTATAAGGAGGACTACCCTGAAGATGGACAGCAGGATGGCTACGACAACTAGGATCATCTCCCATCGTCAGCATTGCCTGTGACACTAAAGATGGAGCCCACCGCTACGCTTACTACTCTGCTGCTTGCTTGTACGAAGAATGGATCATGAGATCCTTTATTTGTGTAAGACCTTATTATGGTTTGTAATGGATGATGTACTATGATATCTAATTTGTTATGTCTCGCAAAAATGGTAATTCTGGGATTGCGATGTATGGCATAACAGGCATCTGAGATTAAAAATCCGGGTGTTGACAAGTTGGTATCAGAGCCATCCTAACCATAGGAGACCCTAGTTAGAATGGATGTCCAAACAAAAAATTAGTTTCAAAAACAAATGAAGTGAGTATTATGAAAACCTATTCCCACTCTTATCCTTGATTCTATCAAAAAAATTCATGTGCCTCAAAATTCTTACATTACTACATAAAATTTGACACACTTGATCCCATCACTAACTTACTCATCCTAAATTCTTGTAGATGGAAGTTCAGTATTGCAAGTTCTACCAGTTGGGCAACGGAGGCCAACTGATCTTTGAGAGGGATCTAGATACACTGTCTGAGTATCTTGAGCATCCGCATCCGGAATTCTTCGGAGCTCAACTCAATGATCACCCAGGAGGAGATCTACAATGGCTGATAGTTGCTGATCTTCGAGGCAAGATGGAAGCACACCTTTCGAAGAAGATTCAATTCACCGTGAGAGAGAACAACTGGCTAGATGGATTAGCCAGGGCAATGCATGAAGCTCTCGCCCGTCTTTGCAGACAAAACGTCAACTTGATCCACGGAACTCGCTTTGCTCACTATGCAAGGCGTGATTCTATGGGAATGCCATTGGAGATGCCAAGTCACCCGGAGATGAAGTGCCAAGTGGAGAACCTTGACTTTCTGTTGTACGATAGGGAGAAGGAATTGGACAATGCTCGAGCCTACGCCAACCACAACCTTGCCATTGCTGCCCAAAAGGCCCAGACTTTCGCCCTGCTCGTCAAGGATCATCAATCACTTCGTTGTCAACGCGAGAAGAAGGATCGCACCATCGCTCGTCTTCGTAAGAAGGTGGCCAACCTCGAGAAGACCATCCAGGAAAAAGAAGCTCAGCTTGCAGCAAAAGAAGAAGAGGAAGAAGGTGAAGACATCCAGGGAGATATTCACTCATACCTCAACGATGACGATGACTACCTGGAGGATGATGCCATGGACTTCTACACCGATGATGATGACTCCGACTTCATTGATGATGAGTATATGCACTTGATCACTACCGTATGAATGAGTTGTATCGGTCCCATTGTATCTTAGTTTACAGAATGGTTCTTAAAACCATATGTTTCCCTTTTATGTTGTGGTGTGCGTGTGTGTTTGTATCGTGTGCTTTGATTGAATGTATGAGAAGTTGTTAGTTTGCAAAACCTGAGTCACACTCAAATTCTAAAAGCTTTTTGAAAACAAAACCATGAACCTTAGGACTTTCCCTCTTACCCCTTTATCTATCTCAATCTTCAGATGACTCGTGGAAACCCCGGAGGAAGCAGCTCATCGCAGGACCCGATGCTGCAGATTATACATATGCTAGTTTCCGACCGTGAATCTAGTAGATAAGAGCATCAAGCCAACCTAGCTACCCTGCAACAGATAGCTCAGATGGCCCACAATAATCAAGGCCATGGAAATCAGGATCATCATGGATCTAAGCTTAAGAACTTTCAGAATACCAATCCCCCTATCTTTAGCAAGTCTGAAGACCCATTAGATGCAGATGATTGGTTACAAACCATAGAGAACAACCTAGAAGTCGAAGCAGTTGATGCCAACGAGCAAGTACTATTTGCCACCACTATCTAGCAGGAGATGCAAGAGCCTAGTGGAATAGCACTCGTACTATGAACCACGGTCAAGTGATGACGTGGGAAGCTTTCAAGACCAAGTTTAGCCGCACCCATGTGCCACAAGGTTTAGTCACCAGAATGAGAGCTGAGTTTAGAGAGCTGAAGCAAGGCAGGATGACTGTAGTGGAGTACCGTGACAAATTTCTGTCCCTCGCAAGATATGCCCCTGATGATATCAACACTGAAGCCAAGAAGAAGGAGAGATTCCTGAACGGACTGCATGATGAGATGCAAACGGTGTTAATCAACATCCGTTTTGAAGATCTCGAAGAGCTAGTCAACTCTGCCATCCAGATGGAAGGGAAGATCAACCAAGCAAATGACAACCACAAGCGCAGAATGATGCACCAGAGTAGATCCAACAACCATAAGAAGTATCGCCCCAACCCGTCTACAGGATATGCCCCAAGGAACAATAGACCCCGAATGTCTCGTCCAAGCTACCCCAACCGTAGCGGAGGAAATGTGAAGTCCGGGGAAACCACAACAATAACCCCGGCAACTCCAACAATTTCAACCGTGCACCGCCCAAGTCCAACAACAACAATTCTTCCCCAAGGACTGGAAGCAATGATGTGTGATGGCTCTGGTTATGGCACCCAGAAAAATGTTGGAGCAATGCTGATGTAGAGCTCGTTGGGAACCCCAAGAGGAAGGTATGATGAGCACAGCAGCATGTTTCCCTCAGTTATGAAACCAAGGTTTAATCAAACCAGTAGGAGCAAGGAAACACCTCAAAGGTGTTACTAGTTGAGCTTTGGCAGGGCGCACTACCGGTGCTAGTAGCAACGTGGAGACCTTCACAACACAATCACAGAACTTTGTCCCCAACTTGCGATGAGGTTGTCAATCTCACCGTGTTTTGCGGAAAACAAAGGATTAAACGTATCGAATGGAAAGAAGTAAAAGTTTGCAGAAAGTAAACACAAAGAAGTAAAAGATTGTAGATTGAATGTGAAAGACAAGGACCGGGATCCATAGTTCACTAGTGGTGGCTCTCCTTAGATAGATAACATGCTAGGTGAACAAATTACAGCGGGGCAATTGACAAACATCGAGAAAGCAATACATGCATATACTAATCATCTTGACTCCTTTGAGACTTGATTGGGCATTACAACATTATACATAGACCGCCATCCAACTGCATCTATGACTAATAATCCACCTTCAGGTTATCATCCGAAACCCCTCCAGTATTAAGTTGCAAGCAACAGATTATTGCTTTACGAACTGCGTGTAAAGTAAACAATACGATTGTTCTATGAACAAAGGATTGTTGTTTTCTCCCTAGTAGCAACAGCACATCTAGTACCTTAGAGATTTATGTCACTTTCCTAGATTACCAGAGGCATGAACCCACTATCGAGCATAAATACTAACTCTTGGAGTTGATAGCATCTACTTGGCCAAGATAGCTACTAACAACGGAAAGCATGCAAGATCACTAATAACAAAGACATGATAGAATCAATAATCAATCTGAAATGGCATCTCAATATCCATCGAATCCCCGCAAACACAACATGCAGAATTACAAATAGATGATCTCGATCATGAACAGAGCTCACAAGATCTAGACATGAAAGCACAAAGGAGGAGAACCAGCCATCTAGCTACTACATGGATCTGTAGTCCAAGGATGAACTACTCACGCATCACACCAGAGGATTGCATGGTGATGAAAAAGGCCTCCAGGGTGAATTCCCCACTCCGGCAGGGTGCCGGGAAGAGCTTCAGATCCCTCCCGATCTAGGGATGGAGATGACGGTGGCTACAGACTCTTTCATGGATTTTTGATCGGGTACTTAGGGTTTACGTCTCGAGGGCATCTTATAGTCGGAAGGGGAGGCCGAGGGGGTGCCTGGGCTGGCCACACTACCCCCTGGCGCGGGCTAGGCCTGGCCGCGCGGCCAGGTAGTGTGGCCGCCCTCTGGCCCCTCTCCGTCTTGTATTCTGGTACTTCATGACATCCAAAAAAATAGGCACTTTCGCTTTTGTCCCGTCAAATTCCGAGAATATTCATTTTCTGACTTTCCTGGAACCAAAAATAGCAGAAAACAGGAAGCTGGCACTATGGCTCTTGTTAATAGGTTAGTCCAAGAAATCATATGAAAAGTACCCAAGCTTAACTCCTGCTCGTCCTCGAGTAGGTAAGTGATAAAAAGAAAGAATAATTTTTGAGGTGACATGCACGATCAAAGACTTGATCAAAGTATTTGTAAAACATTCAAAGCTGGGATCATAGTACTTCAATCATAACATGAAAGACAAAGTTCTAGCAATAAGCAAAGAAACTATGATGCAACATGAAAACACACAAACAAAAGATTCATGAATAACAATTCTTTGTAAGACGTTTGTTTGTTTCACATAAAGAAAACATAGCATACTAGTATTTAGCTTGTCCCTCAATAGAAATATAAATGCATAGGACACCTTCAAAGTTCATAAGAGTGACTAGATACAATAGTTTAAAACAAGCAATATCAAAGTATGCATCAATCAACTAGTCTTGGGACAATGCACATAGAACTAAGAATGGCCACTATGCTCTCAAAGTAAGTGCATAAAGGTAGAAGGTGGAGACTCAATATGATGGTGGAATAAAGGCCTTTATAAAAGGATGTAGGGATTCATGTCTCATAAAGACCTTCCAAAAATTATGGTACTTATAGCTTTCAACTCTCATTGCCCCTATCATAAGAATCTTGAAGTGATTAAGGTTAAAGTGAACAAACTATGGTGTACATGTTTGACAAAGTATAAGTCAGAAATCTCATGTCCCTTGTATACGAGGGCCGCTCCTCATGCTACTCAAGTTTAGTCACCGGTAAGTTCTTGTCATTGTAAGTATATGTGTATCATAGAGAACCGCCAACGGGGTACCCCTTGCCCGATGATACAGAAGAATCCCCATATCAAAATGACAAGGCAAGCAGACAACGAGCATCTCAACATTCTTATTATTTACCATGGGAATATGGTGCTTTTTTCTCTCTTTCCTCTTTTCATAGTATCTCTTTTTTTATTTTCTCTTTTTTCTCAATATAGGACTCTTTTTTTATAAGAAGAATGCTTCATAGACAGCTCATTATGGTTACGCTGCAGGTTTCCACCATGTCAGCATGGATTAGACCAGCGGCACAGGCGTTTCTCTAACACATATACATAACTCCATGGACTTACAAGCTCCCCTTTTATTTCACACCGACGACATCCATATACAAAAGAGCATTATATCAACTAGGTACAAGTACCAAGTGCAATGTTGAAAGAGTTCCCCATGAAAGCATGGTTCTGCTAATCCCCGACAAATAAGTGCAAGCATATACAACATAGAAGACACAAAGGTTCAAGTTTATTAAGGGAAAGAAAAGTAAAGTGTGCCCTCAAGTTCGTGAGAGCTTTAATCACTAGTTTTCTCATAACAAGTTTAATTTGGAAGGTAAACAAAAGCATGAATATACTTGGAATAGCATAAGCTAGTAGGTAGGTATGGCGGACTCTTTGGAATAACTTGGTTTAGGGAGTTGGATGCATGAGTAGAACTCATACTTTGTTGTGGAGGCTAGCAAAAGACTGGGAGCGACAAACTAAGAGAGCAATAATGGCCATAATCATGTAGAGCGACAAAACATCATTGATCAAAGCATAACGTGATACTACAAGTTGAAAACTAAAGGATCATAAAGGCTATGGTGACTTTGTATAGGCAAAACATGGTGTGAGCATGCACCCAGTCAACCCAAATAAAGCATCAAAGGAGAATACCACAATACTATGCTTTAATATGCTAAAACAACGCATGATTCATCCAAGGCACATTAAGAAATCTCAATTGTTTATAACAAGTCATGCTACAGACAAGAATACTAAGCATAAAGCCAAAACAATATCAAGCATGGCATGACAAAGCATAGGCCACAGTCAAAAACAAGCTCTTTTTACCACTTAAGCATGAGCTTTCCTACTCTTTTCCAATCCAAACCAAACTATTTCAAAACCAATGTATGAAATGGGGGGTCCAACCAATTTATTCAAGCAAACTAAGAAAACCAAGGAAACGAAAAAACCAAAACGAAAACAAAGACGCTCCAAGAACAACACAACTGTGCATGAAACAACAAAAATGAAGTGTTTGGAAGAAACCTGGGATTTTTGTTGATGAAGAAGGGGGTTGCCTTGGGCATCCCCAAGCTTTGGCGCTTGTACTTTTTGGATATTTCTTGGGGTGACATGCGTGGCATCCCTAAGCTTGAGCTTTAGTCCATCCTTCATCTCATTACTCATTCCTTCCATACACCTGAAATTTTTCCTTCATACAAAACTTCACACAATCTTTATTAGCAACATTAGTGCACTCAAGATAATAGGTCTTAAGGTTCAGTTATAACACCAAATAAACTTCCATTTAAACACAAGCTACTGTATTACTTCCCTAAAAAAGCTCAATTTCCCAAAAGAACTCAAAAAGGAACCAACAAGAAGCAAATGCAGAAAATGGCAGAAATCTGTCAAAATAGACCAGCAGGTAAAGACGAATTTTTTCTAAGACCTTATGTTGCTCAAATAAAAAAGTGTTGAACTAAGGAAAGTTATATAACAACCTGGGGAAAAATCACAAAAATTCACACCTAAAAAGGACCTATAGAGATGTTACACGAATTTTTACGGTGAAGCATAGAAATCTGTTTCGGGACAGCAACTTTCCCAATCATTACTTCTCTCTCATTAGAGGTTACTCTTGGCACAAAAAGCAAATAAAAAGGATAAGGAGCAGTTATTACTTCCAAGACTCAACTAAAAAATTTGGGTTATCTTCCAATAAGTACTTTTGTTTAACGCCTTTAAGTGAGGCATGATAGTTTGAGAAGATGCTCACATAAGAAATATGAATTGAAGTAAAAGAGAGCATCAAGAAGCAAATTCAAAGAACATTTAAGTATAACCCACTTCCTATGCATAGGAATCTTGTAAATAAACAAGTCATGAAAGTATAAAGCAACAAGCATAGGAAAGCAAAACAAGTGCAACTTCAAAATTTTCAACATAAAGAGGGGAAACTTAATATTGTTGAGAAACATAAAACCATGTTTCCCTCTCTCATAATAACTTTCAGTAGCATCATGAACAAAATTAACAATATAACTATCACACAAAACATTCTTATCATGAGCCACATGCATAAAAGAATTAATACTCCCCACATAAACATAGTGATTCATATTAATTATGGTGGGAGAAAATTCAACAAAATAGCTATCATTATTATTCTCATCACCATAATTATCAAATATAGGAGGCATATTGTAGTCATAATTAATTGCCTCCTCAATAGTAGGTGGACTGAAAATATCATATTCATCATTGTAATCATCATATATTGGATGCATAGTATCATCAAAGTAAATTTACTCCTCCATGCTTGGGGGACTAAAAAGATCTTTCTCATCAAAACCAGCTTCCCCAAGCTTAGACTTTTCCATAGCATTAGGAATAATGGTGTTCAAAGAATTCATACTAATAACATTGCTATTAGCATGCAAATAAAGTTCCATAGGTCTTTTAATTTTCTCTTCAAACACTTCATGTCCTAACTCAAGATAAATACTATAAAGCTCTCTAATTTTGTTGTTGTTTTCCATTAAGCCTAACTAGTGAAAACAAGAAACAAAAAGACAAAATTGCAGAATCTAAAGGAAATAACTTCGAGTACTCACACCGGAAAATAGGCGTTTGTTGTGGGAGGTTCTTCTTCTTTAATCCTCCGATGTGAATACCTTTTACCTTACCTCCTTGGAAACGGCGCCAGAAAATAGCTTGATGTCTACGCACTTCTATTCTTGTAGACAGTTGTTGGGCCTCCAAGTGCAGAGGTTTGTAGAACAGCAGCAAGTTTTTCCTTAAGTGGATCACCCAAGGTTTATCGAACACTCTCTCATAAATATATCCTTCTTTATGATACTACTCTTAACTACTCTCCGGTTGAACACTCTAATCGATGGTAGGGCTATAACAGCATACCTCAAAGTAAGCCTTTCACATCTAGAAAACCCCACACTGTCACCTTGAGTACTAGATGAGTCCAACAAACACCACAATTTCATAAAGACATCCAACTTCAAATATAACTCATAACAAGTATTTGTAATCTCTAGCCTAAGTGCCACCATGGTGAGCACGCTGTCACTTTCACACACATGGGGAGGGTAGAGATCTATTAAAGCACTTGAGTAGCAAGGTAGATCTAATTGATTACAAAGCTCATGAACAGAACAAGATCATGCATAGATAGAGAGATGAACACATAACTACCGGTAGAACCCTTAGTCTCGAGAGAGAACTACTCCCTCCTCATCATGGGAATCAGCAATGGTGATGGAGATGGTGGTGGAGATCGATGGAGATGGCTCCGGGGGCACTTCCCCGTCCCGGCAGGGTGCCAGAACAGAGACTTTCTATCCCCCGAATCTCCCCTTCGGTGGCGGCGGCGCTGCGGAACTTTTTGTGGCTGGAGGCTTGACTATTTAGGGTTTATGCCTCGGGAGGATTCTTATAGGCCAGAGGGCAAGGTCGGTGGGCGGCCAGGGGGGCCACACCATGCCCTAGTGCGACCTAGGTGGACCCGCGCCATGGGGTGGTGTGGCCACCCTGTGGCCCCTCTCCGGCTCTCCTTCTAGCTCCATGAATCTTCCGGGAAAATATCAACTTTGGCTTTTGTCCGGTCCAATTCCGAGAATATTGATTGTCTAACTTTCCTGGAACCAAAAACAGCAGAAAACAGGCAACTGGCACTGTGGCTCATGTTAATAGGTTAGTCTAAGAAATCATATGAAAAGTACTCCAAAGTTGGAACAGAACATAAGAAAGTAGATAAAACCAAGCATGGAACATCAAAAATTATAGATACATTTGCAATGTATCAGCCACCCTGGCTCCGTTTCCGTCCCTTTTTCGCTTCGTAGCTTTCCTTATTGACTAAAAAATGCAAAAAATATAGTTGTATTGTATTTTCGCGGAACTTTTCTTACAAGAACTGTTACCCTACATGAAGACAGACTCTACAGGTCTCTGAATTTGGTCCTCA
This sequence comes from Avena eriantha, assembly GCA_910589775.1. NCBI lineage: Eukaryota > Viridiplantae > Streptophyta > Magnoliopsida > Poales > Poaceae > Avena > Avena eriantha. The sequence goes on from OU342741.1 coordinate 93,463,417, forward strand.
ATGAATTTCTCTGAGTTATAACTTGAAAGGCATCAACATCTTCATTGTAAGAATCTCCAGCAATATAGTGCTTGAGCCGCTGTCCATTCACTACTTGTGTAGTATTATCTTTTAGAGAAGAAATTTTTATTCCTCCTGAACGGTATACTTCTTCAATGATGAAAGGTCCTTCCCAATTTTATAGTAGCTTTCCTGCAAAAAATCTGAGACGAGACCTATACAATAGAACTTTCTCACCAACATGAAATTCCCTCTTAAGTATTCACTTGTCATGCCATCTTTTAACTTTTTCCTTAAAGAGCCTAACATTCTCATAGGCTTCACTCCTCCATTCATCTAAAGAACTTAAGTCAAATAATATTTTCTCACCAGCGAGCTTACAATCTCTATTTAGTTCTTTCACTGCCAAGTAAGCTTTGTGTTCTAATTCTAAGGGTAGGTGGCAAGCTTTCCCATAAACCATTTTATAAGGAGACATTCCCATAGGATTTTTGTAAGCAGTTCTATAAGCCCATAAAGCATCGTTCAACTTCTTAGCCCAGTTTTTTCTAGACCTATTAATAGTATTTTGCAAGATAGATTTAATTTCTCTATTTGATAACTCTACTTGCCCGCTAGTTTGGGGGTGATAAGCTGAAGAATTTCTATGATTGACATCATATTTAGCGAGGGTCTTCCTAAAACCGCCATGAATGAAATGAGAACCACCATTAGTCATGAGATACCTAGGCACTCCAAACCTAGGAAAGATAACGTCCTTAAGCATTTTTAGAGAGGTTTCCCCGTCAGCACTTTTCATAGGAATGGCTTCTACCCACTTACTAACATAATCAACGGCAACAAGAATATGAGTGTAACCCTTCGAAGGAGGGAAAGGACCCATAAAGTCAAATCCCCTAGAATCAAAAGGTTCAATAACTAGAGAGTAGTTCATAGGCATTTCATTGTGTCTAGAAATATTACCAACACGCTGACATTCATCACAAGATAAAACAAATTTTCTTGCATCTTTAAAAAGGGTAGGCCAGTAGAAACCTGATTGTAGTACGTTTTGTGCAGTTCTATCTCCTGCATGATGTCTTCCATAGGCGCTACCATGACATTTACGCAATATCTCCTTTTGTTCATATTCTGGAACACATCTTCGCATAATACCATCAACTCCTTCTTTGTATAAGTGTGGGTCATCCCAAAAATAATGCCTCAAATCATAAAAGAACTTTCTTCTTTGCTGAGCTGTAAAAGTTGGAGGCAAATACTTGGAGACAATAAAGTTAGCATAATCAGCATACCAAGGGCTTCCTCACGAATTCACCCCTACTGCGGCTAACTATTCATTTGGGAAACTATCATTAACATGCATAGGATCAAAAGAGATGTTTTCCAAACGAGATAAATTATCAGCTACAAGGTTTGCAGCACCCTTCCTATCTACTATGTGTAGATCAAACTCTTGTTAAAGCAGTACCCATCTAATAAGCCTAGGCTTAGCATCCTTCTTCATCATAAGATATTTAATAGCAGCATGATCAGTATGAATGGTTACTTTTGAGTCCACAATATAGGGCCTCAACTTATCACAGGCAAAAAGAATAGCTAGAAATTCCTTTTCAGTAGTGGCATAATTCCTTTGAGCAGCGTCTAGAGACTTACTAGCATAATGGATAACGTTTAACTTTTTATCAATACGTTGCCCAAGGACAGCCCCTACAACAAAATCACTAGCATCACACATTATTTCAAAGGGTAAACTCCAATCAGGTGGTTAAACAATAGGGGCTGTAGTTAAAGCCTTCTTAAGAGTTTCAAAAGCTTCCCTACAATCATCATCAAAAACAAAAGGTACATCTTTTTGAAGAAGATTAGTGAGAGGTTTTGATATCCTAGAGAAGTCTTTAATAAACCTCCTATAGAAACCAGCATGACCAAGGATACTACGAATACCTTTGATGTCTCTTTGACATGGCATCTTCTCAATTGCCTCAACCTTAGCTCTATCAACTTCTATGCCTCTTTTAGAAACTTTATGCCCAAGAACAATCCCTTCATTAACCATGAAGTGGCATTTCTCCCAATTAAGAATAAGATTAGTTTCTTCACATCTCTACAAAACTTTATCAAGGTTGTGCAGACAATTATCAAAAGAAGTTCCATAGACAGAAAAGTCATCCATGAACACTTCTACAATTTCGTCACAAAAACCATGGAAGATAGTAGACATGCACCTTTGGAAAGTAGCAGGAGCATTACATAAACCAAAAGGCATACGTCTATAAGCATAAGTTCCATAAGGGCAAGTAAAAGTAGTTTTTTCTTGATCTTGTTGTTTAACAGCAATTTGAGAGAAACCAGAATAACCATCAAGAAAACAAAAATGGGTCTTTTTAGACAACCTTTCCAACATTTGATCAATAAAATGAAGAGGGTAGTGATCTTTCTTAGTAACTTTATTGACTTTCCTAAAATCGATGCACATCCTATAGCCTACCACTATTCTTTGAGGAATAAGCTCATCATTATCATTAGGGACAACGGTAATACCTCCCTTTTTGGGAACACAATGAACAGGACTAACCCATTCACTATTAGCAATAGGGTAAATAATACTAGCATCAAGGAGTTTCAGTACCTCATTCCTTACCACTTCCTTCATCCTAGGATTTAAACGTTGTTGGTGCTCCACTACTGGCTTCGCATCTAGTTCTATGTTGATAGAATGCTGACATATAGTAGGTGAAATCCCTTTCAAATCATCCAAAGTATAGCCCATAGCTCCTCGGTGTTTCCTCAAAACTTCCAATAACCTTTCTTCTTCCTTCCCTGAAAGTTTAGCGCTAATAATAACAGGATATATCCTTTTATCATCAATATAAGCATATTTAAGATCATCAGGGAGAGGTTTTAGATCGAAAATCGGATCCTTTTTAGGTGGCATCGTGGTACCCAAGTCTTCTACAAGCAAGTCGTGCTTAAGCATCATAGGTTGATCATCGGAGAATCCTATCAATCTCATTCCTTTCTTCCATGAAGATTTCACTTTCATGATCTTCCATAAATTGCTGCAAAGCATTGTTAGGAGCAAGAGAAGTAGAAGCAAGTTGTTCAACCCTAAAATCCTCATTATGGGTTTCCTCTTCGCAGGGTTCTTTAGCAAATTTTGAAAAATTAAACTCATAAGATTCCCCATCAAACTTAGTCAAGATTTTGTCCCTCTTGCAATCAATAATAGCTCCACAAGTACTCAAGAAAGGTCTACCAAAAATGATAGGGTAGGTTTTACTAGCAGCCGAACCAAGTACTAGAAAATCAGCAGGGTACTTAACCTTTCCACAAAGAACTTCCACGTCTCGTACAATACCAATTGGAGAGATGGTCTCTCTATTAGCAAGGTGAATAACCACATCAATCTCTTCCAACTCACAAGGACTGATCTCATGCATATTTTCTCTGTAAAGCTCTTAAGGAATAGCACTGGAACTTGCACCAATATCACATAAACCATAATAGCAATGATCACCAATTCTAACAGAAAGCACAGGAACACTAGCCTTTTTAGTTCTATTGGGATGTGACACAATATTAGAAGCATCCTCACAAAAGACTATGTGCCCATCTTCTACGCTTTTAGTGACGAGGTCTTTCACAATTGCTACCACAGGTTCAATGTTTATTTGTTCATCAGGTTTTACAGTTCTTTTTTCACTTTTGGTGATTACATTAGTTATCATAGGATGGTCCTTAACCTTTTCAGGGAAGGGAATCTTCTCGATATAAGGTTCGGGTAAGATGGGGTCAATAATGCAATACTCAGCACTTCCAATAGGAGCATAGGCAACAATATCTTTGTAAGGTGCATGGTATTTGTTCCATCCCCTTTTTGGAATTTCGATATAGGAAGCAAAAGCTCTAAAGCAATTCATAATAACTTGCAAATCAAGACCATAAATATTACTAATATTTTGAAAGTCATCAGTTCCCATAAAAGATTCAATGCATTCATAATCATAATTTATACCTGACTTTCTACCTTTGTCATTCCCCCAAGCTTCAGCATTGTCTTGAATACGATCTATAAGGTCTCATTTAGCTTCTTCTTCCATGCGAGTGAATGATCCAGCACAAGAAGCATCGAATAAATCTTTATCATGTAGAGGGAGCCTTGCATAAAAGTTATTGATAATAATATTGTTGGGGAGCTCATGAATGGGACATTTGAGCATTAGTAACTTCAATCTCCCCCAAGCTTGAGCTCTGCTCTCTCCATCAAGAGGCCAAAAGTTGTATATTTAATTCTGATCTTTATGAATCTCACTAGGAGGATAAAACTTTGAATAAAAGAGAGGCACTATTTCCTCCCATTCCAGAGCTTGACCATTCTTCAGCAGCTTATACCATTCCTCAGCTCTTCCTTTCAGTGATAATGAGAATAACTTCTTCTTAACTTGATCTGTAGTAATAACTGCACACTTGAACAACCCGCATAATTCATGTATAAAGAGTAAATGATTACCGGGATGGACAGTGCCATCAACATAATAGTTATCCATAACACGATCAATAATTCTAGTAGGTATTTTGAAAACATAATTCTCAGCAGGTGGTGGCTTATCTACTACCTTAGCAGTGGTAGTAGCATTACCAAATAAGAAACTTAGCGAATTATCCATAACGAAAATAAAGCAACTAGCAGAAGTAAACAATACTCACAGTAGAAGTTTCCTTTACCAGTTCCACTCTCCCATAGCGCTTCACTCCCCGGCAATGTTCAGGAAATCGGTAATCGTTAACTGCTCGGACGGCTTGAGTTTTGTGATTAATCGGAAATCGGCCTATTAACTGATTTAATCAGTGGACCATTAATCGACAAGGTTTTTTTTCAAAGTTGAAGGTTCCAAGGACTAAAATATGCTATGCTGGACAAGTAAAAGTTGCAAGAGCCTAAAATCAATTTCTAATGGAAGTATTAGTGTATTCCCTTTAATGCTTGAAGTTAATGTGATAAGGCTACAAAATGGAAAGTAACAGTATGTGTTCTTACTTCTAAGCATGTAAGTTGGAAAATAAAAATCATTGGCTAATCGAACCTGGCCAGCCATCAATAAAAAATTATCATACAATAGCATAGTTGTTCTATATATAAGGAATGCATAAATCAACATAGATTTGCATCATAGCTGTATATATCAGCTGTATATATCAGGAATGCACAAATCAATATAAAAAAGTATCAATGCAGTACGTATTACTAACCAGGTGCACACATATACATATAGATGTAGCATCATGGCAGTCCATAGTACATAACCAGATCCAACTAATAAATCTTAGTTCTTTCACAACCAAAATAAAATAGATAGAAATAGGATTGTTAACTCCCCAATATTCAAGGCTGCCTCATGTCCTCCTGATCTTCATTGTCGCTGGTTTCAATGACCCCATCATCTTCAGACTCAAAATCTATGTCCTCCTCCATGACAATATCATGTTCAGATTCATCATCAGAAACAAATTCTTCTACTTCATGGAGTTCACTCACACTTACACTCCTACTAGGCTTCATTCAGAAGCACCAGCAGCAGCCATCTACAAAAATATAATTGGCGGTAACAGTATCATGTACTGCAAAAAATGATAGCAATTCAACATAACAAATCATGCCCTTTTCAACAAATAAATTAGGAGCAGCCATCTACAAACTACACTTGAAGTCCACAAGGACTAATAGACTAACACTTGAATAGTTTAGAAGAAATCCTGTTCAGTAGACTAGTAGTCCACGTAAACTAGACAAACTACGGGCTCAATTTATAATCACGAGGCCCAAAAGACTAACGCATGAATATTTTAGAAGAAATCCATTTCAGTAGACTGAATTGCACGGATCTTCAGAGAATCAATAATTAAATAATCGCATAAAAGGAGAAGATCAGAGGTATAAGATGGGCATCGTACCTTAGATTGGATTCAAGGGGAGGAGTTCTTGAGCACACGAGCGGGTAGAAAGTGTCCTGGCGCCGGAGTCCAGAGTCAAAGAGAGCAGCAAGGAGGCGGATGGCCGATGGAAAGCAAGCGCGTGTGTGAGGCCTCAATCGCATCTGCTAGTTGTATGGATCAGAATTCTCTGCAAATACTTAACAAACGGATTTTTAGGAGTTTTCGATAAAGCAAGTAAACAAAGTACGAGTAAATAAAAGATAGTAGGAATAAATGCAGCAAGTGGCCCAATCCTTTATGTAGCAAAGGACAATGTAGCAGATGACCACACATTCTCGAGGACACATGGGAAGACTGTCAAGTGCTTTCGCTTCATATAGTCGATTAATCTTCTTTAGCTTGCTAAGTGTTGTGTGGGTGAACCTGTGCTAATGTACCGCCCCATCCAAGACTAATACATACTTGTGATTATACCCCTTGCAAACATCCGTAAGTACAAGAAAGTAATTAAGGTAGAAACCTAACCACAGCTTTAAAATCTAAGACCCTTACGTCCCTTGTGCAAAGGTTTCCTAACGGTGGTTCAGGTTTCTGTCACTCCGGCAACCCCTACGATTAGTAGCCAAATACACAATGCATTCCCCTAGGCCCATATAGGTGAAGTGTCATGTAGTCGACGTTCACATGACACCACTAGAAGAAGTACACCACAACTTAAATAACAATCTATTGAATCTTTCTCAACGTAACTCCACTACTAACAACAAGACTTCTCCCATGTCCTCAAGAACAAAACGAACTACTCACAAGACATCATATGGATCATGATCAGAGATGGAATAATGATGTATAACAATCTGAACATAAACAATAACTCAAAGGTTCACTCAATAGCATCAACTACAAAGAGTAATCAACACCAGGAAAGTTTCCCCTATGAACTATGCAAGATTCAACGCAATTGTTACAGCAATATGGTGATGAGGGTGATGAGGGTGCTGATGGTGATGATGGTGGTGATGATGATGATGATCCCGATGAAGTCCAGCTTGATGGTGGTGTTGATGGCGACGATCTCCCCTCTCCGGGAAGGAATTCCCCAAGCAGAAATCTGTCTGCCGGAGAGATCTTTCTCTCTCGGTGTTTTCCGCCACGCAGAGGCGGTAGAATCTTTCTATGGTCGCTCCTCGAGTCTTAGGGTTTCGAGAGGATGATATACGCCAGAGGGGAGAGGCTAGAGTGGGCCAGGGTGGCCACACCACCTCCAGGCGCGGCCTAGGCCTGCCCGCGCCATGGGGTGGTGTGGGCCCCCTATGGCCCACCTCCACTCCATCTTCTGGCATCCTTAGTCTTCTGGAAAAATAGGATTTTCCGTATATTTTCCCGGATTTTCTGATCTTCGCGAATTTTGCCTCCAAACAACACCTTTTCCATCAGAATCCTGACTGCAGCGGTCCATGCTCCAAAAGTCATCAACCATGCAAAAACAGATGAAATAACATAAGTATCAGCTCTCAATACAAAATATATCAATGAATAATAGTGAATTAAGATATAGAATAGTGATGCAGAATGGACGTATCAAAGTTTAATTCGGAAGGTAAACAAAAGCATGAATATACTTGGAATAGCATAAGCTAGTAGGTAGGTATGGTGGACTCTTTGGAATAACTTGGTTTAGGGAGTTGGATGCATGAGTGGAACTCATACTTGGTGGTGGAGGCTAGCAAAAGACTGGGAGCGACAAACTAAGAGAGGAATAATGGCCATAATCATGCAGAGCGACAGAACATCATTGATCAAAGCATAAAGTGATACTACAAGTTGAAAACTAAAGGATCATAAAGGCTATGGTGACTTGAGATAGTCATAACATGGTGTGAGCATGCGCCAAGTCAACCCAAATAAAGCATCAAAGGAGAATACCACTATACTATGCTTTAATATGCTAAAACAACGCATGATTCATCCAAGGCACATTAAGAAATCTCAATTGTTTATAAGAAGTCATGCTACAGCAAAGAATACTAAGCAAAAGCCTACAACAATATCAAGCATGGCATGACAAAGCATAGGCCACAGTCAAAAACGAGCTCTTTTTACCACATAAGTATGAACTTTCCTACTCTTTTCCAAACCAAACCAAACTATTTGCAAACCAATGTATGAAAGAGGGGGTCCAACCAATTTATTGAGAAAACTAAGAAACCAAAGCAAACTAAAAACCAAAACGAAAACGAAAAAGAAGACGCTCGAAAAACAACACAACTGTGCATGAAACAATAAAAATAAAGCGTTTGGAAGAAACTTGGGATTTTTATTGATGAAGAAGAGGTTGCCTTGGGCATCCCCAAGCTTTTACGCTTGTACTTCTTGGATATTTCTTGGGCTGACATGCGTGGCATCCCCAAGCTTGAGCTTTAGTCCATCCTTCATCTCATTACTCATTCCTTCCATACAAGATTTCACATGATCTTTATTAGCAACATTAGTGCACTCAAGATAAATAAGTCTTAAGGTTCAGTTCTAATACCAAATAAACTTCCATTAGAACACTAGCTACTGTATCACTTACCTCAAAAAGCTCAATTCACCAAAAGAACTCAAGAAGGAACCAACAAGAAGCAAATGCAGAAAATGGCAGAAATCTGTCAAAACAGACCAGCAGGTAAAGACGAACTTTTTCGAACACCTTCTGTTGCTCAAATTAAAAAGTGTTGAACTAACGAAAGTTAGATAACAACCTGGGGCAGAAGCACAAAAATGCACGTCTCAAAAAGACCTTCAGAGATTTTACACGAATTTTTACGGTGAAGCATAGAAATCTGTTTCGGGACAGCAACTTTCCCAATCATTACTTCTCTCTCATTAGAGGTTACTCTTGGCACAAAAAGAAAATAAAAAGGATAAGGAGCGGTTATTACAGAGGTAATAACTTCCAAGACTCATCTAAAACTTTTGGGTTATCTCCCAATAAGTACTTTTCTTTAATGCCTTTAAGTTAGGCATAAGAAGCAAGAAAAAGGATCAAGTATTCTCAAAGGAAGAAGCATTAAGATTAATAGCAGAAATATCTTCAACAAGGCAAGGTATATCATCCAAATAAGTTCTAGAGGATCCTCTCTCAATGCTCTTAGGTTCACTATTCTCATCAAAAGGGTTTGCAGGAACCATCCAATCAAGATTCTTTTCTATGGCATCATGTATTGCTACTAGTTTAAAGGGTGTTGGTATCTTAGGTTCGTCCCCATTAGGTTCGGTTTTGTTCATCTTTTCTCGTGTAACAACAACATGTACACATGAGCCTAGCATATTGAAATGTTCAAAGACTTTCCTAGCTTCCTTGGCAACATCATAGAACTCCTTAAACAAAGTTTCTAGAATAAAATCCCTCTTTTCAGGGTCTTCAATTTCTTTAAGCTTAAGAAACATTACTTGCATTAAGGGGTTGAGATTAACAAACCTAGCTTCTAACATGTGAATTAAAGAAGCTACAGCAATCTCATAGTTTGGAGCAAGTTCTGCAAGGGATCTATCCTCAGTATCTTCATGCTTACTAACATGATTAAAGAATTCTTCAATATTGTCTTTCCCAATTATAGAACCACTACCAATTGAAAGGTCTTTCAGGGTGAATTTGGGGATCAACATGGTGAGCTAAGGTAGGGGTGACAACTAAAGGAGACTTAATTTTTTGTGTTTTTGAAAAAAATCAAACTAGTAAAACTAATTTTTTTGTGTTTTTTGAATAACAAAACAAGCAAACAAAGCAAAAAGAAAACTAAGCAAAACAAAAACAACAAACTAAAGAGATTGGTTATGAGGGACTCCCCTTGTGAAGATGTCCTTGACTCCCCAGCAACGGCACCAGAAAAATGCTTAATGGCTCTGAGTATGGCGCCCAGAAAAATGCTGGAGCAATGATGATGTAGAGCTCGTTGGGAACCCCAAGAGGAAGGTATGATGAGCACATCAGCAAGTTTCCCTCAATTATGAAAGCAAGGTTTACTGGAACCAGTAGGAGCAAGGAAACACCTCAAAGGTATTACTAGCTGAGCTTTGGCAGGGCACACTACCGGTGCTAGTAGCAACGTGGAGACCTGCATAACACAACCACAAAACTTTGTCCCAAACTTGTGATGCGGTTGTCAATCTCACCGTGTTTTGCGGAAAACAAAGGATTAAACGTATCAAATGGAAAGAAGTAAAAGTTTGTAGAAAGTAAACACAAAGCAGTAAAAGATTGTAGATTCAATGTAAAAGACAAGGACCGGGATCCATAGTTCACTAGTGGTGGCTCTCCTTAGATAGATAACATGCTGGGTGAACAAATTACCGCGGGGCAATTGACAAACATCGAGAAAGCAATACATGCATATACTAATCATCTTGACTCCTTTGAGACTTGATTGGGCATTACAACATTATACATAGACCTCCATCCAACTGCATCTATGACTAATAATCCACCTTCAGGTTATCATCCGAACCCCCTCCAGTATTAAGTTGCAAGCAACAGATTATTGCTTTACAAACTGCGTGTAAAGTAAAAAATACGATTGTTCTATGAACAAAGGATTGTTGTTTTCTCCCTAGTAGCAACAACACATCTAGACCTTAAAGATTTCTATCACTTCCCTAGATTACCAGAGCCATGAACCCACTATCGAGCATAAGTACTAACTCTTGGAGTTGCTAGCCTCCTGGGTGAATTCCCCTCTCCGGCAGGGTGCCGGGAAGAGCTTCAGATCCCTCATGATAAAGGGATGGAGATGACTGCGGCTACAGACTCTTTCGTGTATTTTTGATCGGGTACTTAGGGTTTACGTCCTGAGGGCATCTTATAGTCAGAAGGGGAGGCCGAGGGGGTGCCTGGGCTAGCCACACCACCCCCTGGCGCGGGCTAGGACTGGTCGCCTTCGGCCAGGTGGTGTGGCTGCCCTCTGGCCCCTCTCCGTCTCATATTCTGGGACTTGATGACATCCGAAAAAATAGGCACTTTGGCTTCTGTCCCGTCCAATTTCGAGAAGGATGGAGGTAACCATTTGTGCACAGATTACCGGAAGCTGAATGATGTCACCATCAAGAACAAGTACCCACTGCCCAAGATTGAGGATCTATTTGATCAGTTGACAGGTGCTAGAGTGTTCTCTAAGATTGATCTTAGGACTGGTTATCATCAACTCAAAATTCGTGCAACGGATATTCCAAAGACCGCCTTTATTAACAAATATGGATTATATGAGTATACGGTCATGTCTTTTGGATTAACCAATGCCCCCGCTTATTTCATGAATCTCATGAATAAGATTTTTATGAACTTTCTGGATAAGTTTGTCGTTGTTTTTATCGACGACATTCTTATCTATTCCAAGTCAGAAGAGGACCATGAGCAACACCTAAGAACCATCCTTGAAACCCTGAGAGAGCATCAGTTGTATGCCAAGTTTAGCAAATGTGAGTTCTCGCTGAAGGAAGTAGGATTCCTCGGACATATTGTGTCGGCAGGAGGAGTCGTTGTTGATCCCACCAAGATCAAAGATGTTGGAGCATGGGAAGCCCCAACCACTCAAACCCAAGTCTGTGCCTTTCTATGATTAGCGGGATATTACCGCAAGTTTGTTGAAGGATTCTCAAGAATCGCAAGACCAATGACCCAATTGTTGAAGAAAGATAAGAAGTTTGAATGGACGGAAAAATCTGAAGCGAGTTTTCAAGAACTCAAGATGAGATTGATTTCAGCCCTAATATTGATTATGCCAGATATCAAGAAGCCGTTTGATGTGTATTGTTATGCATCCAAGATTGGTATCGGATGTGTGTTGATGCAAGAATGCAAAGTCATAGCATATCTGTCTCCACAACTGAAGCAGCATGAGCAAAACTACCCTACCCATGATCTTGAACTAGCAGCTGTAGTTTTAGCCTTGAAGACATGGCGTCATTACCTTATGGGTAATCGCTGTGAGATTTATTCAGATCACAAGATCTTAAAGTATATTTTCACCTAGAAGGAGCTGAATATGATGGAAAGGAGATGGATAGAGTTAATCAAGGATTATGACCTTGACATTCACTATCTACCTAGTAAAGCCAATGTTGTAGCGGATGCTCTTAGCAGATTGCCGTGTAGATTAAACACCATGATCAAAGAATCCCAGCCAAGTTTGCATGAAGAGTTGGAGCAGTTTAGAATGGAGCTATTTAGCAAAGGATTCTTAGCTAGCATAGAACTTCAACCCACTTTGATCAGTCAGATCGAGGAAGCCCAGAAGGGAAATGCAAGTATCGACGGAATCAAACATCGTATTGGTACAGGGAATGTACTTGGATTCACCGAAGATGAAGAAGGAGTTTTGTGGTGTAAAGGACGTATCTGTGTGCCAGCAGATTCTGAAGTTATCATGCAGGAAACTCATGATACTCTTTATTCTATCCACCTCGGAGGAACAAAGATGTATCAGGATTTGAAAGAGCAATTTTGGTGGCACAAGATGAAGAGAGAAATTGGGAGCTAGATCACCAAGTGTGATATCTGTCAGAGAGTCAAGGCAGAACATCAGAGCCCCGCAGGACTGTTGCAACCATTGCAGATTCCGGAATGAAAATGGGATTCTGTCAAAATGGACTTTATCACTAGTTTGCCTACTTCTAGTAGGGGAAATGAGTCTATTTGGGTCATACTTGATAGACTATCCAAGGTAGCCCATTTTATACCTGTCAAGACTACCTACTAGAGTTCGAAGCTAGCACATTTGTACATTGCTAGAATCATCAGTTTGCATGGAATCACCCGCAGACCGATGGACACACGGCAAGAGTCAACCAAATCTTAGAAGATATGTTGAGAGCTTGTGTGCTTGAGTATGGATCAAAATGGGAAGATTGTCTGCCTTTCGTAGAATTCTCATACAACAACTTACCAAGCTAGTTTGCAAATGGCCCATTTGAGTTCTTATATGGAAGGAAGTGTTGTACCCCCTTTAATTGGTCGCAAGTAGGAGAGAGTCAGATTTTCGGACCCGACATCCTACGAGAAGCCGAAGAGAAGGTTCACAAAGTCCGTGAGCACCTCAAGACCGCCCAATCCGGATAGAAGAGTTATGCTAACAAGAGACGTAGAGACCTGACTTTCAATGTCGGAGATTTTGTGTATCTCAAAGTGTCGCCTTTGAAGGGAACTCAATGTTTTAGTCTAAAAGGGAAGTTAGCCACTAGATATATTGGACCCTTCAAGATTCTGAATCGGTGATGAGAAGTATCGTATCAACTGGAACTACCAGCGGAGATGTCAGTCATCCATAATATGTTCCAAATCTCGCTACTTCGCAAATGCTTAGAAGTTTCGGAGAAGACCGAAGTTTTCAAGAACATCGATCACCGAGCCATAGATATCAACAAGGATCTGACTTATCGCGAAGTGCCCATTCGTATCTTGGAGGAATCCTACAGAACCACCAGGACCCGGAGTATCAAGTTTCTCAAGATCCAGTGCAGCAACCACACCGAAGAAGAAGCCACCTGGGAGCAAGAATATTACATTAGGACTGAGTTTCCAGATCTCTTTAGTTCCTAGTTTTTCTTAAATCTCGGGACGAGATTTTGTTTAAGGGGGGAAAGTTTGTAACATGCCAAAACTTTAATCAAGGTTATCAAGATTCTAATCACCCAATTTAGGGTTATCAAAAACTTTTTTATTATTAAAATGATTAATGAATGCATGTGTGTTGCATTAGTGGAGAATTGTTTGGAAATACCATGTTTGATTCATCTAAATGATATGAAATGGTTCAAAGGTGAATGCCACATCATCTAGACCATTTACAAGCAAAATCCAAAGAAAAAGAAATCAAATAAGATTAAATAATGCAAATGGTCATTTTGGCCCTTTTAATCCACTAGGCCACTTTAGGTATTCCTAGAAGTCAATTCCCAATAGAAACAATTCTAGATTTTTGCACCCCATGCTAGACCAAGTAAAGATGTACCAAGGCCCACTTTAAAATCTTACAAAAACCTTTAGAAAGACAATTTAAATAATATTTGAAAATTGAATCCAATACATATGTGAATATCCCCATTTTTGCAAAACCCATCAAATGAATTCACCTTGGCAATCCCGAGCAAACCTATCCTCTCAAGCTTAATACAAAACCACTCAAAAAGTTTGGATCCAAAATTCAAATTAAAACTTCATGCGGGCATTGTGTCGAACACATGGTGATCACAGAATAAACTGCCTAACTAATACTATTCTTGCTCAATGCATTGTCGACCCTTTGTCGCCAAAACGTGTCCCTGGTCTCCCCCAGTCCCAACCTGCACCAATGCACCACTCCCCCTTTATTGCTACACCAGTAGAGCGCCACCCAGAAATGGTCACCGCCGGTCGCCACTGTCCAAGCCGCAACAGACCACCCCGTGCCTATCCAGGATTCCTAGGAGGATCGCCGCACCCTACCGCCTCTACCTGTCCACCCCTTGACGACAGCCAGGCCGTGGACCACCCCCAGCGACACCGCGCCCACCGTGTCTGTGCCATGCCAAGCACGACCCAGAGCGACGCGCCCGATAAGCGTGCACACGCCATGCTTCGACAGCAGCCCGCGCGCACCGCTTCGCCATGACCTCAGGAACCGCCCGAACATGCCCGTTTGCCGCCGCTTGACCTGCAGCCACTGTGCACCGTGTCGAACGCCGCTTCGGCCGCACAAAGCATGAGCCGCGCCCGACCAAATGCCACCGCCCCTAGCCGTGCCTTTAAGCCATAGAGGACCACTAGGAAGCACTACGTCGACCGCCGCTCGCAGCCACGCCAATAGCATGTTGTACCGCCCTCGCCGGAGACGCCAGCCCATCCCGTTTGGTCGCTTCGTCGAGCCTATAAAAGGAGGCCTCCTTCACTCCATTTCCTCACAACACCTCACTTCCCTCTCACCACTAACCACCCCACACTTCTCCCCAGAGCCAATCGAGCCGTCGTTTGCCGGAATTTTGCCGGATCTTGCCGCTTCAGAGGAGAAGAGGCATCGTCAATTGGAGCTATCCTAGGAGCCGCCGCGACCACACCTAGGACCGCCGTCGTCTACCAGTTTGATCGTCCCTATTGCCACGCCTGGCTGGAGCCCTGGTAAGCCCCCACGTACCCCCCACCATGCCGCGTTAGGGTTCGCTCTCGCCGGAGCTATTTGCCGGAGACAACGAACCACAGTCGTTCGGTCTGTTCCAATCGTACCGCCCAGAGTGCCCCGTACAGCTTCGCGTTTGCTATGCCGCTGACATGCGGGACTAGCTTGTCAGTAGCCCTCTACACCGCGGAGCGCCATTGGGCCGGCCTGTTTAGTTTCCCGCATTAGCCCACCGATTCAAATAAAGGTTTTTCCAATTTAGATTTAAACAAGATTCTGTCCACTTGTTTAAAAGCAATTCAGAAATATTTACTTAACCAAATGACATGATTCAAATTTTGTTAGAAAGATAATTAAAATATCTATCCAAGCCCGTTGGATTTAAGTCATTTGGAGTTAGAGTTAATCTATAGCAAAAATAACAAGACAGAGCCTTTTCTACATTCAAACATTTTTCAAAAATCAACCATTATTCGTTTTTGAGTTGATTGCAACTCTCAAAAATCACATTTGATGATACCTATCTGAATATGTAAAAATATTTAGGTTTGCATACAGTGACTTTGGACTAGTACCAAAAGAATGCTATTCATGCATTTCTAGTCACTTGAAATTGATTAAATAATAAACTTAAACTTTATAAAATGTGACCAACACTTTAAATCACATTCACATGTATTTGAATATATGGTGATGACATGTGTCCACATGATCCCATTTTTAATTGGATAATATTAAATCTAAATTAATTTCAATGAGTAGAAATTACTTTTCTCAAATAAAATAATGAAGTTAGTTCTTTAAATCTTGTGATGATTGCGATGATACTAGATCATCCAGTGTGTGCCTTAGTATGCTAAATAGACTAGTTAAGTATTGTTTGGTGATTGTGTATCCCGTATTCCTTTATAGACGATAGTACCGACCAAGTCTACGAGGAGCAGGAGTTCTACCCAGAAGAAGACGAGGAGAATTTCAATCACTATACCAACCAAGGCAAGCTAGCATTATACAAGTTAACCATGCAAGTTATTACTTGCAAGCCATCATTAACAATGCAAGCTAACACTTGCAAGCTTGATAGCCTAAGAAAAATGCCTTAAGCATGCTTTGGTTATACCATTTTGATTTATACCCATCCCAAGTTTTACTTGCAAGCTTTACTTTCTCTACTTTACCAAAGTTCTTTACTTTTAGTATAGATAGCATAAAGAGTATAAAACTTGTCCTATCTAGTTATACTTAGATGTCATTCTATGGCATGAGATTGAAGATTAGCATCCCTCATTAGTGAACACTCTTAACCTTAGGGGCTAGTGCTAAGCATAAAACTTGATCACTTCAGATGGGAATACTTGGTGAAAATGCTTATGAAAACCTTGGAATGATGAGTCATTCTACTGAGATGGTTTGACATGTGTTGAGAAACACAAATGGTTTATGATGATGAAAACGTTGAGGTATCAGCCTTAACCCTTTATAAAAACGGATGGTTGGGTTTGGATGCGATACCATTCCAATTTTACCATACAACCAAAATACCTAAATTGGGTAAGGATTAGCTGGAAGTTTATATGCATTAGTATGGGTTCCCTCGCGGGAGAGGTTTGAGCTGAGGCTACCTCTTGATGATGTCCACCTATGCAGTGTCCAGGATGGCAGATGGCCATGGCTGGGAGGCCAAGCTCATAGGAGAGGTGCCTATACTAGAGTGTGTAATTGAAAGGTCATGATTGATTATCGGCATACTAAGTATGATGATTCAGGGTTATCCCTGACAGATGTATCGAATTTTGTGGTGAAAGTGTACCACCTCTGTAGAGTGTCAAACTATTCGAATAGCCGCATCCGCGGTAATGGACAGTTGGAGTGGCCATACTATTCCGCCATCAGATGTTTTCAAAATGACTTATGAAAATGATTTGTGACTTTGACTTGACCACAACAGGGTTGTGACTATGAAAACTAAGTTCCCAACTTAAGTGATTTTAGAACATTAAATTAGATTTCTTTACCTCTAAACTCAACTTATGTTTCAAATTAGCTTTCGCAAATAAACTTAGAGTTAGCATTGCTACTAGAACTATCTTACTTGTTAGTGATAGTTTGCGAGTACTTAAAGAGTACTCATGGCTTTGTCCCTGGCTATTCCCGTGGCCAGACTATGAGGAGGACTACCCTGAAGATGGACAGCAGGACGGCTACGACAACTAAGATCATCTCCCATCGTCACCATTCCCTGTGACACTGAAGATGGAGCCCACCGCTACGCTTACTATTCCGCTGCTTGCTTGTACGAAGACTGGATCATGAGATCCTTTATTTGTGTAAGACCTTATTATCATTTGTAATGGATGATGTACTGTGATATCCAATCTGTTATGTCTAGCAAAAATGGTAATTCTGGGATTGTGATGTATGGCATAACAGGCATCTGGGATTAAAAATCCGGGTGTTGACATCTCACGTGCAGGGCACGTGCAATTTACTAGTACTTGTAGTGTCAAATTTGACCTAATTTTGATAAGTCGACATAAAGTCATTCTAATGGGCAGAGTTAGCTGGGAAGTTTGAAAACTCATAAAACATGGGAATCGTTGGTACATCATGTTGGTCTAATTTATATGTATGTATACTTGGCTTGTGGAATTTAGATCCAATATTCTTTGGACTTTTCTTTAGGACAAAGAACAACATCGCTCGTGTTCTTCACTCGAAAAATGTAGAATTGAATGTTCTTTATTGATAGTTGAAAACTCACACCGACGACACTGTTTACTACAAGAAGATGCACCGATGATCTACCTATGAAAAGACATTTAATTCAAGAGAAATCTATGGTGTTTACTTGTAGCTAGCTCAAGTTTGACATAATTTCATTAAATTGTCAAGATGCAAAATCTTAGCAAGAAGTTGAACCTATCGTCAAAACTCTCGGTATTGTGACTCGTCGATGGGTACCTCCAAAAGTTTTTTTGTGAAACTTTCAAAGCAACCTATAATGTACTTGAAGTTTCAAATTTGACCTAATTTCGATAAATCGACATAAAGTCATTCGGTCAAATGGGCAGAGTTAGCTAGGAAGTTTGAAAACTGATAAAACATGGGAATCATTGGTACAACATGTTGGTCCACTATATATGTCAGTAAACTTGGCTTCCGGCATTCAGATCCAATATTGTTCGGACATTTCTTTATGGAAAAGAACAACCTCGCTCGTCATCACTCGAAAAATTGAGAATTGAATGTTCCTTCTTGATAGTTGGAAAATCACACCGGCAACACTATTTACTACAAGAAAATGCACCCATCTACCTCTGAAAAGTCATATATTTCAAGAGAAATCTATCACGCTTACTTTGTAGCTCAAGTTTGACCCAATTTTGTTAAATAGTGTCATGATGAAAAATCTTAGTATAAAGTCAAACTAGTTGTCAAAACTCTTGGTTGTTTCTCATCTGTTGATTTTGACCCCCCAAGGGGTACCTCCAAAACCTTTTTCATAAAACTTTCAGAGCAACCTACAAAACTTGTAGTATATAGTTCAAATTTGACCTTATTTTGATTAATCGACATATAAAGTCATTCAAGTGGGCAGAGCGATAAGCTATAGGAAGTTATAGAACTCATAAAACACGGGAAATCATAAGTACAATATGTTGGTCCACTATATATGTGTGAAAACTTGGCTTGTGGCATTCAGATCCATATTCTTCAGACTTCCTTTATAGGAGAGAATAATCTCGATATCAGTCAAAAAATTGAGAATGTTCTTTTCTGATAGTTGGAAAATCACACTGACAGCATTGTTTACTACAAGAAGATGCACCCATCTACCCTTGAAAAGACATTTAATTCAAGAGAAATCTATCACGCTTTCTTGCTTGTAGCTCAAGTTTGACCTAATTTCGTTAAATAGTCTGGATGCAAATCTTAGCAAGAAGTTTAAACAATTGTCAAAACTCTCAGTGGTTTCTGACATATTGATTGTGACCCCTCGATGGGTGCCCCCAAAAGCTTTTTCGTAGAACTTTCAACACAACCTACAATTTACTTGTAGTTTCAAATTTGACCTAATTTCGATAAATCGATATAAAGTCATTCAAATGGGCAAAGTTAGCTAGGAAGTCGTTCAAATATCGACAAACATTTAATTCAAGAGCGATCTTTCGCGATAACTTGTAGCTCAAGTTTGACCTAATTTTGTTAAACTGTCAAGATGCAAAATCTTAGCAAGAAGTTGAATGTGTCATCAAAATTCTCGGTGGTTTATGATATATTAATTATCCCCTAAATAGGTACCTCCAAAATAGTTTTCATAAAACTTTCAAAGCAACCTATAATTTACTTGTAGTTCAAATTTGAGCTAAATTCGATAAATAATTGGCATAAAGTCCTTGAAGTTGGCGGAGTTAGCTTGGAAGTTTGAAAGCTCATAAAACATGGGTATCATCAGTACAACATGTTGGTCCACTATTTATGTGTGAAAACTTGTCTTGTGGTATTCAGATCCATATTCCTCGGAGTTTCTTTACGTAATAGAACAATCTCATGATCACTCGAAAAATTGAGAATTAAATTTTCTTTCGTGATAGTTGGAAACTAACACCGACGATATTGTTTACTACATCACCCATGTACCTCTAAAAATACATTTAATTCAATAGCAATCAATTGCCCTTACTTGTGTAGCAAATGTTTGACCTAATTTCGTTAAATCGGCAAAAAGTCACTAAAGTGTCCAAAGTTAGCTGGGAATCTTGAAACATCCTATTTCTAAAAACTTTGCAATTATAAGAAACCATGTTCCACTTTGTTAATCGGGACAGTGTAATTATTTTTTAATTGTGGTAAGTCCCGTAGGAGCGAGATGCTTTATTAGTTAACACGCGATCGGTGGAAGTACAAGTTACATCAAGGACCTCATAAAAATGAAAATTACATCCAAGTCCATCACTAGTAGAAAATGGGCCTTTGGTTCGGGCCACTAGTCCCGGCCGTGGCTGGAGCCGGGATTAATGGTCCGAACCAGACGGCCCGAGGAGGCCGAGGCACTTTGCCCCGGTCCGTAAGGAACCATTAGTCCCGGTTTGAGATACAAACCGGGACAAATGGGTCTAGGGCGGCGTGCGTGCTCCTGGCAGAACCTTTAGTCCCGGTTTGTATCTCCAACCGGGACTAATGGCCTGGCCCTATATATATGCACCAAGCCCTCCACTCTCTCCTGTTTTTTTCCTATGTGAGAGGTGGGTATAACTTTGTGCTAACTTTTTTTCTTCATATGCACTAGAGGTGTTCGGTGAAATGCCTGTTAGAGCGATGCCACTTGAGTTCACACAAGACAAAATATGATATGAGGTGCCAGAGCGACACTTAAGGTTTCTCCTCTTTGTTTTGAAGTGTCCTAAAAGGTTAGCAACTATTTTCTCGTTTTGACCGCACGGTACTAATTTAAGCATCGTGATTGCGTTTGAGATATATGCATGGTTGTATGATGCAGATGAGCCACCCATGGATGTACGGTGACCGACGCTCTGACGCTTACAGAGAAGGCGTGCGTTCTTTTCGCCTTGTGGCTGAGGCGAACAAGCGGCGAGATGGTTTTATGTGTTGTCCATGTGTTGAATGTCAGAATAAGCAGGCTCACACTTCCTCAAGAGTCATTCAGAGCCACCTGCTTCGGTCCGGTTTCATGTCCGGCTATAATGTTTGGACCAAGCACGGAGAAAGATGGGTTATGATGGAAGACGGCGATGAAGAAGAGAATGATGATGACAACTACCGATCTATGTTCCCTGAATACGATGATACCGCAGCTGAAGATAATGAAGAAGAAGGGGGTGAAGAACGGGAACCAGATGAGCCCATTGATGATTTTGGTTGGGTCATTCGTGATGCAAGGCGAGACTGCGACACAGAAAAGGAGAGGTTGCAGTTCGAGCAGATGTTACAGGACCACAATAGATTGATGTATCCAACTTGTGAAGATGGCCAGAGACCGGTATGACTGACTCGGGATTTGAAAAGTTGCTGGTAATAATGAAGAAGCTGCTTCCAAGAAATAACCAATTGCCCTCCAGTGCGTACGAAGCAAAGAAACTTGGCTGCCCTCTAGGATTAGACGTGCAGAAGATACATGCATGCCCTAATGACTGCATCCTCTACCGCGGTGAGAAGTACGAGAATATGGATAAATGCCCGGTATGCACTGCATTGCAGTATAAGATCAGAAAATATGACCCTGGTGATGTTCAGGGAGAGCCACCCAAGAAGAGGGTTCCTGCCAAGGGGATGTGGTATGCTCCTATAATACCACGGTTGAAACTTTTGTTCAGAAATAAAGAGCATGCCAAGTTGTTGCGATGGCACATGGAAGACCATAAGAAAGACGGGATGTTGAGGCACCCTGCTGATGGTCGGCAGTGGAGAAAAATCGAGAGAGACTTTCCGGACTTTGTTGGTGACGCAAGGAACTTATGGTTTGGTCTAAGTACCGATGGCATGAATCCTTTTGGGGAGCAGAACTACAGTCACAGCACCTGGCCAGTGACTCTATCTATCTACAACCTTCCTCCTTGGTTGTGCATGAAGCGGAAGTTCATTATGATGCCAGTGCTCATCCAAGGCCCGAAGCAACCCAGCAATGACATTGATGTGTACCTAAGGCCATTAGTTGATGAACTTCTACAATTGTGGGCCAAACCAAGTGTACGTGTGTGGGATGAGCACAAACAGCAGGAATTTGACAAACCAGGTACCGACGACCGGCCTTGTTGAAGTTCGAAGGAGGTGGGGCATCCTCCTCGTGCCTGGCGAGCGCCCTCTCACGCGGATTGATGAAGAAGGCTTCCCAAGTCGGGAAATAGTCGGGATGCCAGTTGGGATTCCTCTGCTGCTCTAGCGTGAGCTCGAGGTAGTAGTGGTTCGTGATGGCCATCCGGCGCTCCAAACCTAGAGGGACAGGAGGGACCGGCACGCCTCCGGTGCTCAGCATCCAGCCGGTGGGGACGCGGTAGCCCGGTGGGCAGGGGTAGTTCGAGGCGCAAAGTGCCTCCGCCTCCCGGGTGGTCAGAGATACGCTGGAAGCCATGGGAAGAGAATGATGAGTCTAGATGTGATATGTAAATGGAGGCCAAGCGTACATATATATACTGAAAAAATGGCGGGAAGACAGAGGTGGGATCCAGTGGAAAGCATGGGAACGCAGTGGCGCGGGAAACTTTCATCCTGGGTGGGGGCTCAAACCGGGACAAAAGATGGGGGGCCTTATCTGGGGGAGGCTTAATTGGGAGGGCCTTATCTAGGGGGTGGCTAACCTTTAGTACCGGCTGGTGGGTGCAACCGGGACTAAAGGTGGTTTTTGTGTCATCTAACAAAACTGTCGGTGGGATAAGGACACGTGGGTAACCTTTAGTACCGGCTGGTGGGTGCAACCGGGACTAAAGCTGTCGGCAGGATAAGGACGCGTGGGTGGACGCACTGCTCGATGAGATAAAGCATGTAGCGCACGATGCCCTGTCGGAGGAAGAAGACAAAGTAGAATCAGCGCCGTGCCTATAAAAGGAGCTTCGAAACGCCATGGCAAGCAACTCAACAAGCCAACATGGATGGAGAGTTTCATCCCCATGGATGGAGGAAAGGGTTGGGAAATCTCCCGTGGTGGAACTTCTCGAAGATGCCCTTGGTGCACACGCCCTATGTCATCTTCGGAAGTTCCGCCTCAGAAAATATTTTCCTGCTAGCCCATGAAAGACTCCATCTCCGCCTCCCTGGGGTTAGAGGTATGGTGGAAGCCATGGGACAGAGTGGAGGGAGGCGGCAGATATGAGTGGAGAGAGGCGGCAGATTGATCCACCAGTGTCATTGCATATGTGTTCTTTTCACAAACAACATCTAGAGTCATTGCATGTGTGTTATTTTAACAAACCACATATGGATCCACCAGTGTGATTGCATGCGTGTTCTTTTCACTAACCGCAGCTAGAGTCATCATGTCTGTTCTTTTCACAAACCACATATGGATCCACCAGTGTCATTGCATGTGTGTTCTTTTCACAAAACCTAAACCCTAAACCCTAAAGGGGCTATCCTCGTACGGAGAAAGCTATAGGGGTAGACGATCCGGGGCCCCCGATCTAGGGTTTCACCGGAGGAAGACCACCGGAGTGTCAGAATCACATGAAAATGGCAAAATGGTTAATAGTTTGACTACTTAGAATAATTATTTTATAAAACAGAAAAAGGATTTGAATCTCTTATTCAAATTCAAGAACTTTTTATGTTAAAATTTTAGTGAGATTCAAAAATATGCAAAATATAATACTTAATGCATTTTTAAATTGCAAATGGCAAAATGGTTATTAGTTTCACTAGTTAGAATAATTATTTTATAAAACAAAAAATAGATTTGGATTACTTATTCAAATTCAAAAACTTTTCATGTTAAAAAAGTGAGATTCAAAAAATATGCAAAATATAATAGTTAATGCATTTTTAAATTGGTAATGGCAAAATGGTTATTAGTTTCACTAGTTAGAATAATTATTTTATAAAACAAAAAATAGATTTGGATTACTTATTCAAATTCAAAAACTTTTCATGTTGAAAATTTTCTCAAAGTCATAAGTATGCAAAAACTGTATAATTCAAATGTTTAAAAAATCTGATAGTTACAAATTGTAATATTTGAAAAAACAGGCGCCAACTTAGGCCCAGGGCGCGCAAATTTGGGCCTTTAGTCCCGGACCAGAACACCATCCGGGACTAAAGGCTCTGCAGGCGAAAAGGGATCCAGAGCCTTTAGTCCCGGTGCGTGGCTGGAACCGGGACTAAAGACCCCCCCTTTAGTCCCGGTTCCTGCCACGCACCGGGACTAAAGGGTGGGGGTATTTAAGGCGCCACCTTCTTCCCCGGTCGAGTCCATCGACCGGAGCGAGGAGTAGCACTACGCCGCCAGGCTGCCGAAATACCTCGCCGCCTCTCCGCCCGTCCGCGTACTGCGTGCGTCTTGTTGCCGCGCCGCGCCGCCGCCTCTCGAGACCCCGCACCGCCGTGTTGTCGCGCTGCCGCTGGGAGGTAATCCTCGCTGCCTCCCCCCACCGCGCGCTCTGCCTCCTCTCCGTCCCTGGCCCCAGCGAGCCCCGCGCGCTGCCTCCATCCTCCCAGCAAGCCCGGGCGGCGCCCCGCGACCGGCGAGCCCAGGCGAGCCCCGCGAGCGAGCCCGCTCTCTGCCTCCTCTCTCTTGTATCTTTTTATATTAATTAATTAAGAATTATTACTAGTAATAGATAGAATTATTACTAGTATTTCTAGTGTATGTTTTTTGTATTACTAGTATCTTGTTTGTAATAGATAGATAGAATTATTACTTGTATTACTAGTGTTACTAGTATGTTTTTTTTGTAATAGATAGATATATAGAATTATTACTAGTATTTTTTGTATCTTTTTTATATTTCTAGTGTATGTTTTTTTATTAATTTCTAGTATAGTATATATTAATTTCTAGTGTATGTTTTTCTATTTCTTGTATGTTTTTTATATTGTAATATTTATTACTAGTATATAAATATAGTATATATATATGTTTGTGTATATATATTTATTACTATTAATAATATATATATAGTAGTATATTATATGGTATGTAGTATTATAGTGTCGATTGAGATAGACAAGCATTAGTGCTAAATAAAGATAAGCTAAAGAAATAACTACCCTAAGTCCGGTAGTGCTCGCGGGCCCCCGGACTTAGGGTTAGGGTGGTGGTCCTCGCGGGCCACCGGACTTAGGGTTAGAGTGGTAGTGCTCGCGGGCCCCCGGATTTAGGGTTAATGTGGTAGTGCTCATGGGCCCCCGGACTTAGGGCTAGGGTGGTGGTGCTCGCGGGCCCCCAGACATAGGGTTAGGGTGGTGGTGCTAGCGGGCCACCGGACTTAGGGTTAGGGTGGTAGTGCTCGCGGGACCCCGGACTTAGGGTTAATGTGGTAGTGCTCGCGGACCCCGGACTTAGGGTTAGGGTGGTGGTGCTCGCGGGCCACCGGACTTAGGGTTAGGGTGGTAGTGCTCGCGGGCACCCGGACTTAGGGTTAATGTGGTAGTGCTCACGGGCCCCCGGACTTAGGGTTAGGGTGGTGGTGCTCGCGGGCCACCGGACTTAGGGTTAGGGTGGTAGTGCTCGCGGGCCCACCGGACTTAGCGTTAGGGTGGTGGTGCTCGTGAGCCCACCTGCCTTAGGGTTAGGGTGGAAGTGCTCGCGGGCCCACCGGACTTAGGGTTAGGGTGGTGGTGCTCGTGGGCTCCCGGACTTAGGGTTAGGGTGGTGGTGCTCGCGGGCCCACCGGACTTAGGGTTAGGGTGGTGGTGCTCGCGGGCCACCGGACTTAGGGTTAGGGTGGTAGTGCTCGCGGGCCCACCGGACATAGGGTTAGGGTGGTGGTGCTCGCAGGCCCCTGGACTTAGGTTTAATGTGGTAGTGCTCGCGGGCCCCCAGACTTAGGGTTAGGGTAGTGGTTCTCGCGGGCCACCGGACTTAGGGTTAGGGTGGTAGTGCAAATTGCGTGTTCATATTATTGTTTAGTATTATTTTATGCAGCAATATTAAATGAAAAATGTTATTGTGTGCATTTTGTAGAAAACTATGGATCCAATCTAGAGAGACCTAGCACAGGAAGAAATTCTCGAGGATATGATCAACGACACCCCCCATGTTGATCCACCCGAATCTCCGTCGATTTATCTGAACCCCTCCGGTGAGGGAGAGGAGGTCGACCAAAATGATCAAGGAGAAGCCGATGGCTCCGGTGGTGGAGAAGCCGACGGCTCCGGTGGTGGAGAAGCCGATGGCGAGGTATATATATGAAGTCTGGTGATCAGTAGATGCATTAACTGAGTTGTATATATATATAAATTGACGAATGTTTCTTCTCTTAGGCCTCCACATCGAGCAAAAAATATTCCAACCGAGGCCCGACCAAAAAGTTGGACGCATCTACGCGTTATACAATTACGCGGGTATCACCACGGGGTGAACCGTTGGAACCCGAAAAGGCTAAAACTATATTTAAACAACAATGCGGAGTTATGGTTAGGGATCGCATCCCGATCACCGTTCGAGTGTGGAGTAAGACCAAAGGGGCGAAAGAGGGTGAGTATGTCGCCGACAGGTGCAAAGAGGGTCTTTGGAATGACCTCATGACACATTTAACCCTGAATGTGAGGATGATGCCGACACACCTGCATTGAGGAAGAAAGTCAAGCAGTGGACTCTTACGAAGATGGCCGAACTATTCAAGAACTAGAAGAAAGCATTATGGCAAAAGTATCAGAAGATGAAGAAGACTCCTAAATTTGAATGTTATCTAACGAAGCAGCAGGCTAACTGGGATGCATTTGTGAAGTACAAGGAGTCACAACCTGCTATGGAAATGTCAGAAAAAAACAAGAAAAATGCCGCGATGAAGAAATATCACCATCACCTGGGGCCAGGGAGCTACGCGGCTGCCATACCAAAGTGGGATGCTAAAGAGAATGAGCTGCTTGCTAAAGGGATCACTCCAGAACCAATACGCGAAGAATGGGATCTGAGGGCAAGGAATTGGTTCCTTGGGCATGGGAGTGAGTATGACGAAAGTACAGGGGACCTTATTTGCAGTGACGGGATTAGGATACCCCGGGATACATGGCAGAAAGTGGTGAAGGAGATTAAAGCGGGGACAACAAAGTTCCGTCTCGATAGAGAGAAAGGCTTACTGACAAAGGTCCTCGGGAATGACGAACACGGAGGACGTGTACGAGGCCTTGGCCCTAGTTATACGTGGGAGATGGGGTTTCCCAAAGACAGAGATACTTATAGGAGCCGAGAGAGAGCAAAGAGGCGACGACAGGAGGAGGAGGGAGACAGGTTCACTGAGTTGCTAAGAACACTTTGAATACATCAGCAACAGATTGACGAACTTCGAGGAGCAGCGCGCCTACAAGATCATGTACTCGATATTACCGCCGTCCCATCTCAACGGAGAAGCAGCGTGGCTGAATCGGAGGTCCCTTCTGACGATGCACGTATGGTAGATGGTGGTCCCGGTTACCCCGTGGATGGAATCAAGGAGCAGGCATCTTGTGAGCTCCATCAGAAGGTGAAGAACCTATCCATCAAGGTGGCGGTCGGATGTGCTTTACCTTGTCCACCTGGCGCACGCTGGCATGGCCGTGAGATTCCAGCTGGTTATGCTAAAGTTGTTGTGGATGAAATCGCAATGGGGTGGGACTCAATGGAGCTTGACATCCCTGGACCTGAAGGTGAGAGGACACCCGGAGAAGTACTGGGTGCTATCATTCTATGGGACAAGAACAACATCAAGCTTCCAGGCTGGACGCCAAAGCCAACACCGCCTCCGAGTGGTCGCATGTCACCTTCACCTCCATCACCTCCAAGAAGCCCACCCCATGACTACGACCACCACAGCCTGAGTCCATCTCGATCTCCACCGCAGCCTCCGATTAGTACTAAACGACGCAGGAGCCCAAAACGACAAATGTCGCCCCTCCCAAGAGTACCTTATAAGATACTTCCTATCAGACCTTACGATCGTACTGACGAGGAAACCAACATGATCGTAAAGGCCGAATGTGTTGCGCAGCTTCAGAAGAAGAAACCCGAGCCCGCCCCGGTATACACCGAGAAGAAAAAAGCATACGCACTTTCTTTTCTGAACACAAAATCGCAATATGACTTGCACCATAAGCCAGATGACTATCGACACACACTTCAAAAGGAAGTGAAGAAGAGCAAATCAAGTAGGAGTGCAAGATGGAGCAAATCATCATGTCAAAGTGCAACCAGGAAAAGAAAGGACGTCCCCCAGCTCGGGGAACAGGCCAAAAAATCGACCCCACCCCTCAAGGTGGTATCCCATGACATTCCCTAGCAGAATATGGAAGAAGCTGCAAAGCTTGTGGCCTCTATGAATGTGACTATTGAGGAATTGCTAGGTTCCCAGGACGACAAGTTACCCAAGGCTCAGGTAGTCCCTACATATGTCCCAGGGAAGCCTCTGGTCAGCTTTGAGCAGTTCCAAAAACTGCCAACACAAATGCGGAGTTTACATAAATGGTACTTGAAAGCCGTAAAGCAGGAGAGAATAATGATCGTGGCGAAAGTCCCACATGACTACTACTTCCGAGAAGAAGAGGTCCATGTTGAGTTTCCAGAACTCTTCCAGTTATACATTTTCGATGCCCTCGACAAAAGTCTCATGAGTTGCTATTGTCTGTAAGTTGTTGAATTCATTGTCTATATATAAGTTGTTCATTTTTTTTCAGTTGTTCAGTTCATTGCATGTAATTATCCTAATTATATCCTGTTGTACTCTATTATTATGCAGAATGAAGATCATGGAATGTAAAAGAAGGTCAATCTTTAGTGTTGGGTTCATTGACCCAGATAAAATACATGTACAGACGCTAACGACAAAACCCGAGGACACGCAGGAAAACCTTCTAAGGTTTCTAATGGAGCAAAATTTCTGTGACCACATACTATTTCCTTACAATTTCGCGTGAGGGTCTTACTCTATTGTACACATTCTCTTTTGCTTACTCGATGTTAAGTGTAATTGATGAGTTACTGATGTATATATAAACGTATACAGTTTCCACTGGATTCTCATGGACATTCAACTTGATAAGGGAAGAGTTGAAGTCATGGACCCATTAAAGAGACCCCTGGAAATGTTTAGGGACATGCAGGACATGCTCCAGAGGTAATTTTCGCGCTACATCGGTCTCTTTCGTTGATTTCCTGGGATATCACGTAATAAATAACTCATTCATTTTCTTTACCGGGTAGGGTTTGGAACCAGTTCAAGAGTGCGGTTACGGGTGACTTTAGTGAGAAGCTGACGTTTAAGCCGGTCTCGGTAAGTAGTACGCACATCTCTTTACTTCTAGTTTCAATACAATTATGATGCTGGATTATTATTTTGATTGAATTCTATTCTCGTAAAGTGCGCGAGGCAACCACCGAAGATGAATCTATGTGGATTCTACGTTTGCGAGTTCATTCGCACGTTTACCAGTGAGCTGAATGATTATAGAGTCGATGTAAGCAATACATTCATAACATTATTTTTATTACCGTCACTTTTTGTTATCATGATTGATATTCATATTGATCTCCTTTTCTTATATAGTTCGAGAAAATGCGGGATCAGCTCCTACCAGAGCAACGCGTAGTAGCAATTGCTGAAGAACGGATAGGATTCTTGATGAACGAGATGATAGATGACGCCGGTGAATTTAGTGTGAATAGGCGCCGATGATCCCCGACCGTGTAGTTGAATAGACGAGCTCTAGTACCGATAATTGTGATCTCCATGTGTAACTATCATGTATATATTTGTATGCTCGATCTTAAGAGAAGTTATTTTATGTATGCACGAACATGTATGGTATGTGGTAGCATAGAAAACTATTTTAAAATGAAAAAAAGGATACAAATTGAATTCTCTGCCGCGGCAGAGAACCATTTGTCCCGGTTCGTAATAGGAACCGGGACTAATGGGGGGGCACCCAGCGCCCGCAGAGACAGCCAAGTGGATGCCCATCGGTCCCGGCTGGTAAGAGGGCCGGGACTAGTGGGTGGGCCATTAGTCCCGCCCCTCTAGTCCCGGTTACCAGGACCGGGACTAAAGCCCCTTACGGGCCGGGACTGGAGGCCCGTTTTCCACTAGTGCATGCATTTAGCACAAGATCCCTAAAACTAAGCAATGAGGTGTCTGTTGAGGTTTGCGCGTATGCTTGATATTGTAGAGCAAAAATTTGTTCTAAAATAATCTACATTCTAGGTTTTACTACTAGTACGTATAGTAAACAAAAATACATAAAACAGAGTGATCGTACTCTCTATTGGAGTAGTAACTTGGATTGGTTTTTCACATATCTAAGTACTACTACTTATTATAATTTCTTTAAAAAAGTACCACTAATAAATGCAGTACTAGTTTGTCTAATTTGTTCTAAGATGTAATACTACTACTATTACTAGTAATCCCTCTGTCTGGGATTATTAAGGCCATTTAAATTTGATAAGACCAAAAAAGTTAATTACAGGTTGGTGTCGAAGACATGCATGCAGTCCTTAGTCTCTCTCCCTGCAGCACTGTATACCCTACATCAGGCCCCATGCTTTTCATCTCTCTCCAGGAGTAGATCTTCTTGCCTCTCACTCACCTGGATCTTCTTGCCTCGGTCTCTCCCACCGTCTGTATATTGTCTGGTATAGTACAACGTGACACCTGCTTTATTACTCACCTGTCAACTTTCTATAGCCTTTTTGTTTGACGAAGCATGTACAGCGTCTGGACACTGTCTAAGAAAAAAGTGGCCAAGGGCAGCCGCTGCCGGTGCGCCGATACCTAGCGTATTCATGTACAATCGTACCAATACAGTACAAAACTCAATCAGTATACTCTTCAGTATACCCATCCAACCCAGGTTTCTGGTCGGCAGGCACTATGTCGGCGAGCTGATCTTCCCTCTGTAACCACTCCCACAAGTTCGTGTACCATGTCGGCGGATTCGACTGTGAGCCAGCTGCTATGGATGTCGTCCAGTCTGAGGTGATGATTCCGTGCCCCTACGATGGCTGCTTTAGCTTGCTCGCCTTCGACAAGCTCGACAAGCAAAAGATCGCGTGCTCATATGGCCCGTGCTCCTGCATTGATTCCACCTGTGATTTCATTGCCTCGCTGGAAGGACTCCTTCCCCACATGAAGGAGGCCCACGGGGTCATAGTAACTAGGGCCATCTACAAAAGCGCCTTCTTTTGCCTCATCCCGACTCCGCCACCAACAAGCACAAGGGGATTCACGCGCTTCCTCTGCGGGGATGACTGTGTCGTGTTCGGCCTGACCATCAGCGCGCTTGGCTCGGACGCCGTGATGTCCTTGGTGTGTGATGACCCACAAGTATAGGGGGTGTATCGCAGTATTTTCGATAAGTAAGAGTCTCGAACCCAACAAGGAGCAGAAGGTGTTGGCTAGTGGTATGGACCAGGAATTCTCTACAAATACTTAGCAAACGGAATTTTAGGGGTTTTTGATAAGGCAAGCAAATAAAGTATGAGTAAATAAAAGACAGTAGGAATAAATGCGGCAAGTGGCCCAATCCTTTATGCAGCAAAGGACAAGCCGGTTGAATTACTTAAGATGACCAAACGTTCTCGAGGACACACGAGAATATCGTCAAGTGCTTTCGCTTCATATGGTTGATTAATATTCTTTAGATTGCTAAGTGTTGTTTGGGTCAACCTGTGCTAATGTACCGACCTTCCTAGGACTAATACATACTTGTGATTATACCCCTTGCAAACATCCGTAAGTACAAGAAAGTAATTAAGGTAGAAACCTAACCACAGCTTTAAACTCTAAGACCCTGACATCCCTTGTGCAATGGTTTCCTAACGGGGTTCAGGTTTCTGTCACTCCGGCAACCCGTACAATTAGTAGCCAAATACACAATGCATTCCCCTAGGCCCATATAGGTGAAGTTTCATGTAGTCGACGTTGACATGACACCACTAGAAGAAGTACAGCACAACTTAATTAACAAACTATTAAATCTTTCTCAACACAACTCCACTACTAACAACATGACTTCTCCCATGTCCTCAAGAACAAAACGAACTACTCACAAGACATCATATGGATCATGATCAGGGATGGAATAATGATGTATAACAATCTGAACATAAACAATAATTCAATGGTTCACTCAATAGCATCAACTACAAAGAGTAATCAACACCAGGAAAGTTTCCCCTAAGAACTATGCAAGATTCAACCCAATTGTTACAGCGATATGGAGATGGTGGTGAGGGTGCTGATGGTGATGATGGTGGTGATGATGATGATGATCCCTATGAAGTCCAGCTTGATGGTGGTGTTGATGGCGACGATCTCCCCTCTTCGGGAAGGAATTCTCCCGGCAGAAATCTGTCTACTGGAGAGATCTTTCTCTCTCGGTGTTTTCTGCCCCGCAGAGGCGGTGGAATCTTTCTGTGGTCGCTCCCTGAGTATTAGGCTTTCGGGAGGATAATATACGCTAGAGGGGAGAGCCAGAGGTGGGCCAGGGCGGCCACACCACCTGGTGGCGCGGCCTAGGCTGGCCCGCGCCAGGGGGTGGTGTGGGCCCCCTGTGGCCCATCTCCACTCCTCCTTCTGGCTTCCTTTGTCTTCTGGAAAAATAGGATTTTCCGTATATTTTCCCGGATTTTCTAATCTTCGCGAATTTTTCCTCCAAACAACACCTTTTCCATCAGAATACTGACTGCAGCGGTCCATGCTCCAAAAGTCATCAATCATGCAAAAACAGGTGAAATTACATAAGTATCATCTCTTAATATGAAATATATCAATGAATAACAGTGAATTATGATATAGAATAGTGATGCAAAATGGACGTATCAACTCCCCCAAGCTTAGACTTCGCTTGTCCCCAAGCGAAACTGAGCTCAATAAACATGACCGCGGGTTTATGGAGTGAGGAGTCAATAAAAGAATACGGACAAGAAGCATCCCATTCATCAATACATAGATCATAATAGAAGACAACTCACTATTATATAACTTAACTTGCAATAAGTAAAGGAAACACAATAAAGATACATAAAGTGAATCATAATTGGTAATGGCAAACTTAGCTCTTGGTCAAAGAATAGTTGATAATTTGCTGGAGTTCACAAATAACTGATTTTCAATGATAGCTTTCTAAGTAGTAAACACCAAGATAAGAGCAATGTGCAAAACAAGGAACATAAGAAACAAGATTGAATAAATCATCATATGAATGAATGAAACACAACAATTCAAAATACCTGCTGAAGATAGAAGGGAATTGGTTGACTGACTCAACTAAAAAGTAAAAGAAAGGCCCTTTGTAAAGGAAAGCAGGGATTTCAAGTTTCATAACGAGCTTCCAAAAATTATGATACTTACTAGCTTTCAGCTCTCATTGCCCCTATCATAGGCATCTTTAGGTGATTAAGTTTAAAGTGATCAAATACGAGGACATGCTTGACAAGTTGTAAATTGAGAATCTCATGTCCCATGAATACGAGGGCCGCTCCTCATGCTACTCAAGTTTAGTCACCGGTAAGTTCTTGTCATCGTAAGCACATGTGTATCATGGAGAACCGCCAATGGGGTACCCCTTTCCCGATGATACGGAAGAATCCCCATATCAAAATGACAAGGCAAGCAGACAACAAGCATCTCAGCAATCTTCTTATTTACCATGGGAATATGGTGATTTTTTCTCTCTTTCCTCTTTTCATAATCTCTTTTTTTTTTCTTTTTCTCTTTTTTCTCAATATCGGACTCTTTTTTTATAATAAGAATGCTTCATAGATGCTCGTTATGGTTACGATGCAGGTTTCCACCATGTCAGCATGGATTAGACCAGCGGCCCAGGCGTTTCTCTAACACACATGCATAACTCCATGGACTTACAAGCTCCCCTTTCATTTCACACCGACGACATCCATAGACAAAAGAACATGATATCAACTAGGTACAAAGTACCAGTGCAATATTGAAAGTGTTCCCCATGACAGCATGGTTCTGCTAATTCTGAATGTACAAAGCGCAAGCATATACGCAACATAGATGGGCACAATGGTCCAAGTTTATTAAGTGCAAGAAAATAAAGTGTGCCGTCAAGTTCGTGAGAGCTTTAATCACTAATTTCACCCAACAAGTTTAATTTGGAAGGTAGATAAAAACGTGAATTTACTTGGAATAGCAATAGTCCTAATAGGTAGGTATGGTGGACACAAATGGCATAGGTTTTGGTTTAAGGATTGGATGCACGAGAAGCATTCCCTCTCAGTACAGGTTTTTGGCTAGCAAGGCTAGGTAGCAAGCATAAGAGTTGAAGGAAACAAACAAACAAACATACAAGTGATAAAAACAAACATGCAATCTTCCTTGGAAGCACAAAAGGTCTTAACTAGAGAATACTAAACTTATGAGCAAATCAAGAAAGAAAGATGATGAAATTATTTTTGTTTAGAGTACTTTAATCTTTTCATTCAAATCTCAAAAATAGTGTTGCTATTGACCAAGCCAGGTTTGCCAAAACCTACTAGATTAACTCAATGATCCCAGAGTGATACCAATACTAACAACAAGATCAATCATACAACCATGAATTGAAAACTAATATAAGATATGCAAAAGAGTAAATGATAGAACTTCTCATTAATATTCCATAACGGCAACTCACATCAAGGGATACATATCTAACGAAAGAGGGGACACTTCCATAATGCAAACCATCCTACATGATAACTTCTCTATTCATGATATGACTCTAATAAAAAGGTAAAAAGATAGAAGATAGTGATGTGATACCGCGGCACTCCCCCAAGCTTGGAACAAGCCAAGGGGATGCCAAAACTTGATGACGAATTACTCCTTCGGTGGTGGTGGTATCCTCTTGATGAGCTCTTTGATCAGTTTCCCCAAATCCTCGATCTCAA
The DNA here is from genome assembly GCA_910589775.1 of Avena eriantha. Taxonomy (NCBI): domain Eukaryota; kingdom Viridiplantae; phylum Streptophyta; class Magnoliopsida; order Poales; family Poaceae; genus Avena; species Avena eriantha. Next base: position 93,498,016 of record OU342741.1, read on the forward strand.
AAGTGAGATTGCAAATAAGCTACGAGTTTTGTTCAATGCGGCTCATGATCATGTCGGTTTGCAAATTCCAGCTCTTGTGCTTCTTTCCCACCTCTTTCTCCTTGAAGTCTTCTTTTCCTACATGGTTATGAACAAAGGTATGAAAGGGACTCTTGGTGCTTGGAGAAGGTGTCCGTGGAGCCAAACAGTGATGCGGAGGCTTCCCCCCAGTTGAAATCCATGCAGTCCTTCTGATCCTAGCAGGGTTCGCCACTACTCCAATGCTTGCAATGGTAGTGCCGGTGTGCTTTGCCTCCTCTTCACCTTCACTCTTGATCTCCTTCTCCTGCCCGGGGTCTTGGAGATCCTCCTCCATAGGCTCATTTCCCTTATCCTTGGCGGACACCATTGTGCTTCTAAACTTTCAAGGATAGTTCCTGGCAGAAACACATCGAAACGAAAGCACGACGAAAACACGATATACAAACCTCGAGAGATCTAGGGGATTATATATTACGGAGTTTCACAACAAAAGGAAGGTACTGGGTGAAAACGGGTCGGAGATGGAGTCCGGAGTGGCCACACCACCTGGTGGTGCGGCCAGGGGTGGGCCCGCGCCACAGGGTGGTGTGAGCCACCCTGGCTCCGTTTCCGTCCCTCTTTCGCTTCGTAGTTTTCCTTATTGGCTAAAAACTGCAAAAATATAATTTTACAGATCTTTCGCGGAGCTTTTCTTACCAGAACTGTTACCTATTTGAAAACGGACTCTGCAGGTCTCTAAATTTGGTCTTTGATAGATTCTTCCGGAGTCACCACTTGAATAACATCAATATCTTCATACACTTATTACTTGAGTCATGAAACCTTTCTCTTCCTTATTACACCATTACCTCCACTACCTGGAAATTTCTTTCACACAAAACTTCACACAGTTCTAGTTAGCAACATTAGTATAAGTTAAGTGATGAAACCTTTTAGGTCCAATTTCAACTGAAAACCATAAAAACATAAGCTACTGTAGCAACTCCTTCCGAAAACCCAAAAACAATTCAAAAAGGAAAATCGAATAAAGAAGCAAATGCAAGAGTGGCAGAATCTGTGAAAACAGACCAGCAGGTAAAGATCAATTTTTTCGAAAATCTTATGTTGCTCAAATCAAAAAGTGCAAAACTAACGAACGTTCAATCACACCTGGGGCAGAAGCACAAAACATTACAGCTCAATCCGACAGACAGAGATCTCTCACGAATTTTTACGGTGAAGCACAAAAATCTGTTTCGGGACAGCAACTTTCCCAAATCTTACTTATCTCTCATTAGAGGTTGATCTTGACACAAAAACAAAACAAAAAGGATAAGGAGAGGTTATTACCAAAGTAATAACTTCCAAGACTCAAAGAAACAAACACAACCTGAAAGCAAAAATAAACTGGGCTGTCTCCCAAAAAGCTCTTTCTTTATAGCCATTAAGATGGGCTTGATAATTTTGAAGATGCTCACATAAGAATATGAATTGAAGTGAAAGAGAGCATTAAGAAGCAAAAATACACACGTTTAAGTCTAACCCACTTCCTATGCAAGGGAATTTTGTAAACAAACAAGTTGTTGGAACCAGAGGCTACAAGCATATGAAGGCTAAAGAAGTGCAACATAAAAACTTTCAGCATAAAATGAGGAAACTTGATATTATTGAGATACATAAGAACACTTTTCCCTCTCTCATAGTAACTTTCAGTATCATGCATAAACTTAACAATATAACTATCACAAGGACCATCGTAACAATGATCACTTATTCTAACAGAAAACACATGAATACTAGCTCTCATAACACAACTTTGTGAAACAATATTAGAGGTATCCTTACAAAGGATACTGTGTCCCTCTTCTACATATTTAGTGACAAAATATTTCACATTTACTATTATAGGTTCATCAACCATTTGTTTATCAGGTTCAATAGCTTTACTTGTACTTTCATCAACCACACTAGCCATCATAGAATGTTCCTTTATCTTAACTAGGAAAGGCATTTTCTCAATACAAGGTTCAGGTAAAACATTATTAGCAGTATAAACTTCAGTATTTATTGCAGGAACACTCTTAGCAACATCTTTATAAGGTTCATGATACTTATTCCACTTCTTTTTAGGCACTTCAATGTAGGAAGCAAAAGCCTTAAAATAAGAAGCAATAGCTTGAGAGTCTAGACCATAAGCATTTTTAATATTTTGAAAGTCATCAGTTCCCATAAAAGATTCAATGCATTCATAATCATAATTTATACCTGACTTTCTACCTTTGTCATTCTCCCAAGCTTCAGCATTGTCTTGAATACGGTCTAGAAGATCCCATTTAGCTTCTTCTTCCATGCGAGTGAATGATCTGGCACAAGAAGCATCCAATAAATACTTATCATGTAGAGGGAGTCTTGCATAAAAGTTATTGATAATAATATTGTTGGGGAGATCATGAATGGTACATTTGAGCATTAGTAACTTCAATCTCCCCCAAGCTTGAGTTGTACTCTCTCCATCAAGAGGCCAAAAGTTGTATATTTGATTCCGATCTTTATGAATCTCACTAGGAGGATAAAACTTTGAATAAAAGAGAGGTACTATTTCCTCCCATTCAAGAGCTTGACCATTCTTCAGCAGCTTATACCATTCCTCAGCTCTTCCTTTTAGTGATAATGAGAATAATTTCTTCTTAACTTGATCTGTAGTAATACCTGCACACTTGAACAACCCGCATAATTCGTGTATAAAGAGTAAATGATCACCAGGATGGTCGCTCCATCCCCAACATAGTAATTATCCATAACACGATCAATAATTCTTGTAGGTATTTTAAAAGCATCATTCTCAGCAGGTGGTGGTTCATCTACTACCTTAGTAGTGGTAGTAGCATTACCAAATAAGAAACTCAGTGAATTATCCATAACGAAAATAAAGCAACTAACAGAAGTAAACAATACTCATAGTAGAAGTTTCCTTTACCAGTTCCACTCTCCAATAACGCCACACCCCCCGGCAACGGCACCAAAAAATAGTGTTGATGACCCACAAGTATAGGGGGTGTATCGCAGTATTTTTGATAAGTAAGAGTGTCGAACCCAACGAGGAGCAGAAGGTGCTGGCTAGTGGTATGGATCAGGAATTCTCTGCAAATACTTAGAAAACAGATTTTTAGGGGTTTTTGATAAGGCAAGCAAATAAAGTACGAGTAAATAAAATACCATAGGAATAAATGCAGCAAGTGGCCCAATCCTTTATGCAGCAAAGGACAAGACGTTTGTATTACTTAAGATGACCAAACATTCTCAAGGACACACGGGAATATCGTCAAGTGCTTTCGCTTCATATAGTTGATTAATCTTCTTTAGCTTGCTAAGTGTTGTGTGGATGAACCTGTGCTAATGTACTGACCTTCCTAGGACTAATACATACTTGTGATTATACCCCTTGCAAACATCCATAAGTAAAAGAAAGTAATTAAGTTAGAAACCTAACCACAGCTTTAAACTCTAAGACCCTGACGTCCCTTGTGCAATGGTTTCCTAATGGGGGTTCAGGTTTCTGTCACTCTGGCAACCCGTACGATTAGCAGGCAAAAACACAATGCATTCCCCTAGGCCCATATAGGTGAAGTGTCATGTAGTCGACGTTCACATGACACCACTAGAAGAAGTACACCACAACTTAATTAACAAACTATTAAATCTTTCTCAACACAACTCCACTACTAACAACATGACTTCTCCCATGTCCTCAAGAACAAAATGAACTACTCACAAGAGATCATATGGATCATGATCAGAGATGGAATAATGATGTATAGCAATCTGAACATAAAAAATAATTCAATGGTTCACTCAATAGCATCAACTACAAAGAGTAATCAACACCAAGAAAGTTTCCCCTAAGAACTATGCAAGATTCAACCCAATTGTTATAGCGATATGGAGATGGTGGTGAGGGTGCTGATGGTGATGATGGTGGTGATGATGATGATGATCCCGATGAAGTCCAGCTTGATGGTGGTGTTGATGGCGATGATCTTCCCTCTCCGGGAAGAATTCCCCCGGCAAAAATCTGTCTGTCGGAGAGATCTTTCTCTCTCGGTGTTTTCCGCCCCGCAGAGGCGGCGGCATATTTGTGTGGTCGCTCCCCGAGTATTAGGGTTTCAGGAGGATAACATACGCTAGAGGGGAGAGCCAGAGGTGGGCCAGGGCGGCCACACCACCTAGTGGCTGGTGTCTACGCACTTCTATTCTTGTAGACAGTTGTTGGGCCTCCAAGTGCAGAGGTTTGTAGAACAGCATCAAGTTTTACCTTAAGTGGATCACCCAAGGTTTATCGAACTCAGGGAGGAAGTGGTCAAAGGTATGCCCTCTCAAGCAACCCAGCAATCAAGATACAAGAAGTCTCTTGTGTCCCCAACACACCCAATACACTTGTCAGGTGTATAGGTGCACTAGCTCGGCGAAGAGATAGTGAAATACAAGTGGTATGGATAATTATAAGTGGTAACGGTGATAGAAAATAACTTGATGGCGTGGAAAAGACTAAAGGTAAACTGAAATAAAGATGGAAGCAAGCAAACATGTAACAGATCTAGTTGTAAATGGTGTATCAATGCTTAGAAACAAGGCCTAGGGATTATACTTTCACTAGTGAACACTCTCATATAAATATATTATCTTCATGATACTACTCTGAACTACTCTCCGGTTGGACACTCTAATCCATGGTAGGGCTATAACAGCACAGCTCAAAGTATGCCTTTCCCATCTAGAAAACCCCACACTGTCACCTTGAGTACTAGATGAGTCCAACAAACACCACAATTTCATAAAGATAACCAACTCCAAATATAACTCATAACAAGTATTTGTAATCTCTAGCCTAAGTGCCACCATGGTGAGCACGGTGTCACTTTCACACACATGGGGAGAGCAGAGATCTATTAAAGCACTTGAGTAACAAGGTTGATCTACTAGATTACAAAGCTCATGATCACAATATGATCATGCATAGAGAGAGAGATGAGCACATAGCTACCGGTAGAACCCTTAGCCTCGAGAGAGATCTACTCCCTCCTCATTATGGGAATTAGCAACGGTGATGGAGATGGTGGTGGAGATCGGTGGAGATGGCTCTGTGGGCACTTCCCCGTCCCGCCAGGGTGCCGGAACAGAGACTTTCTGTCCCCCGAATCTCCCCTTCGGTGGCGGCGGCACTATGGAACTTTTCGTGGCTGGAGGCTTGACTTTTTAGGGTTTATGCCTCGGGAGGCTTCTGATAGGCCAGAGGGCAATGGTCGGTGGGCGGCCAGGGGGCCCACACCATGTCCTAGTGTGGCCTGGGGGGACCCGCGCCATGGGTTGGTGTGGCCACCGTGTGGCCCGTCTCCGACTCTCCTTCTAGATCCATGAGTCTTCTGGGAAAATATCAACTTTGGCTTTTGTCCGGTCCAATTCCGAGAATATTGATTTTCTGACTTTCCTGGAACCAAAAACAGTAGAAAACAGGCAACTGGCACTGTGGCACTTGTTAATAGGTTAGTCCAAGAAATCATATGAAAAGTACTCCAAAGTGTGGACAAAACACAAGAAAGTAGATAAAACCAAGCATGGAACATCAAAAATTATAGATACATTTGCAATGTATCAACATCCCCTAGCTTAACTCCTGCTCGTCCTCGAGTAGGTAAGTGATAAAAAGAAAGGATAATTTTTTAGGTCACATGCACCATCAAAGACTTGATCAAAGTATTTGTAAAACATTCAAAGCTAGGATCATAGTACTTCAATCATAACACGAAAGACAAAGTTCTAGCAATAAGACAAAGAAACTATGATGCAACATGAAAAGGCACAAACAAAATATTCATGAATAACAATGCTTTGCAAGACGTATGTTTGCTTCACATAAAGAAAACATAGCATAATAGCATTCACCGTGTCCCTCATAGAGTAGCAAATATAAATGCATAGGACACCTTGAAAGTTCATAAGAGTGACTAGATACAAATAGTTTATAACAAGCAATATCAAGATATGCATCAATCAACTAGTCTTGGGACAATGCACATAGAACTAAGAATGGCCACTATGCTCTCAAAGTAAGTGCATAAAAATAGAAGGTGGAGACTCAATATATATAGTGGAAGAAAGGCCTTCATAGAAGGAAGCAGAGATTCAAGTTTCATAAAGAGCTTCCAAAAATTATGGTACTTATAGCTTTCATCTCTCATTGCCCCTATCATAAGAATCTTGAAGTGATTAAGGTTAAAGTAAACAAACTATGGTGTACCTGCTTGACGAAGTATAAGTTAGAAATCTCATGTCCCTTGAATACGAGGGCCACTCCTCATGCTACTCATATCATTGTAAGTACATGTGTATCATAGAGAACCGCCAACGGGGTACCCCTTGCCCGATGATACGGAAGAATCCCCATATCAAAATGACAAGGCAAGCAGACAACGAGCATCTCAGCAATCTTCTTATTTACCATGAGAATATGGTGCTTTTTCTCTCTTTCCTATTTTCATAATCTCTTATTTTCTCCTTTTCTCTTTTTTCTCCATATAGGACTCTTTTTTTATAAGAAGAATGCTTCATAGACAGCTCATTATGGTTACACTGCAGGTTTCCACCATGACAACATGGATTAGACCAGCGGCCCAGGCGTTTCTCTAACACATATACATAACTCCATGGACTTACAAGCTCCCCTTTCATTTCACACCGACGACATCCATATACGAAAGAGCATGATATCAACTAGGTACAAAGTACAAGTGCAATGTTGAAAGCGTTCCCCATGAAAGCATGGTTATGCTAATCCCCAACAAATAAGTGCAAGCATATACAACATAGACGACACAATGGTTCAAGTTTATTAAGGGCAAGAAAAGTAAAGTGTGCCATCAAGTTCGTGAGAGCTTTAATAACTAGTTTTCTCATAACAAGTTTAATTTGGAAGGTAAACAAAAACATGAATATACTTGGAATAGCATAAGCTAATAGGTAGGTATGGTGGACTCTTTGGAATAACTTGGTTTAGGGAGTTGGATGCATGAGTGGAACTCATACTTGGTTGTTGACGATAGCAAAAGACTGGGAGCGACAAACTAAGAGAGCAATAATGGCCATAATCATGCAGAGCGACAAAACATCATTGATCAAAGCATAAAGTGACACTACAAGTTGAAAACTAAAGGATCATCAAGGCTTATGGTGACTTGATATAGTCATAACATGGTGTGAGCATGTGCCAAGTCAACCCAAATAAAGCATCAAAGGAGAATACCACTATACTATGCTTTAATATGCTAAAACAACACATGATTCATCCAAGGCACATTAAGCAATCTCAATTGTTTATAAAAATTCATGCTACAGCAAAGAATACTAAGCATAAAGCCAAAACAATATCAAGCATGGCATGACAAAGCATAGGCCACAGTCAAAAACAAACTCTCCATACCACTTAAACATTAACTTTCCTACTATTTTCCAATCTAAACCAAACTATTTGCAAACCCATGTATGAAAGAGGGGGTCCAACCAATTTATTAAGCAAACTAAGAAAACAAAATCAAAAGAAAAACCAAAACGAAAATGAAAAAGAAGACGCTCCAAGAACAACACAACAATGCATGAAACAATAAAAACGAAGCGTTTGGAAGAAACCTGGGATTTTTATTGATGAAGAGGGGGATGCCTTGAGCATCCCCAAGCTTTGATGCTTGTACTTCAAGTATATTTCTTGGGGTGACACGCGTGGCATCCCCAAGTTTGAGCTTTAGGCCATCTTTCATCTCATTACTCATTCCTTCCAAACACCTGAAATTTTTCCTTCATACAAAACTTCACACAATCTTTGTTAGCAACATTAGTGCATTCAAGATAATAAGTCTTTTAGGTTCATTTCTAGCACCAATAAACTTCAATTAATACACTAGCTACTGTAGCACTTCCCTAAAAAATCTCAATTCCCCAAAAGAACTCAAAAAGGAACCAACAAGAAGCAAATGCAGAAAATGGCAGAAATCTGTCAAAACAGACCAGCAGGTAAATACAAATTTATTCGAAGACCTTATGTTGCTCAAATAAAAAAGTGTTGAACTAACGAAAGTTAGATAACAACCTGGGGCAGAAGCACAAAAATTCACGCCTCAAAAGGACATACATAGATTTTACAAGAATTTTTACGGTGAAGAACAGAAATCTGTTTCGGGACAGCAACTTTCCCAAGCATTACTTCTCTCTCATTAGAGGTTACTGTTGGCACAAAAAACAAAAAAAAGGATAAGGAGTGGTTATTACAGAAGTAATAACTTCAAAGACTCATCTAAAACTTTTGGGTTATCTCCCAATAAGTACTTTTCTTTAACGTCTTTAAGTTAGGCATGATAGTTCAAGAAGATGCTCACATACGAAATATGAATTGAAGTAAAAGAGAGCATCAAGAAGCAAATTCAAAGCACATTTAAGTGTAACCCACTTCCTATGCATAGGAATATTGTAAACAAGCAAGTCATGAAAGCCCAAATCAATAAGCATAGTAAAGCAAAACAAGTGCAATTTCAAGACTTTCAACATAAAGAGGGGAAACTTAATATTGTTGAGATACATAAAACCATGTTTCCCTCTCTCATAATAACTTTTAGTAGCATCATGAATAAAATTAACAATATAACTATCACATAAAACATTCTTATCATGAGCCACATGCATAAAAGAATTAATACTCCCCTCATAAACATAGTCATTCTTATTAATTGTAGTGGGAGCAAATTCAACAAAATAGCTATCATCATTATTCTCATCACCATAATCATCAAATATAGGAGGCATATTGTAATCATAATTATTTTTCCTCCTCAATAGTAGGCGGACTCAAAATATCATACTCGTCATTGTAATCTTCATATATTGGAGGTTTTGTATCATCATAAGCAATAGAATAGCTATCTTCCAAAGCTAGGGAACTAAAAAGATAATTTTCATAAAAACTAGCTTCTCCAAACTTAGACTTTTACATAGCATTAGCAATAATGGTGTCCAAAGAGTTCATACTAACAACATTGCTATTAGCATGTAAATAAAGTTTCATAGGTTTTTTAATTTTCTCTTCAAACACTTCATGTCCTAACTCAAGATAAATACTATAAAGCTCTCTAATTTTGTTGTTGTTTTCCATTAAGCCTAACTAGTGAAAACAAGAAACAAAAAGACAAAATTGCAGAATCTAAAGGAAATAACTTCGAGCACTCGCACTGGAGGATGTGAGTACCTTTTACCTTACCTCCCGGGCAACGGCGCCAGAAAATAGGTGTTTGTCATGGGAGGTTCTTCTTCTTTAATCCTCCAGTGTGAATACCTTTTACCTTACCTCCCCGGCAATGGCGCCAGAACATAGCTTGATGTCTATGCACATCTATTCTTGTAGAAAGTTGTTGGGCCTCCAAGTGCAGAGGTTTGTATAACATCGGCAAGTTTTCCCTTAAGTGGATCACCCAAGGTTTATCGAACTCAGGGAGGAAGTGGTCAAAGGTATTCCCTCTCAAGCAACCCTGCAATTAAGATACAAGAAGTCTCTTGTGTCCCCAACACACCCAATACACTTGTCAGGTGTATAGGTGCACTAGTTCGGCGAAGAGATAGTGAAATACAAGTGGTATGGATAATTATAAGTGGTAACGATGATAGAAAATAATTTGATGGCGTGGAAAAGACTAAAGGCAAACTAAAATAAAGATGGAAGCAAGCAAACATGTAACAGATCTAGTTGCAAACGGTGTATCAATGCTTAGAAACAAGGCCTAGGGATCATACTTTCACTAGTGAACACTCTCATATAAATATATTATCTTCATGATACTACTCTGAACTACTCTCCGGTTGGACACTCTAATCCATGGTAGGGCTATAACAGCACACCTCAAAGTAAGCCTTTGCCATCTAGAAAACCCCACACTGTCACCTTGAGTACTAGATGAATCCAACAAACACCACAATTTCATAAAGGTAACCAACTCCAAATATAACTCATAACAAGTATTTGTAATCTCTAGCCTAAGTGCCACCATGGTGAGCACACTATAACATTCACACACATGGGGAGAAGAGAGATCTATTAAAGCACTTGAGTAGTAAGGTAGATCTACTAGATTACAAAGCTCATGATCACAATATGATCATGCATAGAGAGAGAGATGAACACATAGCTACCGGTAGAACCCTTAGCCTCGAGAAAGATCTACTCCCTCCTCATCATGGGAATCAGCAACGGTGATGGAGATGGTGGTGGATATTGATGGAGATGGCTCTGAGGGAACTTCCCCATCCCGGCAGGCTGCCAGAATAGAGACTTTCTGTCCCCCGAATCTCCCCTTCGGTGGCGGCGGCGCTGCGGAACTTTTCGTGGCTGGAGGCTTGACTTTTTAAGGTTTATGCCTTGGGAGGCTTCTTATAGGCCAGAGGGCAAGGTCGGTGGGCGGCCAGGGGGGCCACACCATGCCCTAGCGCGGCCTGGGGGGACCCGCGCCATGGGGTGGTGTGGCCACCCTGTGGACCCTCTCCGACACTCCTTCTGGCTCCGTGAGTCTTCCAAGAAAATATCAACTTTGGCTTTTGTCCGGTCCAATTCTGAGAATATTGATTTTCTTACTTTCTGGGAACCAAAAACAGTAGAAAACAGGCAACTGGCACTGTGGCACTTGTTAATAGGTTAGTCCAAGAAATCATATGAAAAGTACTCCAAAGTGTGGACAAAACACAAGAAAGTAGATAAAACCAAGCATGGAACATCAAAAATTATAGATACAATTGCAATGTATCAACATCCCCAAGCTTAACTCCTGCTCGTCCTCGAGTAGGTAAGTGATAAAAAGAAAGAATAATTTTTGAGGTGACATGCACCATCAAAGACTTGATCAAAGTATTTGTAAAACATTCAAAGCTAGGATCATAGTACTTCAATCATAACATGAAAGACAAAGTTCTAGCAATAAGACAAAGAAACTATGATGCAACATGAAAAGGCACAAACAAAATATTCATGAATAACAATGCTTTGCAAGACGTTTGTTTGTTTCACATAAAGAAAGCATAGCATAATAGCATTCAGCTTGTCCCTCATAGAGTAGAAAACATAAATGCATAGGACACCTTCAAAGTTCATAAGAGTGACTAGATACAAATAGTTTATAACAAGCAATATCAAGATATGCATCAATCAACTAGTCTTGGGACAATGTACATAGAACTAAGAATGGCCACTATGCTCTCAATGTAAGTGCATAAAGATAGAAGGTGGAGACTCAATATATATAGTGGAAGAAAGGCCTTCATAGAAGGAAGCAGAGATTCAAGTTTCATAAAGAGCTTCCAAAAATTATGGTACTTATAGCTTTCATCTCTCATTGCCCCTATCATAATCATCTTGAAGTGATTAAGGTTAAAGTGAACAAACTATGGTGTACCTGCTTGACGAAGTATAAGTTAGAAATCTCATGTCCCTTGAATACGAGGGTCGCTCCTCATGATACTCAAGTTTAGTCACCGGTAAGTTCTTGTCATTGTAAGTACATGTGTATCATAGAGAACCACCAACGGGGTACCCCTTGATCGATGATACGGAAGAATCCCCATATCAAAATGACAAGGCAAGCCGACAACGAGCATCTCAGCAATCTTCTTATATACCATGGGAATATGGTGCTTTTTTCTCTCTTTCCTCTTTTCATAATCTCTTTTTTCTCCTTTTCTCTTTTTCTCTCAATATAGGACTCTTTTTTTATAAGAAGAATGCTTCATAGACAGCTCATTATAGTTATGCTGCAGGTTTCCACCATGACAACATGGATTAGACCAGCGGCCTAGGCGTTTCTCTAACACATATACATAACTCCATGGACTTACAAGCTCCCCTTTCATTTCACACCGATGACATCCATATACAAAAGAGCATGATATCAACTAGGTATAAAGTACAAGTGCAATGTTGAAAGCATTCCCCATGAAAGCAGGGTTCTGCTAATCCCCAACAAATAAGTGCAAGCATATACAACATAGAAGACACAATGGTTCAAATTTATTAAGGTCAAGAAAAGGAAAGTGTGCCATCAAGTTCGTGAGAGCTTTAATCACTAGTTTTCTCATAATAAGTATAATTTGGAAGGTAAACAAAACATGAATATACTTGGAATAGCATAAGCTAATAGGTAGGTATGGTGGACTCTTTGGAATAACTTGGTTTAGGGAGTTGGATGGATGAGTGGAACTCATACTTGGTTGTGGAGGATAGCAAAAGACTGGGAGCGACAAACTAAGAGAGCAATAATGGCCATAATCATGCAGAGCGACAAAACATCGTTGATCAAAGCATAAAGTGACACTACAAGTTGAAAACTAAAGGATCATCAAGGCTTATGGTGACTTGAGATAGTCATAACATGGTGTGAGCATGCGCCAAGTCAACCCAAATAAAGCATCAAAGGAGAATACCACTATACTATGCTTTAATATGCTAACACAACGCATGATTCATCCAAGGCACATTAAGAAATCTCAATTTTTTATAACAAGTCATGCTACAGCAAAGAATACTAAGCATAAAGCCAAAACAATATCAAGCATGGCATCAAAAAGCATAGGCAACAGTCAAAAACAAACTCTCCTTACCACTTAAGCATGAAATTTCCGACTCTTTTCCAATCCAAACCAAACTATTTGCAAACCAATGTATGAAAGAGGGGGTCCAACCAATTTATTCAGCAAACTAACCAAACGAAAGCAAACGAAAAACCAAAACAAAAACGAAAAAGAAGACGCTCCAAGAACAACACAACTATGCATGAAACAATAAAAACGAAGCGTTTGGAAGAAACCTGGGATTTTTATTGATGAAGAGGGGGATGCCTTGAGAATCCCCAAGCTTTGATGCTTGTACTTCAAGTATATTTCTTGGGGTGACACGCGTGGCATCCCCAAGTTTGAGCTTTAGGCCATCTTTCATCTCATTACTCATTCCTTCCAAACACCTGAAATTTTTCCTTCATACAAAACTTCACACAATCTTTGTTAGCAACATTAGTGCATTCAAGATAATAAGTCTTTTAGGTTCATTTCTAGCACCAATAAACTTCCATTAATACACTATCTACTGTAGCACTTCCCTAAAAAAGCTCAATTCCCCAAAAGAACTCAAAAAGGAACCAACAAGAAGCAAATGCAGAAAATGGCAGAAATCTGTCAAAACAGACCAGCAGGTAAATACAAATTTATTCGAAGACCTTATGTTTCTCAAATCAAAAAGTGTTGAACTAACGAAAATTAGATAAAAACCTGGGGCGGAAGCATAAAAATTCACGCCTCAAAAGGACATACATAGATTTTACAAGAATTTTTACGGTGAAGAACAGAAATCTGTTTCGGGACAGCAACTTTCCCAAGCATTACTTCTCTCTCATTAGAGGTTACTCTTGGCACAAAAAGGAAATAAAAAGGATAAGGAGTGGTTATTACATAAGTAATAACTTCCTGGACTCATCTAAAACTTTTGGGCTATCTCCCAATAAGTACTTTTCTTCAACGCCTTTAAGTTAGGCATGATAGTTCGAGAAGATGCTCACAGACGAAATATGAATTGAAGTAAAAGAGAGCATCAAAAAGCAAATTCAAAGCACATTTAATTTTAACCCACTTCCTATGAATAGGAATCTTGTAAAGAAACAAGTCATGAAAGCACAAAGCAATAAGCATAGTAAAGCAAAACAAGTGCAACTTCAAGACTTTCAACATAAAGAGGGGAAACTTAATATTGTTGAGATACATAAAACCATGTTTCCCTCTCTCATAATAACTTTTAGTAGCATCATGAATAAAATTAACAATATGACTATCACATAAAATATTCTTATCATGAGCCACATGCATAAAATAATTAATACTCCCCTCATAAACATAGTCATTCTTATTAATTGTAGTGGGAGCAAATTCAACAATATAGCTATCATTATTATTCTCATCACCATAATCATCAAATATAGGAGGCATATTGTAATCATAATTATTTTTCTCCTCAATTGTAGGTGGACTGAAAATATCATACTCGTCATTGTAATCATCATATATTGGAGGTTTTGTATCATCATAAGCAATAGAATAGCTATCTTCCAAAGCTGGGGAACTAAAAAGATAATTTTCATAAAAACTAGCTTCCCCAAACTTAGACTTTTCCATAGCATTAGCAATAATGGTTTCCATAGAGTTCATACTAACAACATTACTATTAGCATGCAAATAAAGTTTCATAGGTTTTTTAATTTTCTCTTCAAACACTTCATGTCCTAACTCAAGATAAATACTATAAAGCTCTCTAATTTTGTTGTTGTTTTCCATTCAGCCTAACTAGTGAAAACAAGAAACAAAAAGACAAAATTGCAGAATCTAAAGGAAATAACTTCGAGCACTCACACTTGAGGATGTGAGTACCTTTTACCTTACCTCCCCGGCAACGGCGCCAAAAAATAGGTGTTTGTCGTGGGAGGTTCTTCTTCTTTAATCCTCCGGTGTGAATACCTTTTACCTTACCTCCCCGGCAACGGCGCCAGAAAATAGCTTGATGTCTACGCACTTTTATTCTTGTAGACAGTTGTTGGGCCTCCAAGTGCAGAGGTTTGTAGAACATCGGCAAGTTTTCCCTTAAGTGGATCACCCAAGGTTTATCGAACTCAGGGAGGAAGTGGTCAAAGGTATTCCCTCTCAAGCAACCCTGCAATCAAGATACAAGAAGTCTCTTGTGTCCCCAAGACACCCAATACACTTGTCAGGTGTATAGGTGCACTAGTTCGGCGAAGAGATAGTGAAATACAAGTGGTATGGATAATTATAAGTGGTAACGGTGATAGAAAATAACTTGATGGCGTGGAAAAGACTAAAGGCAAACTGAAATAAAGATGGAAGCAAGCAAACATGTAACAGATCTAGTTGCAAACGGTGTATCAATGCTTAGAAACAAGGCCTAGGGATCATACTTTCACTAGTGAACACTCTCATATAAATATATTATCTTCATGATACTACTCTGAACTACTCTCTGGTTGGACACTCTAATCCATGGTAGGGCTATAACAACACACCTCAAAGTAAGCCTTTCCCATCTAGAAAACCCCACACTGTCACCTTGAGTACTAGATGAGTCCAACAAACACCACAATTTCATAAAGATAACCAACTCCAAATATAACTCATAACAAGTATTTGTAATCTCTAGACTAAGTGCCACCATGGTGAGCACGCTGTCACTTTCACACACATGGGGAGAGAGAAGAGATCTATTAAAGCACTTGAGTAGGAAGGTAGATCTACTAGATTACAAAGCTCATGATCACAATATGATCATGCATAGAGAGAGATATGAACACATAGCTACCGGTAGAACCCTTAGCCTCAAGAGAGATCTACTCCCTTCTCATCATGGGAATCAGCAACAGTGATGGAGATGGTGGTGGAGATCGACGGAGATGGCTCCGGGGGCACTTCTCCGTCTCGGCAGGGTGCGGTAACAGAGACTTTCTGTCCCCCGAATCTCCCCTTCGGTGGCGGCGGCGCTGCAGAACTTTTCGTGGCTGGAGGCTTGACTTTTTAGGGTTTATGCCTCGGGAGGCTTCTTATAGGCTAGAGGGCAAGGTCGGTGGGCGTCCAGGGGGCCCACACTATTCCCTGGCGCGGCCTGGGGGGACCCGTGCCATGGGGTGGTGTGGTCACCCTGTGGCCCCTCTCCGACTCTCCTTCTGGCTCCGTGAGTCTTCTGGGAAAATATCAACTTTGGCTTTTGTCCGGTCCAATTCCGAGAATATTGATTTTCTGACTTTCCTGGAACCAAAAACAGTAGAAAACATGCAACTGGCACTGTGGCACTTGTTAATAGGTTAGTCCAAAAATCATATGAAAAGTACTCCAAAGTGTGGACAAAACACAAGAAAGTAGATAAAACCAAACATGGAACATCAAAAATTATAGATACATTTGCAATGTATTAGTGGCGCGGCCTAGGCTGGCCCGCGCCAGGGGGTGGCGTGGGCCCCCTGTGGCCCATGTCCACTCCTCCTTCTGGCTTCCTTCGTCTCCTGGAAAAAATAGGATTTTCCGTATATTTTCCCGGATTTTCTGATCTTCGCGAATTTTGCCTCCAAACAGCACCTTTTCCATCAGAATCCGGACTGCATCGGTCCATGCTCCAAAATTCATCAACCATGCAAAAACAGGTGAAACTACATAAGTATCATCTCTTAATATGAAATATATCAATGAATAACAGTGAATTATGATATATAATAGTGATGCAAAATGGACGTATCAATGTGCATCAGGTAGGACAGGTGCTTGTGTCCACGGTACACGGTGAAACTATGTGCGCCTGGCCCGCCGGGTCGGCAGACTTGTCGATGGTCGAGAGCCTTAATGCGGTAATCGAGCTGACGAGCAGCTCGTCGCGGACCAACTTCCCGTCCAACAAGCTCAGGACGTACCTCGGGGTGCTGCCGCGGTTCCTGATGAAGGTTGGACAGTCCACCCATGTATCTTTCTAGATTTGCATCGACAGAAAAAATAATCTTAAACTACGGCTGATGATCAATACTGTAATGGTGTATTAGCAGATAAACAGTACTGCTAGTAGTACTATTTTACTACTCCAGTTTACTAGTAGTAGTCGCATGTAGGTTCTCTTTTTGTACTATGAAGGATGCATTTTGGATGTACACTAAGTTTGCTGCTAATGCTATTACAGAGTATTTAGGGGTTTAGTACGACTTTTATGTAATTGTTCACTTCTACGACATGGACCAGAGATAAACAAACTAACCATTCTTACGGTTCTTTGGTTTTAGTCATCTAACTCAGTGATTACAGAATTGTATGCCCAAACTTGTCAATTCGACTTGATTTATGTCTTGAACCAAGATTGCTGTCGAAATTTCGCTGGTGTGGACGACACATCGATGTGGGTCCAGCGTGCAGGATAGGTTGCCCGGGAATTTTGCCTAAATATCTGGAAAATAATATGGACATCTACGACATTAACTCAATGTTATCAGAATTATCATGAACCTTGTTTTAATATTGTATGCGTTTGACATTATGTAAGTTAGTATGTTTGTACACATAGTTGGTTAAACTTTATAAATATTGACTTCGACAAAACCTAGTATGCTTTCTAATTTGGAAATCAGGGAGCATCTAAGTACTAAAATGCATCGAAATACATGCGTATCTAGACAAAGTCAAGTCAGTAACTACTATTTTAGGATGGAGGGAGTAATTCTTTATGAGTAATATATTTTTCACAAAATAGTTACTGCTATGGCACGTGACCAAGACTAGAACATGGACCAATGCATAATAATCAAGCGACCGTGCAGTGGCGATCTACTCTGTACTAGATTATCCTACGTGCGGAGGCGCACTAGTGGAGCACACGCTCGTGGCGTTCCTGAGTACGTAGTACTACTAGTATACGTAAATAGCAGTACAAAAATAGATAGATCTTGTTGCTCATCGTACTATTTTTTCCCTGTAAGTCAACCTCGACGTGACTACTATAGTACTATATTGGCACAACTTCTGCTTTTCGTGCTACAAGATGAATGTGGAACTCTCTGTGTCCGTTCAAAAAAACTGTCTGTGTAACATTTCTGTACTAGTACTTCTTGTACTCCTTAATTTTTCGGACGCGCAGTAAAGTAGTGCAGTAAGTCTATTTGGTCAAGCTGCATGCAACAAGCATTGGTTTGTCATGACAATTCAAGTTTCTAGATATCCAAATTTCTACTCCAGCTCGATGGCTCAAGACACGAAGCAACTAGTACTCCTCTATCCTCCGGCTGTCGCCTAGATCAAAATAAAAAAAGCAAAAGATTGTGTATCTTGGAAATTGCCATGGCCATTTATTACCTGCAGAGCTTTATTTTGTTTTCTTCGAGGTGCCTACAAAGACTGATATGTACTACTGTACTAGTATACTAGTAATAACGTGCTATGATTGGTCCCTGCAGCTAGTACTAGACATAGACTCTAGTAGCTACTCTCGTCATAGTGAATTGTCCAGGAGGTGGAGTTCCTTTTTTTCCAAGAGCTGGAGTTCCTTTTTTTCCTGAGAGAGGAAACCTTTTTTTATTCCTTCTTTGATTCAAAGAAAATTCTAAGGTTTTGTGAAGGATCTTGTCTCTTAGGAAATAATCCTACACTGTTTTGTTTGATTCATAGGATTCCAATATGTAGAAATTATGTCCCGTTTGGAACGCAGGATAGGGAAAATATAGGAATAGGAAAAACATGGGAATTGAGATTCCTTCAAAGTATTCCTTTGCCCTCTATTTTTAGGAAAGTTTCCGTCCTCTCCAACCTCATGGTGTAATTTCTTTGCTTTCCGTGTGATTCAGACACATACTTGATCCAAATTCCTGTAGTTTCATCTTCTTATGTTTTGAGAATCCTGCAAATCAAACGAGCCCTGAGAGATGGTCTTTCTTTTTTTTGTTTGTCTTTGATCATTTTTTGTTTGAACATAGGGTCATAGAGCTTTCTCGGAACACGAGGAGGGTGGAAATTGCACAAACCTCCAACAATTGGATTTGAAATTGCAGGGAACTCTAGATAATCAGGATAGTCTAGGTGCAAGAAACTACTACAATTACTTTTGGGTACAAATGCTGCACATAGCACAAAATTCTCGATTAGCCCTCTTAACATTATTTCTTATATACCCGGGTCTCAATAGTTGGAGCTCTTTGCAACTATGGCTCTAATTGTTGGAGGTTTGTGCAACTAGCCTCAATTGGAGCCCCACCCCCACTCGCCCACATTCTGCAGTACTACTCGTAGTACTACTACGCACCATCAGCCTTGGTCTTCTCCATCGCACCCCGGCCGCTAGTTCACGCCAACTGTAACATCCCAAAACTTCAATCCAAGTTTATCAAAGATCAAATCAACCAAAAATGGGGTTAACAAAAACTTTTCCAAATTTAATATGAAAGCAATCATATATGTGTGCATTTAAAATAGGAGTTGTTTGAATTGCCATGATTGAGTGATCCAATGCTTGTAAAATGTTTCTTAGGTGATTTAAACATCATCTAC
The DNA here is from genome assembly GCA_910589775.1 of Avena eriantha. NCBI lineage: Eukaryota > Viridiplantae > Streptophyta > Magnoliopsida > Poales > Poaceae > Avena > Avena eriantha. The sequence continues at coordinate 93,517,156 of OU342741.1, forward strand.
ATCATTCCCAAACTTTGCCTAAAGAAAATCAATTCAAAAAGAATTAAAAAGGAGGAATGGTCATTTTGGCAAATTTAACTCTCATGCCTACTTTGGCTATTCCTAGTACTCAAAACTTAACAGAAAAAATTCTTAATCTTTGCACCGCTTGCTAGTACACATAATGAGGTACCAAGGCCCACCTTTTGATATGCTAAAAACGTTCTGTTAACTATTTTAAATGACAGTTTAAAATTGAATCTAATGCATATGCATAGATCACCCCCATTTCAAAAACCATCTCTTTGAGCTCCACTTTCCAAACCCTTGCAACCAGAGACTACCTATCACTAGTGGAGATCACTCAAAAATTTTGAAACCAAATTTCAAAACTTTTTCTCTTTCGGCCATTTCATCAAACAGGTTGTGTGCACAAATCTGGCCAAATTTAAATCACTGTTTTGAGCAGCGATCTTGGTCACCATTTGTGCCTAACCTTGTCCCCTTGTTCCCTCAGTACCAGCCCTACCCTTTGCTAGCCCAGCCACACCCTGTCCACACGATCAAATGGTCAAGGCCATTAAAGCCGAGCACCATGAGCACCCCCACCGGCGACATCGCGCCACAGCAGCCGCCAACCCCTATCGCCATGTCTAGCACATCGCTAGTGGTCCACCTCCACCGCCCAACCAGCCCCAGGCCAGAGACAGAGGGCAGATCGGCCAGGAACCGCCGCGCCCGGAGCTGGTCGAGCATGCCGACGGCGCCCCCAGAGAACGCCCTGTCCCCGCTCGCCCAGACCGCCCCTTGCCACCAGCCCGCGCCCACCGCTCCGCCTCAACCTGGAGAACACCCCAGACACCCTCGCTGGCCGCCCAACGCCTCACAGCCACCGTTCGTTGTGGCCACCGCCGCCTCTGCCGCGTAGAGCGCCACCTCGCCCAGACCGCGTGCCACGGCCCCTACGGCTGCATTCAATGCCTAGAGCACCGCCAGGGGACAGCACGTCGATCGCCACCCTCAGCCATGCCTCTACCTCGCTGTAGCCATGTCGCCACCGTCGACTGCCCATCCCGCTCGGTCTCACCGTCGGGCCTATAAAAGGAGCCCTCCCCAGCCTCTCCACTCCACACCATTCCACTCCCCTCACCTCTCTGAACCTCCCCCACCTCTAGCCGGAGCAAGGCGAGCTCTGCCTCGCCGAAATTGGAGCCGGAGCAGCCACGGTAGGAGGAGAAGGGCACCGTTGATTGCGACCACCCCAAGCTCCGCCGCAACCGCACCTCGCCTCGCCGTCGTCTTCCATGTCGTTTGCCCGCCTCACCGACCCCTCTGGAGCCCTGGTACGCCCCAGTAGACCCCCACCGAGCCGCTAGGGTTCGAGCTCGCCGGCGACCTGTTCGTCATCGATGACGACCCTCAGCCGTAGATCTCGCTTCTAATCCTACGGCCCACAGCGTGCGTACCGTTTCGCGTGTTAAGTGCCGCTGACAAGCGGGACCGCCCTGTCAGCTGAGCCCCGAGCCGCGAGGAGATAGTCTTTTCTCGGATTAGCGGGATATTACCGCAAGTTCGTAGAAGGATTCTCGAGCATAGCCCGACCAATGACCCAACTGTTGAAGAAGGACAAGAAGTTTGAATGGACAGACAAATGTGTAGCCAGTTTCCAGGAGCTGAAGAAGAGATTGATATCAGCCCCAATTTTAGTCATGCCGGACATCAAGAAGCCCTTTGATGTGTATTGTGACGCATCCAAGATTGGCATAGGATGTGTATTGATGCAAGAAGGAAAATTCATCGCGTATCTGTCTCGACAACTAAAGCAGCATGAGCAGAACTATCTGACCCATGATCTTGAGCTAGCAGCTGTAGTTCTAGCACTGAAGACCTGGCGCCATTATTTGATGGGTAATCACTGTGAGATTTACTCAGATCATAAGAGCTTGAAGTATATCTTCACTCAGAAGGATCTGAATATGAGGCAGAGAAGATGGATAGAGTTAATCAAGGATTATGACCTTGACATTCACTATCACCCCGGCAAAGCCAATGTGGTAGCGGATGCTCTTAGCAGATTGCCATGTAGGCTTAACACCATGATCAAGGAGAAGCAACCCAGTTTGTATGATGAGTTGGAGCAGTTCAGGACTGAATTAGTTAGCAAAGGATTCTTAGCAAGCATTGAACTCCAACCCACTTTGATTAGCCAAATCAAGGAAGCCCAGAAGGGGAATGAAAGTATCGACGGAATCAAACGTTGTATTGGTACATGAAAGGTACCTGGATTCACCGAAGACGAAGAAGGAGTATTGTGGTACAAAGGACGTATCTGTGTGCTAGCAGATTCGGAGCTGAAGGAAGTTATCATGAAGGAAGCTCATGATACTCTTTATTCTATCCACCCCGGAGGAACAAAGATGTATCAGGATTTGAAGGAGCAATTTTGGTGGCACAAGATGAAGAGAGAGATCGGAAGCTACATCGCCAAATGTGATATCTGTCAAAGAGTCAAGGAAGAGCATCAGAGACCTGCAGGACTGTTGTAACCATTGCATATTCCGGAATGGAAATGGGATTCCGTCGGGATGGACTTTATCACAGGTTTACCTACTTCTAGTAGGGGAAATGACTCAATCTGGCTCATAGTTGATAGACTGTCCAAGGTAGCCCATTTTATACCTGTCAAGACCACTTACCAGAGTGCAAAGTTAGTAGAGCTATACATTGCTAGGATTGTTAGTCTGCATGGAACCCCCAAGACCATCGTATCAGATTGAGGAACCCAGTTTACCTCAAGTTTTTGGCAGAAAGTGCAGGAAGGTTTAGGAACCAAGTTGAACTTCAGTACCGTGTATCACCCGCAAACAGATGGACAGACTGAGAGAGTCAACCAAATCCTAGAAGATATGCTTAGAGCTTGTGTGTTGGAATATGGATCAAAATGGGAAGACTGCCTGCCTTTCGTAGAATTCTCATATAACAATAGTTATCAAGCTAGTTTGCAGATGGCACCATTTGAATTCCTATACGGAAGAAAGTGTCGTACCCCTTTGAATTGGTCGCAAGTAGGAGAGAGTCAGATTTTCGGACCCGACATTCTCCGAGAAGCAGAAGAGAAAGTTCACAAAGTCCGTGAGCACCTCAAGACCGCCCAATCCAGACAGAAGAGCTATGCTGACAAAAGAAGGAGAGACCTGACTTCCAATGTGAGAGATTTTGTATATCTCAAGGTTTCACCATTGAAGGGAACTCAACGCTTTAGTCTGAAAGGAAAGTTAGCCCCCAGATATATCGGGCCTTTCAAGATTCTGAACCGTCGAGGAGAAGTATCATATCAACTAGAACTGCCTGAAGAGATGTCAGCCATCCACAATGTGTTCCATATCTCGTTACTTCGCAAATGTCTGGAAGTGCCAGAGAAGACTAAAGTTTTCAAGAACATCGATCACAGAGCTATGGAAATCAACAATGACCTGACCTATCGGGAAGTGCCCATCCGTATCTTTGAAGAAGCCTACAGAACCACCAGGACCAGGAGTATCAAGTTTCTCAAGATTCAGTGGAACAACCATACCGAAGAGGAAGCTACTTGGGAGCGCGAAGATTACATTAGGACAGAGTTCCCAGATCTCTTTAGTACCTAGTTTTCTTTGTAAATCTTGGGACGAGATTTTGTTTAAGGGGGGAAGGTTTGTAACATCCCAAAACTTCAATCCAAGTTTATCAAAGATCAAATCAACCAAAAATGGGGTTAACAAAAACTTTTCCAAATTTAATATGAAAGCATTCATATATGTGTGCATTTAAAATAGGAGTTGTTTGAATTGCCATGATTGAGTGATCCAATGCTTGTAAAATGTTTCTTAGGTGATTTAAACATCATCTACATCATTCCCAAACTTTGCCTAAAGAAAATCAATTCAAAAAGAATTAAAAAGGAGGAATGGTCATTTTGGCAAATTTAACTCTCATGCCTACTTTGGCTATTCCTAGTACTCAAAACTTAATAAAACAAATTCTTGATATTTGCACCCCTTGCTAGTACACATAATGAGGTACCAAGGCCCACCTTTTGATATGCTAAAAACATTCTGTTAACTATTTTAAATGACAGTTTAAAATTGAATCTAATGCATATGCATAGATCACCCCCATTTCAAAAACCATCTCTTTGAGCTCCACATTCCAAACCCTTGCAACCAGAGACTACCTATCACTAGTGGAGATCACTCAAACAATTTGAAACCAAATTTCAAAACTTTTTCTCTTTTGGCCATTTCATCAAACAGCTTGTGTGCACAAATCTGGCCAAATTTAAAACACTGTTTTGAGCAGTGATCTTGGTCACCATTTGTGCCTAACCTTGTCCCCTTGTTCCCTCAGTACCAGCCCTACCCTTTGCTAGCCCAGCCACACCCTGTGCACACGATCAAATGGTCATGGCCATTAAGGTCGAGCACCATGAGCACCCCCACCGGCCACATCGCGCCACAGCAGCCGCCAACCCCTCTCGCCATGTCTAGCACATCGCCAGTGGTCCACCTCCACCGCCCAACCAGCCCCAGGCCAGAGACAGAGGGCAGAGCGGCCAGGAATCGCCGCGCCCGGAGCTGGTCGAGCATGCCGACGCCGCCCCCAGAGCACGCCCTGTCCCCGCTCGCCCAGACCCCCCCTTGGCACCAGCCCGCGCCCACTGCTCCGCCTCGACCTGGAGAACACCCCAGACACCCCCACTGGCCGCCCAACGCCTCACAGCCACCGGTCGCCATGGCCACCGCCGCCTCTGCCACGCAGAGCGCGACCTCGCCCAGGCCGCGTGCCACGGGCCCCTACGGCTGCATTCAATGCCTAGAGCACCGCCAAGGGACAGCACGTCGATCACCACCCTCAGCCATGCCTCTACCCTGCCGTAGCCATGTCGCCACCGTCGACTGCCCATCCCGCTCGGTCTCACCGTCGGGCCTATAAAAGGAGCCCTCCCCAGCCTCTCCACTCCACACCATTCCACTCCTCTCACCTCTCTGAACCTCCCCCACCTCTAGCCGGAGCAAGGCGAGCTCTGCCTCGCCAGAATTGGAGTCGGAGCGGCCGCGGCAGGAGGAGAAGGGCGTCGTTGATTGCGACCACCCCAAGCTCCGCCGCAACCGCGCCTCACCTTGCCGTCGTCTTCCACGTCGTTTGCCCGCCTCGCCAACCCCGCTGGAGCCCTGGTACGCCCCCAGTAGACCCCCACCGAGCCGCTAGGGTTCGAGCTCGCGGCGACCTGATCGTCGTCGACGACGACCCTCAGCCGTAGATCTCGCTTCTAATCCTACGGCCCACAACGCGCGTACCGTTTCACGTGCTAAGTACCACTGACAAGCGGGACCCCCCTGTCAGCTGAGCCCCGCGCTGTGGAGCGCCACTGGGCCGGCCCATTTCTTTTCCCGCGCTAGCCCACCCATTTCAAATCTGGATTTTTCTTTTTAGTTAAATCAAGTTTCTGTCCAGTATTTCAAAATTTAATTCTGTGAGTTTTACAAATCCAAATTGCATGAAACTAATTTTGCCTGAAAGGTATTAAGATGATCTATCCAAGCCCGTTGGATTTAATTTAATTAGACTTATAGATATCTCCTAATAAAAATAAGAAGACGGAAGCTTTTGCAACTTTCAACATTTTTATAAAATCAACCAAGATAGCTTTTGAGTTGATTCCAACTCTCAAAAATCACATTTCACCATATCTATCCAAATATGTAATAATATTAAGGTTTACATGCAGTGACTATGGACTAGTACCAAAAAATGCTATATAGGCATTTCTAGTCACTTTAAATCATTTACTAATGAACTTGAACCAAAGTAATGTTGATCCAACCTTTAAATTTTATTCCCACATGTTAGAATATGTGGTGAGGACATGTATCCACATGATCCCATATTTTGGTGGTGAATATTAAATTTTAGTTAATATTTCAATGAGTAGAAATTACTTTTCTAAAATAAAAAGGATGAAGCTATTGAAATTTAAACTTGTGATGTTTGTGATGATAATAGATCATCAAATGTGTGTCTTAGAATACTATTTAGCCTAGTTAAGTATTTTTTGGTGCTTGTGCACTCCCTATGTATTTATAGACGATAGTACCGACCAAGCTCTCGAGGAGGAGGAGTTCTACCAAGAAGAAGAAGAAAACTTCAACCACTGCACCAACCAAGGCAAGCTAGCACTATCCAAGTTTAACCCTTACAAATTAGTACTTGCAAGTGTAATACTTAACAAAATAGAATCAAACTAGATGGTTTAGCAAAGATGCCCTAAGCATGATTTGATCACACTCCCTTTTGACTATTAATACCCCAAGTCTTAGTTACAAGTTTTACCCTTCTTAGGTTATACAAAGTCCTTTACTTGATTTGAAGGTAGCATAAAAAGTATAAAACTTGACCTATTTTAGAACCCTTTTAGATGTCATTCTATGGCATGAGATTGAACCCATCTGTTCCACCTTAGTGAACAATCTTAACTTAGTAGTTTAGAGTAGATCAAAAACTTGAGTCACTTTAGATGGGAACACTTGGTGAAAATGAATTGTGAAAACCTTGGAATGATGAGTCGTTCTATTGAGATGTTTTGACATGTGTTGAGAAACACAAATGGTTGATGATGAGGAAAATGTTGAGGCATGAGACTTAACCCTTTTATAAAATTGATGGTTGGATTCGGATGCGATACCATTCCAAATTTACCGTACAACCACATTACCTGAATTGGGTAAGGCTTAGCTGGAAATTTATATGCATTAGTATTAGTTCCCTCATGGGAGAGGTTTGAGCTGAGGCTACCTCTCAATGTTGTCCACCTATGCAGTGCCCAAGATGACTGATGGTCATGGTTGGGAGGCCATGCTCATAGCAGAGCTGCTTATACTAGGGTGTGTAAAGGGAAGGTTATGTTTGATTATATGCATACTAAGTATGATGATTCAGGGTTACCCCTGACAGATGTATCGAATCTTGTGGTGAAAGTGTACCACCTCTGCAGAGTGTCAAACTATTCGAATAGCCGCGTCCGCGGTTATGGACAGTTGGAATGGCCATACTGTTTCGTTGTCAGATGTTTTCTAAATACTTTGAAATGAATGATGAATTGTGACTTGACCACAACAGGGTGGTGTTTATGACAATAGTTTTCCAACTTAAGTGATTCTAGAACTTTACTTTATCTTTCTTTGCTTCAGAACTCAGCTTAGGTTTCAAACTTATCTTGATAGTTAAACTTAGATCTAGTACTTTAACTTAGAATTCTACTACTTGTTAGTGGTAGTTTGCGAGTACTTAAAGAGTACTCATGGCTTTTGTCCCTGGCTATTATCATGGCCAGAATATGAAGGAGATTATCAAGATAATGGTCAGCAGGACGGCTATGATAACTAGGACTATCTGCCTTTGTCAACATTGCCTGTGCCCCTAAAGATGGAACCCACCGCTACGCTATCTTTTATTTCCGCTGCTTGTTGTATTAAGACTGGATCATGAGATCCTTATTTGTGTAAGACCTTGGGTATGGTTTGTAATGGATGATGTACTGTGATATCCAATCCGTTATGTCTCGCAAAAATGGTAATCTTGGGATTGCGAGGTATGTCATAACAGGCATCTGGGATTAAAAATCCGGGTGTTGAAACCAACGATCTTCCCTCCCTCCCCCACCCCACCCCACCCCAGATAAAGCCCCCAAAACACCATCCGCAGCCTCCTTCCATGGTGAGATCGAGCAAGGTCTGTAAAGATCCTGAGCAGTTTCGAAAGGTGTTCACCGAAGGCTCTCTTCAAGTACTCATCAACCATTGTGATGCCACCACCGCCACGAGCCTCGTCGGTTCGTCCAAACATATTCATCAATCAGCAAAAGAGAGCGGAACTACGCCTTCTTCTCATCCGTTTGGCCTCCCATGTGTTCTTCATTCTCACCCGACGGTGAGACCGTCGGAATCCAAAGACTGCTTCGAAGTGGCGGGCAGCCCATGCAAGCTGACGCCGCTGGATAGGTTCTCCTCCGATGCTGTGATGCCAAATGGTTTTGATGAGCAGCGAGCAGACGACAATAGAGATTGGATCGTCACAGTTGGGCCTGATTTCACGTGGGACCTTGTCAACGTGTACACTCATCGCAAGATTGTTATTCCGCAAGTGTCGGGGTTTGAACCGACCAAAGGTTCTACACTTACATTTCAGAATGATGCTGATGAAGGTCGACGTACTAAACTGTAGAAGATAGTCATTTGCCAAGTTCCGACAACTGCTGGGGGATACAAAGATTTCACTCTAGTAGCCATTTTCGAATTCAAGATTGTTGTCATTAACGGGAATGATAGTCATGGATGGTCAGTTTGTGTGTACGAGTTATATGGCTACTTCAGATACTGCGATGCTATTATCCAACATGATCATGTGTTCGCCTTGACCAAGAAAGGCTGTGTTTATGCATGAAAGTCTCTAGAACTTGGTAAATTTTCCTCCTTACGTATTTTATTAGCTTTGTTCTTGAATCGATGCAAGCTATTTTTTCTGAACTTTCATTGGTTAGTAGGAATTCTATTAAAATTTTAGTTTCTTTGATTCAAAGGAATTCCCTAGGAATTTGAGAGGAATGCAATTTTTAGGAGGTTTTCTTACATATAAGTAGTTTGTTCCATATGATTGAGTTCTGCTGATAGTATTGCTTCGTCTCCTAGTACATCTCATGGAAAATATGGTATCTATATATATGGAAGTAACACTTCTGTCAACCGTCCGTCTGGAAAAGGCCGATTTACCCCTACAGTTTGCAAACAATTACCCACCTCTGCCACGCCTTAGTTATTTAGACGATTCACTTCCATTGCGATCGGTCATGGCGGAGAGACAGAGGAAGGGAGGTTGTCTCTTCCCCAAACTCACCTCCATGACACCTCCCGCTCCTCACTCAATCAATCAATCAAGCGCCACTGAAGCTACACTCCGGCAAGCGCGAGCGCTCTCCTCAATCCGCCGAGCGCCCCCTAGCCGTGCCCATCCCGAGCTCCCATCGGTGCTCCCCATCCATGCCCATCCTGATCTCCCATCGGCGCTCCCCATCCGTGCCCATCCCGAGCTCCCATCGGCAGCAACTCGCCATCCCTCCCCGGATCCCTCGCCTCCATCGATCTGCCCCACCACCAGCCAAGATGGGGAGTGCGGAAGGGCAAGCTCCGTTGCGGAGGCGGACGGAGCAGTCAAAGCTGGTAGGCGCGACTCCGGACGACGGTGACGGTGCGGAACCAGGCGGAGCAGAGAGGACGCGGAGGTAGACGCCGTGGCCCGTGGAAGCGCTACCTGCAGAGTTGGTGTGGTGCGCGCAGAACAGAGGGAATGAATGCTTGGCGCAGGGAGAGGTGGCGACGTCATGCGAGGTGGATCTCACGATGGGGAACGAGCAGGGCATGAAGCTTTCTTGTGTGAACTCTCCTCCAACAGCAAGATGGTCTTCGTCGAGCGAGGCAAGATGTTCTTCGTCGGGCGACGCCCGTCCTCAGCTACTGCCGTCAGTGCCCAGCTCTGGCTCAGCGTGCTGCACAAGCGCCTAGGCAAATCTCCAAGCATCGAAGGGGGGGAGAGAGTACGGAGGGGCCGCGAGGCTGGGTAGGGCGTGCGAGTGGGGGGCTGAGCAACGCCGGCGTGCTCGTCGTCCTGCTCAACTGCGCGCTGCCCGCGGAGCTGCTGCAGCTGGGCGGCGACGTGGGCGAAGGAACCAGGGATGCGTGCACAGCTCACATGCGTGGCGTCGATTAGGCCAAACCCAGCTGCCGCGGACGGTGAATTGGGGCTGGTTGAGACATAATAAGATGGAGTAAAGAAAGAAATAAGCCCATTACGTACTCATTAAAATACTCCCTCTGTCTATAAATAACCGACTTAATTTTGTCTAGATTCAAATATATCTAAACGTATTTTAGGTATAGAAACATTCGTATCTAGACAAACTCAAGTTAGTTATTTCCGGACGGAGGGAGTATAATATGTACATAATTCAACCTGTTGAATATAATAAATATAATTTTAGGACTAAGGTTGGAGTTATAAGCCAAAATTTGAGTCCTGGAGATTTTTTTTAAAAGGATATTTTTTTACTTAGGTCCGAACGTTTATTACCCGCAAAAAAATATTTATTAAATAAACAAACTTTATTTAAATTGTAAAGTTAATGCTCAAAACATCAATAAAATACAAGGGTATTAAAAATCGATAAAGTGTGAGGCTCACAAACTTATTTTATTAGGATCAATCAAGTTCTTCATGATGATTTTTTAAACATATTTATAAAAAGTAAATCGCAGGCCTAAACTTAAGTCATATTCCGAAAATATACCTTAGAGTTTCGGTTTCTCCCGGTGCAACGCACGGGCTTTTTTACTAGTAATAATATAATAATAATAATAATAATAATAATAATAATAATAATAATAATAATAATAATAAATAACGGATTGTTCGTTCCGGTCAAATACTTTTTTAAATCCTTTTACCCTCACACTAAAATAAATAATACCTAGGAGTTTCAGAAGAAAAAAACCTCGCCCGGAAATCCCGGATGGAAAACATACACGTGTAAGTTTGAGTCTCCTCCACGACCCGTATACAACTAAACCAGACGACAAGACATCTCGCGAGAAACTATTCAGTAGACCTAGATGGGGATCGGGCGGACTCGCACAGCCATCGTAGGCGAGAGGATTTACCGGTTCCGACGACCGGGACGCAGGTGGAGAGCGCCACGCCGCCGCTTGATGATCTTGTGTGCGGTTCCGACGACCGGGACGCAGGTGGAGAGCGGCACGCCGCCGCTTGATGATCTTGTGTGCGGCCTCAGGCACGAGGAGACAACGACGGTCACCTTGCAGAGTTTCAGCTACACAGGAACACATCGAGATGGTGTGATGTCGGCTACGGTGGCATGGCGCAGTGAAGGAGTGGGCCGCTCGCGATTAACGGGTGGAGGTTGCCGTGCCGCCACAGGCTGGGTAGGAGGTCCCTTACGCCAGTGTCGCGCTTTCTCTACCAGCGGACGGCTTTCTCTACCATGGCCATGGACCCATGGTGTATTGCGTGTCCAGAGCGTGAAAATCTTGGGAGTTCGATGATGGATGCTTGGCAAGCACTTCGCCAGGCCAGGCATCACCACCACCCGGCCTGTGTTGCCGCTGTGCGCCGCCACACTAGCCCCTTTTAATCCTGGCGTTGTTGGCGAAGAAGTGGACGTCTTCCAAGTACGCCAGCTTTGTGGGCCTAGCTTCCCTCGCCGGAGCTACCACCACCATGTGAGCGGAGGCGGTGGTCGCAGCCGGTGGTGGCGCGGTACTGGCGAGAAACGCTGGTGATGTGGTGGTGGGCTGCCAGTGCGTGGAGTGGTACTGCAAGTGTGCAACAAACCTTGCTCTGAAGTGGCTAAGCCAATTCGATTAGTGAGGCTAAGTAAAACGAAGTTGATCGAGAAATTATGTCTAGAATTTGGAGCTAACTACCGACTGATCGTGCAACTTCTATGTACATGCATCGTGTCTAAGCACGACGACACCACTCTTCAAGGACGTGAAGCCAAGCAGTCCATGTGGTCACTTTGATATGTGAATTCAGTAATCGATTGCCTTCTATTCCATATCTAGAACGTAGCGCTATTTGCGTGGTTATTCCGTGTTACTATATTAAATTTTCTTTTTTTTTTCTTGCATGTATTTTGATCCCGTAGATCACGTATGTGACTTTGGTCACGTTTGTGCTTTTTTAGGTTGAGTGAATTCATAGTTCAAGGAAGACCGCTACCATTCTCCAAAAATTGGCAAGGTTGCAGCTGATTCCTTTTTTGTGAGGTTACAGCTAATTCCAGTGACATTAACAAAGCACTACACAGGTAAATTATGAGTTAAATTGTTTATTCATTCGAGCATGTTATGCACTTTGTCTTAACTTCTAAAAACCTTTTAGCAATATGTCCCACCTGACATGCATTTTAAGACAGAAGCTAGGAAATTGTTGCATTTGTAAGACAGGAGATAAGAAATTGTTGGGTGGAAGAAGTGGACTCGGAAAAGTAGACTTGAAAGTGTTAGAGGTGAAGTTGAGAAATAATAGATGTTTGTGTCAAAGTCAGACTAACATTCAGTAATTTATCGTGTTTGTCTAAGATTCTATGTTGTTTCAGTCCTCTTGTGGAAGACCTTACTTATTTTGTTTGTCTTTTGCACGTCCACTGCAATAAAAAGGGAATGAATTTTTCTTTCACGGTACGGTTGATCCAGGCTACCAGAAAGGTATGGATGTTAATCCCCCTAAAATATGAATTGACAGTCAATTTTCTTAAATTGTTTATTTGTGAGAATACTTTTGCATCCGGGTTTTTTATTGACACCATTTTATAATATATATTTCCATTAAATGAATTGAGATTTTAATGTTATTTCTTTCATATATCACACAAACTTTATAGATTTGAAAAGAACATACCAACTCATGACTTGCGTCCCAATGTAGGTAGCCTGTACTAGCGAGCAGAAATTGCAAAATTTGAACGAATAATCATTCTTTTTAAATACTCTGAGTCCTAAACCGCATGGTTTCAAAGAAATGCGGCGGCCACACAGTAATATACTAATTACATCGTAGTTTTAGCTGATACATGGTAGGAAGCTGTGTGCAGAGACATCGTAGTTTTAGGTGATACATGGTAGGAAGCTGTGTATGGAGCGGCACGGGGTGGAATGTGTAGTATGCGGACATTCTCTCTCGGTTAGTGGGAGGACAAAGGAAACAAGTGACCGGTGTTTCCTTTGAGCTGGTCGAACGGTTCGGTCAAGTCAAACATTAGGATAGCTGGGTTTTTGAATAAGTTTAAATAAAAACAACTTGTAGCACCGCACCGGCATATGTCCTATAATAATAAAAGCAAAACGATTTCTGCCAAAACTATTGTCCGGTTTAAATTTGCACTTATTTCTCAGTCTAAATTATACAAGTCGATGTTCCAGTGAGCCATTGACTGAATCAACAATAAGATCTCGGATCAGCATTTGTGGTAGCAGGCGGCAAGGTGGGGGTGGGTCGACCCTATAGTCGAAGAACTACGAGAACCACTTGCTCTCTTGGCCATGTCATCGACATTGATGGTGCGGGTAAAGGATAGGTTCCACCACAACATCCGTCCGTGGTAGTTGGTATTCTAGGGATCCGTAGAGAACAAGTAGTTCATGTTTGATGACTTTGAGATCCGTTTATGCGCCACCGCTTGGAGGTGAAGCTGCCACGTGCCTACAGAATAAGGGAGCTCCTGCAGAGAAATCAACATATAGGACCAAATCGACAAAGGTATCTTGCCACCATGGATGAAGGCAGTATATACGGTATCGTTCTAATTTGTCAAATATTGTCATATTAATAGCTAGGATTCTGTTTGTGGATATGAACGCAAACAGTACCAACATGTACACAAGACAAAAGGAACAAACACTTGTGTATTAGTGAAAATTACGTTGCAAGTTCAGTTTTTTGTTTGATCTTCACATCATAGACATGATTGGATTAAATAGACACATGATTTATATGTGTTTATCAATTTCATATGCAATACTAGAACTTTTAAAATTTTCTCAATGTTTCTCTAATTTTTATAGGATTTGAGGAAGATTATTTTTCAACTTTTTCTCTCCCGGTGCAACGCACAGGCACGTTTTCTAGTAAGTACTTATTTGAGACCTAGATATTATTTCTGAATCAATGTAAGATATTTTTCTGAAGTTTTGTTGGTTAGTAGGTATTTCATAGTAATTTTGGCCTCTTTGATTCATACGAATTCCCTAGGAATTTCAGAGGAATGCAATCCTTACTAAGTTCTCTTACATATAAGTAATTTGATTCATAGGATTGAGTTCTGCTGATAGTATTGCCTTGTCTCCTAGTACTAGTACATCCATGGAAAATATGGTATCTACTAGTAGTATTTACTAGACATATGACATATCATAACTATAGAATTATAATACTAGGTAAAGCTCAAGAAATTATAAATTTAATCGACATCTATAAAGTATGGTTGCATATTTAGTTCTTGTATTTTCTATCATGTAGAAGTCAATGTTTATTAGGTACTAGTACTTGTAAATTTTGTTAACATGGTCTTGAGAAATGAAGGAGAAGATTCTAGAATGATGGAGAAGTGTTTTTTGAGGATTGTGCATAGCGTCCATTGTGCTAAAGACTATAAATAGAATCTTCAAGTAGATGCTAGAGTGGAAAACAAAATCCAACGGCTGGCAATGTTGGGATTCGCAAGTCCTGATCCAACAGTCAATATTCAAAGTTATTCATACACAATATAGTGGTAAGATAAGATAAGATAAGATATTAAACCTCCTATAAATAATCCTTGTTGGTTTTCCTTTGCTATATAAGACACCAAAATCTTGTAGGATCCAACCTTGATTTTTTTCCTATGAACTTTACATTCAAGATCCTATAGGATTATTTCCTATTTCATTTGATCCTATGAATCAAACCGTGTCTCTAGGAGAATTTCCATAGCATATCCCCATTTCGAAAAGAATTAGAATTTCCATAGCATCTCCCTAGGTTGACATCTTTTACGCAATCAAACATCTTAAGTATAATCAAGATTTTTGAAAATAGCATTGTATATCAATTTCTACAATGTCAGACCAATATCAATATTATTTCCATGTTACATTTTCTTTCCCTTTGAAGGTCCTATCCTTATCCTATCGCCACACGATGTGCTATACCTGACACATGGGTTTGTTGAGGACGATGAGGAGAATGATCCTGGTAGGTGGTGGTTAGCAAGATCTGTTGGTGGTTCAAGACTTCTTCTGGTCTATACATATGGTGTCTCAGGCAATGCAATTGCTAATGATAGTAGTGTTCTTCACTATGGTCGCACCATTCGCACCTATCCTTCTGGGTTTGAGTGCATGGTCTCGATGGACACAAGCCAGTTAACTGCAGCTAATCGATGGAAAAGGGTTACTGACCTTGGATCATATTCTCTTTTCCTTGGTGTGAACTATCCGATTATCATTGCAGTAGGCGATGCAAATGATCCGCCAGGACATCTGACGATAAGGAACTGTGTTTACACATCACACCAAGAAATTGGCTACGAGTACATGCTGGGTCCTGAAATTTGCCGCTTCATTCTGAATGGTGACGCAGCTATTGGTTTCCACACCAACACTCGTTGGACATGGTTGGAGACTCCATTTTGGTTCATCCCAAGCATCTCAAACACCTTGGAGTGGAACGAGCCTGTTCAAGGATAGCTCATTTGGTCTCGGCCTTCTATTGAACTCTTTC
Organism: Avena eriantha; assembly: GCA_910589775.1. Lineage (NCBI taxonomy): Eukaryota > Viridiplantae > Streptophyta > Magnoliopsida > Poales > Poaceae > Avena > Avena eriantha. The sequence goes on from OU342741.1 coordinate 93,532,498, forward strand.
TTTTGGCTGTTTTTTAGCTGATGTACGAGTACTCAACATTTAGTTTCACACCTGGTATGGCTTGTAAATTACTCTGTATGACCAAAAACCCCTTTTGTACACTTGGTAGTTTCTCTAGTATGTATATTTCACCAAGCTTGTAAAAGAACCTTATTAGGAGTACAGTTGTACTCTACTACTACTATTTCGTACATAATTTCTTCCAGAATATTGTATAATAGTAGTATTGTTAGGATTACTCCTTGCAGGTCTGTAATTTTGTTTCTTTTTCACTATAGTTTGGGTCCTGTAAGCCTACGTTGGACATGTTGGTAAGTACTTCGCTCGGAAACTGCACGCGGTGGAAGGAACATGATGTTTCTAGGTTTACCAGTAAAAACATGTCGGTCATCATGGCAATGCCAGTGATTTGACAAGGCAATATTGTTCGACGGTGTCCTAGTCTAGTTTTTTTCTTCTTTTGAACAACTACTACTTGTCTACCTAGTAGTACTAGTAAAGGTCTACTAGTAGGAGTACCAGAGAATTCGATGAAGCTAGCTGGAGTACTACTATCAGTAGCTGTCGTAGAAGAGACAGGGAGGGAGTTTTGCACACGTTGGTGCACATGGCAGCGTGTTCCTTCCGAGACAAGCTGGATTTAACTCCCTCACCGGCCTCCCCCCACGCACACACAACCTCTTTTACTCATTCCATTCTTCCCATCCACTATCGCCCCCTGGCCTCTCGCTCCATATTGTTGTTGAACAGCTCCTCGTCTCTGTCCTCTATAGGTGGCGGCGAGATCGGTGCGGCAACCTTCTATAGGGCGGTGGAGTATCCTTATCTCTGCCCCGCGGCAGCAATGGAGGTTTGTGAAATACTAGAACACTCATACCTATTCCCTCTGTTTCATAATATAAGATGTTTTAGCTTATGTGAAATGAGTGTATCTAGATTCACTCCGAACTTACATGATAGAGTTGATGATGCGGTTAAATTTTTATTATCGATTGCGCAGCATTGTCATGTGTAGAGTAGTTCTTATCTCAGGCATGCATCTTTTTTTTGCAGACTAGGATTGCATAGAAGGTTGTTTTCTGGGCTAGATCCCATAACTAAGAACAGTGGGAATCCGTTCGAAGTTGGTAGTTCCATAGCACAAACTTTTGAAGATTTGCATATATTTGTCAATCAACATCATGTAATCAATATTACAACTTGCTGCAGAAGGAGATAGGGGAAGGAGTGAAAAAGAGGAGTCTCGATGAAATAGGTTCCAATCCTGTGACTCTGATATCCCAGATGACAAGGTAAATCAATAGAATGACATATGTTCTTGTCGTCTCGCGTAGATGCTTTCGCTGTAATCTCTGTTTATCTTGTAACCGTAGAAGCACAAAGTTGAAGAAGAGTCCCAGTTTCCTGATGACGGAGTACAAAATGGATGTCAGATCGCTACACCTAAGACGCCTCCTTGTTTACCTTCTGTGGAGACTGTTGCAGTTGCAGCTGCAGCTGGTACTAATGAGCCTGCACCTGCCATCGGCGTGCTAGATGATGGAGGTGGTGGATTGATTTTACCATCCGTGGAGACTTGTGCGACTGGATCTAGCAATGAAGAGCCTTCAGAGGACATTGTGGAGCTCGATAGTTCACCTATTATGGAGACTCATGCTATCGGTGGTGGCACTACTGTTGTTGCTGCTGATCCCGCTCCAAAAATTATCGTGCCACCTGAAGGAGGCGGTGATTTGGGTTTACAATCTGTAGAAACTGTTGCACCTAAAGGTGGTGAACTGTGATGCGGAGCTTTCTTCTGATGATTTGTATGCTTTTCTCTGGAACCTATATTATGGAGCTACCTTACGCATTTCTTACACATTTGCCAATTGAACTGTTGTGTGGAACTAGAACTACTCCTAGTATGTAATCATAATATTCGAATGCTTAAGTATTATCGATGATAAACCAATGCTAGCTGAGCTTCATGAGAATTGGCCTTTGCCACTTGCAGGCATGGTTCCTGGCTCATCTCCTTTTCACAAGCACGGTGAAAAGATGGTTATGTTCCTTTTCTTGCAATGCCATTATGCTTGTGTTATTGATCTGGCAATTTTATGTTGATTTTGTCACCCAATCTGCATTGTCTCTACATACAAACATATTTGTTCACATGACTTGAACATAAAACAGTATCTTCTTTGCATCGACTAACACAAGGAGACATGCAAATATTTATTTATTTTTGAAACAAGGCAAAAGATATACAATTTTCATTGATAGAGAGGGACATGCAATTTAATTAAATTGCGATAATTACTCGTACAAGTCATAGAATGGTAGAGATTGCCATAGGAAATCATCACCTCCAGCATCTTGTTCTACAAAAGGCGTTATTACCAGATCCACAACCTTCTTTTCCTTGGGATGACAATGTCAAGTCCAGGATTTCAAATCTAAACGCAATCCAGTGCAGGTTCATCAGGACAACCTCCAGCTGCGTCTGTCCCCACAGAAGGTACATCAGCGCTATGGCAGACACCGTTGGAAATGCAAGCTGAAGCTGTTGTTATACTCCTATTAGGACCACAGATAAGGGCCAAAAATTCAAGCTCTGAAATGTAGCGTTACAAAATAAACAAGAGGTTACCCCATATGGACAATTCATAGACATTTCACATTGCAATTTGAGCATCTTACATGATCCTTAGATCTTAGTCCATCCGGTCTTTTTATTGGTGGAATGAAATTTGCTGGTACTTTTATTTCTGCGAAGAACCTTGATGACCTGTCGTCGGATTGAGGACAAGTACGCCATGAGGGGGTCCTCGAGGCGTGCGGAAGAGAAGGGTGTGAGACGTACGGTATTCCGGGACTGTGAGCACACAAGTTTACCCATGTTCGAATCCGCCAGCTTTGGATGAATCCTACTCCTGCTAGCAATCCAGTAATACGGCAGCGCCGGAATATGGGTTACAAGGGTTTCGCCTGTGTGAGTTGAGATTGTAGACTATTGTGTTGTAAGGTGTTTGCCCTAAAGGCTCTCGCTAGGATGGCTTATATAGATATCCGGCCTAGGGTTTACAGGAGAGATCAATCTGGCTACGACTAAGAGTTGGTTACAGAGTACATCTTGAACTACAAGTAACATTATGGGCCTAAGTCGGTAAGTCTTCTGGGCCTTCCCGTAGCCGGATTGGACTCCGTCTTCTCTCTCTCTGAGTGGGCCGCCCATGAAGCAAAGCTCTAACCTGAAGTGGGTCACCCTGGTCAGCGAGGAACTGTGAGGATACCCGGAAAGTATATCCCCAGCAGCAGCCCCCGGAGGCCTCCAAGATCCAAAGTCGGATTTCATCGTCTAGCTTGATCTTCGGCTTGCAGAATCTTGAAGGATTCCTAAAACTTCACAACAAAAAATACGATCCGGGTCTTAAAAGTAAGTCAGACCTTTCAATAGGTTACTCGGATTTTCCAGCTCGCTTTTAAACTAAGCCGGAACTTGGTCTCTAATGCCACCTGACACAAGCATGGTCAAGTCACGTCATCTGACAGACGTTCGATCAGCACGACCGTTGGTGGGTCCACGGTTCGTGGAACCGAGGCGCCGTTTCAATGCGTGCATGGAGATCGAGGCGACGCAATCATCACGTGGGCCCTTCCCAGTTCTTTCCATGACGCGTGGCGGTTACACTGTAGCTTTTACACGAATCTTGGCACAGGTAGGTGGATATAAGGGGTTCGGATTTCTTCTTCTCCTTTCCACCAGTCCTCTGCCGTTCCTTTCCTCCCAATCCCCCTGCGCGCTCAGAGCCTCCTCGCCCTCCCCCCACAAAGCTCCTAGCGCCGCCCCTTTTAGGTCACTTTCTCACTGGAGAAAAATGGCTTCATCATCTTCTTCCTCTGGTTTGGAGGCAACAGCGGCGACGGCGTCGGTAGAAGCAGCTGCGGAGAAGGAGAGATTCCAAGGAATCTGGATCCCCTGCGCCCTTGATGAGGACGGCCTCAAGAACGTGGAGAAGGAGGGGCTTCTCGCCGCCGGCGACTGGCCGACCAGCTCCGGCGAAACCGTCCCCAACCCGCGCGAGGGCGAGCATGTCCACTTCGGCACCCATCTGGACCGAGGTCTGTCTTTTCCTCCCTCGGAGTTCTTTTCCGAGGTGATAGATCACTATGGAGTTCAACTCCACAATCTTCCTCCCAATTCTCTTCTAGAAATGAGCGCATATGATGTGCTTTGCGAGGGCTTTCTCGGCATTAGGCCGAGTTTGCTTCTCTTCCGGTATTATTTTCATGTCCGGAGAAATTCCATCACTGCCGGTGTTCCTTACATCACCGGCACCATTAGCTTTTTTGTTAGACGAGACCGGGCATATCCCAAAATTTCTGCCAGTGACTCGGTCAAACAATGGCCAGCCACTTTTTTCTACCATAGGGATATTCCGGCTCCCGGCAAAGCTATTGCTTTGCCGGCTTTTGTCGATGGAGCCGCCATAGCCCAGCCTTCCTGGGACGAGGCTGCTCCGGCTCTCACCGACGATCTGATCCTCGCTAAGAGGCGGATCGAATATCTGATCAAACACATGGGTCTGAAGGGATCCGACTTGGTCTAGTGCTGGGTCTCATGTTGGATCCAGCCACTTCAGTACCACGGGGATAGACTGATGGACTCCATCACGTCTTCCAAAAAAGACTCCCTCTGCATCAGCCCCAAATCCTACACCACTCAAGGCTACATCAGCCAGATCAAGTGGTTGATCAAGGAGCGGATCGAGAGGAGAATTCCGGAGATTTCTCTAGATATGTACACAGCAGAAAACCCCGTGGTGCCGGTAAGCTTCCATCAATACACCTTTTATGTGTTCCAATCTCTAAGTTATATACTACAGTGCTGATATGCTTTCTTGTTTTCAGCTTGTTGACCTCCCCGAGTTGGAGCTTGCTCCACTCGAAGGATATCCTCCTGAGTTTTCTCAGGAGACTGAAGTGGTCCCATTGCCGGACCTTGCGCTCAAGAAGCGCATAGCTCCGACAGTGGCTGTTGGCACAAAAGAAGTGCCTGTTGTGAAGAGGTAAGTTTCATTCACAATTTCCGCCTTTGTACCTTTCTCGAATTTCTTTCTGAGATGTAATGTTTCCGACTTTACTACATTCTCAGAGCAAAGCCTCTAATCAAGGGTAAGGGAAAGGGATTCCTGCGAAGCCCCTGCGACAGCCGAAGCTCACCATAGCTTCTCCTGCCGTGGCTCCTCCAACTCCTGCCCCTCAACCTTCTGCAACTCCGGCGATCATTCCTTCTCCGGTGGTCGCAGAAGATCCGGCTCCTCCAACGGAGCCTGTGATCCTTGGGTCGCAGACTGACATCACCGTGGGTGCGTCGGATCAAGATAAGGGTGAACCCTCTTCGGGTAATGAACCCTCGGCTGAAGTCTTCGCTGAAAACCTCCTCAGCAATCCGGGACTTGCCAAGTTTCGCCTATCCCGGAAATCTGTAGAGGAAATCCAGCGGCTGGCCAGGCAAGTCCTGGACAAAAGCCATCTATCCCCCGAGGAGGAAGCGCAAGAAGCAGAGGACGTCAAGTTCTCTGACCTTCTCTCTCAAGTCCGCCTTCGCGACGAGAGGATCAGGACTGGCGAGCTTCCAACAGCCCTAGTAATCCCTCTTACCCTCGCCGAGAAGGTGGCAGCTGAAGTGAACGTGGGTTTAGACAAACTCACCCGCGAGCAATCTGTAAGTCGGAATTCCAACTCTTGTTTTACATTATGTTATATCATATCCTCTAGCACCCAAGCATGAAGTAGGATATAGAATCCGAGTTTATGCTTCATTAGGATGCCAAAGAATGAACTAGTGTAGCCCCCAAGGCTCGTGCTAATATTAAGAAAAAAATATTAGCCCGAGTCTTAAGTAGCTTTCTGACTTTGGGTATTCTGACTTACATAAAGTATGTTCCTATAACCAGGAATTATTATCTAATGTATGTGATAAGCGGAGAGACATCAAAGCTCTCCAGCTTAAAAATGTTGAGCTCAAGGTAGCCAAGGATGAAGCCGAAGGTAAACATTTCGAGATTCAAACCTTGTCTTTTGCTTTTTCAATGTCGAATTTTTCTGAACTGTTGTTCTTTTTGACTTACAGCGTTGGTGAAACAATCCATCGCTATGATTGAAGAGGCCGAGAACCTCAAGACCCTAGTGGTGGTAAAAAAGGGACTTCGCCAAGAGCTGGATAACCTCAAGGCGGATCATAAAACGAGCATAGCTCAAGTCCTAGAATCCTCCTCCATGGCCGCTGAAGAGCATGATCGCAAGATTGCCGCTCAAGATAAAGTTATCTCGGACCTCAAGAATGAGCTTGGCAGAGAGAAGGACATCTCCCAGGCGCTCCGGGTTGAACTCCAGAGTCTCCGGGAGGAGAAGGCCAAGATTGACGACGTCATTCTTGGTATGTTTCCCCTCTTTGACTTATCTTTTCTTCGACTTCTATCATTGTCGGTTTTTTTCTTAACTTGTTTTGTGTATAGGTCCTCTGAACTTGACGGACTCTTCCTTGTCCGAGCCCCTCACCCACCGGCTTACCCAAGTCGGTGATCTTCTTCATGACTACCGCCAGTCCCTTGAGAACATTGGCGAGTCCCTCAGGATTCCGGACATGCCAAGCATGTCAGATTTTCAGGTGCGGGAGAAGGCCAAGGAGATGCCGCAGCTTGTTCGGGACTAGAACATGTCCTACGCACGGACTGTTGCGCAGAACGCTCTCACCATGGTCATGAGCCACCATGGAAATATGGAGATATGGCAAGTGACCAGAGGGTACTGCAAGGTAGACGAAGACGGCCAGGAGCAAGACCTTCAAGCCATCATGCACTCCTGCGCCGGATATGGGTGCCACGTAGCTGATCTGACCAGCTACGAGATCCCCTTCTTCACTCGCGTAGCTACTCTGCCACCTCCTCCAGAAGAAGCCAAAGAAGTTTCCGACGATGAACGGACCACCTCGGATCCGGACATCTCGGTATGATATCAAGGCGGAGTAACCAGCGAGCCGACAGCTCCTTCATCTCCTCCTGCATCATAGACCACAAACTTATGTATTATTCTGTGAAAGAACATGATGCGTTTGTAAATATTAAGTACTATTGACTTTTGCTAGTGCTAAGCTTTTAATCTATTCAGCACTTTTTGGCTTTTGAAATTTTTGCATGCCTGAAATGTTCACATAAGCACTTGAAATTTTCCGTCTCTACTTATCGTTTATCTGGCTTTCCGCCTCGTCCCTTTCGTGAGCCGGCTAAACCTTCAGCCGGAAACTTTGCCGAGCAATGGAGCTCAATTGCTAAACCAGTTTAAACTCGGAAACAAAGCCGTCTTCTAGTACCAACAATTCACTACTCGGAAAATACCCGCATCCAGCAATCAGACAAATAACCCAAGTAAAGACTAGAATTTTTAGAGTTATACCCGAAGGTAGCAGTTTTAGAATCGGAAATCTAAACCAGAACGAACATGAGCATAAAGTACTTTCAAGCATTCTGGGATTTTCGACTATAACATGATCATTAGGAAATAAGATGGTAAAAACTTCTCAAAAAAACTTTGAGGTAACCAAAACTTTTATTTCTCACAGAACATGTACATATGTATGATTACAAAGAAGGATAAACTAAGAATAAAAGGGATGCAGCTGAGCAATATTCCACGGTCTGTCTAACTCATCCAGATTTGTACTGCCTCTAGCTCTCTTTCTCTTAGTAGCAGGTCTTTCTTTGACTGGCCTCATGTCAGTTAAGTAGTACGATACATTGTGCAATACTCAACTAACTAAAAAGGGCCCTTCCCATACTGGGGAAAGTTTGTGCTTTATTTGTTGCACAAGCCGGAGAACCAAATCACCTTTATTGAAAGATCTAGTTTGGACTCTCTGGCTATGATACTTGTGTAACTTCTACTGATAGGCTGTAGATCTCATTTCAACAACGACGCGAACTTCTTCGACTAAGTCGAGATCATTTTGTCGAGAAATCTTGGCATCCTCTTCGATATACGCGGCCACTCTAGGAGAAGTATGAATTAAATCGCTAGGAAGAACTGCTTCTGCGCCATAGACCAAGAAGAAAGGTGTGTATCCTGTTGACCTGTTCGGAGTTGTTCGTAAACTCCAAATTATAGCGGGTAATTCCTCTGCCCAAGCCCCCGCAGCACGTCGTAGTGGTGCTTCGAGTCTTGGTTTCAAGCCTTGTAGAATTAAACCATTTTCTCTTTCGACTTGTCCGTTAGCCTGTGGATGTGCGACTGACGCAATGTCAAGCCGGATATTTTGCTCATCGTAGAATTCAGCCAATTCTCCCATGGAAAAGTTACTCCTGTTGTCCGTGATAATACTATGCGGATAACCATACCGGATTATAACATCCTCGACAAATCTTTTGGCTGTTGCTCCATCACAACTAGTGACAGGTTTAGCCTCGATCCACTTTGTGAATTTGTCCACCATCACTAAGAGGTGAGTGAATCCACTTGGGGCTCGTTTAAAAGGTCCTACCATATCAAGCCCCCAGACCGCAAAGGGCCATGTTATAGGTATTGTTCGCAGCTGATCAGCCGGAACATGAGCTTGCTTGGCGTACTTTTGGCAGCCTTTGCATGTCTTGACTAATCGTTCGGCATCTGCCTAAGCTGTAAGCCAGAAAAATCCATGTCGAAAAGCTTTTGCCACTAAAGATTTGGCTGCAGCATGGTGACCACACTCGCCTTCGTGGATTTCCCTTAAGATTTCCAGTCCTTCTTCTGGAGATACACAGCGCTGAAAAACCCCAGAAATACTCCGTTTATGGAGCTCACCTTTAACAATAGTATAGACTTTTGCTCATCAGATAATCTGTCGGCTCAGTACCTCGTCTTTGGGTAATTTTCCATCTACCAAATAATCGAGGTAGGGTTGAGTCCAGCTGGGGATTACAGCCAGAACTACTATCAAAGGTGAGTCGGATTTGGTCGGATATTCCTCATCTACTCCCTTTATCGAGGGAACTTTGAGGTGCTCTAAAAATGCGCCATCCGGGACCTCTTTCCGCGTAGAGCCTATTCGAGATAGTGCATCTGCTTCATCATTTTCTACTCGAGGGATGTGTTGAACTTCAAACCCCTCGAACGATTTAGATAGATCATCCACGACAGCTTTATATGCTTCCATGTGCTTATTTGCATTACAAATATCCGAGACTTGCTGAGCAACAAGATCCGAATCTCCGTAACACATCAAACGTCGGATGCCAATGTCCTTAGCAATCCGGATTCCATGCAGCAGTGCTTCATACTCGGCAATGTTGTTTGTCACTGTGAAGTGGATCTGCAACACGTATAAAAGTTTATCTCCTTGGGGTGATTTGAGCACCACGTGAGCCCCCGAGCCCCCTCGAGCCTTAGACCCATCGAAAAAGAGGGTCCAATATTCCGACTCAAGGAGGACCATGTTCTCCTTGGTCTCTGTCCAATCAGCGATAAAGTCAGCAAGGATCTAGGATTTGATTGCTGTCCGGGGTTTGTACTCAATATCGAAAGCTGCAAGCTCTATGCCCCATTTGGCGACGCGTCCTGTGGCATCGCTATTGTTGATTATATCTCTCATGGGCGCTTTGCTCACCACGGTAATTGGATGCTCCTGAAAATAGTGTCATAACTTACGAGATGCTAGAAAAACACCGTAAGCCAACTTTTGATAGTGCGGATACCGCTGTTTTGATTCTGTCAGGACCTCGCTAACAAAGTACGTCGGACGCTGCACCAAGTGTTCCTGATTTTCTTATGTTCTCTCCACTACCATAACGATACTGACAACCTTATTTGTCACAGCAATGTAGAGCAACATCGGTTTCTGAGGTTCTGGCGCTGCAAGGATAGGAGCAAATGAGAGTACTTTCTTCAGGTCTTGTAGTGCACCTTCAGCTTCGTCAGTCCAGACAAAATCCTTGGTCTTCTTCAGGAGTTTGTATAATGGTGCGGCTCTTTCACCAAGGTGGCTTACAAATCGACTGACCGCAGCAATGCAACCAGTTAATCTTTGTACGTCCTTCAGGCGAGTTAGCCTGGAAATATTGAGAATAGCCTTGATCTTGTCACGGTTCACCTCTATGCCTCTTTGAGACACGATGAAACCTAACAATTTTCCGACTGGTATTCCAAAGAAGCATTTCTTCGGGTTAAGCATGATGTTGTATTTTCGTAGATTGGCGAACGTCTCCTCCAAGTCGGAAATCAACGTTTCCTTCTTTTTGGACATGACCGCGATATCATCCACGTATGCATGTACATTGCGTCCGAGTTGATCATGGAGGCAACGCTGCATCATGCGCTGGTACGTAGCTCCTGCGTTCTTCAGCCCAAAGGGCATCGTAACAAAACAGAAGGTTCCGAAGGGGGTTATGAATGAAGTCTTGACTTTGTCAGATTCCTTCATCCGGATTTGGTGATAACTGGAATATGCGTCGAGAAAACAGAGGAGTTCTGAGCCTACCATAGAATCGATAACTTGATCAATTCTAGGTAGAGCGAACGGATCTTTTGGACAAGCCTTGTTCAAGGCAGTATAATCAACACACATCCTTAAATCAGTGGTGTCCTTTTTAGGGACCATTACAGGGTTGGCCGACCAATCAGTATGGATGACCTCTTCTATGAATCCGGCTAGCTCGAGACGCGCTAGTTCCTTAGCTATTGCCTTACGCTTTTCATCGCCAAACCGTCGTAAGGACTGTTTGACGGGTTTAGCATTCGGGTTTATATTTAGAGAGTGCTCGGCAAGTTCCCTAGGTACTCCGGTCATGTCAGATGGCTGCTATGCGAAGATATCTTGATTTGCTTGGAGGAACTTGACGAGCACGCTTTCCTATGCGCTACTTAGGCCTACACCTATCTGGGTCACCTTGGAGGGGTCATCATCCTTCAACGGCGTTGTCTTCGTCTCTTCTGATGCTTTGAACTCCAGATTTGGCTTTGTGACCTCCTTCTTCGTTGCGGGCATCTCAGATGGATCTATGCTCTTCTTGATCTCCTGGTACTCCTGGGCGTGCAGCACGGCTTCGGCAAAGGCGACATTTCCATCTTCGCACTCTCGTGCCTTCTTCGGGTCTCCCCTGATGGTGATCACGCCGCTGGGACCTAGAATTTTCATCATATTGTAAATGTAACATGGACGAGCCATAAAATCCCAGTAAGCCGGACGTCCGAATATAGCATGGTATGCGCTCTTGAACGGGACTACTACGAAGGAAAGTGGCTCCGTCCGATAATTCTTTGGAGTTCCAAAAGTAACATCCAAAGTGATCTCTCCTAGGGAATTAGCTTGTCTTCCTGGGACAACTCCGTGAAAGATCATAGAGCTATGGTTCAGCTGTGTTTCCGAGATCTTCATGCGGCGTAGCGTTTCGACATAGAGAATATTGATGCTGCTACCACCGTCCATGAGGGTCTTGGAGAAACCATAACCGTTAATAAGTGGATTGACGATTAAGGCGTATTTTCCTCGCCTGTGTAGTTTAGGCGGATGATCAGTGCGGTCAAACGTGATTGACACTTCCGACCAGTCCGGATACTGAGGGACAACCGGAACTGTTGCATTGAGCTCGTGGAGAACTGCTTTCTTGTCCTTTGCTGGTTGAGATCCGAGGAAGGTGACATAAGTGTCCTTCTTGGTGGGAAAAGTCTTCTTCCCTTCCGGCTTGGGATTTGAAGCATCACCTTCCTCCATGTCGGAATCTTCCTTGGTCTCCTTGTCTTTTTCGGGGTTTTTCTTTCCTTTCTTCCGCTTAGCTTTGGAGCCCGCGGTATCATCTCTCTTGATGTCGTCATTAAAACGACATTCAGCGTTGGTATGGGACGAGCCCCCATTGGCGTCTAAGTGATGCACACATGGGTTATTGGCAATGTCGGCCCAAGTGTAGGTTTTTCCTGGTTGTTGCTCTCCTCTGCCTTGGACCCTTGACGTCTCACGGCCACGCCCGCGGCCTCCGCCACGTCCTCGTCGTCCTCCAGACCCGGAATCAGTAGTGACCACTGCTGTCTCCACATTGGGTTTTTCTTCCGAGGTATTTTTGTGCTTCTGAGCTTGTTTCTTTGGTTGTTTTGCCGACTGAGGCACAGCCAGGACATTGAGTAATCCCTCTGCATTGTCGTCAGCATCTACATACTTGCTCGCTGTTTGTATCATCTCTCCTAGATCAGTAACCTTGTCACACTTCAAGCAATGGCGCAGTAAACCAATTGGGAGAACTGCGATGAAAGCTTCAATCGTAGTTTGATCGTTTACTCCTTCGCAGGAGTTCTTTGTGTCGATCCATCATCCGAGATAATCCCGGCTTTCTCTGGCTTTCTGGGTGCAACGCTGTAGGTCTCCAACCGTACAAGGCCTCCGATATGTGCCTTCGAAATTCCAAAAGAACGCACTTTGCAAGTCATACCAGTTGTGGATGGTGTTTGCCGGAAGTTCATTGAGCCATGATCGTGCCGTCTTCCGCAACATAAGTGGGAGATATCGGGTTGCGACCAGGCTGTTTCCGCCTTTAGCGATGCAGCAAGCTTGGAAGAAATCCTGTAACCAGGTGTCTGGCTGAGCAATGCCGTCATAGGCTTGGATATGTCTTGAGATAGCAAATCCTTCCGAGAATTTTGTAGCTCTAATGCGTGGTCCGAAGCACATTGGGCCCACGCACACGTCATCGTTTTCATAGCGCCGAGCCTCTATGTTGGAGTTGATCCTGTGCCTTGCGTCGTTCGGGGATAGAGATCATCCCGAATGTCGGCTGCGGCTGCGGTGCCCTGGAGCCGGACTTCAGCTTCTACCACCACCTCCTCCGCCATGTCGTCCTCCTTGACCTCCTTGGGGGCCGTTGTGATAACTGTGTGGTGGAGAGGGTGGTGCTGCTGGATAGTTTCCGGCTGATCGCCGGCCTCCGTCCAGAGCGTCATTATTCCGGTTCCGGGGAGGTTCTTGACTATGACGAGCCCCCTGCCGGCTTGTTCCAGCGTGGTTTCCGTCGTTCCTTCGTCCGTCGTTCCCACCATGGTGAGGCCCAGACGGACGGCTCTCATGTCTAGGAGGTGGCATTCTCTGACGATCCTCCTCCCGATGTTTCTCCTTATCTTCTCCCTTTCGATCGTTGAATTCTCGTCGGGGAGGATTCCTCGGATTCAGTGCAGCGATCGCGTCTTTCTCGGCTGCTGGAGCGACATTGCTCTAGTTATGTGTAGCTCTGCGATGCTGTCCCGACGATCCGATTCTTGAATAATTGTCTCCCCTGCGTTCGAGTTGATGGTACTGCGCCTGAACGTAATGGGATCTTACGTCAGCCCATGCCAGATCTGTGCGACCTTGGTCAGAATCCGAGACCAGTTTTTGACTTCCGGACAGGGCGACCTTCTGCTGCTCCAGTCCCTTGTTGAGTAGCTTGATACCCAAGCGTATCTCCTCTGGCCCTGGATTAGCTGATAGAATTTCACGAGCTGCCACGGTATTTTGCACTGGTGAAGGGTATACCCAATCTCCGTTGCTATCCTTCCGTGGCTTCCCCATCTCATCTCCGAAAAGTACGGCACGGACACGTGGGAATTGGTTGTCATCTATGTGACGCTTCCGTGTCTTCTGATGTAGACGGGACATGTACTCCTTGTTTGACATGCGCTTCTTCTCCACCTCGATGTTTTTGGCTTCATCAAGGAGTTGTTGACGACGTGCTTCTAGGGCCTGGGCCCTTTCGTCCAGCTCATCTACAGTAAGTTCTGCAGCTATAGGGATAGGTGTGGTTAAAGCGGCATCGATGAGTTTACGCGCACTTTCAGTGATCACGTGTCAATCCACCGATGCTTCTTTTTTCGGCTCGTCTGGGATAAGTTCTCCATCCGAGACTTCTTCGTATTCCTCGGCGATTACCTCCTCTGTGAGGGGGTCTTTTGCAGGGGTCTTGTTCTTCTTGTTCTTCTTCTTTGCCTTCTTGGCAGCGCCGATAGCAAAAACGGCTTTGGGTCCGTTTCCCGGAGTCAAGCTCTGATCGGTACTTTCGGACATCTGGACTTCGGGATTATCTCCGATGTCCATGTCATCCTGCGCTTTGGGAGAGGGTTCCCCGGATGCTTCATCCATGGCTTCTCCTTCTTCTACAGCTTTGGAGTTGTACTCCTCTTCATATTCCGCGGAGAACTTTTGGAAATCTGTCGACGTCATGGATTCATCCGAGGATGCGGGAACGTCGGCGTTTGTTCCAATTGCCTCCAGCACCGAGTCAGTGTTTTCTCCAGCATCGGCAGAGCCGGATCCGGATCCGACATACCCGACGAAGTGCGATGCGTGCTTCCTGAGGTACCTACGGCTTTCGCGATCAGCCATATCGAAACTTTTAATGGTTTCGAGGATTGCATCTGCGCTAGCGCCTTGCAGTATCATACGTCTTAGTGTGTACCTGAGGAAAGGCCTGTCTGTCCCGGCATTGTCAGAGCCGGAATCAGTGTTGTTGATATGCTCCTCTTGGATTTCGACTTCCACGGGTGGGTCGATCTGGGATCCGGCTTCTCTAGCGAGATCCACTCCAGATTCGACTTGGACCATGAGGTCTTCTTCAGGCTCAGATATCTCCACTATCTCCGCAACTGGTGTGGGCTGGGTGGGATTAGGGTTTTTTGAGATCCGGAACTCTGCCGCCTCTGCGGACAAAGGGGACCCAGAAGATTCTTCTGCTTCTATCATCACCGCTGGGGTGGTTTGGGCAGGTTCAGCGAAACCGATGTAAACATCGATCTCGCCAAAAGACATGATTGTATAAGAAATCACGGTCTCCCTAGCCGGAATCCAAGTCTCGTCGAGAACGATGAGAGGGACGTTGCTGGCGTAGAGGATGCGATCGACGGCAATGGTCTCGCCGATTCTGATTTTCTTGTAGATTCCACTCGGAACGCAGATCCAAAGTTCACTTGCCCCACGGTGGGCGCCAACTGTCGTCGGATTGAGGACAAGTACGCCATGAGGGGGTCCTCGAGGCGTGCGGAAGAGAGGGGTGTGAGACGTACGGTATTCTGGGACGGTGAGTACAAAAGGTTTCCCAGGTTCGAATCCGCCAGCTTTGGACGAATCCTACTCCTGCTAGCAATCCAGTAATACGGCAGAGCCGAAATATGGGTTACAAGGGTTTCGCCTGTGTGAGTTGAGATTGTAGACTATTGTGTTGTAAGGTGTTCGCCCTAAAGGCTCTCCCTAGGACGGCTTATATAGATATCTGGCCTAGGGTTTATAGGAGAGATCAATCCGACTACGACTAAGAGTTGGTTATAGAGTACATCTTGAACTACAAGTAACATTATGGGCCTACGTCGGTAAGTCTTCTGGGCCTTCCCCTAGCCGGATTGGACTCCGTCTTCTCACTCTCTAACTGGGTCGCCCGTGAAGGAAAGCTCTAATCCGAAGTGGGCCACCCTGGTCAGCGAGGAACTGTGAGGATACCAGGAAAGTATATCCCCAACATGACCCACAATTATAGGGGGTGTATCGCAGTATTTTCGAGGGAAGTGAAACCCAATTTATTGATTCGACACAGGGGAGCCAAAGAATATTTATAAGCCTTAACAAATGAGTTGTCAATTCAGCTGCACCTCGAAACAATCTTGCTCACAACAGTTTATCAGTAGCAACAGTTTGTAGTAGGAATAGTGAAGTAATAGCAGTAGTAAAGTAAAGACAACAGTAACAATAGCAGCAAACAGTAGGATTCGAGTGCGGTAGGCATAGGGATGGATGGACGGGCGTTGCATGGACAAGACAATTCACATAGCAATCAGGACATAGGGCAATTGTAGATAAATAAGATAAAGCATCCAAGTACTAGATAATCCTAGGCATGTGTTCCATATATAGTCATACGTGCTCGCAATGAGAACTTGCACAACATCTTTTGTCCTGCCAGCCCGTTTGCAGCGGGGCCTCAAGGGAACTACTATCAATTAAGGTGCTCCTTTTAATAGAGCACCGGAGCAAAGCATTAACACTCCGTGAACACATGTGATCCTCACCTCAAAGCCATTCCCTCCGGTTATCCCGATTTCTGTCACTTCGGGGCCATTGGTTCCGGACAACAATGTGTGTATACAACTTGCAGATAAGACCATAAACAATACTATCATAATGAATCAATAACATGTTCAGATCTGAAATCATGGCACTCGGGCCCTAGTGTCAAGCATTAAGCACAACAAGTCGCAACAAAGTCATAAAGCACTAATAAAAGATACTAGGCACCATACCCTAACAATCTGATGCCATTACATGAACGATCTCATCCAATCCCTACCATCCCCATAGCCTGCAGCGGGGGATTAGTCACTCATAGATGGGGGAAACATGGATGGTCGATGGAGAAGCGATGGTGGCGATGATGGCGATGATCTCCTCCAATTCCCCGTCCCGGCAGGATGCCTGAACGGACTTTCTGGTGCTATTTCGTGAAATCTAGTGGTGGCAGCGGAGCGGAACTCCTTCTGGAAAAACGTCGAACCCCCCTGAGTTTTAGATTAGAAGGCAACTTATAGGCGAAGAAGGAGACCGAGGGGCAGCCTGGGGTGGCCAGACCACCCCCGGCGCGGCCTGGGCTAGCCCGCACGGCCAGGTGGTGTGGCATAGGCCCAGCCCCCCTCCGTCTCGTATTCTGGCTCCGGGAGTCTTCTGGTGAAATAGGATTTTTGGCATATTTTCCGGGATTTTTCCTGATAGTTGATTTTCTACACAAAAAGTAGACACCAAGGCAATTCTGCTGAAAACAGCGTTAGTCCGCGTCAGTTGCATCCAAATCACACAAGTTTAGAGGAGAAACAATAGCAAAAGTGTTGGGGAAAGTAGATACGTTTTGGACGTATCAACTCCCCCCAATCTTAGCTTATTGCTTGTCCTCAAGCAATTCAGTTGAAAATTGAGTGCGATAAAAGAACTTTCACGAACACATTTGCTTCATATGATGTATATATTCTCAGCATGTGACCAACTACTTAGGCAATTCATAATAAATAGTATGCTACTGAGTCTACTTAATAGTCAATGCAAGCTATGAATAGATTCCAACTCAAAAATAATAAGTAGCATGAAGCATAAACATAAGCAACATTACAATGCTCATAAAAAGGTATGATAGAGTGGTATCTCGCTTGCCTTTGATTGTGAATGTCAAGGCACCTCTGAAGTTCAAGTGATGACTAGAAGTAAAGATATAAAAGATACAAGCATCAAAGTCATAACACGAATAATCAAGTTTTGAGACAAGTACAAAGAATGACAACTATGCTCTCAAGAAGGTGCTCATAGAATATGTGGAGACTCAACAAGGAAAACAAAAAGGTTTTGAAAAGTTTGAAAGGCTTCCAAAAGCTGAAAGTATGGTACTCGTTAGCTTTGAGCTCTCATTGCCCCTATCATAAGCATCTTTAAATGGTTAAGGTTAAAGTGACACAACTAAGAGGATATGCTTGACAAGTTATAAATCGAAGTCTCATGTCCCTTACTTACAAAGACCGATCCTCATGCTACTCAACTTCAGGCACAAGTAAGCTCTTGTCATTGTAAGTATATACGTATCATAGTGAACCGCCAATGGGGTACCCCTTGCACATGGCACAGGAGTTGTCCCATAATCAAAATGACAAGGCAAGTAGACAATGAGCATCTCAGTGATCTTTTTATTTACTATGTGCATAGATTTTTACTGAGGATGCTTCGTAGAATGCTCATTACGGTTATGCTGCAAGTTTCCACCATGATTAGGCATGGCTTAGGCTAGCGGCCCAGGCGTTTCTCTAACATACATACAAACTCCATGATCTTACAAGTTCCACTTTTATTTCACACCGCTGGGATCCATAAGCAAAAGAACATGATATCAACGAGGTACTAAGTACCAATGAAATGTTGAAAGCATTCCCCATGATACATGGTTCTGATAACTTCAACTCATAAAGCGCAAGCATATACGCAACAAAGAAGGACGCAATGGTTCAGGTTTATTAAATGCAAGAAAATAAAGTGTGCCATCAAGTTTGTGAGAGCTTTACTAACTAAATTTCTCATAACAAGCAAACATTTTATTCGGAAGAAAACAAGGCATATTGAATATGCACGGAAGTAGCAAATGATGCTAATAGGTAGGTATGGTGGACACTGTGGAGATATTTGGTTTAGGGAGTTGGAAACTTGAGTAAAATATACTCAGTGTAAGTGAAGGCTAGCAATAGTAAGGGAGCGACAAATAAGAGAGCAATAGCTATCATAATCATGCTTGCAACAAAACAGGACTAATCATGGCATGAAAGTGATTCAAGATCCTCAAGGCAAAATAATTCATCAAGGCTTAACTGATTATTACAGTCATGTGCATGCGTGAGCATGTGCCAAGTCAATTCAAATGAAACATTCAGAGGAGGAAACCACGGTGTCATACCAAGTTATGTATATAATAATGCAGGCAAACATTCATAAGACAAGCTACAAACTATTAGCAAGCTGGAGCTAATCATAAGAAAGCAAGAACCACTAAGCATCCAAAGATAACATACACCCTACACGAACAGGCTAAGCATGCCCACAATGATGAGTATATGTACAAAAATGAAAACAAATATAGTTCGTTACCAGCCTCTTACCACGCCTCAAGCTGTCATTAATCCTCATTATTTCTCTTCACTTGTGTGGCTTGAATAATAATATGAAACCAATATTCACTGAGGACTGCTGAACCCTGCAACAAACTCACAAAACCAAAGAAGAACGACAAATATTTTTGGCGTTTTTGATTTTTAAAACAAGAACCAAAGAGGAAAAACAAGCAAAGAAAAATCTTTTTGGGTTTTTCGAATAGTTCAAACAAGGCAAAAGGGAAAAGCAAACCAAGGAAAAAAGAAGAAACAACCCAAAGAGAAACAACAGAAATATTTTTGGTCTTTTTGTGTTTTAGAAAGCAAAAGCAAAGAAAGAACGAAAACTAAAAAGAGAGCGAAACATGAATATACAAAGTACCGACGCAACATGATAAGGAGATGAGCGCGGTGTCGGCGTACCTCCCCCCAAGCTTAGGCTTTTGGCCTAAGTGGGTATCAATCCAGATACAGGTAAGGGTTCTAAGAAGGTGGATCATGATAAGAATGGTCGTAGTTGGGCCCGTGGGATGAAGAAGAAGCTCCCCAATCATAAGCAGGCTGCTGATATGAAGACTCTCCCTCATTCGAGGGCTGGACCGAATCATCCGTGACCTCCCTTCTAGTGTCCTGCTCCTGTTGGGAGAGCTCTCCCAAGTACGTGTCAAGCTCCTCCTCAGTGAGGGACCATCCTTCCATGTTATCAAGGTTAAACAAAATAGGTGCATGCAAAAGAACAACACGCTCGGACATGCTCTTTCTCCAACCAGCTTTGAGAAAGGTTATTATAATATAACTCACTCATACTAGCCCACGAGGAAACAAATTTATGCTGTATCATGGAATTAAAATCAAGCCTTTCTATGGGGAACTGTAGGTCTAGATGATGAGGCACTAAACCATGTAATGCTAGTAAATGAGAAGCAATTAGGCCTCCACAAATTCCACCTTTCTCACGGTTAGTAGCAAGACGGAAAGCTATCAAAGAACCTAAGTTGTAAGACCTATCTCGTTTAAGAGCAGCAGAGATAAATGCTAGATCATAAGAAGATAACTTATTGGCAGTTTTCCTAGCAATAACACACTTGGCAACAAAGTAGGCAAAGTAACGAATGGAGGGAAGATGAATGTTACGGATTTTTTCCATTCTCCATCGAGAAGCTGCTCCCTTGGCAAATTTCTGCGTACAAATCCATGAGTGGTTCAGGTCGCACCTTAATCCTTCTACATGATCCCCATTGAGGTACCTTAATAGCTGTACAAAAATCATCAAGAGAAAGGTCGACAACAATATTGTAAATTTTGTAATGGACCATGGGGTTAGGCAAAGAGTGACTAAATTGGAAGTCCTGCACCACAGACATGGTTAGCTTCACAAATTGACAAGGTTCATCTTCCAAAAAGTGCTCTAACCCTGCATTAGAAACCAAAGTGTAGAAATCTTGGAGAATTCCTGCAGCTCTCATGAACTCAGAACATGGATAAATGTAGGGAAAAACTTCCTCCTCCCGGTGGACCTTCATGATCTCAGGCACCCATAGTTCATGTTGGTTTAGGTGGTGCTCACTCATCTTCTATTCTTAAATTTAAACACCTATTAAACAAGTGATTGCAAAATAAATATAATGAAGGATTATACTCATAGGGATTTGTAAGAGGCCTAAACATGCATCAAAACTATATCTCTAAGCATCAAACAAGCTTACAAGCCCTCAAAACCTGTCACCTACAGCAGCAAAATACTCAAGATATAATCCACTAAACTCAAATCTACTTGGACAAGGAGAGGAGTCACATACCAGGGAACAAATGCTCCAAATTTCAGCAAGAAAGATGGGCTGAGCAAGGAGATCAAAAAAATCGAGAGCAAGCACAGCAAGAACGCGATTTGAGCAATGAACTGGGGCTTACTCGGGAGAGAGAAGAAAGTGTCAAGTGAGAGAGCTAGTGGAGGGCCAGGGGTGGCCCACACCAGGGCAGGCCACACCACCAGGTGGTGTGCCTGCCTGGTGGGTCCCCCTGGTACCTCCCAGGTACTCCTCTGCCCCTTTTTTCACGTAAAAATTTAATATGAGTTTTCTGAAATTTTTCGAGACACTTTATTTTTGGGCAATTTTCAGGAATAGAAGAATGATGTTCTAACAGACAGATTTTTTTTGGAAAAATGATGCAAGGACAAAACAAAGCTAGAACTACAGAAGTTCTAAGACACTCTAACATGCAAGCAACTAACAACATAGAAAACTAAACGAAGACAAAAACTAAAATGGATAGCAATAGAAGTAAACGGACATAATCATAGTGAAAACATTGTTTTGTTCAATGAAATCCTTTTATTAACAAGGTTGATCAGGTCTTGTTACCAAAAAAAATTCATATGATACAAAACTTCGCATTCCACTAATGATTATGTTACCTCAACCTTGATAGCAATGGTCCTAATCATAATAGTTTCAAATTTTTCTCTTGGTAGGGGATAATATATTTCTCCAATTTGAATGCCCTCAACATGTTCAATTGAATTCAAACCATAAGTTCTTTCAATCTTCTTGGGGAAATAGATAGTATGTTCCTTGTCATTAACATGGCAAGTCACCTTTCCTTGATTACAATTAATAACAGCTCCTGCAGTATTAAGAAAAGGTCTCCCAAGAATAATAGACATATTATCATCTTTAGGCATTTCAAGCACAACAAAATCAGTTAATATCAGGCAATTATGAGCCACTTGAACAGGTACATCCTCACATATACCAACAGGTATAGTGGTAGATTTATCATCCATTTGCAAAGATATATCAGTTGGTGTTAATTTTTCTAGTTGAAGCCTCTTATAGAGAGAGAAAGGCATAACACTAACTCCAGCTCCCAAATCACACAAAGCAGTTCTAACATAACTATTCTTAATAGAGCAAGGGATAGTTGGAATCCCTGGGTCTCCAAGTTTCTTTGGATCCTTACCATTAAAGGAATAATTAGCAAGCAAGGTAGAAATTTCTACATTAGGGATCTTCCTTTTATTCGAGACAATATCCTTCATATACTTTGAGTAAGGAGACAATTTAATAGCATCAGTCAAAGGAATTTGCAGGAATAAAGGTTTCATCCACTCACAAAACTTATTATAGTGTTCATCTTCCTTTGACTTGTGTTTCTTATCAAGGAAAGGCATAGGTTTTTGGACCCAAGGTTCTCTTTCACTACCATGTTTCTTAGCAATAAAATCTTCTTTAGTGTATTTAGTATTCTTAGTGTGGTTTTTAGGTTCTTCTTCAAATTTTTCTTCATTAGGAACTTCATTTTCTTCATTACCACTTTCAGTTTCAGCATCAGAGACAGATATACTATTAGGATCTATAGCAGGTTCAGAGGGTTCTAAAACAGTTTTATGTTTCTTTTTCCTTTTCTTACGAGTAGAGCCACTATTTTCAGCTTGTTGAGAATCCTGCTCAATTCTTTTGGGATGCCCCTCAGGACAAAGAGGATCCTGGGTAGCAGCTCCACTTCTAGTTCTAATTTCATAAGCATGTTTTTCTTTAGCAGCATTAACTAGCAAGTCTTTTTGCACTTTAATGAGTTGATCTATTTGAGTTTGAACCATTTGAAAGTGTTTAACAATCATTTTAACATCATTAGAGGTTCTTTCCACAATATCTTTCAACTCGACAATAGCTTTAGTGTTTTCCATTAGATGATTTTGCACCCTTTTATTAAAATTATCTTGCTTAACAATAAAGATATCGAATTCTTCTAAGCATTGATCAGGAGGTTTAGAATAAGGGATATCACCTTCATCAAAGTGTTGGAGAGAGTGTACCTCGATAGTGGATGAGTAGGGAATAGGCTTACATAATTCTTCTATAGGAGGTAAATTCTTGACATCTGCAGCTTTAGTTCCCTTCTCCTTAAGACATTTCTTAGCTTCCTTCATCACTTCATCATTTAATTCAATAACTCCACTCTTCTTTGATGTTGGAATAGGTACCGGAATAGTAGGTTCAGGTACAATTACTTCAGGTATAGCTTGTTTAGGAGGAGTCCAATCTTCATACTTCTTTCTTATTTTAGCCATTAATTCCTCAGCTTCCTTGGGAGTCCTATTCCTGAAAACACAATCAACACAACTATCTAGGTATGTCCTAGATTCTTTGGTTAGTAAAAATATATCAAGAAGCTCATTCTTAGGTAATGGACTTCTAGCTTGTGCATGAATCAAAGCACAAAACCTTGCCCAAGATTCAGGCAATACCTCTTTTTCTCCCTGTTTAAAATGAAAAAGTTTCCTGCAAAATAGCATGTCTAGCACTAGGAGGAAAATATTTTTGCAGGAAAGTACTAATCAAGCAATCAGGGCTATCAATAGATCCAAGAGGTAAATTAATAAACCAAGTTTTAGCTTCTCCTTTCAGTGAAAAGGGGAAAATCTTAGCAACAAAGTAAGTATGCATCTTAATATCATCAGAAAATAAGCCACTCATGGTAGAAAGTTCGTTCATATGTGCTACCGCACTTTCATTCTTAGTCCCACAAAAAGGTTATTTCTCCACAATAGCTATGTAAGATAGATCGAGAGAGAAATCATAATCTTCATCTATAATGTTTATGGGAGAAGCAGCAAACTTAGCAACATGACACAATTTGGGTCTAATAGTACGCCTCTCAAGGAGACTCTTAGCAGCGCTCCTATCATGGGTGTTTTTACATTCTTTAATAAATTCATCGGTCATCTCAACATAACCATCTTCCATATCATAACTTTCACTAGACTCAAGTGAACTAACAGGTGTGGTAGTGTCTTCATTAGGAGTTTCAGTATTTCCAGCTATAGTTCTAGCAATCGTAGCATCTAGGAAATGACCTAATGAAGCACTCTTATCAAGCATAGTAGAAGCAGCATCGTAAGCATCAAAAGTTTCAGATTCAGTAGTAGTAGTAGTGTGTGTAGCATGTGTATGTGGTGGTGTAACGAGCTTACTTATAACAGATGGTGAATCAGGTGCAGCAGAGGTGTTCAGAACTGTACCTCTTCTTGTAGTGGATGGTAAAATAGGAAAGTTGCCATCACGAGACTTACCCATGATGGATGGATAGCAACGAACAATAGAGAATCCAAGTGAACTTGATAAATAAAGCTATGCTCCCCAGCAACGGCGCCAGAAAATAGTCTTGATGACCCACAAGTATAGGGGGTGTATCTTGGTATTTTCAAGGGAAGTGAAACCCAATTTATTGATTCGACACAAGGGGAGCCAAAGAATATTTATAAGCCTTAACAACTGAGTTGTCAATTCAGCTGCACCTGGAAACAATCTTGCTCACAACTGTTTATCAGTAGCAACAGTTTGTAGTAGGAATAGTGAAGTAACAACAGTAGTAAAGTAAAGACAGCAGTAACATTAGCAGCAAACAGTAGGATTCGTGTGGGGTAGGCATAGGGATGGATGCACGGGCGTTGCATGGACAAGAAAATTCACATAGCAATCATAACATAGGGCAATTGCAGATAAATAAGATAAAGCATCCAAGTACTAGATAATCCTAGGCATGTGTTCCATATATAGTCATACGTGCTCGCAATGAGAACTTGCACAACATCTTTTGTCCTGCCAGCCCGTTTGCAGCGGGGCCTCAAGGGAACTACTGGCAATTAAGGTGCTCCTTTTAATAGAGCACCGAAGCAAAGCATTACCACTCCGTGAACACATGTGATCCTCACATCAAAGCCATTTCCTCCTGTTATCCCGATTTTTGTCACTTCAGGGCCATTGGTTCCGGACAACAACGTGTGTATACAACTTGCAGATAAGACCATAAACAATACTATCATAATGAATCAATAACATGTTCAGATCTGAAATCATGGCACTCGGGCCCTAGTGACAAGCATTAAGCACAACAAGTCGCAACAAAGTCATAAAGCACTAATAAAAGATAATAGGCACCATGCCCTAACAATCTGATGCCATTACATGAACGGTCTCATCCAATCCCTACCATCCCCATAGCCTACAGCGGGGGATTACTCACTCATAGATGGGGGAAACATGGATGGTTGATGGAGAAGCGATGGTGGCGATGATGGCGATGATCTCCTCCAATTCCCCATCCCAGCAGGGTGCCAGAACGAAGTTTCTGGTGCTGTTTCGTGACATCTGGTGGTGGCAGTGGAGCGGAACTCCTTCTAGAAGGCAACTTATAGGCGAAGCGGGATACCGAGGGGCGGCCAGACCACCCCTGGTGCGGCCTGGGCTAGCCCGCGCGGCCAGGTGGTGTGGCCTGGGCCCAGCCCCCCTCCGTCTCGTATTCTAGCTCCAGGAGTCTTCTGGTGAAATAGGATTTTCGGCATATTTTCCGGTATTTTTCCTGATAGTTGATTTTCTGCACAAAAAGTAGACACCAGGGCAATTCTGCTGAAAACAGCATCAGTCCACGTCAGTTGCATCCAAATCACACAAGTTTAGAGGAGAAACAATAACAAAAGTGTTGGGGAAAGTAGATACGTTTTGGACGTATCAAACCTACAAAACTTTAAGAAATGACAGCTTAGGCTTGTTTCCAAACCATAATTCATACGGTGTCGTTTCAACGTATTTAGATGGTGCCCGATTTAAAGTGAATGCAGCTGTTTCCAGCGCATCACCCCAAAATGACAGTGGCAAGTCAGTCAGAGACATCATAGATCGAACCATATCCAATAAGGTACGATTATGACGTTCCGACACACCATTACGTTGTGGTGTTCCGACAGGCGTGAGTTGTGAAACTATTCCACACTCTTTCATGTGTGTGCTAAACTCGTAACTAAGATACTCTCCTCCACGGTCAGACCGTAGAAATTTGATCTTTCTATTACGATGATGTTCCACTTCATTCTGAAATTCCTTGAACTTTTCAAAAGTTTCAGACTTGTATTTCATCAAATAGATATACCCATATCTACTCAAATCATCCGTGAAAGTAACAAAATAATGATATCCACCTCGCGCCGACACACTCATTGGTCCACACGCATCAGTATGTATGATTTCCAATAGATCTGCCGCCCATTCCATTGAACCAGAAAACGGCGTTCTAGTCATCTTGCCCATAAGGCATGGCTCACATGTATCAA
Source organism: Avena eriantha (assembly GCA_910589775.1). Taxonomy (NCBI): domain Eukaryota; kingdom Viridiplantae; phylum Streptophyta; class Magnoliopsida; order Poales; family Poaceae; genus Avena; species Avena eriantha. The sequence continues at coordinate 93,558,242 of OU342741.1, forward strand.
ATGATTCAAAATCAAGTGATCCCAAAAGTCCATCAGAATGGAGTTTCTTCATGCGTTTAACGCCAATATGACCTAGACGGCAGTGCCACATATATGTAGACATATCATCATCAAGTTTAATCTTTTTAGCATTAACATTATGAATGTGTGTAATATTACTATCGAGATCCAACAGAAATAAACCATTCAACATAGGTGCATGACCATAAAAGATATCATTCTTATAAATCGAACAACCATTGTTTTTAGATTTAAAGGAATGACCACTTTGCATCAAACATGATCCAGATACAATGTTCATGCTCAGTGCAGGCACTAAATAACAATTATTTAGGTTTATAACTAATCCCGATGGCAAATGGAGAGGTAGCGTCCCTACGGAGATCACATCAACTTTTGATCCATTGCCGACCCGCACTCTGACCTCATCCCTTGCTAGTTGTCGCTTGTTCCATAGCCCCTAAACCGAGTTACATATATTAGCAACCGATCCCGTATCAAATACCCAGGTGCTACTGCGAGTACTAGTCAAGTACACATCAATAACATGTATATCACATATACCTTTGTTTGCCTTGCCGGACTTCTTGTCCGCCAAATACTTGGGGCAGTTGCGCTTCCAATGGCCAGTCCCCTTACAATAGTAGCACTCGGTGTCAGACTTAGGGCCAGCTCGGGGTTTCTTTTCAGGCGTGGCAACAAACTTGCCACCCTTCTTTCCCTTGTGCTTGCCTTTCTTGTCTTTCTTGAAACCGGTGGTCCTATTGATCATCAACACTTGATGTTCTTTCCTAATCTCCACTTCTGCAGTCTTAAGCATTGACAGAAGCTCGAGAAGAGACTTCTTCATGCCCTGCATATTATAGTTCATCACGAAGCTCTTGTAGCTAGGTGGTAGAGATTGGAGAACACGATGTATGCCTAAGTCAATGGGAATCGTTATTCCCAAGGACACAAGCTTATCGGTGTACCCAGACATTTTGAGTACGTGCTCACTAACGGAGCTGTTTTCCTCCATCATGCAGCTAAAGAACTTTTCTGTAGCATTATAACTCTCTACTGTAGCATTGCCATTTTCGAAACGCTTTCGAAGTTCTGGCTCTATCCCATACAGTATGCCACAATGAACTAAGATGTGGTCCTCCTGACGAGTCACATAGACATTCTTTTCCTCGTCAGGGGCATCAGGAGCTGGTGGGGGGCCTAGCGGCGCATCTAGCACATATTGCTTTTGTGCAGCAGTGAGGAGAATCCTCAAATTCATAGCCCAGTTGGTGAAGTTGCTACCATTCGCAGCAAGTTTCTCTTTCTCCATGAACACATTGAAATTAAAAGCAGGTGGTGCCATCTACAACAGAATTTGTAAAGTTTATTTAGGCTAAGTTTATGATAGATTGAGTTCAACTAATCCAAATTACTAATGAACTCCCACTCAAAAACGACATCCCTCGTGTCTTTTTGGTGATTACCTGAACCAAATCCACTACACCAAGTCCGATCATCACGTGAGTTGATGTAGCTTCAAAGGCGAGCATCTATATGGGCATCATATCAACTATATGACTCATGCTTAAGCTTTCGGTCCATGTTCCGAGGGCATGTCTATACATGCTAGGCTTGACAAGTAAGAACCTTAGTATTCGCGTCTGTAAAACTGTCTTACACCCATTCCTATGAAAGCGTAGATTCGAGTACACCCAATCATCACGTGATGTCTCAAAACACGATCCACAGAATGGTGCATACTTAAGGAAGAACACATTTTTATCTTGATATCTAAAAGAGGGATCATCTTATAATGCTACCAAAAGCGCCAAACTAGCAGTATAAGATGCTAACATCTAATGTGTAAAGTGAGATGATATGGTCCATGCATTTGATCTCTATCACTTGCATCGTGGTATGATCTCTATCATTCCTTTGTGTGTAAGGCCAAGGTCTATGGAACTTACACGTTGAGTGTGTTGTAAGAGTATCTATCATACATCTACTTACAATAATACCATATCAATACACTAGCCCAGCAACGATCTAAACTAGACGCCTCTAATTTATCAATTGCAAGTTTTACGTGGCTTAGGGCTTTCGGAGATAGAACCGTTCTCACCTACGAACATGAACCACAACGAGGATAACTAAGTTATTAGCAACTCATTGTAAATCAGATATTGACTATAGTAGGAGAGACAGACACCCGCCAGCCATTTATGCAAAACAAGTTGCATGTCAGTCGTGGAACCGGTCTCATGTACGATGACATGTAAGGTTGGTCCGGGCCGCTTCATTCCACTATGCCACCAATATCCAAAATACATAGACGATGCAATAACATGATCATCATCGCCCACATATAAACATATGTGTACTACCCGTGCAAAGCACCTACGCATAGATTAGGCTCTGATACCACTGTTGGGTCCGCAGCATAGAAAACAAAAAATTTCCTACAGTGTGAACTACACGCCAAGATCTATCTACTAGGTACAAAGCAACGGGTGGACATACATCCAACGAGAACTTACCCTCAAAGACAACGAGTTTTGTTAACGAGTAGGAACTCGTGGTTGATGTAGTCGTACACTTGCCGATCTCAAGATCGTGAGGAAGTCCGAGAGCCGCAACTCAGCAGCGCATCCGCACTCGCACACACGTTCAAGCCACCGGACAACCTCCACCTCCTCGCTCCAGCGATCCAGCGGAAGCAGCAACTCCTTTCAGACGAAATGCCACCGGGAACATGTATCTCGCTAATCCAAGACCATGGGGGAATAATTCTAGAGGGGGAGAGAGATCCTTCACAAGGAGGTGTATGGATGAAGGAGGGAATGGGTGGCCTTTTATAGGAGGAGGGGGTGCCTCCTCTCTCTATGGCCGGTGCATGGGGGGGTGACCCCTCACCTCCCCCATTCATGTGGTGGTAACCCCTCCACATTAAAATGCCTCTTCACATTCCCTTTTAAAGTCTCCACTTTAAATGCATTAAATTTCTCCAAATTTAATGCTCTCTCATTTAATAAAACTCTTTTTATTAAATTTATTCAGAATTTTGTTAATTACTTTAATTAACAAACATTAACATATAGCCCCTTGCAATATTTCAATATCATATGCAGAACCACTTTCTGCAATTTCACCCGAAACTATTTCCGGTTTCTATTGAAACAATTCCTGCGGTTTGCAATTCTTTCGTCTGAAACATGTGTGCCACACTATGGTTTGCGAATAATGCAGACATGATCGAGACCCTTCTCCGATCAATAATCAGCAGCGGGACCTGGAGATCCGTACTGACTCCTACACATTCAACGATGACTTCTGTGATCGTGAGAACCTTTAACGCTTGTAACTAAATCCCTTTGTCTCTCGATATATTACATGTCCGAGATTCGATCATCGGTATCTCCATACCTAGTTTGATCTCGTTACCGACATGCACTCTTTTCTCATTCCCGTGATATAACATTCTAGTGATCACATCACTTGCTTGCAAGCTATGTTAATGTGATATCACCGAGAGGGCCCAGAGTTTATCTATCCGTCATCTGGATTGACAAATTCCACTCTTGATCCATGAGCCTCAACATAACACCTTCGTAGTACTGAACCCATCTTTATAGTCACCCTGTTACGGTGTGATGTTTGATGTTATCAAGATACTCTTCCGGTGTTAGCAATTAACATGATCTCATGGTCTAAGGATAAACATTACTACGTATGATGTTATAGCAATATAAACATAATGACTTGATCGTAATGCTATACTTCGGATGAATGTTCATCACATCATTCCACCAATGGTGTGACCTTGTTATTAACAACATCCAATGTCCATGATCAGGAAACCTTGATCATCTTGTTAATCAACAAGCTAGTCTATAAGAGAGGCATAACTAGGAACCCTTTTGTTTATTAAACACACATGTATTGATGTTTCCGATCAATACAATTCTAGCATGTAAAATAAATATCTATCATATATAACGAATATATAATAACAACTTTATTATTGCCTCTTAGGGCATATTTCCTTCAATTTTTGGTAACATGGTGAAGAGAAACGAGGGAGAAGATTCTAGTATGATGGAGAAGTATGTTTTTTGGTTTGTGCATAGCATTCATTATGTTGAAGACTATCAATAGAATCTTCTAGATGCTAGGGGCTTGTTTGATTCGTAGGATAGGAAAAGCATAGGAATAGGAAAACATAGGATTACAATGTCTTGCGCACTTTAATCCTATAGGAACCCATATATATGCAAGAAAGTTTGTTTGATTCCATCGAAGGAAAAAAAGGATTCTAAGAAATAGGTTTGGGCATGGATCGATGTTAGATTTCCTATGTAATCTATTGCAAAGGATTCCCTTGGAAAATTTCCTATAGGAACCAATAATCATACAAATCAAACAACCATTATAGAAAAATTCTTATGGGATTTAATCCTATAAATTTTCCATGTAAGTCCTTTGAATCAAACATGATGGCCTAGAATGGAAAAGAAGATCCAACGGCTGGAAATGTTGGGAATCACGAGTCTTGATCCAACGGTCAACATTCAAAGTTATTCGTACACTATATAAAAAAGTGGTAAGATAATGGAAAGATGAGATAGTGGTAAGATATACTACTCTTGTTGCTCCATGTCACACCCCGAGAAGAAGAAGCACACACACTCATATACACACAAAGACTCACAAAGATTGCTCTTGAAGTTATACTATGAAACTATTTTGAAGGTGTACACTGTGGGTCAATATCTTGAAAATCACCGAGATTTCTGAACGACTAAATATCTTGATATATATGAATTTGCATGATAACAACTCTTACAAAGATTAAAAAACAAAGTTTTTAAAGAAAAATGAATAAACGAAAAGGGTCCGCATGACATCCTCTCGTTTATAGTACCAGCCATGAAAAATGGTAAACATGAGATTTGAAACATTCGAAAAAGCTGTAGTCACTTAGCTATTTCCTGAACACGCGAGGGTTTCTCGAGCCAAACGACCGATTAGGTCATGGCCATATCTACATCATAGTTCATGATAATGTTCCCAAATTTGGTAGATGGGTGTGTATTGCCATGGTATACAATAATGCTGGGGTGGTTGTTTCGAACCAGTATTAGGAAAACATGTTCAAATTTATGAGTTGTATTTTTAGGGTCCGTGTTGAAAAAGTATAAGTCTCAGATGTATTTTGGTTTTTTCTTTGGACCACTATGTAATTTTCATGCCCACCATTTGATTTTAACGTGCATGTTCTTGGTACTTCGGGGCGGATTCCTCGTTAGAAAGAAAAAGAAAAAGTTCCCAGTGACCGAAATTATTTTGTGCATGAATATTTTGGATCTGAATGCCCTAGACCCAATTTTCAGAAAAAAAGGACTATTGTGCAAAACTTGAGTAGTCTGTAATTCTACTGAACTAGGGGCACCAGAAAATTAACCCCAAAGCTGCCAAACAAAAAACGGAAGAAAAAATGAAGAGCAAGAAGAGATTATTAACGGGAGGCAGTGCGAGAGCAACGAAGGAGTTGAAGGTGGTGCGATGTCATAGTAAAGCTAGTTTGACGGGTTTCTGACATGAGGTACATGTACCTACTACTAGTAGCACATTACTACTAGCAGTACTACTATGTTTTCTCTCTCCTTCGCTGTCTCTCACCATCCATCCTCTCTCCCCCTCCTGTGCAGCGCCCCGCGCACACCGGCCGGCTGATCTCTCCCTCGTCCTACTACGTGGCGCCGCAAACGTGTGCCTTGGTACAGCCATGCTATGTGTGTGGCCTGTTTTTTCCTTTTTTTCTTGACAAGAGTCACGAGCGTGTTGGTCAGCTGACTTGGTGTATATAGGAAGAGGACATCGCAGATTTCACAATGTCCTGCTCCATGTGTTGGTGTTGAACAGTAGCCAGAGCGAATTCCACCATGCTTAGAACCATCATGTCACACCCCTATTCAAAACAATTCCATATCACCGTAGGCTATATTCTCAATATGTGTATATAGTTATTATTAATAGACTTAATGTATGTCTTTTTCTCTATGAAGATTGTTGGTTAATAAAAACATAATGTTTGTTAAACTCACATGCGATATGTCCATATAAATGACACAGTGACACTAACCATGGAGAATCATCATACGTCTTCCCTTCTCCTTTTTTTGCGAAAAGGATCCTGGCATTAAAAGAAACATCGAACAGTACAAAGTGCCTCAACAAAAACTAAAATTACATCGAAATCCTTGAGATGCCCTTCCTCTTCAACCTTAGTTGCCCACGCCATGAGGAGCAATGGTACCTGCCAGATTGACATGTTTTTTTGCAAAGATGTCAAGGATATCCCTGTGATAGAGGATGGCGGCCGTGCGGGTGTTGTTCATGCCCGACGTTCCCTGAAATACACACTGCTCAAGGAGGCTGATGAAGAGGTCCAACTCGTCATGATGGGCAAGACTCTGCGCGATAACAGCTACCTCCATGTAGACGTCCGCCGGTGCAGCGGGCAAAGCCTCATAAAGTTGCAGGGCCATTAGTGTGTGGAACAGATCATCTCCAGAGATACCAGCTAGGGAAGTGGTGAGCACGGCAACAACCTGGGGAGGAACACCTGGACCAAATTTGGGACTAAAATTCAGTTACAGATAGGCTAGATGAATGAAGTTCGTAGAAGAAAACGATATTGCTGCCGGTAGCATGCATTTTGGCAAACGTACCTATTGGGTATCACTACTAGGAAACGGCCTTTAGATAGACAAGATGTTCAGTGGCGCATATGCCAAACCATGTGCCACAGGAAAACATCAATGGCGCACCAGAAAGCATGCGCCACAGAAGATTGGAAGTTCTGTGGCGCATTCTCCAGAACATGCGCCACGGAAGATTGGTGGGACCCGCCGGCAGGGGTGGGTTAATCCAAGTTCTGTGGCACATTCAGAAATATGAGCCACAGAAGTTGCCTCTTCTGTGGCGCATATTTACTCATGCGCCACAGAACATGGAAGGGGCCCCACCAAGGAATCTAATTCACCCAAGTTATGTGGCGCATGTTGTCATATGCGCCACAGATGTGTGTCACTTCTGTGGCGCATAAGGCCGACATGTGCCACAGAACTTGGAGGTGGGCCCCACACAGCGAATCTTATTCACCCACTTTTGTGGCACATATGGACTTATGCGCCATAGAAGTTTCACATCTGTGGCGCATTTCCTCCATATACGCCACAGATGAGGGCGTCCAGATCCATGTTCAAAAGGTGACAAGAGCTAGATTTCTTATCTATCTATCCACCACCAACCATTTCACATCTCTACCTAATCCCAAATCGTCTTCCTCCTCCCTCACACCCCATCTTACCCATCGTTTCTGCATTTTCTTGTAACTAAACCTACTTTAATCCATAGATTGGTAAGTGGAAGCTTCGCTCCAACTTCTAGATCTAAAAGTTCCTTACTTTTCTCTCTCTCATCGCGCGGTCTCGTCTCGCTATTATTGTGTCTACTATAGGTGAGTACTTGGCCATCATGAACATGTAGGTGAAGCTTGTCGCGCGGGCGGTGTGTGTGTGCGATCCATGGCGAGATGATGCTTGTGTGGTGCATGAATGTTTGCAATGGGAGGAAGTTCTTTGTTGGTTGCTTGTTGTTTGCTTGTTGTTGTCGGGCCCGGCCGGTGTGGTTGCATGGATGTTTGCTGAAATGTTGATTCATTTCCATTTCGGCAAATTTTTGCACTACCCATATGTCCTAATTTTAGGAAAGGTCATGCCGAATTCTTTCCGGCTAGCATTCATGCATGTGTGTGTTCATATGGTGTGGTTCTCACCTATACTCTCTGTTTTGACCGCTCAGGCAACCATGGTCCTCACGATGAGCGAAGGTCGAATTGCTAGGTACAAGAAAGGCGCGAAGGAGGACATGATTCTGAACAACAAGACCATGATAAGATGTCCATGTCGAACATGCAAACTGCAGCGCTGGATCGACCCTGAATTTGGACAATTGGAGGGTCACCTGCTCAGGCGCGGTTTCATGCGCGACCTCAATGAGGCACCGGCAGGACATGGTGGTGGTCACGAAGACGTGGGCAGGCAAGAAGACAAAGAGTCTACCGGGCATGATCATCATGAAGAAGGAGATGCCAGCGGGCATGATCATCATGACGAAGGAGCTGCCGGCGGGCATGATCAGCATGGAGAAGGATATGACGACGGGCATGATCATGAAGAAGGAGAAGACGCGAACACACAGACACTGCTAACTTCAATCTTGCAGGACCCTCATGTTCAAGAACTGCTCCTCAAGGAGACGAGCAATGACAAAGCTGCAGCCAGGGAGAAAGCCAAGCTGGCCCAAATGGAGGTAGACGGGATGACTCCATTGTATCCTCGGTGTTGCCCCGAGGATACACATTTGAGTGTAACGCTCAAGGCTCTAGAGATGAAGGCCGAACACAAATGGACCAATGTGAGCTTCAACGCGAACATGGAATACTGGCACGACCGACTTCCTAAGGGGAACACATTGCCAACAAGTATCGAGGAGGCCAAGAAAATCGTGTGCCCTCTCGACCTACCACACATTAAATACCACGCATGCATCAATGATTGCGCACTTTATCAGAATGAGTATGCGGATAGAACCACTTGTCCGGTGTGTGGCCAAGGACGGTACAAGAGAGGGAACAAGAAAGTTCCTCGAAAAGTGGTATGGTACTTCCCTATCACCCCTCGTCTGCAGCGATATTTCGTAGATCCTAAGGAAGCAAAGCTCATGCAATGGAACGCAGAAAGAGAGAGACCCGAAGATGATCCAGAGAAGGGCAAGATCCTGACACACCCTTCAGACGCTAGCCAGTGGAACGCATTAGACATCAAGTTCGAAGAGTTCAGGGGCGATGCAAGGAACGTCAGGCTGGGTATGAGCACCAATGGACTCAATCCTTTTGGAAACCAGAGTAGCACGCATAGCACCTGGCCCGTGTTTGTATGGCCATAAAACCTCCCCCGTGGCTATGCACGAAGCAAAGGTATGTACACATGAGCATTCTTATTCAGGGGCCAAAACAACCAGGTATCGATATGCATCTGTATCTCGGGCTATTGAGAGAGGAGTTAGCCAGCTTGTGGGAGACGCCGGCCCGTACGTGGGACGCCTACACTAAAGAATATTTCCATCTGAGAGTCGCGTTGCTCATGACCGTGCAGGACTATCCTGGTTACGCATATGTATCGGCCCAGGTGAACCATGGACACAATGCATGCGTCAAGTGCATGGGTGAGACACCACATCTCCAGCTACCAAGGGATCCTGGGTCTTTGAAAACCGTGTTCCAAGGTACTCGAAAGTGGCTCCGCATGGATCACCCGTGGAGAAAACGTGGAGACCTATTCAATGGTAAGGATGAGCTCGAAAGAGCCCCGCGTCCGAGGAGTGGCGAAGAAATCGAGGAGCTTTTGAATAATTGGGTAGATTGCCCTGCGCTTGGGAAAAACGACCGAGGACAAAGCCGCTGGTGGGTGTATGGAAAGCAAGGTCTGTTTTCTGGGACCTGCCGTATTGGAAGGTCCTTCACACTCCCCATAGCCTCGATGTAATGCACATCACGAAGAACGTTACCGAGAGTCTGCTTGGCACTCTACTGAGCATGCTGGAGAGGACCAAGGATGGGCCGAAAGCAAGAAAGGACCTTAAATTGCTTGGCATAAAGAAAGATCTTCAGTACCCTGATAGTGATGATGATGATCATCATCATCATCAGGAATGGACTCAAGGTCGCCGCAAAAGAGTTAAGAAGAATGAGGTGGTGCTTCTCGCTGCCTGCTTCACTCTGAGTCTGGAGGAGCTCGAGCAGTTTCTCAGGTGCCTCTTAGGAGTGAAAGTTCCTCATGGTTACTCGGGGAAGATAAGCAGATATCTGGACGTGGCGAAGAAGAGGTTCAGCGGTATTAAGTCTCACGACTGTCACGTGCTGATGACGCAGATACTCCCCGTTGCGATCCGTGGGATAATGGACGAGCATGTCCATGAGACGTTGTTTGGCCTCTATAACTTTTTTGACATCATATCTAGGAAGTCGATCGGTGTGAAGCAGCTCGACAGGCTATAGGAAGAGATCGTGATGATACTATGCGAGCTTGAGATTTACTTCCCGCCCGCATTCTTCGACATCATGGTGCATCTACTTGTACATGTCGTGGACGACATCATCCAGCTCGGGCCGACATTCCTGCACAACATGATGCCATTTGAAAGGCTAAACAGTGTCATCAAAGGATTTGTTAGCAACAGGTCTCGTCTAGATGGAAGCATAGCCAAGGGCTTTCTGATCTACGAGTGCATCTCCTTCTACCAGAATTATCTAACCACCGAGAACGAGGATGTTGGAATACCCACAAAGAAGCACCTCGGCAGGCTCGGTGGATATGGTCACCGTGAGGGCTGCCGCTCACTACATGTCGGCATTGATGGTCGACGCACTGATTGTGAAAGGGCACACCGAGTCACGCTACAACACATTGAAGTGGTCGGCCCTTGGGTCGAAGAGCACAGAAGCTTAATCGAGCAGGAGTACGTCGACCAGGGCCAGCCGAGGAAGAAGGGAGACGTAACCAAAGAGCACAACTCCAGCTTCATGGGTTGGTTCAAGAAAAGGCAACTGGACAATCCCCCACAGATGCCTTCTATGGAAGATCAAAAACTCATATTCTCCTTGTTGCAGGGCCCAGGGCACAACCTAAGGACCTATCAGTCATACGACATAAACGGTTACAGATTCTACACCGAGGAAAAGGACAAGAATAGTGAATATCAAAACTCGGGAGTAAATATGTTATCCTTTGCTGATGACGAGACTACTGTGATGGAAATATTCTATAGAAGGATCGAGGAGATATGGGAGCTCGACTACTGTGGAGAGATCGTACCGATGTTATGTGTTAGATGGGCCAAGAATGTGGAAAAAGAAGGCCTCTATTTCACCACAATGGTTATACCAGATAACAAATCAACAAAGAACGCCTCCGCAAAAAATGAGCCTTGGGTACTCACTAGCCAAGTTGATCAATGCTATTTTATTACCGACCCGTCAAAGCCCAACCGTGTTGTAGTTAGGAGGAGCAAGAGGAGCATCATCAGAATGGAAGGAGCCGAAAACGAGCAAAACTTCGACAAAAACGGCGACCCGAAGATCGAAGAGGAATTCGACAAGTACTTCGACATGCCTACTACTACTAAAGTAAGAAGGAAGACCACACTGCCTACTAAAGGTTGTCCATTCACCAGAAGAAATCTCAAAGTGCACGGGCTAAAATATTCAACCGCGACGAAAAAGGGCCAGAAGATTGTGAAGAGACACTAGCAATTGTGTGACTTTTTGGTGTATTAATTCACATGTCTGCTTGCAAATTAAATATATATTAGTTATAGCTAGACTAATAAATATAACGTGATTTTATATGTTTGGGGAGAGAGTTTTTTGAATAAATATGCATGTTTGTATATGTTCATGCTTTATTTTAAACATATATATAACTAAAAATATTTAAAAAAAGAAAAAAAATTCTGAGACAGCCAGGATTCGAACCTAGCTACCCCAGGTTTAGAATGGCACAAGCAAGCAGACCACTAAGGCAAGTGTGTGATCTTGTCAAACTACTACGCGCGCTGTGTTTTGTACTATGTTCACAGATTCTATGGCGCATTTTGACAATATGCGCCACAGAAGTTCCAACTTCTGTGGCGCATATTGTCGAAATGCGCCAGAGAATCTATGGACTTAGCCAAATAAACGGTTTGGACTTTCCCTACTAATCCCCTTATGCATTTCTTCAGTTCCTACCTCGCCGCGCGCAAACCCTAGCCTCGCCGCCCTAGCCTCGCCACAGCCCGTACGTGGAGGAGAGCCACCCCCGCTGCCGGAGCCGTGGAGGAGGAGCCCGTGGAGGAGAGCCGCCCCCGCCGCCGGAGCCGTGGAGGAGGAGCCCGTGGAGGAACCTGTCCGTATCGCGTAGGAGGAGAAGGGCAGTGCACGGTCGTTGCTCGCCACCGCCACCAGAAGCCACCTTGCCATCCACCGTCTGCCAGCTAGTGTCCACCTTGCCGTTTGTCGTCCACCGTCCGTCAGGTAATCGCTGATTCTTCCCCCGGCTAATTATTCCCCTAGTTGCATCCTTCCCCTGGCTCTCTGTACTCTGCATCTGCACACCCATGTAGACTAGAAGGATCAGTAAGTCATAGAAGGATCAGTAAGTCATAGAATCAGTAGATTAGAAGGATCAGTAGATTAACTATCAGAAGATTAACTATCATAGAATCAGTAGATTAGAAGGATCAGTAAGGCTAATTATTCCCCTGGTTGCATCCTTCCCCTGGTTGCATCCTTCCCATTCATTAACTATCTTAGGAGGATCAGTAGATTAGAAGGATCAGTAAGTCATAGAATCCGTCCATGTTCAGTAAGCTGACCTAATTTGCAAATTGATTACTGAATGATGTACATGTATGGGAGAAGTCATAGAGGCTTCTAGGATAAGTAGTCATCTGCACACCCATGTTGATTACTGAATGATGTACATGTATGGGAGAAGTCCAAAGTTATCTGATTGCCCCATGGTATAGAATAGGCAATGTGTCCACCATCTCACAACAACAAATTCTTATCATGACAGATTATTCCCAAGTGTTGTTTTGCCACTTAATCCAAGTGTTGTTTTGCCACTTATCATGAATGCACACCTGTCCTAATTAATGCAGATCACTCCCCAATTGTGATGCCACCATTACTTATTCCCCTCTCAGATGCTTCACAGCTTTGGGAGCCACCACAGCAGGCATATAATAAACAATTAAATAAAATAGCAGCATGCACATCCACATTGCTTCCAACTCAAGACCTGGTGTACTTTGTAACATGTGATGCTCCTGCCAGCAACCCATATTGTATAGCCACCCCCTGCATGCATGCATGCTGACCACAGATCATTTATTTCTGCATATCATTTTCTGCATAAATAGTTCATAAAGAATTTGTTTTACTGCATTATGTGCTATCATTTCATTTTAGATTTCCCGATGATTATGTGCTACTATCTACTTGCTGTCAATTTTGGCACAATAATTTGTATTGTGGGATATTCTGGAATGTTTCTGCATATACTCTAGTTTAGTTCTAGGGGAATACTTGATAGTGTCAATGTTGTTAACTTGACAGTACACACTATGTTTCTACTGGTAGTGAGATGTGTAGGCTATTTTCTATGTGTCCATAATCTGCCCAGTACACACTATGTTGCTACTGGCAGTGGGATTTTCTATAAATTATATTGCTTGATGATGTCTGTGTGCAAGGTGATGTCATCAACCTTGATGAAGTTTTGGGCCAGTAGATATTCCACAAATTTTCTATAACTGTGCAAGGTGTATAAAAAAAATTCTCCCCTGTACTGAACTGTGCAAGCTGATGTGTGTGTACTATAACTTGATATCATGTGTATTATATCTGTTATATCTGTTACTATATCTGTTATATATATGTTATCCCCTATACTGGTACTATATCTGTTATATATATATACTGTGCATGTGGATGATGGATGTGGACTTGATATCCCCTGGACTAGTACTATATCTGTTACTATATCTGTTATATATATACTATATCTAGTACTATATACTGTGCATGTGGATGATGGATATGATGGATGCTGGGGTCAATGCATGGGGCTGTCAATATGGGGATAGGGTGTTTTGTCTTGCAGGGATTTCATTTGACTTGCCCATTTCTCCCGAAGTGTCGATTCACTTCCGTTTCAGTTGAGAAATGGGCACTCCTGGGCCAAAAAATTAGCAAAGGTCATGCCGAATTTTTCGACCGAGATTTGTGCTAACTTTTTGCCTCTTTTAAATAGAGTAGTGCAAACATGTCGGGCAACAAGGAGTCTGGCCCTTCTAAGCACATGATCAGCGTCGAAGAACAAGCTAGACAGGCCAACCAGTCATTCTGGCAGGGGTCCCAACAGGAGGAGGAGGAGGCGATGAGGATGACACCACCACCGGAGGAGGAAGCGACCGTCTCCAGAGCTGCTGGGGCCAATGAGGGCGGAGATCCTGATTACGAGGGGGACGAAGACGACTACGATGGAACTAGTGAAGGCGACGGCGAAGAGGATGACACCACCGTGGCGGCGCCTGCACCGATGGCGGCAAGCGCACGGATGGCGGTAGCGACAACCCGGCCACTTCGAAGAAGAAGAAGAAGAAGAAGAAGAAGAAGAAGGAACAGAAGGAGCGGAAGGTGCCAATGCTCGCCACCGTCTGCGATGAGTTCACTGAGGTCACAGAAAGTGGCCAACCCATTGCACCAGAGGCGATTGCTAAAGGGTATGGCCTGCAACTCGGGTGCATCGTCCGGGAAAGCATGTCGATCAACACGAAGTACATCAGACATGCTGACCATCCAGCTTTGGTCGATAACCTCCTTAAGAATCTTCACAAGCGATACAGATTCCCAGAGCAGTTTAGAAACCTCGAGAGAAATAAGAACCCGGTGAACAAACTAGCCCTCACAAAGATGAGCAACACCTTGAGTAGCTGGAAAACCCGGGTGAAGAATAGCATTGACAAAGGTGAAAGCTGGGAGGTTATTAGTAAGAAAAATCCAATGCTCGACGAAGAGGAGTTTAGGATTTTCAAGGCGGATATAGCTACCGCTGACGCTATAAAATGGACTCAATGGGGAAGGAGTATGCGGGAACAGAACATAGGCAACCACCGCCTTAGAAACGGCGGTTACAGGGGAAACAAGCCATTTGGGACAAGGAGGACGCCGAGCTTGAACGCCTTGGTAAAGACAACCCTTGGCTTAAAATCACGGACTTGCAGCTTAGGCAATTTGTTCGGGCCCGCTACTACCTAGACAAGGAAATAGGAGAGTTCATCACCGATGATCCGGAGGTGAAGGAATTTGAGAAGAAGATGGTAAGGAATTTATCACCGATCTCAAGTCTATTGCGTTCTAATTAAGATAATGAAGTGAAGAATCTAAATGGGTTCACCTTTCCTTGTCTCTGCAGGAGTCGTCCCAAGATTCGACGGAGCCATGGGACATGGTTTTCAACAGGGCGACCAATTCTTACAAGAAGAGGGACAAGGGGTTGCCACCGTCCTCAGCTGGCCGTGTGTCCGGCTTCGGTACGAGCATGAAGTTCAAGGAGTACTACAAAGAGGACGCCAAGAAAAGAAGGGAGAGGAAGAACCAGGATAAAGCCGCTGTTGCAGAGCTGAAGATGAAGGTGCAGACACTGGAGGAGAAGGCGGTGGACCAGAAAATGGTGGACAAGTTAGTGGAAGAGAAGCTCCGCTCGATGACCCCCCCCCCCCCCTCCCCCTGAGTTTTTCGAGGGGCTTACTGCTTGGAATGCGGGAGGTCGACAGGGGCCGATACATCTACCCAGCTTAAGCGGCAGCAACTTGGGCATCAATGTTACCGTGTCGCCAGACCTGGTGACCCCGCCGGTCGTCAACGTCGTGACGCAGCCCCTTGTTTCTGTCACACCGACACCCCCTCCCGCCAAAGATACCAATAAGGCGTAGCTAACGGCGGTGGTGCTTCGTGAGGCACCCGAGCGGGAGATTGCAGATGATGATAGGCCAGCCGCCGGCATCGGCCGTGTCTCTACATTAGCCGAGATCCACACCATCACCAAGGTAACTAATTAGTTAGTGCACGTCATCTCCTTTATGCCTTTGATGCATGACTGTTTCCATCTCATGACGCCCAACACCATGTTTTTGCCTTAGGACACTTCTTGCGTACTCCTGCTTAAAGATGTTGGCGGTGAGTTGAAGGATGTTGCCAAGGGCACTCTTATACAACCGGCGAGCCGCACGATGCACAACAATCCAATGGATGATGACATGATGAGGGTCAGGTTGGCTCGGGTGTTGCCAGGGTGCGACGACATGGACCCCCCTTTCAACCTCAGGGAGCCGACGAACACAAGACCCTTGGGGAATGCTACAACTGGCCCTTGACATGGCCGAAGACCCAGATTCATCTTGCGGGGGGGAGCACCGGCGCCACCTCTTGACCGATCATCGCCCGGCCACCACCTCGGAAGCCAGTAGCCACCGTTGTTGCCACCACCAGCCGTCACCATCAACTCTTGGCAACGTGTGCACCGCCACATGGCAAAGACGTTGTGCCGCAATCGCCGTCGCCCCCACTACCACCACCACATGATGGCACCCATGAAGATGATGATGAATTGGTCAACGTTGACGAATTCATCAACACCGGCGCTGCCAAAGGATTGTATACGCCTTCTGTGGATGAAGAACCCTTCACAGCTCGCGACGACCATCAAGCTGGTCGGCCCAATACATGCACGCAGCGCCTGGTCTTCCATGGTCTTTCTCAAGAGACGCCTCCAGCCGCCGATCCACCACAAGAGAAACCGGGATTGGTTTTCAGCCCCAACTAACTCCGAAAGGCGACTGGTGAGCAGATGGCAGTGGCTGACACTGTGGTGAAGACGAAGCACTACAGGAAGAGAGGTAATAATAATAAGAAGAAGGGTGCGAGCCAGCCTCTTCCGAAGAGGATCCGGGGTCAGGACGCCGTCGTCGTACCATCCACACAATTTGGCTTGCCCCAAGTGCATGTAGCTGGTGATCCGATATTGACTCCGGATATGATCGACATTGCGGTTGGAGCCATGTTAACTTTGCACGAGGGTGTCAAGACACTAGAGGCCCTCCTTCTTAAAGACGAAGATCCAAATTACCCGGTTTTCACGGCCAAGGTGCCATTGGACGTGGGCTTCGCCAATGAACCCCCTGCGGATATATTCTTCATAGCGTTCGAGGACATATTCAAGTTGTTTCTCACGAAACGGCTGGACTATATCTTGGTCCGCCTATACGCGCTCAATCTGGCGCTCACGGTCAAGAGAGAAAGTACCCCGGAAATCGCGATAGTGGATCCCTACTACATGCGGGGCAGCCAGTTGGTCGAAGGATCAGAGACACGGACCAAGGCGACGGCGTACCTCAAGAAGTTCATAGTGGACAACAAGAGGAAGGGGACACTTATTTTGCCTTTCTTTCCCGAGTAAGTACACACACTCGCTCATCGCCACCGTAACGTATGCATTTCTTATAGATTTCTTTCCTTTGCTCTTTTTCCAACATTCCGTTCCAATTGTGTTGCGCAGAGACAAATACTGCACACTCATCGTCCTTGCCCCGAGGTATTTTCTAGCCACGTATTTTTACTCGGGGAGTTTGACGAAGAATAAAGACTACACCAGAATAAGGGGTGTTCTCAATGAGGCTCTCGAGGGCTACACCAAGAAGGGATGCACCTTCGTAGATAAGGGGGAATGTATCAAGGATGGCAAACACATGTTCAAGCACGTGCTCGACTTTCCCTGTGTCAAACAGTCGACTACTGGTGCCAAGGAGGCCTTCTACGTCCTCCATCACCTTAAAGGCTATGTTTGGGATTGCCATAACCTAACGCTGCCATCTAGTCTCCGAGGATGGGCCGAAACTTTGGCGAAAATCGATGATGTTGATCTTAGAGAAGACTTCCATCGCATTCAGATGAAGTTGTCGCAAATCATCATTGAAGATGTCAACACAAGGGGCGGTGCCCTACAACAAGCCAGAGGGTTGAGTAAGAGGGAGATCGAAGAACGCCTCCGTAAGCAGGGTGACACAAGGACGTGGATGACGAAAGAGGTCTATCTACCGTTCCCGAAGCTGAGAGAGAGGAGGAAGTCTTCATCATGATTGATGTGTGCCTCTAGCATGATCCAGTGTGTATATTCTTGATGGACGCCTGCTGTATTAGTGTGTGTGTGTGTGTCATAAACTTTACTATCTCGTGGTCGAAATGGTCATTGTTGTTAGACTTAAACTACCTTGTGGTCATGTTGTCGTTGAACTTATTGCTTCTATGATGATCTAACTTTTAGGTTTATGGATCCTTTGTTTTATATTCTATGAACATATATATATATATGGATATGAACCCTTTATTCATTCTTTTCGTTGTATTTTTACTAATATGCCTTGTCGTCTATAGAGATGGTGACGAGGTGGTATGTGGTGTACATGGGTAGGGTTCCAGGAGTCTACGAGGAGTGGGAGGATTGCCACAAACAAGTGAACAAGTTCAGCGGCAACATCTACAAAGGATACGCGACTAGAGAGGAGGCGATAGCCAAGTGGAGGAACCACTTGTGGAAGAAGAACCGGATGAAGATATTGGTCGGGCTAATGCTCATGCTCACCATTATCACAGCTGTATTCTATTTGATCCTAGTGTAGGGAGCGGTGGCCACATCATATTTGTAATGTGAGATGATATGAACTTTGTATTCGGCGCTTGTGTAAAAATTTGGCACTTGACACTATATATGTATCTCGATCGGGCTCTAAGTGTTTGTATTATATATATGTCAGTTTTCATGCATCTACTACTTGTGCAATGTATTTTATACTCATCTGGATAAATACTGTATAAATCCTGTATAAATAAATGATTATACACCAGGAAAGTATTTTACTTTGAATACGTGTTACGCAATCAGTGGCGCATATAATTATATAGTCAGTGGTGCATGGCATATCTGTGGCGCATACACGTAAATGCGCTACTAAAGTTCTTCCTGTGGCGCATATGAAGCAATGTGCCACAGAAGTCTGGAACTTCTGTGGCGCATATCCATATGCGCCACAAGAAGAAGATATCAGTGGTGAGATAGCAGTGGCGACTAGGATATGCACCACAGAAGATGTATTTGCATGCGCCACAGAAGAGTTGTTTCCTAGTAGTGTATGCATCACGGCGCATGGCCTGAAGGCGGGCAGTGAGGTCATCCACCATGCTTGTGACAACGCTGAAGCTGGTGAGGAAAGAGTCCACCGTCTTCTTGAGCTAGGCTACGAAGATGGCGTCAGAATGGGTGCGTTCCACGGCGCGTGCCAGCACGACACGGAGGTGCTGCAAAGAGTTGACCAGGGGGTGGGCGTCCCTGGCTTTCTCTATCAGACGGATGGCGCTCGCCCACACAACCTCCATCTTTCCTTCTCTCTCTCTCTCGATATCGCTCTGCAGCAGACTCCACTGCTGCTCAATCTAGGTACTTTTGTACTCTTTCTTTTGTAAGTGTAGTACATATTTATACTATGGAGTACTAGTAGTAGTACTCATACAAGAAATCAACGGTAGAAAGCTACTACCACCGGTATAGTTGACCTTCAAGTATAAAGTGCCTACCTAACCAAGCCTGCATGCTTATCTTGATAATTGTGCGTCCTCTCGCATAGCCAAATCCCCACTTAGGCTGGTCATAGTGGGAAGTAACTTAGAGTAGTAGTAACATTCATATGTTACTAGTCTAAGTTACTACCTCCGTAGTGGAAAATAACATAGGTGTGGTATCATGCACGGTCTCATTTATTGCAATGAAGACTCATTTTGTCTTAAAATGTGTGATGTTATAGTAACATAGCTAGTTACCACAAGCCTCTCTCTCATCATTTAATTGCATGCCATATCATCTAAATGCTTGGTTGGCAATACAAGTAGGACTAGGTTACTACCCAAGTTACTCCCACTATGACTAGCCTTAACATGGAGTACTAGTACTGCCTATTCAAAAAAAACGTGTACTCCCTCCATTTCCAAATATAAGATGTTTTAGTTTTGTGAAAAGAGTGT
Source organism: Avena eriantha (assembly GCA_910589775.1). Lineage (NCBI taxonomy): Eukaryota > Viridiplantae > Streptophyta > Magnoliopsida > Poales > Poaceae > Avena > Avena eriantha. Next base: position 93,577,971 of record OU342741.1, read on the forward strand.
ACCTAGACCTCTTTTAGTGTATATGTTCATTTAGATTTGAATTGAACCTACACACCAAAAGAGGTCTAGATGCACTATTTTCACAATGCTAAAACATCTTATATTTTGGAACGGAGGGAGTACTAGCTAGTACTACTGTTATCTTGGTACCAAGACATGGCCTTGAAAATCGGTAAGAAAATCTTGGGAACATTATTAGAGCTAGCCTCTTAACTGCACCGTAATTCTCTCCCCATTGGTTTATTTTTTTCCTTCGTGCTCTATCGCATATAGAGAGAAAAGGTAGATGCCAGAAATTATGCCCCCCATCTCATTGCATTTTACTACTCCTCGTATTTTGTACCTCGTGTCAGGAACCCATCGCAGCTTTGCTATGACATCGTACCGCAAAACAGAATATTCCATTTTACAGTTCAGTTTTGCAGCATCTGTTCCGCCCCATCACCTGTACCGCAAAGTAATTTGTACCACAAAGCACGGAATTCATCGGGGTATGAACTAGCAAAAACCATGGATTCGAGTTTTTCAATTGACATAGAAAACTACTAAATGCAAACAAAGCAACATAGCGAATGATTAAATGGGAACCCTAATCGACTATCTCGCTTCCGCTGTCCTCTGTGCCATCGTCCTCTGCCTCTTCCTCATCGCTGTCGCTATCAGAAATCTTGATGATTCTGGCCCGGATCGCCTCCCTCATGAAATCATCCTGGAGCGCATCGTTGATGGCTGTGTTGATTGTGTGCCCAGGTACCACCCAGAATTACGCCCTAGCTTTGGCGTTGCGGTCGTCCGGGTGGACCTCGCGCTGGTGTTCGAGGAAGGTGGTAAGCGCCGCCCTGCCCTCCAGCTTGAATAGCCTATGCCAATAGGAGCTCGCAGCCGCATATCAAGGCATTGCTCACTTCCAGTCCAGCAGTTCGAGGCGGTGATCTTTGATACGGCGAAACAACTCGGTGATGCGCAGAACGGGCGCCACCGGCACCCCGAAGTGGCTGAGCTCGAACCCTGAATTGTCGCGTGAGGCGGTGCGAGGATACCATGGTGGGCGAACATCGACACCTCATAGTAATTCAGATTGGGTCTAGCCATGGCTGCGGCGACGGTGGCAAAGAGTGATGGGTCAGAGGAGAGGGATATTAGTGAGTGGAAATGGCCGGCGACGGTGGTGGCTGTGAGCGGGAAGCGGGGATGGGGAAACTTCCCTCCCGCCAACAAACGTGCCAGAATGCGGTACAAACCCTCGGTGGGGTATATATGCGGCACGGAAACATCGGTTTGTGGGAAACCGTAATATTTATTTGGATGCAGTACGGTTTAGGGTATCTCAAATGAGAAATTTTTCTCGCCTCATACCGCAAACAAGCGGTTATTTTGTGCTACGCAGCGATATGTAGTATCGGCTAGAGATGCTCTAACAAAGTTAAAAGAAAATGCCACCATCCCAATTATCACACAGAGTGGACAGTGGACCATCTGGTTTCTTTATAATTCTCGGTCCAACAGTCAATATTCAAAGTTATTCGTAGACTATATAGTGGTAAGAAATGTGGGGTGGTGGTATTTTTTCAAGCAGGGTGGGCCTAGAAGGAGCCAGATACTTCAGTTCACAACTTAACCTGGTCCGTGGAACTGCATGTTACACCAGGGATCTAAAAAAAAATTACATCCAAGTCCACATATTTCTTATCTTATCTTATCTTATCTTATCTTACCACTATATAGTGTACAAATAACTTTGAATATTGACCATTGTATGAAGACTTGCGAATCCCAACATTTCCAGCCATTGGATCTTCTTTTCCATTCTAGCATCTAGAAGATTCTATTGATAGTCTTCATCACAATTAATGCTATGCATAAAACTCAAAACACACTTGTCCACCTATATTATATAGTATATATTATACGAATGGATAACTTTGAACTTTGATTGTTGGATCAAGACTGGCAAATCCAAACATTGCAAACCGTTGGTCTTCAATCCATTCTAGCATCTAGAAAAAGATTCTATTGATAGTCTTTAGCACAATGAATGCTATACGCAGAAGCCTCAAAACACTTCTCTATCATTGTAGAATCTTTCCGACATTTCTATAGACCATGTTAGCAAAATTTGAAGTATTAGGTATAGCTAACAAACATTGACTTCTATGTTGACTTCAACATGATACAAAGTACAAGAACCAAATATACACCCATACTTTATAGATGTCTATCAAATTTAATTTTTTTGAGCTTAACCTATTATATAATCATATCTTACCACTATATAGTGTACAAATAACTGTGAACTTTGACCGTTGGATCAAGACTGGCAAATCCCAACACTGCTAAATAAAATTAAGTTGGATCTTCAATCCATTCTAGCATCTAGAAGATTCTATTGATGTTCTTTAGTGCACTGAATGTTATGCACAAACTTCAAAATAGACTTCTCGGTAATTCTAGAATCATCTTCGTCATTTCTCTAGAGCATATTGAGTACTAGGTAACTAATAGTAGGTTTATTTCTACATGATACAAAGTACAAAGAACCAAATACACACCTGGTACTTTATGGACGTAGCTCTTAATTATAATAGGTAAAGCACGCAAATTTATAAATTTGATCAACATATATATATATATAACTAGTAAATTGCACGTGCCCTGCACATGAGACTCACATAATAGATGTCTAACACATATCATCACTATATAAAATTATAATACAGGTAAAGCAGAAAAATATAAATTTAATCAACATCTATAAAGTATGGGTGTATATTTGGTTCTTGTACGTTGTACAGTATATTTGGTAACATGGTCAAGAGAAATGAGGGAGAAGATTCTAGTATGATGGAGAAGTGTGTTTTGAGGTTTGTGCATAGCATTTATTATGCTGAAGACTATCAATAGGATCTTCTAGATGCTAGGGGCTTGTTTGATTCGTAGGACAGGAAAAGCATAGGAATAGGAAAAACATAGGATTACAATGTCATGCCCACTTTAATCCTATAGGTACCCATATATATGCAAGAAAGTTTGTTTGATTTCATCGAAGAAAAAAAGGATTCTAAGAAAGAGGTTTGGGCGTGGATCCTAGATTTCCTATGCAATCTAGTGCAAAGGATTCCCTAGGAAAATTTCCTATAGGAATCAATAATCATACAAATCAAACAACCATTATAGAAAAAAATATTATGGGATTTAATCCTATAAATTTTCCATGTAAATCCTTTGAATCAAACATGATGGCCTAGAATGGAAAAGAAGATCCAACGGCTGGAAATTTTGGGATTCACGAGTCTTGATCCAACGGTCAACATTTAGAGTTATTCATACACTATATGAAAAAGTGGTAAGATAATGGAAAGATGAGATAGTGGTAAGATATACTACTCTTGTTGCTTCATGTCACACCCCGAGAAGAAGAAGCACACACACACATACACACGGAGAGACTCACAAAGATTGCACTTGAAGTTATACTATGAAACTATTTTAAAGGTGTACACTGTGGGTCAATATCTTGAAAATCGCCGAGATTTCTGAACGACTCAATATCTTGATATATATAAATTTGCATAACTCTTACACAGATTAAAAACAAAAAATATAAAGGAAAATGAATTAACAAAAAGGGTCCCCATGACATCCTCTCGTTTGTAGTACCAGCCATGAAAAAATGGTAAACATGAGATTTGAAACATTCGAAAAAGTGGTAGTCACATTAGATATGGCCTGAACACTCGAGGGTTTCTCGAGTTGAACGACCGATTAGGTCATGGCCATATCTACACCATATTTCATGATAATGTTCCCATATTCGGTTGATGGTGTGTCTTGACAAGGTATACAATAATGCTAGGGTGGTAGTTTCGAACTAGTATTAGGAAAAACATGTTCCAATTTTCGAGTTGTATCTTTAGGGTCCACGTTGTAAAAGTATAGGTCCCAGATGTATTTTGGTTTTCTCTTTGGACCACAATGTAATTTTTATGCCCACCATTGGATTTCAACGCGCACGTTCTTGGTACTTCGGGGCAGATTCCTTGTTAGAAAGAAAAAGGAATAGTTCCTAGTGACCGGAATTATTTTGCACATGAATATTTTGGATCTAAATGCCCGAGACCCAATTTTCAGAAAAAATGACTATTGTGCAAAACTTGAGTAGTCTGTACTTCTACTGAACCAGGGGCACCAGAAAATTAACCCCAAAGAAGCAAAAGAAAAAACAGAAGAGAAAACGAAGAGCAAGAAGATATTATTAACGAGAGGCAGCGCGAGAGCAGTGAAGGAGTTGAAGGCGGTGGATGTCAGAGTAAAGCTAGTTTGACGGGTTTCTAATACAAGGTACAGGTACCTACTACTAGTAGCACAGTAGTACTACTATGTTTTCTCTCTCCTTCGTTGTCTCTCACCATCCATCGTCTCTCCCCCCTCCCGTGCAGCGCCCCGCGTGCACTGTCCGGCTGATCTCTCCCTCGTCCCACTGTGTGGTGCCATACACGTGTGCCTTGGTACGGCCGTGATGTGTGTGACCTGTTTTTCCTTTTTTTTCTTGACAAGAGTCTGTAGCGTGTTTTGAATTGGATACATAGCACCAATCCTGACCGTTGGGCAATAAGATCCAATGGTTCAGAGCAGCTGGATTCGTGTTGAACAGTACCTAGAGAAAACTCCACCATGTTCTAGAACCATCATACTTCAAGTCTTGTTAGATAAAAATGCATACATTAAGTCTATTAATAATAACTATCTTCTTTTCCATTCTAGCATCTAGAAGATTATATCGATAGTCTTCATAACAATGAATGCTATGAAGAAAACTCAAAACACACTTCTCCTTGATTCTAGAATCTTCTTCCTGGTTTCTGTAGACCATGTTACCAAAATTTTAAAGTTTTTGATAGCTAATAATTATTGACTTCTACATGATATACAAAGTACAAGAACCGAATATATACACACATACTTTATAGATGTTGATCAAATTTATATTTTTTCTGCTTTACCTATTACTAGTAAGTTGCACGTGCCTTGCACATGAGACTCAAATAGTAGACGTATGACATATCATCACTATATAAAATTATAATTGGTAAAGCACAATAAATTATAAATTTGATTAACATCTATAAAGTATGGGTGTATATTTGGTCCTTGTACTTTGCATGTAATGTAGAAGTCAAAGATTATTAGCTACCTAGCACATGAAATTTTTGATAACATGGTCTAGAGAAACAAGGGAGAAGATTCTAGTATGATGGAGAAGTGTGTTTTGAGGTTTGTGTGTAGCATTCATTATGCCGAAGACTATCAATAGAATCTTCTAGATGCTAGAATGGAAAAGAAGATCCAACGGCTAGAAATGCTAGGATTCGTGAATCTTGATCCAACGGTCAACATTCAAAGTTATTTGTACACTATATAGTGGTAAGATAAGATACTATAAGATCATGCAAAAGTCAACGATTATTAGCTACAAGGGAGAATATTCTAGTATGATGGAGAAGTGTGTTTTGAGTTTTGTGCATCGCATTCATTATGCTGAAGACTATTAATAGAATCTTCTAGATGCAAGAATGGAAAAGAAGATCCAAAAGCTAAAAAATTTGGGATTCACGAGTCTTGATCCAACGGTCAATATTCAACGTTGTTCATACACTATATAGTGGTAAGAGGTAAGATAAGATATCTCTATCTCTACTACTTTAATGGAGCAGTTTTGAATTGGATCCATATCACCAATCCTGATCGTTGGGCTGTTAGATTGAATGGTTTAGAGAAGTTGGATTTGTGTTGAATAGTACCTAGAGCAAACTCCACCATGCATGTTCTAGAACCATCATGCCACCACCCCCAAAATTTCTTAGCACAGTAGGTTGTATTCTCTCTACTACTATAGTGGAGCAGTTTTGAATTGGACCCATAGCACCAATCCTGACTGTTGGGCTATTAGATCCAATGGTTCAGAGCAACTAGATTCATGTGTTGAATAGTAGTAGAAGAAAATAAGATAACATTGTATAATGTACAATACAAATAACTTTGAACTTTGACCGTTGGATCTAGACTCGTGAATCTCAACATTGACAATTAACCGTTGGATCTTCTATCCATTCTACACCCTCCGTCTAGAAATATAAGACATTTTAGCTTTGTGAAACGAATGTATCTAGATATTTTTTAGTCTATAGACCGACATCTAGATACATTCGTTTCATAAAGGTAAAATTTCTTATATTTGTGAACGAGGGAGTAGCATCTAGAAGATTCTATTGTTAGTTTTCAGCATAATAAACGCTATGCACAAATCTCAAAACACACTTTTCAATAATTCTAGAACCTACTCTAGAGCACGTGGAGTATTAGGCAGGAGTAGCTAGGTTGATTTCTACATGATACAGTACAAAGTAGAGGAACCAAATATACACCCCATACTTTATGGACGTGGCTCGAAATTAAAATTATTCTTTGACCTTCACCTATTATAATTATAATTTCATAGTCCCGTGCAAGACACGTTCAACTTTATAGTGGACGTCCAGACCATGATGGGGGTGACAACTGCTTACGGCTGTCTCTTCGATTTCTGCATCAACTATTTTATCTAAATGGAAATGGTTTTTTACTCGCGTGGAGAACAGGAGGCCACCTCTCACAGAATTGACCTTCTTCCTCCTCCTCTTCGCGACTATAGCTCTTCTCTACTAGATTGCTTTGCCCATTTTCATTCCTTTTTGCTGTGCTATTTCACCCGCATGACCGGGAACAAGTCCCGCCACAGAAGGGCTCGTGCCGCGACGGTGAAGCAGGAGGAAGAGAAGAAGTCAGCTTGTCGTTCGGCCATTATGTTGCTACCGATACCAGGCAATACAACGATCAAAGGGTCCCAGTCGAATCCCTTGGCTGCAGGCAAGAGGTCTTCAACTCAAGGTTCTTCAAAGCCGCCACAGCCAGGGACAGATACCTTCAGGTAAATCTCCGTTCTTGTGCAACTTTCCATGTCTTTGACCATTTCTTGATTTCTCATTTACCTAAAAAAGCACATTCTTCCTCAATGGTGTTTTTAGGTCGGGCGGTCTTCGAATTCCATCAGCACTTCTGCTTGCAGAATCATCTTCACCATTGCCGATGGAGACTAATACCTTCAGGTAAATCTCTGTGCTTGGGCAACTTTCCATGTCTTTGACCATTTCTTGATTCGCTCATTTCCCTATTAGTACATTTTTTCTCAATGTTGTTTTAGGTCGGGCGGACTTCGCATTCCCACGGCACTCCTGCCTACAGAATCATCTTCACCATCGCCGATGGAGGCCGATCGGTACAGTCGCAGGGTAAGAAATCATTCGAATTGTGATTCCGTGTCTCTCTTCCTTGATAGTTCTCTCGGTACACTTCTAAATTTATGCTCCATGTTCATCTAACAAAATATTAGCTTCGAGATTGAGTTTATGGTGAAAAGGTGATGAGCAATTTGTGCGTCAAGACAGCGGACAGAAGCGCCCTCATCAAGGAGTGCACTAGACTTTACTCCAAGCTCACCACTGACAAGGTCGGGCTTAGCCTCCTCAGGAATCTCGCCATAGAATAATTGATTGAGCGTGACGAGATGAAGCGGTGGAACATCGGCATGATGGAGATGATGGGCATAAGCTTCGAACAGATCCAGGACCTCGAGGACCAGAAGGACAAACTCCTGGCCGAGATGGCAAAGCTAAAGCGTGAAATTGTCGTCGATCTCCATCAATGAGCCGACACGTGGAAGACCTTAGTTAGGACTCCATCTGTTTTCACAATATAAGCCTATTTACACAGCTAAAATAGCTTACAAAAAAGGATTATATATTATGGAACGGAGGGACTAGTTCATGATCGAATATATAGATTGCAATATTGCCCCAGTAAATTGAAAAAACTTTATTAGTATTATGAATGTATGATCGTGTACTTGCTGGTAAAATATTTGGGTATTTGGTGAATGAGATATGAATCAGCATCACCAGCCACAATGTTGCTAGATCCAATTTTGGGTCTGGTTATCTTTCCTACTATACTATAGTAGTAATTAGTTATTATCGCTTCCGTGCAGAGAGGTAGCTACCTTTCCATCGTTGTCATGCTGCATCTCACCAACTTCACTTGCTCAAAGCCTCCATTCTTCTTTACTCCAAAAAAGAGTCTCCATTCTTCCACCATCTTCGGTTTTGGTCCTGCTGATGGTAGTGGCAGCAGTATCCCATTGATGGTGACTTGAGATCAGGACCCCAACTTTGTATCTGTACAGCTGCAGTGTAGTATAATCATTGCGCCAATGCTTACAGGGGAAGAAAGAGGTAACTGCTGGGGATCCCTCCTGAACATATGTACACTCTCCACAATTTACACATTGAAGGGATAACCAATTTTATAGCCATTTAAAAGAGTTTCGGGTGATTTTGTCAAATTAATTCGACCTTTAACTTGATGTGTGTTATTTGGTCGACAATTAGAAAACACTATTTAGTTATTTAGTAGTAGTATATAGATTCTTCCAATTTTTGACTAACTTGTGACACCTATTTTGATACGAACGGAGTAGGATTATGCATTAGCTACAGACATGGCCTTTATTCTGCGTAATGTCAACCTGGTGGGATAATTCTCTCCTGAGGAGAGAGGCCTACACATTAAAAGGTGTCTAGATTTCACAAAAGCTAAAACATCTTATATTTTGGAATAGAGGGAGTACATAGTATCTAATAAAGAGGGGAGAGGTGTACATATTATGAGTAAAAAATGAGAGTGGCAAGAACAAGATGATGAATGAATATTCTATCAATGGTCTTCCCGACAATTTGTCACCCTATTACGGAAAAATGCAACAAATCCATGAAAAATGAAAAAATACGTGTGTATTAGTTTTATGTGACAACGACTGTGCCCCTTGTGCCATGGCACACACCCAGAAAATATGTGGAATTTCTTGGACCGACTCAACTACAGCGAGTCCGTTGCAAAAATAAAAAGGAAGCTATAGAAAAAGGAAACGATGTCGTGAAACTAGGTCGAACTTTCTTATCTTATCTTACTACTATATAGTGTACAAATAACTTTGAAGGTTGACCGTTGGATGAAGACTGGCAAATTGCAACATATCTAACCTCTGGATCTTTACCATTCTAGCATCTAGAAGATTCAATGGATAGTCTTTAGCACAATGAACGCTATGCTAAAACTTTAAAACACAATTCTCCGCTATTCTAGAATCTTCTCTGTCATTTCTCTAAGCATGCTACAATTTTTTTGAGTATTACTATGTACCAAGAACCAAGTATACACCTAATAATTTATGGATATGATGTGAATCAAAATTCTTTAATTGTCTTTTGAGCTTTACCTATTATAATTTTATAAGTGATGACATGTCATACTTTCCATCTCATAGCTAGAGATGACATGATAATCTTTTATTTGAGTCTCATGTTTGTTTTTTCGAAATGGGGATACCGTAGCCTCTGCACTCAAAGGATGTACAAATCCCTTTTATTAAAATCCAAGTACCGAGTACAGTTTACGGATTAGATAAGGTTGATACAAACACAAACCATGTGAGCAAAGCTAAAGGTCTCACAAGAGAACGCACACATCTCACGTGAAAATTATTATGCAAATACTTACTTCAAGAACATAATTTGACCGTAAATCTGGTAAATAATATATAATTATATTTAATAATTGTTAACCAATTTATTTATATTCGAAAGACGAGTCCAATGGTACAATTTTTGTGACATAAAATTCATAAATTGGTGACCAAATTTATGGTCAAATTATTTTCTTCGAGTACGTATTTCTCTAATGAACCGGAATGGAGGTAGTATACTACATAGTAGTATTTTTTCCCTCAAAGGGGAGTGTACATGTTTGATTTGTAAGATAGGAAAATCGTAGGAGTAGAAAAAATGTAGGATTGGAATGTCATGCGCACTCCAATCCTATAGGAATTCATATGAACCAAAGTTTGTCTAATTCCACGATAGGTGTCCGTTTGATTCAAAGGATTTCCCTAGGGATTTTGTAGGATTAAATCCTATAGGAAATTTTCCTACGATGGTTGTTTGATTTCTAGGATTGATTCTCATATTATTTTTTCCTAAGGATTCCTTTGTACTAGTTTTCATAGGATATCAAACATCCACCCATACCTCTTTTTCAGATTCCTATGGTGGAATCGAACGCACTTTGGTTCATATGAATTCCTATAGGATTGGAGTGGGCATGATATTGCAATCCTACATTTTTCCTACTCCTACGATTTTACTTTCCTAGGAATCAAACATGCCCAATCTGAAAAAGAGGTATGGGTGGATGTTTGATTTCCTATGAAAACTAGTACTATGGGAATCAATCCTACAAATCAAACAACCATCGTAGGAAATTTTCCTATAGGATTTAATACTACAAAATTCCTAGGCAAATCCTTTGAATCAAACGGACTCTAGAGTAGGAGTGCTCGTGACTGCGCATAGCTTTCTTGCAGTAGGGACTACACGGAGTCTGTACCAGGGAAAGGCTGATGGTGCGTTCATACCTCCCATTGCATTCGATGCACTTCCTCTAGCTCGGCTCTTGGCTAGTGTAGCAATAATCATAGAGTAGAGATCACCAATTTTTTTGGCGGGTTCATCTTGTTCTAAAGTGAGATCACCAAAATTTGAATGACATTAGCAGGTTTTTCTTTGAACTACCCGGCGCGATGCAATTCAAAAGTTTCGAACCTACCACCAGCGCCCTTGTGATACATATAAAACACGCTGTATCCCACATCTCTCACTCGAACTCAGAGCCAGAGCATCTCCCACGAATATGGCCTCGCACCGCCGTCCCTTCCCACCACCACTGCCTCCTCACCAGGTACCGTTGTGTCCGAAGGCACCACTCCCTTGTTTAGAAAGACGGAGCGGCTTTCCCACACCGATGACCACCGCGCCGGAGCGTGCATAGCGTCACCGGCAAACACGGTACTGTCGTCGCAAAGTCCCATCTGCTTCATGGACTCCCTAGTCTCCAGCATCGGAGAGATGGGTAAACGACACCCCCTCCCGCTCGACCGCACCAACGTGAAGCGTAAACTCATCTCCTCCCCATATGAAGGTTGTTGCACACTTTATGCTTCCTTTCTTTATGCACCTTATTACTATCAAAAGTACTTCGTCGTTTGTTGTAGTGTACTGCATCTTGCTCATATACTCAATCGTTACTAAAGTTTGCTAGAGCCTTCATTACCATCATTATGAAGCTCCTCTAACATTTGTGGAATATCTCCTAAAATGATTCTAGTTGGGGCGTACAGGTTTATAGATAGCACAGCTGGTATACGTCAACTCTAGCTGACGTCCAAAGCCGAATTAGTATTTCATGGCTCTTTGTTTAGAGTATAATCATGTAGGCCATGCTAGTTATGCTATCAGTATTATAGTCAAGCATGCAGGTTAGTCGATTGTATTGGAACTTCATGTGTTTTCTTCTCACTCAGGGTTACACATGGTTAGAGTACACATAGCGGAAGTACTGTACTAGAGTTGTGATGGGAATCATTTCTTTTGAGCCGTCAACCTCTACAAGAACTCCTAATAATTTTTTTCTTTTTTCACACGATTTCATGATAAATCTGAAAAGCAATTTGCTTCCAATGCAGGAAACAGAGTCAGAACAAGGTCTTAGACTCTACTTAATCTAGTTGAAAATCACAACCAGACCAAAAAAGACAATAATGCAAAACATCAGCATAAAAAATTTTGTCCTAATCCTACACCAGTTGGTCCAGTTGCACTGGCGGCTGCAAATATAAAAATTCACATCCCACAGCCGCCAGTAGCCCATCCGGTTACCCAGGATGAATTGGCAGCATGTAACTACCTCGGTGAATTACGCTCTTAGTTACATGCCTGGATGAACGAAAGTGGTTAAAATAGTACGGTGGGGCCCGGGACCACTCACGGTAGACCTTTCAGCCGTCCTAACCACTTTCAGAGCATCAGGACAAGAACGAGCGGCGTAATCGGCAGGCAAAGGGATCAACTACATACACAAGTGAGTATGTATGCAAGCCACATACAACAGTCCCCAGAGCCATTCCATCTAAAAGAAATAGAAATATTGCAACGCCATACGGCAAGATTCAAATATCCTAGATAGAGGTAATATTTTAGGATAGCTCCTGATACAACAAATATCAGAGTATCAGGCGGAAGCGGAAAACAAGGTCCGAGTATGGATAAGAAGCAAATCAGCATAAGATGCCACATAAATAACACATCCCGCCCACAGATCTCACGGATCCCCGTTCCCGGAATCTCTACACCGAGTGATCGTTGCCAACGTCATCCGTCTCCTCCACCCAGTATCCGTCTTGTGAGTACACCTGTTCATCTGAATCAAACAATTTATCGTGTGAGACCCTAGGGGTACTCAGCAAGTCTTTATGCCTCTAAAGGGGACACAACCTGGGGTGACGCAATTGTAGCAAAAGATAATATCTAACAATTCTATAGATACTCGCTAACCATCCGCCCAACCAATGATAGACGGATGTCCGTGAATTAAGAACAACAGTTATAATAGTATAATTAATAGATCCATCCTCCTCCTCGCTTACCAACGAGGAAGCGGACGAACAACCCCCCCATCCATTGGCAATTTTATTAACCATTCCATGAGTATTGCACTATTTACTAATCAGGTACTTAGTCACTTTAAAAGCGGTACTTTAGTTAAACTTGTCTATGATCGAGAAACTGTGCTCCAAGTCGTCCATAACCGCGGACACGGCTTTCAGAAAGATTTACCCTACAGGGGTGCACAAATACCAACACACACTCGATCAACCTCGGAAAAACCAACTCAAAACCCAACGAGGCATTCACGACAAAGCGATCACAGGATTCAAAAATATTTCAGGGGGCCACCCCATTAAGCTACCCGCAACGAAGTTGGCCGGCTCCGAGACGGACCCAAGGTTTGCGCCAATGGCTGTAAACGACTGGGAACCCGAAAATGTGACTGGGCTTGTCGATACCGCGAAATCACTCCGCATCCAAAATAGTACAGGTGCTCCACGCACAATCTTAAATAAAACAGTAAAGCATGGCATAAGTACAGGATCGTAATAAAGCCCCAAACTACTTGTGGCCCCAAGAAATAGAAATGAATCAAGCTCTGGCTCAGGGGGGTCCATAAGGCCTCCCGGATGTGGATAGTGCGAATAGTCAAGGAACAGGAATCAAGTACTCGGGGTCCTATGGGACACAAGTGAGCATGAAAAACCAAATAGCAGATATTGCTCACCGGTGCCTCTTTCATTAGTTATCCCATTACTACTCAGGTTAAGTTGTTTCGGTACCTCGTTATCCATCAGACACTCACATACCCTACACATGATTTTCTACGACTCGCATGGCTCAAACAACTCCTGTAGTAATGGCTGATGGGATGGAGGAACAAGCTTTGGTGGGGTTTAAAAGTAAAGGCTATGCAGTACTTGGGATTCAATTTAATGCAATCGTGACTCAGTGATGCAAGAATAAGATAGAGGCAATAGGTACTATATGTATGCAAGCATGTGGTAGTGCTTGTCTGGCATCTCAGTTGAAGAAAGAGTCGGATCTGGGTAGTACTCCTATGATTCCTGGTAATTCTCCTGCTGGGCATCTATTCGAAGAAGAACCAAACAAACAAGGGCCAACATAAATAAGGTGCACAAGCATATGAATTAAAATGCGACAAGCAAACAAGCATGCCATGATGAATGATGCACAATTTACATGGCATTAAAGTAGCATGGCAAGGGTGAGGTGTCGATACAAGAATAAAGCATTTTATTATATATTTAACCAAGTTTTATTGTCATAAACAGTTCTGATTTTTAATAATGACATGATACATGCTTCAAATCAGAACAAGGACTGCATAGATAGAACGGGCTCGTCGCGCTGATCGATTTAGACATATCATTTGTCAAATTTGGAGTTATAGAATTAAAGTTATTAATTTAATTAGAAAAGGGCATTTTGTTTGTAATTTTAATCATCTCGAAATTTTAAAGTGCTCAAATAATATTTTGACTGGCATATTTGAATTCCTCACATTTTTCTGATTCAAAAACATATATCATTTGTATTATTTGGATTTATAATTTAAAAGTTATTTAAAATCTGATTTAAATTTGAATTAAACATTTACAGAAATTGTTTTATTAAAACATATAAACCGGCCGGCTTTTGCTACCCAGCCGTAGCTAGCCCTAGCCACAGACAGATGGGACCTGCTGCACCATGGGCCCATGTGACAGAGGCGGGCCAGGCGCGGCACAGTGGACGGCGGGTTGAGAAACAGAAAACCCGGGGGCCTCCTCGTGAGTTCGCAACCGAGGCTGACAGGTGGGGTTAGGGTGGAGCGCGGGTTAATGTTTACAAAATCCAGGTCTCTTTTTGTAAAACTCCACAGGCACAGACAGGTGGGGCCTCGAGGGGGGCGGGTTGAGCAGATTAAAAAGCTAGGGGGTTTTTCGCAAAGTGCGCGGCGGCACTGTTTTTCTTCTACGCATTTCTGAAGAAACTGAAGGCACGCACGGCGACAGCGGGCGCGCGGCACGGTGGGGATTCGATCCGGGGACCTAGGGCTCGCGCTCAGCGGCAGCAGCCACTGCGGTAGGCTGTGGGTGTTGACAGGAGGGAGTAGAGCGGCTAGGTGAGGCGTGGCGCAGTGCAGAGGCGGCAGACGCCAGCGGCCGACGGCGCACACAGAGTGCTCGGCGAAACGCGTGACGCGGCTAGGGTTTCACAGCGATGCCGAGGGTGTCTAGGCGGAAGAGGAACTCACCGCGGGCTCGACGGAGGGCTCGGATCAGAGTAGGGAGCATCAGATCGGCGACGAGGCTGGCGGACGGCGGCGCTAGGGTTTCGGTGGGCGTCGACGTGCTGCGGCAGTTGTGGGGCTCCTCCTCCTCGCTGGCGCGTACGGGGCGACGCAGAAGATCCCCCTCGGCCTCCTTGATCACCTCCATGTCGCGCACTCCGGCTGGAACGAGGAGTCTGCGGTGGTCCTAGCGGTGATCGGCGGCCGGAGTTGGAGAAGGAGGGGTACGGGTAGCTGGGGGAGAGGGGAGGAAGGGCACACGCGCTGGTAGATCTGGAACAAAGCCAGGACAAAGGGGAGGATAGGGACGGGGTAGGAGGGTGAGGCCGTGGGGTAGACGGTGGAAAGGTGGCTCGGCCCCTTTTTCTCCCTCTGCCTCACGTGCTTGCCGTGGGTTGCCAGGCCAGGCAGGGTAGGCTGGCAGGTGGGGACGGCGAGGGAAAGGTGGGACAGGTGCGGCTGGGGCCAGCACGGCGTAGAGAAAGGAAGAGAAAAGAGAGAGTGAGGCTCGGGTAGAGCTAGGTTAGGAGGGAGTAGTGGCTCGGGTTAGGGCTGTTGCTAGGGTTGGGGTAGGAGGGTAGCTGGGGTGGGCCAGCATGGTAGAGAGAGAGAGAGAAAGAGTGAGAGAGGTGAGTGCTAGGGTAAGGTAGGGTTGGACTAGAGCTAGGTTTAGAGAGAGAGGTTAGAAAAGGGGTTAGGGGTTAGTTTAGGATGCTTCTAAGATCCCACAAGTATGGGTGATGGCATGGAGCTTGGGAAGAGAGGAGAGGTGGTGTAGGGTTTTCTTTAATGTGGCATGATCATGTGCAAAGGAGAAAAGGTGTGGATGATATCCCCATGATCATGCATGGCATGGGTGTTGTGGGTGATGAGGTGGAGATGGTGAGAGGAAGAGAGAACAAACTCACAAGGTAAGATCCACTCCAAAAACCAAGGGCAACCAAAAGAAAAGAAGTGAGATGGTGTTTGCATGGCCCATGCAAAGTATTAATTGCCATGTTTTATTTTGTGAAAACAAAGTAAATGCGCATGGCATTATACATGGGCATTCCCAAATATGGAGTAAGGCCAAGCTATAGGAAAAGATAATTGGATCCATCCCAACCCACATGAGCTAGATTAAAAGCCCAAAAGAAAAAGAATAGCTCATGAGTAAAAAGGATGGTGGAGTTATAAGGTGGTGACAAAGAAAGGTGGTGGAGTGGAATAAAAGATATGCCCCCAACTCAACTTGGGCATCAAGCATTTATCAAGATTCAAATACAATATATCAAGAGCCAAATACAATTAATAATGCATATGAGAGAAGAACCAAATCAAAAGGGTTTTATATGATGCTCAAATGCAAGGTGGCATGATGACATGAGCATGACATAATTATGATGCAACAATTATATGTAAGAAGTAGCCATTATATTACTAGACCAAGTAGCATTACCATTGTTAGACAATTGGGATGCTACACAGCAGAACCAGTTTCAACAGCAGCTTCTCATCAACGAACTGGTTATGATCTCCCAACGACCTTTCGTACTGACAAAGACATATACTCCTTTGCAAATGATCTTGACACCAAATTTGTTATATGTTCAGAGACTAATAGTAGCATGCCCTTTTATATGTAATATGTATACATTGATATTTTGATGTAATTATTTTTAGTTCCACTATGATGAAGATTAACAAGGGGGTCGGTGATGGGAAAAAATCTTGAGCAGATGCTTGAAATAACTAAATCAAGACTTCCGATCACATCTATAGCATGATTCAGAAGGCCACTGGATCCACATGAATCTGCTTATATTGCATCGATCACATGCGTTTTTTTGAGAAATGATATTCTCATCTTGCCCTCATGGAAACACCACCGAAATACCCCCGAGCATTTTGAAGGTTTACTTAAGAAGTTACATGTAAGTCATATGTCTCTTGGACATACTCCATTGCTCTTTCCCTTGTCTTCTTAGCTTGATGTTTGTTATATATGCTCCTCATTGTTGTCTACAGAGATTTTTCATGTCTGATGAGAATAGAGGGGAAGTAAAGGTTGTTCTCAAAAGCATATTCTCTGCATGTTTGTGCCAGTAGCGCCACAAGCTAAAGAAGCAACACTTCTCTAGCAAGTGTTTTAAGGATGTTACAAGAACGTCTCCTGTGGATCACATGACTGATGATCAGTGGGGTGATCTTCTCCACCACTAGCTTGATCAAAAGAATAAGGTATGCTTTGAGAAGACTGAGACTAGATCGCATTGTCAATTCGTATTTATGCATGTGTTTTACAAGTCTCATTTTGTAGTCCATCGCTCAAAGGAACTTTTCCAGCCATAATAAAGTATGAGTACTAAGTCGTACATGATCTCGCAGCATAATTGGGCCACTCTACCAATTGGTAAGGACCTGTTGTTCTATACTGTATATTTTAAATAACTATGTAATTGATGTTGTGGAATTTGTACGCATCTTATCTTGCAACCTCTGTTTCCACCATGTGAGGCAATTTATTTTCGCCCGTCCAAATGCATACGAAGTCTAAGGGGATCCAAAAAATAGTTGACTATGCTGGAGAAATTTTAGGGATGCCAGACGAATAGATATGGTGTCATTGTAAAGAAAGTTATTGTAAGTCTTCTCTGCATTTTGTGACGTTGCACTTGTAGTGATTTGTACGTATAAGTTTGATATGCAACCTTGCTTGGACTGCTTCTCAGTTTTGTTTTCATTTTCCTTCATAATTTGCAACTAAAGTCAGTTTCAGTTATGAATTATACAAACAGTTGGCATATCATGCACCTCACAGTGTTTACACAGGAAGCCACATTTTTAGTCTTGTTAGTAAATAACATCAAAAAAAAAGATACACGACAAAATGATCTTTTTACTAAGGTGTATAAGATGCGTTATCAGCACTGCCAATTATAGCAGTTCATGCACATGTTAAACCTACATGCATGTTTCTCTATAGTAACTTCACTTCTCTTACACATGTCTATCAACTGAAAACTTTCCAGGCTGAATTGAAAGAGGAGCTGGCAAATCCTGGGAAAGATTGTTCGGTAAAAACTCCAAAAGAATGTGTGGATTTATTTTCCAAGGTACTACAACATGGTGCTATAGCCAAGAATATGTTGTTGTGTAATGTTGGGTTCCCAGTGAGCTCGTCAAAGTCCAAGTTCAAGTTCAAGTACAACTCCAAGGCCATTTCTTTGCATATTCAAGTTCTAGAGGAACAACTACAAGCTGGACGATCATTATCATCTGCCCTAAGTGTATACAATGAATGTTTGATCGCAAAGTTAGAAGAAATTTTAATTCAGCTAGAGCACTCCATAGAAAATAAGGATAAAGTCATGAAGATGCTCAGTATTTGTGGTTGAGCACTAACAACTGAGGTCAGTCCCTTTGTCGTGAAATGGAACCTGAAGCTGAAAGTATTTGTTAGTGCACTAGTCTGCACTTGTTATGAACTTGGGTTGTTTTCTTGTTGCGACATGTCTTTAATTTGTATGTTACCTTATAATGTTCTTCCTCTATTTCAAAATATATCCCTTTTTTAACAAAGTTGTTTTAGCTTGCTAAAGATCCTTATAGTATCAATGGAGGTACTATTGGGGAACATAATGCACCAATATGGAAGTAGTATGATTCCTGAATGCATGATCACTAGATTGCTAGCCTACTTAATATTGGTGCTTTATATGTTGCAAGGTTGGATTGTTGTGTACTAATATGTGTGGATGGAGAAAATTGCATCTAACACCAGTCTTTGTGGCATTTGTTGCACAGAACATAGAAATAGGACCTTTTTTGTGGCTAGCACGGTTTGTGGCTTAATTTTTTGCACCTGCCCAAATAAACATCTTAATGGGTTATAGCATCTCTAACCCATCCCCAAAACAGCAATGGAGGAGTAAATTTACTCCTCTAATGGCCGAAGCTCCACCGAACCTAACCCTAAGCCCTATCGTCGTTTAGAGGAGAATAAATATAGGACTTACCACCACGACCTCGACTCCTTTATTTTTTCTCCCCACCCGCACATTCGTTGTCGGCCCGCTGCCCTTTGCCGGATCTATGCTCCGCCGATGGCAAGCTACCCTATGTGCTTCTTTTGGTAGTCTACGTCACCGGAATCGGCCGCCACGAGCCATTTTCCCCGGCCACAAATGCGCCGTCGAGCTTCACCAGATTCGACGCACCGTGGCCAGGATTTGTCGTGATACGATCGGATCCCGGAGGCCAAGCACCCTCCGACATGACTACACAGGAGCGACACCCCGAGCACCCGTGTCGCCACTAGTTTCGGATCCGGCATCAGCAGCCACACTGGCACCAACCCTTGGACCAGCACCGGCACCTTCCCATACCGGCGCCGCTGGAACAAGGTGAGGAAGAGATAAGCTCCAGTGTTCTTTGTAGCGTTTTTGGTTAAAGCTCGTCAATTTTCTAATCTAGATGATTCTTTGTAACAAGGTAAGAAAAGAGAAGCTCCATGGTCAGAGGATGACGACGAAGATTTGTACTTTGTTTGGTGTCATCAAACAATTGTTGGAGTCGACCAGCCTTTCCAACAATTTTGGGAAGAAATACATGCCAATTTCAATGAAGTAACTAGTGGAGATGCAAGGTCATTAGTATCGATTATGAATAGGTGGATTTTGCTAGTAATTTACTCCAATACGGGAAATCTATGAATAAATGGAGCTTGCATGTATGAATAATGTTGTATGAACATTGAGCTTCTCTCTTATTCATCTTGTTAAGTATGAGCTGCCGTGAGATTTTAGCAAATTAGGATGATGCTATTACTATGTATGACTAATTTATTGATATTAGGATGATGCTAGTATTACTATATATATGAACTATGAATCTTTATGCTACACAAAAGAAACTATGCTAGATGCAAAAAAAGAAATTGTTTCTATGTTTTCTGCAACAAATGCCACAAACTGGTTATGTGTGGATGCACCAATATGTACTAGTGTGATACAGTACATTATATTACAAGTGCTGCCATGGATCATTGATCATAAGGTTTAGGTTCTCAAAACAATGCCTTAGCCCTTTTTTGCACACCATATTCATACGCGTCATGTGATAAATGGAACTACATTTTTAAATCGAAGCTCAACATTTTCTTACACGTCTGAATGGACTGATGAACATATGGAGTACGACCCGCAAAAAAAGACCTTATACAATTTTTCTATTCTATTACTTGGAGTAGTCACATTCAAAACCATACTAGAGCCGCAAATCCTCCTACCATCCCCCGAAATATTTTTGAATCCGAGATCATGGTATCCAATTTTCTACCCCTCCATCTAGAAAAAAGGCTAATTTGAGAAAGGTCCTGAATGATTAGTTGATGTGACTAGGCCTTGGATTCGTGAACAGAGGGAAGTACGGTCTACTAGCAGTTATTACTTGGACTATCACCAAATTCAAATTCTGAATCGAGAGGCAAAAGCTCCCGCCTACAAGAAATATTTGGGCCCCATGTTTAATCTTTCGTATACTACAAAATTCCATTTGACCTATCATACTGATGACAAATGGTGATTGTGAAATTGTTGGGTTGGGTGGTGGGGTTCGCTCGTAATTTTTGTTACTAGGACTATAGCCAAATTCAAAATCTTAATCGAGGGTAAAAACCTACAGCCCAAACAATTTTGTAGATGAAGTCAACATTATTTTTTCTATGGGAATATTTTTTATTCCTAAACATAGGGAGTAGCATTTTTTCAAATTATTACTTGTACTCTAGCCAAATTCGAAATATCAGTTGAGCAGCAAAATTTACCAATGTTCTGCGCAATTATGTAATGGATGGTCAGTTGATGTGACTCCCGGCCTTCAATTCCTGACCAGATAGCGTACTAGTCTACAACTATCTTTTTCTATTATTACTACACCGCTAGCCAAATTCAAAATCGTAAAATTGAGTGGCAAAATCCCAACCGACTCATATGCGTTTCACGCCCCTCCGTTTCAAACATTTTCAGGCAAAATCTCCCACCGATGGAGTACCATTTTTCTAGTATTATTTCGACTCTTGCCAAATTCAAAATCTCAATCAAGCGGCAAAATCACACACCGACCTTGAAGCATTTCCGGCCCCACCGTTTCAAAAACTTTGAACAAAATCTCCGACCAGGGAGTGCCATTTTTCTATTATTATTATTATTATTATTATTATTATTTGTTCTGTAGCCAAATTCAAACTCTCTATCGAGCGGCAAAATCACACACCGACCTTGAGAATTTCCTGCCCCACCATTTCAAAAACTTTGAGGCAAAATATCCCATCGCGGAGTACCATTTTTCTATTACAGTATTATTATTTGTCCAGTAGCCAAATTCAAAATCTCAATCAGGCGGCAAATTCACACACCAACCTTGAAGCATTTCCCGCCCCGCTGTTTCAAAAACTTTGAGGCAAAATCTCCCACCGTGGAGAATCGTTTTTCTATTATTATTATTTGTCCGGTAGCCAAATTCAAAACTCGATCGAGCGGCAAAATCATAGACCGACCTTGAAGCATTTCCCGCCCCACCGTTTCAAAAACTTTGAGGCGAAATCTCCCACCGGGGGATTACCATTTTTCTATTATTAGCCAATCTCAAAATCTCAATCGAGCGGCAAACCTAGAGATCGACTTTGAAGCATTTCACGCCCCTCCGTTTCAAAAACTTTTGACGTTAAACTTCCTTTTCTACCCATTGTTTCAAAGCCCTATGGGCACGCTAAAGTTGGTAGCTTGGGGGCACAATCGTAATTATTTTTCTGTTCACCTCCATAGTTGTGGCGCCCCGCAAAAACCACTACTAGAAAATCGCGTTGAATTTGTGCATTGCATCATCATGACCGCATGCTCATGTCATCTTGCCACCTTGCATTTGAGCATCGACATGCCATCTTGTATTTGTTTGCATAAAACTATTTTTGAAAAGTCTGTTTTTGTTTTCTAAACGCCCCGTCTTTATTTCAAATTAAAACTCGGGACTTCAGAATATTTTGTTTCGTCTACCAACGGATTTCAAAAGCCCCTGTTTGAAATAATAAAATATTTTTCTTTTAATTTTAGGAGGCAGCCCGGCAGGCCCGAAAGCCTAGCTGGCCACCTCTAGATAAAAACCTACCTACCCAGAAAATACCCAAACCTTTTCTACCAAAAACCCTACCCTATTTTCCTACCCAGCCCCTCCACCTCACCCCCTCCAATCCCATGTCGCCACCTCACCCTAGCCCAATCCTGCAGCCAACCACCCCGCGCCACCTCACCCCTGGCCCCTTCCCTGCCACCCACTCCACCTGCCTCTTTTTCCGCGTGGGCCCCACCTCGGGATAGACAGGCGCGCCTCCCGTGGCGCCTGCCCACATCCCCATGCCGCCTGGCCCACCTCCCGCGCCAGTCCACGCCGCCAGCTAGGCCCCACCTGGACCGCTCCCGACCCAACCTCCCCCGACCGCCTCGTGCTCCACCCCGCGCCTGGCCCCCACCACTCCCGCTCGCCCCGCGCGCCGCTCCCCCTCTCTCTCCCCCGTCCGCCTCCTTCCGCTGTGCTTCGGCGTCCGCCGCCTCCGGCCTCCTTTCCGCGAGCTCCTGCCCTCGCTGCCACCGTCCCTCTCCTCCGCGCCGGCCGGAGCTCCGCCGCTTCTCCTCCCCACGCCAGCCTCCTCCCCCGCGTCTGCCTCCCTAACGGTACCCCGCCGCCGCACCAGACCTGGCCGCCGCCATCCCCGGCCCCGGCCGCGCGACCCGCCGCCACCTCCCGCGCCAGCAACCACCGGCCCGAGCCTCCGCCGTCGTGGCCATCTTCCTCCTCGCCTCGGTCCTCTCCCCACCTCCCCATCCACCGCGGTTTCCCTCCCCCACTCCTTCCTCACCGACGGGCGCCGCCACCGCCAGCCCGCGCCTCTCCCCGCGAGGCAGCGCCGCCTCCCCGCCTGCCTCCGCGACCTTCCACCGGCCGCCCCTCGCGTCCTCCTACCTCGTCGGTCGCCCCGCCGACCTCGCCGTCCACTGCCGCCTCTACGCGATTCTCCCGCTGTCTCCCCTTCCCCAACCCCACGCCGAGGCCGCCCTTCGCCGTCTCGCTCGCCAGCACCTCCTCCTCCCCCACAGGCGCCGCCGCTCTCCTCCTCGCCGCCGCCGACGCCATCCTCCGCAGGCCGCCACCGGAGGCCGCCTGCCGTTGGCCTCGTCACCGCCTCGCCTGCCCCGCCTCGCGCGGTCCCGCCTTCCCCGAGCCGAGCTCAGTCGCACTCGCCATCGGGGGGTCGACCCCGCCGCCCCTGTGCTCCTCTCCGCTGGCCGCCCCGACCTCTTCCTCGGCTTGCATCCGCGTGTGGTGGCCCGTTGCTGCTATGTGTGTTTGCACTCGTTCAACTACAACAGCCAGAAGTCAGCCTGTATCTAGACTCGGTTTGTGGATTCCTGATGGGTTGAATCAAGTCATCGCGAGACATATAGAAGATGTGCACAGGGGAACCGAACATAAGAGTGTTTCTAACACGTGAAAAGAACCCGGAGAATCCCCGGACTCCAAGACCGTCGACACGATCTGAAGACCGATCCCGAACCTGGCGCCGCACCAAGTTCTCCTTCCCGGATCCGCCGACCGAGACCGATCCCGCCGAGACCGTCGAACCCCGAAACCCAAGTTCGCCGAACCCTAATGTGATTCCCTATCCGAGGTCCCCATTATTTTTATAACAATAACATTATCTCTTGTTGCACATTAAATGGTTCATATTCGCATCGCATCATATGGGTTTGGGGGCATTATGCCGATCCACATTATAATTAATATGGAGTCTATCTGAGGGCTTTTCTAGTCTTATATTGGCTCCATTTGAATTCAAGTAGCGAACCGTTGCCCCGTGTCTTCCTGTTCATACAACATTTAAATTGCGGGGTTCTAAATAACTTGAACCGATGAATTAATTGTCGGGACCCCGGTTCCGCTTAATATTGCCTAGTTGCACCGCATCCGCATCATATCATAATCATGCTGGATCTTCTGCCGTGGTATTAAATATTGCATCCGGTGTTTCTGCCAGTGTTTGCTTCTTCACGGCTTAGACCGATGAGTGGATGCGAGTATCAGCAAGTTCTCCGGATATGATGCATCGGCAGTGTTTTCCAAGGCGAGCATCTCTCCCCCTTCTACCTATTTTGCATTTATAGTCTTTATTTCCTCCTGTTGATCTATTGCTATCCGTGTCACGATGATTTAGTTTCCGCACCCCAGTTATATCCCGTGCAGCCTCTATATTGCCTTGGACACCTCCTATTACCTGTGTTTGGTAGATAGCTGGCCTTGCGAGTCCTAGTCGCTTGCTCAGGTGTGATCTCGTGTTGTCAAGTACCACAATTGTTGGAACGCTGGCAGATGTTTATTTGTGGAAATGCTTATTGGTGGAGTTGGTCAGGACTTTAAATACAACTATAAAATGCTAGATATAACTAATGCAGAGGCATCGGTGGGCAATAGATGTTATTTGGTTCTTCCACGCTCACTTGTGTCCCGTAGGACCCCGAGTACTTGATACCTGTTCCTTGATTTTTCGCACTATCCACATCCGGGAGGCCTTATGGACCCCCCTGAGCCAGAGCTTGATTCATTTATATTTCTTGGGGCCACAAAGTAGTTTGGGGCTTTATTACTATCCTGTACTTATGCCATGTTACTGCTTTATTTACGATTGTGCGTGGGGCACCTGTACTGTTTAGGATCGTGACACGTTTTCGCTGTATCGACAAGCCCAGTCACACTTTCAGGTTCCCAGTCGTTTACAGCCGTCCACACAAACCCTGGGTCCGTTCCGGAGCCGGCCAACTTCGTTGCGGGTAGCTTAGTGGGGTGGCCCCCTGAAATATTGATGAATCCTGTGATCGCTTTGTCGTGAATGCCTCGTTGGGTTTTGAGTTGGTTTTTCCGAGGTTGATCGAGTGTGTGTTGCTATTTGTGCACCCCTGCAGGGTAAAACTTTCTGAAAGCCGTGTCCGCGGTTATGGACAACTTGGAGCATAGTATCTCAATCATAGACAAGCATAACTAAAGTAGTGCTATAAACTTGACTTAATATATGACTAGTAATCAGATTCAACTATAATGGAATGAATATTAAAAATGCCAACAGCTGGTGGATCTGGGTTGTTTGATAGATAAGCCTAGTAAGTATTGCAACTCCAATGGAATGTGATAAAAGTGTCAACAACTGTTGGGTTTTGGGATTCCTCAGGACAACTATATTTGACTAGTAAATGTCCCAACTACAATGGATTGGTGATTAAAACTGCCCACTACTTATGCTTCAGGATGACTCATGCTAGCTATATCTGATTAGTAATTGCTGCAACTATAATGGAATGAGTAAAATTGCCAACTGCGTGAGTTCCTTGGTTCGACTTCCTCGTTTGGTCTCGAGGGGGAAATACCAGGATGGGTTTGTTTGGTGCTAGCTTCAGGTTGGATCCGAATAGGTCTTTCTTATCTCTCTCTGATAACCGCAAGTTGTATTGAGTCTCTATAGGTTGTTTAGTGCCGCTGCGCTACCGCTTCAGCCCACCATACCTATGTAGGCGAGAGCCGCCGAATTCTAGCCTCGCCGTGTACTGGCCTCAGTACTGACGCTCCTCCTTTTCCTTTGCCCTTTGTCGGCACCCCTTTTGTTTTTTAGCAGGTTTGAGATCGACATCGTTAGCAGGGTTACCCTTCCGGCTTGGCCTGGGCAGGGTTATGGACGCCATTGGTTATTCTTCAGGGCTCTTAGCCCCATTTGCATCTTGTCCGTAGTCGGACGCTCTATCGTTTCAAGGTGATTTGGATCTTTGTATATTATACCTGTATTCTTGACTCATGGAGTCGCTGTTGTATATCTATCTGTTCTGTGGGTCCCATTGAGGACTGTTGTGTAATGGTATTACTTTGTTTTCCACCCGCACGAAAGTGCCTGGTGGGCGTCCTTGAATCGTTTCTATGCGGGTTTGGCGGAAAGGGCTAAAAACTTGCATAGGGCCGATTTGAGGGTGTTACAATAGTCTCGATTCGTGCAGTTTTTCTAGCTAGCCCTCCCAAAATCCCAGGCTTCTCTCCCACGCCCTCACCTCCACGACCATCGCGCGCATCGGTGGTGGAAATTCCACGGCTGCCGGAGCCGCTTCATCGATGCCCACCCCATCGGATCTAGTTCACCGGGTCTCTCTGCCACTCCACCAGAGCTATGGTCTCGCTAATGCGCCTATGGTGTTGTCGACCGCCCACGCTCTGCTTCCCTGCCGCCAAAAGCTACCCAACCGTACTGGAGCAGATTCACCATTGTCCACCAGACGAGATCTAATTCAACAAGTTCCATGTCCACTGCTACAGACCAGCTACACGATCATCGCTGTTGACTGCACCGGCATCAACCGCCCAAGATCTGCTTCCCCGATGCCAGCAGCCACCGCAACCGCAGCACCCTCGGTGACCTGGACGTCACTCGCATACTACCGACAATGCTTAGATGCCTCTCCGACCAAGGTAACCAGATCTCCAAGCCGTTTTTGTTTTGTCGGCGGTATAGCAGGTTCAAGCCTGTCGTAGTGAACTGCATTTTTGTAATCGTGCTAGTACATACAAGTCACTGGGCACGCCTATTTTTAGTGCTAGTACATACAAGTTCGTTAGACATGTTGGTTTGCATTCGTTGCTCTACAAATATCAAGTCATGCACATGTCTGTTATTTTGTCATGCACATATTCTTATCTTAGCTGCTCCGTACACCAGTAAATGTCTCCTATTGTGTAGTTCTTGCAAAATGTAATGTCAGCGGAAAATATTAGTGTGGATTCCCTACTACATAGTTACTGACTCTATCTGGTTATTCCTGAGCTAAGTTCCTGCTATTATTTCCTCCCTAACATCGTTCTGCTATCCTGTGGTACCCGTTCAAACTCTTCGTACTAGTTCGATTATAATTTTGTTGTTGTCATCTGGTTCTTCAAAAGCTGCAACACTAACTATTTTCGTTTTCTTTGCGTAGAGCTCAAAAAGGCAACACTGAACATGTTGGTTTGCACAGCCTACAGGTCCACCAGGGATGCCATTATATATTTTCTATATCTGGTGCTGGTTTGTCCTAATCAATGGCATAATTATTCTTTACTGTATAGTTCATTCGTGTTTTCCATTCCTCCTCGACAAGTTCTGGTATGATGCGGTTATAATTTCTATGTGGTTCGTTCTTAGCTATGACAGTAACTGCATGCCATTGTGTAGCTCACCGCAAATTCCGAGTCACCCAACGTCTCTTGCATTCTAGGAGATACCACTGCTTCCATATATATTTGCTGAAATGACCTGGCTAGTTTATACTGAAATTCTAAGAAACACTTTGTTTGATTGCTCATTTCATTGTTGGCATACTTCTCTAATGCTTGTTTGTCCTGATCTATAGGTTCACAAGCCACACCATTATATCTCGTATCTGGTTCTGGTTCGTCCTAGGCAACGGCATAAGTATCCTCTATTATATAATTCATTCATGGTTTGCATTCCTGCTCTACAAGTTCATATTATGCAGTTATAATTCCTATCTGGTTCATTCTTAGCTATGAGTAGTTTGTCTTCTTTGCTGTATTAGCTTTTTATTAGTTAGTTTCATACTACAGTAATTGCTATCGCCACCAAAGAGGGGACTGCAAGATCATATCTCAAGGTGGTTTTTCAATATAGCTGTCACACTCAATGGGAGATGTAGTTGATGGATTGAGAAAGAAAATTGAGGACTCTACTATCAACTTGATTCGCAACTGAAATTCTGAATTTTCTTTCCCTTTTGTTCATATTTTGTAATATTTTTAAGAAGTTTGCAGCCGATGTAATATCTAGATAACTCTCATAGGCCATGTAGGCATTTAGTTGACGTTGTCCATGCATGGCAGTAACATAACTGCGCTAGCCAGGTCGATCAGGTAACTGTATAGGGTTATGTTATTTGCCCTTCTTGTATTGCGCCTTTCATGAATAGTAAAAGATGCTCGCTAATTATATTCCTTTTATGATACTTGCGTGGGCTTCAAAATTACCGAAACAGTAACGGTAACTGGCCAAAATAGTAACAGGCCAAAACAGTAACAGGCCAAAACAATAACAGGCCAAAACAGTAGCAGGCCAAAATAGTATCAGGCCAAAACACTAGCAGAGCAGAAAGGTGAAAATCCAGCACAGTAATAGGCCAGAACAGTAACAGACCAGAAAAGCAACAGGCCAGAATAGTAACAGGCCTAAACAGTAGCATGCCAGAACAGGGGCAACCAGCATAGTAATGGTCCAAAACAGTAAAGGACCACAACAGTAACAAACATGAATAGTAGACGGCTAGAAAAGTAACGAGCCAGAATAGTAAAAGGCTAGAACAGTATCGGACCTTCTCAAAATTGGGTCGTTCGTAGGTGGCCCAGGACGAGCTGTGAGAACAGTGACGGGCTGACCGTGGGCCTTAACAGTATCGGGCCTACTTGACACATCATGTTAATAGGTTGCACAGTATTCGAACAGTGTGGGCTTCTGTAGGCCAAAATAGTAACAGGCCTGATATTCACGGGCCACTGCTGGCCACATCTTTGGGCCCATTTCAAACAGTGCCGGATGAAACAGTAACGGGCCATAATCTTATTGGGTTCTCCTAATGGGCCGGCCCACTTAATTATGAGCAGGCCTTGGCTAGGCCTGTCTTCTACCACGGTTTTGTGGCCATTAACAGTGGTAACTAGGCGTTAACGGTGTTTTCCACGCGGCATTTTTCATGACGTCAGCAGTCAATGCGGCTCGTAGGTGACAAAAATCATCCATTGTAAAAGCCAACTTTTCTTGTAGTGCATGACAACACCTTTTTGTCATCGGGGTGTAATAGGTGATGGATATGGCATAATAGATGACAAAACTTGTTTGTTACAAAATATATTTTCTCTTGTAGTGTGGTGAAGAAGATACCCTCCGGCTTGCCGGTCATGGTACTAGACTGCCAGCGGCTGCCAGAACTATCAAAGAAGGCCTTCATCTGTGTGTCCATGCTAAACCATATTGGAAAGACGAACAGGATGTTGTCGGCCTCGTCCTTGTATTGTAGGGCCTACAACATGGCTAGGGAGGACAACATCGACACGAGGCAAGGGCTCCACGTGAAGGTGATATGCCCTAGAGGCCAATAAATAAAGTGTTTTATTGTTATATCTCTATGTGTTCATAATAGTTTTATATCATGCTATAACTATATTTAGCAGGAACATAAATACAGGCGTGGTATATAAACAACCAGGTCCCTAGTATCCTCTAGTACTAGTTCATTGGGTAGATGAAGATCGAGGTTAGTTTTTCGATCATGGACTTGACATAAAACAGTCACCTGACAATGAGGTCAATTAATGAATTGATGGACCCACCTGACCGTAGAATTGCAACATGATATAGTCACAAAGTTCAACATTGTAATATCTAGAAAAGTGTAGTAACTTAGTCCTTTGATTGTGAGATCATGTTTAATCACTATCTCCCGCAGCTGCTTTGATCACATCAACCGCCATGACCGTAACAGGGTGGCTATGAAGGTGTGTTTCAAGTATTCCAGAGGAATGGTTGAGGCGTGTGATCGAGATCAGGATTTGCCTATCAGAGCAGCGGATAGATTCTTTGGACCCACTCGGTGAGACCACATCAATAAGCTTGCAAGCATGTGACTAGGTCACATGGATGTGTTATCATGGGAACGAGTAAAAGTATTTCTCAGTAACAAGGTTGAACTGTATGAGATACATGAGATCAGGTCTTGGACAAACCAGGTATCGTTGCGCAAAGAGAATAAGACTCGATGTTTCGAATGTTCAAGCGAACAACACTGTTGTGGAATGAGCAGGGATCCTCATGTATTTCCAGATACCGCTGATGGTCAATGATCGGGGAGACATCCCCTTCATACCTAAAAATTTCTGAACCGTCAGGGTGTCACGCTAAAGGTTAATCGACGTTGCAAGTTGATCTAATACCGATAGAGAAATAGGAAGAGAGAATCAAAATGGCTCCGGAGAGAATATTAAAGTGTTCGGAGTCTATTCAAAAGGAGTTTTGAACAAGGAGTCATTAAATAATTTATTTAATATTAAATTGTGAATTAATATTAAATCTGGAAATTATTTAAATAAAAGAAAGGAAAATCCCTACATGGGCCTTCCCTAGGACGGAAGAGGGCCCAAGAGGGAAGGGTCGAGGGCCCTAGGGGCCAAGCGCCTAGGGTGGGGAGGCTCCCACCCCGGTGGCCACCCTAGGTGGTCTAAGGCCCACGAATGGGGCCCACCCCCCGCCGGCCAGCTCCTTCCTCCCATGTCCTCTTGTTTAGTTGCACCCCGGGACTTGGAGGGTAGGAGTAGCCTACTGTTTCCTATATATAGGGGAGGCATTCACCCCAATTTATCAATCAATTGGCATTAGCCATTCTATCGCTCCCTCCCTCTCTCCCTCTCAAGCGTGTTCCCAACTTAGGAACGTGCTACATGAGTTAGAGGTTTCTCCATCCAGCGCACGTGGTCGTGTTGCTCGAATCGGTCCAGATCTTCTTCTTCTAATGCCTTGCTGGACAGGGGCTCGGGAGATGTCCTTTACATCGAAGGCCTGTAAATATCGACGAGGCATCACCAATAGTGGTGTTGGACGCTTGAAGCCTTCTAGACCTTGAGGTCTGTGACGCTCGGCTTCATTTGCAACATTTGTGCGGGAATGTATTTTCACTTTCTTGCATCTTCAAAGGTATGGTCACCGTATCCCGCTTGTTACCGTACCTCCCCATATATAGATCTTGAGTTGGTCCATTCTCGTAGTAGGAAAATTTATTGTTTTCTGTCATGGAACCCCTTCACCCACGAGTGTTGTCACGACGCGGATGATGGGGTTCAGGAGGATGAAGAAGGAAGTCGGTGCTCTGGGCACGCCTATCACGGCGAGGGACATCGGCATGATGCGGATGCTGAAAGAACATTTCATGGTTCCCTATGTTTTGAGTGTTAGATAACAATAGGATGGAGTTTTTCTAATGTGTGCCAAGTGTGCAGGGAATGATTTTGAGTGTGAGGAGCCGGATTATCCGCCCCCATCTAGGGCCGGATAATCCGGCCTACCTCATTTGGCAATGGCAGCCAAGGCACGACGCTCTAAGTGGGTTCGGATTTTCTCCCGGAAAATCCGAACAGGGGCGATTTTTCCTTCCCTGGCCGGATAATCCGGCCTTCGCATGGGGCCGGATAATCCGGCCCCCAGAAGACTATCAAAAGCAGCCAAGGTGGGACACTCTGAGTGGGGTCGGATTATCGGCGGTTTTTTCCTTCCCTGGCCGGATAATTCGGCCCTCACATGGGGCCGGATAATCCGGCCCCATGAGACGATCAAGGGCAGGCTCGGCGCGTCGTTCTGTTTGGGAGCGGATTATTTGCTGGATAATCCGAGTCTGGGGCGGAGTTTTCCCAAGGCCAGATAATCCGTCCCTCACTTGGGCCAGATAATCCGTCCCCAAATTGCTCCGACAGCTCAGTGGGTGCAGGGGGTATAAAAGCCCCTTCATCCATTCCATTCAGAACTCTTGATTCATTCGAAAAGTGTCAGGGCCATTGCAAGAGCTCTCTCTCTAGATCTCCCACTTCAACCACCTAAAGGCTTCGATCTTTGGGGGGAATTGAAGGAGGAGACAATCTCCATCGTCATCACGAATCAAGCGCATCAACTCCTCTCCATTCATTTGGAGAATTCCCCGATCTAGTATTCTTGTCAATATCTGGATCGTGTGTTTTGTTATTGATAACTTGTTCTTGTGACAGCTTGTTGTCATTACGGGAGCCTCCAATTTGGTTGTGGAGTTGTGCCCCGCTAGTTGTGTAAAGGCACCAGTTCCCGCCTCGAAGGGTTCCTATAGTGGAAAGGTGGATCGGGACTTTGGTGCCAGGATCCATCGGAGAACGGGGTGAGGCCTATTGTGGCGTGGTGGTCTTAGTACCACCCACCCCTCCAACACAGATGTACTTCCCTTAACAAGGAAGGAACTGCGGTAAAACAAATCATGTGTCTCCGCGTGCTTCACTACAGTTCACTCGTTCCTCTTTCCACTTGCCTTTTACTCGCTAGTAGTTAGGTTTGCATATAGGGAATTCTTCCTAATAGTCTATCTAGAGAATTTACCTTTGTGTCAAGCCTAAAATTGAAAAGGCATTAAAATTTGAAGTAGCACCTATTCACCCCCCCCCCTCTAGGTGTCCATACGGTCCATTTCAATTGGTATCAGAGCCCCGGATCTTTATTCGGGCTTAACCTCCTAAGAGAAGTATGGGTACCAAGGAGAATGGGAATGAGGCTGTGGACAAGGTCACAATGGATGACCTCAAGATGTTGGAAACAACCTTGTTGAAATCCTTTGAGACCAAGATGGAGGAGATGCAACAAATGGTTGCTCGCCTCACATCATCCGTAGCCCCATCTCCATCCTCCTCTGAGGCTGCCACTCCCTCATCCAAGGATAAGGCTAACACCGGATCCAAGGAAGATGAAGTGGTAGGTGAAAAACATAATGGTTCTGCCTCCAAGAAGGGAAGTGGTAAGGAGGAATATAGTGAGGTTCATCACTTATATTCCCCCGACCCACCTATCCCTCATCCTCTTATAAACAATAGGGGTGATCCACCCAAGCTTACTGCATCTTCATTTAATCAATGGCAATTCTTAATGAAGTCTCATGTATGCAGCTCTTCAATTGAACTTTGGAGGATTATCGAAGAGGGTCTCCATATTGGAGATCACACCAACTTGACAAGAAGAGAAGTTATGGATAGCCAATTGAATGCAATGGCTCTCCACATGATACAGCTTGGAGTGGGTCCCAAGGACATGCCCCACATTGAGCATCTCAACACAGCTAAAGAAGCTTGGGATGCTCTCAGCGACCTCTTTATTGGAAATGAAAGCATGAGAAGGAATAGGTATGATACCCTTAGTAATGAAGCTGAAGGATTCTACATGTTGGATGGTGAAAACCATGAAGATATGTATAGAAGACTCAAGGGCATCGCAACAACATTTAGAAAGCATGGATCCACTCACATTGATGATGCTTGGATAAAAAGGAAATACATGAGTGCTCTAATGCCTTTTGAGACAATGGATTTGAAGAGCTTGCAAGGTAGACACAACTACCATCAAATGACTTCCAATGAAGTCATGCAAGAAATGGCATCATTCAAGGTTGCAGCTAAGAATGCGGAAGATGCCCATGCACGAGCCATTGGAATGCAAAAGGGGGTCAATGTTGCTCTAAAGGCAAATGTTATTGAGCAAGATGAGGATGAAAGAGTTTTCGAGGGTGTCTCCATGGACTGCCCCGATGAATTCAAGCGTGCTCATGGTGAGTACATGGCGTTCTATGCAAGGAACTTTTGGAAGGATCCAGCCAAGGCCAAGTCAGAACTCGAGCGCAAGAATGGGTCAAGTGGAAGAAGAGAGAATGGCCCAAAATTGAGAACATGCTACAATTGTGGAGATAGGCTGCACTTTGTGGCTGAGTGTCCATATCAAAATAGAGAAGACAACGGTGGTAGGCTCATCCTTAAAGAAAAATCCAAGGCACCTAGAAAGAAGCCATTTATCAAAAAGAATGGACCTTATAAGAAGCAACCCAACATTGTCTTGGTGGCATAAGAAGAATATCCCTCTGCAAGTGAAGATGAAGAGGATGAAGATAGTTCTCGTGAGGTGGCTGCTATAGCCACCACATCGACGCCATCATCACTCTTCGACTCACCAAACGAAAACGTCATCAACAACAACGTCACTTGTCTTATGGCAAGAGGGTCCGAGGTATCATCTTCTAGCTCTTCATTTCCTAAGACTAACATAAATATGGATATGGATGATCATACTAGTCTTAAGATGAAAGAAGAATTTATTGCTTTGGAAAACTTTTTCACTAACTTGCAAGGTGAGCACAAACTTCATTTTGATGCTCTTATGAGTCAACTTGCCCAAGCCAAAGATCTCCTCGAAGAAAAGGGCAGAATTGAAAGAGAAGATGCCTTGGAGATAGCCTCCTTGAAGAATGCCTTGGAAGAAGAAGAGGAAGCTCGAGTATCCTTGGAAGAGAGACTCGAATCAATTGAGGAGTCACATGAAGAAGTTGTGGCTCAGCTCATCAAAGAATGTGACAACGCTCTTGCCAAGTTAAAGAAATTAAAGAAGGAAAAGATTGAATTTGGGGCTTCTCGTGCTAGACTCTCGGAGAAGTTTGAGAAACTTGACATTGCTCACAAGGCATTGGAGAGTGAACACTCTACTCTAAATGAGTCTCGTGACCAGATCCAAACTCAATTAGAGAAGTATGATATGTCCAACACCTCCACACCATCTTGTGGACAAGAAGAACTTGCAAAGGGATCTCAACACAAAGGTAAAGAAGTTCTAGATGAGATACTTAGCAAGCAAAGGACAAACAATGGAAAAGAGGGTCTTGGTTATATTCCCAAGACAAAGAACAAGAAGAACAAGAATAAGAAGAAGAGCAAGACTTCTCAACCAAAGACTAGCACCACCACCAATGACAAGTCTAATTATGATGGTTTTGCAGGGGCTAACAATCCTAACTTTGAGTTATATCATGATTATTATGGTGATGTTTATGCTAGTTATGTAGGTCCTTACGACTATTACATTCCTTGGTCTATTTGGGTCCCCAAGACCCTTGTCACTAACATGAGAGGACCCATTGAAAAATGGGTACCTAAAACCAAAAAGTAACTTTCTTGCAGGGATATGCTTCCGGTGGGTCTAAATGGGTACTCGACAGCGGGTGCACGAGTCACATGACCGTAAGCAAGGAGATCATCACGGAGATGCGACCAAATCATGATCATATAACCGTGTCCTATGGTGACAAGTCAAAATCTGAGGTATTGGGTCTCGACAAAGTTGTGGTTGCTCTCTCTCTCGTGGACGTCATGCTTGTTGAGACCCTCGGTTACAATTTACTTCAGTTCGCGCCCTTGGTAAGATGGGCTTTGCTATTTGATTGATGCTGATTTGGTGGTACTCTTGTGGAGCAAGTCTCTAAAAGTCGCTTTCGTGGGATATGTTGAAAATGACCTGTACGTGGTGGACTTCTCGGGGAAGACCACTACAGGCCCGATGTGTCTTTTCGGAAAGGCTGGCACGGGTTGGTTATGGCATCGCCGACTAGCCCACGTCAACATGAGAACTTCGCAAAGTCTCCACAAGGGTGGCCACATCCTTGGACTAAAAGAAAATGTTTCCTTTGCCAAAGATCGAGTTTGCATGGCTTGTGTTGAAGGGAAAATGCATGACTCTCCTAATCGAAAGAAGACTATTATTTCGTCAAAGAGGATCTTAGAGCTGCTTCATGTGGACCTCTTTGGACGTCCATCACATGCAAGCCTCGGTGGGAAGAAGTACTGCCATGTGATCGTTGATGATTACTCAAGATACACTTGGGTCTATTTCTTCAA
The DNA here is from genome assembly GCA_910589775.1 of Avena eriantha. Taxonomy (NCBI): domain Eukaryota; kingdom Viridiplantae; phylum Streptophyta; class Magnoliopsida; order Poales; family Poaceae; genus Avena; species Avena eriantha. Next base: position 93,613,398 of record OU342741.1, read on the forward strand.
GTTGAAGAGCGAGACTCAACAAACGGTCATCGACTTTGCCAATGACGTTTAACGTCAACACAATGTCCTTATATTGGCAATAAGAAGTGATAACGGCTCCGAGTTCAAGAACTACACCTTAAATGAATTCCTAAGTGAAGAGGGGATAAGACATCAATATTCCAATGCGTACACCCCTCAAAAAAATGGTGTTGCCGAGAGGAAGAACCGAACCCTAATGGATATGGCAAGGTCTATGCTAGCTGAGTTCAAGTCTCCATATAAATTCTGGGCTGAAGCAATCTCAACCGCTTGTCACTCATCCAACCGGCTATACCTCCGTAAAAACTTAGACAAGACTCCGTATGAAATTCTTACCGGTAACAAGCCAAACATCTCATATTTTCGGGTATTTGGGTGTAAGTGTTTCTTTCTCATCAAAGGAGTTCGTTTATCTAAATTTGAGTCTAAGGCTTTAGAAGGTATTTTTGTTGGCTATGGTGCCGAATCCCACACTTATAGAGTCTACAATAAGCTCTTAGGAACTGTTGTAGAATCTTGTAGTGTGGTGTTCGAGGAAAATGATGGCTCTCGTGCGGGGCAAGTTGATGTTTGTGATGCAGATGTTGAAATACCCCAAGATGCCATAAGAAGAATGGGCGTGGGATTTTTCCGCCCCATTGAGGAACCCCTTGTGGCGGATCGGGAAAGACAATGCTCTACTCATATAGAGCCCTCATCTACACAGACTCAACATGCTCCAACCACGAGAGAAACTTCTACACCAACTCCTCCAAATGCTGAAGGTCAACATGCTCCTGTATTCTCCAGGCCGGATTATCCGGTCGACACTAGATTATCCGGCCCTCACTCCACTGGCGACCAAACTGATCATCCTGTCGATTTGATTCTTGCAACTTTGAGTGTGTAGTACCATCTCAGTTTGGCACTCTTAATCCTAAGACTTTCCCTACCCCTAAGCCAACTATTCTTGCACACAAGTCCCTTGTACACCTTGTGGGGGTGTTGTTTGGGGACGCGCGGGCCTGAATCTGTGTATAACAGAAGTTCAGAATTTAGGCCGGATTATCCGGCCCAAGTATAGGCCGGATTATCTGGCCCTGGCGGATTCAGTCTTTAAGGGCTGGGATCGGGGGAAGGGCTCATCACGAGCAGCACTTCTCCCCCAACCCTCTCCCTCTCCCCAGCCGCAGCCTGTCGTCCCCCACCCTCCCCGGAGCCTCTCCGGCCACCGGATTTTCTAGGCCTCCCTGGATCTTCTTCTCCGCAACTCCGGGTACCTTCTCCTCCATGTTCTTCCTCCAATGAGTGAGGGTAACTCCCTCTCTCCCCATATTTGGCTAGATGTGTTGATAGTGGGGTGGAACGTTGTCTAGAAGGATGTTGTTTCGCGTAGAATTTGTAGTCTTGCAGTATCTAGGCCCGATCTACTTTTTTGCACTCAATCTAGGCGATTCTAAAATTTTCTGCCAGGGCCGAATCATCCGCCCCTGGCCAGGCCAGATAATCTGGTCTAACAGACTAAAAACTAGTTCAGTCTTGTATGGATTTGTGCCTTGAATATGTTTGGACTATGAACTGCTTGCCTACTATTTATACGTTCTCTCTTGTACTTGTGTGTGTGCTTATCCCCATGTTATCCATCTTGTTCTCTTCACAGGTAGTTCTAGTGCTCCCAAGATCTACAAGCGCCGTCCTCGTGGTAAATACTTTCGGGACGACGGTGAAGGTAACCTAGTGGACGAGGTTGAGCTGAGGAGAAGAAAGAACGAGGAGAAGCGCATGGCTGAACAGGCAAAGAGGGATAGGAAGGGTGTGTCCAAGAGGAAGGGCAAAGGGCCCAATATTAACTATAAGAAGATGGATCCTGCTACCTTCTCTTCCATTCGTCATCGAGATCTGTTTGATGAAGTGCCGCATGATACTGAGCTGGGTGACTCTCGTTTTTGGTGCGCGGAACAAAAGGGGGTCTATGGAGATGTGTATGCTCAGTAGAAGATTCGGCCTATGCATCCTCTGATTCTTGCTGAGGCCTTGGAGAAGCCTCACCTTGTTGATGCCATGTATGTGTCTGAGAGGATGGGGTTGCACCATCTCATGGCCCTCCAATGCTCCTATGACTCTGAGATTGTGAAGCAGTTCTTCTCCACCCTGGTCATTTGCGGTGATGAGCACCCAACCATGAAGTGGATGACTCGTGATAGGCCTATTCAAGCTGATTTCCATGTTTTTGCTGAGGTGCTTGGTTATTCCTTCCGCCATAGGGACTGTGCTAGTGGCCACCGCATCATCACCCAACTCAAGACAAATAAATATGTTGTCCTTTCTTCGTGCATCGAAGATAATGGTATTATGGGCACCCTTGCTGGTCTTTCTCCCTTATATGTTTCCTTGGTCGGTCTCTTCCGTGATTCTATCACCCCGAGTGGCGGCAACAATGACAGCATCCGTGGTCATCTCGTCCAGCTCCTAGCCTTCTCTCATGAGGTTGCATCTTGCAAGGATGAGTCCGTGCGGTACCAGCTAGATGTGATGGACTTCATTTACCATGAGTTGACTGATGCGATGTTCAACAGGCTATCCATTCCTTATGCCCCATACATCATGATGCTGATCAAGCACCTGCTCCCCTCTGAAGAGTTCAATATTGATGTTGTGCACAAGGCCAAGAAGATCTACACCAAGGTTAGGAAGACCTCTCACCCCTCCTCTGCTCCTGAGGGTCTCATGAGGGATGCTCGTGCTAGTGCTCGTAGGCCTCCAGTGCCTCCCATTGCTCATGAGACTAAGCAGCTGAACTGGTTCCAGCGGAACATCCTTTGCATGGGCATGGACACCCACAAGGGCCAGTACGAGGCTTACAAGCAGTGTCATGAGTTGGCTCACTCTCAGCAGCTCATCCTTCACCATGTGTCTGGTGCTTTTGGCGATCCCCTGCTCCTACTCCTCCCACGCCATATGCTCGGTGCAACTCTTCTTCTAGGCTTAACTATGGAGAGCTGGAGCGCCACCTATTTCCGTCCGCAGACACTGCTGATGATGAGGATGATGACACCGAGGAGCTTGAGGATGAGGACGAGGACGGCGATGAGGACGAGGAAGAGAACTATGAGTGATTCCTTGGGGCGTTAGCATCGCTCTTCTTCCTTTTGGGCGTCTCGATGGCAAAGGGGGAGAAGTAGTTCTATTAGGTCTCCGAGGATTTTCTTGGGTCGGGCACAAGTTCTTGCTCTTTATCGTTTTGTTTTTTCTCGCTTGTGCCCTTTTAGCGTCGAACTTCTATGTGTTTTTGTGCCATATGAGACTATGTTTGTGTGGCTGTGGATTTATCTTGTGGATTATTCATATGGAGTCATCTATCTTATTGGATATTCTTATGGCTATTGGATATCTATATCGAGGAAGGTGCTCGCTATGGCTATCATTGGATATTCTTATAATGTGTTGAGGATGCATCTATCTCCCTACCGGTGGTATGAGATTTTCACATATGTTCAAATGAAATAGACTTATACCCTCTTGTGTGTACGTGTAATCAAATGCAATTTTTAGTATGCACACATTGAGGGGTAGTCTTTTTCATTCATTAAATCTTGTTATCTTAAGATCTATCTTGCAAATCCTAGTATTGTCATCTAACACCAAAAAGGGGAGACTGAAAGAACATTTCATGTTTCCCTGTGTTTTGAGTGTTAGATAACAATACCATGGACTTTTTCTAATGTGTGCCAAGTGTGTAGGGAATGATTTTGTGTTTGGGGGGCGGATTATCCGCCCCCATCTAGGGCCAGATAATCCGGCATACCTCATTTGGCAATGGCAGCCAAGGTGCGACGCTCTGAGTGGGTTCGGATTTTCTCCCAGAAAATCCGAACAGGGGCGGTTTTTCCTTCCCTGGCCGGATAATCCAGCCTTCTCATGGGGCCGGATAATCCGGTCCCTAGAAGACGATCAAAGGCAGCCAAGGCGCGACGCTCTGAGTGGGGTCGGATTATCTTCCGGAAAATCCGAATAGGGGCGGTTTTTCCTTCCCTGGTCGGATAATCCGGCCCTCGCATGGGGCTGGATAATCTGGCCCCCATGAGACGATCAAGGGCAGGCTCGGCGCGCCGCTCTGTTTGGGGGCGGATTATTTGCCAGATAATCTGAATCTTGGGCGGAGTTTTCCCCAGGCCGGATAATCCGTCCCTCACTTGGTCCGGATAATCCGGCCCCAAATGGCTCCAACGGCTCAGTGGGTGCATGGCGTATAAAATCCCCTTCATCCCCTCCATTCAGAACTCTTGATTCATTCGAAAAGTGTCAGACCCATTGCAAGAGCTCTCTCTCTCTAGATCTCCCACTTCAACCACCCGAAGGCTTCGATCTTTGGGGGGAATTGAAGGAGGAGACAATCTCCATCGTCATCACGAATCAAGCGCATCAACTCCTCTCCATTCATTTGGAGAATTCCCCAATCTAGTATTCTTGTCAATATCTAGATCTTGTATTTTGTTATTGATAACTTGTTCTTGTGGCAGCTTGTTGTCATTACGGGAGCCTCCAATTTGGTTGTGGAGTTGTGCACTGCTAGTTGTGTAAAGGCGTCGGTTCCTGCCTCGAAGGGTTCCTATAGTGGAAAGGTGGATCTGGCCTTTGGTGGCGGGATCCATCAGAGAACAGGGTGAGGCCTATTGTGGCGTGGTGGTCTTAGTACCGCCCACCCCTCTAACTCAGATGTACTTCCCTTAACAAGGAAGGAACTGCGGTAAAATAAATCATGTGTCTCCGCGTGCTTCTCTATGGTTCACTTGTTCCTCCTTCCACTCGCCTTTTACTCGCTAGTAGATATGTTTGCATATAGAGAAATTCTTCCTAATAGTCTATCTAGAGAATTTACCTTTGTGTCAAGCCTAAAATTGAAAAGGCATTACAATTTGAAGTAGCACCTATTCACCCCCCCCCCCTCTAGGTGCCCATATGATCCATTTCAGATGCCATGGTGCTAGAGGAGATGGGGTTCCAGTGCATGTTGATGCCAGGCATGGTGCATGCGGGTGCTCTGATGCCGGTCGCGGCAGGCGTCATGAAGGGGCAAATCCTATGGCCGGCCCGGGACAACATCATCCTCCCCGTCGTTTTCGCACATGCTCCGCTCCTACCGCCACTATGGAAGGTGAACGGCGTGTTGCTATGAACGGGATTGGAGAGCTCGGTGGAGGAGCCGCTATGACACGGACGTCATCCTCCTAGTTGTCGCGGCCGCTATCCTGGACCTGACCTACTTGTAGACACATTCACCCACATGCACATCGATGTGTCATCCTCCCTTCTCGCGGATTACTGCGTATACGGTCACCTACGAGGTGGCAGTTGATGTGCAAGTCCGGTACAGACTTGCCAGCATCGATAAGAAGAATTGACAAGCGACCTTTGCAAGGAAGGAGAGCAAGATATAGTTTTTTTTGCAAAATGAATAAACTACTGAAATCCCATGTGGCGTGAAAAATGGGTCCAAACCCTGCTAGATCAGCGAATACATCACTATATCGAGGCCAAAAACCGTAAATGAAACAACGAGCCGTGTTTAGGTACCGTAAGTTACATATCTAAAGATCTTAAACCTGGATGTTTCTCTTTTTTGTGAGAGTTTTGAGGAGCCCTGGGAATTAACATCCTGTTGACACGTAGAACTTTGGTCAATTGGTATTTGTTGTTTGGTGCTCTGATTGGTGCATGCAGTATTTTTTGGCGATAGCTAGGAGTGCATAAGTTGTTAATACATGGGTTGTTTTATATATTTTCCTTCATGTTACATCGGTGGTGAGCTGCCTTGGTGTTTTGCTGGTGTGGCCATAGCTATAACCTGATTGACACAGTGGTGGACCATGGCGAGATAGGTACTTGATGTTCTGCCTCAACTATTTTGGCGTTCTATACTTATTTTTTCCGAATCAACGCGTGGGCAGTTTCGTGTTTCTTCTGTCGATTTCTCTTTGTTGGCATGTTCCTCGGTCGTTGCATGGTGGCCAACTGGCCATACCATGCTTTGAATTCTCTCCGCGTGTCCTTCTTGAACTCTCTGGCTTCTCTTGTGTCAATTCCGTGGAGTACTCTGGAGGCTACTATCGCTGCGCAAATGCCCTGGTTTTAATTGCCCCCCTCCGCATTCAGTGCACATCGTTACTGTCCTGCTGCTCGGCTTGGTCCTACCCTGACCGGCCGACGACACCACGGAGAGTAGGATGCCCTAGCTCCTCTGATGGCCTCTCCACCTCCTGCTGCTCCCCTCCTGCAAGTGTGTCAAGTTGCTTCCCTGCATGCGTTCCTCCTTCGCCTCGTGGATCCCATTTCCTGTGGCGCGCGGGTACCCAAACGCAGCGATTCTCCTGTGTCGTGGGCATCCCCGTCTCCGATCAGAGGGTGTATGGCGTTTCGAGATCGTGCTAGTTCATATTGCATATTGACATCGAACTGTAAGAGCATCTTCACTCGTGGCCCTCAAAGGCTCCCCAAAGGCCTTTGAGGGCCGCCGGCGCCAATTTTCGGCCCCAGCTGCGTCCCCCAATTTCGATTTGGCGCCAGCGCGCGCGCTCGATTTACCCGGTGCGCCCGGTCGAAACCCAATTCCAAGGGAGGCTAGCAGGGGCGCCGGAGGGCAGGGAAAAGTTCGGCGGGCCAGCCTTGTCGGCGACCTAGCTGAAATTATTCCCTTTTTCCACCAAAATTAGTGTTGGTTCCCTCCAAAATTAGCCCCTACCTCCCCCCTCCCCTCCCGCCTCGCCTCCCACTCCCACCATATCCCCAGCATAGACCAGATCGCGCCACCATGCCACCGAAGAAGTATGCCACTCCCCACGCGATTGCAGCAGCACCGCCGGCAAAGAAGCGGGGCAAGCTAGAGATGGAGCGGCCGGAGGGGATGACGAACGTGGAGTGGGTGTTCGACCTGCAGCGCCGGCAGGTCGAGAATGCCAGCCGCCGACAGAGAGAGCTCAGGGCGAGGAAGAAGCGGGCCTCAGAGGCTCTGGCCGCGTAGGTACTCATGGCGCAGAGAGCCGCCCACATGGCGGGCATGTCGAGCTTCCCCCCGCACGCATGGGGGAGCCAAGGGAGCGTCTCGTCACCGTCACCATCTTCGGCAACAACCCAAGCTGGCCCGATGTCCCAGGACAGCCAGGGTACACCCAAGTTATCTGGCTTCTCATTGTGCGGGCCACTCGATGCGGGCGGCAGCTTCAACCCCAATGCCTTCAGCACCGTCGACCTCAACGTCAGCTTCAACCCCAATGCCTTCAGCCAAGGTACACCCAACCTGGCCGCATCTCCTGCTCTCCGCCGCCCCTCTTCCACGGCAGTATGCCTACCACCGTTGTTATCAGCGGCGGTAGCCATGGGGTGTTGGGTTCGCATCATAGAAAACAAAAAAATTCCTATGATGGGAACTATACGCCAAGATCTATCTACTAGATACAAGCAACGGGTGGATATATACCCATAGAGAACTTACCCTCGAAGACAACAAAGCTTTGTTAACGACTTGGAACTCGTGGATGATGTAGTCGTACACTTGCCAATCTCAGATCATGATGAAGTCTAGCAGGTCCGGCTCCAGCACGTCCATCAGATCGAGCTCCAGCAAGTCTAGCACCACCTAGTCCAGCACCGCAAAGCAGCGGTGCATCCGTGATCGCACACACGTCCGGTACCCCGACAACCTCCGTCCCTCGCTCTAGCAAAGCAGCGGAAGCAGCAACTCCTTTCCAGATAAAGCCACCGGGAACATATATCTCGCTAATCCGAGACCATAGGGAATAGATGATATTCCTGTGTATTCATAAGGTTATGGTTCATGTATGAACTGCTGATATGTATCAGCAAATATGTGATTTGATTGTGGAACTACATATTCATGTTGTTCATACTAATTGTCCTAGGTCATCGAGGTTGTGCTAGACACACAACTTAGACCAATGTGAAAGTCGGCAGATGACTAGGTTCCACTTTTCATGGGCATGGAGATGCTATTCCGACTTACACGGATTCGCTAAAGAGTTTAGCGAGTCGGCCTGACCCATATTGAGATGCAACGAACAAGTCGTCATTTGCATGTCTCTATCAATGTAATCCTTAGACCTGAGGTTATTGCACAATTTGAGTTAAGGATCTCCGACTTAGGTTCTGTCAAACGATGTTCCGTCACTGGGCAGTTATAAAGGCGGAGTTCGGGTCATCTGAGAATCAAGCTACGTGATGTGAATAACCAAGACGGAATTTTGCCCCTCCATCTGGAGAGATATTCTCTGGGCCCTCTCGGAAGATATGATTCGGAAAGCATGGCCATGCGCGTCACGGTTAAGTGTTAACCGAGGTAGCTGACTAAGAGTTAGTCGGATGAATCACTTATCTCGGATCAAGAAAGAGAGTCGGACTATTTAAGGGATGACGATCATCCGCCTATAGTCCGACAAGGTATATCGTGAGGCCTCAGACGAAAGTCACATTGGAAGGTATGTTGTCATGACTTATTGGTACTTGGGAGTTGGCACGTTCTGCTAGGAGCCGCTACCAACTGATCGATCACGAGTGAGACACGGAATCGTGTCCGGGTTACCATGAGCCTGTTGGGTCACACACTTAAGAGCGGGAGCAAGTTTGGGTTAGACCCAAACATGAAACCTATTTGGGTTGGACCCAAATAGAGACATGGACTTAGTCAGCAAGTGAGACTTGCTGTGGCTAATATAGGCCTTTTAGTGAATGGGCCACAAGTGAGTGGAGCCTACTTTCACTCCCTATATAAGCTAGGGCGCATGTGCTTAGAGCACAAGGTTAGGTCACTCCATGTGTTGGAAACCCTAGCCCCAGTCCGTCCTGTTGCCGCCGTACCGGACCTAGCAGTCCATCGCCGGCGCTCCTCCTCGTACGTGTGGATACCGGTGGAGGTGCTCTACGTTCAGCACTTCGACGATCGTGAAGAAAGTACGGATGGTGGATCGTGGAACCGGAACGGATCGCGAGGACTGCACTGCATCAAGCGACGTGCTTCATCAATTCCGCAACTGCACGTCTAGTGGTAATCCTCGTGGCCTTCTACCTGAGCTAGATCTTGGGATCACCGTGTAGGGAAAAAGTTTTGTTTATCTCTACGTGGCTCAACAGTAGAGGGGGAGAGAGATCCTTCACGAGGAGGTGTGTGTTGTGAGGAGGAGAGGGGGACTTTTATAGGGAAGAGGGGGGCAACCAAGGGCCATGGCGTGGCAGCCATGGTGGTGCCCCCACCTCTTCCATCATTCATGTGGTGGATGCTCCACTCACATAAATATGCCTCCACTCACACTTCTACTCACATGCATTAAATTTCCACCAAATTTAATGCAAGCTCTCATTAAATAAAACTATTTTACTTATTTTATTTAGAATTTTTTCAGTTACATTAATTAACAAACATTCACATAAAACCCCCTGCAACATTTCAGTATCACATGCAAAACCAGTTTCTACAATTTCACCCGAAACAATTCCGGTTTCCATCAAAATGATTCCAGCGCTTTCTTAATCTTCATCTGAAACATATTTGCTCCTAAATGGTGTTGGTATCCCTTAAGTGTGTCACCCTACGGTTTGCGAATAATGCAGACATGATCGAGACCCCTCTCCGATCAATAATCAGCAGCGGGACCTGGAGATCCGTACTGACTCCCACATATTCAACGATGACTCTTGTGATCGTGTGAACATTTAATGTCGTAACTAAATCCCTTTGTCTCGTGATATATTACATGTCCCAGATTCGATCATCGGCATCCAAATACCTAGTTTGATCTCGTTGCCGACATGTACTCTTTTCTCGTTCCCGTAATATAACATTCTAGTGATCACATCACTTGCTTGCAAGCTATTTCAATGTGATATCAGCGAGAGGGCCTAGAGAATATCTATCAATCATCGGGATGGACAAATCCCACTCTTGATCCATGAGCCTCAACATAACACCTTCGGAGTATTTGAACCCACCTTTATAGTCACCCTTTTACAGTGTGACGTTTGATGTTATCAAGTTACTCTTTCGATGTTAGCAATTAACAAGATCTCATTGTCTAAGGACTAAGATTACTTCGTATGATGTTATAGCAATATAAACATAATGACTTTGATCATAATGCTATACTTTGGATGAATGTTCATCACATCATTCCACCAATGTTGTGACCTCGTTATTAACAACATCCAATGTCCATGATCAGGAAACCTTGATCATCTTGTTAATCTACGAGCTAGTTTATATGAGAGGCATTACTAGGAACTTTGTATTTTGTTTATTAAACACACATCTATTAACGTTTCCAATTAATACAATTATAGCATGCAAAATAAAAATTTATCATAAACATGGAATAAGATAATAACCACTTTATTATTGCCTCTCGGGCATATTCCCTTCATGGGGTGCTCGACGAAACGATGCTGGGCACCGACGCCATCATGACCGGCATGATCAACGGTGGGGGGTTGCCACCATTCTACACGCAGGGGGAGGCAGAGGACTACGATGGCTACAACGATAGCCAAGAACCCTAGGAGAACGAGGCCTACGCGTTCGCCGAGGACGACGAGGAGGAGGCGCCTGTGCCGGTGCCCGAGGTGGTGCCCGTGGTCAAGAAGAAGAAGAACAGCAGCCGTGGCCCGAAGTGGAGCTCACGGGAGGACGAGTGCCTCGTCGAGGCTTGGAAATCGGTCAGCATCGACCCCTTCACCGGCGCAAACCAAAGCTCCGAGGCCTACTGGCTGCGCGTCAAGGCGGCGTACGACGAGCGGTGGCTCTTGGACCCCTACTTCAAGGATTTGTACCATGACCGCAACGACTCCGGCATGCTGCGCCACTGGCACATGATCCAGCATGCTTGCAACAAGTGGCATGGCGTCGTGGAGGAGGTGCGTCGTGTCCATGTCAGTGGCACCAACTTTGTAGCATCCCATCTGTCTAACATTTGTAATGCTACATGGTCTAATAATAAAATGCTACTTCCTACATATAATTGTTGCATCATAATTATATCATGCTCATGTCATCATGCCACATTGCATTTGAGCATCATATTAAACCCTTTTCATTTGGTTTCTCTCATATTGCAGTTGCCTATTACTTGTATTTTGCCTCTTGATATATATTATCTGACTTTTGATATAATGATTAAATGCCCGAGTTGAGTTGGGGCATATCTTTTAAATCCTTTCTATCTGCTAACATGGCAATGCCCTTGCTATCCCATCCTACTTCTACCATATATATGAGTGTGGCCATCTTATTGTTGTCTTGGTTTTAATTCAAGCCACCCATATAATTAGGGCTCTCAAATTCTATTCATACCCATGCATGCATATGGGTTGCTCCAAACCTAGATTTTATGCCATGTATCATGTCCTTCTCAATTCTGGTATTATTGCAAATCTTGTTTTGCCACCCTTACCTCACATACATGCATATACATTTTTTGTTTTCACAAAATGACACTTGCATGTACTCCTTTATTGCATGCATTAATAAGCCACTCTAGTCACATAAAATGACATGCCCCTATGTGGTTTTATCTCTTGTTCTAAAGCCTTTTGAGTTCTTGCTTAATTTTAAATGTGTTCTAGTCCTAGTCTCTCATCTTTGTTTAAAACCTCTCTTGTGCACATATTACACCCAGCCCCACAAAGCCACACCTACACCATTACCACATGAGCTCTCTCTTAGTCTATTTTTTTCTTTTCCCTAAGCCTAAGCTAACTAAGATACCAAGAAACCGTGTATCCTTCCCCCTGGCTAACCTAGACCACCACCACCTAGACCGGCTCCCCTTGCAACCTGGGGCTCGACCGATCCCTTCGCTCGACCCAGCCGTGGACACCGAGCCACCCTGCCCTGTTTATCTTCTTGGCCACGTGATCACCAGGTCGTACCGCCCATGCCAAGTCCGTGTCCGACCTCCCTTCTCTCTCGCTCTGCCCATAAAGCGACAATGATAGGAGTGTGCTCTCTTCGTCCCCATCCGCCTCACCTAACCAGATAGTTACCCCTCCCTTTGGTTTTGCTCCTCGCCAAACCCTCGCGCCGCCGCGCCTTGGCCATGACGCTGCTGCCAGCACCGTATCGCCTCCGGTGAGCATCGCCGGCAACCACCTCGACCCTAGTAACGACTCGAGCTCAAGAACACCGAGGCCAGCACTGGGAAGAGCACCAGGGACACCCCCGCGCACCCGGAACCTCGCCAAGGCCAGCTGTACATCCACCGGTGCACCGCTCGCTCTCAGAGTTTGTCGCCGTGTCGCCATCGCCCTCGTCCATGCCAGCAAGCGCAGCTCGGTCAGGAGCACGCTGGTGAGCCTTCTTTCGTCCCCGCCCCTCTCTGCTACTCCTGCTTCCATAGTGCAGCCACCCTTTGTCGGAGACCTTGCTACACCGCCGCGCTCGCCAGTCCGCGCGCATACGACAGACAGTGCACCGCGGCCCGCGCCTGACCTGTTCAACCCGTCGGTGTCATTGTTGTGTTGCTCGTCTTCAAACGACGCGAGAACGAAAGATCTAGCCCTTGTTCCCCTCTTCAAAACGAGCCAGAGCACAATCAAAAGCATCCAGTACATCACCCAAAATCTTCGTCGCAAGTCTGCCCCATCTTCGGAAAAATTTGTGTTCATCCGTCAGTCCGAAGCCAGCGTTTTCTTCCTCTGTTCGACAATGTTTCCTGGCCCCTACAGCCATCCTCCGGTGACACTTCCTAAGCAAGAGTTGTAGACCTACCTCCAATCTTCGTTTTTCATTTTTACGGAATTTCCAAATTCGCCATAGTTTCGTCGCAATCCTCTTCGCAAGATCAGCCCGAGCTAGCGGTTCGTGAGCGTTTTCAGTTTCGTCAGTCTTCAGAGAGAGCAGCAGCCCACCACGTTTTTGTAACAAAGCCCCTCCGCTTTTCATCGCGCACCGGCTAGCCCCTCTGCAGCTCTTTAGGCCCACCTGCCAGCCCCTGTGCAGTTTTGCAAAAAAGCACCCGGGCTTTGAGGTTTTCCAACCCGCGCTCCCTCGGTTTCCCCACGTGGCAGGCCCCCGATGGCGCGCCCGCGTGTGGGACCGCACGCCCGCAGGTCCCACTTGTCATCCCCGCGGTTGGCTGATCCCGCGGTGAGAAAAGCCCCGCGCAGCCCGCTGCGCCCCACCTATGCTGAGTCAGCGGCTGGCCCACCTGTCTGTGACTCGGGCTAGCTTTCTCGATGTACAAAAAGCCTCTGTTCTTTTCTGTTTTATTCAAACCTTTTCCAGAATTGTTTAAATGATTTTAAAATCCAGAAAATTAATAACTTTTCATTAATAAATCCATATAATACAAATGATATATGTTTTCGAATCAGAAAAATGTGAGGAATTCAAATATGCCACCCAAAATAAAGTTTGCCTAATTTAAATTTTCGAAATTGTTTAATTGCATTAAAAATGCCTTTTCTTAATTAATTAATAACTTTAATTCTATAACCCCAAATCTGACAAATAATATGTCGATCAGCGCGACGAGCCCGTTCTAACTATGCATTCCATGTTTTCAATTGTAGCATGCATCATATCATTATTAAAAATCAGAACTGTTTATGGCAATAACACTTGACTAAAACTTAATAAAATGCTATATTCTTGTACCCCACACCTCACCCATGCCATGCTACATTATTGCCATGTAATTTGTGCATCATTCATCATGGCATGCTTGTTTGCTTGCCTCATTTTATTTATATACGTGTGCACTTTATTTATGTTGGCCCTTGTTTGTTTGGTTATTCTTTCGGATAGACGCCAAGCAGGAGAAATATCAGGAATCCCAGGAGTATTACCCAGATCCATCGCTCGCTTCAACTAAGCTGCCAGGCAAGCACTACCACATGCTTGCATACATATAGTACTTATTGCTTCTATCTTATTCTTGCATCATTGAGTCGAGATTGCATTAAATTGAATCCCAAGTAGTACATAGCCTTTACTTTTAAACCCCACCGAAGCTTGTTCCTCCATCCTATGAGCCATTACTGCAGGAGTTGTTTGAGCCATGCGAGTCGTAGAACAGCATGTGTAGGGTACGTGAGTGTCTGATGGATAACGAGGCACCTAAACAACTTAACCTGAGTAGTAATGGGATAACTAATGAAAGAGGCATCAGTGAGCAATATCTGTTATTTGGTTTTTTTTTCATGCTCACTTGTGTCCCGTAGGACCCCGAGTACTTGATTCATGTTTCTTGAATATTCGCACTATCCACATCCGGGAGGCCTTATGGACCCCCTGAGCCAGAGCTTGATTCATTTCTATTTCTTGGGGCCACAAATTAGTTTGGGGTTTTATTTACTATCCTGTACTTATGCCATGTTACTGTTTTATTAAGATTGTGCGTGGAGTACCTGTACTGTTTTGGATTGTGGAGTGTTTTCGCGGTATCGACAAGCCCAGTCACATTTTCGGGTTCCCAGTTGTTTACAGCCATTGGCGCAAACCTTGGGTCCATTTCGGAGTCGGCCAACTTCGTTGCGGGTAGCTTAATGGGGTGGCCCTCTGAAATATTTTATGAATCCTGTGATCGCTTTGTCGTGAATGCCTCGTTGGGTTTTGAGTTGGTTTTTCCGAGGTTGACCGAGTGTGTGTTGCTATTTGTGCACCCCTGCAGGGTAAAACTTTCTGAAAGCCGTGTCCGCGGTTATGGACGACTTGGAGCACAATTTCTCGATCATAGACAAGTATAACTAAAGTACCGCTTTTAATTTGACTAAATACCTGACTAGTAAATAGTGCAATACTCATGGAATGGTTAATAAAACTGCCAACGGATGGGTTGTTCGTCCGCTTTCTCGTTGGTAAGCGAGAAGGAGGATGGATCTATTAATTTATACTGTTATAACTGTTGTTCCTAATTACGGACATCCGTCTATTAGTGGTTAGGCGGATGGTTAGCGAGTATCTATAGACTTGTTAGTATTATCTTTTGCTGCAATTGCGTCACCCCAGGTTATGTCCCTTTTAGAGGCATAAAGACTTGCTGAGTACCCCTAGGGTCTCACACGATAAATTGTTTGATTCAGATGAACAGGTGTATTCGCAAGATGGATACTGGGTGGAGGAGACAGATGATGTTGGCAACGATCACGTGGTGTAGGGATTCCGGGGATGGGGATTCGCGAGATCTGTGGGCGGGATGTGTTTACTTATGTGGCATCTTATGCCGATTTGCTTCTTGTCCGTACTCGGATCTTATTTCCCGCTTCTGCTTGATACTCTGATGTTTGATGTATGAGCAGCTATCCTACACTATTATCTCTATCTAGGATATTTGGATCTTGCCGTATGGCGTTGCAATATTTCTATTTCTTTTAGATAGAATGGCTCTGAGAACTGTTGTAAGGTAGCTTGCATACATACTCACTTGTGTATGTATTTGATCTCTTCGCCTGTTGCCTACGCCGCTCGCTCTTATCCCGATGTCTTGGGAGTGGTTAGGACGGCCGACGGGTCTACACGTGGGTGGCCCCTGGGCCCCGCTGTACTATTTTAACCACTTCCGGTTCATCCAGGCTTGAATTTAGAGCGTAGGGTCCGAGGTTGTTACAAACTTGGAGGAGCAAGTAAGTGAACCCACCGTGTCCACTGTACATCATAGCCTTGTGTTGGGTCGCCGGCCATTGATCACTGTCGTTTGTTCGCTGCATTGCATTGCTTCCGTAGATGCATGCCATGATCACCGCCTACCGCGAGGACAACGACGACGTCGAATTCAAGTTCATCCATGTGTTCACCAGGATCGAGACGTGGGACAAGTGGACCGAGACGCGCACGGCACTCGCCAAGGGCAAGTACGACCCCGACGCGCCGCCAGCTCTCTCCCCGGGAGGCCGTCCGATCGGGCAGAAGAAGGCCAAGGCGGCGAGGGATGCCGCGCCGGCCATCGAGAAACTGCACAGCTCGATCATGGCTTGCATGGCGGATGCCGCCTCGCACGCTGCCGAGAGGGCAGAGCAGGCCGCCAAGATGGAGCAGGTTGCCACGGTCAGGTGGGCGTCGGTCATCGAGAGGCAGGACGCCAAGCTCGGGCTGATCAGGGCTGGCCGCAAAGAAGAGGAGGGAGGACCTGTCGATCCTCATGGTCGACACTAGGGACATGGACGCCGACGTGCGGGCGTGGTGGGAGGCCCAGCGCACCGCGATCCTGCACGAGGTCCGAGGCCCACCGGCATCCACTACCCCAGCACCTGCGGTATCCACTTTGCCATCGCCTGCAGCATCCACTACCCCAGCACCTATGAGCGCACCGGCGACAGGCACTCCCCCGCCGGTCGTCGATGTCGACCCTGCCATCTGATGCGCCGCTATGCTTTGTGATGCCGGCGCGGCTTCTTTTGATCGCTAGACTATGATGATTTGCAGCGATTTGCGATGATATGATCGTCGAGACTTTGTTTTGTAATGCCTAGACTATTTATGTTCGGCTATACGATCGGTGATCGGCGATCGGCCGTTCTACCCACCATATTATTTTCTTGTTCGAATTTTAAATTTCTAATTTGGAGACCGATTTGGGTGGCTGGAGACCAGCTCCCCCCATAGCCAGGTTTTGCGCCGACGGCCCCCCATATGGTCTTACCACGGATAAATTGGGGGCTGTGAATGGAGATGCTCTAATTGCCCATTTTCCTCTCGTGTGTCTCTCATCTTATCCTCTCCTCTCTCGCATTATCTACCAGACAACCGCCATCCGTCCACGGCGGACTCCCACAAGAGCTGCACCGGCGACGAGCCGTACCAAGGTTGCTCCACCTCGTCGAGCACGGCCGCTTTACGCCATGCGCCGCCTCCATGGCCTTGGTGTTGCCATCCGACCCGCTCGACGCCTTCCCCAATGTTTTCCTGGACGCCGACCCGCGGGGACAGGCGGCCTGTATGAAATGCCAGATTTGGCGTCGCAAAATTAAAGCCTGGAGACCAAATCCATTACTTTTGTGTATTGTAAGGGATCCGTTCTGGGCGCTGCTACCCAGTACTGCTAGATTTGTCGCTCATGGACTGATTCTTAGACATGGAATAGTTACAGACTGATTCTTGGACCTGAATAATGGGATTTCCTGCATGGTGGAAGTTCTCACTCTTTGTTTGCTCTTTAGTTCATGTCGGTCATGTTCCAGATCCAAATTGATCTTGATTTTTTTAATAATGTTCTCGATTTTGTTGAGAGATTTCTGATCCTTTCAGATTTCCAAAAACGATCTGAAGAGAAATTCTGTACATTTTTTCCTTGTGTTGAAGATTCATGTATTTTGGATCCTAAACTGAGTTGCGAACAAATATACTAGGATTTTTTTATTCAGTCTGAATTCATCATAAACGTTGGGTGTTAGATGGTACGGGTGTAGGATAACTAAAGTATACTCCTACATGGAAAGTTGAAATGCTGAATGGGTGAATACAGAATAGAACCATTCCCTTCTATTTTCAAGTTGTTATATGAATTGTTAAATTTATGTATTTTTTCAGGTGCAGAATAACAATTTCTATGACACCCCTTATTGATAAAAAAATGCTTTTCTAGATTCCATTATATCAGGATGTATATAGTTAAAAGTCTGTGTCTTTCCCTTATGTTGTTATAATATGTTGTATATGTATCAATCTTTACATTGCGGTGTCCTATTTTAAACGGCCCAGATCGTTTTACTTGAATCGTCTATATATTTTACTGGAAAAGAACTATTCAGCACAAGTGTTATAGTATACTGTATATAAATTGATATTTTTGTATGCAATTCTATGTTAGGAAAAATCATTTAGTAAGACGCAGTATATATTTTATTATTGTATGAATATTCGTGATGCTTCCATCGAAGAACAATTAAATATAAGATTTATGCCACATTGCAAGGGAGAACAGTGAGCTCTTGGCTTTTTATACAGGTGTAAGATTTGTTTTTGTTTTGCGAGGTAAGATTTGTTATGGCAGAGGTGCAATCTTGGCAACCTGCAGGATTTCTTGGACGCTGGATAAAAATGGAGCCAGATCGCCCACGTTAGGCAATTATATGGTAATGTATTGATCCAAATAAACCAATTACAATTGTTCGGGATTTGTGTGATTCTGGATCTTAGCTTATACTACACATGTCGGCAGTAGATATTCTAGCTATAGTCTAGCACAAAAGTATATTAGTCATTTGCCTTTATGAATTTGAACATCAACATTTTAGTGGAAAAGGTACAATTGAATTTAGGTATAAAAAGATAGATAATATTGTTATTGTCTTAGATGCATAGTTGACTACATGATCATGACCGTTTTCTGAGTATAGTGTTATACTTTGAAATTACTTCCTCTCTTTTCTTCTTGGCTACTTTGTTCGGTCATATGTACCTGAGTTATTGTAGGCTTGGCCTTGGGCCATGTGGTGAGGCCTGCTCTTTGTTTTCCTTTTATCTTTGTGTGTTCCATTGTGCCTTCTTTCTGTTGATTTATTGGGTTGATGTTGTGTATTTTGCTTGGCATGGTGCTTTGAAGCTATGGAGGACTCATTGCTGAAAGATGTGTCATGGAATTCATGCAAGGGGAAGATTGTCATGCAGATGGCTAGGGTCTGGGAATTTAGGAGTGCGGATCAACAAGAGCTCTATGAGGTTGACTTTGTTGTTGTCGATCGTCGGGTTAGTGGCTTCTCCCTTGACATGCTCGATTATATGGGCATATAGTGGTGGTTTCCCTATAGGTATTTTTTCTGGTTTTTAGGCACTGATGTATGGTGTCTCCTGATGCCATATTTTTGTTGCAATTTGTAGGTACTAAAGAGCAAGGCCTGCATACTGAAGGTGTAGCGATGAGGTTATTTCAATATATCTATGTATGGTTGCAACTATGCTTTTTTTCTTTGCATATTTTCACTTGTAGTTATTTCACAGTTTTTTTTGACAGGATGAACAGTTATTGAACATAATGTTGAAAGGTCTAACACTGATAGGCTATTACCTAAACCATGAATGTTGGGGAGACAACAAATATGTACGGTTATCGTTGTTCATATTTCCCAAGATGGTTATCTTCATATTCCCCAAGCTGGATTCAATATTTTTGCTGTTTTGCTACATTTTTCTTACGGTCTAAAATAGCCAAATGATACTTCCATACTAATTTTGGGTGGGATGTTTAAACAATATGATACCTCAATATTTCTAAGTCATCATATTGACCATGTTGATATGGATCCAAGATTTGATCCATCTGAATTAAATGACTCAATGGTTATTGCACTAAATCATGAGGTGACATAATTCTTAATTCATGGTATTATTTCCTACATTTAATTTCCCACATATACTTCTGTCATAAGTATAGGTACCAAAAATCATTTTTGAAGATCTAGAACATTTCCCTGAGGAATCAGCATTTGTTGCATCATATAGGGCCAACATACAAGATACAAGGGTCGCTACAGCCACTTCTGGGATGGCAATCCTTAGAGGAGGCAGAGGGAGACCAAGAAGGGGTTTCTATTGCTGGAGGAAGGGGAAGTGGGAAAAGCGGAAGGAGGTAGGGGACACCAGCCTCCGGTTTGCCGGGTGGGCGCACGATGACCAACAACGCTGGCAAGAAACAGACAAAAGAGTTCCAACCTTATAAATTATAGATCTTCGAATAAACAATTTTTTTAATGTTGAAGTGGTCTAATCCCTTGGTTCCTTGAGCGAAAGGGTTGTTTTTGGTAATTGAAAGAATTGTTCTATTAGGAAGTTAATTGTGTTCAAATTTTATCTATTGTCATGAACATATGTATTCCAAATCTCTAGAATTTTTTCTGTGAACCTGCATGATATAATTATTTACGAAGGTTATGTTTGTTCCTAAGCTACTGAAAACAAGCTGAAGTAAAAAAGATACTTGAGCATGCAATGTTCACCGAGATCAGTTAGCTCCTGTAAAAAGATGGCTTTGGCATGCAATATTCACCCACATCAGTTAGCTCTTGTTTTTCTTCCTAATACTGCGCAGCAATCGTCCACCAAAAGGGTGTAATTAGAAGTGCAACACATGAAGGCATAGCTCGCGCGGCATGCCGCCGCGCCATACCCAGCTAGTATTTTTAATGTGGGTGGCCGTACGATTTTAGGTGGCAAGTATAGTTACCGTGGGTGCATTTTACTCCAGGTTAAAATATCGGTCATAAAAAATGTTCTGAAATTCGTTGTAAAAAAATAATTGTAAGCTCCTTAAATTATTTGAACTAAAATCAAGTCATATCAACTGAGCGACAAAGCCGTTGACCCACACGCAAAAGCCTGCACTACACCTGACCGAAGCAACCACCATTTCAAGAGACCGACCGGGACCTTCTTCTCCTTCTCATCCCGTCAGTCTCCCACCTACCGAAGAAAGCCATAGGAGAGCAAGCAATGCAAGATCATAGCGATGGCTAGGTCGTCGCAGCCGGCAACCACAACGCCGCGGGCGCAGGGCCACGTGAACCCGTCCCTTCGGCTGGCCAAGGCCCTGCACGCGCGGGGCTTCTAAGTCACATTTATGGCAATTTTTACGGTACCTTTTACTACTTGTTAAATATGACTAGTATAATTTGATCTAACGGTCGGGAAGGATTTAGCCCAACAAACCTTGTAGTAATTCTTTGGAAAAAAAACGACGTTGCCCATCAGGCCCAGGTAGTAATTTGTTGGGAAAATAATGGAACCCACGATCACTTGTGGAACGGGTGTCCAGACGCCGTACGCAGCCACCGCTTCTAGGCCGCACTCGCGCTGCCCCTCCCTCTCCCCGCGCAGTCGCGCCGCCGCCATCCCCTCTCAGTTCTCCAAGTCTGCGTGCACGCTGCCGCCTCCACACAAGTCCCCTCCACACGTATGAAGTATCCACGCCGCCAACCCCTGCTCCGATCTCGTTGACGCCGGACCCGTCTCCACGACCGCTTCCATAGACATCCGACAGAGCCGACTTCGACGGCGGTCCGCACGACATCGTCGACGCGGTTCTGTTCGCATCAGGTACCTTTAGCATACTCCTTGTGTAACACTCTTCTGCATAATAGAACAGTAACTGTTTGACAAAATCTTCCTTTTCCATAAGTGGAACATTATAGATGTTTGAATTGGCCAGTGTATCCTCCCATGTAAACTTATAAAGGTCGTGAATTTGAATCCTCTACCACACTATTTAATAACTATTCTGGTGGGTCAATTCCATCTAACTAGAACCAGGCTCCAAACCAGCTCGCTGGTTTTAATCCTGTAATTACATATGGTGTCATCTCTTATCTAACTTGTCAAAATTCACCAAAGTAGGCTTAATTTTGGTTTTCTGGTCAATTATGTTTCACAACACAAGGTGTGCACATCTCGTCAATATTCTGTAAACAGCGGTAATAGGCCATTAGTCGTTTTAGCAATTGTAAAACCGGTATAACCCACCAGATTAATATTTAGCAGCTTATGGTTTTCCAAGTAGACTATTGAGCTGGTTCTACTGTTCTACTATCATCGACTACAAGATCATTCACATAAATGGAATTCTGAAATGTTAAGAAGACTGCAACATGTATTTCCTCATTCAACAACGTAGAACCAAATAGATAGCATGAGAGAAATAATTCAACTTATATTCCATTTAATTTTCCTAATATATTTCTGGATGGGAGGATGTGATCAATGGGGTGGCGGAGGGGAGGAGTTCCACAAAGTGGTCACCAGGGCTTGGATGGCGACGTGAAGTGCAAGAAGTCTATGGGAGGGTCCCCGCACGTGTTCAAGGTGTCCGATGCATCGCCTTCTATGTTGTGCTCCTCGTCGCCATCCAGATAGTCCAAAGCGGCTGCATTTGCCTGTGAGAGGTCAGAGTGCGGAGTTGAGTGCTCCAGGCTCACGTGGATGGTCAGCTGTGAGGTGACCGGCGCTTGGGTAGATGTCAGAAGATGGACTTGTACTAACAATATGATAGACTAGTTTGGCACAATTCTATTATATGATGTCTTGTAGTTTTTGAAAATATGTTAGCACAAGTCTACCTGCAAAGGGAACTGAAGGTTAAAACCAATAATCAAGTGAAGAAGAAGACTTGGTTTCGTTGTTGCAATATCTGGTTTAGCTTAATTGTACTGATCAATACCTCTATTAAGAAGACTTGCTTTCGTTGTGAAGAACAAGGGGTCTTATTTTAATTGTATCTCCACTGTGTACTTGTTTTCCTTACTGATCGATACCTCGATGTTATCACAAAAAATACAATCTCTCATACTATGACTAGCCATACTACTGAGGTCATTCAAGGTTCAGTATCTGAATGCTCAAAATGACACGCAGGAATGCCCATCTCAATTCCGTGTACTGGTCCAGCTCACATACTAGTAAAAACTGAACATATATTTGTCAGACGTAACTACAATCGGTGGAACGAGTACACAGCTCGCTTTTGCCAATATAAGAACCTATTATTGTTCACATATATAAATAAATTTCATCATAGCAATCATCTTATACAGGATGACATACATCTGGATACCAAAATGTCATGGTACAATACATATGTGAGAAAACTGAACATGGCTCCTTCTCTCCATTGTTTTTGTTCCAGGAGTTCGGACTACATCAAAGTGTGCTAGTAGTATTCACCAAACTTGTTAGCTCTCATCGTGGCAGAAGCAGTCCACAAACGCCTTCTACTACCGAAACTTGGAGTCCAGAGAGGTCCTCAAGTCACCAGGGTTGGCGCTACACACTCCTCTGCGGCGCACAACTCCTGTCAGCGTGGAGCCTGTTCCGATAGTAGTCGGTTTCCTGGGCGCCGCCATGGCCATCATAGATGGTGAAGGAATGCGAGTTCTAGCTGGAATTGACACAGGAAAAATGATGTATCAAATTAGTGCAACAACATGAAAGATACAACTGAAATAATGGCATCTCACTTATCATTCTGCTTCAGCTTAATGGCTATACCCACGGTTCCTTCTTACATTACTCAACGTTGATGCCCTTGTTTGGTGCATCAGGTAACCCAGAAACTATCTTTTTGCTACTGAATACAGATGCAAAAATACATATGTGAGTTAACTGAAGAAATGGCAGAAGAGCACACAGGTTAACTAATTGTTTTTCAAAGTAAATTTGGTGGTATGTAACTACAACTAGCATGCACTAGTATAAACATAGGCACTAGGTACAAGCACTTCGAATTTCTTCAATATGTTCTCAGAGATCGACCAGAAACTAACTGTAGAATTCTTGGTTAATTTGATCATCTTGAAATGGAACACAAACTAAATTTACACCACAACTGAATAATCATATATCTAGGAAATTAAGTTCAAATCCATGTTATCTGCATTGGAGAACATACCATAACTAACTAGAACAGCCTTAGGGCACCGCGGCAATGCTGGACACCTCCTAGTCGCCGTCAATGTCGCTCTCCATTCCCCTCCTCCTATGCTCAACATGGACATGGTGATGTCCATCAATGTTACCCTCATCCATTCCAACCTTGCCTACTTTTTTACGCCCTCCATTCCGTACCTCGCCAGGAGAAGAGCACTGTGGGTAGCAGCGGCAGCGTGGACATCTGCGAGATGGTGGCCAAGCACGAAAAGATCGAGTGGGAGGTGCGGCCGATCAGGATGCTGGTGCAGAAGCGGCGATCGGCGGACGACGACCTCGACGCTGTGGAGGCCATCCTGGTGCTAATGTCCACAAGCGGCGTGGCGGTTGGCAGCATGACGTGTCCATCGACGCCGCCGCGACCTTCGGCCCAGAGACCAGCGGCCGCTGTACAGGGGCAGGGAGAGGGACGACGGCTACCACCTGTACATGGCGAGCGCCCAGGACGGGGACATGGTGCTCCTCCTCGAGGACCCCGCCGTCACGGAGAGAAGCTCCGACAACGCCTTGGACCACCGGAACAAGCTCGGGCAGAGGCGACCACATCGTCTACCTCCATCTCGATTCGCGGCGCCTAGGAGTCAGAGCTCGATTTAGGGTTAGACAGGATCTTGGCCTGGAATTTCTTTTGGGTCGGGCCCGACTATGGCTTGTCTATCTTAGTGTATCGATTTGCTCACTAGTATAAACTATACTACTCTCATTTTTTACACTAGTATAAACTATTACAGACCTTTAGATCTACTAAAATAGAGGGCTATTAGTCATTTGAAGGTACCATAAAAGTCCTCGAATATAGATGGCAAGGCACTAAGGCAGGGCATGGGCACGGTAAAGTAATACCATATCCATACTCGTATAGTTAATGTGTAGAAAACTTTATTCATACACATACTTGCGGGATACCCGATGGTTAGGCGTATCTGATACCCGACAGGTAGATCCAATAGTACACAATTTATTCATAATTTTACATTCACCGGTAACATATTTGATAAAAAAATTATCTCAACTCAATAATAGGTAGATGAGTACATGATACTCCAATTATCAAAGGATCTCATACTAATCCATAGGTTGCTCGGCCACATGGTTAAAACTCTACAGATAAGTTAGTTTTAAACGGGTAAGCTATAGGTATACCCATGGCTACAATCCTATATCCGTGCACGGACCCGTAATTTAACATGTAAGATATGGGTATTATTTATAGGTATAAAATTATGGTCATACCCTGTCCATACGGGGTACGGTACTCAATACCCCGTGAGTAAAATTGACATCCTTTGTCACATTCGTCCACACGGAGCACAACCACGGCCGCCTCCTCCGGTCCCGCGGGCCCGGTGCCGTCACAGGCGCCGTCGCGGACGGCCTCCGCTTCGAGACGATCCCAGACGGGCTGCCCCATGCCGAGCTCGACGCCACCCAGGACATCTGGGCGCTCTGCGAAGCCACGCGGCGGGAGTGCCCGACCCACGTCAGGGAACTCGTCGAGCGGCTCAGCCGCACGTACGGAGGGCATCACTCCGGTACCTGCGTCGTTGCCGACGGCACCATGGGGTTCGCCGTGCACGTGGCCAAGGAGATGGGGCTATCCGCCTACCTCTTCTTCACCCCAGCGCGTGTGGATTCTTGGGCTACCTCAACTTCGATCAGCTTGTCAAGAGAGGCTACGTCCCATTCAAAGGTACGTAAATGATTGTAATCACCCGTTGTGATCTGTAGCCATTTGCATGTTTTGTTTCCATCGGTACCTAATTCAGTCCTCGCTGGGTGCTCATCGAGCACGAAGCCAAACAAAATATACTAGTAGTACTCTACATGTTTCAGTGATGAGCCATCTAACTCCATTTTCATTGGATACTAGTTCTTTTTTGTCGCTATGTTTAGTCACCGAAGACTTTGATAACAGTGCCAGCTAAGTGGTATTCTTCGGATCAAGAGATATACAAATGCATAGGAGCATCTCCACTCGGGTGCCTAAAGGCTCTCTAAAGGTCTATAAGGTGTGTCGGTGCCTAAAATGACGCCAGCTGTGTTTCCAAATATTTTTTTACGCTGGCACGGCCCGTTTAGTTATCCGACAGGCCTAGGCCGAATCCAGTTCACGGCAGGGGGTAAACGGGGGCGCTGGATGGAGCTGAGAACAACCCGCGGGCCTGCTATATTTATAGGAGGCGCATATTGATATGCGCCTCGCATGTGTAGCATATACAAGGCGCATGTGTAATGCGACTCTAGTATATCTGCAAGATGCGTCTTGCCTATCATATGAGCCTCCAATAAGTTTACATATGCACCTCAAATAGCAATTTCGAATTTTAAATTTTACAAAACCACAATACATTCCGGAATACACAATCCACAGGTATTATACAGTCCAGAATAAAGTATAAACAGCACACAATTTCCAGAAAGTTGCAATTGGTCAAAACATAGTATAACCAACACTAATAGAAGTATATCACACATCAACTTAAATTAATCCGCAACATACGAGAGTTCACACATCAACCAACTAGGTAGAATACATCACACACAACACCAAGTTAACATCTCTCGGGGGACCGATCGAATACAAGTTCACAATCATATTACAACTACATGCACAATAGAGCTCTCTAGGTGAAGTAGAGCATACAACCTACCATGAAGAGCAAGGTGGTTATCACGACGAAGTTCCTCCACTTCTTTCTCCCGTGCTTCCTCTACTTCTCTTCCGACACCTCCCTACTCTTCTAGCCTTTGTAGTTGTTGTCCGAGAATTCGTTCACTTGCTTCTGGCAATCTTTCCACTCCTTCTACACACCTGGAACCCTACCGACGTACACGACATTGTACTTCTTCGCCATCTCCTGTACACAAGATAGATGATATTAGTTATGTCAGTGGAAAGCAATAGCAGTTCACAAGATAAGATCATGCATATATATATGGGTGCCATGCTATACGAATCACGAACTTATTTGTCCCCTCTCAACGTTGGGGCTACTTAGTTTATCATTCAATTGTATCGCCAAAAGAAAAAGAAAGAAATCATTCCACGATTTATATAACAATGTCGCCAATGCTATACGAATAGTGAAGTAATGTCTTTCCTTTCGATTTTGAGGTTACAATGAGATATTTGAAACTACATAATTCATCATTTCATTTAATTCATGCTATCTAATCTATTCATATCGCCAGAGACAAAATAAAATAAATACTTCCACGATTCATATAGCATGGGTATGATATGTCCAGTGGTAAAGCAAGGAAAGGATTCGGTCTCCACGACAACGACTCATTTCGAGTTTGGTGTGTCGGAAGGAGTCATTGCCGTGGACCCAGAATCCTTTCCTTGGATTACCACTGAACATATTATGTCTTATGTATATGAATCTCGAAAGTATTTTTCCTCTTTCGACTTTGGGGCTACGAGACAAAATAATATTAACTAACACAATGTCGCCATTTTATATATATATGAATCACGAACTTATTTGTCCCCCCTCTCGACTTTGGGGCTACATAGTTTATTATTTCATTGTATCGCCAAAGACGAAAGAAAAGAAATCATTCCATGATTCATATAACAATGTCGCCAATGCTATACGAATAGTGAAGTAATGTATTTCCTTTCAACTTTGGAGCTACAATGAGATATTTGAAACTACATAATTCACCATTTCATTTAATTCATGCTATCTAATCTTTTCGTATCGCCAAAGACAAAAGAAGAGAAATACTTCCACGATTCATATAGCATGGGCATGATATGTCTAGTGGTAAACCAAAGAAAAGATTCGGTCTCCACGGTAACGACTCATTTCGAGTTTGGTGTGTCGAAAGGAGTCATTGCCGTGGACCAGAATCTTTTCCTTGACTTACCACTAAACATATTATATCTTATGTATATGAATCTCGAAAATATTTATCCTCTTTCGACTTTGGGGCTACGAGATGAAATAGTATTAACTTGGGTGACAATGTTACAAGTCTACTTGCCTCGTTGATGTCTGCAAGTGCACAGATCGTTTGTAGCTAGTTTTGAAGTATAGATATCGATCCCATAGGGAGCCCAAAGGTAAGTGTTTATGGTGAAGTCTCTGTCACACCCAAAGTTGCCATAGGTCTTCAAGTGAATTGACTTCAAGTGTAAAAATGAGAATGAGATTTGGATTAAACTGGATGTATTTAAATAAAACTAAAATGTAAACTTAGAAATAAAAAAGCGTACAAGTAAAGAATGATTCGGTTGTTTGTTGTTTTCTGCAGATGACGAAAAAGACGTGGGGAGTACAGTTCATGG
This sequence comes from Avena eriantha, assembly GCA_910589775.1. Lineage (NCBI taxonomy): Eukaryota > Viridiplantae > Streptophyta > Magnoliopsida > Poales > Poaceae > Avena > Avena eriantha. The sequence continues at coordinate 93,641,102 of OU342741.1, forward strand.
TGATAGTGGCTGGACCATATGGACGAGTGATAAATGTAACAATTGTAATCTTATAAATATATGTGTAGGTGAGCAACTCATAATTAGCCGGAACTCCTCTTGGTAGATTTCATCCTAACTTCAATAATACTACTAGTCTGTTACCAAAACTATGGTCAGACACTAGACGATTAAGACCCTTCAGGTCGCTTAGCGATTAAGCTCATTGGATCGTACTAATGCAATAAGCACGGTGGTTCCTCGTTATCCTCGAGTCTACTAGTTTTTCATTGATATTCCCGTGTCACTCGGGGGGTCGTCGGTCTGCTAGCGAACAAGATCATATCCATGTAGAACAAAGTATTATGTTGTCTGGTCCCTTAATTGGGCAACAAGCATTAGGCATCCCATAGATAGTCAAGCACACATAATATAGTAATTAAAATCAATCACAAACTAATGGAAAATATATGAAGGCACATGACATCTCACCAATCCCTAAAAACTCCGACGCCCAAGGAACTTACTCACACATGAGAGAAGAAAGCATCATCAATATAATTAAATAAAGGGAGTTCTTCTCGATATTACTGTGGAGATCCACAATAAAAATAGAAAAGTAATCCAACACAATTCAAGATGGGAAGAAACAATCTCAAACCCTAGTCTTGTAAGGTGAAGATCTCTCTCTCAAGTACAAGTAATGGCTATGGAGTGTGTTGGCTAGGAGGTCGAAGCTCGTGGAGCGAGATGAAGAATGTCTCCTCCTTCTTCTACGGATTTCTTCTTTCTCCCTTCTAGATGGTGTGGCGGCTGCTGTGTTGTGTTTTTGTCCTCGATCCCTTCATGGAAGTTGTCCCTTTTGACAAGACAAAGGCGGCGGCAGCTATACGGTGGGAACTATACGGCCAGAAAATTGTTCCTGCTGTATAGTTGCTCGTTAAAGCCTCTCTACGCTTCCCTCGAATTCTTTCAAAGAGAGACTTGCTTGTTTTTGCCTCAATATTATGTTTCTCTAGTTAAAACCCTCTATTGACGTTCAGAACCTGAAACACACATTAAAAACCAAGTTTTCTTTGCTACTGAAGTATTAGCATAGGTAAAGCTAGAAAACAATCAAATCCAGGAGAAAACCATTAATAAAAATCATAAAAAATGTGTTGAATCTCATAGGTATCACTCATACTTAGGTTGGGCACGGAAATAACAATGCCGCTGGTGGATCTGGTGCGACAAGTAGAGAAAGCTCGAATTACAAGTCTACTTGGCACACCAGATCCAACAGCGGTATAGTCACACACACATATATAGTGCCACAACACATTTTAATCATCAGCATTTCGAAGAAATACAAAAAAGCAAACCAAGAAGTAGGGTGGCAATAATGAATGAGAAGAAACATATGACCAAGCACTAAAATAGTTTGTAACACAAATAACTGGCTAGCGTCGCTCACAATCAAGTTCCACGGTTTATAAGACATACTCTAGAGGTTTCTAGGCAAGTTAACCTAGGGATAAACTTTACAACACAAGTTCCGAACTAACAACTAGCTAGGCAAATATCAAGACTTTTTCGGCTGATGAGTCGGCTCGGGGATATTCACGAAGTCTCGTTTAGCTCCTTTTGCTAACGTCATGAACATCCTGTCGTCACCCTACTTCGCTAAGTGTTCATCTATCTCCTTGTTGCACGGTGGATTGCCGCCGTAGAAGAGGCCCCCAGATTTTTTGACTTGTTGGTGCATGATTGTCGAGATCTCTTCCTAGATATCAAAGAAATCCATCCTGAGGTTGTGATACTATATACATTCAAGATCTTCAGCCGACCTTCGGAGGTTAGATGGCAGTGCGCTGTTATGTTGGTCCCGTATGAATGCCTTCATGTGGTGTAGGGCGTAGAAGGTATCCTTCCCGTTGTCAGGCCCCTGCTCGACGCAGGGGAACTCTGTTGTGTGGTCGAACACATGCATGTCGTGCCTCTTAACAGTCCGACTAGGGACGGTGCCTCCCACTAAGATGTAGGCATTGAGAGCATTGTCAAGAACTCTCTTGATAGTGGAGTAGTCTTTCCTCTTTTCACTACCCGAGTCGAGATACAAGGCGTTTGAGCATTGCACATCCAAGGATATGATCACACGGCCTTGGTGACCACTCTCCGACTCTGGATGGTAGGGAATGAGAATCACATCCTTGCCCGATTTTTTTGTAGGAAGTATGAGAGGTAGTCGGTCGCCATTAGGACGCCCTCATGTGTTCTCAAGACAGCATCACGCATGAAGTAAGGATCCACTATCGTGATGCCCGGGGTCCCGTCTCTAATGATCTGCATGGCCATATTGAGCGAGAACAGCTCTACCAGGGTATCGTGCAGCTAGAATCCTTGCAACATGTCGAAGAGGTAAGTATGCCGCTGATGAGTCCAAAATTGATGCATATCTAAGTATATAAATTATTCATATTTTCACTCATTACATGTTACATCTATCTATAACTATGCATGTTGTGTATGATTATTAGTTTTCATTCATTTCTACATGGGCTTTGCACAATATTAGTTTTATTAGGATTTTATTACCTTTTTCTTGTCTTTGATTTGTGTGTAGGTGCTATGGAGAATCATGGATAAAAGGAGCCAAGAGGATTCAATATGGAGGAGTTGCAGGCACCAGACTTGGCCATTTGAGGGGAGGAAAAAGTGGATTTTTCCATCAACTCCAAATGAATATCCAAGGCAACAGTGTCGTATCCCTTATCCATACGAATCCAACGATCCAAAGAACACCTCAATCGGAGTCTGTATGAAGAAATGGCGGTCAAAATCCTACAGAGTACCGTAGGGATAACGACCACTGGTATGAGCAGAGCCTGCCCGTACCGTACAGCCGTACCACCTTTCGACGGCTTATTTTCATCAAACGAAACAACATTTGTGAAGGTCCGATGGGCATATTTGGCCCCTAGCTCCATCGGTTCGCAAATCCGACCTCCATATGCCTATTTAAAGAGGAGGAAACCCTAGAACAAGAGGAGGAATCCATCCACGCCTAAGGGGCGGAGCCCTACCGCTCCGCCACCTCCATAGCCGCTGTACACAAGATCCACATCTCCACACCATCAATCAAGAGGAGGAGAAGGAGGCGCCCCCATCTTCACCGCGTGCACCATTCATCATCATCTCCAAAGGTGTCTCTATCTCTCTCTCTTGTCTTAGATCTTGTAATTGTAAGATTAAACATGGTTGGGACTTCATTAATATATTCATCTATGTTTTGTTGTTCATCCATGTTCGAGTGATTTATTAGGTTCTAGGTTGAGGTTTGATCTAGTGAGCTAAGTTGGAATGTGTTTGTGATCCAAGTATTCAATTGCATGAGTTACGAGATGAGTTCACACGATCCCTTAGTCTGGAAGTGTACGTTTGCCTCGCGAGTGATACGTGAGAATCATGCATATACACACAGTGTGAAAGCCCGGTAATCAAGTGGGGAATATTTATTTGTTGAGGGAATCTTTTGTAGATAATGGATTCGCATATATATTCGCACATTATTACTAGTGAGACCGAAGCCTAGAAACCCTCTCTCGTTCCATTCAATCCTACAGCTACAACCCCCTTTGGTTTAGTTCTTGCTCTAGTTTACTTTCAGTACTTTATTTACTTTGTTACTAGTTACTTTAAATCTCTCTTGTTAACTATTACTCTAGCAACTTATAATGTAGACTATTTCCAAACACCATTTTGGGTGCGAATGTGGCTGCATTGACAACGCAGTTGCGAGGTTGTGTGGTTTCCATCTTGCAAAACTCCTTTGGGATCGACTTTATAATATATAGTTGCCGCTACTAGTACTGTAATAACCCTATTGTTGGACGCAGGAACCAGTCATCAGCCGCACGTAGAAAATATCCTAGGGGCTACTATGATGAAGCCTGTCACATTTGGCACCTTAGCCTTGTAAACCAGGCACGACTGATCGCCCTCTCGAATGCGGTGCACCTCAACATACAGATAGCCATGATGAATACTACACATATGCGAGCCTACGACCGCGAGCATCGATTCATTGAGCATTGGTGTACCTGCCTCGTGCACCCGCTTCTTGGGATTTTCTGCAGGGTCGTCCTGAGCCCGGATAGTAGGCTTTGGATTCTAGCTCGCACCCTTAGGCTTCCTTTTGTGACCCTTCTTGCCCTTTATGGCATCATCGGCCACCGCTACCTCCCCGACCTCCCTATGGCGGGTGCTGGGGATGATCATAGGACGAGCTAGCATCTGAGGCTCGGTGAAGGCGACGAGTGGTGGCATATCCTGACTAGATGCGAAGAGATGCACTTGGCAAGTGGGTTTCACTGAGGGTCCAGGTGCTGGTTGGGGCTCAACAACTGTCTGCATGAACAGCTGGCCTCCCTGTTGCTCATGGTCATCATCACCAAACCTTGTGTTCAAGAACTAGTCACCAAAGTTTTCATCAATTTCATCATCATCGGCGGGATTATGTGCCATCTCGATGTCTTCATGATGTGCCATCTTGATGTCTTCATGATGTGTTGGCTATGCTGCCTCTGGGGTGGTGCCCCGGCCCTCCGTCCCCAAATGGATTTGGCTCTTCGGCCATAGGAACATGTAGCTGAAGCCGGTAATGAGGATTGTCGGCTCGTCACTATCCCATCCATGAGGTTGAGAGGGAGGTTCCAAGCCCTCGTAGCCCGGAAGCACCATATTGCATTTGACCCTAAGCATGTCGGGTGCCATTGGTTTGCTGTGGAAGATGCGGTTCGTCGGTTGAACGATGGAACCCTTAGCAACATCCTTCAACTCGTCGTTCACCCAGTGCATCAGAGTGCAAGGAGTGTCTTGCTGCGAAAGACATGTATAGGCCGGTCGTCAGTAAAACAGGGAGAGAAGGGAGATGAAGTCATCGGTTGAGACTCCCAACTCTCGCTTTAATTAGTTACCTTAAGGGCGTCGACCTTGGCCAATGTCGAGGCACCACCACCGACATCGAGCGCGCAAGTGGCGGAGTGGCTCCTTGCTGGCAAGGTGCGGGCCGGCGCCTTCACCGCACCATACGAGGTAAGCTCTGGACCTTCGGGCCCCACCGGAGGAGTCACCAACACCTCCGGCATCGTGTTGTCCGATTGGGCGCTGGCGATGTTGGGAACCGGGCGCGACTCCCGTTTACCACTCTTCTTCCACTTGGCGTACTGTTCGAAGTAGGCGGGAAGGATGGGGTTGAGCATCTTGGTCACTTGTGTCTAGACTTGTGATTGGAATTGTGTCTGGACTTCCGTCACAACCTCCTTCACTGTATCTTGGAGCAGCTGCGGAAACTTCTCCACTTGTTCCCTTGGGTGTTTTACCTCGGTGCTCTTGGCCTGCTTCCTGCCCTTCTACGGCGAGGTGCAGTATTCAGACCATGTAATACCGCCAAAGTTAGGCACACGGCCAACCAACTTAGGTGGTGCCTAGGGCTCGGCATTCTTGACCCGATTCAGCGCCCTGTTAAAATTGGTGTCCCACTTAGCGAACAGCGCACCCCTAGGATGAGGAGCTCCTACATTGCTCGTCCTGCACATAAGGAACAAATTGGACTTCATTGATTAATTGTGAATGCAAATAATCAACTTGCATGCAAATTACTTACATATTTATTAATGAAGTCTGTCACCTTCGGAGCAAAGGGGCCGCAAGGTTCTGAGGAATATTCAGAACTCCCTTTCGGCTTGCGAAACCGGGCCCTGAAAAAATTCTTTGCTTGTGGTTCGGTGATATTGGAAAAGGAAGGTGTATCCCCCTTCTCACGAGCTACGACATCCTCCTTCTCCCATTTGGGAATCATAGCTCTATAACTGTCGGAGCCGAGATGGTGGGTACCAATGTTCATCTCGTACAACTCCTTGAAGTACAGACTCTTGGCCTTGCCCGCGGCAGATTCACATCTGGCCTTGAACACCTTGAAGTCTTCTTCCTTGACCAGAGGCTCCTCTTTGACGAGCTCCTCGTAACTTAGATTTTTCTTGTAAATGAGCCTCTTCACCCGCGCCTTCCAATTGGACAAGGCCTTGGTCATCGTCTTGAGGGCATACTAGTTTACCGGATTCCCTTTGAGATTGTCATTGTTGTATTTGTTATCCTCATCACCCGGGTACGCGTATCTTGTGTGTAGCTTCCTCAAGAGGTGATGGCGGTAACGCTCGTTCTCATGGCCCTTCAGATTCTCGGTGTTGATCGTGACGGTGTTCTGGAGGATTGCAGAGAGCTGTAGTGAGTACGACGCGACAAATTCCTCCGGCTCCAAAGGCACCCCTTTATCTCTCACGCTTGTGAAGATGGACCTTTTGAGGCCGACCGTGATCAGGTTCTGTTCCTTCCGGGGCTTTTTCGGTTGGCGGCTATCGTCTATGGCTTCACCATCACCACCGCCATCAGTGGTAGTGGCGTCCTCGCCATCGGCATCATCCCCATCTCTTCATTGGACAATGTATCCTCGTCCTCCATCTCCTCTTTCTCTCGCGGCACGAATTCCGGGTCTGCTTGTAAGTCCATATCATCCAAATGCTCCCAATAGGCCTTCTTTCTAGAAGTGCCCGCCTCGGCATCGTGCTATCCACCAGCCGACATATCTAAACACGAAAAGAAATGGAAATAATAAACACCAAAATTCACAAAATAATTGGGCATGACCTTTACTAATTTTCTAGACCTAAGAGTGCCAGAAATTTGCCGTAACAGAAAAGAATCAACATTCCGGCAAAACATTGGCATCTCAAAAATAAAAAAATATACAAAAATGGCCTAAAAACATACACCACCTGGATGTCACAAAAATGGCCTACATATTCACTTCACATATATATAAACAGTATATATAAACAATATATATAAAAACAGTATATATAAGAAGCATATATATAAACAGTATATATATAAGAAGCAACAATTAATATATATATATATATAAGTGGTAGTAGCAATATTATTTGACATAAAATAGGAATAGAACACTAGTACTTGATGGCTCAGCTTGACGGCCCTGACATTTTTAATAGCCGAGCAGTAGTAGCAACAAGGGGACTAAATCCTAGTGGAGATCTTTGTTTACTGGAGTAGCAACAATGATATGTTTGGTATTCTCATTAGCAGTTTCTCAAGAACAGCTGTAAGACCACAACAGTAATAGCTACTCAACAACAGCAGGTTGTTAAACCTCACTGGATCCAACTTTTGTCTTATCAATTTAAATCTAGAATTAATCTGTTGTAGTATTACTCTCAGTCTAGCATGCAAGTGGCATGTCTAGATCATCACTGAGTTAAAGTGGCATGTCTAGATCATCATTCTAAATAGATATATCCAATAAGGGACTAAGATCATTAATGAACCATAGGTTCAGTTCACCATGCATATCTGACACATGAATCCTAACACATTGTTATTCATCTACAAACCATGGCATCTCAAAAGTGAGTCTTTCAAATCATCTTCCTAGCTATTTGCTTCTAGGAATCATTTGTTTTAAGAAAGCACAAATAAACCTAAGTGAGGTCCAAGTACATCACTGAACAAATGAACCATAGGTTCAACTCATCATGTTTATCTTACCCAAGAATTCAACTAGTTAATCTAGCAACAAAGCATGGAGAGCCAGCAATAATGCACATATAAATCTCAGGGTAGTGATAGTTATGATATCACTAGCATGATCATCCTTTGCAATGCTAACCTGGATAGAACATGTTGCCCCCTTTAATATAGTTCAGGACAAGACTAGTGCAGACTAAGAAAGCACAAGCTCAAACTAGTGCAGACTAAGCAACCTGAACAGACTAGTGCAGACCAAGCAACCAAGCACAAGAATAGACTAGTGTAGACTAAGTAGACTAGTGCAGACTAAGCAAGCAAGCAAGGACAAGTGCAGTAAGCAAGCAAGCAAGGCCAACTTCTATTGTAGGTGTTTGGTGTCAACTTGGGAAATATCGTGGGGTGTTCTCTGCTGGATCGTCTACTTCTGTCTAGCTTTGAACAATGGTCTGTCCCTGTCCTGTTTTCTATTCAAGCTAGTAGTAGGCTGCTTGTAGCTAGTCTGCTAGTATGAGAATGAGTAGTTTATATTTTATTTCTATGGTTCGTTGGTTCATGTGCTGACATATTACTGGGATTAGACCCTAAACATGTTAGTTCATCTATTCATATGCTAGGTGGATAACAAACATGTTAGCTGTATGTGAATGAGAATGAGTAGCTAGTTAGCACTTAAATCAGATTATTTGAGAGCTGGGGCAGTGAAAACTAAACACATTATAAGACTGCAGTTAAATATTAGGTGCGTCATGAATCGTCCACCACAAGTGCGGACTAAGAAAGCAAGCACAAGTGTCACTGCCTGCATCAATGCATATGAAGGGGGGCGGGGATGGGGAGGGGGACGGCGTCGCTCACCGTCAAAGGGGGAGAGTAGGGGGACGACGCCGCTCCTGGCTCCGAGAAGAAGACTGGTGGTGGCGACGCTCCTGGCTCCGAGAAGAAGACCGGTGGACGGTGGCACTTCTGGCTCCCGGTGTCACTCCTTGCTTCTGGACGGTGCTCACCTGGCTCCTGGCTCCTGGACGGTGCTCCTGGCTCCTAGACGGCGACCACCTGTGAACGGCGATGTGAGGTCGTCGATTAGATGGGAAAAGAGGAAAGAGGAAAGGGGAAAGGGGAAGGGGGAGGGAGAGGGAGAGGGGCGGCTCACCTACGGACTCGATGACATGGACGATGGACGATGGACGGCGGCAGCGGAGGGGATCGATGGGCGGTGGGAGGGGAACAGAGGGGAAGAAAATGTCTTTGACGAACTGAACTCTGACGAACTGAATGTGGTCGACAGCAGTCTCGGTCGACACTAGTAGCCAGAGATTACGCGAGACACATCCTAACAATATGCGACTCGTATAACTTATGCGAGTCACATATTTCCAGGACGTGCCTCGCACCTATATTCAAAAGGAAGATAACGCCTTCTATTTCACAAAACACTTTGTAGCCCACTGGCTACACGCATTTGACTCTTTCTTTCCTAGCATCCTAGGTTCGATTCTTAGGAGCCACCTTTTTTAAACTAAAAATAAATAAATATAAACTATTCAAAATAGTGTATATATTTTAAATAAATTGACTATTTTTGGAACTTAAAAAACTAAATGTCTGAATCGATAGAGAGCTCTCTCTAGTATAATCTTATGCGAGTCACATTCTAGAAACATGAACCTCCAGTATAATCTTATGTGAGGCACGTTTTGCGGAACATGCGTCTCCAGTATAATGTTTTCAACTACTCAAAACAGTAATTAGCCTAGTGTCTAGCCACCTAGTCTAATTCCCTCCATACTCTGGCCACCCAGGTTCAAATCCTGTGGTGTCCACATTTTTTTGTCTTTTTTTAAAAAGAAAAAGACATTTTTATTGTTAAATCATTTTCCAACATTAATATAAACTACAAAATATATTTTAGTATTTTAAATATTAAATTACCATATAAATTATATATATAATTGTGTCGATACATAATATTCCATCTAGCAATTAGCATACAAAGGAGATAACTAAGAACGTGTCGATACATAATAATGCCATACACACGCGCGGCATGTCGTGCTTCGTTGGAGCTAGTTATTAGCGTTTCTTGTTGACAATTATCTTCTTGCTCTTCTTTGTCACGGTTGAATAGGTTAGGTCCGGAACGTTTTCACTTTTTATTTTGAACGGGAGTCCTTTCTTAGGTAGGCTTGTGGTGTATGGTGCTTGGTCGTTGTATCCGTCTTCCATCTTCGAGTCGCTATACTGGTCAAAGTCTTGCTCGTTGGCGAATCCGTCCATTCTGATGATGTTCCTTTTGCCTCTTCTGACGATAACCCAACTAGGCTTTGACGAGTCAGTAATGTAGAAGCATTGGTCAACTTTACTAGCCAAAAACCATGGCTCATTTCTCGCAGGTACATTCGCGCTAGTGGTCTTTGACTTTGGAGGTATAACCATGGTGGTGAAATACCGGTCTCCTTTTTCGATGCTCTTGGCCCACCTGACACGGAACATCGACACCTTCTCTATAACATAGTCGAGCTCCCATATCTCCTCGATCCTTCTGTAGTATCTTCCCGGGACGTCATCGGTGTAGAATATCCCCATTACCTGTAGTTCTGGTAATCGCAGTTATTATCCTTTTCCTCTGTATAGAACGTGTATCCGTTGATATTGTATGCCAGATAGTTCATCAGGTTGTGCCTTGGGCCCTGTGACAACGAGAATATGAGTTTATCGTCCTCCAATGACTCGTCCTGCGGTGGACTATCAAGAACCTTCTTCTTAAACCACTACGTGAAACCGGAGTTGTTCTCTTTGGTTACATCTTCCTCCGTCCTCACCAGGCTGCAGTCAGCGTACTTCTTCTTGATAAATTCTTTGTGTCATGTATATATGGATTGACCACCTGCAGGTGTTGTAGCGTGACCAGGTTTCCTCTTTCAAAGTCCCCGGTTCGCTCCTCGAAGTCGGCATGCTTTGCACGCTGACCCTCGTGGTGACCCCATCTAGCGAGCCTCCCAAGGTGCTTGTTGAATGGCAGGCAGATAGGGGTCTTGGTTTGTAGAAAGTTTGAGCAGAAAGAGATGTGCTATTCAGCCAGGAAGCCGTTTGCTATGCTTCCATCTAGATGGCACCTGTTACGAACGTATCCCTTGATGTGTCCATTCATCCTTTCGAACGGCATCATGCTTTGCAGAAACGGAGGCCCGAGTTGGACGATATCCTCCACGACATGGAGCAGAAGATGAAGCATGACGTCAAAGAATGCGGGAGGGAAGTAGATCTCGAGCTCGCATATTATCACCACGATCTCCTCTTGTAGCCTCGTGAGGTGCTTAATGCCTATCGACTTCCAAGAGATGACGTCGAAAAAGTTGCAGAGGCCAAACAATGTTTCACAAACGTGCTTGTCCATTATCCCTTGGATTGCAACCGGAAGTACCTACATCATCAGCACGACGACACCATGAGAATTCATCCCGCTGAAGTGTTGCTTCGCCTCGTCTAGCCATCTTCTTATCTTTCCCATGTAGCCGTTCGGAAATTTGACTCCGAGGAGGCACTTCATAAATTGTGTGGCCTCCGCCTTGCTTAGAGTGAAGCACACGACCTTGAGCTTAACTTCAGCCTTCTTTACCTTTTTGCCCTTGCGACGACGACTATTCTGCGTTTCCGTCTCCTCCTCCTCCGACTGATCATTGGCTTCATCGTCACTAGGTGGTGGTTGAAGGTCCTTCATGATGCCCATATGCTTCAAGTCATTCCTTGCCTTCAGCCCATCTTTGGTATTGTCGGTGTTAAGGATGGTGGCAAGTAGACACTCCCCCACGTCTTTGTGATATGCTTGAGATCAAGGCTATGAGGCACGAGGAGGAGCTTCCAGTATAGCAAGTTCCAGAAAACAGACCTCACCTTCCAAACCCTCAACAACGGCTCTAGCTTCTTTTGATTCTTTCCTAGCGCAGGGCACTCTTTCCAGTTTTTCAACAGCTCATTGATTTCTGGGCCACTCCTCTAGTATGGCATTCCTCGAAGCTCGAATGTCCCATCGAACAGATGGGACATCTTTCTCCATGCGTGATTCTTCAGAAGCCACCCCTGGTACATGGTTTTCCTAGACCTAGGATCTTTCTATAGCTGGCGATACATTGTATTATCCTTGCACCTAATGCACGCAAAGAATCCTTGGATCACATGCTCCATGAAGTATCCATAACCAGGATAGTCTTGCACCGTCGTGATCATCGCCGCTCTCATATCGAAATATTCTTGTGCGGCGACGTCCCACGTACGGGCTCCTTCTTCCCATAGCGTGGCCAAATCCTCTTTCAATAGCGTGAGATATAGATTGATGTCTCTATCAGGATGTTTTGGCCATTGAACTAGCATACTCATGGTTACATACTTCTTCTTCATGCACATCTAGGGGGAGGTTGTAGATCCATACAAATATGGGCCAGGTGCTATGTGTGCTGCTCTGGTTTCCGAAAGGATTGAGTCTATCGGTGCTCACGCCCAGCCTGAGGTTCCTTGACTCTTTCCTGAACTGTTGGTAATATTCAAGGTCCAACGCCTTCCACTGGCTAGCATCCGAGGGGTGCCTCAGCACTTCCTCCTTTTCTAGATCTTTGTCTTTTGGCCTCTTTCTTTCCGTGTGCCAATGCATGAGATGTGCTTCCTTAGGGTCCGCGAAATACTGCTGCAGATGAGGAGTTAGAGGAAAGTACCACAACACTTTTCTAGGAGCTTTCTTGGTCCCTCTCTTGTATCGAGAGGTCTTGCACACCGGACACATGGTCTTCTCGGCATCCTCGCCACGGTAGATGATGCAATCATTTATGCAGACATGGTATTTCATGTGTGGTAGATTGAGAGGGCACATGACTTTGTTGGCCTCAGCGATACTAGTCGGACATGTGTTCCCCCTCTTAGGAAGACGATCATGCCAGAATTCCATGTTGTCATTGAAGCATCCGTCAGTTATTTTGTGTTTCGCCTTCATCTCTAGAGCCATGAGCGTTACATTCAGACGGGTACCCCTGTCGTTGCATCTGGCAAACAATGGAGTAACTGTGTCTTTCTCCATTTTCTCTAGCTTAGCTTTATCTCTAGCGGTAGCTCTGGTGTTACTCATCTCCCTGAGAAGAAGCTCTTGTAATGAGGGTCTTGCAACCAGCTCGAATCATGCCCGTCACCTTGATCTTCATGTTCCTGCCCGGCACCACCTTGATCATCTCCATGTTCATGCCCACCAGCACCATCTGCTTGATCTTCATCATGTTCATGCCCGTCGCCACCTTGATCTTCTTGATCACCTGCCCCGCCGGCATCTAGATCTTTGTCTTCACCATTATTGACATCCTCATCATCATCTTCGTCATCACGTATCCACCCAGTGTAGCCATCCATGAAACCACGCCAGAGCAGGTGCGACTCTAGCATTCCGCAATCATGCTTTACCAAATACATCAGTTTACAGTCACGACATAGACATCTTATCTCCATCATGTTTGTCCGTGCCATGTCGGCCCTCACGAATCTCATCCACCTATCCACGAGGGGTGTGGTTAGTGGTCGGACCATGGCCGCCTGCGCGGTATACAAAGAATAATTAGTGCATGGACGTCGAGGTCGCCAGAAAAATACGGCATGACCTCCCCTAAAAATAGGACATCCGCCGGGTGCCAGAAATTCACTGAAACAGAAATGAATCAACATTCTGGTGAAACATTGGCAACCCAAAATGAAGTCCCTGCACAAAACAAAGGAAGCACACAACACAATCTAGTCGGTCTCGCCGAGAACGCGCATACATGCAACAGTGCCTTCATGCTTCCTCCAACGACAACTAGGACTAGGAGAGCCGGAGGAGAAGTAAAGTGAGATCTTGTAGATCTAGAAGTGAAAGATCTTTCACTTACATATGTGTGTCAACCAATAGAGGTTTAGCAAGCTTCTATGGTGAAACAATGGAGAAAATGAGGTGGGGAGGAGGAGGGGCGACTAGATCTTTCTTCGTGTGGAGGAGAAAATAAGTTAGAGAGAAGTGAGTGGGGTGTAGGTCCATGTGCATGTGCCAAAAAGTGAAAAAGGTGGTGAGATTACTAGAGGCGCATCCCATACAATATGCGCCTTGTATACATAAAATACCTGAGGCGCATCTACAAGTGCCTGTCGCCTGCCACCCCCCGGGGACACATCACTTACTCAAGGCGCATGTCACAGTGATGCGCCTCCAATATTGAAAAATACTCGAGGCGCATATCTGCTAGTGCGTATCCTATATTGCCGCATGATACATTGCAAATGTATTTATAATTTTTGATGTTCCATGCTTGGTTTTATCCACTTTCTTGTGTTTTGTTCCAACTTTGGAGTACTTTTCATATGATTTCTTGGACTAACCTATTAACAAGAGCCACATTGCCAGCTGCCTATTTTCTGCTGTTTTTGGTTCTAGGAAAGTCAGAAAATGAATATTCTCAGAATTGGATGGGACAAAAGCCAAAGTGCCTATTTTTCCGAAAGTGATCAAGTGCCAGAATACGAGACGGAGAACGGCCAGGGGGACCACCACACCACTTGGCCACGAGGCCCAGCCTGGCCCACGCCAGGGGGTGGTGTGGCTAGCCCTGGCACCCCCTTGGCCTCCCCTTCCGACTATAAGATGCCCTCGGGACGTAATCCCTAAGTACCCGATCAAAAATCCACGAAAGAGTCTATAGCCGATGTCATCTCCATCCCTAGATTGGGAGGGATCTGAAGCTCTTTCCGGCACCCTGCCGGAGAGGGGAATTCACCCTGGAGGCCTTCTTCATCACCATGCAAGCCTCCGGTGTGATGCGTGAGTAGTTCATCCTTGGACTACGGATCCATGTAGTAGCTAGATGGTTGGTTCTCCTCCTTTGTGCTTTCATGTTTAGATCTTGTGAGCTCCGTTCATGATCAAGATCATCTATTTGTAATTCTGCATGTTGTGTTTGCGGGGAGCCGATGGATATTGAGATGCTATTTCAGATTGATTATTGATTCTATCATGTCTTTGTTATTTGTGATCGTGCATGCTTTCCGTTGTTAGTAGCTATCTTGGCCAAGTAGATGCTAGCAACTCCAAGAGTTAGTATTTATGCTCCATAGTGGGTTCATGCCTCTGGTAATCTGGGGAAGTGACAGAAATCTCTAAGGTACTAGATGTGTTGTTGCTACTAGGGAGAAAATAACAATCCTTTGTTCATAGAACAATCGTATTGTTTACTTTACACGTAGTTCGTAAAGCAATAATCTGTTGCTTGCAACTTAATACTGGAGGGGGTTCGGATGATAACCTGAAGGTGGATTATTAGTCATAGATGTAGTTGGATGGCGGTCTATGTATACTATTGTAATGCCCAATCAAGTCTCAAAGGAGTCAAGATGATTAGTATATGCATGTATTGCTTTCTCGGTGTTTGTCAATTGTCCCGCTATAATTTGTTCACCCAGCATGTTATCTATCTTAAGGAGAGCCACCTCTAGTGAACTATGGATCCTGGTCCTTTGTCTTTACATACAATCTACAATATTTTACTGCTTTGTATTTACTTTCTGTAAACTTTTACTTCTTTCCATTCAATACGTTTAATCCTTTGTTTTCCAGAAAACACGGTGAGATTGACATCCTCATCGCAAGTTGGGGACAAAGTTCTGTGGTTGTGTTGTGCAGGTCTCCATGTTGCTACTAGCACCGGTAGTGCGCCCTGCCAAAGCTCAGCTAGTAACACCTTTGGGGTGTTTCCTTGCTCCTACTGGTTCGATTAAACCTTGGTTTCATAACTGAGGGAAAACTTGTTGTTGTGCTCATCATACCTTCCTCTTGGGGTTCCCAACGAGCTCTACGACGAAGGTCGAGTACATCAAAGATTTTTCTGGCGCCGTTGCCGGGGAGTCAAGGACATCTTCACAAGGGGAGTCCCTCGTAACCAATCTCTTTACTTTGTTGTTTTTATTTTGCTTAGTTTTATTTTTGCTTCGTTTGCTTGTTTTGCTCTTCAAAAAACACAAAAAAAAATTAGTTTTACTTGTTTGCTTTCTAATTTGAAAACCCAAAAAATTTGACTACTCTTGAAAACACTAAGTTGTGTGACTTCACTAGCACCAACAACAATGATTTTATGAGCACACCTATTGCTCCACCTATGGCTGAAAATACTTTCTTTGAGATAAAACCTGCTTTGCTCAATCCTGTTATGAGAGAACAATTTTCTGGTATTGGTAATGAAGATGCTGCTTCCCGCCTAAATAACTGTGTTGAACTTTGTGAGAGGCAAAAGCATAGGGATATAGATGGTGATATTATTAAACTGAAATTGTTTCCTTTCTCTTTGAGAGGAAAAGCTAAAGAATGGTAGAATTCCTTAACTAGGAATAGTATTGATTCTTGGACTAAGTGCAAAGATGCTTTTATTGGAAAATAATATCCTCCTGCTAAGATTATATCCATGAGAAGTGAAATAATGAAGTTTAAACAACTTGATAATGAGCATGTTGCTCAAGCTTGGGAAAGAATGAAATCTTTGGTAAAGAATTGTCCCACTCATGGACTGACTGCTTGGATGATCATCCAAACTTTTTATGCAGGATTGAACTATTCTTCAAGGAACCTATTGGATTCAGCTGCTGGAGGTACCTTTATGACCATCACTTTGGGTGCTACAACAAAACTTCTGGATAATATGATGGTTAATTATTCTGAATGGCATACTGAGAGAGCTCCACAAGGTAAGAAGGTAAATTATGTTGAGGAAACCTCCTCCTTGAGTGATAAGATTGATATTATTATGTCTATGCTTGTTAATGGGAAATCCCATATTGATCCAAATAATGTTCCTTTAGCCTCTTTGGTTGCTCAAGAAGAGCAAGTTGATGTGAACTTCATAAGAAATAACAATTTTGGCAACAATGCTTATGGTAATAATGCTTATAGGAACAATTTTGGTAACAACAATTATAAGCCATATCCTCCCAACAATGGTAATGCTTATGGAAATTCTTACAACAATAATAAGAGTGCTCCCTCTGAACTTGAAGTTATGCTTAAAGAGTTTATTAGTAAACAAACTGCTTTCAATAAAACTATTGAGGAAAAACTCTCTAATGCTGAAAGAAATATAGCATCTTTGGCTGAAGCTCAATCTACTTTGAATAAAATGGTTGCTAAACCTGAAACTACTGATAATCCCTTTGCAGCTACCAATGCTATACAAGTAAGAATTGATGAAAATGTTAGACTATTAGCTGAATTACATGCTAAGTGGGAAAGAGAAGATGAAATTGCTAGGAACATTAGTGTTTCTACTATTACCACCACTAGTGTTGAGGCTAGTAATAGTTCTACTACTTTAGATGATAAATTTGATTTTGATCTTGATGGTTGCAATATCTCTGAAGTTATTAAGTTCCTACAAAAGCTTGCTTAAAGTCCTAATGCTAGTGCTATGAACATGGCTTTTACAAAACACATTACTGATGCTCTCATAAAGATTAAAGAAGAAAAGATGAAACATAAAGCTTCTATTCCTATAAAACAAGAGGATGGTTGGGAACCCATCATTAATATGAAAGTGAATGACTTTGATTTCAAAGCTTTGTGTGATCTTGATAGTAGTGTTTCTATTATGCCTAGAAGGATTTATGATATGCTTGATTTGCCTCCTCTTGAAGATTATTATTTGAATGTCCCACTTGATGCCAATGCTAAAAGGAAACTCATGGGGAGTCTTAATGATGTTCTTATTATGGTTAACGATTCCTATGTCCCCGTTGATTTCTATGTTTTGGATGTTGAATACAATGCTTCTTGTCCTATTACTTTGGGAAGACATTTTCTTAGAACTGTTGGTGCCATCATTGATATGAAAGAAGGCACCATTAAATATCAACTCCCACTCAAGAAAAGTATAGAACACTTCCCTAAAAAGAGAGAAACGATTTCTTTTGCTTCTCCTATGAAAACAAAATTTGGTCTTAATGCTTCTTCATTTGAGAACACTTGATTCTTTCTTTGTGACGAGGGTTTAACTCATCAATGCCCATTGTTATGGACTTGGGTTCAACTCATCAATGCCTCGATTAGCTCCAAACCTGCGATCGTAGATCGGTGCATGGCGGTTCGGGGATCTCCAGCCGGTGGCTGGCTGTTGAGGAGGTACATGGTGGCTGCTGTCACCGCGGCCTGCGGCGTTGTGGGGACCATGTTACCTGTCGTGTCGACTGTTATAGAGCCGAAGTCGAGGACTTTCGCGGCGTCTATGCGCTCTTGTTTGGTGAGGTGAGCCATTCGCGACTGCCTCTTCTTGGCGATGTACTCGTTGCCTCGTGAAGAGAATCCTCCGTAGGAGGAGAGCCCAGCACGACATAGGCTTGACTCGTCCGCCGCCTTTTTACGCGCCTCAAGTTGCGCGATTGTTTGTTTTTGGCGTGTGAACTCCTCTTTTAGGAGCCAGTGGTAGCCCATTAGTAGTTCCTGCGGGGACCCAAGGGGTAACGGTGTACCTCGTAGGGCTGCGCAGCAGCGCTCCCACTCCTGCTCGTTGAGCTTGATTACGACCCATTCGCCGGTTTGCTCGTTGATTATACTGGGTGGTTCGACTGTCCCCCCGTTGGCGCCGTTACCGCTGTTGATAATGGCGTTGCCGCGATTGGCGGAGGTGTCGCCTGCCTTAATGACGGCGCACATGAAGTGATTGGGGAAGCTGCTGCTTCCACAACTTTCAGATTTAGAACCGTAGGTTCCATCTTCTGTGGCCAGATCGCTCAGATCGGAGTCGCGACTGCTGTCGCTGATCGTGTTCCCGACTGCCACCGGAGCATTGAGTTTACTGAGGGTGCCGATTAATGGAGGGAACCATGACGCCGGGGCAATCGCCGGTGTCGTCGGTTGATCAGGCATGCGAAGCGTGCCCATCTGACCAACTTGGAAGCGGAAGTTCCCAATCGCCAGGCTAATTTCGTCGCCCACGGATTCGAAGGCCGGGCGGGTGGCCGGCGTGTGGACGGTGAAGTCGAAGGCGCCGAAGAGCTGGCGAATCTCCACTGTTGCGGAGTTGTAGATCGCGGTTGATGGGGCCGAAGAAGCCGTAACATCAGCACTCCCAATTCCCACAGACGGCGCCAATTGACGAGGGTTTAACTCATCAATTCCCATTGTTATGGACTTGGGTTTTGGAGAAGGAGGGAGTGCTGGAGACATCTATCGGCTAGCAAACAAGCACACAGGGGACAAAGGATTTACCCAGGTTCAGGCCTCGTAGAGGTCCCTACTCCTGCTTGTCTGCTCGTGGAATTACTGAAGGAGTCAAAAGTTACAATGGTGCGCAGATGCAATCTGGCGAGAGTTGTGGAAACTAGGGTTGCATGTGTGTCCTCCTCGCCGCCCCTCCTAGCCTTTATATAGATAGGCTAGGTCTCGGGTAGCAGGTCGAGTCGGTTACAAGTTAGGGTTCTCCCCTTCAAACTTTCTATCTTTAGCTTCTTCTTGCCTCTCAAGCAATCGAGAGTCCGCATATCACTCGAGTCCTTTCATCTGGGCCTTTGCGACACCGTGGGCTTGTACGTATTTAGACCGTATATACCAAGCTTGAGTACTTGTAAGGTATACCCATGTCAGTAGCCCCCTAGTATCCAGTGGAATCGCAGATTCGACTGGGTACTTTTTGAAGTTTTGAGTGCCTGAATGAGTGCATTTCGACTGCTTTTATTTGTGTCATAGGGATTGTTGATATACGTGCCTGATATAACCGAAGTATCGGTACCAGTTAACCACCTTAGGGTGAAACAACGCAATCTACTCGAATTCGAGTCCCCGGACTCGAATCCGGAAAAGTGCTAGCGTAATTCGACTCAAGCCGCGGAGGTCTTACAGGAGTCAAATTCCAGTTATATGAGTGTGAGCACTTGACGCGTCCGTCAAGGCATGTTCATCGTGCCTGTAGGCACGGATATGTTTCTGGTAGTGCGTAGTTAAATGCGTTGCCAGGACTTTATTCGGGTCTTACCTTCACGCTGTAAGCGTGGCATCCGAATTTTATCATCGCGGAGATGATTCGGGCAACCCGGGAGACGTAATCCCTTTGTAGGGAAAATTATGAGGCGGTGTCGCCATGATCTGTGAGTGCTGATGTAATCAACGCACAGCTTTCGTGCAAATAATCATAGGGTGCGCGGCCAGCGCTCCCTATGGGAGTAGCCCCCGAGTGCCTGGTTGAGTCGAATACTCAGGCAGGGACTAAAGAATTTTGCGACTGCTGTCATTTTTGTTTGTTTGAGTCAAAAACTTGGATTGCGACTGCTGTCGTCTTTTGCTTGCTTGTTTCAGTCGAAATTGTTTCTAGCGCTCCCTATGGGAGTAACCCATGTCCATAGTCGAATCGTTTTTCGAGTGGTTGGGTTTGATTGTGATTGCCTGTATCCCTGCAATAAGAAAAGAAAATCATAGGGTGCGCGGCCAGCGCTCCCTATGGGAGTAGCCCCCGAGTGCTTGGTGGAGTCGAAGACTCTAGCAAGGACTAAAGTAGTCCTATTTTTTCACTGTGTAGCTGTTGATGACGTCAGTGCTGGCGCTTTCATGACCTCAGTTGTCCGCGTGAGCGGCTTTGACGGGACGTGACGAGCGGTGGGTCCCACTTTCTGACTTTGATTTGACTGGGCGTGCATAATCTTGTTATTAACTGTGCCTCCTCGATTTCCGCACAGTGGAGGGATGGTTCGCGCTTCCTCTTCCCCACGTGTCGAGCGCGATATGTGCCACGCGTCCAATAGGGTTTTTGCGAGCCGTTGGATTGCATCTCTTAGGGGTTAAGTAGCAATGCTACGGTGGTAAATTTCCATCTGCGCCCTTTTCTTCCTTGCTGCCATCGCCATTGCCGCCTCTCCTCTGCTTTTCTCCCGCGCTCATCTACTCCTCAGCTTTGGACCATCTCCGCTCGTTTCCAAGTTATTTTCTGCGTTCTCATCGCCACCGCGCAATGGGAAAGAAGAAAGGAGGTGCTTCCGCTGAATCCGCCGCCACCGCTGCTGCAGCGAAGAAGAGGGGTGGCTCCGCTGCTGCGGGCACCAGTGCCACCGCCGGTGGGAAAAATAAGGTCGCGGGCACCCGCGTGACCAATGGCGCTTGGCACCCTTCAATCATCAAGGCGTCCGATCTCCGTCTTCTTCGCCAAGATGGAGTTATTTCCGCAGCAGTCGCCGACGCGTGCGTCCCTAGCGGTGAGACCATTCATGTGCCTCCCGCTGGGTTTCGAGTGATGTTTCTTGCTTTCATCATTCGCGGCCTTTCTTTGCCTATCCATCCCTTTCTTAGGGGTCTCCTCTGTTTCTACGGGCTCTAGCTCCATCAGCTGTCCCCAAATTCAATTCTTCACATCTCTTGTTTTATCACCCTTTCCGAGTGCTGGCTCGGAATCGAGCCGCACTTTGGTCTTTTCAAACGCTTATTTAAGCTAAAGCGTCAGTCCGCCTCTGGCTCTTTAGTTTACGACGTAGGTGGTTGTGGTATCCATGTCGACCCATCCGCCACCTATTTCGACATCAAGCTTGCCAAGTCCGTCCAGGGATGGAGGGACAGATGGTTTTATGTTCGCGACCAGAAGGCTCAGGACGAGCATTTTGGACTCGCGCCTTTCGACCCCGCGACTCCCTGCAAGAAGATGCGTTCTTGGAAGAACGTGATCATGCCTTCCGAACTCGCGGAGACAAATGTGTTATATCAATGCGTCTGCGACCTCGAGAGTCGCATAGGCGCAGAAGAGGGAGGTTGCGCCCTTGTCAGGACTTGGCTGCGTCGTCGCGTCCAGCCTCTCCAGGCTAGGGTCCATCCCATGTTTCAATGGGGTGGTGCTGATGATGTCACTCGTGTGTCTGCTGATGGCATATCCGCGAGTGAGGTAGATAAGAGGGTGCGACTGGTCACGAAGTACACCTTCAAGGATGTGCTTCCGAATGAGCCAGTCGTTCCTCCCTTCGATGCTTCGAATCCTCCTCCCAAGGTACAGTCGTGCTACGCAGTAGCTTATGTTCGCGATTGCTTTTCTGTTGCTTACTTGCTCCTTTTTGTTGTTTGTATGCAGGATTGGGTGGTGTCGCCTTGCATGCCTCCTCTCCCTGAGGGCATTATTCCTCGCAAAGCTTTTGAAGAGGATGAGTCTGAGTCGACCATCCCTTCTGATGTGGAAGAGGAAGCCCCCGAGTCCGGGAGCCCGGATACTCGCAAGCGTTCGCACAGCGAGGACTCCGATGCGTTGACTCCTTTAACTCCAGAAGGCACAGTTGTTGGCGCGGAGTCACCAATTCCCGCCATCCCTGTGAGGGCTGTAGCACCATCTTCTCGCAAGAAGATGCGATTGCCCAAGGAATCTTCGTCGGAGTCGGCGGAGGCCACGTTTGATCTTGACAAGTTTGACTGGTAAGTTTAAGAGGTCATTCATTCTTTTCTGTTTTCTATTTGTTGGCTGTGCCCTGGAGTTTTGCCTTTTCTTAATGCGAACTTGGTCTTGCAGTCAAGAGGCGTCGTCATCTTCTGGCGGCGTTGAGTTTTTGAAGGAATCAGGAGTCGCGACCTCAAGGGCCAAGGTAGAAGTCGAGCGCGCTCCATCTCCTCCGACGGCGGCCCACTCCGGGCATAATTCTTCGAGCTCTCCTCACGGAGGGGAGCATCGAATAGTTGCTCGGATGATAGCTCAACAGACTTCTTCGGAGTCGCTAGGGGACCATGTGAGTATATCTTTCCTTCTTTTATATTTTGGCAGTCAACGCCTTCGGTTGCCCTCTCTGATTCCTTGATTGGCGCAACAGCTCCTTGTAAAGGAGGCCACACGAGTGGCGGAGCAAGTGATGGCGATGGGTCGTCAGCATGCGATGCTGGAGACGCGTCACCGCGTGGTCGAAAGTGAGTGCTTCCACGCTTGTTCCTTTCATCTTCTCCCTGTTTTGGTATGTTCGACTGATAGCCAATTATTTTGACTACCATGTAGCTGAGCATAACGCCCTTCTGCGCAATGTCGCATCCTTGGAGAAGACATTGGCCGCAGCTGTCAAGGGACGCGATGAGGCAATCGTGGCTCGTGATGATGCCCGAAAGCGCGAAGAAGATCTGCGTGCCTCTTTTGCGGCCAGGGAGAAGTTGTTCGAGGAGCAACTATTCTCATTCGCCAAGGCCCTCTCAGGTACCTTTTACTGGTTGATTTTTGATTGATGCTTTTCTCTGCTTCTGGAGTTTTGCCGGTGGCACTAGAAATTTGATCCATGTTTTTGGTGTAGATGCTGGCGACTTGAGTTTTGACCCGCAGGCCCTTCGTCGCGATGACGCTCTGGCCGGCACGGTGTCCGCGGTCGAAGATCGAAGCGCCGCCGTCCAGGATACATTATCCAAGGCCAAGGTCGCCCTTAGTCGCCTCCGGGAGGAGTTGATGCCAAAGGCGGAGCAGGTCGATACTATGGACGAGCTGGTGGAGTCGCTCGCCAGGGGCGTGCCTTCTACCTACAAGAACTCCCTCCGGGCGGCTGGTGCAACGATGTCACTCGCCATGGTGCAGGCCCACGGAGTCGAGATAGATCCCTCTGCGCTGTCGAAGACAATGCCTGTTGGCGCGGATGGTCAGCAGGTAGTTTTCGCTCCGTTTGCGACTGCCTGTGCCAAATACGGCCATTCTTTGATTAATACCGTTGCCAAGTATTCGAAGGAGCTCCAACGCGCTAAGAAGGCGGCGAAAGCTTCGGCTTCAGGGGCAGGCAGAAAATCAGTGGCGTCTGATACTGCCACGGACTTGATGAAGCCTCCGAAGGCGTCGAAGTCGAAGAAGCCAGCTGCTCCATAGTTAGCTTGTGTAGTAGATGATGAATTGTCCTTTTGCTCTAAGAACATGCCTGCTGGTGAGTGTGCTTGTGAATATTTTTTATGCTTATCCTGAATGCATCTGCTATCCCTGCCTTTGTGTTAGTTTGGTTGCCTTATTTTCTTCTGTCTTGATCTGTGGTAGGGCACATCGAGTGGTCCTGTAGGGGGAAACCAGGATCCTTCATCTCTTGATGAGACAGTGGTACCGCCGCGCTCCAGGGTAGAGGAGCTGTCTTTGCTATCGCGACTTCGTGACCGCGTGAAGCAGCTGGAGCGTGAGTTGCCCTTGATCCGCGGTAACGCAGATGTGTGGAAGTCAAAGGCGGAAAAAGTCGCCGCTCGCGAGCAGTATCTGCTTGGCGAGGTGACACAGCTGGGCGACCAGTTTAAGTGTTAGTTTGCTCGTCCTCATCTTTTTCCTTTGTGGATAGTCGCAGTGGTACGTTGTACTCATGCTGTTGGTGCTGCTTCGTGTAGTTGTTAGCGCACACCATCCATAGGAGGAGATGGATAGGATTGCCATCCGCCTTCATGGTCTCACCCAGGAGCAACTCCAAGAGAGTGGATACTTCTGGGTGGATCATGATCGTGTGACTGCATTGGCGACCCTGCAGGATTGTGCTTCGCGAGTGCTGCTCTTCCTGAAGAAGTCGCAGTCATGTTTGAAGAATATCTACCGAGCGATGTTCCCGTTGGATGACATGCCGTCAAGCCTGTTGGCTCTTCTGGCCAAATTTCAAGATATGTCCGCGGTTCGCGAGTGCGTGAGGCAGCAGTTGGTGGCTGGTGCCAAGGCTGCCCTCTCGATGGTGTGATTGCACAGGCCTAACATGGATGTTGCCGTCGTAGCTTCCGGTCTGCCAGCACCGCCAGCCGGATCTGCTTGGAATATGGTGCCACACTATCAAGCGGTGGACCGCCTAGCAGAGGAGATTGTCGACTTCTTCGAGGAGCAAACCAATGTTCTTCTGTTGCAGCAGTAATCAGATTTGTATCCTGCACATAAATGTATTTGTGTTGTAAAGTTCATATGTATATATTTGTATGTAATTTATTGTTGAACGCGTACAAATAGCTTTTGCAAGCGTAAGGTGCGTTGCACTATGCGAGTCCTTTTCGTTAGCCTGGCCATCCCTTTTATCAACCTGCCAGGTGCGTTGCAGCTAGGTTGAATTTGCGTTAAGGGGTTCGATTGATGTGCCAGCTACTCAGGATGTCGCGTTTATTAGTTCGAAGAACAAATGTGTGTAGGGTGGCGTAGCCCCCGAATACAATAGTAACAGAAGTGAAAAGAAAAAAACACAGAGTTTTGGGGTACTTAGCTTTTATTATTTGGAGAACAGTACGAGGTACAATGTGTGGCTAACTAGCCTTGGCTGGGTAGCCTTATTTGCAATGTAAAAGTAAAACAACTAGGGGTAGAAGCGTCGCAGTTGTGTGACGTTCCAAGGGTTGGAGTACGCGACTCCTGTTTCTAGGTCTTGAAGGCGATAGGCGCCACCTGGGATTACTTCTGTAACCAAGTATGGTCCTTCCCAGGGGGGCTCGAGCTTGAGATGCCCCTGCTGCTTCAGTCGCAGGACCAGGTCACCTTCGACGAAGGATCTGGGGCGAAGCCTTCTACTGTGGTAGTTGCGCAGGTTCTGCTGGTAGATCGTGGACCTTTCTGCGGCGATTTCTCTCGCCTCGTCGAGGAGATCGACGGAGTCTTCGAGTGCAAGAGATGACTCTTGTTCGCTGTAAGCGACTATGCGCGGCGCCTTGTACCTTACTTCGGCGGGTAGTACCGCTTCTGCCCCATGAACCATAAAGAATGGCGTGTAGCCTGTGGCGCTGTTTGGAGTTGTACATAGGCTCCAGAGTACGGATTGGAGCTCGTCTGGCTAGCAACCCGCAGCTTGTTCGAGTGGTCGAAGGAGTCGCTTCTTGATGCCGCTGCAGACGAGCCCGTTTGCTTTTTCTACCTGACCGTTGGTCTGTGGATGAGCGACTGAGGCATAGCTGATGTTGATCCCCAGGTTTTCGCAGAATTCTTGGAACTCCTTGGATGTGAAGTTCGTCCCGTTGTCAGTGATGATGATGTGCGGCACGCCGAAGCGGTAGATGATGGACTCGAAGAACTTGACCGTATTGTGACCCAATTGCTTGGTCACTGGCATGGCTTCGATCCACTTGGTGAATTTGTCGACTGCGACCAAAAGATACACGTAGCCTCCTTGCGAGGACCTTGGGAGCTTGCCTACCATGTCAAGCCCCCATTGTGCGAAGGGCCAGGCCAATGGGATAGGTCTTAATTCCGCGCCTAGAGCGTGTGGTTTGTCCGCGAATCGCTGACAAGCGTTGCACTTTTGGACTATGTCCTTGACGTCGTGCATGGCTGTGGGCCAGTAAAATCCAGCTCGTAGAGCTTTGGCAACAAGGGCGCGACTGCCGGCGTGGTGTCCGCGGGTTCCTTCATGTATGTCGAGGAGGACTGCTTTTCCATCGGCCAGGGAGACGCATCGTTGTAACACGCCTGTGATACTGCGTTTATATAGTTCACCATTGATAACAGCGAATGCCTTGGAGCGTCGTGCGATGTGTCGTGCGTCCGTCGGGTCGTCTGGTAGGCGCTTGCTGAGGAGATATGTAATGTACGGCTGCGTCCAGGATTGTTCGATCATCATGACGCTCATTGGTCCTTCGAGTCCTCTATCTGGTTCCAAGTTTTCGAGTGCCATTTGCTCATTGGGTGGCGTAGCCCCCGAGTCTGTTGCTGCACTTGTTTTCTTCTCTATGGCCTTTGGCTTGATGGAGCGTTCGCAGATGCGCTCAAGAAATACCCCAGGTGGTATGGGGCGCAGGTAGAGCCTATGTTGGCGAGTGCGTCCGCCTCCTTGTTGCTTTCGCGACCTACATGTCGCAACTCGCAACCATCGAAGTCTCCCTCGAGTGTATCGTAGAGGTCGCGGTATGCAATCATGTTGTCATTGAGTGCGTCGCACTCGTGCATTGTTTGGTTGACGACCAGCTTGGAATCACCGTATATGATGAGCCTCTTTGTGCCGCAGGCTTTTGCCATCCTCATCCCGTGCAACAGGGCCTCGTATTCAGCCTCGTTGTTTGAGGCTGTGAACTGCATTCGCAGGATGTATTTCAGTTTGTCTCCTTGAGGTGACATCAATATGACACCTGCTCCTGCTCCGTCTTTCCGCTTGGATCCATCGAAGTGCATTGTCCAGAGGTAGGACATATCTGGCTTGTCTGGGAGTTGGTTTTCCATCCAATGCACGAGAAAATCGGGGAGAACTTGCGACTTGATTGCGTCGCGTTTTTCGTATGTGATGTCTCGTGGAGACAGTTCGATTCCCCAAAGCGCGACTCGTCCCGTGGCGTCAGGGTTATTGAGGATATGTCCCAATGGGGTGTCGCTGACTACCACGATTGGGTGTTCCTGGAAGTAATGGCGCAGTCGCCGGGCGGTCATGAAGACGTCGTATGCCAGCTTCTGGTAGTGCGGGTACCGCTGTTTTGTTGGCGTGAGGACCTCGTTGAGGTAGTATACCGGGCGTTGTACGCCATGGACCTTGTTTTCCTCGGCCCGCTCGACGACGAGCACTGTACTAACCACTTGGTTGGTAGCGGAGATGTATAGCAGTAGTGGCTCTCTTTCTCGTGGAGTCACCAGTACTGGCGAGGTGGATAACAGGCGCTTGAGGTCTTCGAATGCTTCTTGCGCTTCCTTGTTCCACTTGAATTTGTCAGCTTTGCGGAGGAGCTGATAGAAGGGCAGTGCCTTTTCTCCCATTCGACTGATAAATCGACTGAGGGCCGCGATTCATCCGGCTAGTTGTTGGACGCCTCTTATGTTCCTTGGCTTCTCCATGGCCAGTATGGCCTTTATCTTTTTCGGGTTTGCCTCAATCCCTCTCGTGGAGATGAGATACCTGAGCAGCTGCCCGGATGGTACGCCAAAGGCACATTTGTCCGGATTGAGCTTAATCCGGTAATGATCGAGGTTGGCGAATGTTTCGCGCAAGTCGTCGATTAAAGAGGCTTCCTCCTTGGTTTTGATTACTATGTCGTCGACATAGACTTGGATGTTGCGACCCAATTGCTCCTTGAGGCAAGCCTGCATGCACCGCTGGTAGGTGGCTCCCGTGTTTTTAGCCCGAAGGGCATTGTGTTGTAACAGAACACACCAAAGGGTGTTGTAAAGGCGGTCTTCTCTTGGTCTTCCTCCTTCATTCGAATTTGGTTATAGCCTGAGTAGGCATCGAGGAAGCCGAGGCGTTCGCAGCCAGCGGTGGAGTCGATGATTTGATCGATCCGTGGTAGCGGGAAGTGATCTTTTGGGCAGTGCTTGTTTAAAGAAGTGAAGTCCACGCACATCCGTAGGATATCCGTGTCCTTTTTTGGCACCAGCACCGTATTGGCGGGCCAAGTGCTTTCCTTGATCTCGCGTATGAATTTGGCCTCGAGGAGTCTGTTGATCTCCATGCCGACTGCCTGCGCTCGTGGCTCAGACAGTCGCCTGATTGTTTGCTTGACTGGCCTTGCGTCGGGGTTGACGTTGAGTGCGTGCTCGGCGAATTCCCTGGGAACTCCTGGCATGTCCGCAGGACACCAGGCAAAAATTTCCCAGTGCTCACGGAGGAATTCGACGAGCGCGAGTTCCTATGCGGGACTCAAGTTGTTGGCGTTGAGGGCCGTTTTGGCGGGATCTGTCGGATGGACCTGCACCTTCTTTGTGTGCACAGTTGAGTCGAAGGAGAGATCAGGTGAGCTTGGCCTGCTCGGGGGAGGCAGTCTATTGTCTGTCGTCTCCTTCAATCGCGCGAGCTCTTCCTGCATGCCGAAGGACTGGGAGATTCTGTTGAATTCCCTGTCGCAGCTATCAGATCGCTCAAAGCTTCCGCTGATCGTGATGACGCCGTTGGGACCTGGCATTTTCATCTGCAGGTAGGCGTATTGGGGTACCGCCATGAACCTAGCGAACGCGACGCGTCCGAGGATGCAGTGGTATTGTGAGGGCCAGTCGACGACCTCAAAATCGATGCGCTCACGCCGGAAGTTCCTTGGCGTGCCGAATATGACGTCGAGGTTGATTTTGCCTAGGGGGTATACGCCTTTCCCTGGGACGATGGCGTGGAATGTTGTGTCCGATGCCTCCAAGCAAGTTAGAGGGATCCTCATTTCTCGCAAGGTACTCACGAATATGAGGTTGATGCCGCTTCTGCCGTCCATGAAGACGCGACTCATGTCGAAGCCTCCAATTTGCGCTTCGAGTACGAGGGGGCAATGGCCTGGGCGAGGTACTTGAGGCGGGTGGTCTCGTTTATCGAAGGTGATGCATGACTCACTGCCACTGAGGTACTCAGTGGTGGATGGTGGTGAGTGCGTGGCCAAGTTTACTTGGCGAGTGATGGCTTTCTGCACCCTGTTGGAGGGGCATCCCTTTTGGATCATCATGGTACCCATGGCCCTTGGGTACGGTTCTCCTCCGTGGTGTTGGTCCGGTGCAGCTCCGTTCGGTGGTGGCCCCGGTGGGGGTGGCGGTGCGCCATGTGCCACGGCGCCTGGAGCGGCCCCGTAGCCTCTTTCGACTGCGTTGCGGTTCATCCGAACCAATCCCTCGTGTAGTTTGAGGAACTCGCGGCAGTCCTTGAGGAGGTGGCTGGACTTTCTCTTGCCGTCATGCTTGTTGATGTAGAAGTGTACCATGCATGGTCCGGACAGTTTTTCCTCGATGGAGGTCACGGGTGCCTCATCGCGAGTGCGGCGTTGCCATACTTGCATGGTTTTTCCAGAGTCGCGGTATCCACCGCTGCGGTATCCGTTGTTGTGGTTGTCGTTGCGTCTATCGGCGTAGCCGGCTGCGACCATGTTGATGTCGTCACGGTCGTCATAGATGCGCATGCGGCGTTTGCCTCGGCGGTCGCGTCTGCGCTCGAGTTCTGCCTCTTCGTCGGAGTGAGCGCGGTTCTTCACCGAATCTTCTCCATCAGCCCACCGATTCACGATCTCCATCAGATGGTCGATGGTCTAGGGTTTTGAGCAGCCCAGCTCCTCCCTGAGCTCTAGACGACGGACGCCACCATTGAATGCATCAGTCGCGTGGTCTTCCGAGATGTTTTCCGCGGAGTTCTTGATGATGAACCACCTTCGTATGTATGAGCACAGCGATTCGCCAGATCTTTGCTGGCAGCATCTCAGTTCTTCGATTGACGCAGGCCGTTTGTATGTGCCTTTAAAGTTGCGCACGAAGCTGTAGACCAACTCATCTCAACTGCGAATGGATCCGCGTGGGAGGCTATTGAGCCATGCTCGGGCAGCGCCCTGCAGCTGTAGCTGCAAGCATTGCATGGCAGTACTTCGACTGCCGCCGTGAAGCCTGAGGGAGGAGATGTGATCTTCTAGCCAGATTTTAGGGTCTTGTAAACCGTCGAACTTTGGATTTTCTGACGGAAGTTTAAACCCCTTGGGCATTCGCTTCTACCTAATGGATCTGCTGAAGCATCTGGCGCCACAGAGTTCCCCGTCTTACCTCTTCGGAGTCAGTCGACCGAGCACGTCGTGCTCTTGACTTGTCTATCTTGCGTTGTGTGAGGTCGTTGCGCGCATCGTAGTCGCGATCGTGTCGCCGTGAACGACGGCGTCGAGACAAGTCATGACTGTCATCGCTGGATGAGGGTGAGGAGTAGCGTTTTGCTAGTGCTTTTCCCTTTTTCGGGTCTGGTACCGGCTCCTTGTCGAGGGCGGCCTCGATTAGCTCCAAATCTGCGATCGTAGATCGGTGCATGGCGGTTCGGGGATCTCTAGTCGGTGGCTGGTTGTTGAGGAGGTACATGGTGGCTGCTGTCACCGCGGCCTGCGGTGTTCTGGGGACCATGTTACCTCTCGTGTCGACTGTCATAGAGCCAAAGTCGAGGACTTTCGCGGTGTCTATGCGCTCTTGTTCGGTGAGGTGAGCCATTCGCGACTGCCTCTTCTTGGCGATGTACTCGTTGCCTCGTGAAGAGGATCCTCCGTAGGAGGAGAGCCCAGCGCGAAGGAGGCTTGACTCGTCCGCCGCCTTTTTACGCGCCTCAAGTTGCGCGATTGCTTGTTTTTGGCGTGTGAACTCCTCTTTTAGGAGCCAGTGGTAGCCCATCAGTAGTTCCTGCGGGGACCCGAGGGGTAACGGTGTACCTCATAGGGCTTCGCGGCAGCGCTCCCACTCCTGCTCGTTGAGCTTGATTACGACGCGTTCGCCGGTTTGCTCGTTGATTATACTGGGAGGTTCGACTGCTCCCCCGTTGGCGCCGTTACCGCCGTTGATAAGGGCGTTGCCACGATTGGCGGAGGTGTCGCCTGTGTTAATGACGGCGCACATGAAGTGATTGGGGAAGCTGCTGCTTCCACAACTTTCAGATTCAGAACCGTAGGTTCCATCTTC
Organism: Avena eriantha; assembly: GCA_910589775.1. NCBI lineage: Eukaryota > Viridiplantae > Streptophyta > Magnoliopsida > Poales > Poaceae > Avena > Avena eriantha. Next base: position 93,671,932 of record OU342741.1, read on the forward strand.
TGTGGCCAGATCGCTCAGATCGGAGTCGCGACTGTTGTCGCTGATCGTGTTCCCGACTGCCACCGGAGCATTGAGTTCACTGAGGGTGCCGATTGATGGAGGGAACCATGACGCCGGGGCAATCGCCGGTGTCGTCGGTTGATGAGGCATGCGAAGCGTGCCCATCTGACCAACTTGGAAGCGGAAGTTCCCAATCGCCAGGCTGATTCCGTCGCCCACGGATTCGAAGGCCGGGCGGGTGGCCGGCGTGTGGACGGTGAAGTCGAAGGTGCCGAAGAGCTGGCGAATCTCCACTGTTGTGGAGTTGTAGATCACGGTTGATGGGGCCGAAGAAGCCACAACATCAGCACTCCCAATTCCCATAGACACGAGGGTTTCACTCATCAATGCCCATTGTTATGGACTTGGGTTTTGGAGAAGGAGGGAGTGCTGGAGACATCTATCGGCTAGCAAACAAGCACACAGGGGACAAAGGATTTACCCAGGTTCAGGCCTCGTAGAGGTCCCTACTCCTGCTTGTCTGCTCGTGCAATTATTGAAGGAGTCGAAAGTTACAATGGTGCGCAGATGCAATCTGGCGAGAGATGTGGAAACTAGGGTTGCGTGTGTGTCCTCCTCGCCGCCCCCTCCTAGCCTTTATATAGATAGGCTAGGTCTCGGGTAGCAGGTCGAGTCGGTTACAAGTTAGGATTCTCCCCTTCAAACTTTCTATCTTTAGCTTCTTCTTGCCTCTCAAGCAATTGAGAGTCCGTAGGTCACTCGAGTCCTTTCGTCTGGGCCTTGGCGACACCGTGGGCTTGTACGTATTTAGACCGTATATACCAAGCTTGAGTACCTGTAAGGTATACCCATGTCACTTTGCTTCTTATGCCTAACTTAAAGGCGTTAAAGAAAAGTACTTATTGAGAGATAACCCAAAAGTTTTAGATGTGTCTTGGAAGTTATTACCTCTGTAATAAGCTCTCCTTATCCTTTTTATTTTCTTTCTGTGCCAAGAGTAACCTCTAATGAGAGTGAAGTAATGATTGGGAAAGTTGCTGTCCCGAAACAGATTTTTGTGCTTCACCGTAAAAATTCGTGAGAGAGCTCTGTATGTCAGATTGAGCTGTAATTTGTTGTGCTTCTGACCCAGGTTTTTATCTAACTTTAGTTAGTTCAACACTTTTTGATTTGAGCAATATAAAGTCTTCTAAAAAATTCGTCTTTACCTCCTAGTCTGTTTTGGCAGATTTCTGCCATTTTCTGCATTTGCTTCTTGTTGGTTCTTTCTTGAGTTCTTTTGGGGACTTGAGATTTTTGAGGGAAGTGCTACAGTAGCTAGTGTTCTAATGGAAGTTTATTTGGTGTTAGAACTGAGCCTTAAAACTTATTTATCTTAAGTGTACATTCTTTAATAAACTCATCGGTCATCTCAACATAACCATCTTAAATATCATTAACTCTCACTAGACTCAGGTGAGCTAACAGGTATGGTAGTATCTTCATTAGGAGTTTAGGTATTTCCAGCTATAGTTCTAGCAATCGTAGCATCTAGGAAAGGACCTAATGAACCACTCTTATCGAGCACAGTAGAAGCAGCATCATAAGCATCAGAAGTTTCAGATTCAGCAGTAGTAGCAGTGTGTGTAACATGTGTATGTGGTGGTGTAAGGAATTTACTCAAAATAGACGGTGAATCAAGAGCTGTAGAGGTGTTCAGAACGGTACCTCTTCTTGTAGTGGATGGTAAAATAGGAACCTTGCCATCACGAGACTTACCCATGATGGATGGATAACAGCGAACAATAGAGAATCCAAGTGAACTTGATAAATAAAGCTATGCTCCCCGGCAACGGCGCCAGAAAATAGTCTTGCTGACCCACAAGTATAGGGGGTGTATCACAGTATTTTCGAGGAAACTGAAACCCAATTTATTGATTCGACACAAGAGGAGTCAAAGAATATTTATAAGCCTTAACAACTGAGTTGTCAATTCAGCTGCACCTGGAAACAATCTTGCTCACAGCAGTTTATCAGTAGCAACAGTTTTGTAGTAGGAATAGCAAAGTGACAATAGTAGTAAAGCAAAGACAGTAGTAACAAAAGCAGTAAACAGTGGGATTTGAGTGCGGTAGGCATAGGAATGGATGGGTGGGCGTTGCATGGACAAGACAATTCACATAGCAATCAGAACATAGGGCAATTGCAGATAAATAAGATCAAGCACCCAAGTACTAGACAATCCTAGGCATGTGTTCCATATATAGTCATACGTGCTCGCAATGAGAACTTGCACAACATCTTTTGTCCTGCCAGCCCGTTTGCAGCGGGGCCTCTAGGGAACTACTGGCAATTAAGGTGCTCCTTTTAATAGAGCACCGGAGCAAATCATTAATACTCCGTGAACACATGTGATCCTCACATCAAAGCCTTTCCCTTCGGGTTATCCTGATTTCTGTCACTTCGGGGCCATAGGTTCTGGACAATAATGTGTGTATACAACTTGTAGATAAGACCAGGAACAATACTATCATAATGAATCAATAATAAGTTCAGATCTGAAATCATGACACTCGGGCCCTAGTGACAAGCATTAAGTACAACAAGTCGCAACAAAGTCATAAAGCACTAATAAAAGATACTAGGCACCATGGCCTAACAATCTGATGCCATTCAATGAACGATCTCATCCAATCCCTACCATCCCCATAGCCTACAGCGGGGATTACTCACTCATAGATGGGGAAAACATGGATGGTCGATGGAGAAGCGATGGTGATGATGATGGTGATGATCTCCTCCAATTCCCCGTCCCGGTAGGGTGCCAGAATGGAGTTTCTGGTGCTGTTTCGTGGAATCTAGTGGTGGCGGCGGAGCGGAACTCCTTCTGGAAAAACGTCGAACCCCCTGAAGTTTTTAGGTCAGAAGGCTCCTTATAGGGGAAGAGAGAGGCCGAGGGGGTGCCTAGGGGGCCCACACCACCCCCTGGCGCGGTCTGGCCTGGCCCGCACCACCAGGTGGTGTGGCCACCCCTGGCTCTTCTCCGTCTCGTATTCTGGCTCCTGGAGTCTTCGGGTGAAATAGGATTTTTGGCATATTTTCCGGGATTTTTCCTGATAGTCGATTTTTTGCACAAAAAGTAGACACCAAGGCAATTCTGCTGAAAACAGCGTCAGTTCGCATTAGTTGCATCCAAATCACACAAGTATAGAGGAGAAACAATAGCAAAAGTGTTCGGGAAAGTAGATACGTTTTGGACGTATCAACCACCATGATTTCATACATCACCACCGGTCTGCACACTTTCATCATCACAAGCCCACCTTGAAGATCCCGTTGCGCCACGCCACCGAGACCCACCACCGTCAACTCGGTAGATGCAACACTGCTCCACCTTGGTCACCGCAAAGAACATACGGAGACCGGCGTCCATCCACCGAACCATCCACTTGTCCATGCAACCGATGTGTGCCTCCAAAGATGATGCCCCCAGGGGGTGACGACGTAGGAATGTCGCCATCATCAAATCCGGAAGCCCAAATCCGGGGTTTCCCCGTAGCAAATATGGAACAAGAAATGCCTCCACAACGTCTCTAACAAGGTATGCAATGCCCACGGACACCGTTGTTGACAGCAGATCCTCACAATGTCACCACTGGTCCACCAGCTCCTTCTTGCCACTGTTGACCGTCCCCAAGGGCGCATCTGATCCGCCCGGGAGCCGCCGCGAGGACGGCGCCACAACCTGAATCCTATCGCCGTTGGGATGGATTATAAAAAGTAGAGAAATTCTTTTCGCTATGTACATTTTGTCCACTAACTTTAAGTACAAGATTCTACAACCGTATCCTCTTTTGAACTTCTAGGCAGAGTTCCAACTAGGCCTTTATAGTTACGTTGGACTTGCTCCCCCAAAAAAGCCTCCAAGTTAGGAATTTTGGTAGATGATCAAAGAATTATGGAATTATCAAGATTATCAAGAAGACCTGCACTTACTAGAATTTGACTGTGACATAAATAAATTTTTTAAATCTTAATATGTAGATGACATATTTTGAGTGGAAGCTGAGTGAGTTACCTAGTCTCATATGTGAATGATATATTTGAGTGGAAGCTTAAAAAAATCCTATATATAGATGACATATTGTGAATGGTATAGTTGGTATTAATGAGTATTAATGATTATTTAATCTAGTAAATATTTTACAGATAAAGTTGAAAAGGTATTAGACATTGAAATATATCAAGATAGATCAATATATTTAAAAAACATTAAAGTTAAAATGTTTTTCTAAATTAAATTCTAAAGGAGTTCAGAATTTTCTAGACGAGATTCCGAAGAAGTTCAAAATAGAACAAACTAAGAAAAAAGTTCTTACTGGTATAACTAGGTGGAGCACTGAGTTAATCTCGGTATACCAACAACGGTTGAAAGATAGAATAGGGTGTTGGAGATATGCCCAAGAGGCAATAATAAAAGTGATTATTATTATATCTTTGTGTTTATGATGAATGTTTACATCACATGCTATAATTGTATTATTAGGAAACACTAATACTTGTGTGTTTTGTAAACATAAGAGAGTCCCTAGTAAGCCTCTTATTGAACTAGCTTGTTGATTAATTGATGATCATGGTTTCCTGATCATGGACATTAGGATGTGATTAATAACAAGGTTATATCATTAGGAAAATGATGTGATGGACGCACACCCATAGTAAGCGTAGCATAAGATCAAGTCATTAAGTTCGTATTGCTATAAGCTTTCAAATACATAGTAACCTATTCCTTCGACCATGAGGTTATGTTAATCACCATCACCGGATGGATACTTTGATGACATCAAACGCCACTTCGTAACTGGGTGGTTATAAAAGTGTCATTGGGTATTCTGAAAGTATGTGTTGAAGCGCATGAACCAAGATTGGGATTTGTCCATCCATATAACGGATAGATATGCTCTGGGCCCTCTCGGTGGAATGTCATCTAGTTAGCTTGCAAGCATGTGACTAGGTCACAAGGGATGACATATCACGAAACGAGTAAAGAGTACTTATCAGTAACGAGATAGAACTAGGTATGGAGATACCGACGATCAAACCTCGGATAAGTATAGTGTCGCGAGACAAAGGGAATTAGTTTCATATGTAAGTGGTTCAATCGATCGTGAAGTCATCGTTGAGTATGTGGGAGCCATTATGGATCTCCAGGTCCCGCTGATGGTTATTGATAGGAGATGTGTCTCTATCATGTCTACATATTCACGAACCGTAGGGTGACACACTTAAGGTTCGAAGTTGTTTTAAGTAGATATGGAATGTGCGCTGGAGACCGAATGTTGTTCGGAGTCTCGGATTGGATTCGGGACATCACGAGGAGATCCGGAATGGTCCGGAGAATAAGATTCATATATAGGGGATCATTTTCTAAGTTAGGAAATGTTCCGGAGTGTTTGTATGAGGATTCTAGAAGGTTTCGGAATGTTCCGGAAGGTTCTAGAAGATATCTTGGAGTTTGCTTGAAAATCAAGATAGGGATCAAGGAGTCCTGGTGGGTCAAGATACGGAGTCGTGGGGGAGGAGGACTCCTCCCCCCACCTCCAATCCGCCGGCCTACAAGGGAGGGGAGTCCTACAAGGACTCCCCCTCCCTAGGCGCCTCCCTTCTTTAAATAGAGGGGCAGGGGCGCTCCCTCCTCCCCTGCTCCCATAACACCCAATCTCTGCCGCCTCTCTCCTCCACCATCTTCTGCACAGGCATAGGCGAAGCCCTGCAGAATTCTCTACTCCACCACCACCACCACGCCGTCGTGCTGCTGGGATTCCGTGGAGAAGATCTACTACCTCCGCTGCTCGCTGGAACGGGGAGAGGAAGGTCTGCTTCGACTCCGCACGTGTGACCGACTGCGGAAGCGCTGCCGATTCGCTGCGCCGGAAGGATCGTCCACTTGACCGACTGCGGAAGCGCTGCTGGAACGCGACGCCGGAAGGATCGTCCACACGATCTTGAGATCGGCAAGTGATCGACTACATCAACCACGAAAATTAGAGGCGTCTAACTTGTTTTTGCAGGGGTTTTGTGATGTGATATGGCCAACATGTGATTGTGATTGTATTTGATGTATGCAATGATCCTTGTTGTAATATGGCAACCGGCAGGAGCCTAATGGTTGTCTTTAATTCTGTTAAGACATGCGTGTCTATTCATCTTCTAATAGCTTTATTCCAAGTAGTTGTAATAGTTGCTGGTGATGATGGACAACCATGAAGCGGCGCCACTGACCTTGACGCAATGCTGGTGATGATGGAGATCATGTTCGTGCTTTGGAGATGGAGATCAAAGGCGCAAGAAGAAAAGGCCATATCATATCACACTAATTATGAATTGCCTGTGATGTTAATCCTTTATGCATCTTGTATTGCTTAGATCGCGACGGTAGCATTATAAGATGATCCCTCTCACTAAATATCAAGTAATAAAGTGTTCACCCTTAGTTGGCACCGTTGCTAAGACTCGTCGTTTCGAAGCATCTCGTGATGATCGGATGTGATAGATTCTACATGTGCATACAACGGGTGCAAGCCAGATTTGCACATGCGGAAACTAAGGTTGTCTTGACGAGCCTAGCATGTACAGACATGGTCTCGGAACACGGAATACCGAAAGGTAGAGCATGAGTCATATAATTGATATGATGAACATGAAGATTGTTCGCCGATGAAACTACATCTTCTCTCGTGAAGATTGGACTTGGTGTAGTGGACTTGGTTCGTGTAATCACTAAGACAATGTGAGGGATGTTGTTTTGAGTGGGAGTTCACCTAGTTAGTTTAATAATTAAATTTGAACTCAATTTTTCATAAACTTAGTCTAAACTACTTGCAAATTGTTGAAGATTATGGCGACCCCCTCCATCAATTTCAATGCGTTCCTAGAGAAAGAAAAACTTAAGAACAATGGAAGCAATTTCACGGACTGGTTCCGTGGACTGAAGATCATCCTCAGGGCTGGTCAGTTGACCTATGTGCTCGATGCACCGCTAGGTGACCCACCTGCAGATAATGCCACCGATGACGAAAAGAATGTTTTTGCCACTCGGAAGAATCATTACTCCACAGTTCAGTGTGCCATCCTGTACGGTTTAGAAGCGGAGCTCCAACAGCGTTTTGAGCACCACGATCCGTTCGAGATCATTAAGGAGCTCAGGCTAATTTTTGAGACTCGCGCGGCCATGGAGAGCTATGAGGCCTCTGAGAAATTCTTTAACTGTAAGATGGAAGAGGGAAGCTCCGTTAGCGAGCACGTGCTCACCATGTCTGGGTACGCTACGAAGCTCCAAGAGTTGGGAATATCGATTCCTAATGAATTGGGGATTCACCGTCTCCTTCAATCACTGCCACCAAGTTACAAGAACTTTGTGATGAACTACAACATGCACTGCATGAACAAGACGTTGCCTGAACTGTCGTCCATGCTGAAAACTGCTGAAGTGGAGATCAAGAAGGAGCAACAAGTGTTGATGGTCAATAAGACCACCAATTTCAAGAAACGGGGCAAGCCTAAGAACAAGGGCAACTTCAAGAAGGACGGCAAGAAAGTTGCCGCACCTGCTAAGAAGCCCAAGGCTGGTCCTAATCCTGAAACTGAGTGCTTCTACTGCAAGGGTGCTGGTCACTGGAAGCGTAACTGCCCCAAGTACCTGGCGGATCTGAAGAACAGCAACATCAAGAAGAAAGGTATATTTGATATATGTGTTATAGATGTGTATCTTACTAGTAATCGTAGTAGTGCCTGGGTATTTGATACTGGTTCGGTTGCTCATATTTGTAACTCGAAACAGGAGCTGCAGAATAAACGAAGACTGGCAAGAGACGAGGTGACGATGCGCGTTGGAAATGGCTCCAAGGTTGATATAATCGCCGTCGGCACGCTCCCTCTACATCTACCTTTGGGATTAGTTTTAAATTTAAATAATTGTTATTTGGTGCCTGCGTTAAGCATGAACATTATATCTGGATCCTATTTATTGCGAGACGGTTACTCTTTTAAGTCCGAGAATAAAGGTTGTTCGATTTATATGAGTAATAACTTTTATGGTAATACACCTGAGATGAATGGTTTATTCTTACTGAATCTCGATAGTAGTGATACACATGTTCACAACATAAATGCTAAACGAATTAAATTGAATGATAATTCTACATACATGTGGCACTGTCGTCTTGGTCACATTGGAGTGAAGCATATGAAGAAACTCCATTCTGATGGACTTCTTGAATCACTTGATTTTGAATCACTTGAAAGATGCAAAGCATGTCTAATGGGAAAAATGACTAAGACTCCATTCTCTGGAATAATGGAGCGAGCTACAGACTTATTGGAAATAATACATACCGATGTGTGCGGTCCAATGAGTGTAGCATCGCATGGTGGATATCGTTATGTTCTCACTTTCACGGATGACTTAAGTAGATATGGGTATGTCTACTTTATGAAACATAAGTCCGAAACTTTCGAGAAGTTTAAGGAATTTCAGAGTGAAGTGGAAAATCATCGTAACAAGAATATTAAGTTTCTGCGTTCTGACCGGGGAGGTGAATATCTGAGTTATGAGTTTGGCATGCATTTAAAGAAATGTGGAATACTTTCACAGTTGACACCGTCGGGAACACCACAGCGTAATGGTGTGTCCGAACGTCGTAATCGAACTCTCTTAGATATGGTTCGGTCTATGATGCCTCTTACAGATTTACCGTTATCATTTTGGGGCTATGCATTAGAGACAGCCGCATTCACTTTAAATAGGGCACCATCTAAATCCGTTGAAATGACACCGTACGAATTGTGGTTTGGTAAGAAACCTAAGTTGTCGTTCCTTAAAGTTTGGGGTTGCGAGGCATATGTAAAGAAGTTACAACCTGATAAGCTAGAACCCAAAGCGGACAAATGCGTCTTCATAGGATACCCTAAAGAAACAATTGGGTATACCTTCTATCATAGATCCGAAGGCAAAGTTTTCGTTGCCAAGAATGGATCCTTTCTTGAGAAGGAGTTTCTCTCGAAGGAGGTGACTGGAAGGAAAGTAGAACTCGATGAGGTTATTGAACCTTCTCTCGAATTTGAGAGTAGCGCAGCACCAGAAGATGTTTTTGTGCCGCCTGCACCAATTGGAGAGGAAGCTAATGATAATGATCATGAAACTTCAAATGAAGTTACTACTAAACCTCGCAGGTCAACGAGGGTTCGTACAATCCTGATTGGTATGACTCTGCCTTGAACGTCATGTTAGTGGACAACGCTGATGACCCTGCGACATATGAAGAAGCTATGGTGAGCCCAGATTCCAACAAATGGCTAGAAGCCATGAAATCCGAAATGGGATCCATGTACGAAAACCAAGTGTGGACTTTGGTGGACTTACCGGATGGCCGTAAGGCTGTCGAGAACAAATGGATTTTCAAGAGAAAAACAGATGCTGATGGTAATGTTACCGTCTATAAAGCTCGACTTGTTGCAAAAGGGTTCCGACAAATTCAAGGAGTTGACTATGATGAGACTTTCTCACCAGTAGCGAAGCTAAAGTCTGTGAGGATTTTGTTAGCAATTGCTGCATATTTCGATTATGAGATTTGGCAGATGGATGTCAAAACGGCGTTCCTTAATGGTGACATTGAGGAAGAGTTGTATATGGTACAACCCAAGGGTTTTGTTGATCCTAAAGATGCTGACAAGGTATGCAAGCTTCAGCGCTCCATTTATGGACTGAAGCAAGCATCCCGGAGTTGGAATCAACGTTTTGATAAAGTAATCAAAAACTTTGGATTTATACAAACTTATGGAGAAGCTTGTATTTACAAGAAAGTGAGTGGGAGCTCTGTAGCATTCCTAGTACTGTATGTAGATGACATATTGTTGATTGGGAATGATATAGAACTCCTTAATAGCGTCAAAACCTATTTGAATAATAGTTTTTCAATGAAGGATCTTGGCGAAGCGGCATACATTCTAGGCATCAAGATTTATAGAGATAGATCAAGACGCCTAATAGCGCTTTCACAAAGTACATACTTGGACAAAGTTCTAAAGAAGTTTAGAATGGAAGATAGCAAGAAAGGGTTCGTGCCCATGTTGTCAGGTAAGACCTTGAGTAAAACTCAAAGTCCAGCTACGGCAGAAGATAGAAAGAAAATGAATAATATTCCCTATGCCTCGGCCATAGGTTCTATCATGTATGCCATGCTGTGTACAAGACCGGATATAGCACATGCTGTTAGTTTGACTAGTAGATATCAAAGTAATCCTGGAATGGAGCACTGGACAGCGGTTAAGAATATCCGGAAGTACCTAAATAGGACTAAGGATATGGTTCTTTCTTATGGAGGTGATGAATAGCTTGTTGTAAATGGTTACACCGATGCTAGTTGGAACACCGATCCGGATGACTCAAAGTCACAGTCGGGTTACGTATTTATTTTGAATGGTGCTGCAGTGAGCTGGAGGAGTGCGATGCAAAGCGTTGTGGCGAAATCTTCAACTGAATCAGAATACATAGCTGCTTCGGAGGCTGCACAAGAAGCCGTTTGGATGAAGGAATTCATTACTGAACTTGGCGTGGTTCCTAGTGCGTTGGACCCGATGGCCATCTACTGTGACAACACAGGTGCCATAGCTAATGCACAGGAGCCAAGGTCACATAGCAAGCTGAAGCACATCAAGCTACGTTTCCACGCTATTCGCGAGTATGTCCGAGATGGTGACATAAAGATTTGCAAAGTACACACTGATCTGAATGTGGCAGATCCGTTGACTAAACCTCTCCCTAGGGCAAAGCATGACCAACACCAAAACGCCATGGGTGTTCGGTATATTACCATGTAATCTAGATTATTGACTCTAGTGCAAGTGGGAGACTGTTGGAGATATGCCCAAGAGGCAATAATAAAAGTGATTATTATTATATCTTTGTGTTTATGATGAATGTTTACATCACATGCTATAATTGTATTATTAGGAAACACTAATACTTGTGTGTTTTGTAAACATAAGAGAGTCCCTAGTAAGCCTCTTGTTGAACTAGCTTGTTGATTAATTGATAATCATGGTTTCCTGATCATGGACATTAGGATGTGATTAATAACAAGGTTATATCATTAGGAGAATGATGTGATGGACGCACACCCATAGTAAGCGTAGCATAAGATCAAGTCATTAAGTTCGTATTGCTGTAAGCTTTCAAATACATAGTAACCTATTCCTTCGACCATGAGGTTATGTTAATCACCATCACCGGATGGATACTTTGATGACATCAAACGCCACTTCGTAACTGGGTGGTTATAAAAGTGTCATTGGGTATTCTGAAAGTATGTGTTGAAGCGCATGAACCAAGATTGGGATTTGTCCATCCATATGACGGATAGATATGCTCTGGGCCCTCTCGGTGGAATGTCATCTAGTTAGCTTGCAAGCATGTGACTAGGTCACAAGGGATGACATATCACGAAACGAGTAAAGAGTACTTATCAATAACGAGGTAGAACTAGGTATGGAGATACCGACGATCAAACCTCGGATAAGTATAGTGTCGCGAGATAAAGGGAATTAGTTTCATATGTAAGTGGTTCAATCGATCGCGAAGTCATCGTTGAGTATGTGGGAGCCATTATGGATCTCCAGGTCCTGCTGATGGTTATTGATAGGAGATGTGTCTCTATCATGTCTACATATTCACGAGCCGTAGGGTGACACACTTAAGGTTCGAAGTTGTTTTAAGTAGATATGGAATGTGCGCTAGAGACCAAATGTTGTTCGGAGTCTCGGATTGGATTCGGGACATCACGAGGAGATCCGGAATGGTCCGGAGAATAAGATTCATATATAGGGGATCATTTTCTAAGTTAGGAAATGTTCCGGAGTGTTTGTATGAGGATTCTAGAAGGTTTCGGAATGTTCCGGAAGGTTCTAGAAGATATCTTGGAGTTTGCTTAAAAATCAAGATAGGGATCAAGGAGTCCTGGTGGGTCAAGATACAGAGTCGTGGGGGAGGAGGACTCCTCCCCCCACCTCCAATCCGCCGGCCTACAAGGGAGGGGAGTCCTACAAGGACTCCCCCTCCCTAGGCGCCTCCCTTCTTTAAATAGAGGGGCAGGGGCGCCCCCTCCTCCCCTGCTCCCATAACACCCAATCTCTGCCGCCTCTCTCCTCCACCATCTTCTGCACAGGCATAGGCGAAGCCCTGCAGAATTCTCTACTCCACCACCACCACCACGCCGTCGTGCTGCTGGGATTCCGTGGAGAAGATCTACTACCTCCGCTGCTCGCTGGAACGGGGAGAGGAAGGTCTGCTTCGACTCCGCACGTGTGACCGACTGCGGAAGCGCTGCCGATTCGCGGCGCCGGAAGGATCGTCCACTTGACCGACTGCGGAAGTGCTGCTGGAACGCGACGCCGGAAGGATCGTCCACACGATCTTGAGATCGGCAAGTGATCGACTACATCAACCACGAGATCTAATCTCGTTAACGCTTTCGGATCTACGAGGGTTAGTTCCTATCTATCTCGTTGCTCATGTCTAATATATTAGATCTTGGCTTTTATCTAGATTAGATCTAGGTTTTGTTCGTTCTTGCGGTAGAATTTTTTTGTTTTCCATGCTACGAACTCATCATAGGGATTTGTTACATTCCCTATGTCTCAGTCATATGTTCTGTCGTATAAAACTGTGTTGTACACCTGACGTGATGTGACCCATGTTCTTTGTTAGAAGATCAGGTTCAGAAGTAAATCACTGAACCAGAGTTAAGTATATCCTTAAGCTAAATGGAGCGTGGTTAGGTATAACAGTTATAAATAATGCACTATCGATTAAATCTACATTGATATAGAAGTATGTGGCTATTTTAGAAGTGGCAAGTATGATAATTTGGCTTAGGAAGTTCGACTTTCAACTGAGTGTGTTTTCTAGTTTATATGACTATGTGAAAGTCCACTTAACTGAACAACTATCATTGTAGACACATGGAACTAAAGTATCACTCTGCCGCCAAACGTATACTTCGACATATGAGATAATAGAATAATGTAAAATTAGGTGACATTAACGATTTGTAAAAGAACAAACGGTATGGAAGATACAGACGGTTGACGAAACTTTTTCCACGAGCAAGCACGATCAATAGGACACTATGTGATATGGTGTTTATGATTAGTAACAAATACAACTAGATTATTTATATTCTAGTGCAAGTGGAAGTCTGTAGGAGATAATAAAGAATGTTTGTTATCATATCTCAATTAATTCATAATAGTTTTATACCATGTTATAAATTTATCAACTAGACTTCTCTCTGTGCCCCAGGGTACGGGCGGTACGCATAACGCTTTATGATATGATCGCGCTACATCTACGTACAAGATAAAAGATCTGGTCTCGGAACACTAAATAATAGCGTGTTGTTCTTAAATCGCGAGTCTCTCTATGTTGGAAACGGTTCTCGCATTAATAAATCCTATAAGAGTCTTCAGAAGTACATAGTACGGTTGAATCGGTGCCAATTCCGTGGATCACATTATTACTGTATGTGCGCCATTGTTTACCGTGGATGATTCTTTACTTTTTTTCATCAGATGACATCGTAGCCACTATAGACGCGACAACAAAGACAATGATTTTTCTCTTCGATGCATTTTGGGGTTGTCTGACGTGCATTCCGAGATACACAATGCGTGTTCGCGGTGGAGATAAATTTTCACATCCGAAAATTTTACGTGCTTATGTGGTTCTACTCGTAGTACATCCGCGTTTGTAACACAAAACTGCAAGACGATAAGTCTTACCGGTAAGATATAAACAACGCACAAACGTAAGAACCCAGTAGATATTCTTATAGTAAACTTACATAAAACACGTACACATGGCTTTCCTGTAAGACCAAACTATGAGATGGAAAGTTTGAACATCAACAAACAAACATCATACAAACGTAAGAATCTGGAAAGTACACGTAGTGTAAAATAGTACACAAACTATTTTTATTTCATAAGTGATACGTATTTATCACGGTCGATCATGTTTGCTCATCATTGATGATCACGAGAGCATTCGTTTCATTTTATACCTTTACGTGTTTTACTCTTGATGCGTATAACCGCGTAAGAAGCATAAAAAACATATGAAAATAGAAAGTCAAACAAACACGAGAAAACTATGAGTTAAAAAAACCAAATAACACTAAAGAGTCCAAAAAGAAAAAAGACGAACAAAGAAAAGAGTATAGAAAAACACATAAAAAAGAAACCGGAGGCAATGACGCTAGAGCCAAAAAGGAAAAAAATTGAGAAGAAAAGAGATAAAGCACAAAACAGAACTAAAAACGAAAGAGAAAGGAAAACACGAAACAAATAAAAAAGCAAAAAATGCAAGAACGATCAGAAAACGAAATAAAAGCTAAAAAGAAAAGAGAGAAAATGACGGTAGGGGCGTGAGAGCGCTTACCGCGAACAGAAACATGCAAACATCGCTGCCACACATCACCGTGCCGAGAGCCGCCGACAGATCAGGAAAGATCATTGGCCGGATGGATAGGCGTCGACACGGAGGCGAACGTAGAGTGGCCGGACATATGCAGGGAACCGAACACGCTCAGAGTTTCGTTACCACCTACACGCCGGTATATCTAATCTATCAAAGTATCGAATCCGAGTAGCTATCATGTCTACGTAGCAAACGTCAGCAATCTTTAGCTCGCGATGATGCATTCGCCTAAAACCTATACCTAACCTATCGATGCATTTTACGTCAGCGAGCTCTCGCTTGCAGCGTCGCTTTGCCTAAAAGAAACCACGTCGGTACTCAAAACACATAAGATACGGCTATGCCATCGCTTGGGTGGTCGAGCCTGGCTACCTAAAGGACGGCGCTTCACCGAAGCTAAGCCACGGTAAGAAATAAGAAAAATAAAAATGATTAGAGAAGTAACGAAGAGGGGAATGTTTTATAGCCGCACGGGCGGGGTATGGACCCTGCCGTGCATTCTATGCAAGGAGATGCACTATCCAGTGCAAGCGGGACTCATCATACTATATCGCCGCGAGACCACGTGCCAGCCTATATAGCTACTCGTCCACGTCATATCTCTGCCACAAGAAACCACACACGCGTACATCGCAGGCTTCCAGCGCGTCCGTCCGATACGTAGAAACGCTACTGGTGAGACTCGACGCTGCCACGTCGCTAGCGGCCGCGTAAACCCACGTATATGTATAGCCTATGCACCCAGCTCGGCTATAGCCCGCCCACGAAAACCATGTATGTCTATATCCTACAGTGTCATCTCAGATGTCCACAGTGTCACGTCACCGGCGTACGCATATATCTATAGCCTATGGTTGAAGCTCATAGTAGATGTCCGCGAAAACCCGCGGTCGTCTACGACCTACACTGCGAAGAAAGCTCTCCGCCGCCAGAAACCGATTCCATCCATGCCTTCTGACGCGCTATGTCGGCTCTTGGTGGGCCCCACAACCCGGTGGGTGCAGAGCATTGTCGCAAAGGTAAAGCCTCTTACCGCGCATGTTCCAATCGCGTACGCTGACGGCCGACCCATGTCGCGTGCGTGGCCCATCATCCAGCGATGCGGGGTAGGACGGCGCACGGTACACCCATCCGCGGTATGAAATCTTTCGCCTCGGTCGGCAGCAGGACCCGCCTCATGGAATAGCAGGGCTCCGTTATAACGTCGTTGCATGTCCTTCTCGGTGCCCATCTCACGGTCCAAAAGAATCGGGATGACGTGAGTAGCAGTTTGAGCTGAAATAATTTAGTGCTATTATTTACTCCTAATTGAAAACATTGGTACACGTGTAGTATGTAATCAAACCAAGTCCCTAGTAGCCTCTATTTAACTAGTTCATTGTTTAACTAATGATCAACGTTTTCTTATCATGGGCATTTATGTCAATTGATAATGAGTTCATATCATTAGTGAATGATGTGATGGACACACTTACCCAACATAAATATTGCAACACGATCAAGTCACAAAGTTCATCGTTGTGATAATTAGGAAACAAAGTATACTACTTCTTAGACTGTGAGATCATATCTAATCACTATCACCCGAGGCTACCTTGATTGCGCCAACCATCACACTATAGCAGGGTGATCAAAAGGTGTATATCAGGTATTCCGAAGAGATGTGTAGAGGTGTATGTATCAAGATCGAGATTTGTTCTCCTGTGTGACAGGAAGATACACCAGGCCAACTCGGTGAAATTACATCCAAGAAGCTACGCAGCATATGTCTAGGTCATAATGATGGAATAACATGGGAATGAGTTAAGAAACACTTAGTAGTAATGATATTAAACTAGGTATGGTGATAGTGACGATCAGATCTCGAATAAGTCAGGTATTGAAGTAACAAACGGAATTGGACTCGATGTTTATGGTTAAAACAACATATAATCGTGGAATGCACATGGATCATTATGGGCATCCAGGTCCTGTGATGATCATTGGTCAGAGAAGCATCTCGATCATGTATTTGATGTTCCCGAACCATAGGATAGCACACTTAAGGGTTTGATGATGCTTAGAGAAAGTTTTGGATTCATTAGGATCACTGGATTGAAGAGAAGAGAGAATCAGAAATGTTCGTGTGCATCCGAAGGTTATTCGGAGTGATCCCGAAGGTGTTCCAGATCATATGGAATTAAATAATATTTATTTTATATTAATTATTTGAATTAATGTTAAAATAATATGTTTAATTTAATTTTGGGGGCAGCCCACCTAAATGGGCCAACTCCCGGAGGGAGAGGCCCATGTGGGCTAGCCACCCTAAGAGGAAAGAAGGGGGGCGGCCTCCTAGGGTTTCGAGGCGCGCGGGATGGGGGACCACCCTAGCCGCCACTGCCCCATCTCCTTGGTCGATGCCCTTTTCCTAGGGCTCCCCCTTCCCCTATATAAGGAGGGGCACATGGGGCGAGGAGGACACACAAGCCCCTTGAGGCATTTGCGTAGTGGACTCTCTAGTTGGCTCTCATGCTCGTGGTTCCAAGTAGAACTGTGCGTGGGAGACGACTTGAGCACTGACACACCATCGCGCTACTGGATCCCCGATCCAAAAGATCTACTTCCGCAATCTCGACTGGATCAGAGAAACAGGAAGTCGCTGTTGAGCATTGAACGTGTGGGAAATCACGGAGGTGTTGTCAGTTGTGGCACCTGGATTATCGTGCTAGGATGAATGCGACCTTGTGGTCGGTTACGTCGTTTGACTACATCATCCATGTTTATCGTGAATGTTAAATGTTTTCGGTCTTCAAGGGTATGTCACTGAAACCTTCTCGTTACAGCATTACTCTTAGATTGATCCTAGAAATTGGTGTTGCGCTAGTCACAAAAAATATTGTTTTGTGCTGCGACCCCCTTTAGTTGTAGCATAAAGAATAAACTCTAATCATGAACAAAAGGAATATCAAATAATCATATATTACTTGACTCTAGGGCATACATTCGCATCACCCTTTGGTTCCCACATTCTTCATTTTAAGTCTGCATAACTTTTCTGCCTACTCCGAGCTATCTTTAATCTATCTTAGATAATATATATCACATTCTATTGGTCTTTGATATAGTCTAGTTCAAATTATTTGTTTCCGCCTACTTCATACCAACATATATGTGATCTACACTTTGTTTCATAAAGTGCCTTGAATGGTGGCATTTTTATACTACTTTAATAACTATTGTTGTAGGAAAACTCTGCTAATGGTAGATGTTCATTCCATGATCCTCCAAATCTAAAGCACATGCTCTTAGCATTTCTTCGAGAATTTCTCTCGTTTCGTCCTCCAGTTTAAGGGGGATACGCAACACTAAAAGCTAATTGTGTTCCTAAGGCTTGTTGTAAGTGTCTCCAAAATGATGAAGTGAATACATATCCTCGATCTGATACTATGTTCTTTGATACTCCATGTTTACTCACAATTTCCTTGACATCTGATTTACTTCCATAAAATGTGCACCCTTTGTCAATCGTCTACATTTACGCAAAACATATTCTTATGATTCTTAGTCAACGAAAAATTCTGTAATAAAATCCATTCTGATCTCTTCCCATTTCCACAGTAGAACATGTAACAGTTGAAGTTTTTCGGTTGGACTCTAATGTTTGGCATTTACTCTCTGACAAGTACGACATCCGAAAATATACTTTGCTATCTCCCTTTTCATGTTATTCCACCAAAACATTCCTTTTAGATCCATGTATATCTTGGTACTGCCTAAGTGTATTGAATAAGGTGTTTCGCATGCTTATTTTAGTATTATTTCTTTGATTTTAGGAATATCGGGTACATAGATTCTTCCTTGTAACCGTAGAGAATTTGTTCTCCAAGTTCAAACATTGATTGCCTTCCTTTGACAATTCTATTCATTTCTTCTACTAGGAATGCATCTTCTTTCTGCCGGTTTATGATCTCTTCTTTGAGATTCATATTCATATTTTTCATATCTCTTATAGCTTCCGTAGTTACCATAGGATTTCCATTCCAGAGTTCTACATGCACTTGGTTTAGTTCTCCATAGGATTTTCATTCCAAGTTCCACTTGGACTTGGTTTAGTTCTTTCTATAACTCTTTCGATAACTTTCTTCTTATTAACATATTGCATGTCACTTTTGTGCTCAACACATCAGCTACTACATTGGCTCTCCCAAGTGCATAGTTAATAGTCGGGACATAGTCTTTGATTAACTCTAACCATCTTCTCTGTCTCCTTTGAGTGAAGAAGCACTTGAGACTTTTGTGGTCCGTAAATAATTCACACTTAGATACATATGAGAAATGTCTCCAACTTTTAAGTGCAAATACCATGATTGTTCTCGTGTCTGTGGTCTCCGTCTATGCGTCAAAGCTAGACCTCTGCTAGTGTACGGTGGATCTAAGGCACAAAGATTATGTCGTGGTGTGTGAGATGCGTGAAGACCATGAGAGTCGTGGTCTTATAGCCGTCTTCTTGTGTTCGTGTGGTGAAGAAGATCCCCTGGGGCTTGCCGGACATGGTACCAGACTGCCAGCGGCCGCTAGTGGTGTCAAAGAAGGCCTTCTGTGTGGCCATGCTGAACCACATCGGGAAGATGAACAGGATGTCGTCGGCCTCGGCCTTGTGTTGCAATGCCTACAACATGGCCCCGAAGGAGAACATCGACACGAGGCAGGGGATCCACGAGTGTTGTACGAGTGTTGTCATGATGCGGATGATGGGGCTCAAGAGGATGAAGGAGGATGTCGGTGCTCTGGGCATGCCTATCACGATGAGGGGCGTCGGCATGATGCAGATGCAATGGTGCTGGAGGAGATAGGGTTCCAGAGCATGTTGATGCCAGGCACGGTGCATGCGGGTGCTCTGGGCATATCGGTCGTGGCGGGCGTCATGCAAGGGCAGATCCTATGGCCGGCCCCAGACAACATCATCCTCCCCATCTTTTGCTCACATACTCTGCTCCTACCGCCACTATGGGAGGTGAATGACGTGTTGCCGTGAATGGGATTGGAGAGGATGATGGAGGAGCCGCTGTGACACAGACATCGTCCTCCCGACTGTCATTGTCGCTATCCTAGACCCGACCTACTTGCCGACACATTCACCCACATGCACGCCGATGTGTCATCCTCCCTTCTCGCGGATTACCGCGTATACGGTCACCTTCGAGGTGGTAGTTGATGTGCATGTTTGGTACCGATTTGCCAGCATCGACGAGAAGAATTGACGAGCGACCTTTGCAAGGAAGGAGAGCAAGATTTAGGTTTTTTTTTTTTGCAAAATGAGTAAACTACTGAAATGTCATGTGGCCTGACAAATGGGTCCACACCCTGCCAGATCAGCGAATACATCACTATATCGAGGCCAGAGGCCAGAAACCGTAGATGAAACAGCGAGCCGTGTTTAGGTAGCGTATTTTTAAGGTGGGTGATCGTACGATTTTAGGTGGCAAATATAGGTACCTTGTGTGCATTTTACTCTAAGTTAAAATATTGATCATAAAAATATTCTGAAATTCGTCTTAAAAAAACAATTGCAATCTCCTTAAATATTTCGAAGTAAAATCCAGTCATATCAACTGGGCGACAAAGTCGTTGACCCACACGCACAAGCCTACACTACACCTGACCGAAGCAACCACCATTTCAAGAGACCGAACGGGTCCCTCTTCTCCTTCTCATCCTGTCAGTCTCCCACCTACCGAAGAAAGCCCAAGCAAGATCATAGCGATGGCGCCGTCGTCGCAGCCGGTAACCACAACGCCGCACGTCCTGCTGATCCCCTACCCGGCGCAGGGCCACGTGAACCCGTTCCTTCGGCTGGCCAAGGCCCTGCACGCGCGGGGCTTCTACGTCACCTTCGTCCACACGGAGCACAACCACGGCCGGCTCCTCCGGTCCCGCGGGCCCAGTGCCGTCACGGGCGCCGTCGCGGACGGCCTCCGCTTCGAAACGATCCCCGACGGGCTGCCCCATGCCGAGCTCGACGCCACCCAGGACATCTGGGCACTCTGCGAAGCCACGCGGCGGGAGTGCCCGGCCCACGTCAAGGAGCTCGTCGAGCGGCTCGGCCGCACGGAGGGCGTCCCTCCGGTGACCTGTGTCGTTGCCGACGGCGCCATGGGGTTCGCGGTGCACGTGGCCAAGGAGATGGGGCTATCCGCCTACCTCTTCTTCACCCCCAGCGCGTGTGGATTCTTGGGCTACCTCAACTTCGATCAGCTTGTCAAGAGAGGCTATGTCCCATTCAAAGGTACGTAAATGATTGTAATCACCCGTTCTGATCTGTAGGACGTTTTGTTTCCATCGGTACCTAATTCAGTCCTCGCCTGGTGCCCA
Source organism: Avena eriantha (assembly GCA_910589775.1). Taxonomy (NCBI): domain Eukaryota; kingdom Viridiplantae; phylum Streptophyta; class Magnoliopsida; order Poales; family Poaceae; genus Avena; species Avena eriantha. Next base: position 93,692,798 of record OU342741.1, read on the forward strand.
TCGAGCACAAAGCCAAACAAAATATACATGTGTCAGCGATGAACCATCTAACTCCATTTTCATTGGATACTAGTACCCACTACCTAGCTAGTCAAGGTTCTTTTTTGTCGCTATGTCTAGTCACCGAAGACTGTGATAACCGTGCCAGCTAAGAGAAAGTAAGTCAGCTGACTAGAATTTTAAAAAGTAGTCCCTATCTAAGAATAGTGGTCATAGGTTTATCAAAATTTGCATAAATCTATATGCTAAATAGTGTCTAGATTCATATAAATTTTGATAAATCCGCGACATCTATTTTGAGACGAAGAGAGTATATTTTTACTGAGTTGTATAAGAGAAAAGAGGTGAGAGAAAGCAAGTGAGCTCTAAGTGAAGAGCATCTCTAGCTTAGGCTGCTCATAGTGCATAGTAACATGCATATGTGACTAGTTTATCTTTCTATCTTTATAGTGTGTAGTAATATTTGTGTGATGTCATGCAAATGGTAATGTATTTATAGTCTCATTTCATCTTAGTATATGTGATGTTACGGTATTTCTCTTCATTAACCCATTACTACATAAGCGATATTTCTGACTTGGACCCTTAGTTACTACTAAGGTTAATTGCACTATGACTAGTCTTAGCCATTTTGTGAGATTGAATGGTGGGCAATGTACTAATAAAATACTCCCTCCGATTCTAAATAAGCGTCGCGGTTTTAAATTAACTCTAGTTCAATACTGAGTTAGTTCAAAATTGCGGCACTTATTTAGGATCGGAAGGAGTAGTACATTCCTATAGTTAACTATTGTACATGCTAACTATAAGATTTACTATAGTTGACATGTTACTTGCTTATAGTCAACGTTGGCTATACTACCCTCTCCGTCCAAAACTTGTCTAGAACTGAGGTATCTAGACATGTTTTAGTATACAGATAAATGCTAATCTAGACAAACTCAAGTCACTTATTTTGAGCCAGAAGGATTATTAAACTTTCTCTAAGTCGTTTTCTGCGGATCATGATATATACAAATGCATAAGGGTGATAACTTATTCTTCACACGCAAAACAAAGCCCGGTGTAAAATAATATCTAGTGGGCGGAAAGGTATCTAGTACTTTGAACGTGCTAGCCAGAGATAGCCGTTTGGTTAATTGACGAGACTTCCTCTTGGCGAGATCTTGTACGGTAGCAATCTTACTCGAACAAAGTCATTATTTAATCGATGGAAGTTTTTATGCAAACAAGATCTGAGGGAATCTAATTTCTCTGGCAAATTAAGTGAAATAAGTAAATTATGTCCACTAACTTTAAGCAAAAGTTTCTACAACCTCATCCTCTTTCGAACTTTTACGCGGAGTACCAACTAGGCTTTTTATAGTGGTGTTGACTGCGCACCTGGAGCCGTCTACACTTCAGCAACGCACGCTTTCAGTTTCACACCTTGCAACTGAACTAGTGCTCCGATTCGATGTTGCTCAGAAGTCGCGCCCTCTTACGCGGCTTAAATCGTCTTTCCGAAAGCTGCTCAAAGTGAGGATCCCGGGCCTGGCCGCCCTGGAGCGGGCGCGGCGACGCCAAGCCTCGCGCCTGACCTGGCTCAAGGACGGTGACGCCAACACTCGTTTTTTCCACTTAAAGGTCAATGCTAGGCGCCGCAAAAACCACGTCCATATTCTACAGTCTGATTCTGCTGTCCACACTTTCCATGACGGCAAGGCTTTGCTACTTCATAGTCTGTTGAAACACTAGGGAAAAAACAGAGAAATCAAGAATATTTGGTAGTCTATGGCTAGAGAACACTTCAGTTCGTGGTTGTTCTAGAGAGTTCTTCCTCCCCTTTGCTCCTCTATTATTTTATTTGTTAGGCTCTGCCTCTTTTACATTTTACACCATTCACTATACAGAATTTACATATGAGTACACACACTATTCTACACTCCCCCTCAAGATGGGGCAAAGGCATCATACATGCCCATCTTGCAACATAGGTCAACAAAGGACTTGCCAGATAACCCTTTGGTCAAAATGTCAGCCACTTGGTCAACAGAGCTCACATATGGCATGCAAATAACTCCTTAGTCCAGTTTCTCCTTAATGAAGTGTCTATCAATTTCAATGTGCTTTGTTCTACTATGATGTACTGGGTTATAGACAATATCAAGTGTAGCCTTATTATCACAATATAATATCATAGGTTTTGACTGAAATAAACCCAGTTCCACCAATAAGATCTTCAGCCATAATATTTCACATACTCCATGCGCCATAGCCCTTAATTCAGCTTCAGCGGTTGACCTTGCTACAACATTCTGTTTCTTGCTACGCCATGTAATTAAATTACCACCAATAAATGTGCAATAGCCAGAAGTCGACCTTCTATCATCTAATGAACCTGCCCAGTCCGCATCAGTGTAGCATTCCACCTGTAAATTACCATTTGATTGGTATAACAATCCTTTACCAGGACATCCTTTAAGGTAGCGAATGATTCGCATCGCTGCATCCATATGATGACTTTGAGGTTCATGCATATATTGACTAACAAGACTAACAGCAAATGCAATATCAGGACGAGTGTGTGATAAATATATTAACCTCCCAACAAGCCTTTGGTATTGTTCTACATTCACAGGAGACCCTCCTTCTTTAACAAGACGTATGTTTGGATCAACTGGAGTAGAAGCCGGACGACATCCAATCATACCAGTTTCAACTAGCAGGTCTAAAATATATTTCCTTTGAGAGAGATAAATACCTTTGGCACTCCTCGAGACCTCAATTCCCAGAAAGTACCTAAGTTGTCCAAGGTCCTTAACCTCAAATTCTTGTGTTAGATGTATCTTCAACAACTCTATTTCTTTATCATCATCACCTGTGATAACAATATCATCAACATAGACAACTAGAATAGCCAGCTTGTCAACCTTCCGCTTATAGAACAATGTATGATCAGCATTACTTTGTTTATAGCCCATTTGCATTACTGCCCGACTGAAACGATCAAACCAAGCCCGAGGAGATTGTTTTAACCCGTACAATGAGCGATGTAATTTTAGCACTTTGCCTTCGGTTTGAGCTGTACTGAATCCTGGAGGTATATGCATATAGACTTCTTCTTGCAGATCTCCATGCAGAAATGCATTTTTGATATCCAGTTGGTATAGATTCCAATTAAGGTTAGATGCACATGATATTATGGCTCGTATAGTATTCATCTTGGCCACTGGAGCAAATGTTTCCTCATAGTCGATCCCATAAGTCTGTGTATATCCCTTAGCAACTAAACGGGCCTTGTATCGTTCTACTTTACCTTCAGGATTGTGTTTGATAGTATATACCCATTTGCATCCTACCGGTTCCTTTCGAGGTGGCAATTTTACCAACTCCCAAGTTTTGTTCTTCTCTAAGGCATTCATTTCTTCTAACATAGCTCCCTTCCATTTAGGGTCTTTCATTGCATCTTCCCATTTTTTTGGAATCGACATGGAGTCGAGAGATGCAATAAATACTTTGAATAATGGGCTACAATTATCATAGGAGATAAACTTAGCAATATCATGTTTATAGCCCACAAAGTCCTTAAGACGTGCTGGAACATCAGTACGTCTAACAGGCTTGCGTAATGCAATCGGGCAATCAACCTCTGAATTATTAAACGATGTCACAGGGATTTCGTTACCTTCTGTTGTACCAATGATGGGATCTCTAGGTGGAGAAGATTCATGTGATGATGAAGCATTGTCGTCTCCACCTATGCTATTGTGTACTGGTTCACTTGGTGGTGCACTGGAACGTCCAGGAGAAATTGCATCAGATATACTAGGCTCTATTAATTGATGGGGCAAAGGAGTACCACATACCTCATGTACATTAGATCCATTATCATAATCTTCTAAGATTGTATTTCCCTCACCCGCAGTTCCATCATCTCACTGTGGTGTATTGATCATAGGAGTCAGCACAGAGCTTTCAGTAGCGGATTCTTTATTTGATATCTCCCCCTCTCTACCAATACCAAGTACAGGACCTCCTTTTGGAGAATAGAAAGGCTCCTTCTCATGAAACGTCACGTCCATACTGACAAAGAATTTCCTTTCCATAGGGCTCCAACACCGGTATCCTTTTTGAGTAGGAGAATACCCAACAAAAATACATCTCACCGCTCGTGGATCAAGCTTCTTCACTGAATTCCTGTAGTCATGAACAAAGCAAGTGCAACCAAAAACTTTGGGAGGTACAACAAAGGAATTAGTTCCACTCAAACACTCAAATAGGTGTTTTGTAATTTAAAACTCGCGATGGCATACGATTTATTAAGTATGCCGCTGTCTTAACAGCTTCTCCCCACAAGAATTTTGGCACATTCATCTTAAACATAAGAGAACGTGCAACCTCTAGCAAGTGTCGGTTCTTCCGCTCAGCAACTCCATTCTGCTCAGCAGTGTTCACACATGTAGTTTGATGTATAATACCATGAGACGACGTGAAATCATTGAAATCTCTATTGACATACTCAGTACCATTATCTGATCTAAATATTTTGACATTGGCATCATATTGGTTGCACACCAGACTATAGAAGTTCTTAAAGGCAGATAGTACTTTAAATTTGTGCTTAAGAAGATATAACCAAGTACATCTACTGAACCCATCAATGAAGGTCACATACCAGCGCTCTCCTAGTAAGGATGTTACATTTGAAGGACCCCAAACATCCGAATGCACCACCTCAAAAGGTCTTTTACTTGTCTCACAACTACTAGGATAATTAGTTCGTGTGTGCTTAGCCAACTCACACACATCACAGACAAGTTCCTCTTTACGACATGACTCAAAATAATGCGAAAACATACGACTTAAAGACTGGAAAGAAGGATGGCCCAGTCTATGGTGAAGTAGTAATAACTCATCTGTAGTTGAAACATCCTTTGTACTAAATGCAAGTGGAGTTGAAGCGTTGTCAAGGTAGTATAAGCCATCATGTTCAGTTCCAGTCCCAATAACTCTTCCGGACTCCAGATCCTGAAACATACATAATGTGGGTTCAAACCAAGCTCCACAATTCAGTGCCTTTGTAATTGAGCTAACCAACAATAAATCCATAGGAAAGCTGGGAACATGTAACACATGACTCAATGACATAGAAGGATTACGACTAATGCTCCCGCTACCCATTATTGGAGCAGAGGATCCATCCGCAATACGAACTCTTTCCTTTCCAGAACAGGGTGTGTAAGATGAGAATTTTTTAGATGAACCAGTCATATGATTTGTGGCCCCCGAATCAATGATCCAATGAGGGGACATATAATTCTCACCTTCTGCACCATGAGAATTAGAGGCTTCACTTGATCCCTCAGCAGAAACAGTCATTAACTTTGCCTTGAATTTCTCTAGTGCCCGCGCAGCTATAGCAGGTGATTCTCCTTCAGCTGATGTGAACTGAACTTTGTCTTGTTTCCTCCTACGACTGTTACCAGTATTGGAATTGTTTGGTTGCTTCTGCTGCCATCCAGGAGGATACCCCACCAGATCGAAACAAGTTTTCTTAACATGGCCGGGCAGTTTACAATGGTGACATACCACTCTGCTCCTCCGTTTGTAATCAATATTTATGGCATTTGCTTGATAACCGTTACGAATACTAGTAGGATATAGACGAGCAACTGAAGACAAGGCAGCTCTCATATCTACATTTACTTGTTGTGTTGTAGGAATATTAGACAGACGAGTTTCTTCCTCCAAGATACTTCAAATGGTCTCCTCCAAGGTAGGCCAATTCGGCATTGCCAATATTAGTTGTGACCGCAAGTGGAACTCTTCATTCAGGCCATCAAGAAAGGTCTGCACAAGTAATGGTTCAAACCATTCTCGAAGTAAAGCTAAATCTCTTGGATTATGTGGTTTAAATGGTCTAAAGAACTCTAATTCCCTGTACAACTTCTTCAGCTGACTTGCATATTCAGTCACTGACTTTTGTCCCTGTCTAATATATCGCATTTCCTTCAAAATTCTAGAGACCTGCATTTTATTGGACTTCCCCGAAAATTGCTTCTCAATATCCTTCCATACTTCAGCTGCAGTCTGAAGGTTCTCAACTTGTTCTCTGACTGATTTTTCCATAGAACTGAGGAGCCAAACCATAACACGCCTCTGATTTTGTTTCCATTGTTCCTGTGACAAATCCCCTGGTTTCTTTCCATCTTCTTCCTCTAGAAAATTCTGCAGACCATGTGCTCCAAGAATCAAAGTGGCATTGCGTGCCCAGCTGAAATAATCACCTGGACCAGATAACTTGACCGGATTTGGTTCCATATTGGTCTTCATCACACCTGACACACAACTCGATTTTGTTTGTGCCTGTTGCATTAGTTGAGCTAGCATGCGCTGCATGCTCTCACACAATTTATCAATACTAGAATCCTTACTAGATTCCCTCATGTCGAACTACTTCAAAACACTGAATAGATTTAACAAACACACCAATCCCAATTCGTTTCCACTAGGTTACCACAGATCAACGAAATCAAATCCAACACAAGCCTCTGGACAGAATGGACATGTACCTGAGATGGTCACGGTCTGGTCTAATACAACTCTAACTTCGTTCAGCACATGAACGACTTCAGAGCGGCCAACACGACGACAACAGTGAGGATGCACAAAGGCAAATAGGCGCAACAGGAGAAAGACAGCGACCCGACACAACAGCGACCCACCCGGACGACGGCGACCTTAAGGAGACAACTGCGGCGCCCAATTGCGGCCACGGCGACGACCACCAAATCCAGGTGTACGTAGCACAAATTAGACCAAATCCGAGTCAGGTACAAGCCCTCTAGACCGATTGCTATGATACCATGTTGAAACACTAGGGAAAAAATAGAGAAATCAAGAATATTTGGTAGTCTATGGCTAGAGAACACTTCAGTTCATGGCTGTTCTGGAGAGTTCTTCCTCCCCTTTCCTCCTCTATTATTTTATTTGTTAGGCTCTGCCTCTTTCACATTTTACACCATTCACTATACAGAATTTACATATGAGTACACACACTATTCTACAATTTCTCCTCAGTGCTAGGGACGGTCGTGCAGCGCACTGCTGCACTCAACTGGGACAGCCTACCCCTACCTGATGTCAATCTCGACAGCCTCGACATCCCTTTCTGTGCCTCCGAAATTTGGGACGCCATCATTGCCTCGCCTCATGAGAAGGCACCTGGCCCTGACGACTTCACATGGATCTTCTACCGGCGCTGCTGGGCCATTATCAAAAATGACATCGTAGTGGCCTCCGATCATCTGTACCGGCTTGCAGGCGGGGACTTTGCTAGTCTAAACCGAGCTCTCGTCTGCCTGCTTCCCAAAAAGGCCCAGGCATCCTGCGTAAAAGACTACCAGCCCATAAGCCTCATACACTCTTTTGCGAAGCTCTTTTCCAAGGTTCTTGCACGCAGGCTGGCGCCATTCATGTGCGAGCTAGTCTCGAATGCACAAAGCGCGTTCTTAAAATCCAGGAGCATACACGAGAATTTCCTTTACATATGAAACCCTATCCGCTCTATGCATCGTCGTAGGAAGCCTTGCCTCTTGCTGAAGTTGGACTTCGCCCAAGCGTTTGATTCGATCTCTTGGGAATACCTTCTTGAGCTTCTTCAAAAGTTAGGGTTCCCTCCTCGCTGGTGCGACTGGCTGTCGCTCCTCTTCTCCTCGGCTTCTACGTCGGTGCTGCTCAACGGCATCGCTGGTCTTCCCCAGCGTCATCGCCGTGGCCTACAACAAGGAGTCCCGCTTTCACCCTTGCTTTTTGACATTGCCATCGATCCCCTACAGGGCCTTCTACACCAGGCATCCGCAACCAGGCTCCTTCCTCCGTTACCAGGAAGGGAAGCGTCTTCGCCTATCAGCATGTACACCGACGATGCTATCATCTTCGCCAAACCGGCTCATGAAGAGCTTCATACCCTACTCGACATCGTGACTAGGTTCGGCGACGCGTCAGGGCTATGGATCAACATCTCTAAATGCTCGGTAGCTCCTATCCAGTGCCATGAGATCGACCTTGATAGTGTGCTGCAGGGCTTCACGGGGCAACGTGTTGGGTTTCCCATAACTTACCTTGGGCTGCCCTTGGCCCTCGGGAGATTGCGTCTTGCGCACCTGCAGCCTATCCTAGATCAGGCTAGTGCCAAGCTTGCGACTTGGAAAGGGAAGCTCATGAATGTTGGTGGGCGTCGCGCGCTAACTAGATCGGTCCTTGACTCTCTGTCCATCTACGCCCTAACCGCGGTGCGTCTTCCACAAAAGTTCTCCTCTTCATTCGATAAAGTACGATGGTGCTTCACGTGGGACATCGATGAGGATGCTGTGGCTGGAGGCAAATGTAAAGTCTCATGGCAAGTCATCTGCTCCCCCATGAAATTTGGTGGTCTAGGTATCCTACACTTGGGCGCCTTCGCGCGTGCTTTACGGTTGCGGTGGCTCTGGCTCAAGTGGCATCATCTCGAGCGGCCGTGGACCAAGCTAGGCACGCCGTGTGACATCCTTGACCACGAACTCTTCGCTGCGGCCACCAGAGTCACGATTGGGGACGATCGAACGACTTCCTTTTGGTGGTCCACTTGGATTGGTCCCTCCCCACTTAGGTCTCGTTTCCCTATACTGTACAAACACTATGCTCGCAAGCACCGCTCCGTCGCTGACGCGCTTCAAAACTACCGATCGGTCCTTGATCTCCGGCGTGCCCCCACCCAAGTGATCCTGAACGACTTCTTGTTGCTTTGGCGTGAGCTTAGAAGCCGAGGGGCAGTGCTCACCGCTGGCCAAGCAGATTCCATTCTTTGGTTGCTCACCCCTGATGGAGTCTACTCTGAAAAACCGGCCTACAACATCCAGATGGAAGGGCGACAGCTAAGTGTCATGCCCAACCTTGTTTGGGATACCTGGGCTCCGGCCAAGTGCAAGATGTTTGCATGGCTTCTCCTGCAGAACCGGCTATGGTGCGCGGACCGTCCTATGATGAGGGAGTGGCCCAACTGCTATTTCTGCCCACTGTGCATCTGTCATCTCGAAACAACAAAACACCTGTTCCTCGACTGTCCTTTCGCCCGTATCCTATGGACAACCATTGCGGCATGGCCGCACTGCGCAGGATTAGCCCCACGTTCATGGAGCTCGCAGGCATCGCTCCTGGACGCTTGGGAAGCGATGATCAATGCCACAAATGACACCCACAAGGATGGTGTGTGTGTTCCATGATCATCTTAGTGGCTTGGGAGCTCTGGAAGGAGCACAACAATCATGTTTTCAAGGATAAGCCATCACCTATCCGACGCCTCGTCCAGCTCGTTAGAGACGAAGCTCACAATTGGGCTTTCGTGGGTGCAAAGAAGCTCAAAAGGCTGCTTTGGGAGCCGCCATGATCTATTAGCTATCTCTATTTTTCTTCCAATTCTTCTTTCTTTCTTTTTGGTTATACCTTGGCACCATGCCTCCATGTAAATATTCTACCGTCTAATGAAATCGAAAGCCAACAATTGTTGGATCTTTCAATATAGTGTTGATGACATACGGTTGGACTAGCTCCCAAAAAAAACATCTAAGCAAGGTATCTACAATGCATCTAAACAAACTAGTCATGCCAATGTAAAAAATTGTAACCAAATTTTGCCTTAGTAAACTTAACCGTGATAGAACGTATGTCATCAATACCAATCGAAGAAGCCTGTAAAGTTTCTTCGTCATGCTGCTTAATACCAATGACACTGTCCTCCTAATCCTAAAAAAATGTTACTAGAACAAGCAGCCATTATAGCAAGAATAAAGAAACAACTAATACTAGCATAGAAAGTTGGTAATATGATTGGTAAATTTTGTTTTTGTAAAGAAAATAAACATCAAGATAACCAAAATAAATAAAGGCAATTTTGAAGAGATAGATAATTCGGTGCACCTTCCCAATAATGACGCCAGAAAATAGCTAATGATTATACTCGTGAGGCTGCCAACATGGAGAGATATAGAATACATCATCTTTTCTCTCGAGTGGTAAATCAGGGTTTATATCAGATAGGAGTGAACTCTCTACTTCATGGAGCAATCTGAAAATCATCTAAAACGACTCTTACTATCCCCAAAAATACCGAGGTAGGTGTCAGTTACACCGGCAATAATTTATGTATTTTTAGAATGAATAACAACATAAAAAATACTAGCAAAGTAAAGTAAACATTGTTTGTTATGAAGGAAAACGAATCAAGATTTATGAAAACTGCCCTTTAGTCCCGGTTGTCCAACCGGGACTACAGAATCGGGACTAAAGATCCTCCCATTTAGTCTCGGACATGCCACAAGCCCGTAGTAAAGGCCCTTACGGGGTTGCGGTGGAGCGCGTGCCCTTTAGTCCCGGTTGGTAACACCAACCCGGACGAAATATATTTTTTAATTTTTTTTGAAATTATTTTACGGATTTGTTTTCGGATTTTTTTTCGAATTTTATTTTTCAGATTTTTTTCGAACTTTTGAATCATTTGACACGTTAATCTCTCACTTAGAATATTTTTAACACTAAATACACTTAATCTTAGATCAAATTACACTTGTGGTCAAAATAACATCAAGATGACCTTGCACGAGAGAAATTGTACCTTATTGTCAACACTACCATATCAATCCAAATAACACTTATCAATATGTAACACGTCTTTATTTTTTAAAATTACAAACAATTATTTAAAGAAACAATAATAAATAACTAATAATAATAATTTATTCAAATAAAAAACAACTAATTAAATTATATTTTATATATTTATTGCCATTTATTCATTTATATGGTGTAAAATAATATCTGTAAATCTGTAAATCGAAATTTGATAAATAATATATCCATTATTATCAGAAAAATATGAGGAATCCAAATATAACATAATTGTTTACTAAAATAATTAATTTTTAAATTAAAATAATTCAATTATTAATTTAAAAACTCAATATTTGTCAAAACTATAAAACTCTCTTAAAAATACAAAAAATCTAAAAATTCCAAAATAATATAAAAAGTTAAATAAACAACAAAAGAAATTCGAAAATTTGAAAGAATATCAATTTTTCTCATTTTTCCTGGTAAAACCTAAAATCTTTCTGCTTTCAAGTTTCCCTTTGAAATTTTAAAAATCTATAATTTGTGCAAACAGCCTAGATGTAACTTTTCACGTAAATAATTTTTTATATATTACATAATTTTTTTGAGTTCGTACGCAAAAGTTATAGCCATTTTAATTCTGAACATCCTTTATTTGTAAAAAAATCAAAACTCAAATTTTATAATTTTCCCTAAAAGTTGGTTGTGTGAGGTATAGTCAAGTCAAAGGATTTTGAAATTTGAAGTATTTAACATTTTTATTTATTTATTTTAGACTTTTTTTCGCGGTGTAGGCATGAGAGGAAAAAAGTAGGTGGACCTTTAGTCTGGGTTGGTGTCTCCAATCGGGACTAAAGTTCTATCTTGTCTAAAGGTCACTATACCTTAGTCCCGGTTGGTATCTCTAACCGGGACTAAAGGTCCCGTTCGACTTAGGATTAAAGTTGGCTGGTCTCCGTAGCCGTTAAAACCGAGACTAATACTAACATTAGTCTGGGTCCAAACACAACCGGGACTAAAGCTTACTTTGTCTTTGATCGAAACGCTTATTTTCTACTAGTGACACATGCTTCCGGGATTCGTGATGCCACATGGCCGCAAGGTTCTGCGTGTAACCACGTTTAGAGAGCTGACATGGGCAATAAGGGGGCCATCCGACACGGGAAGATGGTTTCGCTCAGAGGCCCAGGTCCTCTCAAACATGGCCGAGGGACTCTAGGTCACCGACACGATGTGGAGTCAGCCTTACATATAGGGGCAAATCTCATGTCCATCATCTTGATGCGGATGCGTGTAGCCCTGGGCTTGACATTACAACTTCTTCACAAAATCTTCATGGGCTAGGGGTGGCGTCCCCTTGACTTGTACCCTCTTGATTTGAGAAAATTGCAGCTAACACTAGCCTTTCTAGCATTTGTTGCGCAAAACATAGAAACAAGTCCCTCTTTGCAGATAGTACGGTTTGTGGCTTAATTTTTTGCACCTAGTCTAAATGAATAACATAATCTTATTAACATGTTATATGAAAGGCCGTCCCATTGTTTTGCTTGCAACATAACAACAGAAAACGTAAATAATTGATATATCACCAAATAGTCATTCCGCACAAGTGATTCTGTTTTACAAAAAAAATAGTAACTAGAAATTCTGAAAACAAACATATAAGTACATATACATGTGTACTATGTAGAGTCAATTTTTAAAAAACATTTTAATAGCATTTTCAATTTTTATAATACCAAGATCACTTGAGCTCGGTGGCCGAAACACCTCTCTCATATATCACAATATATCAATATTTGATATCATAACACAATTATATCACAATATAACAAAAGTCTCGATGACAACAAATATAGCAAAATCAACATAGTTGTAGTAAAAAGAGCTCCTCCCCTCCACAATTTATTTCATCAACATGTTAACCGGGTTAAGTTGTTCAATTGGGTTAGGTGCAAAAAGTTAAGCCACAATCGTGTTAGCTGCAAAAACGGTTTTATTCCTATGTCTTGTGCAACAAATGCTATAAAGACTGGTGTTAGCTGCAATTTTCTCCCTTGATTTTGATGTAGCTCCCCTACTTTATGCGGATACCCTTAGCACAACTTCTATAGTTTGATAGAGCGATTCATGAAATTGACATTGTCTTGTGTAAAATTATACAATGTCCGGCTACTACTAGCGTACTACTTTAATCCATGAACAAACTGAATTTAACACATGTACGGAAACAAAAGCAAGTTAATCAAATCGATCGAGAAGGAGGATGTATGCTCTATTCCTGGGAGACGAACGGCCTGTTTTGTCGCAAAAAGGAGAGCAAATCTCAAGGTTATTGTGCTGGGCATTAGCATTTCCTATGAATAAAACCCTCATCAGGTGAATGCAAAACTGAATTTCATACATGTACACATATGCGTGTTCATTTGCACTGTAATGTAACCGGAACTTATTGAAACGTATCGTGGACAAACAGACGAGAGCTGCTTCAGCAACGGGTACCTGGACACGCCCCTGGACTGGATCGCCGGCATGATCAGCAACGTCCGCCTCCGCGACCTCCCGACGTTCATCCGCACCACCGACGCCGACGACACAATGCTCACCATAAACATCAAGCAGTGCGAGCTCGACGCTCCCGCCGCCGACGGCATTCTCCTCAACACCTTCGACGACCTCGAGCGCGCCGCGCTGGAGGCCATCCGCGCGCGCCTGCCCAACACCTTCACCATCGGGCCACTCGGACCGGAGGTGTCTCCGGCGTCGTACCTCCCATCGCTCACCTCGAGCCTGTGGAAGGAGGACGACCGGTGCGTCGCGTGGCTGGATGCGCAGCCGGCGGACGCCTCCGTGGTGTACGTCAACTTCGGGAGCATCACGGTGGTGACGAGGGACCAGATGGTGGAGTTCGCGCGCGGGCTGGCCGCTGCAGGAAGCCCATTCCTGTGGGTCGTCCGGCCCGACATGGTGCGGGACGGCGAAGGCGAGACGCTGCCGGTACCGGAGGGGTTCGCGGAGGAGGTGGCGGGGCGGGGGCTGATGGTGGGGTGGTGCGACCAGGAGGCGGTGCTGGGCCACCGCGCGACGGGTGGGTTCCTGAGCCACTGCGGGTGGAATTCGACGGTGGAGAGCCTGCGCGCCGGCGTGCCGATGCTGTGCTGGCCCTTCTTCTCGGAGCAGGTGACCAACTGCCGGTACGCGTGCGAGGAGTGGGGTGTGGGCGTCGAGATGGCGCGCGAGGCCGGCCGGGGAGAGGTGGAGGCCGCCGTGAGGGAGCTGATGGGCGACGGGGAGAAGGCGGCCGCAATGAGGCGGAAGGCGTCCGAGTGGAAGGATAAGGCCGCGAGGGCGGTCGCGGCCGGCGGGTCGTCGCAACGGGATCTCGACAGGTTCGTCGACGAGATCGCGCGCGCGTCTACTTCTAGCTAGTTGATGTTCCCGTGTGTTGCTTGTGAACGGGATCAGAGTGGGGGCATTTTCTACCTGGTAGGTGATTGGTGTGAAATTGTTGTTTCAAACTTCGTTGTGAACTGCAATAAACTTTCATATGTATTGAAATCAGGTCAGTATGTTCAGTTCATAGATAAATATGCGATATGTGTTCGGGCCGTAAGGTCAGAAAAGGCTAGTTAAGCTTCTCTAATGTTAGTTTGCTCCGCATTCGCAAAAACAAATTCACCCTCTCCCAACTTACCAAAAAATTAGGTGTACAGATCAATTCTGAGTTACTAGGTAAGAGCATATTCGTCACTCGTCCCCCGTACGGCGTCTAGCGCAGAGTAATTTTTGGTCATATGGAGGTTCGCCGGCGCGGACACGAAAATGTGGGTGGGTGGGTGGAGGGGGGGGGGGGGGGGCACGCTTCGAGTCGTGAAACCCATAGCCTATAGCCTAAATTCGTGGATTATTCGGTGATAATTTTACATGCGCGGAAAATAAAAACTAATCATAATCCTCTGGGTCGCTGGTGCATCTAAGCTAGCGCGGCAGTAGCGTATCCCGGAGACACCTGCCACTCCGGCTCGCAGGTAGGATGCACGGAGGTAGGGAGTCCCGGCTGGCGCTGCCGCCGCTGCCCTTGTTTGGACTCTACGGTGGCTGGAAACGAGGGTACCGTAGGCAAGGGTGATCTCCTCCGGCGATGCGGCGCATCACGCCGGCGAGGGTTCGGCTCGCCCACCACAGCCGTCGAGACACCAATTAGGATTAGCCCGCTGTTTTGCCGTGAGCTCAAGGTAATAGTGGCTCGTGATAGCCGCCCAACGAGCGGAACCACGAGGCACAGGAGGGACAGGTACCCCTCTGGTGCTCAGCATCCAGTCAGGGCCAGCCGGTAGCCCGGCGGACATGGCTAGCTGGAGCCACACAACGCCTCCCCCTCCTTGAGGGTGAGATATGCCCAGTGTGGGGTGTTCATGGTGAGAGAGGGCGGGGTGGATCTGTGGATGGCAATGGCGGCCGTCTGAGATATAGCGGAAAAGGGCGAGAAAGTTGTGCGGGAAGGGTTGGAAAGCGTGAGAACGAAAGGGTGTGTCGTCGCGTGGCTAGTCGAGGGGACGCGTCGGCTCTGGAAACGAAGCACATATATCACTGTCAGGGCTGACCCACGTGGTTTTCAACTCCGTCCGGCACTCCCGCTAGCCTCCCCCCCCCCCCCCTTCCCGTTACCGTTAGTTTCGGCCTAAGGACGTAGAAAATAATTGAGGAGGGGGAAGGAGGTTTGGCGTGATTTTGAGCGCCAACATCCCCGATAGCTCTTCTAGGGGTTTTAGGGCCCCGGGTGAAGATACTCTAAGCGTGTGTGGTTGTTAGCTAGCCATTGTTATCTTCTGAATCCCAGCGTAGCTTTATTCAGTTCTGACAGTTCTGAGTTTGAGTTCAGAGTGCACCACGAATAATAGCTGTACTAGCTTCGCCTAATGGTGATTATAAATATGATGAACCTTTGTATCACGTTTAGTTAATCTTTGGTGCATGCAGTACGCATCTGCAATATATCCGTACAACAAAATAGAGTGGAATTAAGTGACCATGTGGTGTCAAAAAAAAAAAATGACCATGTGTGATGTTGAAACTGCAGTAGAGATAGACATATTCCGTCTAGTACTTATCGTAGCGGCTTACTGTATTTGCATCTCATGTCTCTAGAAACCACACCTGTGTTTACACAAGAACTTAATTTGAGTGTTTGAGCATATTCAGAATTTGAGATCCAAGAGCAAGATTTCAGGAATATGACTGAAGGTTGTTACGAATCGGTCTCCGGACAGTACATGTATTTGTAATCTTTGTAATCGAAACAGTACATTTGTGTGTGTATATATATATATATATATATATATATATATATATATATATATATATATATATATATATATATATATATGAGGTGGAGACAACCGTAGCCTACCACAAAGCCCTAAGCGATTTATTTTGGTATCGCCACGATCCGTCCGCCGCCTCCTCAAACGGTCGATCTCGATTCGGCCTCCTGAGTACGGCGCAGATTATTCTTCCGCGTGACGATCTCCTCCCTGCGTGATGACATCTTCAGCATCCAAGGGCATGGAACTCGTAGGCCCGATCATCTCACCCTTCTCC
This sequence comes from Avena eriantha, assembly GCA_910589775.1. Taxonomy (NCBI): domain Eukaryota; kingdom Viridiplantae; phylum Streptophyta; class Magnoliopsida; order Poales; family Poaceae; genus Avena; species Avena eriantha. Next base: position 93,709,028 of record OU342741.1, read on the forward strand.
ACTTCCGTTCCGGCGGGTTCCACCTCGTCGATGGCGACTATGGCGGTTCCGTCCGTCGCTGTCCGCCTCAATAGCAACAACTTCATGCTATGGCGAGGACTGACGCTGCCCAACCTCTGCGGCGCTCATCTGCATGGCTTCCTTGACAACTCTATGCCCGCTCCGACGAAGACCGTCACTGAAGGTACCGGTGACGCCGCCCAGACCGTCATTAACCCCGAGTATGCGCGCTAGTGGGTGCTAGACCAGAAGGTGCTCGGCCTTCTTCTTTCCTCCATGGAGGAGGACATCGCCACGCAGCTCATCGGCTGCAAGACGGCGGCAGCGGTATGGGCTGCCGTCCACACCATGTTTGGCGCTCAAAACCGCGTCAACGTGCGGCGCATCCATCGTCAGCTGCAGACGACAAGAAAGGAAGATATGTCGGCGGCGAAGTACATGCACATGATGAAGAGCTTCGCCGATGCCATGGGCACCGCTGGCGCCCCCATCACCGACGTCGAGCTCGTCGATTACATCGTCACCGGCCTAGGCCCCAGTTACCCGGTGCTCTCACTATCGGCAACGTCTCGGTTCCATATGCCAATTTTTACTCTCATGTCCTCTCCTTCGAGGCGCTTCAGGCACAGCAGTCCCAGACCGTGGAGTTGTCTTCCTCTGCCAACACAGCATCAGGTCCTGGTGGTTTTGGCGGTAGCAGCGGCGCCCCTGGCAGCCGCGGGCGCCGGTGTTCTCGTCTTCCTCACCTGGTGGGGGACCCCCAGCTGGTAGCTATCAGCCCGGCATCAACGGAGGTCGTCCCAATGCTACCTACGAAGGTGGCCAATACAACGCTGGCGGTGGTGGATACGTCCCGAAAGCCGCCCGAACTATGGCGGCAACGGCAGTGGAAACTACAGCGGCAACGGCGGTGGAAACCGCCAGAACGGAGGCAATGGCCGCCGCCGTCAACGTCCCCAGTGTCAAATCTACGGCTACTAGGGTCACATCGCATCTGAATGTCGAAACCGCTTCAATCCCGAGTTCGTACGTGCCAACAACTAGTGCTCCGGGAACTCCGCCTCGACGAGTTCCCATGCCCCTCCATCCTGGATCATGGATACCGGGGCTACGGATCATCTGACGAATGAACTTTAGCGCCTCCATCTGCAAGAGCGCTATGGTGGGACGGATCAAGATCAAGTGTCCAACGGTGCAGGTTTTTCTATTGCACACATTGGTCATTCTTCTTTAGCCGGTTCACAATTAAAACTGAATAATATCCTTCATGTCCCTCACATTAGCCAGAATCTTCTTTCGGTCTATCGCCTTGTTTCTGATAATGACGTTTTTGTTGAGTTTCACCGTCATTTTTTCTGTGTTAAGGACAAGGCCACACGGAGAATTCTTCTTCACGGTAGAAGTCATGGAGGACTCTACCCCATCCCGTTTAGTCGTGTGTCGTTGTCATCGTCGTCTCATCATGCTCTTTCCGGTGCCAAGACTACATCGTCTCAGTGGCGCCAGCGTCTAGGTCATCGTGCCAATAAAGTATCTTGTGCTCCAGTAGATACTTCTTTGATTTGTGATGCGTGTCAGTGTGCCAAAAGTCATCAATTATCATATAATTTGTCTCATCATGTTACCACTGCACCCCTTGAGCTTGTCCATTCTGATATTTGGGGTCCCGCTGTTGCTTCTTCTAGTGGTTTTAATACTATGTTAGTTTTATTGATGACCATTCCCGTTTTTGCTGGATTTATCTTCTTAAACATAAGTCTGATGTTGAGCAAGTATTTTATGCTTTTCAAGCTCATGTTGAGCTTCTTTTAAACTCTAAAATTAAAGTCGTCCAGTCGGATTGGGGCGGCGAGTATAACAGGCTCCATCAGTATTTTCAGCGCACTGGCGTCTCTCACCGTGTTTCTTGTCCACACACTTCATAGCAAAATGGAGTCGCTGAACGCAAGCACCGTCATTTGGTTGAAACGGGTCTCGCCTTGCTTGCTCATTCGTCTCTTCCGTTACGCTTTGGGATGAAGCCTTTTTGACTGCATGTTACTTAATTAACCGTATGCCTACTCCGGTTCTTAATAAGGATACTCATATTTTTAGACTTCTCCGAATCCAGCCGAATTATGAGTTCCTCTGTATTTTTGGTTGTGCGTGTTGGCCTAGTCTTCGTAAGTACAATGCTCGCAAACTTGAGTTTCGATCTAAGATGTGTGTCTTCTTAGGCTATAGTTCTATGCACAAGGGCTACAAATGTCTCGATCGGTCCACTGGTCGCATCTACATCTCTCGAGACGTCGTGTTCGATGAGTCTATCTTCCCGTATGCCACTCCAGGTATTACGGTTGATATTCCTACTCTCCGTCAGGCTATCACGTTTTCTAAGTCTGAACCGGCTACGAGTGACCATGTGCATCAATATGACTTATCCTATTTCTCCACTAATTTGTCTCCCCCAGATGTTGTTTTGCATGTTTAGGAAGGAGCTGCCATCGATTTATCTGTTGTGCATGTTTCTGAAGCAACACTACATGTTCCTGACGTGCATGTGCATGCTCCCAACATGGGCACTGCACCGCGTGGCTTGCACGAGCCAGAAGTGTGCACCTCGTCCGAGCCGGCCGCAACTTTCTTGTCGTCTGGCTCTACTTCGGCTCCCTGTGACTTGTACGTCATCACCACCTGCTGGGTCACCTGCTGCGGCTACAATGTCCGAGCGCGTCATCGCGCCGTCCTCGATCTCTACTTCGGCTCCCGGTCATGGCATGGTCACGCGCCTCCGCGACGACACTCGTCGTGAGAAAAGCTACACTGACGGCACCGTGCGGTATGATCCGCGCAGACGTGCTTTCTTTGCGGCACCGGTCTCTCATCAGGATGCCCTCCGGGAACCAAAATGACATGCTGCTATGTCTGAAGAATTCTCAGCGCTCTCTCAGACACAGACTTGGATTTTGGTTCCTCGACCGCCCGGCACCAATATTGTTGGCAGTAAGTTGGTATTCAAGACGAAGCATCGTCCCGATGGCTCCATTGAGAAGCACAAAGCTCGCCTTGCCGCTCGCGGCTTTACCGAGCAACACGGTATTGATTATGGTGACACGTTCAGTCCAGTTGTGAAGCCTGCAACCATTCGCTTGGTCCTTTCACTTGCAGTTTCTCGGGGATGGGTCCTACGCCAGATTGATGTGAGCAATGCTTTTCTTCATGGTTTTTTGTCGGAGGATGTCTATATGCAGCAGTCCCCTGGTTTTGAGGATGCTCGGTATCCATATCATGTGTGCAAGTTACAGCGTGCTATCTATGGGCTGAAGCAGTCTCCCGAGCTTGGTATGCTCGCTTACTTCAGCTTGGTTTTGTTTCTTCCAAGGCCGATACATCCCTGTTTATCTTCAATCAGGCGGGTGTTCAAGTTTTTATGTTGGTGTATGTTGACGACATAGTTATTGCCGGCTCCACTACTACAGCAGTTGAAGGTCTTGTCCGCTCTCTCTCAGACACTTTTACTATTAAGGATCTGGGCACTCTGGTGTATTTTCTCGGAATGGAAGCGTCGTACAATTCAGGGGGCATGACACTTGTGCAACGCAAGTATGCACTTGATTTGTTGCACCGGGTAAATATGGAGAATTGCAACCCCACTTCCACTCCTCTGGTTACTACCGAGCGACTTGCTTGAGACACTGGTGCACTCCTAGGTATAGAAGATTATTTTCGGTATCACAATGTTGTTGGCAGTCTGCAGTATTTGACTCACACGTCCGGATATTTCCTTTGCGGTGAACAAGATGTGTCAGTTCCTCTCTCAGCCCACTGAGGTACATTGGGAGGCAATCAAACGCATCCTACGTTATGTTAAAGGAACGTTGGACACTGGTCTACGCATTCATAAGTCACCACAGCGGAATATCAGTATATTCACTGATGCGGACTGGGCTGGATGTGTTGATGACAGACGCTCTACGAGCAGTTTTGCAGTCTTTGTGGGTCTGAATCTTATATCGTGGAGTTCGAAGAAGCAATCCATTGTCTCGAGATCTAGTACCGAGGCAGAGTATAAGGCACTAGCAAATGGAGCAGCTGAAACTATGTGGGTTAGTTCTTTGCTCATAGAACTAGGTGTGTCTCAATAGCAAGCTCCGATTTTATAGTGCGATAATCTGGGGGCTACTTACCTCACGGCGAATCCGGTTTTTCACACTCGAACCAAGCATATTGAGATCGATTTTCATTTGTGCGAGAGCAAGTTGCTGACGGCGCATTGGTGGTGAGGTTCATCTCTTCTAATGATCAGTTAGCTGATGTTTTCACTAAGCCAGCCACTCGGCAGATGTTAGACCGGGTTAGAGCTAATCTAAACCTTATATGTAGTAGTGGCTTTGATTGAGGGAGAGTGTTACGAATCGGTCTCCGGACAGTACATGTATTTGTAACCGAACCGTACATGTATATGTAATCCCTGCCACAGTATATATATGGGTGTAGTTACACCCGGGAGTAAGAAGTATTTTTTCTATATATATATAGGACATATTCATACTACTCCCGTGTGTAACTACACCCACGTGTGTTTCACACCATGTAGGTAGTATCTATCATACCGAAGAGTATGTACGCGTAGTATGAAGTATTATAAGACTATTTAGTAGGATATATACTACTTTTGAGGTAGTATGTATAAGTTTTTCACATACTCTTATTTTACGTACAAATATGAAGGGTATTTTGGAAATATAGTGCAAACTATGGCTCCGCTTGCATTTTTAAAGTATCACGTATACTTTCGTACGGGAGTATATAAGACATGCGTGTAACTACACCTGGGAGTAAGAAGGATTTTTCCTATATATTCATATTACACCTGGATGTAGTTACACCCACACGTGTTTCACACTATATATGCAGTATCTACCATACCGGAAGGTATGTACGCGTAGTATAAAGTATATAAGAATATTTGAGCAGTATATATACTACTTTTTTGGTAGTATGTAATTTTTATTCACATACTCCTTTTATACGTACAAATATGACGGTATTTTCATATATAGTGCAAACTATAGGTGTATTTATAATTTTTTCACCTAACTTGCTTAGAAGTATCTTAGATATAGTATATGAACATACTCAAACAGATAAAGTATTACAAATACACCCATAGTTTGCACTATATATGTAAAATACCGTCATATGTCATATTTGTACGTACAAAAGGAGTATGTGAATAAAAATTACATACTACAAAAAAATGGTATATATACCGCCAAAATATTCTTATATACTTCATACTACCCATATATAGTCTCTAGTATGATAGATAATGCCTAAATGACATGAAACACATGTGGGTATAACTACACCCAGGTGTAGTATGAATATGCCCTATACCCTATATATATATATATATGTATGTATGTATGTATGTATGTATGTATGTATGTATGTATGTATATATGAGAGGTGGAGGCAAGTAGCCTACCACAAAGCCCTAAGGATTTATTTAAGGTCGCAAGGCTTATTTTACCTCGAGACCCAATGGGTGACAGTGGGCCGAGTGAGGTGGATCTCTCTTTTAGCACACTGTTCTGGCGCTTTCCTCGCTAGAACGTACGATAGCTCGACAACGATCGAGATTGAGATGGTTAAAAGATGGCGATGCAAGCTCCAAACTTTTCCATGCTGTAGCTAATGGGAGACGTACCAGGAATTTTATTCCAGCAATTAAGCATGGAGAGGAGTTGGTCACAGACCAGTCTCGCAAGGAGGAGATTTTCTTTGAGGCTTGCAACGGGCTACTTGGCACCATCGAGAACAGAGATAGCACACTGGATCTACAGGCCCTTGGGATGCAGTGCAAGACGCAACTTCTGTCTGATCTAGGAGAGTTGTTCTCGGATGAGGAAGTTTGGGGGGTGATCAAGGAGCTGCCGGCGGATCGTGCGCCGGGGCCAGATGGCTTTGTAGGTGCGTTCTACCAGCGTGCATGGCCTACCATTAAGCCGGAGATCATGGCGGCGCTAATGAAGCTGTCAGTGGGAGACGGGCGCGCTTTTGGAAGATTGAATCGTGCGCTCATTACTCTCATCCCTAAGAAGGCGGACGCCCAGGAGGTAGGAGACTATCGGCCGATCAGCCTCGTGCACAGCTTCGCAAAATTGTTCTCCAAATTGCTTGCTAACAGGCTGAGGCCCAAGATGGAGGACTTGGTTAGCAAGAACCAGTCGGCTTTCATCAGAGGAAGAAACCTTCATGACAACTTCGTCCTCGTTCGACAGATGGCTAGGAAGCTAAACATACGAAGGGAGACAGGGGTACTGCTAAAACTAGATATCTCCTGTGCCTTTGACTCTGTGTCATGGTCCTTCCTATTTGAGGTTCTAAGAGCGTTGGGGTTTCCGGAGATCTAGCTGACTTGGATTGCAATATCCCTACGCACGTCGAGCACTAGAGTGTCTGTCAATGGAGTTCCCGGGCTAAAAATTGAGCATGCTAGAGGACTACCCCAAGGAGACCCGCTTTCCCCACAATTGTTCGTGCTCTGCATGGAGGTTGTCACGTTGCTTTTCTGCAGGGCAGCCGAGGAAGAGCTGCTATCGCCGATTGGGAATTGCTCTCAGCTACAGCGGATATCGATCTATGCGGACGACGTTGTGTTCTTTGTCAAGCCCACATCACAGGACTTAGCTTTTGCCAGAGTATTACTATCGATATTTGGAGATGCCTCGGGGTTGCATGTGAACTACGCCAAGACGTCAGCAACTGTTATCAGAGGAAGGGGCAGGAGGAGGAGAACTTGGTCTCCAACATTCTCAATTGCACCATCGCCAAGTTTCCGATCAGGTACCTTGGGCTGCAGCTTGCTCTTCGGCCTCTCACTAAGGCGCAGTGGCAGCCCATGTTGGACACTGTGGTGCAGGTCTTGCCGGCATGGCAAAGGGGTATGATTTCTAGGCCCGGGAGACTTGAATTGGTTAAGTCGGTGATGGCAGCTCGACCGATACATCACCTGATCGTAGCGGAGGCCCCGATTTGGTTCCTAGAGGAGGTGGACAAGAGCTGCAGGGTTTTTTTCTGGGCCGGCAAAGATCGTGCCAATGGTGGTCAATGCTTGGTTGCATGGGATCAAGTCTGTAACCCGACGGAGTTTGGTGGTCTAGGAGTCAAAAACCTCAGGAGGCAAGGACTAGCTCTTCGGATTCGTTGGGAATGGCTACGGAGGACGGACCAGCAGAGACCATGGCAGGGCCTTCCAATGCCAAAGGATGACGAGGCCAGGGGTGTGTTTGATAGTCTGGTACGCATCCGAGTTGGAGACGGGAGAAGCACACTTTTTTGGCGGGATCGATGGATAGCAGGCAAAGCAGTTTCCGATTTCGCGCCAGGCCTGATATTAACTGTCAGCATGAGGGCGCAAAACTCGAGAACGGTTGAGCAAGCACTGACGGACAACCATTGGATCACTGATATCTCGGGCTCGCTGGTCCCTCGTGGAGCGAGGGAATGCCTAGCTCTTTGGATAGCTATCAATGGAGTGGAGCGGGATGCGCACAGTCCGGATGAATTCTCTTGGCCATGGTCAACCACTGGGACCTACTCGGCCAAGTCTACATACTGTATCCTCTCGCAGGGGCAGGTACGTCACCCTCTTGCGGAGGCCATCTGGAGAAGCAAGACCTCCTCCAAGAGCAGGCTGTTCGTATGGTTGGCGGCCCAACATAGGATTTGGACTTCGGACAGACGTTTTGCGCACGGCTTGCAGAGCCAAACGTCACGCTGTTTTGTGTGCTTACAGGAGGAGGACACGGCTGAACACATTCTTCTTCAATGTGTCTTTGCCAGGGAGGTGTGGTACCGGTGTGGTCAGGCCCTACGTGTGACTTTAGCGCCTCCCACGACAGAGGATGTCTTCCAAGAATGGTGGCTGCAGCAGAGGAGTAGCATAGAGGAGAAGGAGAGAAGGTGGTTCGATGGCCTGGTCTGCACGGCGGCATATGCTCTGTGGAAAAACAGAAACGCCTGGGTGTATAGCAATGTCAGGAAGCAATTGTCGGCCAGCTCCCTGACAAGGCAACATCATGGAGGAGCTGACATTGCTTAGGTCTGCCCTTTCGAGCGAGGGGAGAGTCGGAGTAGGAGTTCAACTTAGGGAGAGAGAGTAGTCATTTTCCTTCTTTTTTAGAGCACTGAGGTCCGGTTGTTCGCACCCGAGACCCTTTTCTTGTAAGATACATTCTGCCTTCTATAAAATTAAGGTACGCATTCGCGTACTCTCGAAAAAAAAAATTCTGCCGAAGTTTGAAGTCTGGTACACATGACGAATCCTATTGAACGCTCAATGCGAGCGCTATCTGGCGCGTCGCCTGAAGCGAGGAGGATATGGGCAGGCCCATTTTCTAGGTATACGTTTCTTTTCTGTTTTTTATTCTTTTTCTTCTCTTTTCTTTTCTTTTTCTTTTCTACTACATGAGAACATTTTTAAATCAGAATAATTTTAAATTTTAAACAATTTTAGATCTGAACAAAATTCAAATTTAACTTCTTTTCAAAATCAGATTTTTGCAACATTGTTTAGTTTTGAACATTTTTAAAATTTGAACACTTTTTAGATATGAACATTTTTCAAATTTCAACATTTTTAGATTTGAACAATTTTCAAAGTTGAACATTTTACATTTTTAAAAAAATATGAGCTTTTTTATTACTGTAAAAACAGAAAACAAAAAAAAATGAAAAAAAAGTATATATTACTGGGCCGCATTGGGACGGCCCATTGGGAAGCTGCTTCAGGCGGCGCCCCGCTCGCGGCCGCAGCGCGCGGGCATAGGAGCCGCCAAGCTTTTCCGCCCGCGCCCATTGGGAAACACTCCCCCCTCGACCTTCTTTGAAACAGGTCAAAATAATGGTGACTGGCTCGCCAAGCTTTTCCCTATTCTGTCCCGGTTGGAACTTACCCTTGGTCATCTGATAGGCCAAGTTGAGCCGATAACGTACCAGAAGCATATACACGGAAGGCCATCTGGCCTTTGATGTTTCCAAGAGATAAAGTTTACTGCACCAAACAGCATGACACTACACACATTTTCCATTAGCTAGTAAAGTCTCGTCGGATCAACCACGCACTCATTAAAGTTACATCCTCGTCCACGCGTGCATGCATATATACATCAGACACTACTACGGAGTACTATAAGTGCAAGCATAGGTGCAAGTGTAAGTGTAATTACCATGGGTGGCTGCCGGGGTATTAGTGCCGACGTCGTTTGCCATCTCCAGTGCGAGATCAGCTCGGTCGAGGTGACGGGCCTCGGCTGCACCGGCGGCGCTCGCGCGCTCTTCCTACGGTGTCATGTCCCGGCGGGCGGCGGGAGGACGATCCAGATCGACAGCCAAGGTGCCGAGGCCCACCTAGGCGGCGTCGTCTCGTGGCGGGACGTGGCGTCGCTCACGTGCGACGGCTCGGCCGCGTGCGTGCGGGAGCTCGCGGGCACAAGGAGCGTGGTGTTCGAGGTGCGGAGGCGGCGGAAGAAGATCATGGGGCGCGCCGTTGGGTCGGAGCTGGTGGGCCGTGCCGAAGTGGCGTGGAAGGACGTCGTCGCCATGGAGGCCGGGGACGCGGCGGTGGAGGAGCGGCAAGTCGCTCTTGCCGTCCCCGCGCGGGCTGGAGGCTGGACGGCCCGGGCCCGGGGTGATGCTTCGCCTGCGCCGGTGATGTCGGTGCGGATGAGCGTGCGCGTGTCGGAGACGGCCGGGCCCGTCCGCCGGAGCGCGGCCTCGCACCGGGAGACTTGTGGCTGTGAGTGGGCTGTGGGCGAGAACGACGTGTTCGGAGTGGTTGCGCTCGGCGTAGCAGATGACGGGGGCGAGTAGCTTCCACCGGAGTTCTAAGAGCTGCAAACCCGCGTATCGCAGTACCAAAATTGCTAGCGCGGAATAGATACACCGAAACAGAACAACATACTCGCTCCGATCCATATTAGTTGATTTGGATTTGTCTAGATTCAGATATATACTAGTAGATACATTCGAATCTAGACAAATCAAAGTCAACTAATATGGGTCGGAGGGAGTATTTTTAAAAACATCACGTTGCGCTAGATTTATACGTACGAGAGGTTTTGATCATCATACATATGTACAACAAAATATGATGTCGCGACGTGCATCCAGAATAACCCTAGCATCTGCCGCCGGCACCTACTCATCGGAGAATCTACGGCGGTGTTGTCACACGCCTACTCATCGTCGGAGGTGAGGGTGTCGTCGGAGTAGTCGACGACGAAGAAGCCAAGGCGCGCTCGGTGCTAGCGTGCGGAGCGGCGACAGACACGGCGCAACAACCGCTTGGTGAAGTGCTCGTCGCGACAGCGCTTCGCGCGGTCCCATACGTCAGAGGCGAAATGGCCGCCTCGATATCATTGGCGCCGCGGCCTAACCCCATCCCCGCCCACGCAGGTGAGGTGACAAAGGTGCAGGAGAGGGTGCCCCGCGCGTGTGCCTGCTCGGAGCGGCGACGCGCGACCTCCTCCTCCGACTTCGACGGCGCGTGAGCTCGAGCCCCGGAGCTCCCGTCGCGGCCCGGAGAAACGCTCCCGCGCCGGCCAAATTATGGCACGATTGGCCGGCCATGGGTAGGTGGCGGGTCGGTGCGACGGTCCTGCGGCGGGCGCGACCGGAATCGGTAGCGGCGGGATTTCTGCGCGTGCAGAGGTAGGGAAATGGATGCGGTTTCTCGCATCCAAACCCTCCACACCGAATATATGCGGGATGCACGGTCCTCGGTGCGGGAAACCGTAAAAATAATTTACGGTTTCTGCCGTTTACGGTATCCGAAAAGGCTTGTTGTTGGCTCCGATACCGCATGTCGGTCTAAATTTTATGAGCCGGCCTATATGCGATATCTGCTACATATGCTCAACTTGACATAAATTTGGACCCGACAGATATTAGCAAATCACCAAGAAGCTTTATTCTTCGTTGTTTCTAAGTCCGTTCATGAAAGAGTGCAAATTGCAGTTTTCATATTGATATATAATCTTTTTTTAGAGTAACAGAGTCCTTCAGGTTATATTCGCAAAACGTTTTAGGCTTCTACTCCCTCTGTTCCACAATATAAGTCTTATTAAAAAGCTAAAACAACATACTAAAAAGACTTACACTGTGAACGAAGATAGTACGAGTAATGCACTAGTAGAAAAAAAAGTCTTTCGTCCAGAGCTATTCAGAGCATTAGTCCCGGCTATGGTTGGATCCGGGACAAATATGAGCATTAGTCTCGAGTCCAACGGCTAGGACGCTGGCAAGCTCTAGTCCCCGGGTCAAACGGGTAGTCCCAGTTGGAAACACCAACCGGGACTAAAGGGGTTGTGGCAGGCTATGATTGGTGCCAACCCCACCAACCGGGACTAAAGAAGAGACATTTAGTTCTGATCCGTGAAACCAACCGGGACTAAATAAAATGGGTAAAAAAATCGCGGTCCAACTCCCTCCCCCCTCCCGCAGGAGATCGTCTTTTCTAGTTTCAAAAGCATGCCAAAAAATTCGAAAAAAAATCCTTCAAACTGTAGTTGAAGGGAATATGCCCGAGAGGCAATAATAAAGTGGTTATTATCTTATTTCATGTTTATGATAAATGTTTATTTTGCATGCTATAATTGTATTAATTGAAAACATTAATACATGTGTGTTTAATAAACAAAATACAAAGTTTCTAGTAATGCCTCTCATATAAACTAGCTCGTTGATTAACAAGATGATCGAGGTTTCCTGATCATGGACATTGGATGTTGTTAATAACGAGGTCACAACATTGGTGGAATGATGTGATGAACATTCATCCGAAGTATAGCATTACGATCAAAGTCATTATGTTTATATTGCTATAACATCATACGAAGTAATCTTAGTCCTTAGACCATGAGATCATATTAATTGCTAACACCAGAAGAATATCTTGATAACACCAAACGTCACACCGTAACAGGGTGACTATAAAGGTGAGTTCAGTACTACGAAGGTGTTATGTTGAGGCTCATGGATCAAGAGTGGAATTTGTCAATCCTGATGACGGATAGATATACTCTGGACCCTCTCGGTGCTATCACATTAAGATAGCTTGCAAGCAAGTGTTGTGATCACTAGAATATTATATCACGAAAACAAGAAAAGAGTGCATGTCGGTAACGAGATCAAACTAGGTATTTGGATACCGATGATCAAATCTCGGACATGTATTATATCATGAGACAAAGGGATTTAGTTACTAGCGTTAAAGGTTCTCACGATCACAGAAGTCATCGTTGAATGTGTAGGAGTCAGTATGGATCTCTAGGTCCCGCTTCTGATTATTGATCTGAGAGGGGTCTCGATCATGTCTGCATTATTCGCGAACCGTAGGGTGACAAACTTAAGGGATACCGACACCATTTGGAGCAAATATGTTTCAGATACATATTTAAGAAAGCGCTGGAATTATTTCAATAGACACCGAAACTGTTTCGGGTGAAATTGCTGAAATTGGTTCTGCATGTAATATTGAAATGTTGCAGGGGGTTTTATGTGAATGTTTGTTAATTAAAGAAATTAACAAAATTCTGAATAAAATTAATAAAAAGAGTTTTATTAAATGAGAGAGCATTAAATTGGAAAAATTTAATGCATTTAAAGTGGGGACTTTAAAAGAGAATGTGAAGGGGCAAATTTATGTGGAGGGAGTTACCACCACATGAATGAGGAGGTGAGGGGTCACCCCTTGGGCGCCGGCCATGGGGAGGGGCACCCCCCTCCTCCTATAAAAGGCCCCCCTCACACCCCTTCATCCTTACACCTCCTCGTGAAGGATCTCTCTCCCCCTCTAGTATTATTCCCCCATGGTCTCGGATTAGCGAGATACATGTTCCCGGTGGCTTTATCTGGAAAGGAGTTGCTCCTTTCGCTGCTTTGCTGGAGCGAGGGACGGAGGTTGTCAGGGTACCGGACATGTGTGCGATCACGGATGCACCGTTGCTTTGCGGTGCTAGACTTGGTGGTGCTGGACTTGCTGGAGCTGGATCTGAAGGACGTGCTGGACCCGGACCTGCTGGACTTCGTCATGATCTTGAGATCGGCAAGTGTACGACTACATCATTCACGAGTTCCATCTCGTTAACAAAGCTTTATTGTCTTCGAGGGTAGTTCTCCATGGATGTATATCCACCCGTTGCTTGTATCTAGTAGATAGATCTTGGCGTATAGTTCCCATCGTAGGAAATTTTTTGTTTTCTATGCTGTGAACCCCAATAGTGGTATCAGAGCCAGATCTATGCGTAGGTTCTATGCACGGGTAGTACACATATGTTTATATGTGGGCGATGATGATCATGTTATTGCATCTTCTATGTATTTTGGATATTGGTGGCATAGTGGGCTGAAGCGGCCCGGACCAACCTTACATGTCATCGTACATGAGACCGGTTCCACGACTGACATGGAACTTGTTTTGCATAAGTGGCTGGCGGGTGTCTGTCTCTCCTACTATAGTCAATATCTGATTTACAACGAGTTGCTAATAACTTGGTTATCCTCATTGTGGTTCATGTTCGTAGGTAAGACCGGTTCTATCTCCGAAAGCCCTAAGCCACGTAAAACTTGCAATTGATAAATTAGAGGCGTCTAGTTTAGATTGTTGATGGGCTAGTGTCTTGATATGGTATTGTTGTAAGTAGATGTATGATAGATACTCTTACAACACACTCAACGTGTAAGTTACATAGACCTTGGCCTTACACACAAAGGAATGATAGAGATCATACCATGATGCATATGATGGTGATCAAATGCATGGACCATATCATTCCACTTTACACATATGATGTTCGCATCTTATATTACTTGTTTGGCGTTTTAGTAGCATTATAAGATGATCCCTCCTTTAAATATCAAGATAAAAATGTGTTCTTCCTTAAGTATGCACCGTTTTATGGATCGTGTTTCGAGACATCACGTGATGATCGGGTGTACTTGACTCTACGCTTTCATATAACGGGTGTAAGACAGTTTTACACACGCGAATACTAAGGTTCTTACTTGGCGAGCCTAGCATATACAAACATGGCCTCGGAACACAGACCGAAAGGTTAAGCATGAGTCATATAGTTGATATGATGCCCATATAGATGCTCGCCTTTGAAACTACACCGACTCACGTGATGATCGGACTTGGTGTAGTGGATTTGGTTCATGTAATCACCAAAAAGGCACGAGGGATGTTGTTTTTGAGTGGGAGTTCATTTCTAATTTGGATTAGCCGAACTCAATTTGTCATAAACTAAATCGAAGTGATTTTGCATAATTTGTTGTAGTCATTGGCGTCTATTCACTACCTTATGCTTAGTTTTAATTGAGATAATAGAACTATAGAATTCTGGATATTTACTTTACAAACTGGTATCATATTTTTTTGAATGTTAATTTAAAGTTTATAAGTCCTATTGCAAACTTTCAGCAAACTCTATTTACTCCATGAAGTTTAATAAGTAGTATTAAATCAAGAGTAAGAATTCGAATGTTAGTATCTAAAGTATCATGTTTGCCTCCATGATTATTGATATTCAAAAGTTGTTTTAATATCAAGATTATATAGGAGCTAAAAATTGTTTCAGAAACCATCATGTGTGAAAGATATTGTGATATCTGAAAAAATGTTTTTGGTTGCATTATGATAGAGTATAATTTAGCAATATATATGTTCTCATATTGTATGAGAATTTGTGAAGGATGGAGATGCTAAGCATCTGGATCTCCAAAAACGGTTCTGGGAACTAACATTATACTCGCGATTCTTTCTTACAGGCTATAGTAGCTTGATCATGAAAGTTGTCATGATAAGGATGAATAGAAGATGTAAGTAAAATGTTTACTACACTAATAGATTACTAAAGAATGGATTTTTGAAAGAACACCAAACATTTGATGATGGTGATCCACTTCAAAGTGCAAGTCCAAAGGTATTAGTATTTTACTATATACACTTTGTACTATGTGTCATGTGAATGACACCACTATTGATGTTGATAGATTCTTTTAAAAGAAAAGGAATTGTTGAAAGAGAATCTATAAAATATTTGGCAGAAAAGAAAAGGTTGGAGATGTCCAACTTAGGTATATAGAAGATATACATGTTATGGTTATATTCCTTGCTTGTTAAACAATGTGGTTCTTAGGTATTGGATACCGGTATTGGATGTCGAATTGGTTGATATGAAGTGTCATACAGGACAATGCAATTCATGAACTGCAATGGCCTAAGTAACTAGCAAGAGAATAAGTGATGATGATCATCAAAAACAAATAAAGTGTTATTATGCTTTTTGTTGACGTCAAACCTAGTCTTCAAGATTTGTTTTAATAATTGTTATTTTGTTCCGGTATTACGAGAACAATGGTTGTTCACATAATTACCGTATTCCATAAAGGATGGATGAACTTTTACAAGTCTAGTTGGAGAAATTACATCTATAAACATTATTGCTAAAATGTCGCAAGACAAATGATTAAAAGATCACGTATGAAGTGACATCGCTGTTTTAAATTATATTGGAAAGAAAACATGAAGAAACTCCATGTTGATGGAATTTTTGGAGTCTTTGATTTTGATCAATTGACGCTTGTGAAACTTTCCTCGAGATAATTGAAACTCCGTCCATAGGCCAAAGAGGAACGGATGACTAACTTATTGGATATTATGCATGTTGATGTATATAGTCCATTATGTGTAGCCATATGCGATGGATCTTTTTGTTTCATATGCTTTCTCCAGAAATTTAAGTGAATATATCTATATATTTACTTAATAAGGAAGAAGTATGAAACATTTGAAAATTGTTCAAAGACTTTCAAGATGAAGTGAAAAATCATTGTAACAAGAAAATAAAAGAGTTTATAATTTGATCATAAAGGAAGATATTTGAGTTACATGTTTAGCAAAACACCTAAGATTTGAGGAATTGTTCCATGATTTGTGTTTTCTGGTAAACCATAGGAGTATGGCATATTCGAGAGATGAAATCAAACCATGTTTGACATGGTAAGATCAAAGGTGTCATTTATAAAACTGCCATTATGTTTTAAGGATTGAAGCTTTAGAGACTACCGCTTTTACACTGAAAAGAGCACCATCATGATCCGTTGAAATGACACCATATAAGTTATGGTTTGGGATAAAACCCGAATTGTCTTGGGGATTCCAGAAAGCAATAGGTGTTCAATACGCAAAGTTTTTCAAACTAGACTATTGACTGTAGTGAAAGTGGGAGACTGAAGGAAATATGCCCGAGAGGCAATAATAAAGTGGTTATTATCTTATTTCATGTTTATGATAAATGTTTATATTGCATGCTATAATTGTATTAATTGGAAACGTTAATACATGTGTGTTTAATAAACAAAATACAAAGTTCCTAGTAATGTCTCTCATATAAACTAGCTCGTTGATTAACAAGATGATCGAGGTTTCCTGATCATGGACATTGGATGTTGTTAATAACGAGGTCACAACATTGGTGAAATGATGTGATGAACATTCATCCGAAGTATAGCATTACGATCAAAGTCATTATGTTTATATTGCTATAATATCATACGAAGTAATATTAGTCCTTAGACCATGAGATCATGTTAATTGCTAACACCAGAAAAGTATCTTGATAACACCAAACGTCACACCGTAACAGGGTGACTATAAAGGTGGGTTCAGTACTACGAAGGTGTTATGTTGAGGCTCATGGATCAAGAGTGGAATTTGTCAATCCCGATGACGGATAGATATATTCTGGGCCCTCTCGGTGATATCACATTAAGATAGCTTGCAAGCAAGTGACGTGATCACTAAAATGTTATATCACGGGAACGAGAAAAGAGTGCATGTCGGTAACGAGATCAAACTAGGTATTTGGATACCGATGATCGAATCTTGGACATGTATTATATCATGAGACAAAGGGATTTAGTTACTAGCATTATAGGTTCTCACGATCACAGAAGTCATCGTTGAATGTGTAGGAGTCGGTATGGATCTCCAGGTCCCACTTCTGATTATTGATCTGAGAGGAGTCTCGATCATGTCTGCATTATTCACGAACCGTAGGGTGACACACTTAAGGGATACCGACACCATTTGGAGCAAATATGTTTCAGATAAAGATTTAAGAAAGCGTTGGAATTATTTCAATAGACACCAAAACTGTTTTGGGTGAAATTGCTGAAATTGGTTCTGCATGTAATATTAAAATGTTGCAGGAGGTTTTATGTGAATGTTTGTTAATTAAATCAATTAACAAAATTCGGAATAAAATTAATAAAAGAGTTTATTAAATGAGAGAGCATTAAATTTGGAGAAATTTAATGCATTTAAAGTGGGGACTTTAAAAGAGAATGTGAAGGGGCAAATTTATGTGGAGGGAGTTACCACCACATGAATGAGGAGGTGAGGGTTCACCCCTTAAGCGCCGGCCATGGGGAGGGGCACCCCCCTCCTCCTATAAAAGGACCGCCTCACACCCCTTCATCCTTACACCTCGTCGTGAAGGATCTCTCTCCCCCTCTAGTATTATTCCCCCATGGTCTCGGATTAGCGAGATACATGTTCCGGTGGCTTTATCTGGAAAGGAGTTGCTGCTTCGGCTGCTTTGCTGGAGAGAGAGACGGAGGTTGTCGGGGTACCGGACGTGTGTGCGATCACGGATGCGCTGCTTTGCGGTGCTAGACTTGGTGGTGCTGGACTTGCTGGAGCTGGATCTGAAGGACGTGCTGGAGCCGGACCTGCTAGACTTCATCACGATCTTGAGATCGGCAAGTGTACGACTACATCATCCACGAGTTCCATCTCGTTAACAAAGCTTTGTTGTCTTCGAGGGTAAGTTCTCCATGGATGTATATCCATCCGTTGCTTGTATCTACTAGATAGATCTTGGCGTATAGTTCCCATCGTATGAATTTTTTTGTTTTCTATGCTGCGAACCCCAACAGTAGTTGTATTAAGTGATTTAGTTGTTACGAAAATTAATAAACATGAATTTCAACATAATTTGCAAAAACTATCATGCAAACTTTAAATGGTCACAACATTTGTATAAGATGTCAGAAAAAATGTACAACCTATCAAAATGTGCAGAAAAAATGTCTAGTTCGATTTCAACCGCCTTAGGCCGTTTTGGATTTTTCTAGATTTTTAAAATTTAAAAAGAAAAAATATTTAAAAAGTGAAATTATTTTAGTAAATTTTTATGTCATATTTGGATTCCTCAATTTTTCTGATAATAATGTATATATTATTTGTCAAATTTAGATTTATAGATTTAAAGATATTATTTATATCATAATAAATGAATAAACGGAAAAAATGAATAAAATATTATTTTATTTAGTTTTTATTTTCATTGGAATAAAGTATTATTATTACTTATTTATTTGTGTTTACTTAAATATCTGTATGTAATTTTGAAACATAAAGATGTGTGACATATTGATATAATTAATAGGATTGATATAGTAGTCTTGACAACAATATACAAGGTCATTCCCGCGAGGCCATCCCGATGGAATGGAGAAGTTAAGAATGTTGGGGGTGGAGTAGTGCTAGGATGAGTGACTGACTAGAAAGTTTGACCATAAGTGCAATTTGACCTTAGATTAAGTACACTTAGTGTTAAAAACGAGATACGCGAGAGATTAACGAGTCAAACAACTCAAAAGTTTAAGAAAAATTGAAACAAAATTTAAAAAAAATCTCCCGTGCTCGACTGCAGTGGAAAACGGGTCTTTAGTCCCGGTTTTCCAACTAGGACTACGGAATCGGACTAAAGACGTCCCCTTTAGTCCCGATTTGACTATAGGCCCATTTTCCACTAGTGAAGGTTCTAGCAGCAGACAAACACGGGTAAATCTAATGATTCAGGTAGATACTAGAAAACCATAACAGGAAAAAGTATAAATTTTACATAGCCTAAAGGTGCATCAAACACCAACGCAACGATAGCTTGTTCAAAGTCCAGCAGAGGAGTTGATGTGGGCATAGTCTAGGTCCCTACACCCACGATCCTAATCAGCAAGGGGAGCACTCTGGGTTTTGAGGTTTCCATGGTAGCCATTCTCCAGCAACATTGGCTCTCTTATCAAATTGCTCATCTGCTGGCAGAATAAACCAACCTTCTCCAGTATTTGAGGTTCGAGAATAAGTTCCAAATTCTTCAAAGAGTTAAGAACCAATCTCCAAACCTATTTAATATCAATCCAAGGATGACTATTTAAGATCATTCCATTTCTAATTTTCCAAATGCTCCACAAAACACAAGATCTAACACACTTCAGAACTAAATGCTTAGAATTAGCCCACCAAAATTTCTAGTAGTTTCAAAATCTATACCAATATCAATGCAAAAGAAATTTTAAACTACCTATCAGACTTGCCTAGCAACTATGCATTAAAAGAAAAGATGATGCACTGATTGATATTGTGAATAGAAAATACAATCTTCATGCTTATGCATATGTCTTTTCTTGAGATTATCCCTAGTCGTTAGCTTATTCTGTGCCAGGAGCCAAATAAAGATATGAACTCTAGGAGGAATGTGTAGTTTGCATGCAGCAGGAACATGTACTCGTTGAATTCCTCCGAAGTTAACTATGTCATAATGAGAAGAGCATGAGTATATTCCTTTTTTCTCATACTGGCAGATCATAACGGCTGGATCCTCAGAGAAAGATATTCTAGAAGCAATTCCCAACAGCTCCAACCACTACTGTCTCATCTCCTCTGAGAAATTTCTCCTAAATGTGAGCATTAGGTTAGAACCATCCCAGACGCGAGCTACGGTTTTGCTCTGTTCATTACAGACAGGTAGATCCTAAAGTATTGGACATCAAGCCGAGTGGAACCAAACCAGGTATCCTCCCAGAACCTAGTTTGCTTCACATTCCCTATTTTCCATCGGTATCCTTGTTTGAGATAGCTAACAGCCAACATCACTCATTTCTAGAACTGTGATGTGCCTATGGTTTTGCTATAGAAGATATTAGGCTTTTTGTACCATACTTGCTATCTACCATGATCTTCCATAGCTTGCCCTCATCTTGGGTGTATCTATTTACCCAAGTGCTTAAAAGACAAAGGTTAACATTATTGAGGATTTTAGTGAAAATATTGAAAATACAATTAAGCAAGCTAATATGCCTGAATTTTTTCATACTAGAAGCACTAGATTCTTTAGGAGTTAAAGTCACTGCAACAAAATTTAGTCTACAAATATCCAATTTTCCTTCTTAGAAGGCATTTAATTTTGTAAAAAGTCCTTAATGACAACAAAGAAATGTTGATGAAACATAAATTGGATACCATCAGGGCTAGGTGCTCCATCTGAATAGGAATCAATCACAACTTGTTTAATTTCCTTTTTAGTGAAGGGGGCTCTAGAGATGCATTTTGTCCTTGAGTTACTTTCTCATTTTCATGGATGAAATCCTCCTGAAAAGTGAAATCAGATACATCTTCAACTTTAAAGAGTTCTTTGTAGAGATTAGTGGTTATTCTAACCATATCATATATGTCAGAGACAGGACCATCATCACTATCTAATAAGGGGACCATCATTTTCCTCCTTCTCTAGATCTCTATAGAGTAAAAGTAAGAGGTATTTCTATCTCCCTCTCTAATGTACCTATCCTAGATCTCTGCTTTGCTTTGACTTCTTATTTGAGCCAAGTGTTGTGCATCTCAAGATAGATCTCCTTAAGCCTTTGGTTTTCCAGATCATGAAGCTCTACATTTTCAGGTTTGATATCTAATTTATCATATTCTCCATTAAGTCTCTTTTGGTTTTTCTGAATTTAGACTCAATGTTTCTACTCCAACCTTTTGTATTTTTTCTAAAGTTTCTCATCTTAGTCTGCCAAATCTCTATATGGTCATCACTATAGACTTTTTGATACCAAATTTTTCTTGGTATATCCTTAAAATCAACTCTCATCAGCCACCATTTCTCAAAGTTACAACTAGATGGTTTTGGTGTTTCCCTACCCTAGATTCCCATGGGATGGGGGTATAATAGCTAATAACCAATCTGGGCAAAGCCAGAATGGTTGTTACAGGGAAATTTCATCGAATTCTACATTGCAGAAAAAACTATCTATAGCAGACATGATGAGGTTCTCACTTTGATTGTTACCCAAGTAATATTTTCTACCATGCAATGTTGCTTCTAAAAGACACTTGATTTCAACCCAAGCATTGAAATTTTCACTCCACCCGTGATCAATAATTCTATTGCTTTTATTAGATTGAAACCTAACTAAATTAAGATCTCCACCTATCAGAGTGTGACCATGAACACATCCAAGGAACCTACGGTCGGTGTAATTTCTCTGTTTAGGTTCATGCATAACTCCGCGATGCGGTCGAGAGTCGCACCCATACACAAGATGTGTATCCATGTCGACACCGTTCTATTGTGGCTCGTCATCAATAGCTTCAGGTGGAAATCCACGCAGAAATAGAGAGAGGGTTATAAAATGTGAAAAACTGAGATTTCCTCCAAATGTCGAAACCCTAATGGATCTCGATCAAGAAACCCCAAATATCCTCCTAAATCAAAATAAAGAACTAGAAATGCAGCTTACCTCAGTATCATCACAGTCAATCTCTATAGCACCCCACCTAGCTCTCATCGTTTTTGTCGTGTGGAGAGAGGGTGAAGATAAGTGGGAGGTGGGAAGAGATTCAAGAGTACGAACGGGATATTTATAACCGCCTGGCTAACACTTTCCTTCCATGGTGGGTCTCAAAGATTAGTGGGACAAGGTTAACCTGCCAGCCCAGACATACCCATTGTGCAGGTCATGTGTAATCGGTTGTGCTAGTTAATGTGACTGCGCCCAATCAACCATGCGTGTCTGGTGCACGGAAAACTGCCTTTGGTCTCCCAACCTTACTCGTTGCAACCTTTCAGCAGCCCAACAACCTATAACGCTAGTCACTACTCCCACTAGGGCTAGGAAGTAAGACCCACAACCCAAAGAGGTGAAGAACAAATACAAATTCAATCCATAATGACGCACTTGCCAGCCACCTACGACGGTACCATTTTGTTCCATGGTCAGTAATATCACAATGTAAATTTGTGTGTCGCGCTCGATATCCATCATCAAACCCTACTCGCCGAGTAAATAACTTTTGCATGTACTTTTCGCTTGTGCCGTCACAAAAAAAAAAGTGCCACGCATGGGGGTATTTCTGAAGTGTAAGGGATGAGAAAGATTTGCTTCTAGTGCCGTTGGTTAGTGTAGATAACCTAC
The DNA here is from genome assembly GCA_910589775.1 of Avena eriantha. Taxonomy (NCBI): domain Eukaryota; kingdom Viridiplantae; phylum Streptophyta; class Magnoliopsida; order Poales; family Poaceae; genus Avena; species Avena eriantha. Next base: position 93,731,339 of record OU342741.1, read on the forward strand.
TCCAACCATTATTTGACGGTGGTGTATGTGGACCAACGAGAAGTGTCAAACGTGGTGAGCCAAAGCTAAGTAATAACCGAATTTCAAACATGAAGGGTGTAGCGGCATTTGAAAAAGAGATGCACCATAGACTTATCCTCCATCTTGCAAAGTTGGCAAAGCTCACAATTTAGCCATGCTCGCTTTTGAAGGCGATCGGTTGTCCACACTAGGTCTTGCAAAATGAGCCCATGAAGCCAAGGAGCATACCAAAAAATTGCAATGTGTCTATCTCCAATGGTAATGGTGGGTTCCGCGTAGAAGAGGCCCATATATGTCTTGTTGTAAGGGGGGACGTTAACAATCCAAGCTTTGGATGGACCTTTCCAAAGAATACAAGGCCACCAGAGATGCAAAGCCTTTGTGAATTTTTTAAGATCCATAATGCCCAACTCTCATTTATCTTTGGGCCTACAAACAATTTGCCAATTTTACCTTGCATTTTCTCCTGGAGACATTATCTTCCGCCGCCCAAAGAAAGGACTTCTCCAACTTTTTGATCGAAGGCAAGATGACGGGAGGGATGGCAAGAGGAATCATGTCGTAAATTTCTTGAGAGGTAGTCACCGACTTCACAAGAGTGTCTCTCCTGGCGGTTGCAATACGCTTTCCACGCCAAGAACAAGCTGGACGCCACCTTGTCGATAAGACGTTGCACATCGATAGTTTTTAAACACTTAGTTGAGAGCGGGACTCCCAAGTATTTGACAAGGAAGGAGCAAACTTGAACGAGAAACATTTGCATAATGTACGTCAAGGTCCAAAGAAGAACATCTAATAGGAGTTGGTTTTTGTGCACATTAGTAACTAGCCCACATATGCTGATTGTGTTTGCTCTATGACCAACACACTGGTGGTAAACTTTTCATGTGCAAATCGGTACCAGACGGTTGCATTGGTACCTGTTTTGTAGTCACACTAATTTCAAGTTGATTGCTCGGCGAAGGCGGCATGTACCTGTTCTACTCGCCCCTGTGGCTGTAGGTAGGGCTCGTTAACTTTGCTGCCAGCCAACGACGGCACCGCCTGAATATCATGCAGCAAATACATTAGCACGGCTCCAACTCCTCCCACCGCTCTCCTCTCCCCCAATCTTCCCGCCTAAGTTTCCTCCTTCCCGGGGCTGTCCGGCCCCTACGCCTCTCTTCTCCGACGATGGCCGGCGTCAAGACTGGGTGAGGGTCCCACTCCTCTGTATTATAGTTCTTGTAGGTTTCTCCTTGGTGTTTTGTCCCATGTGGCGATTGAGGGTAGGATGGCGGGCTCCGACAGCTAGATCCGCCGCTCCTCGTGCCTCCCCTGCTCCGACGCACTCTGCTGGTGACAAGCTGTGGTGCTTAGAAGCTGGTGGAGGGCGAGCATCCCTCCGAATAAGGCTCGCCTTTGGTGCTTCAAGTGGGTGGAGTCGGGCCTCCTCCTGCTTGATGCAGTCCATTTTTCCCCTACGACGGCGCTCTCATGGGGAGAGCCAAAGGGGCGGCGGGGAAGACCACTGCCCACCCTTCAAATAAAGCTCAAGTTCTTGTGCACCTTCGGCTGCTCTTTTTTCCGGTCGCCTCATCCAGCTTGTGGCAGCAGCCTAGATCCCGATGGTGGCCAACGACTCACGCAACAGCAGTTGAAGGATTGCACTTCCGGCGAGGATATGGTTCGATCTACATGCTTTCTCTTCCTTTGCAGCCATCGATGAGGTGGAAGAAGTGTCGGAAGGATGTGGCCTGCCTCTCCCCTCTCCGGTGGGGATTGCATGTTGTGACTCTTGGTCTAAGATGCCACTCCTCGCGGCATTTCTGGATGAGCCGCTTCTTCAACCTCCTAGCATGGAGGCCCTTATGCCACTCCGTCGCGGCGCTTCTCGCCTCGCCACCGCCAAGTGGTTCAGTCCCCGGCATTGGTGTTGGTGGCCGTGGTGTCGAGTGCATCTTAGTCCGCGGTGGAGAAGGACCGGATTGTGTTTCTTATTTTTCATTCGAGGTCCTTTTGGTAAAATGCAAGGGCCTATGTGTTTCACTGCTTTTGTCAAAGGCTCTGCTTGTATTTTGCCCACCTATTAATGCATCTCGGGACCCTTGTGGGTCTTTCCCCTTGTTAAAAAAAGATACATTAGCCACAACACCTCCGCCTCCTCCATAGATCGGTTCTCCCTCCTCCGGCCGGTCTCGCCGGCATCGGAGAGGTGGGGAACCTGATCTATGGTTGGAGTTTTCAGTAAAAGTAGTGTTTTTAAAGATTAGATTAGTGTTTTGGTTATCATCTTCTTTACCTCTATGTTAATGGAGATGTCATTGCCTACAATAAGTGATCTTCGGCCTATCGTTCAACGACGAGATCTCTTCCCTGGCGTCAATGGTGGTGTTGAAAGATTAAGTTTCTATGGGTACAGTCTTTCAGGTCTTCCTTCACCGGATCGATTTTGGACTTTTCTCATGGTTGTCGCGAGGAGGATTATCCTCGCAATATTTGTCCCGGCTGCTATGTCCTCGACAATGATGATTCGTACTGTCAGTTCGCCAGCGATATCGATCAGGCTGTTCGATTAATTTTTCCTGGAATACTTGTGTTGGATCTCTTGCCGATGTTGATTGATTACCCTAATGGTTAAGCGCGTGCACGTAGCCTTGGCACTGCGACTCAAAAAATTATGGGAGAACCTTTATTGGTATTTACAGGTTATGATTTGATATTTGTCAGTGTTTGGCTCCTTTAGAAAAGTGCAAGATTATGTCTTATAAGAAGAAAAAGATTGAAGACCTTAAAGATTTGCTAGTTTATTTTAGATTTTATTTTATAATCGATGGAGTCAGCTTATGTCTCTCTATCGTGTATTATTTGCTACTTTGAATATAACGTGGTATTGATTGTAAAAAAAAAATACATTAGCATGTACATGTGCTCATTGTCGGCTTCCATTTCACACGCACAGGCACGCATCAGCCAGCAGCACTTAGGGTAGCTTCCATATCAGCTCATTGTCGACCTGATATGGCTCCTCTGTGTGGCTGTTTCGTCAGTTCTCTGCTTGTTTTTTCCTTTTGAGAAATCATCGCCAGCTAATCATCAGCTCCCTGCCACTAAGTCCCCCTGGGCAAACCCTATATGACGCTTCAAGCGTCAGTTACGCTGCCGACGCCTGAAGCGCTCCCGTGTGCGGCTCTTTAGTGGGTCGGCCCAGGTATGCCCCCTCTTTTCTGTTTTCCTGTTTTTTTTTTCTTTTGCTTTTTTTCTGGTACTTTTTGTTTTCGTTTTTTAATTTTTTAAAATTCAAACTTTTCAAATTTGAAAAAAAATCGATTTTGAAAAGATTTAGATTTTGAACTAATTATAAATTTAACCAAAATTTAAATCTGAATATTTTTTTGAAATATGAATTTTCGAATCTAACAATATTTAAAAATTACAGAAAAAATGAATAGAAAAAATGAGCCAAATTGGGCCTGCCCACCCTGGAAAGGACTTTAGGCGTTAGCTTCAGGATCACCTAAAAAGAAGGCGTCAGTTTGAGGTTAAACTGGTGTCGCCGGACCAGTTAGCCGACATTGTTGGAAAAAGCTCCCGTGACGCTCCCACGGGCGTCGGGGAGAAACGCTAGGCGCCGCCGCCAGGTCCCCCTCCTCCGCCCTCTCCCCTCGCCGCCGCCGGAGGGCGCTGCCGGGCAAAGCCCGTGCCGCGGGGGCGGTGGTGGGGCTCCTCCTTCCTCCTCTCGGCGTGGCACAGCGGGTGGCGCGGGACGGCCCGGCCATGGCGGGGAGCCAGGATGCGGGAGGCCGTCGGTGGCGGGGGCGCACAGGTCCGGCGAAGAGATCTCTTCGGGAGGTGGTGGTGCTCCCCAACGGCGGGCGTTGTCCTCTGCCTGCAGGCGACGGGTTCCTTCAGCGGCATGGCAGCTTGGGCATCTGCGCCTGACGCCGCCGGCGGTGCACGTCGGGGGGCTCGGCCCGCCCCCATGGGTGCCGCGGTGGCAGAGCGGGGACGCCGGCAGGGGTTGGCAGGGTGGAGGTCGGCGGGCTTGCCCCCTTGGACAGCTCTGGCTAGTCATCTGGGTCTGAAGTCGGGCCCCGCTCGGTGCTTGACACCCTCGGGAGGCGGGATGGTGGGGTGGGGCGTGTAGGAGGGCGGCGGTGGCTGTGGTTGCACTGCTGCAGCGTGGCGGTAGGGACTTTACGGGCCCTTTTTGGGCCTGGTCGGGCCCAAGACCTAGTGTGCCCCTGCTGCCGCGCCCCAGTCGGCAACCGCCATCAGTGGTGGAGGTTGGTCTCCTCCGCGCGGCTGTGCCGCTGCCACCATCATGTGCCAACCTGTCCTCCTCCCGCCTTGCCGGTGAAGCGATGAACCAGGCCCTATGGGGGCGAGTCCGCGGATGCCGGGGCGGCGGCCCCGGAAGGTGGTCTACTGGGGCACCCCTTCGGCGGAGGCAGCTCCAGGAGGTGGTGTTTGATGCCGTGCTCGTCTTGCGGCAGTGTTCTTCAGAAGGCGGCATTCCGGTGGTGTCCTGGATGGCGGTGGGGCGAGTGCACTGCTGATTGGCGGCAGTTGTGGCAGAGACGAGCTTGGCTGGCGACTCTAAACCCTAGTTCTGGGCCCGTTTGGTCTGACTTGGGGCTGGACGGGCTAGCTCGCCCTCAGGCCGCTGCCATGGTTGGTGAGGGTAACGCTTCAGGACAGGGGGAGCGACGATGCAAATACGTCTACTACAGCACGGTGGCGGGGGCTTCACGGGCCCGTTCTGGGCTCGACCGGGCCTTGTTGGCCTAGTATGCTCCTGCTGCTACGTCCGGTCTGCTACCGCTCTGGCGGTGGAGGTCGATCCCTCCCACGCGGCAGTGACGCCGCTATCCCCTGTCTTCGGTGGGTTCCTAGAGCCGACCAACCTCGTGGTGTTTGCCATGGTGAGACGCCGATGAAGATAGCAATATCATCTGGGTGCATGTTGGCGGACGACAAGTTGGCGGAGTGCTAGGATTGACTGGGGTTGGGGTTGTTGGGGGTCGGGACAAATCCTTGCCGACGCGGCGACATCCGTGGATGCCGCCCTCCTTCTTGAAGGGCGCCGGACGTACCCTCCTCTCACTCCCATGCGTGTTCCGGGAGAAATCCTAGGAGAAATCTAGGCAGCAGCGTCGTCATTGTCGCCCCCTTCTTGAAGGTGTTTTTTTTGAACTAGGCAAAAAGCTTTGCCTTTTATATTGATAAAGAAGGAGCAAACATTGTAGGCCTAAGCCCAAATACAAACCCCCATGAAAAAAGGGGGGGACACACTAGCTTGTAATCTCTTGAAGATGTTTAGCACCAGCTAAAATCCAGCTTCTTCCTTCGTCTTTTATCTTCTGAATGATGTATGTGGGCATTGCAAACTTGTTGCTGAAAACCCTGGCATTCCGCTCCTTCCATATTTCCTAGGTGATGAGAGTGATCGTAGATTTCAGCCCTTGTGGACAGGAGGAAGGGGCCCGAGAGGCAGCCTTCCAATATTGAAGTACAGTGGGACGACCCGTTCTGATGCTCTGGATAAGGACAGGGCATCCAAGCCAGGAAGCCGCGGCCATCCAGACGCGTCTGGAATAGCGGCACTCAAATAGGATGTGCCTCGCCATCTCAACATGGCACCTACAAAGCTGGCAGGTTGGCTGATGAGGCCAACCCCGCTTGGCCAGACAATCCGACGCCCACAACCTATTTTGCACGGCCAACCAAGAGAAGAAGCGACACTTGGGTGGGGCCCAAGTCTTCCATATAAGCTTGTCGAAAGAGCAAGGGATGGAGCCAAGGAACTAGGCTTTGTATGCTGAGGCCGAATAGTAAGATCCAGAGGCCATGAGGGTCCAAATGATTGTGTCGTCAATACCCGACAATAGCGTAATGTCTTGCAGTATGCCCGATAGGTTGACGTACTGGGAGAGATGCTAAATAGTGAATTCGTCCACACGGATATCCGCGATCCATTGGGAGTTCTGTAGGGCGTCATATACAAGATGTTTTTTTCCTTTTTGACGCAGCAAAAACCAGGGGGGCCACAGACCGTGGGGAGGATCCATTGAGCCAGGATGAGTTCCAGAAGGAAGCCTTCTTGCCATCGCTGATGTAGACCTTTGTGGCTGCATTGAATAGCTCCCTATCCGTGTCGTCATTTGGTGTTTCTAAACCCACCCAATGCTTTTCTGGTGCTGTCCATTCGAGCCAAAGCCATCGCAACCTAAGGGCCCTGGCGAATTTTTCCAAATCTAGGATCCCAAGCCCACCAAGGTTCATTGGTCGGCACACCTTTGCCCAGCTCACTTTGCACTTACCACCACTAACTGAGGCTTTTCAAGCCCAGAGCATTCCCCTGCGAATCTTGTCCAGAGCTTTCAAAGTTGCCTTATCCGCTTTGATGGCAGTTAGCAGAAAAATCGGAAGGGCCGTAAGAACTGATTTGACCAAGGCTGAACAACCTGCGACATTGAGGTATCTTGCCTTCCAGGGATTAAGCCTGGCGATGGCCTTGTCTATGTAAGGCTGAAGGTCAATGCGACGCAACCTTCCAAGGACCAGAGGTAGCCCAAGGTACTTAATTGGAAATTGAGCCATGGTTGCGGGGAAGTCTTGTAGAATAGTGGTGAGGTCGATCTCATCACAACGAATAGGAACCACTGAACTCTTCTCCACATTAGTCATCAATCCGGTGACATCTCCAAAATTCTGTAGAATGGATGCCAGGTTCGAGATGTCCTGCACCACAGGTGCCAGGAAAATCACGGCGTCATCAGCATATAGCGAAATGCGGGATTTCATGAAATCCCCCGGCAACTTCTGTAGAGTGCCCGCCTCAGTGGCCAGCTCCAAAATTTTCTGCAAGGGGTCAATTGCCAAGTCAAATAGCAGCGGTGATAGCAGATCACCCTGCCTCAGCCCACAGTCGTGAAAAATGTCGCTGCCATGCAGACCATTGAGTAGTACACGAGAAGTTGAAGTAGAGAAGATCAAGGCGACCCAGTCGCGCCACCTTGGAGGGAAACCCATGCGCCGCATGAGGTCGAGGATGTAATCCCAACGCACTGAGTCAAAAGCTTTAGCAATGTCAAGCTTGATGAGGAGAGCCGGGGTGCACTTCTTATGTAGCCGACGAGCGACATTTCTGACAAACATGAAATCGTCATGGATGCTACGGGTTTTGATGAAGGCGCTTTGGCTGCAGGAGATAATGTCATTCATCCTGGGGCGGAGGCGAAGGGCCATAGCCTTAGCTATGATTTTGGGAATCATGTTGATGAGGCTGATGGGCCTGAAGTCCGAGACACCATCAACCCCGTCTTTCTTTGGCAGCAAGGTAATGTTCGCCGAATTGATAACGTGGAAGTTGTTGATCGACAATTCAGAGAAACCATCGATGAAATGCATAAGATCATCCTTCACGATATCCCAACAGGATTGAAAGAAGGCCCCCGTGAAGCCATCGGGCCCTGGTGCCTTGTCCGGAGGCATATCATCAACAACGAACTTAATCTCCTCCTCCGAGAAAGGTAGGCCAAGACCGTCCAAATCCACAATATCCGGATCAATGGCGTCCCAGTTGAAATCAACAGTGCGCGGCTCTGGGCGCCCAAGCATAAAAGAGAAATGATCATGGATTAGCTGCTCTTTTTCCTCATGGGAGGTTGCCCATCCCCCATTTCGCTTCAGACGTTGTATAGCGTTCTTTCGCCGGCGGGAGTTGACCCGGAGATGAAAGAATTTAGTGTTGGCATCTCCCTCCCTTAGGTAGGTTATTCTAGAAGCTTGCCTCTTACGAGAACGTTCAAGGACCGCCAACCCCATGACGCGACGCTTTAAAGCGGCGCGAAGTGATCTCTCCTCCTCAGAAAGGCTGCGCGACTCCTGGGCCACATCAAGCTGCAAAATGACATCAAGGGCCATGAGAAGCTGCTGCTTGTGATTCGAAAACAACCCCTTGCTCCAAGATCGGAGTCTCTTGGTAGTGACCTTCAGCCTATGGTTCAAAATATGGACAGGCTGTGTGTGGCTTGATTGCTCCGACCAGGCAGTCTGGACAATTTTCGTGAATCCCGGCATCTTAGTCCAGCAGTTCTCAAAGCGAAAAGTGGCAGGCTTGCGAGGGCCCCACTGGTTGGAAATCAATAGAGGACAGTGGTCCGAAAGAGAAGAGGAGAAAGCTTGAAGCGTGTGGTGTTCGAAAGCTATCTCCCAGCTTGCATTGCAGAAGGCACGGTCCAGCCTCACCAAGGCAGGGGTGTCGCGCTCATTGCTCCAAGTGAATTTTCTGTTTTGCAGTTTCATTTCCTGAAGCTGAGAGGCGTTGAGAGCCTGCCTGAACTGGTTCATTAGCCTGAGATTAATGTTGCCGTTGTTTTTGTTGGAGGCTTGGTAAATTTGGTTGAAATCCCCGAGGATGAGCCATTTAGAGTCATCAGTGGGAGCAACAACAATCATATCATCCAGAAACCCCCGCTTTTCTGCGTCATTCGTTGGGCCGTAGACAGTCGTGAGCTTGAAAGAAGTCCCACAGGCACGGATGGCAACCTCAGCTGAGATCAGGTGGGCACCAATATGAATACTTGAGATATCCACGTGATCATCATCCCAAAGCAGCAGAATACCCCCTCTAGTGCCAATTGCCGGTCGGTGAGCAAAAGACCGAAGCCGATAACCGCCAATATAGCCCGCAGTTTGGTGGTCGATGAAATCCAACTTGGACTCCTGAATGCAGGCAATGTGGCAAGCAACGTTGGCAATTGTGGCGTGCACCGTGTCCTTGCGAGCTTGATCATTTGGACCCCTCACATTCCAGCACAAGATGTCGAGGATGAGGTTCAGCATTGGCGGTGGATAGGCGCAAGGATGGCAGTAAATTTTTCGCCGCGGCTACCAGCGCGACGGCCGGGGAGAGGTTTCTCCATTAAGTGCTTGGAGAAGCGCTTGGCGAAGCCCTGGACGGAACAGGTCTTCCGTGGCAGACATGGTCTTTGACAAAGCCTTGTAAATAGCATGTTGGAGCAGAAACATCTAGGTCGGTGAAGCCGGCGAGACAACGAAGAACGATAGAGGCGACACGCCCGCCCGAAAGTAGCACAAATACAGGAAGGGTACACGGCTGCCGAGCAGTACAGAGACAGCCACAGGCTCAGAAACATGGAAGCTGAAGCAATAGCGATCCTACGCTTGTCCTTGAGCTGCAACGTTGAGGTCAGACCCTCCAGGGCCCGCCAAGGCAATAAGCGCTTCATCAGTGCTTGCAATGGATGGTAGGTTCAGCTGAAACAGAGAGATTAGCGCCTAGATGGCAAAATCTGGCAGGGAGCTCTTATAGCTGGCCACATACTGCTTCCTCGCAAGCTCCAGAGGCATCTCGTGCGCCTGGATGCCCATCTTTTTGGCCAGCACGTAGACAGCCCTATCAAGCGCAGGCATGGCCGGCTGAGCAGCCAGTCTAGAGTCGCGCCGCTCCAACTGAGCAGGAGAGACAGCGACTGCACGCGGAGTAGGGGCACGACTCAGCGGCAACAGAAGGATAGGCGGCTCCGAGCACACGAACAGATTGTCCTCCACGCTCCTTTCACAAGCGGAGCCCACCCATATTCCAGCAGTTACCGATGCCGAAAGAAACGACAGCAGGCCACCCAGCGAAGAAGCCTCATCCTCGGCGCTGAACACGATGGTGTGGCCTGGCTCTACTTCCTCCTCAACTTGCTTGACGTGGTGGCAATCCTCACCAGCGAACCAGGCTTCACCCCCCTCAGCATCTTCCCAGTCATCTGGCACCACCCGATCCTCCTCTCCAGCGATGCGAGGGAGGACAAGAGGAGGAACCGCCGGCGGAATCTCATCCGCCTCCTAGGGGTCCCCAGCAAAGCCTGGCCCTCCTGGCGGAAGCGAGAAGGAGACAGGTGGCGGCGAGGCCAGTCTCGACGCACCCCGCGTGAGGGCCGCCGGAGCAGCGCGGATGGACGTGACCCAGTCCCTGCAGGTGTCGCTGAAGCCGAGCGCGTCACGGTGAGGGGGGACGAGCGGTGGCGCTAGCCCCAGCACGGCAGGCAGCACAGAACGCATAGCCGCTGCGCCCTCATGGAATAGCGCCTGCAGCTGAGCCGTCACCTCCACATCCGAGAGCACCGGCTCGGGCACCGCCACGCACAGCGTCGACGATGGAGCACAAACGAGGGCAGAGGCCAGTTGGAGAGAGGACAGGTCATGGCGTCGTCCTCCTTGGTCCTGCCCATACCCCCGAGAGCGGTGCCGAGAACCGCCTGCATGGCCGCGATCACGGCGGTGCCCGCCGACATGAGTGCGGCTACTCGCACTCGGAGCACGAGAAGGGGCACGACGCGCCAGGCCATCGCCACGCCCATCATAGCGATCATCATCGTCTTCCTCGTCAGAGCGGTGGTGGTGGCTTGGCCGGTGGTCGTCGCAACGCCGGCCATGACGAGAATGGCTCCTGGAGCGCTCCCCCCGCGGGCGAGACTGATGCTGCTGGTCGTCGCGGCGCCCCGCATGGCTAGACCGACGCGCTCCTGAGCGGGAACCGCCAACCCCAACTCCAGACACAGCCCCATGGGGCTCATGCCCATGGCAGCGAGCGCCGCTGCCCCCCGCCAAGGGAGGGATAGAAGCAGGGAGAATGGAGCCCGAGCCGACCGGCATGCCGTCCACCGTGCCGTGGCGCCAAGGCGGGAGGGAGCGGGTGGAGGGACGGTAGTCCGAGGGGGGCGCGCCGTCATCGAGAACCGGCGCTTCTTGAAGGTGTTGCTTGGTACACGGCAATCCGGAGGCATAGGATCGTGGTGGGGCTGTTTCGGAGGGCGCGGCGGTTGCGTGTCCTTGTCGGTGGTCGAGCCGGTGCTGTCGTGCATTTTTTCTTTCTCTTTCTTTTGTATTTTCTTTTGGGCTTTTGCTTGTGCTGTTCGGCCCCAACTGTGTTCGGATTTTTCTTTGGGCGATGTGATGTCTGACACAACAACGGTCTCACTTATATGCTTTATTTATAAAACAGGGCAGAAGCCTGTTTCGAGGAGCTAGCCGACATTGTTGCCCTACCTATATTCTTTGAACCGAAGGTTTTTTTCTTGCGAAGAACGTTGCAAACGAAGAAAGGGAACAAAGGCGTCTTGTATATACCATTTTCCCGATCGCACTGCTAGCTGTCTGCTGGAACCAATCATCCTCCATTCATCGTCAAGTTGAAAGTAGACAAGCAGATACGATCGCCGACCAAATACCCAATCCCATCATCACCTCCTTGATCCACGACACGCTACACACACACACACCCGTTGTTCCGAAAGAGAAGAATCATGGCAGACTTACAGGTACGTGTAGCGCGTAAAGTGGAGACCAGACAGGTCAGGCCCGAGCCCAAAGTCGCCCGAACCGACCTGGCTCTCTGCACGCACGCAGGCTGGCTGGCTAGCTCAGACCAGCGCACCGCATCCAAAGCCCCCGACCCATGTGCCCGCCACAGGCAGCTGCCCCGTCGATCTGGGCCGTCCATCGTCACATTAAAACCCACCTTGACTCTTCTTCCCAGGTGGCGGTCTCAAAAGTAAGAAGGGCACGTGAAGCCCTGCGGCTTTTTCAACACCCCATATTTCAGTTAACCCCATAGGATTCCCTTGCCCTTTTCCACTCTTCCAGAGCCTTCTGTCTGTCCTGCTGCTGCTGCTTGGTGGCGCATTTGCGGATAGGCCCTCCTGCGGTGCGGTGCATGTGAGCTGTATGACCACTAGTACTGACATTGCAGGGGATCCAAGCAAAGCCTCGATCGATCGATCCTACTACTTGAACGCCAAGGAAGGAAGGAAGGAAGGAAGGAAGGAAGGAGAAGAAGCTACACATACAGCGAGGCTTGGACGGAAGTGGGTGCCCCAAAATGACCATGCACGCCATGCGCATCTTCCTATGTTTCCCCGACACGTTACCAATTGCTATGCATGGACAGGATCGAATTAATCGTCTATCCCTTGTTCACGGAACCGGACGCGTGGCCTGAGAGCAGCGCAATTTCTAGTTCACAATCATTACGTCTTGAGAATAGCTAACCCGGCCCAGCTGGATCGACGTGCACATGACCATGTTGAAACCCAAGGTTTTTCTGCTTCTCGTTGGTTGGTGTCTCTGTGTACACACCCATAGATGTAGCAGTACTTGACATTCTGAAATGTCTAGATAACCATGAATGTTCCCCCTTGCGATCGATGCACAGCATGTGCCGAACCTACTCCACATGCATCAGGAGACTCAGGATAATATGCACTTCATCGGCGTACTTCCTCACGAAATCACAATTATTCTTTCGTACGTTGCACCCTACGTCGTACATTGTTGCTGTCGTTTGTTGTTGAGCACCAATGGCAGTACGTGCACGGACGGGCGGCAAAAGGAAGATACCGAGTAGTACTAGACAGACAGCGCACGGGTGAATCATGAACGAATGCATGTGTACCGGACCGGCCGGCCGGTATCATCCACTGGCGAAAGACCAAATTAAAGGAACCTAATCAGGCCACCAACCTTAATGAACGTTAAGAGGAAAGTAATCCTTCCCTCGGACAGTGACGCTGATGCATCGATCGTGTAATTAAGTGCTATACGACCACCGTGAATGCTTCTACGTAAAGCTAAAGCTACTTGCATGTATACACCTGTTGAGATAGACGTACACCACCAGGTCGGTTGTTAGGGCCCGGTTATCCGAAGAATATAGGCGTTACTATGATATAATAGCAGCCTCGATTTAATTAAAGTAGCAAGTTGAAAGGAGTGACCACGGCATCTTCGAGCTACGGGGAAAAACATCGCTGGAGCACCTTTGTGAACACCCTGAGCAGAGTGATTTGATTCATGTGGTGATCTGATAGGTGCTGTCCCGATTGCAAAAAGGTAGATGGTTTTGTAATATGTCAGTTTTTGCTCTTGGTCCTGTGCTGGATTCTGCTTATCGGAATAGTTTACAGTTAGTTTGGGTTATCTCGGCTTTTGTTTCGGCTTAGTGGTTCTGTTGATAGTTTGGACGGTTGATAGGCTGAAGTAGACTTGGTTTAGCGTTATGTTTCCTTTTGGTCTGGCTTGCTGAACTCTGTAAGTTTCATTTTGATTAATGGAACGGGGAGAGATCCCTTTTATTCTTAAAAAAAGTTGAAAGGAGACCGGTCGACGGCTAAGCCAGCTGACTCCTCATGAACACCATGCAGCTTTTCTTTCCCAACATGCAAAAATGACAAGGATGATGGGTTCAGTTCATGTGCCTGTGCCACTCATATGCATGGTGCCGATTTTCCAAGAGTATAGCATGTTAGATTTATATGGGCTGCGGCCCATGTAGGCAGCCCATCTAGTCTAATAAATCCTGAAATCTCAAGGTCTATCTACTATGACAGCTTGAGAGCTCTGTGAGAGACAAAGTTTAGTTCCACATTGATAGTTGGGAGAGAGTTGGACCAGCTTATGAGGTGGGCTGTTTCACTCCCACTAAGTGAGTGAGAAGAGAAGGAGTCCACGCGCACTCCTCCTCCTCCGCCGCCCGCCTTGCCTCGCTCGCACGCGCGTCGCGTTTCGTGAATCAAGTTCGAGTTAGAAACTCGTTTTGTGGAAAACTAAATTTTTGCTTGGTGCACTAGCTGTTGGTTACGTGTCAACATTCGTGTGCATGTTTGACGCGTGTCCTTGTCTTCCAACGCGTGGCGACTCGGTCGGCCCACCTCCCAAGCTATATAGCGGAGACAGACAGATCTAGATGATCAAGTTCTACTCTCAGTCTCTCTCGCTGTGTGTTCCTTTTGCTGCCCTGCTCTCTAGGCTTCCCCATCCCGGCGGCTGCGTGCACTGCTGTCCGGGAGAGCAGGCCTCCGAAACCCCGTCCGTTGAGTTCCTGCGCCGGGAGACGGGCGATAAGGTTTTGGGGGAGCGTCTCGGCGCGACTGCTCGCCTCTGTTCGTGTGTTCTTCTTCAGCAATCGACGACCTCATCAGCACCATGGGCGACATCAACAAGGACCAAGGTGCTGCTGTGGTGATGACCTTCCTGGTCAACCTGTACATGCTATTCTTCTCTATGTATGCACTAGTTCTGGCTAGATTTTCAGATCTACTAGATGTAGTTGTTTGGCTGCATGTGTTTAGATCTGCTAGTGCTTACATAATGTTGATTTCGGTAATTAATCTCATGGGGAAATTGCCTAATATTCCAACAATCCAAAAACCTTATTTATTTAGGCAATTTTCGTCATCTGCCTTTGCTGCTTCGCTGAAACCGAGACCTTTTACGGGTGCTAATTTTAAGAGATGGCAAGGAAAAACTCTCTTGTGGCTCACTGCTATGGGCATAGAAAAAGTTGCAGATGGCACTCCCAGAGGTCCGCTTACTCTCGAGGAAGAGAGAGCGTTCAGGGAGGCCACTGTACTTTTTGTGGGCTCTGTACTCAGTGTGTTTGGAGACAAGTTGGTTGATGCATATTTGCATATTCGTGATGCCAAGGAACCGTGGGATGCGTTGGACGCTAAGTTCGGTGCTGCCGATGCCTGTGGTGAACTGTATGCTATGGAGCAGTTCAATGACTACAAGATGGTTGAAAATCGATCTGTAGTAGAACAGGCTCATGAGCTACAGACCATGGCAAAGGAACTCGAACTCCTCAAGTGTGTGCTTCCGGACAAGTTTGTCACGGGATGCATTGTCGCTAAGCTTCCCCCTTCATGGAGGAACTCTGCCACTTCTCTGAAACATCAGAGGCATGAGGTCTCTGTTGAGTACCTTATTGGTTCTATGGATGTTGAAGAGAAGGCGAGGGCAAAAGACAAACACACTAGTGGAACCAAGAGACATTCTGCTGCCAATATGGTGCAGAAAAATACCCACAAGTCCAAGGGAAATAACAAAGTCTGACAGACTACCAACTTCAAGAAGAAGAAGGGGCAGAACAAGGAAAAGAAAGAACCTTGCTGGGTGTGTGGCGAGATTGGCCATTGGGCTCATCGTTGTCCACAGAAGAAAGGCAAGAAGGGTCAGGCTGGACAGAGTTCTAAATCTATCAACATGGTCATTGGCAATACTGATGCAGGAACTTCAGGTTCTGGGTACGGTAATTTATTACCTACTATTTTTCAGTATTTCAACCCACAGAATGGTGGGTTGATACGAGTGCCCATGTTCATGTGTGTGCTGACATTTCCATGTTCACCTCTTATCAGACTCGAGATTCCTCAGTCATGATGGGGAATGGGTTACATGCTACTATTCTTGGTGCTGGCACGGTAGATCTGAAGTTTACTTCGGGCAAGGTCGTGCAATTGAAGAACGTGCAGCATGTGGCATTGCCCAATACACAGAAGCCGAAGTGCAAGAAGCCCGGCAAAATGATGTTGATCTGCTGGAAGAAGCGAGAGAACTGGCATTGTCCAGATCCGCCATATATCAGCAAAATCTCCGACGCTATCATAGCCGGAAAGTATGCCCCCGAGTCTTTCAGGAAGGCGATCTGCTACTCCGGTTGGTACAACGTACTACTGGCATGCATAAATTATCCCCCCATGGGAAGGGCCGTTCATCATGAGCAAATCATTGCACAATGATTCTTATTATCTTATAGATGCAAAGCCACAGGAAAAGAACAAGGCGGACAGGTCCGGCGAGGAATCTAAGCGTCCGTGGAATATAGCTCTACTTCGTCCCTTCTACACTTAGCAAAGAAGTGTATGTATCCGAGTCTTCTCATGTGTCGGTATGTATGCCGGCAATGAGCTAATCAATGAAATTTTGGCACCTCGAGCAGTAACTCGGGGACTGCCTTAATAATATTTGTTGTCTTTTGTGCGTTAGCTGGAATAAGTTGTTCTACTTAACTCGGATTAGTAATGTGTGAGCACCAAGAACCCAACTCTTCGACTTGCTGCTGTCCAACACGAATTGGCTTCATGGCAAGCAAGAGAACAAGTTTGGAATTGCGTAGCACACGAAAAACGACTAAGGAAAAGAACTTAATCGAGACGACATTTTTTTTTCGGACTAACCTTGTGTTTACTTTCAAATTGTTATGATGTTTTATTTTTGAGCTAAGCCTAAAAGTTTCCCAGTATTGTTAAGACAATTTTTGAGGCTCGGATTTTTAAGTCGTAAAACCGAATCAAGGTAGACACGAGCCGAGCCAAAAGATTGGACGAACAAGAAAAAGAAACTCAGGGACTACGCCCAAGTTAATCCGGCATAGGAACTTAGTAGCAAAATATCACATGTATATGGGATACAATTCTACCCGGCATACCGGGGATCTGACAAATTTTCGAGTTTTTTCGCTCAAGGAGCAGCATGAGGAGGAAGCTCAGCGTCATCTTCGCCGTCTTCGATATCCGAAGCGTCGTCCTCTTCATCACTGTCCGAGCCATCTTCATCGTTCTCAACTTCTTCGTCCCCAGCCGCTTCCAGGAAGCTCGGTCCCTCAACCCATTCATGAATGGGAGCGTATTCGATGAGGCTATGGGCACAAGACTGACGCCGAGCTACCCACTCCGGGTCATTGGTCCATTTGGATCCGGTGCGCAGACGCGTCAGGAGGTTGAGATCGATCTTCTCATACCATGTAAGTATGTGGTGAAGAACGGTATCAGCTGCAGCGCGTCTAGCGGACTCCCTCTAGAGGTCGAGCTGGGTCTCGGTTTCCATCAGCTTCTCAACAAGAATTGCGGTGGTCTCCGGAGTATCTTCTCCAGGCCAGAACGTGTTGAAGATGCGAACTGCAACGTCGAGGATGTCCCTGCCATAATTCTTGATGAGCTCCACGCGAGATGACAAGCTGACCAACAGGTCCTCCATGTCATAGGGAATCTCTTCACCGTTAGGAGCGGCGGGAGTACCCCTTTCTCGGCGGAAGTCCGCAACTACTGCGCTCGCAATGGCAGTGCCCTCTGGAAATTTGCCTGAAAACAAGGCAAAGGAAGAAGGTAAAGAAAAGACATATGAAGTAACCCAGAGAAGTATGTCGGATAAGGGAAGGAACTTACGTGATATATGGCTAAGGATCCGGGTCAGCTCCCTGGTACAGTCATCACGCCTTTTGCGAAGCTGCGCAAGCTCAGCATTCGCCGACCCAAGCTGGATGTCGGACCCCTTGAGCAGATCCTGGTCCTTGGCGATCTGGAGAGTGAGGCGCTCGCGCTCTTCTGTGAAATCCTGGCCAACCTTCTGGAGCTCGGACTAGTGCTGGACTCTCATTTTCTCCATCTCGGCCTTGAGCCTAGCGATCTCATCGTCCTTGTTCCGGAGGAGGGCGAGCTCATCATCTTTTTTTCTTAAGCTCGGCTTGGTGCTGCCCTGCTTGTTCGAGAAAATGCAGCATCATATCAGGCACGGGCACACTATCTTCAAGAGATGCTGAAATAGTGTGTTGACCCAGCAGAGCCGAGGTATGAATGTTTTCCGAGCAAGGAGAAAAGGAGATGGAAAGCATAGTAAGGTCGGACAAAAACGACTTACCCTTGATCTGCTCCAGGTTCTTCCGCATAATCTTGTTCTCGGCCTCCACCCCAGCTGCGGAAACCGAATGATGAGATTAGTTCGGCAGAGGAAGATGAAGGAAAACGGAGCAACGCCAAGGGAGAAATTTACCCCTTTTCTCGTATTCCGCGAGAAGTGCAGCTTGCTTTGCGCGTAGCATCTTGTGAGTATCCAGGAGACGCTGGAATTCAGCACTCCGACGATTGGTGGTCACCTGAAATGAGTGCAAAAACATAAATTAGCTTGGTGCATATTCGAAGTGTACAAGATCCGGGCCAAGTGGAACTTAACCCGGCTCTAGGTGTGTGCATATTCGAAGTCTACAAGATCCAGGCCAAGTGGAACTTAACCCGGCTCTAGGTGTGTGCATATTCGAAGTGTACAAGATCCGGGCCAAGTGGAACTTAACCCGTCTCTAGGTGTGTGCATATTCGAAGTGTACAAAATCCGGGCCAAGTGGAACTTAACCTGGCTCTAGGTGCGTGCATATTCGAAGTGTACAAGATCCGGGCCAAGTGGAACTTAACCCGGCTCTAGATGTGTACATATTCGAAGTTATCTTGGAGCTACGTTGGTTCTCTAAGGAGCATCTGGCCGAGTAACAAGTTACTCCCCCGGAGGCTCGGGGAATAATGGTTATATCATCATTATCTACATCATGTAAAGGGGAAGCGACGTACCTCCATCATCCGACCCGCGAGGTTGATTGCCTTAGCGGCTGTGTTCATTTGGACGGAAAATTCGGCGGGGCCAAACCTCTCCAGGAGATCATCGTCATGGACGAACTCCGCCTTGTTCCAGTTGTTGACGAATTCAATCAACATCGGAGGGTACCGCTCGCCGGTAGGCATATGGGGCGCTACCAAGCCCTTCGCATGCGCCTCCTTCCTCTCAACCAAGGCAAGGGCTAGGCTGGTGTGCAGAACCATTTGTTGTGCATCGGTTGGCTCGGCAGGGGCATCCTTCACTGCTGGAGCTTTCTTGGCGAGCATGGATGCGAGGGTACGCTGCCCAGCTTCGACGAATGCTGCCTTAGTAGCGTCAGGAGGCTTTTTGCCCTTTGGCAGCTGGGAAGAGGAAGTGGTTGCAGCGGATTTTCCCTTAGGAGCTGCCAGAAT
This sequence comes from Avena eriantha, assembly GCA_910589775.1. Lineage (NCBI taxonomy): Eukaryota > Viridiplantae > Streptophyta > Magnoliopsida > Poales > Poaceae > Avena > Avena eriantha. Next base: position 93,749,971 of record OU342741.1, read on the forward strand.
GTTTCCTCGCCGAGATTGAGAAGATTTGGACGAGGCGAAGGAGCTTGGCGCTGGTGCTCTGGTTGCTGGAGCTGGTGCTGTTGCTGATGTTCTTGCCGCCGGAGTTGGTGCTGGTGCCGGGGTCGGTGTTGGTGCTAGTTTGGTTGCTGGTACTGGAGCTGGTGCTGGTGCCGAGGTAGTCTCAGTAGCTGCTGGTTGTGGCGAAGCCGAAGTTGTGGATGCCGCCGCCTCGGCTAGGCCAGTCTCCCCCGCTCCGAGGTTACCCCCTCTTGATGAGGTGGAATAGAACCCGGAGCAGTCGCAGAACCCTCTGGAATAGGGCTCAGCGGGCGTGACTCGTCGTCACGAGGAGGAGAAGGGCTAGGTCGGAGCGGGGAAGAGATGCTAGATCCACTCTGAGGGACCTCCACCGCAGCCCTACCGAATCAAATCGTGTCAGAAAAGAGACTACAACAATGCAATGAAGAACAAGTTGTAGAGGGAAAAAAGACTTACGCATCCGAGGTTTGGGGCTCCTTGGGTTTCCGGGCCCTTCGTGCTGGGGCCTTGCCTACTGGCTTGGAGGCAGTCTTGTCTCCGGACTTGTTTCGCCTTTTGGCGGGCTGAGAAGGTCCGGAGGAGGAACTTGATGCGGCTCCACGCTTCTTCTTCGGCGCTACCGGAACAGGTTCGCCCGTAGCAAGGGGAGGGTCCTCGTGGATATGACCACCGGGGTGAGCTAATGCCGAAAAAGCATAAGAAAGGGGGACAACATCAACAAGTTCCATCACCTCGACATCCGATTCATCTTCATCATCGGGCCAATCTCTAATAGAAGAGAGTTTACCGGTGGGTCGTTTCATAGCGTCGGTCATCAGGAGGAACATCTCCTGGTCCGGCTCTTCCTCGTCCGGAGTCTCCCGGTCAGGCGCCCACTTAAGGGTCGGACCGGTGCCGTCCTCGAGGGTCTGCTGAAGGAATAGCTGAGGAAAAGAATGAACAACAGAGTCAAAAATGCAACAATGACCGACATAAAACTAAATCCGGAGTAAGTTTGCGCCACGAAACTTACCGCGGGAGGAAGCCTATCACGGCAATAATGCTCAATTCCCCACGTCCACTCAGCGGAGAAGTCCTTGTGGGTGGTGAAGAGAGCCTTGACCCAGCGATAGATCTCCGTGTTGCTCAACTCGAAGGATGAGGTCCGGTTGGGGTCGCGGCCGAAGCTCATGTGACACACCTTGTGAGTGCGCTTCTGGAGGGGGGACATCTGGTTGCGCACAGACGTGATCATGGCGTCCTCGTTGCGCAACCCGAGCTTCTTCAGCTCCGCGAACCTCTTGTTGACCTGGTTGGCCAAGGCCGTGGGCTTCTTGGGGACGACGTCCCATAATTCCGGGTTAGGTGGACCCGTAGTATAGGGAAGCAGCCGAATCAAATCTTCCGTGCCCGTATTCCGGACATAAAAGAAAGTCCGGGCCCATCCTTTGCAGGAGTCCAGCCCGGTGACCCGGGGGAAAACGGAAAACCTCCGGGGTGAGATGGACGCAGCTCCGAATTGAGTGAGCTGCTTATCCTCCGGATCGAGTTGGATGTTCGGGATGACATTACGACGAAGGCCGAAAAACCGGATCCATAGCTACTTCGTGGGCCATAGTCCGGCATAGCCTTCGATCGTAGAAGCGAAAGCGGAAAGAGAAGTAATAGCGTTGGCAGGAAGGTGGTGCGGCTGGAGTTCGTAGGTGTTTAGCCAATCCCGAAAGAAATCACTGACCGGCAAACCGAACCCCCGCTGGAAGTGGGACAAGAACACAACGTACTCACCCGGATTGGGTGAGGGGGCTAATTCGGCGGAGGCGAGACGCGCAGCGGCGCCGACGGGAATGCGTCTGGTGCGGTAGAGCCAGTCCAGGTCGTCTTGGCAGACCCAGGACCCGGCCCACGCAACACGGTCCGCCGTCGCGGCGTCCTCCTCCATTTCTTGCTCGGCGATGACGAGCTCCTCCTCCATCATCTGGTGTGCGCTGCCCTCGCTGGCGCTAGCGGCGGCGGGGGGGCAAAGGCCTAGATTGGCAGCGACCCGTGGTGGAGGAGGCGCGTAGCGGCAGCGACGATGTAGAGGTGTGGGGGAAAAGGTGCGGCGGCGGCGCCGCTACTTGGAAGCACTAGCGGCGGCGCTGTCGCGGGGAAGACGAAGAAGAGGACAAGCTAGGGGCAGAGGGGCGCGGAAGGGGAAAAAATCCTAAGGGGTGCGCCCCTCCCCTATTTAGCCACTCCCACGAGGGGAAAGTGGGATCGTATCCTGCGGGCACGCCGCACGCTGTGGTCGTGTATTATCCGCATCGACCAATCAGCAAGGAGCCACACGGAGGGCCATAGAGTGGAGTTGATCCCAGGACGTGACGCGTTGATGCGGTAAACGAGGAGGCAGGCGTGACGTGACCCGTAGCTGGCCCTTAAAATTACTGCGGCGGTTACTATAGCTGGCCCTTAAAATAAGGCAACCTAATGATTAGCCTCCACGTGGGTTGGCGTACGAGAGAAGGAAGGAAGACCCGGATAGAACCGTGGTAACCCGGCCAGCAAGTGAACACTTGGAATGTGCAGAGGGAAAGTAAAACCATGAGGTCCGAGTCGAAGTGGTAACCCGGCCGGCAAGTGAAAACTTGGAACGTGCGAAGGGAACGTAAATCCATATAATCCCAGATAAGGAGGTAACTCGGAAATAGCGTCCAAAGCACAAATATAATTGAACCTGATGTGGCCTTAGCAGCCAAGGCAGCTGAGACCGCACCAGCTTCGGGGACTAATGTTGGAGGGATACCCCCGGGTAGGGTCACGCCGGGGTATAAAGGCCGAGTTAGCCGAGGTTCGGCAAGGCCAAAGCGGATGCTGGCCGGGTCACCTCAAGGCAGGCCGAATCACGGGGTAACCCGGATCAGGGGCGTCCGCCTAACTAACTCTCATCCGACTTAAGCAGTAAGTCGGAAATGCCTATTTAACTTGTATGCAGGAACGGGTGTGGCCGGATCAACTATGATCCGGGTCACATCTAGCTTCTAGGAGAAGGAAGGAATCTCGCTGGTCAAAAGAAGCCCCGGTACGCACAGCATGAGCGAAGCGGACAAGGGAAGGACCACCGAGGCGTGGCCGACAAGGGTGACGACGCTCATGTCGGCTGACGCAGGCGCCGCAGAGGCTCACGTAGTCTCTGCATGTGTGACGCGGGGGAAAAGCAACCCGGTCGGTTTACTACTTTGGGAGAAGGCATATTCTCAGGAATATGCCTCCACGTATGCCCTAAGTGGAGACCTAGCCACCCCTATATAAGGAGGGCTAGGGTCTCTATAGAAGGGGTTGGGCGACTCTGATTTGGTTGAGGGTTTTAGGGGTGAACAGTATGTGAGAGTAAGAGAGCTTCTTCTTCTTCCTCTCGCCAATACAGCTCTAGGAGCACTTGTAATCTTGGAAGCAAAGCAAATACAAACTTCTGTATGTGGAATCACCTCACTATCCCTCCCTGGATTCCCCTTGCGTGTATTAGTCCCCACCTTTAGCCTATCCATGGCATCTGCTGTGACACCACCACGACACCCTTCTATCAAGAAGAATCTCGTTAGTGGTTCTCGTCTTATGAAAGATGGGCTTAAGTTGGTATTTGAGTCCAATAAAGTTGTACTATCTAAGTATGGAACCTTTGTTGGAAAAGGCTATGAATGCGGAGGCATGTTCCATTTTTCATTGGTAGACTTCTGTGATGATGTAGTGAACCATGTTTGCACTACTAGTAATGAAACTAATGTTTGGCATTCACGACTTTGTCATATTAATTTTGGTTGTATGTCGCGGCTTGCTGGTATGAGTTTAATTCCGAAATTTACTATTGTCAAAGGCTCTAAGTGCCATGCTTGTGTGCAAGCAAAGCAGCCTCGCAAGCCTCATAAGCCTGCAGAGGAGAGAAACTTGGCACCTCTAGAGCTTATACATTCAGATCTATGTGACATGAATGGTGTGTTGACAATTAGTGGAAAGAAATATTTCATGACTTTGATTGATGATTCTACTAGGTACTGTTATGTATATCTCTTGAAAACTAAAGACGAGGCTTTAGATTTCTTTAAAATCTATAAAGACAAAGTTGAAAATCAACTTAAGAGAAAGATCAAAAGGATTCGGTCCGATCGTGGTGGAGAGTACTTTTCTAACGAGTTCAATTTATTCTGTTCGGAACATGGTATTATACATGAGAGGACGCCTCCCAATTCCCCTCAATCCAATGGGATTGTTGAAAGGAAAAACCGGACTCTAACGGATTTGGTTAACGCCATGTTAGACACTGTCGGTTTATCCAAGGAATGGTGGGGGGACGCTATATTGACTTCGTGTCATGTCCTAAACCTTGTTCCAACTAAGAATAAAGAGATTACTCCATTTGAATGGGAAAAGAAAAGGTTGAGACTCTCCTACTTACGAACTTGGGGTTGTTTGGCAAAGGTCAACGTGCCAATCAACAAGAAGCGTAAGCTTAGACCAAAAACTGTGGATTGTGTCTTTCTTGGTTATGCTTCTCACAGCATTGCTTATAGATTTCTTGTGGTGAAATCTGAAATGGATGACATAAGTGTCGGTACCATTTTTGAATCAAGAGATGCTACATTCTTTGAGGATATATTTCCTATGAGAGATATGCCTAGCATATCTAATAAGGAATATGATCCAGTTTCTGAACCTGAAACTCCCATAGAGACTGATGAACAATCAGATGATGAGAATTTAGATTCAGATGAGGATGACAATGAAGCTCCCACAAGGAGCAAGAGACAAAGGACCGCAAGGTCTTTTGGTAATGATTTCATTGTGTACCTAGTGGATGACACTCCCACTACCATTTCAGAAGCTTTTGCATCTCCGGATGTAGACTACTGGAAGGAAGCAGTTCAAAGCGAGATGGATTCCATCTTGGCTAATGGAACGTGGGAGATATCTGAACGTCCGTATGGGTGTAAACTTGTAGGATGTAAATGGGTATTTAAAAAGAAGCTTAGGGTTGATGGTACTATTGAAAAGTACAAAGCTCGGCTTGTGGCTAAAGGCTATACCCAAAAGAAAGGTGAAGATTTCTTTGATACTTACTCACATGTGGCTAGATTGACCACAATTTGAGTACTACTGTCATTGGCGGCCTCACATGGTCTTCTCGTTCATCAGATGGACGTTAAGATAGCTTTCCTAAATGGAGAGTTGGATGAGGAAATTTACATGGAATAGCTTGATGGTTTTGTACTAGAAGGTCAAGAAAGAAAGGTATGTAAATTAAAGAAATCTTTGTATGGCCTCAAACAAGCTCCCAAGCAATGGCATGAGAAGTTTGAAAGAACTTTGACATCTCTGGACTTTGTTGTAAATGAAGCCGACAAATGTGTGTACTACCACCATGGTGGGGGTGAGGGAGCTGTCCTATGTCTCTATGTTGATGACATATTAATTTTTGGGACAAGTCTCAAAATGATTAATGAGGTCAAAACCTTCTTGTCTCAATGTTTTGAGATGAAGGATCTTGGAGAAGCTGATATTATCTTAAACATCAAGCTGTTGAGAGATGAGAATAATGGGATTACACTTGTGCAATCACATTATGTGGAGAAGGTCTTGAGCAGATTTGGATATGATGATGGCAAATCCTCTCCCACACCTTATGATCCTAATGTTTTGCTTCGAAAGAATCAAAAGGTAACTAGAGATCAATTGAGATACTCTTAGATAATTGGCTCACTTATGTATTTATCTTGCGCTACGAGGCCTGACATCTCATTTGCTGTGAGCAAACTTAGCCGGTCTGTGGCCAATCCGGGAGATGATCATTGGCATGCTCTTGAGAGAGTAATGCGCTATCTAAAGGGAAGCGTGAGCTATGGAATTCATTATAATGGGTATCCAAGAGTACTTGAAGGGTATAGTGATTCAAACTGGATATCAGATGCTGATGAGATAAAGGCCACAAGTGGATATATATTCACTCTTGGTGGTGGCGCTGTTTCATGGAAGTCTTGCAAGCAGACCATCTTAACGAGGTCAACTATGGAAGCAAAACTCACAGCATTAGATACTGCGACTGTCGAAGCAGAATGGCTTCGTGAACTCTTAACATATTTGCCTATGGTTGAAAAACCAATACCGACAATCCTTATGAACTGTGACAACCAAACTGTGATTGTCAAAGTGAACAGTTCTAAGGACAATATGAAGAGTTCAAGACATGTCAAGAGAAGACTGAAGTCTGTCAGAAAGCTAAGGAACTCCGAAGGTATATCATTGGATTATGTCCAAACGGCTAGGAATCTGGCAGATCCTTTTACGAAAGGACTATAAAAAATTTGATAGAAAATGCATCGAGGGAGATGGGTTTGAGACCCACGTGAGTTGTCAAGGGGGTAACCCAACCTATATGATCGGAGATCCCGTGAATTAGGACCTGGGAAAACAAACTGAAACAACTGAGTTGAGAGAAACTTTTAATACTCCCACTCTGCTTCAGATGCAATTCTCTCATAGTATTCTGTAAGGAAGGTTGATTATATCTTAATGTGTTTTAACTGTCTCTTTGGGAGCAAAGACGCTGTCCTACAAAGCGATCTTGAAAGAACACACCTATATGAGCTACACTGCTGGTCATAGTGTATGAGATTTGGGTGAATCTCTAGGAAGCTCATGAAAGGTCGAGGAGTGTGACTTATAAGCTCCAACCAAGGGGTAGCCTATGGTAGCCAAGTACCGGTAACGAGATTGAGTGAAACTTGTTGCGCAAGACTGGCAATTCAAGGCATAGTCCATTGTTCAGTTGTAGTAAGCGTATCTCTTTGTCTAGGTGGAAGTTCAACTTAACAGTCTCCATTAAACTGCAGGTATATTAAACAGTGATTGGAACTGATATGCCATATAATGTGCCTGTGAGATCTGGTGTGGGATTGTTAGATTTATATGGGCCGCGGCCCATGTAGGCAGCCCATCTAGTCTAATAAATCCTGAAATCTTAAGGCCTATCTACTATGGCAGCTTGGGAGCTATGTGGGAGAAAAAGTTTTGTTCCACATTGATAGTTGGGAGAGAGTTGGACCAGCTTATGAGGTGGGATGTTTCACTCCCACTAAATGAGTGAGAAGAGAAGGAGTCCACGTGCACTCCTCCTCCTCCGCCGCCCGCCTTGCCTCGCCCGCACGCACGTCCCGTTTCGTGAATCGAGTTCGAGTTAGAAACTCGTTTTGTGGAAGACTAAATTTATGCTTGGTGCACCAGCTGTTGGGTACGTGTCAACATTCGTGTGCATGTTTGACGCGTGTCCTTGTCTTCCAACGCGTGGCGACTCGGTCAGCTCACCTCCCAGGCTATATAGCGAGAGACAGGCAGATCTAGACGATCCAGTTCTACTCTCAGCCTCTCTCGCTGTGTGTTCCTTTTGCTGCGCTGCTCTCTAGGCTTCCCTATCCCGATGGCTGCGTGCACTGCTGTCCGAGAGAGCAGGCCTCCGAAACCCCGTCCGTTGAGATCCTGCACCGGGAGACGGGCGATAAGGTTTTTGGAGAGCGTCTCGGCGCGACTGCTCGCCTCTGTTCGTGTGTTCTTTTTCAGCAATCGACGACCTCATCAGCACCATGGGCGACATCAACAAGGACCAAGGTGCTGCTGCTGTGATGACCTTCCCGGTCAACCTGTATGTGTTATTCTTCTATATGTATACACTAGTTCTGGCTAGATTTTCAGATCTATTAGATGTAGTTGTTTAGCTGCATGTGTTTAAATCTGTTAGTGCTTACATAATGTTGATTTCGGTAATTAATCTCATGGAGAAATTATTCCAACATAGCATTTCCGAATCCTTTGGAATTATTTTTAGTTTTTGACAAAATAATGAAAACATTGAAAGAGTGATCAGTCTAATCTACACCAGCTAATATAATTGGAGACAAATACTCAGGCCGTCTTGGGAGCATGTCCCACTATAATATGCTCTCGAGTTTTCACTTCCATGGGTTCTAGGTTTAGTTAAAGTCATTTTTTACATATTTTCCAATGTATACATTATTATATTTTCAAAAACGAGGATCTTGGCCTTTGCATCGACTGATGCATATATCTCTGTGTGTGCAGTAATGGCAGTGTGTGGTTCTTGGAGTCAGAAGGACTATTCTCAAGGTTTCAACATTTAAAGTAGAGTTTGCTCAATAATGCTACATCTACGGAATCGTATTTACAGGCTGATGTTCCTGAAGGTGGAGCCATATTACGGCTTTGAAATCACAGAACCTAACAAGATTGCACTAACCCGTTGTAGTCGCATCGTCGGTAAACAAGCATTATTGGGCTTGATCTATAGACCACCCATAATGCATGATGTGCTATAGGCTGATCATATTTGTAGTTGAATTTCTTTCCTTATTCATGAAATATAAAATATCTTGAAATAATAATGGGATGTCGGTTCAGTATTGGATAAAGAAATGGGCAGCTGATCCCCTTTTCTAGTATAATCTTTTAAATGTCCGACTTTACTAAAACAACATATATAAAGTATATGCACAAAGATGTGCCTTGTTCGGGAATATGGGTATATATGGTACGGAAGTTCAGTCGCGGCAGGTTTAGAGCATCGCCGAGCGAACAGACACACCAACAAAGCTGAGCTAACACAACACAACACACAAAAACGCGTTGAAGTCTGTATTAGAAAACTATTTTTGCTTGCTAGATATGGACCTCACTATGCGAGCCTACATGTTATATTATGCAAAAACACAAGAATGTGCGATGTGGTGGTTCTCCGATCGAGGATTTCGACAATGAAGGCGCGATTCTTTGAAATACTTTAGATAGTCTGTTGTTTGGTCCACCTAGCTAGCTATGTCTTCTCTCCAAAAGGCTACTTACCTAATCATGTTTTTAGCGCGTAATCCTATCTCAAAGATCATCGTATCTTTTCTTCCTTTTCGATACAGAGCAGCCTCATCATGCATGAAAAACCTTCAAACAGGAATTTAGAATTAACTTAATCGATTATGTGCACATTAATTCGACCCTCTTTTGAGTGGATAAGACGAACTACCAAAAACGATACTAAATACACCATCATTGTTTCGTTACTTCCTCCTTTAGGGATTATGGAGGGCCCTCTCTCCGATTTCAAATTGTTAGGGATTATAAGACCTATCTTAATTATTTATTTATTTATTTTTATTTATGTGATTAGTCATTTTGTATCTCGATCTATTGGTGCATGTAATTAATCAAAGGAAGTACTTAGCAGGCTCCTTGGTCTAGGAGAATTTGGCCCTCTAGACTTACGATCCCTAATGGAGTACAAGTGATGATCACTATTTTATCATCACCATCAAGGTTTCCAACTACCACATATGACCTGATCGATTAGCTTAGGGTCCCACAGTAGTTTTCGCTTCCTTTGTGTCGATCCGTAAGAGGAACAACTCCTTTCTTCATACACGTCTCTTTGTCCGCTCGGTAAGTATCGCCATGTGTGGTTTGGTGCGGTAGCGAATCAAAATCGGGCCGACGGACTAAAACATACAAATAAGTCCCCTCTCTCGTTAGGGTTTCCGTTCTCGCGCTGTTTCTCCGGCGATCGAGAATTCCTAACCCCGTTTCCCCTAATCCTTCCCTCTGATCTTGCTCAGGCCTCCCAGCCTCGGCGATCGTGGGTTGGGTGTGGGGTTTTAAAGCTTGTTTGTTTCTTCCGCAAGGAGAGTTTGGAAGTAGGGTTTTGCCATGGACCCAAACGCTACCAGATTGGGAGGATCCAGGAAGGACAATCTAGAAGCGATGATGAAAGAGTTGGCTCTTTGGGAGGAAGACCTAGATGATGCGATTTTTGAGGAACAACACACACCACCGATCGAGTCCACCAGATGGTTGGCGGTTGGAAGGGTCCATACAGACAGGGATTTTAGCAATTATTGGTTCTTCAAGAATATGCGCAATGTCATCGGATTGATGACAAGTACACCATGAGGGGGTCCTCGAGGCGAGCAGAAGAGAGGGGTGTGAGGCGTACGGTGTTCTGAGATGGTGAGCGCACAAGTTTACCCAGGTTCGAATCCACCGGCTTTGGACGGATCCTACTCCTGCTATCAATCCAGTAATACGGCAAAGCCAGAATATGGGTTACAAGGGTTTCGCCTGTGCGAGTTGAGATTGTAGACTATTGGTCGTGTCTAGTGTTATCTGATCTTGCCCTAAAGGCTCTCCCTAGGACGGCTTATATAGATATCCGGCCTAGGGTTTACATGAGAGATCAATCCGGCTACGACTAAGAGTTGGTTACAGAGTACATCTTGAACTACAAGTAACATTATGGGCCTAAGTCAGTAAGTCTTCTGGGCCTTCCCGTAGCCGGATGGGACTCCGTCTTCTCTCTCTAACTGGGCCGCCCGTGAAGCAAAGCTCTAACCCGAAGTGGGCCACCCTGGTCAGTGAGGAACGTTGAGGATACCCGGAAAGTATATCCCCAACGGTAGCCCCCGGAGGCCTCCAAGATCCAAAGTCGGATTTTATCATCGTCTAGCTTGATCTTCGGCTTGCAGAATCTTACAGGGTTCCTGAAACTTTATAACAAAAAATACGATCCGGGTCTTAAAAGTAAGTTGGACCTTTCAATTAGTTAGTCGGATTTTCCAGCTCGCTTTTAAACTAAGCCGGAAACTTGGTCTCTAACGCCACCTGACAGAAGCATGGTCCAGTTGCGTCATCTGACAGACGTTCCGTCAGCACGACCGTTGGTGGGTCCGCAGTTCGCGGAACCGAGGCACCGTTTCAATGCGTGCGTGGAGATCGAGGCGACGCAATCATCGCGCGGGCCCTTCCCAGTTCTTTCCACGACGCGTGGCAGTTACACTGTAGCGTTTGCACGAATCTTGGCGCAGGTAGGTAGATATAAGGGGTCTAGATTTTTTCTTCTCCTCTCCACCTACCTTTCGCCGTTCCTTTCTTCCCAAATCTCCAGCGCGCCCAGAGCCCTTTCGTTTTCCCCCCACAGAGCTCCTAGCGCCGCCACTTTAGGATCACCCCCTTTCCACCGGAGAAAATGGCTTCATCCTCTTCTTCCTCTCTGGCGGCGGCGGCAGCGTCAGCAGAAGCAGCTGCAGAAAAAGAAAGTTTCCGGGGAATCTGGATCCCTTGCGCCCACGACGAGGCGGCCCTCAAGAACGTGGAGAAGGAGGGGCTTCTCGCCGCCGGCGACTGGCGGAGCGGTTTCGGTGAAACCATCCCCAACCCGCGCGAGGGCGAGCGCGTCCACTTCGGCACCCATCTGGACCGAGGTTTGTCTTTTCCTCTCTCGGAGTTCTTCTCCGAGGTGATTGACCATTATGGAGTTCAACTCCATAATCTTCCTCCCAACTCCCTTCTAGAGATGAGCGCGTTTGCTGTGCTTTGCGAGGGCTTTCTCGGCATTAGGCCGAGTTTGCTTCTTTTCTGGTATTACTTCCATGCCGAAGAAATTCTATTACCGCCGGTGTTCCTTATATCACCGGTACTATTAGTTTTTCTGTTAGACGAGACCGGTCCTATCCCAAAATTGCTGCCAGTGACTCGGTCAAACAATGGCCAGCCACCTTTTTCTATCATAGGGATATTCCGGCTCCCGGCAAAGCTACTGCTTTGCCGGCTTTTGTCGACGGAGCCGCCACAACCCAACCTTCTTGGGATGAGGCTGCTCCGGCTCTTACGGACGATCTAATCCTCGCTAAGAGGTGGATCGAATATCTTATCAAGCACAAGGGTCTGAGGGGATCCGACTTAGTTCAGTGCTGGGTCGCACGTCGGATCCAGCCACTTCAGTACCACGGGGATAGACTGATGCACTCCATCACGTCTGCCAAAAAATTTCTCTCCGCATCAGCCCCAAGGCCTACACCAGCCAAGGCTATATAAGCCAGATCAAATGGCTGATTAAAGAGCGGATCGAGAGGAAAATTCCGGAGATCTCTCTGGACATGCACACGACGGAAAACCCCGTGGTAGCGGTAAGCTTCCATCAGTACACCTTTTACGTGTTTCAATCTTTTAAGTCATACATTGCAATGCTGATATGTCTTCTTGTTTTCAGCTTGCCGAACTCCCCGAGTTGGAGCTTGCTCCACTCGAAGGATATCCTCCTGAGTTTTCTCAGGAGGCTGAAGTGATACCATTGTGTAACATCCCAAATTTCGTAATTTCAGATGTTACTAGTAAGCATGCTTCATATCATTGCATCATGGCATCACATATCGAAAATTTTGCATCAGGTATTTTCTCAAACCCCATAGTCAATTATAGACAAAAGGGGGTAAAAAGCTTTTAACCTTTTCAACCACCAAAAATCTTGCAAAAGGGTTATTTTATAGTTCCATTCTAACCCTCTCCTTTTTACAAATTTTTAGAGACCAATTTCATCTAATTCGGAGTCCGTTTGCAAAAGTTATCAAACAAATAGCATTTCAGAAAATAATAAAAGAATAAAAAAAACTAACCTAACCTAACCGGGCCGGCCGAGCCAGCCCGGGAACCTATCTACCGCGCGCAGCGCAGCTGCCGCCCAAGCCGGCCCAACCCGCCAACCCGCCAGCAACCCGCCAGCGCCCAACCCGCGCCCGCAGCCGCTGATAGGTGGGGCCCGCCTGTCAGCTCGCCGCCTCCGAGTCTGGCTCGGCCCCGTCCGCCGCTGCCGCCTCAGAGATAACCGTCTCTGGCGAATCCGGAGCGAACTCCGCGACGTCCGCGCCAAGTCTTCCGCCTTTAAATAGCCCTCGGCACGCCCTCCTAGAACCCTAACTTTTTCCGCCACCACCACCACCGAGCGCCGCCGGATTTCTCGCCGGAGTTCCGCCGCCGCCCACCGCCTCCGGCCGCCGTCCCCGACGCCTCGGAGAAGGAGGACTGCCGCCGCCCTCGGGAACGGGACCGCGAGGAGGAGCCGCACGCCGTCCGCCTCTCCGTCTCGCTGGAGAAGCACCGCCGGTCATCGCCGCCGTCCGCCGCCGCCTTCAGCCGCCGCCCGCCGGTAAGCCGCCGCCCCCTCCACCTCCGACCGTCAGATCTAGATCTGACGGCCCCCAACGATCAACCGCCCCCGGCCAACCCCGCCTCGCCACGTGGCAGCACCACGTCGCCGCCGCGTCGGCAGCGCGTCGACGTCACGCGTGCCCCGCGGACCAACCGCGTTGCGCCACGTGTCGCCGCGTCACTGGCCCTTTTTCTTTTTCTTTTATAATGGTCTGAAGCTGCTCCAAATTTGTAAAATCCATAGTAATTCGAATATTAGTCCAAAAATTGTGTATAATATACCGTTGGATTCATATTTTCGAGTAGAACACAGATCTACAATAATATTACTGTTTTGCCAGGGCAATATTGCAGTAGAATTAAAAGTTTAGATTGGAGTATTTTAATTCTAGAAAATTATCCGTAGCTCCGTTTTAGTTGATTCTTGTTGCGTTCGCTTTGTATCGTCGAGATCTTCTGTAGAAAATTGTCATATCTTGTTTAGGGTGTTCAGATCTGTCTCGAGGAAGATTAGAGTTATAGATCTTGTTTTGAGCTTGGTAAATTAGGGTTTAACCCAAAATATTTAAAATCTGTGGGAAATCAACTCTAATGACATCTCCAACTCAACAACACCCCTGGTTAAAACCCTTGGTCGAAATCAAATCCATCCTTGCATATTACCATGTTGCATGCATGCATAAGTGACTTCGTGACTTGTTTTGTGCAATTTGTAATTGGACCCATGTTTGTTTCGTTAGATTGCTCGGAGTGTGCTGAGGAGTATTGTTGTGTAGATTGCTGCTCGGATCAAGGCAAGTTACACCACTTGTTCATGTTATGTCCCAGTTTTTGACTATGCATGTTTTACTCTTCAAATCTTGTAGTATGCATGTGTAGGTTTTCAGTAGCTTTCTTATTACTATTTTTGCAAGTGCGGTTTTGTAGTATGCTATGAGTAGTTCCATACTTAGGATTTTCTATCCCAATAGGTTATCCTGTTTTTCTAAGTTATGCTTGCTATGCTGTATACTTATATATATCAAATACCATTGGGAGGGTTTGAAAGACTCAAGAATTTTCTAAGTATGATAGCTCTCTCGAGCGAACCTTTCTTCTCCAAAACCCCTTTAAAATAAAACTAAGTTTTCTTCTGGGCGGAATGGTTGTCGGGACAACGAGTGAGATTTTGGTGGAGGATGGCCGCCCAGGAATCAAAGAAGTCTGCCAAGTTTCAGAATTCAGAAGCTTCCTGTGCAACCACAATACATATGGGCTCTGTCTTGGCTTAGTACTTAGTGGGAAACCTCACCGGGGTACCAACATTTGGAAGTTCTTGGCACGGTTGGATCCAGCTGGTAGAGGGGCTACTAAGGGAAGGCTTCGCCATGGTCTTGTCTGTAAAAGGACTTGATCGTGGATTGTGGGGAAAATGCACAACCTTTCGAGAGTATTGCAATCTGATCGATCAGCCGTGTTCACGGAAACAGAACAACATTGAGCATCTGAAGGATGGAGCCTCTGAAAGATCTTCCTCTCTCTTTTCAAACAAAAGTTTTTCAAACCCTATGGCGTGCGTAATATCGCTAATAGGTGGGAATTTGGGAACTTGGTGTGTCATATCCAAGTAACTTGGTGCGTAATATCCAAGTGCCACCTAGTGTGTAATATCCAAGTGTTAGGTTGATTGGGCACTTGGTGAGTAATATCCACGTGTTCCATTCGACCCTATACTATTTATCAAGGGTTACAAAGTAGGGAAAACTTTCCTCCTCTTTTCTTATTACACTGGTAAAATTGGCTTTATGCAAATGAACCCTAGAGCCTACTCCTAGCCTTGCATGTAGAGATAGTCTTACTCTTTCCTTGGTGTAATTTGACAATACATTCAAAGTATTGACCCAACTTGTTGGCTGCACGTCTTATGTGCAGAATCCGAAGATTGAAAGGTGCGTAGGGATCACGGGTCTTCACGCAGCTAGCCTGAGGCGTTGATGGACTCAAGTTTTATTTAGTTTCCGCTGTTTTATTTGATCTAGCTACGAGCTATGCAAGTTGTAATAATTATACTCTGGATTATTCGTGTAATTGTGACTTGTGTTTTACATGATATTCATCGACTGTGAAGTGCTAGCTATTGATCGAGGGACTAGCATGTTAATCACAGGGACTTAGGATCCTTAATGATCCGAGGTCGCAACAGATGGTATCAGAGCACAAAGTTGCCTGTAGGACGTGACCCCTAGGATTGGAAACCACCTTTACCATGTGTGTTATGCTTTCTATATTCTTCTAAGTTATTCGTACTCTTCTAGTATTTATCTTCCTTATCACCCTGTGCCTAATTTTTATCTCCTAACCTAAAGATGACGGCCTTCTACTACGACACCTTCGAAGACATCAAGTGCCTGTGCTTCGGGGAATGCCTTCTGGACATCATCAAGACACTGCAGTTACCCATGCCATCAATCAAGGGAAGCGAGTTGAGGAAGATGCACAAGGAAGGATGCTGGGCAATTGAAGTCATCCAACCAGGGTGCAGTCAGATAGAACCCAAGACGGAGGCCATTGTACTCAACGTCACCAGCGACTCCAAGGAGAAAGGACTTAGCATTTGCTTGCAGGAGCTCATTGGACACCTTTGCGGACGCCACCATGAAGAGGTTGAAGGCAACTACATCAAACTCTTTGGAAAACGTGATGAGGAGGGAGTTCCAATCGAGTTAACTCCGGAGGAAAGGAAGACATGCAAGCGTCGAAGAATCCAATATCAAGACTTGGAGTTCCACATCGATGACCTTCAGAAGGGGAGCTGCCTTGAGATCGTGAGGAATGACGAGCTTTGTGCCCTAGTCAAGGAGAAGGACGAGAAGATCGAAGAGCTGGAAGAGAAGATCAAGTCCCTAGGAGGGGAGCTCACCGCCCAAGACAAAAGGTTCGCTAATCAAGAGAAGAGGGTGCAAGATAAGAACAAGAAGATTAGAGAACAAAGTCTAGTGCTCGCAAAGAACGAGATGGAGTACAAGAACCTTGCCACCATGTTGAAGGACCTGCGAGCAGTCAAGAGGAGCTTGGAGGAGAAGATCACGCCCGTGACTATGGGGTCAAGTTTGATCAAGAAGCTACAGAAGGAGAAGAAGGAACTCCGAGCGAAACTGGAAGCTGCTACCCAGGAACTGCAAGAGGTGAAGGAACTTCAAGGAAGGCTCGAAGCTGCAACACCGGAGCCACAGGAGATGAAGGAACTTCAAGAGAAGCTTGAAGCCACGACGAGGGACATGGAGCTATACAAATCACTGCTGGAAAAGGAAGGCTTCATCATTGAGGATGAGGAAGTGGATGATGAGTAGAGCATTTGGACCACCATTAGTTCTATAGTCGAACGTTATTCGCGTTTGTAATGAGAACCAAAAATCTTATATTGGTTAGTTAAACTTGGTTGAGTGTGTGGATTTTTGTGACATGTGTGCCTTGCGTGTGTTTTTCTTGTTTACATAAGGGTAGGAGTTTATTCCTTAGACTTTCTATCTATTTCTTAACTTGTCTCCCAAACCCTCCAAATGGCGAGACGCGGAAACAACAACAACAACATGTCCCCAGAGATAGCACAACTTCTGAACTCCCAGAATCAGTTGATCCAACTCCTCACTCAAAACATGCAAAACAACAACAACAACCCGCCGCCTCCGCCACCCCCACCGCCTCAACAGGATCGCTTGACTCGGTTCTTGAGGTTGAACCCTCCAACTTTTTCAAGTAGTTCTGAGCCAATTGTGGCAGACGACTGGCTCCGCACCATCAACAAGAAGTTAGACACCGTCCAAGTTGTTGGAGCTGATAGGGTGCGCTTTGCCACGCACCAACTTGAGGGACCAGCTGCTGAATGGTGGGATAACTACCAGGTCACCCACCCCGATATTGAAGCTATCACCTGGAACCAGTTTGAAGCAGCCTTTCGTACCCATCACGTAGCCGCGGGAGTCATGTCACTTAAGAGACGTGAGTTCCGCGACTTGAAACAACTACACCGCTCTGTCTCCGAGTATGGGGACCTTTTCAACAAGCTGGCACGTTATGCACCTGATGATGTATCCACTGATGCCAAGAGACAAGAGGAGTTCTTGAGGGGACTTAATGATGAAATATCTATTCAGCTTGTGGCTCTGAAGTTTGATAACTATCAGGAACTTCTGGACAGGGCAGTCGTAGTTGAAGCAAAGCAAAGGAGTATAGAGAACCGGAAGAGAAAGTCCACCTCACACAAGCACAACTCTGTCCCATATTAGAAGCAACGCACTTCGTCACCACCACCCCACAACCACAATGGCCACAACCACAATGGTCATCGCCATGGAGGACATAACCACAATGGCCATAAACACGCAATGGTAATGGAAATGGCAATGGGAAGGATCTGAGTGAAGTGACATGCTTCAAGTGTAACAAGACAGGGCACTATGCGACTACTTGCCCCGAGAAGGCGAAGAATGGGAATGGTAATGGAAACGGCAATGGACACAACCATGGCAATGGTAATGGAAATGGGAAGAAGCTGAACCCGTTCGTCAAAGCCACGGTGAATCATGTCTCCGTGGAGGATGCTCGTGAGGCACCTGACTCCGTGATCGGTAAGTTCAAGCTTAACTCCACACCTGCAGTTGTTCTTTTTGATACTGGTGCATCACATTCATTCATATCAAGGGTATTTGTGGATAGAGGCAAGATACCTACGGAGACTATTAGTACTCCCTTAAGGGTAAGTTCTTCTGGAGGAGAAATAGTGGCAAACTCTGGATGCCGTGGGTTAGAACTAAGAATTGGGGTGCACACTTTTCCCACCAGCCTAGTCGTTCTGGAATCACAAGGCTTAGACATAATTTTGGGCATGAATTGGATGACCGAGTATGAGGGAGTTATAGATTGTGCCAAAAGGACTATCGCACTCACGACTCCGGAAAAGAAAAGGATCCGCTTTAAGTCAGCTTTCGCACTCAAAGGAAGTATGGTGAACTCTCTTAAGGGGGTTAGCTTGGAGGAAGTGCCAATTGTGAAGGAGTATCCAGATGTGTTTCCGGAAGAATTGCCAGGGATGCCTCCCGACCGAGACATCGAGTTTCTCATTGACTTGATGCCAGGTACTAGACCAATAACAAAGAGGCCGTACAAGATGGATGTGGATGAATTGAAGGAACTCAAGAAACAGCTTAGAGAGCAATTGGACAAAGGCTTCATTCAACCAAGTGCGTCATCTTGGGGAGCACCTGTCTTATTCGTGGAGAAGAAGGATAAAACCAAGAGACTAGTCGTGGACTACTGATCATTGAATGAAGTGACAATCAAGAAAAAATACCCTCTACCCAATATTAACGACCTGTTTGACCAATTAAAGGGAGCTAGTGTGTTCTCTAAGGTTGATCTCCGATCAGGTTATTTTCAGTTGAAGATCCGAGAACAGGATGTACCCAAGACAGCCTTCACCACAAGATACGGATTGTATGAGTACACCGTGATGTCATTTGGCTTAACCAATGCCCCAGCTTACTTCATGACTATGATGAACAAGGTGTTCATGGAGTACTTGGATAAGTTTATTGTGGTATTCATTGATGACATACTCATATACTCCAAGGACGAGAAGGAACAAGAGCGGCACCTGCGCCTAATCATGGAAAAGTTAAGGGAACACAAGTTGTATGCTAAATTTAGCAAATGTGAGTTCTGGTTGAAAGAAGTGGGTTTCCTTGGCCATATTGTGTCGGCTAAAGGAGTTGCTGTGGACCCAAGTAAGGTAGCTTCCGTGACAGAATGGGAGTCTCCTAAGAATGTGGGTGACATTAGGAGTTTTCTGGGCCTTGCGGGATATTACCGAAGATTCATTGAAAACTTTTCCAAGATAGCAAAACCTATGACAGAGTTGCTGAAGAAAGAGAAGAAGTTCCAATGGACCGAGGGATGTGAAGCAAGTTTTCAGGAATTAAAGAAGCGTCTAGTAATAGCACCAGTTTTGTGTCTCCCTGACATCCAAAAGGACTTCCAGGTCTATTGCGACGCTTCCCGGCAAGGACTTGGTAGTGTACTGATGCAAGATGGAAAAGTAGTGTCTTACGCCTCTCGGCAACTTAAGAACCATGAGAATAACTACCCCACGCACGATTTGGAACTAGGTTCAGTTGTGCATGCGCTCAAGGTATGGAGACACTACCTAATGGGCAAACATTGTGATGTGTTCACGGATCACAAGAGTCTCAAGTATATCTTCACTCAAAAGGAGTTAAATATGAGGCAAAGGAGATGGCTTGAGCTCATCAAGGACTATGACTTGGACCTGCAGTACCATCCTGGAAAGGCCAATGTTGTGGCCGACGCCTTAAGCCGGAAAGTCTATGTAAATGGACTTACCATGGGAGAACTTCCAAATGATTTGTGTGAACAATTCAAGAACCTCAGGTTGGAAATAGTTCCGAAGGGATACTTAGCAACTATGGAGATAGTGCCAACGCTTCTGGACCGAATCAAAGAGGCCCAGAAGGGGGACAAAGAGTTGGAAGAAATAAGAGCTAATATAAGCAAGGGTAAAGCAAAAGGGTTTCACACGGATGAACAAGGAACACTTTGGTATGAGAAACGTCTGTACATTCCCGATAACCCTGACATCAGAAAGTTAATCTTTCAGGAAGCTCACGATTCGCCTTACTCAATTCATCCCGGTAATACAAAGATGTACATGGATGTGAAAGATAGGTGCTGGTGGAACAACATGAAAAGAGAAATTGCTGAATATATCGCCTTGTGTGACGTGTGCAACAGAGTCAAGGCCGAACATCAAAAACCAGCAGGACTGCTGCAGCCTTTACCTGTGCCCGATTGGAAGTGGGACAAGGTAGGCATGGATTTTATCACAGGACTACCGCGGACTCGTTCTGGGTATGACTCCATCTGGGTAGTGGTCGACCACTTCACAAAAGTGGCCCACTTTATTCCCGTAAAGACCATCTATACAAGTGCTAAACTTGCCAAGATTTATATGTCAAAGACCGTAAGTCTTCACGGAGTGCCCAAGGGGATTGTTTCTGATAGAGGTACCCAATTCACCTCTAAGTTTTGGCGACAGCTACACGAGTCTCTAGGGACACGACTGGAGTTTAGTACTGCCTTCCACCCGTAAACCGATGGGCAAACGGAAAGAGTTAATCAGATCTTGGAGGACATGTTAAGGGCCTATGCGCTAGACTATGGGTCTAGTTGGGATGATAACTTGCCATATGCGGAATTCTCATACAATAACAGCTACCAAACTAGCATCAAGATGGCCCCATTTGAAGTTCTATATGGCAGAAAGTGTAGGACTCCGCTGTTATGGAGTGGTGTAGGTGAACGTAGTTTGTTTGGACCTGAACTGATCAAGGATGCCGAAGAGAAGGTGAGACAGATTCAAGATAGGTTAAAAATAGCCCAATCCAGACAAAAGAGTTATGCTGATTCCAAGCGCAGGGATGTGACTTATGAAGTGGGAGACCGCGCGTACCTCCAAGTTTCACCACTACGAGGAGTTAAGAGATTCAGGATCAAGGGTAAGTTGGCACCCCGATTCATAGGGCCCTAGAAAATCTTGGGTCGCAGAGGGGAAGTTGCCTATCAGTTGGAATTACCCGAAGTGCTAACGGTTCACGATGTTTTCCATGTGTCGCAACTGAAGAAGTGTCACCCAGAAATGGCTAAAACCCCACTAAAAGATACAGTACCGTTGGAAGAAGTTCAATTGGAAAACGATCTCACCTATGAGGAAAAACCCACCAGGATTTTAGAAACAGCCGAGAGAATCACTCGTACCAAGACTATCAGATTCTGCAAAGTTCAATGGAATCACCATTCCGAGGAAGAAGCCACGTGGCAACGTGAAGAAGATCTCAAGAAAGAACACCCGCACCTATTTGCTAACCAACCTGAATCTCGGGGACGAGATTCTTCTTAAGGGGGGTAGGTTTGTAACATCCCAAATTTCGTAATTTCAGATGTTACTAGTAAGCATGCTTCATATCATTGCATCATGGCATCACATATCGAAAATTTTGCATCAGGTATTTTCTCAAACCCCATAGTCAATTATAGACAAAAGGGGGTAAAAAGCTTTTAACCTTTTCAACAACCAAAAATCTTGCAAAAGGGTTATTTTATAGTTCCATTCTAACCCTCTCCTTTTTACAAATTTTTAGAGACCAATTTCGTCTAATTCGGAGTCCGTTTGCAAAAGTTATCAAACAAATAGCATTTCAGAAAATAATAAAAGAATAAAAAAAACTAACCTAACCTAACCGGGCCGGCCGAGCCAGCCCGGGAACCTATCTACCGCACGCCAGCGAGCGAGCGGGCGGCGCGCAGCGCAGCCGCCGCCCAAGCCGGCCCAACCCGCCAGCCCGCCAGCAACCCGCCAGCGCTCGCCCCGCGCCCGTAGCCGCTGACAGGCGGGGCCCGTGTTTGTTTCGTTAGATTGCTCGGAGTGTGCTGAGGAGTATTGTTGTGTAGATTGCTGCTCGGATCAAGGCAAGTTACACCACTTGTTCATGTTATGTCCCAGTTTTTGACTATGCATGTTTTACTCTTCAAATCTTGTAGTATGCATGTGTAGGTTTTCAGTAGCTTTCTTATTACTATTTTTGCAAGTGCGGTTTTGTAGTATGCTATGAGTAGTTCCATACTTAGGATTTTCTATCCCAATAGGTTATCCTGTTTTTCTAAGTTATGCTTGCTATGCTGTATACTTATATATATCAAATACCATTGGGAGGGTTTGAAAGACTCAAGAATTTTCTAAGTATGATAGCTCTCTCGAGCGAACCTTTCTTCTCCAAAACCCCTTTAAAATAAAACTAAGTTTTCTTCTGGGCGGAATGGTTGTCGGGACAACGAGTGAGATTTTGGTGGAGGATGGCCGCCCAGGAATCAAAGAAGTCTGCCACGTTTCAGAATTCAGAAGCTTCCTGTGCAACCACAATACATATGGGCTCTGTCTTGGCTTAGTACTTAGTGGGAAACCTCACCGGGGTACCAACATTTGGAAGTTCTTGGCACGGTTGGATCCAGCTGGTAGAGGGGCTACTAAGGGAAGGCTTCGCCATGGTCTTGTCTGTAAAAGGACTTGATCGTGGATTGTGGGGAACATGCACAACCTCTCGAGAGTATTGCAATCTAATCGATCAGCCGTGTTCACGGAAACAGAACAACATTGAGCATCTGAAGGATGGAGCCTCTGAAAGATCTTCCTCTCTCTTTTCAAACAAAAGTTTTTCAAACCCTATGGCGTGCGTAATATCGCTAATAGGTGGGAATTTGGGAACTTGGTGTGTCATATCCAAGTAACTTGGTGCGTAATATCCAAGTGCCACCTGGTGTGTAATATCCAAGTGTTAGGTTGATTGGGCACTTGGTGAGTAATATCCACGTGTTCCATTCGACCCTATACTATTTATCAAGGGTTACAAAGTAGGGAAAACTTTCCTCCTCTTTTCTTATTACACTGGTAAAATTGGATTTACGCAAATGAACCCTAGATCCTACTCCTAGCCTTGCATGTAGAGATAGTCTTACTCTTTCCTTGGTGTAATTTGCCAATACATTCAAAGTATTGACCCAACTTGTTGGCTGCACGTCTTATGTGCAGAATCCGAAGATTGAAAGGTGCGTAGGGATCGCGAGTCTTCACGCAGCTAGCCTGAGGCGTTGATGGACTCAAGTTTTATTTAGTTTCCGCTATTTTATTTGAGCTAGCTACGAGGTATGCAAGTTGTAATAATTATACTCTGGATTATTCGTGTAATTGTGACTTGTGTTTTACATGATATTCATCGACTGTGAAGTGCTAGCTATTGATCCAGGGACTAGCATGTTAATCACAGGGACTTAGGATCCTTAACGATCTAAGGTCGCAACACATTGTCAGACCTTGTGCTCAGGAAGCGCAAAGCTCCGACAGTGGTAGTAGGCACAAAGGAAGTGCCCGTTGTGAAGAGGTAACTTTCATTCACAATTTCCGCCCTTGTACCTTTATCGAATTTCTTTCTGAGATGTAATGTTTCGGACTTTATTACATTCTCAGAGCAAAGCCTCTCATCAAGGGTAAGGGGAAGGGGATTCCTGCAAAGCCCCTGCGACAGATGAAGCTTACCACAGCTTCCCCTGTCACGGCTCCTTCGACTCCTGCCCCTCAACCTTCTGCAACACCGATGATTACTCCTTCTCCGGCTGTTGCAGAAGATCCGGCTCCTCGAACGGTGCCTGTGATCCTTGGATCGCACACTGACGTCACCGTGGGTGCGTCAGCTCAAGATAAGGGTGAACCCTCTTCGGGTAATGATCCCTCGGCTGAATTCTTCACCGACAACCTCCTCAGCAACCCCGGTCTTGCCAAATTTGGCTTATCCCGGAAGTCCGCAGAGGAGATCCAGCGGCTGGCCAGGCAAGTCCTGGACAAAAGCCATCTTTCCCCCGAAGAGGAAGCGCAAGAAGCAGAGGACGTCAAGTTCTCTGACCTTCTCGCCCAAGTCCGCCTTCACGATGAGAGGATCAGGACTGGAGAGCTTCCAACAACCCCAGTAATTCCTCTTACTCTTGCCGAGAAGGTGGTAGTTGAGGTGAACGCGGGTTTAGACAAACTCACCCGCGAGCAATATGTAAGTCGGAATTCCAACTCTTGTTTTTCACCTTATGTTATATCATATCCTCTAGCCCCCAAGCATGAACTAGGATATAGAAATCCGAGTTTATGCTTTCATTAGGATGCCAAAGAACGAACTAGTGTAGCCCCCAAGGCTCGTGCTGATATTTAGCAAAAAATATTAGCCCGAGTCTTAAGTTGCTTTCTGACTTTGGGTAT
The DNA here is from genome assembly GCA_910589775.1 of Avena eriantha. Classification (NCBI taxonomy): domain Eukaryota; kingdom Viridiplantae; phylum Streptophyta; class Magnoliopsida; order Poales; family Poaceae; genus Avena; species Avena eriantha. Next base: position 93,773,846 of record OU342741.1, read on the forward strand.
TCTGACTTACAGAAAGTGTATTCCTATAACCAAGAATTGTTAAAAAAGTCTGTGATAAGCGGAGATAAATCAAAGCTCTCCAGCTTAAGAATGCTGAGCTCAAGCTAGCCAAGGATGAAGCCGAAGGTAACATTTCGAGATTCAAACCTTGTCTTTTACTTTTCCAATATCGATTTTTTCTGAACTGTTGTTCTTTTTGACTTACAGCGTTGGTAAAACAATCCATCGCTATGATTGAAGAGGCCGAGAACCTCAAAACCTTAGTGGTGGAGAACAAGGGACTTCGCCAAGAGCTGGATAAGCTTAAGGCTGATCATGAAAGGAGCATAGCTCAAGTTCTCGAGTCCTCCTCCATGGCCACTGAAGAGCGCAATCTCAAGATTGCCACTCAAGATAAGGTTATCTCGGACCTCAAAAATGCGGTTGGCAGAGAGAAGGATATCTCCGATGCACTCCGGGCTGAACTCTAGAGTCTCCGGGAAGAGAAAGCCAAGATTGACGACATCATTCTTGGTATGTTCCATCTATCTGATTTATTCTTTCTTCGACTTTCATCAATGTCGGATTTTCATTGACTTGTTTTGTGTGTAGGTCCTCTGAATTTGACGAACTCTTCCTCGTCCGAACCCCGCACTCACCGGCTTACGCAAGTCGGTGATCTCATTCATGACTATCGCCAGTCCCTTGAGGACATTGGTGAATCTCTTAGGATTCTGGACATGCCAAGCATGTCAGACTTCCAAGTGCGGGAGAAGGCCAAGGAGATGCCGCAGCTTGTTCGGGACTGGAACATGTCCTACGCGTGGACCGCTGCACAGAACGCTCTCACCATGGTCATGAGTCATCATGGAAACATGGAGATATGGCAAGTGACCAGAGGGTACTGCAAAGTAGACGAAGACGGCCAGGAGCAAGACCTTCAAGCTATCATGCACTCCTGCGTCGGATATGGGTGTCACGTAGCTGATCTGACCAGCTATGAGACGCCCTTCTTCACCCGCGTGGATACTCCGCCACCTCCTCCAGAAGATGCCGAAGAAGTTTCCGACGATGAACAGACCATCTCGGATCCGGACATCTCGGCAAGATATCAAGGCGGAGTAGCCAGCGAGCCGGCAGATCCTTCATCTCCTCCTGCATCATAGACCAGAAAACTGTGTATTATTCCAGGGAAAAACCTGATGCGATTGTAAATACTAAGTACTAAGATTTTTGCTAGTGCTAAGTTTTTTCTTTATCTATTCAGCACTTTTGTCTTAGACTATTTGCGTGCCTGAAATGTTTGCATAAGCACTTGAAATTTTCCGCATTTACTTATCGTTTATCTGGCTTTCCGCCTCGTCCCTTTCGTGAGCCGGCTAAACCTTCAGCCGGAAACTTTGCCGAGCAACGGAGCTCAATTGCTAAACTAGTTTAAACTCGGAAAAAAGCCGGCTTCCAGTACCAGCAATTCACTACTGAAGATACCCGCATCCAGCAATCAGACAAATAACCCAAGTAAAGACTAGAATTTTTTAGAGTTATACCCGAAGGTAGCAGTTTTAGAATCGGAAATCTAAACCAGAACGAACATGAGCATAAAGTACTTTCAAGCATTCTGGGATTTTTGACTATGACATGATCATTAGGAAATAAGATGGTAAAAACTTCTCAGGAAAACTTTGAGGTAACCAAAACTTTTATTTCCCACAGAGCATGTACATATGTATAATTTACAAAGAAAAATAAAACTAAGAATGAAAGGGACGTAGCTGAGCAATATTCCACGGTCTGTCTAACTCATCCGGATTTGTACTGCCTCCAGCTCTCATTCTCTTCTTAGTAGCAGGTCTTTCTTTGACTGGCCTCATGTTAGTTAAGTAGTATGACCCATTGTGCAATACTCGACTAACCAAAAAGGGCCCTTCCCATGTTGGGGAAAGTTTGTGCTTTCTTTGTTGCACAAGCCGGAGAACCAAATCACCTTTATTGAAAGATCTAGTTCAGACTCTCGGGCTATGATACTTGCGTAACTTCTGCTGATAGGCTGTAGATCTCATTTCAGCAACGACGCGACTTCCTCGACTAAGTCAAGATCATTTTGTCAAGAAATCTCAGCATCCTCTTCAATATACGCGGCCACTCTAGGAGAAGTATGAATCAAATCACTAGGAAGAACTGCTTCTGCGGCATAGACCAAGAAGAAAGGTGTATATCCTATTGACCTGTTCGGAGTTGTTCGGAAACTCCAAATTACAGAGGGTAGTTCCTCTGCCCAAGCCCCCGCAGCACGTTTCAGTGGTGCTTCGAGTCTTGGTTTCAAGCCTTGTAGAATTAAACCATTTGCTCTTTCGACTTGTCCGTTAGCCTGTGGATGTGCGACTGACGCAATGTCAAGCTGGATATTTTGCTCGTCGCAGAATTCGGCCAACTCTCCCATGGAAAAATTACTCCCGTTGTCTGTGATAATGCTATGCGGATAACCATACCGGATTATAACATTCTCGACAAATCTTTTGGCTGTTGCTCCATCACAACTAGTGATAAGTTTGGCCTCGATCCATTTCGTGAATTTATCCACCATCACTAAGAGGTGAGTAAATCCACTTGGAGCTCGTTTAAAAGGTCCTACCATATCAAGCCCCCAGACCGCAAAAGGCCATGTTATAGGTATTGTTCGCAGCTGATCAGCCGGAACATGAGCTTGCTTGGCGTACTTTTGGCAGCCTTTGCCTGTCTTGACTAATCGTTCGGCATCTGCCTGAGCTGTAAGCCAGAAAAAACCATGTCGAAAAGCCTTTGCCACTAAATATTTGGCTGTAGTGTGGTGACCACACTCGCCTTCGTGGATTTTTCTTAAGATTTCCACTCCTTCTTCCGGAGATACACAGCGCTGAAAAACCCAGAAACACTCCGTTTATGGAGCTCACCTTTAACAATAGTATAGGATTTTGCTCGTCGGATAATCTACCGGCTCAGCACCTCGTCTTCGGGTAATTTGCCATCTACCAAGTAATCAAGGTAGGGTTGAGTCCAGCTGGGAATTACAGCCAGAACTGCTATTAAAGGTGAGTCGGATTTGGTCGGATACTCCTCATCTACTCCCTTTATCGAGGGAACTTTGAGGTGCTCTAAAAATGCGCCATCCGGAACCTCTTTCCGCACAGAACCTATTCGAGATAGTGCATCTGCTTCCTCGTTTTCTGCTCGAGGGATGTGTTGAACTTCAAATCCCTCGAACGATTTAGATAGATCATCCATGACAACTTTATATGGTGCCATGTGCTTATTTGCATTACAAATATCCGACACTTGCTGAGCAACAAGATCCGAATCTCCATAACACATCAAACGTCGGATGCCAATATCCTTAGCAATCCGGATTCCATGCAGCAGTGCTTCATACCCGGCAATATTGTTTGTCGCTGTGAAGTGGATCTGCAGCACATATAAAAGTTTATCTCCTTGGGGTGATTTGAGCACCACGCCAGCCCCCGAGCCCCCCTAGCCTTGGATCCATCAAAAAAGAGGGTCCAATATTCCGACTCCGGGAGGACCATGTTCTCCTTGGTCTCTGTCCAACCAGCGACAAAGTCGGCAAGGATCTGGGATTTGAATGTTGTCCGGGGTTTGTACTCAATATCGAAAGCTGCAAGCTCTATACCCCATTTGGCGACGCGTCCTGTGGCATCGCTATTGTTGATTATATCTCTCATGGGAGCTTTTCTCACCACAGTAATTGGATGCTCCTGAAAATAATGTCGTAACCTACGAGATGCTAGAAAAACACCGTAAGCCAACTTTTGATAGTGCGGATATCACTGTTTTGATTCTGTCAGGACCTCGCTGACAAAGTATGTCGGACGCTGCACCAGGTGCTCCTGATTTTCTTCTGGTCTCTCCACCACCATAACTATACTGACAACCCTATTTGTCGCAGCAATGTAAAGCAACATCGGTTCCTGAGGTTCCAGCGCTGCCAGGATAGGAGCAGATGAGAGTACTTTCTTCAAGTCTTGTAGTGCAGCTTCAGTTTCGTCAGTCCAGACAAAATCCTTGGTCTTCTTCAAGAGTTTGTATAATGGTGTGGCTCTTTCCCCAAGCCGGCTTACAAATCGACTGACCACAGCAATGTAACTAGTTAATCTTTGTACGTCCTTCAGGCGAGTTTGCCTAGAAATATTGAGAATAGCCTTGATCTTGTCACGGTTCACCTCTATGCCTCGTTGAGACACGATAAAACCTAACAATTTTCCGGCTGGTATTCCAAAGAAGCATTTCTTCGGGTTAAGCATGATGTTGTATTTTTGTAAATTGGCGAACGTCTCCTCTAAGTCGGAAACCAATGTTTCCTTCTTTTTGGACATGACCGCGATATCATCCACGTATGCATGCACATTGCGCCCGAGTTGATCATGGAGGCAACGCTGCATCATGCGCTGGTACGTAGCTCCTGTGTTCTTCAGCCCAAAGGGCATCGTAACATAACAGAAGGTTCCGAAAGGGGTTATGATTGAAGTCTTGATTTTGTCAGATTCCTTCATCCGGATTTGGTGATAACCGGAATATGCGTCGAGAAAACAGAGGAGTTCCGAGCCTGCCATAGAATCGATAACTTGATCAATTCTAGGCAGAGCGAATGGATCTTTTGGACAAGCCTTGTTCAAGGCAGTATGATCAACACACATCCTTAAATCAGTAGTGTCCTTTTTAGGGACCATTACAGGGTTGGCCGACCATTCAGTATGGATGACCTCTTCTATGAATCCGGCTAACTCGAGCTGCGCTAGTTCCTTAGCTATTGCCTTACGCTTTTCGTCACCAAATCGTCGCAAGGACTGTTTGACGGGTTTAGCGTTCGGGTTTACATTTAGAGAGTGCTCGGCAAGTTCTCTAGGTACTCCGGTCATGTCAGATGGCTGCCATGCGAAGATATCTTGATTTGCTCAGAGGAACTTGACGAGCGCGCCTTCCTATGCGCTACTTAGGCCTGCGCCTATCTGGGTCACCTTGGAGGGGTGATCATCCTTCAATGGTGTCGTCTTTGTCTCTTCTGATGCCTTGAACTCCGGATTTGGTTTTTTCACCTCCTTCTTCGTCGCGGGCATCTCGGACGGATCTATGCTCTTCTTGATCTCCTGGTACTCCTGGGCATTTCCATCCTCGCATTCTCGTGCTTTCTTCGGGTCTCCCCTGATGGTGATTACGCCGTTGGGACCTGGAATTTTCATCATATTGTAAATGTAACATGGACGAGCCATAAAATCCCAGTAAGCCGGACGCCCGAATATAGCGTGGTATGCGCTCTTGAACGGGACCACTTTGAAGGAAAGTGCCTCCGTCCGATAATTCTTTGGTGTTCCAAAAGTAACATCCAAAGTGATCTCTCCCAGGGAATTGGCTTGTCTTCCTGGTACAACCCTGTGAACAATCACAGAGCTATGGTTAAGCTGTGTTTCCGAGATCTTCATCCGGTGTAGCGTTTCTACATAGTGAATGTTGATGCTACTACCACCGTCCATGAGGGTCTTGGAGAAACCATAACCGTCAATAAGTGGATTGACGATTAAGGCGTATTTTCCTCGCCTATGCAACTTAGGTGGATGATCAGCGCGGTCAAATGTGATTGCCACCTCCGACCAGTCCAAATACTGAGGGACAGCCAGAACTATTGCGTTGAGCTCGTGGAGAACTGCTTTCTTGACCTTTGCTGGTTGAGATCCGAGGAAGGTGACGTAAGTGTCCTTCTTGGTAGGAAACGTTTTCTTCCCTTTCGACCTAGGATTTGAAGCGTCGGCTTCCTCCATGTCGGAATCTTCCTTGGTCTCTTTTTCTTTTTCGGGATTTTTCTTTCCCTTCTTTTGCTTAGCTTTGTATCCCGCGGTATCATCTCTCTTGATGTCATCGTTAAAACGACATTCAGCGTTGGTGTGGGACGAACCCCCATTGGCGTCTAAGTGATGCACACATGGGTTATTGGCAATGTCGGCCCAAGTGTAGGTTTTGCCTGGTTGTTGCTCTCCTCTACCTTGGACCCTTGATGTCCCACGGCCACGCCCGCGGCCTCCGCCACGTCCTCCTCGTCCTCCAGACCCGGAAACAGTAGTGACTACTGCTGTCTCCGCGTTGGGTTTTTCTTCCGAGGTGTTTTTGCGTTTCTGAGCCTATTGCTTTGTCTTTGCTGACTGTGGTACAACCAGGACATTAAGTAATCCCTCTGCATCGTCGTCAGCATCTGCATACTTGCTCGCTGTTTCTATCATCTCTCCCAGATCAGTAACCTTGTCACACTTCAAGCGATGACGCAGTAATCCAATTGGGAGACCTGAAATAAAGGCTTCAATCGCAGTTTGATCATTTACTCCCTCGCAGGAGTTCTTGGTGTCAATCCATCATCCGGGATAATCTCGGCAAGTTTCTCCGGCTTTTTGGGTGCAACGCTGTAGGTCTCCAACCGTACAGGGCCTCCGATATGTGCCTTCGAAATTCCGAAAGAAGGCACTTTGTAAGTCATACCAATTGGGGATGGTGTTTGCCGGAAGTTCATTGAGCCATGATCGGGCCGTCTTCCGCAACATAAGTGGGAGATATCGGGTTGCGACCAGGCTGTTTCCGCCTTTAGCGATGCAGCAAGCTTGGAAAAAGTCCTGTAACCAGGTGTCTGGCCGAGCAATGCCGTCGTAGGCTTGAATATGTCTTGAGATAGCAAATCCTTCCAGGAATTTTGTAGCTCTGATGCGTGGTCCAAAGCACTTTGGGCCCACGTACACGTCATCGTTTTCGTAGCGCCGAGCCTCTATGTTGGAGTTGATCCTGTGCCTTGCGTCGTTCGGGGATAGGGATCGTCCCAAATATCGGCTGTGGCTGCAGTGCCTTGGGGCTGGACTTCGGCTTCTGCCACCACCTCCTCCGTCATGTCGTCCTCTTTGACCTCCTTGGGGGCCGTTGTGATAACTGTGCCGTGGAGAGGGTGGTGCAGCTGGGTTGTTTCCGGCTGATCGCCAGCCTCCGTCTGGAGCGTCATTATTCCAGTTCCGGGGAGGTTCTTGACTGTGACGAGCCCCCTGCCGGCTTGTACCAGCATGGTTTCCGTCGTTCCTTCGTTCGTCGTTCCCACCATGGTAAGGTTCAGCCGGACGGTTTTCATGTCTAGGAGGTGGCATTTTCTGACGATCCTCCTCCTGACGTTTTTCTTTATCTTCTCCCTTTCGGGAAGGATTCCTTGGATTGAGTGCAGCGATTGCGTCTTTCTCGGCTACTGGAGCGACGTTGTTCCAGTTATGTGTAGCCCTGCGGTGCTGCCCCGTTGATCCGGTTCTTGAATAATTGTCTTTCCTGCATTCGGGGTTATGATACTGCGCCCGAACATAGTGGGATCTTACGTCAGCCCATGCCGGATCTATGCGACATTGGTCAGAATCCGAGACTATCTTTTGGCTTCCCGACAGGGCGACCTTTTGCTGCTCCAGTCCCTTGTTGAGTAGCCTGATACCCAAACGTATCTCATCTGGTCCTGGATTAGCTGATAGAATTTCACGAGCTGCCACAGTATTTTGCACTGGTGTTGGGTAAACCCAATCTCCATTGCTGTCCTTCCGTGGCTTTCCCATCTCATCTCCAAAAAGGACGGCACGGACACGTGGGAATTGGTTGTCATCTACGTGACGCTTCCGTGTCTTCTGATGCAGACGGGACATGTACTCCTTGTTTGACATGCGCTTCTTCTCCACCTCGATGTTTTTGGCTTCATCGAGGAGTTGTTGACGACGCGCTTCTAGGGCTTGGGCCCTTTCGTCCAGTTCATCTGCGGCAAGTTCTGCAGCTGTAGGGATAGGTGTGGTTAATGCGGCATCGATGAGTTTACGCGCACCTTCAGTGATCACGTGCCCATCCACCGATGCTTCTTTTTTCGGCTCGTCTGTGATAAGTGCTCCATCCGAGTCTTCCTCGTATTCCTCGGCAATCACTTCCTCTTTTAGAGGGTCTTTTGCCGGGGTCTTGTTCTTCTTGTTCTTCTTCTTTGCCCTCTTGGCAGCGCTGGTAGCAAAGACGGCTTTGGGTCCGTTTCCCGGAGTCAAGCTCTGAGCGGTACTTTCGGACATCTGGAGTTCGGGATTGTCTCCGACCTCCATATCATCCTGCGCTTTAGGAGAGTGTTCCCCGGATCCTTCGTCCATGGCTTCTCCGTCTTCTGCAGCTTTGGAGTTGTACTCCTCGTCATATTCCGCAGAGAACTTTCGGAAATCTGCCGACGTCATGGACTCATCTGAGGATGCGGGAACGTCGGTGTTTGTTCCAATTGCCTCCAGCACCGAGTCGGTGTGTTCTCCAGCATCGGCAGAGCCAGATCCGGATCCAACATGTCCGACGAAGTGCGATGCGTGCTTCCTGAGGTACCTGAGGAAAGGCTTGTCTGTCCCGACATCATCAGAGTCGGGATTAGTGTCGTTGATGTGCTCCGCCTGTATTTCGACTTCCACGGGTGGGTCGATCTGGGATCCGGCTTCTCCAGGGAGATCCACTCCGGGTTCGACTTGGTTCGCGAGGTTTTTTTCAGGCTCGGATTTATCCACTATCTCCGCAACTGGTGCGGGCTGGGTGGGATTAGGGTTTTCTGAGATCCAGAACTCTGCTGCCTCAGCGGACAAAGGGGACCCAGAAGTTTCTTCTGCCTCTATCATCACCGCTGGGGTGGGTTGGGCAGGTTCAGCGAAACCGATGTAAACATCGATCTCGCCAAAAGACATGATTGTATAAGCAGTCACGTTCTCCCTAGCCGGAATCCAAGTCTCGTCGAGAACGATGAGAGGGACGTCGCTGGCGTAGAGGATGCGACCGACGGCGATGGTCTCGCCGATTCCGATTCTTGCAGATTCCGCTCGGAACATAGATCCGAAGCTCACTTGCCCCACGGTGGGCGCCAAATGTCGTCGAATTGATGACAAGTACGCCATGAGGGAGTCCTCGAGGCGAGCGGAAGAGAGGGGTGTGAGGCGTACGGTGTTCCGAGACGGTGAGCGCACAAGTTTACCCAGGTTCGATTGGAACGGAACTTCCTTCTAATGATTTCACAAGGAATTTTTTCAGAGTTAGAATCTGGCTAGATGTAAGGAAGCAGCTGAAAAATGCCGTGTCTATGATTAGAGCAAACAAGAGACAACCGGTCCTGGTGAACGCCTGATTGGTGCTCCTTTTGTGGTATAATTGGCCATCTACACAATGAGCACGAAGATGGTGTTCACCCACCAAATTCTCTGGTGTTCGAAGATATTAAAGCGGCCTCGGCCAGTGGACCTGGTGGCCGTGGTGGAGGTCGACGTTTTGGCGATCGTTGTGGTGACTGAGGACGGGGGTATGGGCGTGGCTTTGGAAGAGGATCAAATTTTGATGATTTTTCAGATTTTCAGCTAAAAAATACCGGATTATTTGCATGAGGATCTTATGGCAATTGACCCATCCAAGAAACAGGGCATGGAGGGCTGTGTTGCTCTTAAAGGTTGGTACTGTGCCTCCTTCTTCATCTACGGTTGTCACTGATCTAGTTTCTCGGTTTCAAACAGACCTTAAAATGATGGTGCCTCCTAGTCCACCTCCTAGCAGAGATCCAAAACGTGTTAGAACTGCTGAAGGTAACAATTTTTCGGATAATTCAGATAACATAGATGCTGATAAGCTAAAATTGGCGGGCTCCAAGACGGGGCGCTGCCCGTCCCAATGATCCTCTTGGGTCTGAACTATCATGGGGTGGGAAACCCTCAAACAATATGTGACATCGCGATGCGGGTTCAGTCGCATCCACCGTCCACTCTTTTTATGTGAAACCAGGCAAAACGGGAGAAGATGAGAGGTTTGACAAGACGTTTTGGTCTGCGTGGCTTCGAGGGTATTGAAAGCAACTTGTGAGGTCGTTTGTCATTATGTTGGCATGAATCTTTAACTATGGATGTAAGGGAAAATCCACATATCCATTATTTCGGTTAATGTTGACACCGGAGTTAGAGTGTGGACTAATGTCACCTACTAGTGCTTACACATGTTATAGTCCACAAGAGATGATGAGAGGTGGTGTGAGACCCCTCATTCGCTAGTCATGAGAAGAAACGGTGTTTTTGTTACATTTCTCTCTTATTATCATTTGAGTCGATTAGGAAACACTACACTATTAAGAGGGGCCGTCTCGATGAGCTCTCTGGGGATGTGATGGCTCAAAATATATTCGAGCTCGTTGGGGAACCCCAAGAGGAAGGTATGATGAGCACAAAAGCAAGTTTTCCCTCAGTTATGAAACCAAGATTATCAAACCAGTAGGAGCAAGGAAACACCTCCAAGGTGTTATTTCCAACTTAGAATCCTGCGCAACACAACCACAGAACTTCGTTCCCAACTTACAGTGAGGTTGTGAATCTCACTGGTTTTGCTGAAAACAAAGGATTAAACGTATTGTGTGAAAGATAGTAATTGCTTGCAGAAAGTAAACAGAAAACAATAAATAGCAGATTGTAGATTGATGGTAAAAGAAAGGACCGGGGTCCATAGTTCACTAGAGGTGATTCTCCTTAAGATAGATGACATGTTGGGTGGACAAATTACAGCGGGGCAATTGACAAACACCAAGAAAGCATACATGCATATACTAATCATCTTGACTCCTATTAGATTTGATTGGGCATTACAATATTATACATAGACCGTAATCCAACTACATCTATGACTAATAATCCACCTTCAGGTTATCATCCGAACCCCATCCAGTATTAAGTTGCAAGCAACAGATAATTGCATTATGAAAAGTGTGTTGCAAGTAAACAATACGATGGTTCTATAAACAAAGGATTGCCGTTTTCTCCCTAGTAGCAACAACACATCTAGTACCTTAGAGATTTCTGTCACTTCCCAGATTCCTAGAGGCATGAACCCACTATCGAGCATAAATACTCCCTCTTGGGGTTGCTAGCATCTACTCGGCCAAGATAGCTACTAACAATGGAAAGCATGCAAGATCACAAATAACATAGACATGACAGAATCAATAATCAATCTGAAATAGCATCTCAATCTCCATCGGATCCCTGCAAACACAACATGTATGATTACAAATAGATGATCTTGATCATGAACGGAGCTGACAAGATCTAGACATGGTAGCACAAAGGAGAAGAACCAACCATCTAGATACTACATGGACCCATAGTCCAGGGATGAACTACTCACGCATCACACCAGATGCAGTCATGGTGATGAAGAAGGCCTCTAGGGTGATCTCTCCCCTCCGGCAGGTTGTTGGGAAGAGCTTCAGATCCCTCTCGATCTAGGGATGGAGATGGCAGCGGCTACAGACTCTTTCGTGGAATTTTGATCGGGTACTTAGGGTTTTTTTCCCAGAGAAAATATATAGTCAAAGGGGCAAGGTCGGTGGAGTGCCAGGGGGCCCACACCACCTGGTGGCGCAGCTAGGGCTGGCCGCGCCACCACTAGGTGTGGCCGGCCTAGATCCCCTCTTCGTCTCCCCTCCGGACTCTGTGTTGCTTCTGGTGAAATATTGACTTGGGCTTTTGTCCGATCCAATTCCGCGAATATTTCCTTTCTAGCTTTTATAACACAAAAAATAGCAGAAAGCAGGCAACTGGCACTGTGGCATCTTGTTAATAGGTTAGTTCCAGAAAATGTATAAAAATACTCCAAAGTATGGACAAAACATAAAAAAGTACATATAAAACAAGCATGTAACATCAAAAATTATAGATACATTTGCAATGCATCAGGATGCCATTCCATAACCTACAAATCCTAACACCAAATAGCCATCACATACAATCGAGAAGACCAAGTATCCAAAAGAGATAGCTAAAAAGGGGCATTCTAGGGATGCAAAGCAACATGTACACATTCTAATACCAAATTGCCACCACACCCACCTGAGTGAGCCATAGGTCAAAGGTGAAAAATAGCTCGAAAAGGATTCCTACAAAATCAGCGAGATTCCTAGCGCCGCCAAAAATCCCGCCTAAAACATGGTTGCTGCCTGAATTTATTCTGACTAGTGTTTTGGCAGGTCGTCAGAAATTCTGACAGCAGCTGGAAATTACCGGCTAGGTTTCCGGCTTGTCGCAATTTTTTAGTATAGAATCCACCAAACTTACTGCTGGTTCCGTCGCAGGCTCCCCAAAACGGCTAGTTTTTCACCTAGACTATAAATACCCATTACTTGCCCGCTGAGAATGAAGGTCAACCATTCATAGTCATTCTTTGATCTCTCTCTAACACTTTATTGTTGAAACACCAAAAGCTTTAGGATCTGGCATTCTACCCAACCAAAGCTAATTCCCTTTGGTAGAAAGCAAGAGGAGGTCATGATCTATGTTTTCACAAATCCATACTTTATTCCACTTTGAGTTCATCGAGTTTGGATGTTACTCTTGGGTTTGTGGGAAACCCTAGGCGGCTAGAGTCGCCCGTTCGGCTTGTGATTCTCCTCGTGAATTTTTTTTGAGGTTTGGGGACTACCTTAAAGTCTACTGATGGATGTGAAAATAGTCATATTTATCCGCGTTTAAATCTTATTTTAAGTCAAGAAATTGACCAAATATATCTATAGCCTTGCTACTATTTATTCCAAAGATGTGCAAATCCTTCTCTTGATTAGTGACGTGAATAAATCATGCTTTTATGATGAGATCAGGAGCAATTACTAAAAAATATGTTGTTATCAACACAACCAAGTCAACTAGGGGCAAAAAGGCATTTCCAAGAGGTGTAACGACCATCGATATTGTTGGGGGGATACCCCCGGGTAGGGTAACGCCGGGGTATAAGGTCCGAGTTAGCCGGGGTACGGCGCGGTCAAAGAAAATGTTGACAGGGTCACCTCAAGGCAGGCCGAACCACGGTATGACCCAGCCCATGGAGCATCTCATTAACTATGGTTCGGCCAGCATAAATTATATATCGGCCATGTTTATCTGTCTATTTTGTAGGTAACTTGATAAGCCGGATTAGCTATATGCTAGCCGGACTATCTTATGGCTTCCAAGAGAAGGAGTCCCCCGCTGGTCAAAAGGTGGCTTTATTAGCTGTAGCATGAGCAAAGCAAAGTAAAGAAGAGGACCAGCGGGTTAGGAGCGAGCAAGGTGACACGGGCAAAGCTGGATGATGTAGCCCGTGTCTGGTGACGCCAAAAGACAAAGATTACACAGTGGATTACGTCCAAAGCCCGGACGAGCCGTTAAAAGAGAATAAAGAAGCATCTGCTTTAGGCGAGGAGCATATTCGTAGAATATGCTGCCACATGTGCCCTAGAATTGTAACCCGGGCTCCCCTATATAAGGAGTACCGGGGCCTCCATAGAAGGGGATCGATCATTCTCTTTGTCTAAGGTAGGACTCTAGGGCTAGTTGGTAGGGAGTAAGAGACACTGTCTCCTTCTTACTGAGAGCCTCAAGAGCACTTGTAAACACCATTGATAGGGAAAATACAAGAACTTCTGTGCGTGGAATCACCATGTTCTCCCTCCCTGGATTCCCCTAGCACTCAATAGCCCCATCTTCAGCCTATCCATGGCATCTGCTATGCTACCACCACGACAGTTGGCACCCACCGTGGGGCTAGCGGTGCTAGCAGGGGTGAAAATCTAGACGGGAAGCTTCTCTAGCACCGGCGAGCGCGTCGTCTCCGGCTTGGTTCAGCGCTTCGGAGCGCTGGACTATGTCAGCGACAATACAGGAAGCTTCGGCAGGCACCCTCCACCGTGCAACGGCGTCTTCATCAAGCTTGGCACGCACAAGATCTACGTCGGCGTGGACGAGTCCTGCGTTCATCCGTGGCATATCGTCGAGGGAGGCGAGCCACCTCTCAGTGCAGCTCGTGGAGTGCGTATCACTCACCCCACTAGCAGCGTTGAGGTCCTGATGACCGCGCTAGACGCGGAACCAAACAAGGGCCCGGCGCCAGAACCGGAGGTAACGCCAAAGCAGACCAGATCTAGGTTTCCTCCGCTAGAAAGGCTAGAGAATGTTCTTCAGCAAGCAATAGATAGCCTAGCGACGCTAATAGCACCTATGGTAGATCCGACTCAGGCACAAGCCGAGTTAGAGGAAACTAGGCAGAAAATGTTAGCTGGGGCAAAGAAGGTAACAAAGCTGCATCAGTCTTTGAACATCACCTTGAGAGAGTATGCTAAGGAAAACCGCATAGATGGAGTGAAAATCCGAGGCAGGAACCTGATCACTGAGATTGACAAGGAATACGAGCCTAAGCCGGGTCAGACAACACGATAGTAACTGGAGGGCTGGATCGGTACAGCACTCCGGCAAAGAACCTCAGGGCAGCAAACGCGGCCGCTTCCGAGTTAGAAGGTTTAACTGGAGAGGCCCGGCAAAGGCAACAAGATAGGGTGAATCACTTGCTAAGAGTTGCTTGCCAGCAAAATGAAGAAATGAACAAGGCAAACTCGGCGCCACTAGGAGCCTCACGGGTGGTACATTCGGCCAGGAATAACCTGGCAAGATCCAGAGGAGCCACGTCATCACCGGGTCACAATCCCAGGAGAGAGGAAGTAGTAAACTCCGGAAGAAGAGATAAACAGATGGTTCCTTATGATCCGATAAGGGCTGGAAAAGGAAAAGCAGTGCAAGTGGATGAGGATCGGCACAAAACCAGCCGAGGTGTGGTTGGCCGAGGTAACCGTGACCAAGGCAATGCCGGTCAGAGAAATGTTGCCAACGGCAATACCGGACAGTGTGATCCCGTGGGAACGGGGCAAAACTTACCTCGGACGCAGCAACAATGCGCACCTCGGCAAGAGGGGAGTGCAGGACAAGCAGCACAACAACAAAATGCCTATCCGAATCAGGAAAGATACAATGAAGGTTATTCGGCCATGATCAACGACGGATACCCCAGACCGGATCACCACATAATTGGGTCGAGACTGGGAAGCAGGAACTTACAGCCAGATGACGCAAGGCTGAAATTGGACAGGATTTATAGGTCGGAGCTAATTGAGGTACAGGGTCCACCGGGTCTAGCATGCTTTGGGCCCTGGATCATGAACGAGCCACCAGTGCCGAACTTTCAGCTGGCCAGAGGAACCCGAACTTATGATGGTAGTACTAGGCCAGAGGATTGGCTGATTGACTATGCCACATCGGTCAAGATCATGATAGGAAATTTGAGATGGACAGTAAGATATGTACCACAGATGCTGGAAGGACCAATGCGAGTTTGGCTGAACAATTTTCCACCAGGGAGTGTCAACTGTTGGTTGGATTTCGAGGAGTTGTTAGTAACTTCTTAAGCACTTACAAGAGGCCCAACAGGCCACATACCCTTGCATTGTGCCGGCAGAGACCAAATGAGCCAGACCGAGATTTCCTGACTCGGTGGTGCAACGTGCATAACTCGTGCGATGGGGTAATTGAATCACAAGCTCTTGCATGGTTCGCTCAGGGCTGCAGATACGAAAGTATGCTGTGGCAGAGGTTACAGCGAGACATGCCAACTACCTTGGCTGAGACAATCCGGATCGCAGATTCGTATGCCTTGGGAGATCCAACGCAACCTCGGCTAATGTCGAGCGAGGCAAACGAGGAATATTACGGCCGAGATGGCTCCAGATTGTCAAGGAGGAATGATTTTCGAGGGAAGAGAAGGGATGAGTGTCTGGATTACCGGTATAACTCGCAACAAGTAGCAGCGGTGGACCAGGATCAATTCAATGCTGGCGCCAGCCAACGCCAAAAAACTGGGGGGCAAAACTGGCAGCAGAAAAACGAAGGGAAAAAACCTTGGACCCCAGAGCAGAAAAAGCAATGGCAAGAACAAAAGGATAGACCGAGGTATACGTTGAGTCCATGCTGGATCAACCTTGCAAGTTCCATACGCCAAGCCCGAATAGCCTGGGGAATCATACAACCCGGCAATGTGAATGAATGAGGAAGTTAGAACACGGCAGTTCGGGGAATGCTCAGGCACCTCAGAATGAAGCACCTAGAAATGAAGCACCACGGCCACCGTTACTGACAGGGGGAAATGGACAACAACTGATGCTGCCACCACCTCCGTCGAGGTACGAGAATCTGGAAAGAAGGGACACCATACATCAAGTAGACAATAACCAGCAACAAGGTCAGGGTTACCACGAGAGTGAGGGACGAAACGAGTACATAGAACATCATCAAAGCTACTGTGTGTTTACCATGGAAGAAAATGACCGGAAAAGCTTGCAGTGCCGGCATATGGAGGTGAACGTGTTAATGTCGGCAGTAGTGAGATATATGCCCTGGGCGGATCAAGAGATTACATGGAGTATCAAGGATCACCCAAAGATCATGCCAAGCCCGGGAACCTATGCTCTGGTCCTAGATCTGACGTTCATCGGGCCGAATCTCAATGTAAGGTTTTCCAAGGTACTAATTGACAATGGCAGTAGTATCAACATTATGTACAAGGATACCATGCACAAGTTGGGAATAACAGAGAACATGTTGCAAGCAACGAGGACCACCTTTCATGGCATAGTGCTGGGTATTTCCTGTGAGCCAATTGGTAAGGTCTGGGTTGACGTGTTATTCGGCACGAGAGACAACTACCGGACTGAAAACTTGGAATTCAAAGTGGTGAATCTGGAGAGCGCTTATCATGCGTTACTCGGCAGACCAGCACTGAACAAGTTCATGGCAACTACCCACATCAGTTACCTTAAGATGAAGCTGCCCGGGCCAAGGGGCGTGATAACTGTATGAGGGGACTTCCGGCGTTCGATCGAGTGCGCCTCAGCCGGATCTAACTTAGCCGAGTCACTCGTGATAGCTCAAGAAAAAAGGAAGATACTGGAAGTGGTGGCACTGGCTCAATCCGCGCAACAACATATGTCGGCTCTGACTAACCCGCACTAGAGCGTATCATTCCAAGCAACAAAGGACACAAAGAAAGTGCCAATCAATGATCAGTTCCCAGAGCACACCGTGACCATTGGTGCCAGGTTAAGCAGCAAATAGGAAAGTGAGCTCGTCAACTTCCTCTGTGATAATCGGGATATCTTTGCTTGGTCTACTCAGGATCTGCAAGGTGTACCAAGGGAGTTGGCTGAGCACTCATTAAACGTAAGACCCGGGGCTAAGCCGGTAAAGCAACCTCTCCGGCGTTTCGCCGAAGACAGAAGGAAAGTCATTGGAGACAAAATAGCTAGGCTACTAGCGGCCGGATTTATCATGGAAGTACTCTATCCGGATTGGCTCTCTAATCCAGTGCTTGTGGAGAAAAAGAAAGATGATCCAAACGTGGCTGTGGTATGGCACATGTGTATTGATTACACGAACTTGAATAAGGCGTGTCCCAAAGATCCATTTCCACTCCCTAGGATAGATCAAGTTATAGACTCAACGGCCGGATGTGAGCTACTGTCATTCATTGATGCGTATTTTGGTTTCCACCAGATACCCCTGAATCCGGATAATCAAATAAAGACTGCGTTTATTACCCCGTACGGGGCTTATTGCTATCGAACTATGCCGTTTGGATTACGTAATGCAAGAGCAACGTACCAACGATGCATGCAAAAATGCTTACATGATCAGATAGGTCGAAACATGTAAGTTTATGTGGATGATGTGGTAATAAAAACCAAGGAAAGCAATACGATCCTTGATGATATCCGGCAGACATTCGCGAACTTGAGAAGGTTCCGAATGAAGCTGAACCCGGAGAAGTGCACCTTTGGCGTGCCCGCCGGAAAGTTACTGGTTTTTTGGTATCTAGCCGTGGCATTGAAGCTAACCCGACGAAAATCCGGGCCATAGAAAGAATGGAACTGCCTGGCATCGTTAAGTCGGTTCGTGTGTCGGTTGGGAGAGAAGGCCTTGCCCCTCTACCAATTAATGAAAAAGGCAGACAAATTCAAATGGATGCCACATGCGGATCTTGCATTCGAGAGTTGAAAAAGATGTTATGTACTGCGCCAATCTTAGCAGCACCACTACCTAAGGAACCAATGTTGCTCTACGTAGCCGCGACCAACCAATTCGTAAGTGCAGTAATCGTAGTGGAGCGTGAAGAGGAAGGAAAGTCCGTGCAAAGGCCGGTGTATTATCTGAGTGAGGTATTATCAGTCTTGAAACAGAACTACCCTCACTATCAGAAGATGGCGTACGGCGTATATATGTCAGCTAAGAAACTCAAGCACTATTTTGAGGAACACCCCATCAAGGTGATATGTGAGGCACCCATTTCAGAAATTATGAGTAACAAAGATGCAAGTGGCCGGATAGCAAAGTGGGCAATCGAGTTAGCTCCCTATGCACCACAATTTGACAGAAGGGATGCAATCAAGTCACAATCCGTGGCGGATTTCTTTGTGGACTGGGCTGAAATGCAATACGAGCCACCACTGCCGGACTCCACTTATTAGCAAATGCACTTCGATGGATTGAAACTGAAAGATGGGTTGGGCGCTGGAGTAGTGCTTACCTCGGCCAAAAAGGATCAACTGAAATATGTCCTTCAAATCCATTTCAGTGCCTCAAATAATGTGGCGGAGTACGAAGCGTTGGTGCATGGTATCAAAGTGGCGAAAGAAGTAGGGATACATCGGATACAATGCTTTGGAGATTCCGATTTTGTGGTACAGCAAGTGTCCAGAAATTTGGATGCATTGGACGCTAACATGGCCCTATACAGGCTCCATGTTTAAAAGATAAGTGGGTTTTTCGAGGGGTGTGAGTTCACATACCCTGGATTGAAAACGAGGCGGCAAATATGTTGTCCAAGTTAGGCTCATCCCGCCAGCCAATCCCGCCAAATGTTGCCTTGTAGCACCTGAGAAAACCATCTATCACACCCTCACCCGAATCAGATTCCATTTATATCCCGACACTCTCCGGATCAGGAGCTGCACCTATGGAGATCGAGTGGGGAAGCACCTCAGCAAACCCGGGGACTGCTTCCGCAAACCCGAGGACTGCTTCAGCAAACCCGGGGACTGCCTCAACGAACCCGGGGACTGATCGGCTCGATCCGGTAGCAGTTATGTTGGTGGATGCGATGGAAATTGATTTGGAACCATTTCCCTTCCGGACTGTACCAACTTGGGCCAGACCAATTTTTGATTTCCTGAAAGAGGGAATCTTGCCCGTCGACGAAATAATCTCAAGGAAGATCCAGAGAAGGGCAAAGGCCTATACAATTATCAACACCTAACTATACAAGAGAAGTGTGACAACAATACTACAATGGTGTGTTGATCCAGAGGAAGGACTTGACATACTCCGGGATATTCATCAAAGGGGATGTGGCCACCATGCCTCCTCAAGGGCATTAGTGGCAAAATCTTTCCGGCATGGATTTTATTGGCCCAGTGCTTTGGAGCAAGCAGAGGACTTGGTGAGAAAATGCAATGGCTATCAAAGATACGCCACAAAACTCATCTACCAATGTTGGAGCTAAAAACAATCCCAATTACCTGGCCATTTGCTATATGGTGCCTAGATATGGCAGGGCCATTTAAGCCGGCCAAAGGAGGGATGACCCATATCCTAGTCATGGTTGACAAGTTCACCAAATGGATTGAGGTGAAACCAATTCGGAAATGTGATGGGGCAACAACAGTAAGATTCCTCAAGGATATAATCCTAAGATATGGCTATCCACATAGCATCATAACTGATAATAGAACAAATTTTGCTGAAGGAGCATTTGCGAGATTCTGCCGAGAAAAGAAGATCCGATTAGATGTAGCTTCAGTCGCCCACCCTGCATCGAACTAGCAAGTGGAAAGATCCAACAGACTGGTATTGTCTGGGATAAAACCCCGGCTCATAGAGCCGCTTCAAAGATCAGCGGGGTGCTGGATAGAATAACTACCAGTAGTACTGTGGAGCTTAAGAACAACTCCAAATTGATCAACAAGTTATACACCATTCTTTCTGGTATATGGGGCAGAAGCTATATTACCAGCCGACATAGAGCATGATTCACCAAGAGTCACCCAATACACAGAAGCTGAAGTGTGCGAAGCCCGGCAAAATGATGTTGATCTGCTGGAAGAAGCGAGAGAACTGGCCTTGTCCAGATCATCCATATATCAGCAAAATCTCTGATGCTATCATAGCCGGAAAGTAAACCCCCGAGTCTTCCGAGAAGGTGATCTGGTACTCCGGCTAATACAGCGCACTACTGACATGCATAAGTTATCCCCTCCATGGGAAGGACCTTTCATTGTAAGCAAAGCCTTGCACAATGACTCCTACTATCTTATTGATGCACGACCCCAGGAAAAGAACAAGGCGGACTTGTCCAGAGAGGAATCCAAACGACCATGGAACGTTGCACTGCTTTGTCCTTTCTGCACCTAAGAGGTGAATGTATCTGAGCTACTCTTATGTCGGTATGTATGTCGGAAATGAGCTTATCAATAAAAACTTTTCCACTCCAAGCAGAGACTTGGGGACTGCTATAATAATTGTCTCTCGTTTTCGTATTTTTGTGTCGGCTGGGTTAAGTCGCTTATATCTTAGTTGGATTAGTAATGTGTGAGCACCAAAAACCTAACTCTTCGACTTTGCTGCTGTCCAACAGGAATTGGCTCCATGGCAAGCAAGATAATAAGTTTGGAATGGCACAACACATGAAAAATGACTAAGGAAAAGAACTTAAGCGGGCCGACACTTGTTATCCGAACTAACCATGTGTTTACTGTATTTATCTAACACCGGATTATTTTGAGCTAATCTCAATGTTTCAAGTATTGTTAAATCAATTTTTTGAACCTCAGACTCGTAAGTCGACAAACCGAATCTAGGTAGACACGAGCCGAGTGAATAATTGGCGGAACAAGGAAACAAAACTCGGGGACTTCACCCATGATAATCCATCTATAAAACTTAGTTCAGAACATCAACTTGTAGCACAACCAAACTAAAGTATATAGATACTTTTATGCCCAGCATTCTGAGGATCTGATAAATATGATGAGTGTTTTCTAAGGAGCAGACGAATCATCCGTCGAAGAAGGAGGTACTTCGGAGTGTGGAGGAGGGGCGCTAGCCTCGGCTTCATCCTCAGGGTTAACCTCGCCGACCTCCGGGTCTTCGACCTCGTCGCCAAGCTCGGAGCCCTCACTTTCACTTTCTTCCTCTTCACCTTCAGAAACAGCTTCTTCATCAACAACATCGAGATAACTCGATCCTTCATTCCAAGCGTGGCAGAAGGAGTACTAGATGAGCTTGTTGGCACAGGCTTTGTGGCACGCGATCCAATCCGGATTCTCGCACCACTTAGACCCAGTGCGCATGCGAGTGAGCAACCCAAGATCGATTCCTTCATACCACGAAAGGACAAATTGCAAGGCAATGTCGGCCCCAGCTCGTGCGGCAGATTCACGCCACATATGCATCTGCATATCGCAGTCCACTAATTTGGCTATGAAAGAAGATCCTTTCTTTGGAATGGATTCACTGGGCTAGAGGCAGCCAAACATTCGCGTTGCCGCCGGGATAATATTCGCGCCATGGTTCTTCACTACCTCAAGATGAGCGGTGAGGCTCGCTAGTAGATCCTCCATATTATACGGGATATGCTCGGCACCAGGGGCAGCAAGGATACCACGTTGTTCACGGGATTGGCGTACGGCAGCGGTACCAAGCGTATCACTTTCTGGAAATTTGCCTGACAGAGCAGAGGAAGCAGTAACTAAGAGTACCAGATCCGGAGAAATGAAAGTTAAGCAAGGGCAAAAAACTAACGTGCAATCTGGAAGAGGAGTCGTTGAAGCTCGGAGTGAACGTCGGCGCTATGAGCCTAGAGTTTCTCATATTCGGTGGTCACCGACATAAGCTTAACATCGTCTTCCTGCAATAAGCTCTTATCCTTGGAGATTTGTGTGTTTAAACGCTCTTTCTCCTCGGCAAACTCCTGGTCGGCCTTCTCCAACTCGGACTCATGGAGGCCCTTAAGCCTCTGAATCTCGGCATTTAGCCGAGTGATCTCCGAGTCCTGGAGCTGGAGCCGAGCTATCTCTTCATCCTTCTTCTTCAGCTCCGCCTCATGCCTCCCTGCTTGTTCGAGGAAATGAGTCATCATTTCAGGCATAGTGACGCTATCCTCAAGAGCAACTACAACATCATAATGGTCTTGAGGACCCAAAGTATAAGTGTACACCAGATAAAGGAAGGAAAACACAACGATCATGTGGAAGCGATAAATTTACCTTTGATCGCAACAAGGTTTTTCCGCATGATTATGTTTTCAGCTTCAACCTCAGCTGCATGATTCGGACAACAAATTAATATGGATCCTAGGAAGTTCGGATAAACAAATACGAAAGAGGAAGAAGGAAAAATTACCCCTCTTCTGGTACTCCTCCAGGAGTTTACCGTTACGCGCCCGAATGTCTTTATCGGAGTCCAGGAGGCGCTGGAACTTAGCGGATCGGCGGTTGGTGGTAATCTGAAATAAGCAAGGCAATGGCAAAAGTTCAAATGCAAAGTAATTCGATGTCTACATAATCCGGGCCATGTGGAACTTAACTCGGCTCTAGGTGTGTGGATATTCGAAGTCTACAAGATCCGGGCCAAGTGCTACTTAACCCGGCTCTAGGTATGTGGATATTTGAATTCTACAAGATCCGGGCCAAGTGGAACTTAACCTGGCTCTAGGTGTGTGGATATTCGAGGTCTACAAGATCCGGGCCAAGTGGAACTTACCCCGGCTCTAGGTGTGTGGATATTCAAAGTCTACAAGATCCAGGCCAAGTGGAACTTAACCCGACTCTAGGTGTGTGGATATTCGAATTCTACAAGATCCGGGCCAAGTGGAACTTAACCCGGCTCTAGGTGTGTGGATATTCGAAGTCTACAAGATCCAGGCCAAGTGGAACTTAACTCGGCTCTAGGTGTGGATTTTAGAAGTCTACAAGATCCGGGCCAAGTGGAACTTAACCCGGCTCTAAATGTCAAAATTTGACGTTGCTATGGACAAAAACTAGATTCTATAAGGAGCATCCGACCGAATAACAAGTTATTCCCTCGGAGGCTTGGGGACTAGGGGCTATATCTACAAGTGCCAAGTTATGCAAAGTATCAACAACAAAGGAAAAGAGTTACCTCCATCATCCGGCCAGCTAAGGAAATAGCCTTGGTAGCGGAGTTCATCTGGGCGCTAAACTCGGCCGGGCCGAACTTCTCCGGCAGATCATCTTGCGGGTCGATGAACTCTGCATTGTTCCAGTTTTTCACATACTCAAGGAGCAGTGGAATGTAACTTACACCGCTTAGAGAATAGTTCACCACAAGGCCCTTCACGTGGCCTCTCTCTTGGCGGACTGAGCTGCAGCGGGGCTGGTATGCAGAACCAGCTGTTTGCTGCCCTCTGACCCTTAGGCGGTAGACCCGGAGGAAGTTCCCTTGGCTAACCTAGAATCCTTCTTGATCTTTCTGGATGAAGGTTGAGGAGCTGCTTGGAAGATATCTGCGACTGAGGGAGTAGACCCGGAGGGAGCCGATGGGGCTTTCCTCTTGGGAGGCTTTTGCTGTTGTTGTTAGTCATGCTGGTACTGGTGCTGTTGGTGTTGCTGCTACTGGTGCTGGTGCTGCTGGAGCTGGCGTTGCTGGTGCTGCTGGTGCTGGTGCTGGTGCTGCTAGAGCTGGTGCTACTAGTGCTGGTGCTGATGCTGTGGATGCTGGAAGCAATAGGGCAAAAGAACTTGTTGGGGGCAGCGCTGATGAAACTGGCACCTCAAGACTGGGTGCTGAGGCTGAAGAAGGACTGGGGAGATCTGGCATTGCCGTATCCAGAGCCGCCCCACTACTCCCCACGCCAACATTGCCCTCCTCTTGGCGAGGTGGGCTCTGGTCAGGCACAACCGCAGAGCCCTCTTGAATAGGGCTGAGCGGGCAAGTATCATCGTTGTAGGGGGAGAAGGGCTGCTCCGGAGTGGGGAGGCAATGCTGGAGCCGCTCTGAGGGATGACCCTAGGAGCTCTGAAAAGGAAGAAAAAGCACGAAGTCAAAGAGAGAACCAATAAGAGACAAATGAAAGCAAAGGAAAAATCCAGTATCAGTGCAAAAGGACTTACTCATCCGCGGTTGGGGGAGCCCGAGGTTTGGGCGCCCTCCGGACCGTGCTCTTGGTGGCCGGCTTAGACGAGGTTTTCACCCCGAATTTCTTCTGCCTCTTCTTGGGCGGCGGCGCCTCCGAAGCTGTGGCCGAGGTAGCCGCGCGCTTCTGAGAGGAAGTAGGGGCCGAACCACCAGTGGCAAGGGGAGGAACCTCGTGGACCTGACCGTCCGGGTTAGCTGAACATTCGGACATAGACAGATGCACGTAACAAATGAGAACCGGATCAAGTACCTCCATGACCTCAACGTCCGAGTCATCATCGTCTGGCCAATCCCTTAGAGAAGAGGCCTTACCAATGCTGCATTTGACGATGTCCGGGATAGGTAGGAAGGTCTCCGGATCAGGCTCCTCCTCGTCCTCCTTGGTGCGGTCTGGCAACCACTTGCTCGCCAGCACCTCGCCATCCTCTAGTGGTTGCTGGAGGAATCGCTGAGAACAAGACAATAATTGATAAGTTACAAAAGTAAACCGACATACAGAGAAGATCCGGAGAACAGGAAAAAGTAAATTCACCTTTGGAGGAGGGTTGTCCCAGGTGAAGGGCTCAAGTCCTCACTCCCAATCCTCGGAGAACTCCTTCTCCACATTGAATATGGACTTAACTCGGTAGTAAACCGCCGAATTATCCAGCTCAAAAGAAGAAGTCCGGTGGGGATCGAGAGGGCCGCTCAAGTAGAAAATCTTGTGGGCTCGCTTCTGAAGGGGGAGACCCGACTGCGGAGAAAGGTGATCATGATGTCCTCCCCCCGGAGATCCTCCTTGAGCAGCTCCTTGATCAGGCGCTCCACCAAATTTGCTAGGGTCATGGGCCGCTTTGGAATGCTCTCCCAACGCGAGGTATCAGGAGGGCCAAGCATGAAGGGGAGGAGTCGGATCAAGTCCTCCTTGGTGGTGTTCCGAACATAGAAGAAAGTCCGAGCCCAGCCCAGCCCTTGCAGGACTCGAGTCCGGTGATCTAGGGGAATGCGGAGTTCTTCGGGGGAGAAATGGAGGCAACGCCACACAGGGTCAAGTGCTTGTCCTCCGGGGCAAGCTCCTTATCCGGAACCACGTTCCTCCGGAGACCAAAGAACTTGATCCACAGTTCCTTGGTTGGCCAGAGGCTAATGTATCCCTCAATGCCAGAGGCAAAGGAGAATAGAGAAGTGATGGCATTTGCGGGGAGGTTATGCGGTTGCAATTTGTACGTGGAAATGAAATCAAAAAATAAATTAGAAGTGGGAAGACCAAAGCCGCACTGGAAATGCGAAAGAAAAATTACGTATTCCCTAGGATTAGGGGAAGGAGAGATTTCGCTGGAGGCGAGGTGGCAGGCGACGCCGGCGGGGACGCGGCGCGTGGTGCGGATCCAGTCCAGGTCCTCCTCACGGACGATGGAGCCGTCCCAGGAGCCGCGCACACGGCCCTTTGTTCCTTCGTCCTGCTGCGCCACCACCGCTGCTTCCACCTCTGTCAAGGTGGATTCAAGATCTTCGAGAGAGAAATCAGTGTACAAATAACCGGAAGAGGGGAAACAAGAAGCGCAAGTCCCCATGGTCAAAATCTTGAGTGGGATTGGCGGCGCTGGCGCGAGACGCTGCCTGAGCACGGTAGCGACGGTGCTGGAGCAACAGGAAACTAGCGGCAGCAGCAAGGTTGCAGTGGAAGAGAGAAAGGCTAGGAGGCGTGGAGAAAATGGAGGAACTTCCCCTTAAATCGCCCCAGGCCCTCTACTTAACCGCGCAACACACGCATCATGGGATCTTTTGCGGTGGCCATGCCGCACGCAACGGGCGTGTACACGGCCAAAACGGCCAATCAGAGCAAGGGCACAGAAAGGGCCACATGAGCAAACAATCCCATGACATGATGTAATGTTGTGGTTAACGAGGCGCTGTAGTGAAGGGATGTTTACAACAGTTATTCCTGACATTGCGACAGTAACCGGCGCTAAATGCACCTGGCCCTTAAAATGAGGCAAAATGATGATTACCCTCCACGTAGGATGTGGGGAAGCGTACAAGGGAAGGAAAGGTAACCCGGATAAGCAAGCAAGAGACCTGGCCGGCGAGGAATAACTCAGAATGAGCCAAGAGATCACAAGATGAAAAACTCCGGGTTATTAGGTAACTCGGCCAAAGATGCAAAGATCCGGATATGGGAATCTGTTGTGGCCTTAACAACTAAAAGTTGCTAAGACCGCACTAGCTTCGGGGACTAATGTTGGGGGGATACCCTCGGGTAGGGTAACACCTGGGTATAAGGGCCGAGTTAGCCGGGGTACGGCGCTGATAGCTCTGTAATGGCGCCAGGAAAATGCTGGAGCGATGATGATATAGAGCTCGTTGGGAACTCCAAGAGGAAGGTATGATGAGCACAGCAGCAAGTTTCCCTCAGTTATGAAACCAAGGTTTAATCGAACCAGTAGGAGCAAGGAAACACCCCAAAGGTGTTGCTAGATGAGCCTTGGGAGGGCGCACTACCGGTGCTAGTAGCAACGTGGAGACCTGCACAACACAACCATAGAACTTTGTCCCCAACTTGCGATGAGGTTGTCAATCTCACCGTGTTTTGCGGAAAACAAAGGATCAAACGTATCGAATGGAAATAAGTAATAGTTTGCAGAAAGTAAACACAAAGCAGTAAATAGTTTATAGATTGTATTTAAAGAAAAGGACCAGGATCCATAGTTCACTAGAGGTGGCTCTCCTTAAGATAGATAACATGCTGGGTGAACAAATTACAGCGGGGCAATTGACAAACATCGAGAAAGCAATACATGCATATATTAATCATCTTGACTCTTTTGAGACTTGATTGGGAATTACAACATTATACATAGACCGCCATCCAACTGCATCTATGACTAATAATCCACCTTCAGGTTATCATCCAAACCCCCTCCAGTATTAAGTTACAAGCAACAGATTATTGCTTTACGAACTGCGTGTAAAGTAAACAATACGATTGTTCTATGAACAAATGATTGTTGTTTTCTCCCTAGTAGCAACAACACATATAGTACCTTAGAGATTTCTGTCACTTCCCCAGATTACCAGAGGCATGAACCCACTATCGAGCATAAATACTAACTCTTGGAGTTGCTAGCATCTACTTGCCCAAGATAGCTACTAACAACGGAAAGCATGCAAGATCAAAAATAACAAAGACATGATAGAATCAATAATCAATCTGAAATAGCATCTCAATATCCATCGGATCCCCGCAAACACAACATGTAGAATTACAAATAGATGATCTTGATCATGAATGGAGCTCACAAGATCTAGACATGAAAGCACAAAGGAGGAGAACCAGCCATCTAGCTACTACATGGATCCGTAGTCCAAGGATGAACTACTCACGCATCACACCGGAGGCTTGCATGGTGATGAAGAAGGCCTCCAGGGTGAATTCCCCTCTCCGGCAGTGTGCCGGGAAGAGCTTCAGATCCCTCCTGATCTAGGGATGGAGATGACTGGGGCTACAGACTCTTTCATAGATTTTTGATCGGGCCCTTAGGGTTTTCGTCCCGAGGGCATCTTATAGGCGGAAGGGGAGGCCGAGAGGGTGCCAGGGGCCACCACACCACCCGCTGGTGCGGGACAAGCCTGGCTCCTTTTTGTCTCGTATTCTGGCATCTGATGACTTCTGGAAAAATAGGCACTTTGGCTTTTGTCCCGTCCAATTTGGAGAATATTCATTTTCTGACTTTCCTGGAACCAAAAACAGCAGAAAACAGGCAGCTGGCACTATGGCTCTTATTAATAGGTTAGTCCAAGAAATCATATGAAAAGTACTCCAAAGTGTGGACAAAACACAAGAAAGTGGATAAAACCATGCATGGAACATCAAAAATTATAGATACATTTGCAATGTATCAGGCGCGGTCAAAGAAAATGCTGACCGGGTCACCTCAAGGCAGGCCGAACCACGGTATGACCCGGCCCATGGAGCATATCCTTAACTATGGTCCGGCTGGCATAAATTATATGTCGGCCATGTTTATCTGTCTATTTTGTTGTTAACTTGATAAGTCGGATTAGCTATATGCTAGCCGGACTATCTTATGGCTTCCAAGAGAAGGAGTCCCCCGCTGGTCAAAAGGTGGCTTTATTAGCTGTAGCATGAGCAAAGCAAAGTAAAGAAGAGGGCCAGCGGGTTAGGAGCAAGCAAGGTGAAACGGGCAAAGCTGGATGATGTAGCCCGTGTCTGGTGACGCCAAAAGACAAAGATTACACAGTGGATTACGTCCAAAGCCCGGACGAGCCGTTAAAAGAGAATAAAGAAGCATCTGCTTTATGCGAGGAACATATTCGTAGAATATGCTACCACGTGTGCCCTAGAATTGTAACCCAGGCTCCCCTATATAAGGAGCATTGGGGCCTCCATAGAAGGGGATCGATCATTCGCTCTGTCTAAGGTAGGACTCTAAGGCTAGTTGGTAGGGAGTAAGAGACACTGCTCCTTCTTACTAAGAGCCTCAAGAGCATTTGTAAACACCATTGATAGGGAAAATACAAGAACTTCTATGCGTGGAATCACCACGTTTTCCCTCCCTGGATTCCCCTAGCACTCATTGGCCCCATCTTTAGCCTATCCATGGCATCTGCCATGCTACCACCATTACAGATATGGGCGAAGAGAACCGATATGGGCGAAGCTCGCCCGTACTGTACGCTAGCGCCTTTCTTAGTTCAAACCAAACTACTTATGTGAAGGAAGCAAGATCATTTGAGGAGAGATACACCCTCTAGCAGTCGCAGAACACATTCACCATTCAGATCTCACCCATCACACACCGAATGAGATCCACTCCACCATATTTCATCACGTCCATCTCCTACTGATGCCTCTAGAATTGAAGCATATTTACCTTTTGTTTGTGCATAAATAGAGTAGGGATTTTTGTATTTCACCATGTCTATGCGCACTATTTTGTTCTTGTTTCAACATGATCCCAAATCATGGAGTCATATATGGACATATCAATTAGAGGTGTCATATGGTGTAATTATATGATATTTCTAAGTGATAAAAGTCATTTTATGAATTTGCCTTTTCACCTGGAAGAATACCAATCAAAGAGGAAGCATCAGTATGGTTAACGACCACTGGTATGGGCAGAGCTTGCCCACCCGTACCGTCCACATGTTCCAGGCGCCATCACGACCGCATCGTCGAATACTTCTCCCTGGTGAAGACGAGAGGGAGATCACACATTCACAGCCACCAGAAACCATGAAACACCACATCCGAGAGGGATCTGAAGGAGGAACTTGGCTGGGGTAAAATCCCTCCTGCTTCACGGATCATTGGAGGAAAACACATCATCCCCTTCATCATCAACCGCTGCATCTTCATCACCACCATTACTCCAATCTTTCATCTATTAGAGCTCTTTGTAATTCCAGATCCAATTGTGGTTTGCATTAGATCTACCTTCGTACTTTAATCCATTCATTTGATTACGATGATGTTGTTGATTGCTTCCATGAGTGACTAGTTCTTTTGTTCTTGGGGAGATGGAGAAAACCTAGCACCATTATGAACTTGTAATAAAGATGATCTATTCTTATGTCCGTATGACTTGCTTGTCTATGGTATAATTATGATGTGTGTTTGATCTCTCTCTTTAGATGGTATGCGTAGTCGGCTGCATATCATTTGCCTCCGGGACTAAAGGGAGGGAGAAATCCTTTAGATGTGTCTTGGAAGCGTACCCGGAATGCCACCCCGTGTCACCCTAGGAAATATCCAAGAAGTACAAGCGTCAAATATTGGGGATGCCTGATACATTGCAAATGTATCTATAATTTTTTATGTTCCATGCTTGGTTTTATCTACTTTCTTATGTTTTGTCCACACTTTGGAGTACTTTTCATATGATTTCTTGGACTAACCAATTAACAAGATGCCACAGTGCCAATTGCCTGTTTTTTTTTGCTGTTTTTGGTTCCAGAAAGTCAGAAAATGAATATTCTCGGAATTGGACGGGACAAAAGCCAAAGTCGATATTTTACCGGAAGACACTTGGAGCCAGAATATGAGACGGAGAAGGGCCAGAGGGTGGCCACACCACCTGGTGGCGCGGGCCAAGCCAGGCCACGCCAGGGGATGGTGTGGGCCCCTCCGGCACCCCCTCGGTCTCCCCTCTCGCCTATAAGAGCCTCCCAATGCATAAACCTTAGATCGTCAATCAGAAGTCCACGAAATGTTCCGCAGCACTGCCGCCACCGAAGGGGAGATTCAGGGGACAGAAAGTCTCTGTTCCGGCACCCTGCCCGGACGGGGAAGTGCCCCCGGAGCCATCTCCATCGATCTCCACCGCCATATCCATCACCATTGCCGATTCCCATGATGATGAGGGAGTAGTTCTCTCTCGAGGCTAAGGGTTCTACCGGTAGCTATGTGTTCATCTCTCTCTCTCTCTATGCGTGATCATGAGCTTTGTAATCAAGTAGATCTACCTTGCTACTCAAGTGCTTTAATAGATCTCTGCTCTCCCCATGTGTGTGAAAGTGACAGTGTGCACACCATGGTGGCACTTAGGCTAGAGATTACAAATACTTGTTATGAGTTATATTTGGAGTTGGATGTCTTTATGAAATTGTGGTGTTTGTTGGACTCATCTAGTACTCAAGGTGACAGTGTGGGGTTTTCTAGATGGGAAAGATGGACTTTGAGGAGTGCTGTTATAGCCCTACCATCGATTAGAGTGTTCAACCGGAGAGTAGTATCATAAAGAAGAATATATTTATATGAGAGTGTTCACTAGTGAAAGTATGATCCCTAGGCCTTGTTTCTAAGCATTGAAACACCGTTTGCTATTAGATCTGTTACATGTTTGCTTGCTTCCATCTTTATTTCAGTTTGCCTTTAGTCTTTTCCACGCCATCAAGCTATTGTCTAGCACCGTTACCACTTATAATTATCCATACCACTTGTATTTCACTAACTCTTCGCCGAACTAGTGCACCTATACACCTAAAAAGTGTATTGGATGTGTTGGGGACACAAGAGACTTCTTGTATCTTGATTGCTGGGTTGCTTGAGAGGGGATACATTTGACCACTTCCTCCCTGAGTTCGATAAACCTTGGGTAATCCACTGAATGGAAAACTTGCTGCTGCTCTACAAACCTCTGCACTTGGAGGCCCAACAACTATCTACAAGAATAGAAGTGCGTAGACATCAAAGTATTTTCTGGCGCCGTTGCCGGGGAGGTAAGGTAAAAGGTATTCACACCGGAGGATTAAAGAAGAAGAACCTCCCATGGAAAACGCCTATTTTCTAGCGCCGTTGCCGGGGAGGTAAGGTAAAAGGTACTCACATCCTCCGGTGTGAGTGCTCGATGTTATTTCCTTTAGATTCTGCAATTTTGTCCTTTTGTTTCTTGTTTTCACTAGTTAGGCTTAATGGAAAACAACAACAAAAATTAGAGAGCTTTATAGTGTTTATCTTGAGTTAGGACATGAAGTGTTTGAAGAGAAAATTAAAAAACCTATGGAACTTTATTTGCATGCTAATATCAATGTTGTTAGTATGAATTCTTTGGACACCATTATTGCTAATGCCATGGAAAATTCTAAGCTTGGGGAAGTTGGCTTTGATGACCATGATATTTTTAGCCCCCCAAGCGCGGAGGAGAAAATTTACTTTGATGATACTATACCTCCCATATATGATGATTACAATGATGAATATGATATTTTCAGTCCACCTACCATTGAGGAGAAAATTAATTATGATTACAATATGCCTCCTATATTTGATGATTATGGTGATGAGAATAATAATGATAGCTATTTTGTTGAATTTGCTCCCACCACAATTAATAAGATTGACTATGCTTATGTGGAGAGTAATAATCATTTTATGCATGTGGCTCATGATAAGAATGTTTCTTGTGATATTTATATTGTTAATTTTATTCATGATGCTACTGAAAGTTATTATGAGAGAGGGAAACATGGTTGTATGCATCTCAATAATATTAAGTTTCCCCTCTTTATGTTGAAATTTTTGAAGTTGCACTTGTCTTGCTGTCCTATGCTTGTTGCTTTGTGCTTTTATGACTTGTTTCTTTACAAGATTCTTATGCATATGAAGTGGGTTAGACTTAAATGTGTTTTGAATTTGCTTCTTGATGATCGCTTTTACTTCAATTCATATTTCTTATGTGAACATCTTCTCAAACTATCATGCCTAACTTAAAGGCGTTAAAGAAAAGTACTTATTGGGAGATAACCCAAAAGTTTTAGATGAGTCTTGGAAGTTATTACAGTAATAACCGCTCCTTATCCTTTTTATTTGCTTTTTGTGCCAAGAGTAACCTCTAATGAGAGAGAAGTAATGATTGGGAAAGTTGCTGTCCCGAAACAGATTTCTGTGCTTCACCGTAAACATTCGTGTAAACTCTCTGTACGTCCTTTTGAGGCGTGAATTTTTGTGCTTCTGCCCCAGATTGTTATCTAACTTTCGTTAGTTCAACACTTTTTGATTTGAGCAATAGAAGGTCTTCGAAAAAATTCCTCTTTACCTGCTGGTCTGTTTTGACAGATTTCTGCCATTATTTGCATTTGCTTCTTGTTGGTTCCTTTTTGAGTTCTTTTGGGGAATTGAGCTTTTTGAGGGAAGTGCTACAATAGCTAGTGTTTTAATGAAAGTTTTATTGGTGTTAGAACTGAACCTAAAATACCTATTATCTTGAGTGCACTAATGTTGCTAATAAAGATTGTGTGAAGCTTTGTATGAAGGAAAAATTTCAGGTGTATGGAAGGAATGAGTAATGAGATGAAGGATGGACTAAAGCTCAAGGTTGGGGATGCCACGCGTGTCTCCCCAAGAAATATCCAAGAAGTACAAGCGTCAAAGCTTGGGGATGCCCAAGGCATCCCCTTCTTCATCAATAAAAATCCCAGGTTTCTTCTAAACAATACATTTTTATTGTTTCATGCATAGTTGTGTTGTTCTTGGAGCTTCTTCTTTTTCGTTTTTGTTTTGGTTTTTAGTTTGCTTGGTTTTCTTAGTTTTCTGAATAAATTGGTTGGACCCCCTCTTTCATACATTGGTTTCCAAATAGTTTGGTTTGGATTGGAAAAGAGTAGGAAAGTTCATTGCTTAAGTGGTAAAGAGAGCTTGTTTTTGACTGTGGCCTATGCTTTGTCATGCCATGCATGATATTGTTTTGACTTTATGCTTAGTATTATTTGTTGTAGCATGACTTGTTATAAACAATTGATATTGCTTAATGTGCCTTGGATGAATCATGCATTGTTTTAGCATATTAAAGCATAGTATAGTGGTATTCTCCTTTGATGCTTTATTTGGGTTGACATGGCGCATGCTCACACCATGTTATGACTATACAAAGTCACCATAGCCTTTATGATCCTTTAGTTTTCAACTTGTAGTATCACTTTATGCTTTGATCAATGATGTTTTGTCGCTCTGCATGATTATGGCCATTATTGCTCTCTTAGTTTGTCGCTCCCAGTCTTTTGCTAGCCTCCACAACCAAGTATGAGTTTCACTCATGCATCCAACTCCTTAAACCAAGTTCTTCCAAAGATTCCACCATACCTACCTACTAGCTTATGCTATTCCAAGTATATTCATGCTTTTGTTTACCTTCCAAATTAAACTTGTTATGAGAAAACTAGTGATTAAAGCTCTCACGAACTTGATGGCACACTTTACTTTTCTTGCCCTTAATAAACTTGAACCATTGTGTCTTCTATGTTGTATATGCTTGCACTTACTTGTTGGGAATTAGCAGAACCATGCTGTCATGGGGAACGCTTTCAACATTGCACTTGGTAGTTGTACCTAGTTGATATCATGCTCTTTTGTATATGGATGTCGTTGGTGTGAAATGAAAGGGGAGCTTGTAAGCCCATGGATTTATGTATATGTGTTAGAGAAACACCTGGGCTGCTGGTCTAATCCATGCTGACATGGTGGAAACCTACAGCGTAACCATAATGAGGGTTCTATGAAGCCTTCTTCTTATAAAAAAGAGTCCTATATTGAGAAAAAAGAGAAAAAAAGAGATTATGAAAAGAGGAAAGAGAGAAAAAAAGTGTATTTCACGCCATCAAGCTATTGTCTAGCACCGTTACCACTTATAATTATCCATACCACTTGTATTTCACTAACTCTTCGCCGAACTAGTGCACCTATACACCTGAAAAGTGTATTGGATGTGTTGGGGACACAAGAGACTTCTTGTATCTTGATTGCAGGATTTCTTGAGAGGAGATACATTTGACCACTTCCTCCCTGAGTTCGAAACGCTTGTATTTCACTATCTCTTCCAAACGCTTCATTTTTATTATTTCATGCATAGTTGTGTTGTTCTTGGAGCGTCTTCTTTTTAGTTTTTTTTTAGTTTTTTTGCTTGGTTTTCTTAGTTTTCTGAATAAATTGGTTGGACCCCCTCTTTCATACTTTGTGTTGCAAATAGTTTGGTTTGGTTTGGAAAAGAGTAGGAAAGTTCATGCTTATGTGGTAAAAGAGCTTGTTTTTACTGTGGCCTATGCTTTGTCATGCCATGCTTGATATTGTTTTGGCTTTATGCTTAGTATTCTTTGCTGTAGCATGACTTGTTATAAACAATTGAGATTGCTTTAATGTGCCTTGGATGAATCATGTGTTGTTTTAGCATATTAAAGCATAGTACAGTGGTATTCTCCTTTGATGCTTTATTTGGGTTGACTTTGCACATGCTCACACCATGTTATGACTATCCCAAGTCACCATAAGACTTTATGATCCTTTAGTTTTCGACTTGTAATATCACTTTATGCTTTGACTAATGATGTTTTGTCGTTGTGCATGATTATGGCCATTATTGCTCTCTTAGTTGGTCGCTCCCAGTCTTTTGCTAGCCTCCATAACCAAGTATGAGTTCCACTCATGCATCCAACTCCTAAAACCAAGTTATTCCAAAGAGTCCACCATACCTACCTATTAGCATTTGATATTCCAAGTATGTTCTTGTTTTTATCTACCTTCCGAATTAAACTTGTTATGTGAAAATTAGTGATTAAAGCTCTCACGAACTTGATGGCATACTTTACTTTCTTGCACTTAATAAACTTGAACCATTGCGTCCATCTTTGTTGCATATATGCTTGCGCTTTATAAGTTGAAGTTAGCAGAACCATGTATCATGGGGAACGCTTTCAACATTGCACTTGTACATTGTACCTAGTTGATATCATGTTCTTTTGCTTACGGATCCCGTCGGTGTGAAATAAATGGGGAACTTGTAAGATCATGGAGTTTGTATGTGTGTTAGAGAAACGCCTAGGCCGCTAGCCTAAACCATGCCTAATCATGGTGGAAACTTGCAGCATAACCATAATGAGCACTCTATGAAGCATCCTCAATAAAAACCTATGCAAATAGCAAATAAAAAGATCGCTGAGATGCTCATTGTCTGTTTGCCTTGTCATTCTGATTATCGGATAGCTCCTGTATCATGTGCAAGGGGTACGTCTTTGGCGGTTCTCTATGATACATATGTACTTACAATGACAAGAGCTTACTTGTGACTGAAGTTGAGTAGCATGAGGTTCGGTACTCGTAAGTAAGGGGCATGAGATTTCAACTTATAACTTGTCAAGCATATCCTCTTAGGTGTGTCACTTTAACTTTAATCACCTAAAGATGCTTATGCTAGGGTCATTGAGAGCTGAAAGCTAATAAGTACCATAATTTTTTGGAATCTCTTTATGAAACTTGAATCCCTACTTCCTTCTATGAAGGCCTTTCTTTTACTTTTATGTTGAGTCTCCACCTTCTATCTTTATGCACCTATATTGAGAGCATAGTGGCCATTCTTAGTTCTATGTTCATTGTCCCAAGACTTGTTGATTGATGCATAACTTTGATATTGCTTGTCCTTAAACTATTTGTATCTAGTCACTCTTATGAACTTTGAAGGTGTCTTATGCATTTATGTTTGCTACTCTATTAGGGAAAAGCTGAATGGCACTATGCTATGTTTTCTTTATGTGAAACAAACAAACGTCTTGCAAAGCATTGTTATTCATGATTCTTTTGTTTGTGCCTTTTCATGTTGCAACATAGTTACTATGTCTTATTGTTAGAACTTTATCTTTCATGCTATGTTGAAGTACTATGATCCTAGCTATCAATGTTTTACAAATACTTTGATCAAGTTTATGGTGGTGCATGTCACCTCAAAAATTATTCTTTCTTTTTATCACTTACCTACTCGAGGACGAGCAGGAGTTAAGCTTGGGGGTGTTGATACGTTGCTAATGTATCCATAATTTTTGATGTTCCATGCTTGGTTTTTATCTACGTTCTTATGTTTTGTCCACACTTTGGAGTACTTTTTATACACTTTCTTGGACTAACCTATTAACAAGAGCCACAGTGCCAGTTGCCTGTTTTCTGCTATTTTTGGTTCTAGAAAAGTCAGAAAATGAATATTCTCGGAATTGGACGGGACAAAAGCCAAAGTCAGTTTTTCACCGAGGGGGACACGAAGCCAGAATACGAGACGGAGAGGGGCCAGGGGGCCGCCACACCACCTGGCCACGCGGCCAGGACTGGCCCACACCAGGGGGTGGTGTGGCCGCCTAGGGCACCCCCTCGGCCTCCCCTTTCGCCTATAAGATGCCTCTGATAGAGAAACCCTAAGTACCCGATCAAAAATTCCATGAAAGAGTCTGTAGCCGTCGTCATCTCCATCCCTAGATTGGGAGGGATCTGAAACTCTTCCCAGCACCCTGCAGGAGGGGAGAATTCACCCTGGAGGCCTTCTTCATCACCATGCAAGCCTCCAGTGTGATGCGTGAGTAGTTCATCCTTGGACTACGAGTCCAGGTAGTAGCTAGATGGTTAGTGCTTCTCCTTTGATCTACCATGTCTAGATCTTGTGAGCTCCGTTCATGATCAAGATCATCTATTTGTAATCTACATGTTGTGTTTGTGGGGATCCGATGGATATTGAGATGCTATTTCAGATTGATTATTGATTCTATCATGTCTTTGGTACTTGTGATCTTGCATGCTCTCCGTTGTTAGTGACTATCTTGGCCGAGTAGATTCTAGCAACTCCAAGAGGGAGTATTTATGCTTGATAGTGGGTTCATGCCTCTAGTAATCTGGGGAAGTGACAGAAATCTCTAAGGTACTAGATGTGTTGTTGCTACTAGGGAGAAAACAACAATCCTTTGTTCATAGAACAATCATATTGTTTACTTTACACGCAATGCGTAATGCAATTATTTGTTGCTTGCAACTTAATACTGGAGGGGGTTCGGATGATAACCTGAAGGTGGATTATTAGTCATAGATGCAGTTGGATTACGGTCTATGTATAATGTTGTAATGCCCAATAAAATCTCATAGGAGTCAAGATGATTAGTATATGCATGATTGCTTTCTCGATGTTTGTCAATTGCCCTGCTGTAATTTGTTCACCCAACATGTCATCTTTCTTAAGGAGAACCACCACTAGTGAACTATGGACCCTGGTCCTTTCTTTTACCATCAATCTACAACTGTGTACTGTTTTCTATTTACTTTCTGCAAGCTTTTACTTTGTTCGACACAATACATTTAATCCTTTGTTTTCAGCAAAACCGGTGAGATTGACAACCTCACTGTAAGTTGGAGCAAAGTTCTGTGGTTGTGTTGTGCAGGATTCCAAGTTGGCAACAACACCTTGGAGGTGTTTCCTTGCTCCTAATGGTTCGATAACCTTGGTTTCATAACGGTTCCCCAACGAGCTCGATATCAACCACGAGTCAGCAGGGCATCGCTTTGTGATATGGTTGTGGCAAAGGTAAAGTGATTACCTTATGTTACATAGTAGTATATAGTCACGGAGGTGACGTACTACCACGCCGGAAAGACACCGGTACTCTGGTGTCTATGGCGCCGGAACCCTAGCGCCAGAATCCGGTGACGACGGATGGAGATCACGACGTGAAGGACCATATCACATCGCATTTACATTCAGTGTTATTGTTTGAATATCTTATTGTGTGCTTGTATTGGATACTCGACGGTAGCCTAATAAGATGGTCCCTGTTAAAATTACCAATGATTGTGTTCCCCCTTAGTGTGCACCACCAAGAAAGTTCTTCGGTATGAGGCGATCCATGGTACAGGCGTGGGTGTCAGACATATCTACGTTCACATACAGTGGGTGTAAGCCATGTTGCACAGCGAATACACTAAGGTTGAGTTGGCGAGCCTAGCATGTGCAAACATGGCCTCGGAACATGGATGGTCGAAAGATTGAGCACAAGTTGCATGAACGATGTGACCAACATTTAGCGTCCACCCTTGAACCCACATTGATGGCCGTGACGATAGATGTGAGATGTGGCTGATAGGGGTCATGTTATCACTAGGAACCCTTATGGGGATAGGTATTTCTGAGTGGAGTTTTTATTAACTCATTTAATTATAAACTTAGTATAAATTCCTTTTTTGCAATTGTAAATGTAGAAAAGTTCTCCCCGATGCCACCTTTCATGTTGACTACTGATTGGTTAGAAGGACATAAGCTCAGATTAGATGGATCAAACTTCTCTATATGGGTTGCGCGTCTCCACGTTCTCCTTAGTGAGAATGACATGGTCAACTACATACTCGACGGGATGGATTTGGATCAGACCATTGACTTAGAGACCCCAGAGCAGCAGGAAGACCGCTATCTCCGCCAGGAGATGGCCTCCTTCATTTCAGTTACAATGTGTTTTGGAATGGTGGACGAGCTGTGGCCTTTCGTGGGTGATGACAACCCTCGTACAGTAATGCTACAACTTAGGACACATTTCGTGGAACAAGCACGCATATGGGAGCATGAGCTGATGGGAGACTTCCTCTCCATTAAGATGGAGGATAACTCATCACTTGACGACCACTTGGAGCGCATGCATGATGTGTACATGAGGACTGCATACTTCTTGGATAGCTGGATGACAGGCTCTTTTGCAAATGGCGTTGTGTTGTGGTTGCTGCCACCAAGCTACCAAGCACAAGTCAGGACATGCATTATGAGAGGCGACGCAAAATCAATGGAATTCCACCGGTTCGTAACACATCTCAGGAATGTGTTGGTTGAACCGAATGTCGCTAAGGTCATCAATGACAAAGGTATATATTTGATATACAATTTTATAAATGTTATAATCTTGCAAACACATTTGCAGTGTTAAGTATATTTGATACTTGTTCTGTTTCGCTGAAAATAGGTCTTTCTACATGAGAGGTGCTTGCTGGAGAGGAGGTGACGTTGCGTGTTGATGGCGAGCATGATGATGATAGCCGACGACACTCTCCCTCGACATTTATCACTTAGTTTATGTTTAGGATGATTATTGTAATCAAAATATTATGAACTTCTTTAGTGTGTCTCACACTTTGTGAGACGGTTATTCATATTACATATAACAAACAATTGTTCTACTTTTGTGAATGATTTCTATTTGTGTTCATATCTTGTTTGATTATATGTGAATTATCCTTGTTGTTTGAAACTAATTGATAATGCATGAACATTTGTAAAATATTGAAATGCCTTAAAAATACTCAACTTAATGATATTTCATTAATGAATGAAACCATTGTTTAAATTCAAAGTTATGTTGATAATATGTGAAATACATTTGTTTTCTTGTCACATATAAATCATGCCTAAGTTTGGCAAATTAACTTGAACATCCTGTATTACTTGAATACAAAGTGTTTAATGAATTGTTAAAATTAAATACATATTCGATGTATTGTGTTTTAACGAAAATGGTAATTATCATTATATGATTGTTTAAAAGTGTAAAGTAGTTTACCAAAGGAAACATGAGTATGAAACTAGTTGATATGATCAAAGTGTTTCATCAACAAAGGGTATAAATATAAAAGAGAATCTAATTACTATGATTTGATCAATAGTAATGAAATTCAACTTTATAAGATTGGCATTAAAGAAATTGTAGAATGCAAAGCGTTTTGAAACGTCAAAATGCAAAAGCATCACGATTTGATATTAGATATCAAAATGGGTGAATAGATGGCACCAAATAAATGGTTGTAGTGTAGATGTAGAAACCATTAGTTAGAAATAGTTAGCACTCAATTAGAATATATAGTGAACCATTTGAATTCACAAAAGTTTTGGGGTTATTCCATATAACCAAAACTATAGCAAATAAGTCCTTGTAGAGCATTCATTGGAAACTTGGAATACGAAATCCATAGCTGAAACCAAAAGAAGCAAAACTAGTATTGCTTGAATTTTGGTGCATTCTTGAAAAAGTTCACTTTCAGTGATATTTCTCGATTATAAAGAAAATGGAAGATAGTGAAAAAAATGGAAGATAGCAAAACTAGTATTCATATCCCTGCATTAGAGTGTTGAGAAGCAGGTGCGATAATGCTCCTGAACGATTCTCTTCACAAAAGGAAAGAATCAATGATAATGATCATTGTGATTTTCCCCAATGGTGTTTTCACTACATGAAGTAGGATTCAAAATGTAATCCATATCTTGTAAGGAGACATTTGTGAATCATTTGTCATGATTCTTGGAATATGACATACCTACGAACTACTAAGGAAATAATGGTAAACTAAGGATATGAGAAATCCCAAAGTAAAATTCACTTGAGATTAGAAAGCAATTCATTGCTGAATCTCACAAGTAAAAGGGGTTACTTGGAATTTTCCCAAATG
Source organism: Avena eriantha (assembly GCA_910589775.1). Lineage (NCBI taxonomy): Eukaryota > Viridiplantae > Streptophyta > Magnoliopsida > Poales > Poaceae > Avena > Avena eriantha. The sequence continues at coordinate 93,814,637 of OU342741.1, forward strand.
ACTACAAAGCCATAGTGGAAAAGGGGGTGAATGACAAAGGCACAATTTGTCAAGTATTGGACGAATTCAAATGAATTTGATTCATGTGTGCTTAATATCCAGTGGATTTAAAACTAGTAAAAGTATTAGTACCTCATATTAAATCTCCAAGTTTGATATTTGATCAAAAGTTTTTCAAGTTGTTCAAAATAGTGAGTAGATATGCAATTTGCATGAAATTGAGTGGGAGCTATGAAAGTTTTCCTAAAACAATATGTGAATGACATATTTTTGAGTGGGAGCAATATAATTCTCAAATTCAAATATGTTGGAACATAGTTTGAGTAAGAGTAGTGAATCATACCCAAATATGTTAGGAACATATTTTGAGTGGGAGCTTATAGGAGTGATTCTTAAGTGTGTTAAGAATAAAAGCGCAAGTACTTATAAATAATGATTTATGAGGTGTAGAAGTTGATAATAAGTGTATTATGATATTATGTAGTATTCCTTAAGGGATTCTGAAAAGGGTTTCAGAATAGAAGTTAATTAAGGAACTAGTCCTTAATAACTCAAGTTAGGAATAGTATTAAGGTTAACATCAATGGTTGAAAGAAAGAAAAGGATGCTCATCATCCCCTATGTTGAGACATAGGTTCTATCTTAGAAAACCATGATGATAACTTAACATAATATATGATCCAATAAGGAAATTTTGAAAGTGATTAAGTTTGAATCACGAAACGTTGAGCTAAGTTTGTCCGTAGTGTCTAATAGAGAACTGTATACATGTTTCCAAATCCATGAAGGATGACATATCTTAAAACATAAAGGGTTATGTTATAAGGGAATATGTTGGAAACTCCTGTAAATACCGATTAGACTCGAGTAGGAAGCAAGGTGAACAAAAACATCGAAAGTTGCACAGAGTGCACTAGTGTTTTGATGATTACATTTATAATAATAGATAAGGGTACCATCTAAAGTGTTGTATAATGTTATGGCAGGGCTAGTTTGCTTTTAACGTAGAATGATGTGTGCCAGGGCACAGTGCCCATGAGAAAGCCCTCGTGGTTGATCTTAAGTGACTATAGGCTCCTGGAATGAGGCCTCGTTCCGCTGCCATAGCGACGATCCATACACACAGATGTTATCATGTGATGATAAAGTATTAATGTCAATTAAGGTGACTTTAGTAAGTTGCAAAGGATTTGGGACTATAAAGTATAGGCCCAAGACTCAACCTCTTCCATGAGAAAGCATGTTCAGGGTACTGGACATATGGTGCCGATGATTAAGAACAAATGCAGCTAGTGTATTTGTACTCTAGTGCAAGTGGGAGACTGTTGGAAATATGCCCTAGAGACAAATTGTAATAAGGACTATTATCATATTTCATATAGTTTATGATTAAGTTTTATATCATGCTATAACTATATTGAGTGGAAACATCAATACACATGTGATATACAAACAACCAGGGGTTCCTAGTGAAACTATAGTCACTGGTTCATTGGTCAATAGATGATCATGTGGCATTTATGCTAGTTGGAAATGGAGTCAACTCATTCTCATAATGAGATGATGAACCAATACCCAACCTAAACATCGTGACCAGATCATGTCACGAAGTTCAAGTTACGATGATTAGAAATGGATCCTCATAGACTATTCCTTAGACCGTGAGGCTATATCAATCACTGTCTCCCGAGAGTTCTTTGATTGCATCAAGCACCACTTGGTAATACAATGGTTATAAAGGTGTGTTCCGGTACTCGGAGGAAACCGTAGAGGCAATATATGTCAAGAGCGAGATTTGTCCGTCCATGTGACGGAAAGATACTCAAGGGCCCATTCAGAGAAGTTATATCCAATAGTTGTGCAGCGTGTGATTTGATCACAGGGATATCACTTGTCGGAATGAGTCAAATAGCATTGTTCGGTAACGAGATTGAACACGACATGGTGATGTCATTGATCAGATCTCGGCCAATGCAAGTATCGAGAGACAAAGGGAGTAAGACACGACTGTCCCGGTTCAAACGACGAAAGATCTTCGTGGAACGCACAGGGGTCACATGGCCATCCAGGTCCCTTTGTCGATCATTGGTCCGGGAGTGTCCCGACCATGTATGGAGTGTTCCCGAACTATAGGGTATCACGCTTAAGGGTTTGATGATGCTTAGAGATTGTTTATAGGATCAGAAGAATCATCGAAGAATAGTAGAGAGAAAACTGGAAGGGTTTCGGTAAGTCCGGAGGATGTCAGGAGTGGAGGTGGAAGGTGTTCCATGACCATAGAGATTGAATAATATGCGAATGAATGTTAAATATTGATTTAATCATTTATTCATAATTATTTAATAAAGAGAAAATCAATTTAAAAGTTCAAAGGGCTTAATGGGCCAATTCCCGGAGGGGAGAGGGCCCATTAGGGAAAGGAGAGAGGGAGAAGGGGCAAAGGGGGTGGTCGGTTGGGCCAATCCCCCCCCCACGCGTGGCCCACTAGGGCCGGCCGACGGTTGCCCCTCCCCCTCCTCTCCTTTAGTCCCACCCCGGGACTTTGAGGGAGGTAGTGCCTCCCCTCCCCCTATATATAGTGGGGGTATTTGGCCAGATAAATACACACAATATTCAATAAAGGTCTTCTCACTTTTGGGAGGACCTCTAGTTGATATTCTCTCTCTCGTGACCGTGGTCCCAAGTTCGGACTGCGTGAACGAGAGACATCTTCACCGCAGAGCACCATCGCGCCGCGGGATTCGGATCCAGGAGCTCTACTTCAGCAACTGTTGCTGGATCGGGGAAGCAGGAGTCATCATCAGGCACCGAACGTGTGTAACTCCCCGCGAGGTGTCACTCTTGAGGCACTCAAGTCGTTGGAGCCAAAGGAGCACAAGTACTTCATCATGACCTTGAGGTCGGCTTCGGCTCGTCTACATCAACCACGCTCTCCTGAGTGTTGACAATGCTTTTCGGTCTTCAAGGGTAAGTTCATGAAAATACCCTCCCATTACTATGTTACTAATAGATAGGTCCTGGCAACATCAGGGGTTCAGGGGTGTAGGGTAAAAATTTATTGTTTTCATGCGCGGAACCCCTACAATATCATGTATGTTCTGATCTCTCATACTTATTAATCCAATATTGCCATACACCTAAAGATTTTAATTCCGAGTTACTCTATGGATTGCAGTCTTCACCGAGAACGGCTGGTGAACGATGGGATGCCGAATGTGGAAAGCAGGCTTGAGTAGGGATTTCAAAGATGGTTCAAGGACCATGTAAGTTTCCTTTTGCATTCACCGCTGTCCTTCATATATAGCATTTCAATGCATGATTTAACCATATTGTATTTTTGCTGTGGTACATACATATCATGAAAAAGTGACAGGAGAATCCAGAAGTGTGGATGAAGAGCTTTTTTCATTGGCGTGTGGCCCAGACTTCTGAGTAAGAACATATTCAGCTTGTATTGTGGATGGTGTTTGATGGCTCTGTAATGGCGCCAGGAAAATGCTGGAGCGATGATGATGTAGAGCTCGTTGGGAACCCCAAGAGGAAGGTATGATGAGCACAGCAGCAAGTTTCCCTCAGTTATGAAACCAAGGTTTAATCGAACCAGTAGGAGCAAGGAAACACCCCAAAGGTGTTGCTAGCAGAGCCTTCGCAGGGCGCACTACCGGTGCTAGTAGCAACGTGGAGACCTGCACAACACAACCACAGAACTTTTTCCCAAACTTGCGATGAGGTTGTCAATCTCACCGTGTTTTGCGGAAAACAAAGGATTAAACGTATCGAACGGAAAGAAGTAATAGTTTGTAGAAAGTAAACACAAAACAGTAAACAGTTTGTAGATTGTAAGTAAAGAAAAGGACCGGGATCCATAGTTCACTAGAGGTGGCTCTCCTTAAGATAGATAATATGTTGGGTGAACAAATTACAGCGGGGCAATTGTCGTGGTGGTGTCACGGCAGATGCCATGGATAGGCTAAAGGTGGGGACTAATACACGCTAGCGGAATCCAGGGAGGGATAGTGAAGTGATTCTCCACACAGTTGTTTGTATTGCTCTGTTACCAAGATTACAAGTGCTCCTCGAGCTGTATTGGCGAGAGGAGGAAGAAGGAGCTCTCTTACTCTCACCCACAGATCACACCTAAAACCCTAGCCAAAACTGAATAGCAGAAAAACCAACCCCCTCTACTGAAACCCTAGCCCCTCTTTTATAGAGGGAGCTCGGTCTCTGCCTAGGGCATACGTGGACGCATATTCCTAAGAATATGCTTCCCCCCAAAGTAGTAAGCCGACCGGGGTGCTTTTCCCCCGCGTCACACATGCTTTGGCTACGTGAGCCTCTGCGGCGCCCGCGTCAGCCGACATGGGCGTCGTCACCCTTGTCGGCCACGCCCCGGTGGTCCTGTCCTTGCTTGCTTCGCTCAGGTAGTGCGTACCGAGGCTTCTTTTGACCAGCGAGATTCCTTCCTTCTCCTAGAAACCAGACGTGACCCGGATCATAGTCGATCTGGCCACACCTGTTCCTGCATATAAGTAAAACATGCACTTCCGACTTATTGATTAAGTCGGTTGAGACTTAGTTAGGCGAACGCCCCCTGGTCCGGGTTACCCTGTGATTCGGCCTGCCTTGAGGTGACCCGGCCAGCATCTTCTTTGGCCTTGCTGAACCTCGGTTAACTCGGCCTTTATACCCCGGCGTTACCATACCCGGGGGTATCCCCCCAACATTAGTCCCTGAAGTTGGTGCGGTCTTAGCTGCCTTGGCCACTAAGGCCACATCAGGTTCAATTCTGTGCTTCGGTCGTTATTGCCGAGTTACCTCTTTATCTCGGATTTATATGGATTTACGTTCCCTTCGCACATTCCAAGTTTTCACTTGCCGTCCGGGTTACCACTTTAACTCGGACCTCCTGGTTTTACTTTCCCTCCGCACATTCCAAGTTTTCACTTGCTGGCCGGGTTACCACAGTTCCATCCGGGTCTTGTTCCTTCCCTCGTACGCTAACCCATGTGAAGGGTAATCATTATGTTGTCTTATTTTAAGGGCCTGCACAGTAACCACTGCAGTAATTGTCAGTTATCACTGTGCGCGGGTCACGTCATGCCTGCCTCCTCGTTTATCGCATCACAATGTCACGTCATGGGATCATCTCCGCTTTGTGGCCCTCCGTGTGGCTCCCCAGTGGTTGGTCTAGATAGGTGATACACGGCCACTGCGTGTGGCCAATCCGCAGGACACGATCCCACTCACCGCTCGAGGGAGTGGTTAAATAGCGGAGGGGCGCATCCCTTAGGATTTTTCCCCTTCCGCGCCCCTCTGCCCGTTGCTCTTCTCCTTCCTCTTCCTTGCGACCGCGCCGCCGCCAGTGCTCCAAATATCAGCGTCGCCGCCGCGCTTTTCCTTCACACTTTTGCGCCGCCACCACCACTAAACAACTCTCTCGCCATGGGTCCTCGCCAATCCCGGCCTCTGCCCCCCCGTCGCCGCTAGCGCCAGCGAGGGCAGCAAAGATCAGATGACGGAAGAAGAGCTCATCGTTGCTGAGCAGGAGATGGAGGAGGACGCCACGGCGACGGACCGCGGTGCGTGGGCCGGGTCCTGGGTCTGTGAAGACGACCTGGACTGGCTCTACCGCACCAGGCGCATCCCCGCCGGCGTTGCGGCTCGCCTCGCCTCCTCCGAACTGGCCCCCTCACCCAATCCGGGGGGTACGTACCAGCTCCAACAGCACCATTTCCAGCAAACGCCATCACTTCCCTTTCTGCCTTTGCTTCTACGATCGAAGGCTACGCCGGACTTTGGCCCACGAAGGAGCTTTGGATACGGTTTTTTGGCCTTCGTCGCAACGTCATCCCCAACATCCATACCGATCCGGAAGACAAGCAGCTCACTCAATTCGGAGCAGCTTCCATCTCACCCCGGAGGTTTTCTGTTTTCCCTCGGGTCACCGGGTTAGAGTCCTGCAAAGGGTGGGCCCGGACCTTCTTTTACGTCCAGAACACAGGCACCGAAGATTTAATCCGGCTGCTCCCATATACCCTGGGTCCACCTAACCCGGATCTGTGGGACGCCGTCCCCAAGAAGCCCACGGCCTTGGCCAACCAGGTCAACAAAAGGTTCGCGGAGCTGAAGAAGCTCGGGCTACGCAACGAGGATGCCATGATCACTTTCGTGCGTAACCGAATCTCCCCCCTCCAGAAGCGCACCCACAAGGTGTGGCACATGAACTTCGACCGCGACCCCAACCGGACCTCCTCCTTCGAGCTGAGCAACAATGAGATTTATCGCCGGGTTAAGGCTCTCTTCACCACCCACAAGGACTTGTCCTCTAAGTGGACGTGGGGAATTGAGCATTTTTGCCGGGATAGGCTTCCTCCCTTGGTAAGTTTTGTGGTGCAAATTTACTATGGATTAATTATACGTCGGTCATTGTTGCATTTTTGACTCTTTTGTTCATTCCTTTCCTCAGCAATTTCTTCAGCAGGCCCTCGAGGATGGCACCGATCCGACCCTTAAGTGGGCGCCGGACCGGGAGACTCCGGATGAGGAAGAGCCGGACCAGGAGATGTTCCTCCCGATGACCGACGCCACGAAACAACCCACGGGTAAACCCTCTTCCATTAGAGATTGGCCCGATGATGAAGATGACTTGGATGTCGAGGTGATTGAACCTGTTGAGGCTGTCCCCCTTTCTTTTGCTTTTCCGCCATTAGCTCACCCCGGTGGCCACATCCACGAGGATCCTCCCCTCGCTACGGGCGAACCTGTTCCGGTGGCATCGAAGAAGAAGCGCGGGGCTACTTCAAGTTCTTCCTCCGGACCTTCTCAGCCCGCTAAAAGGCGAAAGAAGTCCGGGGAAAAGACTGCCTCCAAGCCAGCAGGCAAGGCCCCCGCACAAAGGGCTCGGAAACCCAAGGAGGCCCAAACCTCGGATGTGTAAGTCACTCTTCCTTATGTAACTTGCTCTTCTTTACATCGTTGTGATTTTTCTTCTGACATTACTTGATTTTGCAGAGCTCCGGTGAAGGTCCCTCAAAGTGGATCTTGCATCTCTTCACCTCTTCGACCTAGCTCTTCTCCCTATCACGACGACGAGTCACGCCCGCTAAGCCCTATTCCAGAGGGTTCTGCGGCCGCTGCGGGTTCTGCTCCACCTCGGCAAGAGGAGGGTAACCTTGGAGCGGGGGAGACCGGCCCGGCCGAGGCGACGACATCCACCACCTCGGCATCACCGCAACCAGCAGCCACTGAAGCTACCTCGGCTCTAGCACCAGTATCAACAACCAGACCAACACCAACACCAACTCCGGCATCAGCACCAACTCCAGCTGCAAGAACATCAGCAGTGGAACCAAGCCCAGCAACAAGAGCACTAGTGCCTAGCTCCTCTGCCTCGTCCGAGTCTTCTCAAGCTCGGCGAGGAGCTACCCTGGCCACTCCTAAGGGGAAATCCGCTGCAACGGCTTCCTCTTCCCAGCAAGCCAAGGACAAGAAGGCTCCGGATGCTACCAAGCCGACATTCGTCGAGGCTGGGCAGCGTACCCTCGTATCAATGCTTCTGAAGAAAGCCCCAGCAGCGAAAGACGCCCCTGCCGAGCCAACTGATGTGCAGCAGATGGTTCTGCACACCAGCCCAGCCCTTGCCTTGATTGAAAGGAAAGAAGCGCACGTGAAGGGCTTGGTGGCGCCCCATATGCCCAGCGGTGAACGGTACCCTCCGAGCCTGATCGAATTTGTCATGAACTGGAATAAGGCAGAGGTCGTTCAAGATGCTGATCTCCTGGAGAAGTTCGGCCCCGCCAAGTTTTCCGCTCAGATGAACACAGCCGCAAAGGCAATTAACCTCGCTGGGCGAATGATGGAGGTACGTCGCTTCCCCTTTACATGTTGTAGATAATAACCATTAGTCCCCGAGCCTCTGGGGAGTAACTTGTTACTCGGCCGGATGCTCTTAGAAAACTAACGTACCTCCATGAGAACTTTGAATATGCACACACCTAGAGCCGGGTTAAGTTCCACTTGGCCCGGATTTTAGTACACTTCGACTATGCACACACCTAGAGCCGGGTTAAGTTCCACTTGGCCCGGATTTTAGTACACTTCGAATATGTACACACCTAGAGCCGGGTTAAGTTCCACTTGGCTCAGATTTTAGTACACTTCGAATATGCACATACCTAGATCCGGGTTAAGTTCCACTTGGACCGGATTTTAGTACACTTCAAATATGCGCACACCTAGAGCCGGGTTAAGTTCCACTTGGCCCGGATTTTAGTACACTTCGAATATGCACATACCTAGAGCCAGGTTAAGTTCCACTTGGCCCAGATTTTAGTACACTTCGAATATGCACACACCTAGAGCCGGGTTAAGTTCCACTTGGCCCGGATTTTAGTACACTTCGAATATGCACACACCTAGAGCCGGGTTAAGTTCCACTTGGCCCGGATTTTAGTACACTTCGAATATGCATCGAGCTAACTTGTGTTTCTGTATCCCTTTCAGGTGACCACCAATCGCCGGAGTGCTGAATTCCAACGCTTGCTGGATACCCACAAGATGATACGCACCAAGCAGGCCGCACTTATCGCGGAATACGAGAAAAGGGGTAAATTTCCTCCTTATCACTTCTTCATTCTTCTCCATCTTCCTTTGCCAAACTAATCTCATCCTTCGGTTTCCACAGCTGGGGTGGAGGCTGAAAACATTATTATGCGGAAAAACCTGGAGCAGATCAAGGGTAAGTCATTTCTGTCCGACCTTGCCGTGCTTTGCACCTCCTTTTCTCCTTGGCTCGGCAAACATTCATACCTCGGCTCTGCCGGGCCAACACACTATTTCAGCATCGCTTGAAGATAGTGTGCTTGTGCCTGATATGATGCTGCATTTTCTCGAACAAGCAGGGCAGCACCAAGCTGAGCTTAAGAAGAAAGATGACGAGCTTGCCCTCCTCCAGACCAAGGACGATGAGATTGCTAGGCTCAAGGCAGAGATGGAGAAGATGAAGGCCCAGCACCAATCCGAACTTCAAAAGGCTGGCCAGAATTACACAGAAGAGCGCGAGCGCCTCAACCTCCAGATCGCCAAGGACCAAGATCTTCTCAAGGAGTCCGGCATCCAGCTTGGGTCAGAGAACGCTGAGCTTGAGCAGCTTCGGAAGAGACGTGATGACTGCACCAAGGAGTTGACCCGGATCCTCAGTCATATATCACGTAAGTTCCTTTCCCTTTTCCGACCTATTTTTGCGGGTTACTTCATATGTCTTTTCTTGACCCCCCTCCTTTGCCTCGCTTCCAGGCAAATTTCCAGAGGGCACTCCTATTGCGAGCGCAGCAGTTGCCAACTTCCGCTGACAAAGGGGTACTCCGGCCACTTCTAATGCTGAAGGGATTCCTTATGACCTGGAGGACCTGTTGGTCAGCTTATCATCTCGCATGGAGCTCATCAAAAATTACGGCCAGGACATCCTCGGCGCTGCAGCTCGCATCTTCAACACTTTCTGGCCCGACGAAGAAGCCCCGGAGACCACCGCACTTCTCATTGAGAAGTTAATGGAAACCGAGACTCAGCTTGACCTCTGGAGAGAGTCCGCTGGACGTGCCGCAGCTAATACCATCCTTCACCACATACTCACGTGGTATGAGAAGATTGATCTCAACCTCCTCACACGTCTACGCACAGGATCCAGATGGACCAATGACCCGGAGTGGGTAGCTCGGCGCTAGGCTTGCGCCATAGCCTCATCAAATATGCTCCCATTCATGAATGGGTTGAGGGGCTGAGCTTCCTGGAAGCCGCTGCGGACGAAGAGGTTGAGAATGATGAGGATAGCTCGGACGGTGAAGGAGAAGATGACGCCTCGGATATTGAAGGCGGCGAAGATGATGCCGAACTTCCTCCTGCTGCCCCTTGAGCGAAAAAACTCGAAAATTTATCAGATCCCCGGTATGCCGGGTGGAGTTGTATTCCAAACACATGTGATATTTTGCCACTAAGTTCTTATGCCGTATTAACTTGGGCGTAGTCCCCGAGTTTCTTTTTCTTATTCGTTCAATCTCTTGGTTCGGTTCATGTCTACCTTGATTCGGTTTTATGACTTACGAATCCGAGCTTCAAAAATTGTCTTAACAATACTGGGAAACTTTTAGACTTAGCTCAAGAATAAAATTGCATAATAACTTGAAAATAAATACAGGGTTAGTCCGAAAAACAAACGTCAGCTCGAATAAATTCTTTTCCTTAGTCGTTTTCATGTGCTACGCAATTCCAAACTTGTTCTCTTGCTTGCCATGAAGCCAATTCTTGTTGGACAACAGCAAGTCGAAGAGTTGGGTTCTTGGTGCTCACACATTACTGATCCGAGTTAAGTAGACTAACTTATTCCAGCTAACGGACAAATAACAAAAGACAACAAACATTATTAAGGCAGTCCCCGAGTTACTGCTCGAGGTGCCAACATTTCATTGATAAGCTCATTGCCGACATACATACCGACATATGAGATGACTCGAATACATACACTTCTTAGTTAGGTGTACAAAGGACGAAGTAGAGCTATATTCCATGGATGCTTAGATTCCTCTCCGGACCTGTCCGCCTTGTTCTTTTCCTGTGGCTTTGCATCTATAAGATAATAAGAATCATTGTGCAATGCCCTGCTTACGATGAATGGCCCTTCCCATGGGGGGGATAATTTATGCATGCCAGTAGTACGTTGTACCAACCAGAGCACCAGATCGCCTTCCCGAAAGACTCGGGGGCACACTTTCCGGCTATGATAGCGTCGCAGATTTTGCTGATATATGGCGGATCTGGACAGTGCCAGTTCTCTCGCTTCTTCCAACAGATCAACATCATTTTGCCGGGCTTCTTGCACTTCGGCTTCTGTGTATTGGGTGACCCTAGGCGAATCATGCTCTATGTCGGCTGGTAATACAGCTTCTGCCCCATATACCAGAAAAACGGCGTATAGCCTGTTGATCGATTCGGAGTTGTTCTTAAACTCCACAGTACCGCTGGTAGTTCTTCTATCTAGCACCCCGCTGATCTTTGCAGCGGCTCAATGAGCCAGGGTTTTATCCCGGATAATACTAATCCGTTGGATCTTTCCACTTGTCCGTTCGATGCGGGGTGGGCTATCAAGGCTACGTCCAGCCGGATCTTCTTATCCTGGCAGAAACGCGCAAATGCTCCTTCCGCAAAATTCGTGACATTATTAGTTATGATACTGTGAGGATAACCGTACCTCAAGATGATATCTTTGAGAAACATTACGGCCGTAGCTCCATCACATTTTCTCATAGGCTTTACCTCAATCCACTTTGTAAACTTGTCCACCATTACCAGAATGTGGGTCATATTTCCCCTTGCTGGTTTGAACGGGCCAACCATATCCAAGCACCATACGGCAAATGGCCAAGTAATTGGTATGGTCTTGAGTTCCGACATTGGCATATGTGTCTTGGTAGCATACCTCTGACAACCATTACATTTTCTCACTAGATCTTCCGCTTGCTCTAAGGAATTTGGCCAGTAGAATCCATGCCGGAAAGCTTTTGCTACCAACTGGTCCTTCTTTGGCAACGTGAGTACAACTCCGGCACCTAGCCCAGTTTTGGTTTTTGATCCGTCAAAGTGCATTCGCCAATAGTTCGGATCTGGGAGTGGCGGTTCATATTGCACCTCGGCCCAATCCACGAAAAAGTCCGCCACAGCTTGAGATTTGATGGCCTCTCTTCTGTCATATTGCGGCGCATAAGGAGCTAGCTCAATTGCCCATTTTGCAATTCTGCCACTCGCATCCTTGTTACTCATTATCTCGGATATGGGGGCCTCACAAATGACCTGGATAGGGTGCTCCTCGAAGTAGTGCTTTAGTTTCTTGGTGGCCATGTACACGCCATATGCCACCTTTTGATAGTGTGGATAGTTCTGCTTTGAGGCTGACATCACCTCGCTCAAGTAATACACTAGCCTTTGCACTGATTTACCTTCCTCTTCGCGCTCCACCACTATCACTGCACTTACAACTCGGTTGGTTGCGGCTATATAGAGCAACATTGGCTCCTTTGACAATGGTGAGGCTAGCACTAGTGCCGTGGCTAACATCTTCTTCACGTGGGTAAAGGCTTCATCGGCCTGTGGCGTCCAAACGAACTTATCCGACTTTTTCACGAGTTGGTAAAGAGGCAATGCCTTCTCTCCCAACCGACATACAAACCGACTTAACAAGGCCAGGCAACCTGTGAACTTCTAGACATCGTTAAGACACTTCGGCAGTTCCATTCATTCGATGGCCCGGATTTTGGTTGGATTAACCTCGATACCTCGGCTGGAAACGAGAAAACCAAGCAATTTGCCAGCCGAGACACCGAAGGTGCATTTTTCCGGGTTAAGTTTCATCCGGAACCTCCTTAGATTCGCAAACGTTTGCCTGATATCGTCAAGGAGCGTTTTGCTTTTCTTGGTCTTGATAACCACATCATCCACGTACACCTGTACATTTTGACCTATTTGGTCGTTCAAACATTTTTGCATACATCTTTGGTACGTTGCCCCTGCATTACGTAAACCAAACGGCATAGTGCGATAGCAATAAGCCCCATACGGGGTAATAAACGCAGTCTTTATTTGATCATCCGGATTCAGAGGTATCTGGTGGAAACTAGAATATGCATCAATGAATGACAACAATTCACATCCAGCAGTTGAGTCTATGACCTGATCTATTCTTCACAGCGGAAATGGATCTTTTGGACACACCTTGTTCAGGTTCGTGTAATCAATACACATGCGCCAAACCACTGCCATGTTCGGGTCATCCTTCTTCTTTTCCACCAGCACCGGATTAGACAGCCAATCCGGATAAAGGACCTCCATGATAAATCCTGCAGCTAGCAACCGAGCTATCTCATCACCAATGACTTTCCTCCTATCTTCGGCGAAGCGGTGGAGTGGTTGCTTCACCGGCTTAGCTCCGGGTCTCACATTTAAAGAGTGCTCGGCCAACTCCCTCGGAACACCTTGCAAGTCCTGCGTGGACCAAGCAAAAATGTCCCGATTCTCACGGAGGAAGCTGACGAGCTCGCTTTCCTATTTATCACTTAACCCGACACCAATTGTTACGGTGCGCTCTGGGAACGTGTCATCCACAGGAACCTTCTTGGTATCTTTCGTGGCCTAGAAGGAGACAGTTCCATGCGGGTTACTCAGCGCCGACATATACTGCTGCGCGGACTGAGCCAATGCCGCCACCTATTGAATTTTTCTTTTTTCCTGCGCAATCACAAGTGACTCGGCTAAGTTTGACCTGGCTGACGCACACTCCATGGAACGTCGGAAATCCCCTGCAATGGTAATCACCCCGTTTGGTCTGGGCAACTTCATCTTCAAGTAGCTAATGTGACAGCTTGCCATGGACTTGTTCAGGGCTGGCCTTCCGAGTAATGCGTGGTACGCACTTTCCAAGTTCACCACCTCGAACTCTAAATTTTCGGTTCGGCAGTTATCCCTTGTGCCGAACAAGACGTCAACCCGGACCTTGCCTATGGGCTCACAAGAAATGCCGAGCACAATACCATGGAAAGTTGTCCTCGTGGCCTGCAGCATGTTCTCCGAGATACCCAACTGGCGCATTGTGCCCGCATACATGATGTTAATGCTGCCGCCATTGTCGATCAACACCTTTGAGAACCTTACGTTAATGCTTGGTCCAATGACTGTCGGATCCAGCACCAACGCATACGAACCAGGGCTTGGCATGAGCTTGGGATGATCCCTGATGCTCCAGGTGATTTCCTGGTCGGACCAAGGCATGTACCTCGTCAGTGCAGGCATTACTGCATTCACCTCCATATGCCTACGCTGCAAGCTCTTTCTATCTGTTTCCTCTGTGGTGAACACACAATAGCTCTGATGATGTTCCCTGTACTCGTTTCTCCCCTCATTTCCGGGGTATCTCTGATCTGGCTGATGCTGATTTTCTACTTGATGCACTGCATCTCTTCTCTCATTGTTATCATACCTCGGTGGAGGGGGGGCAACATTAGCTGTTGCGTGTTCGCTCCGGAGAGCAATTGCTGCCGGGGTAACTCCTGCCGAGGCTGATCATTCCGGGGTGCCCAAGCATTCCCCAAACCACCTTGTTCAATCTTGCGCATCCACTCACATTGCCTCGTCGTATGACCCGCTGGGTTATTCGGATTTGGCGTGTGAAACTTACACGGCTGGTCCAACATCGACTCATAAGTATACCTCGGACGGTCTTTTATTTCTTGCCACTTCTTTTGCTCTGGTGTCCAAGTCTTCTTGCCATCGTTTCTCGAAGTCCACTGCCCTCTAGTTTTTTGGCGTTGACTGCTCCCTGCTCCAGGCTGATCTTGACTCACAGCTGCAACTTGGTGCGAACCGTATCTATGATCTGGTCTATCATCTCTCCTTTTTCCTCTGTACTCATTCCTCCGGGATGATCCGACCCCATCTCTCTGATAGTACTCATGGTTTGACTCGTTTGATACGAGCCTAGGTTGAGTCGGATGACCCAAAGCATACGAATCTGCAATCCGGATCATCTCTGCCAACGTAGTGGGCATTTTCCTTTGCAACTTCTGCCACAGCTCGCTTGCGTATCTGCATCCTTGTGCAAACCATGCTATGGCCTGTGATTCTATCACGCCCTCACACGAGTTTCTCACAGTGCACCACCGGGTTAAAAACTCCCAATCCGTCTCATTTGGCCTTTGCTTGCACATAGCTAGGGTCTGCGGCCTATTTGGCCTCTGATACGTACTCGAAAAATTGCTGATGAACATTTCCTCGAAATCTATCCAGCAGTTGATGCTTCCTGGTGGCAAATTGTTCAGCCATACCCTTGTCGGTCCTTCCAACATCTGGGTTACATATCGTACAACCCATCTGAAGTTGCCAGTGGAAATTTTCACAGCTGTGGCATAATTTATCAGCCAATCCTCCGGCTTTGTAGTGCCGTCGTACGTCTTCGTGCCCCTGGGTAGCTGGAAGTTTGGTACTGGTGGATCCTTCATGATCCTGATGTCTTTGACGGGCTTCACCCGTCAGACCCTCTAACTCAGACGCAGCTGCATCCGCTGCTCTCAGGTTCTTTGCCGGGGTACTATACCTCGGCAGCCCCACGGACAAACAGTTTTCTGATTCCTCAATCCCAATATCACCCTCTCTGTTCATCTCACTCATGAGATTTCTTCCCTTCACTTTTACAGCGTCAACCTTGTTCGCCTTTGCGTACTCACGCAGCGTCATATTCAACGACTGCTGTGCCACGGCTATCTTTTTTGCTCCCTCTAGTATTTTCTGCCTAGTTTCTTCCAGCTCGGCCTGCGCTCGAGCCGGATCTACTGCTGCTACTACCAGGTTTTCCAAGCTATCCATTGCTTCCCTCAACACGTTTTCTAGCCTCTCTAGTGGAGGACCTCTACCTTTCCTCGGTGCCTTTGGCGTTACCTCCGGATCTGGCACCGGATCCCTGCTCGCGCCTGCACCTGGCGCAGTCATCATCACCTCTGCACGGTCCAGGGAGCGAGCGATACGCGCCCCACGAGCCACGGTGAGGGGCGGCTCTCCAGCCTCGACGACGTGGCGCGGATGAACACAAGACACGTCAACAGCGACGTAGACCTTGTGCGCGTCGAGCTTGACAAAGAGGCCATTGCGCGGAAGAGGACGCGTGCCGAAGCAGCCAGCGTTGTCGCTGACGAAATCCAGCGCTCCAAAACGCTGAACGAGCCCGAAGACGATGCGTTCGCCAGTGCTGATGATGTTTCCTGTCCGGATCTTGACCCCTGCTAGCGCCGCTAGCCCCACGGTGGGCGCCAACTGTCGTGGTGGTGTCACGGCAGATGCCATGGATAGGCTAAAGGTGGGGACTAATACGCGCTAGGGGAATCTAGGGAGGGATAGTGAAGTGATTCTCCACACAGTTGTTTGTATTGCTCTGTTACCAAGATTACAAGTGCTCCTCGAGCTGTATTGGCGAGAGGAGGAAGAAGGAGCTCTCTTACTCTCACCCACAGATCACACCTAAAACCCTAGCCAAAACTGAATAGCAGAAAAACCAACCCCCTCTACTGAAACCCTAGCCCCTCTTTTATAGAGGGAGCTCGGTCTCTGCCTAGGGCATACGTGGAAGCATATTCCTAAGAATATGCTTCCCCCAAAGTAGTAAGCCGACCGGGGTGCTTTTCCCCCGCGTCACACATGCTTTGGCTATGTGAGCCTCTGCGGCGCCCGCGTGAGCCGACATGGGCGTCGTCACCCTTGTGGGCCACGCCCCGGTGGTCCTGTCCTTGCTTGCTTCGCGTAGGTAGTGCGTACCGAGGCTTCTTTTGACCAGTGAGATTCCTTCCTTCTCCTAGAAACCAGACGTGACCCAGATCATAGTCGATCTGGCCACACCTGTTCCTGCATATAAGTAAAACATGCACTTCCAACTTATTGATTAAGGCTGTCGAGACTTAGTTAGGCGAACGCCCCCTGGTCCGGGTTACCCCGTGATTCGGCCTGCCTTGAGGTGACCCGGCCAGCATCTGCTTTGGCCTTGCCGAACCTCGGCTAACTCGGCCTTTATACCCCGGCGTGACCCTACCCGGGGGTATCCCCCCAACAGCAATTGACAAACATCGAGAAAGCAATACATGCATATACTAATCATCTTGACTCCTTTGAGACTTGATTGGGCATTACAACATTATACATAGACCGCCATCCAACTGCATCTATGACTAATAATCCACCTTCAGGTTATCATCCGAACCCCCTCCAATATTAAGTTGCAAGCAAAAGATTGTTGCTTTACGAAGTGCGTGTAAAGTAAACAATGCGATTGTTCTATGAACAAAGGATTGTTTTTTTCTCCCTAGTAGCAACAACACATCTAGTACCTTAGGGATTTGTGTCACTTCCCCAGATTACCAGAGGCATGAACCCACTATCGAGCATAAATACTAACTCTTGGAGTTGCTAGCATCTACTTGGCCAAGATAGTTACTAACAACGGAAAGCATGCAAGATCACAAATAACAAAGACATGATAGACTCAATAATCAATCTGAAATAGCATCTCAATATCCATTGGATCCCCGCAAACACAACATGCAGAATTACAAATAGATGATGTTGATCATGAACGGAGCTCACAAGATCTAGACATGAAATCACAAAGGAGGAGAACCAGCCATCTAGCGACTACATGGATCCGTAGTACAAGGATGAACTACTCACGCATCACACCGGAGGCTTGCATGGTGATGCAGAAGGCCTCCAGGGTGAATTCCCCTCTCCGGCAGGGTGCCGGGAAGAGCTTCAGATCCCTCCCAATCTAGGGATGGAGATGACGGCGGCTACAAACTCTTTCATGGATTTTTGATCGGGCCCTTAGGGTTTTCGTCCTGAGGGCATCTTATAGGCGGAAGGGGAGGCCGAGGGGGTGCCAGGGACCACCACACCACCCCCTGGCGCGGGCCAAGCCTGGCTGCGTGACCAGGTCGTGTGGCCGGCCTCTGACCCCTCTCCGTCTCGTATTCTGGCATCTGATGACTTCCGGAAAAATAGGCACTTTGGCTTTTGTCCCGTCCAATTCCAAGAATATTCATTTTCTAACTTTCCTGGAACCAAAAACAGCAGAAAACAGGCAGCTGGCACTGTGGCTCTTGTTAATAGGTTAGTCCAAGAAATCATATGAAAAGTACTCCAAAGTGTGGACAAAACACAAGAAAGTGGATAAAACCAAGCATCGAACATCAAAAATTATAGATACATTTGCAATGTATCAACATCCCCAAGCTTAACTCCTCCTCGTCATTGAGTAGGTAAGTGATAAAAAGAAAGAAAGAATAATTTTTGAGGTGAAATGCACCATCAAAGACTTGATCAAAGTATTTGTAACACATTCAAAGCTGGGATCATAGTACTTCAATCATAACATGAAAGGCAAAGTTCTAGCAATAAGACAAAGAAACTATGATGCAACATGAAAAGGCACAAACAAAAGATTCATGAATAACAATGCTTTGCAAGACATTTGTTTGTTTCACATAAAGCAAACATAGCATAATAGCATTCAGCTTGTCCCTCATAGAGTAGCAAATATAAATGCATAGGACACCTTCAAAGTTCATAAGAGTGACTAGATACAAATAGTTTAAAACAAGCAATATCAAGGTATGCATCAATCAACTAGTCTTGGGACAATGCACATAGAACTAAGAATGGCCACTATGCTCTCAAAGTATGTGGATAAAGGTAGAAGGTGGAGACTCAATATATTGGTGGAAGAAAGGCCTTTATAAAAGGAAGTAGGGATTCAAGTCTCATAAAGAGCTTCCAAAAATTATGGTACTTATAGCTTTCAGCTCTCATTGCCCCTATCATAAGCATCTTTAAGGTGATTAAGGTTAAAGTGACACAACTACGAGGATATGCTTGACAAGTTATAAACCGAAATCTCATGCCCCTTACTTACGAAGACCGATCCTCATGCTACTCAACTTTAGTCACAAGTAAGCTCTTGTCATTGTAAGTATATGTGTATCATAAAGAACCGCCAACAGGGTACCCCTTGCACATGATACAAGAGCTTTCCCATAATCAAAATGACAAGTTAAGCAGACAATGAGCATCTCATCGATCTTTTTATTTGCTATTTGCATAGGTTTTTATTGAGGATGCTTCATAGAGTGCTCATATGGTGATGCTGCAAGTTTCCACCATGATTAGGCATGGTTAAGGCTAGCGGCCCAGGCGTTTATCTAACACACATACAAACTCCATGATCTTACAAGTTCCACTTTTATTTCACACCGCCGGGATCCGTAAGAAAAAGAACATGATATCAACGGGGTACAAAGTACAAGTGCAATGTTGAAAGCGTTCCCCATGAAACATGGTTCTGCTAATTTCAACTTATAAAGCGCAAGCATATACGCAACAAAGAAGTACCCAATGGTTCAAGTTTATTAGATGCAAAAAAGTAAAGCGTGCCATCAAGTTCGTGAGAGCTTTAATCACTAGTTTTCTCATAACAAGTTTAATTTGGAAGGTAAACAAAAGCATGAATATACTTGGAATAGCATAAGCTAGTAGGTAGGTATGGTGGACTCTTTGTAATAACTTGGTTTAAGGAGTTGGATGCATGAGTGGAACTCATACTTGGTTGTGGAGGCTAGCAAAAGACTGGGAGCGACAAACTAAGAGAGCAATAATGGCCATAATCATGCAGAGTGAGAAAACATCATTGATCAAAGCATAAAGTGATACTACAAGTTGAAAACTAAAGGATCATAAAGGCTATGGTTACTTGAGATAGTCATAACATGGTGTGAGCATGCACCAAGTCAACCCAAATAAAGCATCAAAGGAGAATACCACTATACTATGCTTTAATATGCTAAAACAACACATGATTCATCCAAGGCACATTAAGCAATCTCAATTGTTTATAACAAGTCATGCTACAACAAAGAATACTAAGCATAAATCCAAAACAATATCAAGCATGGCATGACAGAGCATAGGCCACAGTCAAAATCAAGCTCTTTTTTTCACATAAGTATGAACTTTCCTACTCTTTTCCAAACCAAACCAAACTATTTGCAAACCAATGTATGAAAGAGGAGGTCCAACCAATTTATTCAGCAAACTAAGCAAACTAAAAACCAAAATGAAAACGAAAAAGAAGACGCTCCAAGAACAACACAACTGTGCATGAAACATTAAAAATGAAGCATTTGGAAGAAACCTGGGATTTTTATTGATGAAGAAGGGGATGCCTTGGGCATCCCCAAGATTTGACGCTTGTACTTCTTGGATATTTCTTGGGGTGACACGCGTGGCATCCCCAAGCTTAAGCTTTAGTCCATCCTTCATCTCATTACTCATTCCTTCCATACACCTGAAATTTTTCCTTCATACAAAACTTCACACAATCTTTATTAGCAACATTAGTGCACTCAAGATAAATAAGTCTTAAGGTTCAGTTATAACACCAAATAAACTTCCATTAGAACACTAGCTACTGTAGCACTTCCCTCAGAAAGCTCAATTCCCCAAAATAACTCAAAAAGGAAGCAACAAGAAGCAAATGCAGAAAATGGCAGAAATCTGTCAAAACAGACCAGCAGGTAAAGACAAATTTTTTCGAAGACCTTCTGTTACTCAAATTAAAAAGTGTTGAACTAACGAAAGTTAGATAACAACCTGGGGCAGAAGCACAAAAATTCGCACCTCAAAAAGACGTTCAGAGATTTTACATGAATGTTTACGGTGAAACACAAAAATCTGTTTCGGGACAGCAACTTTTCCAATCATTACTTCTCTCTCATTAGAGGTTACTCTTGGCATAAAAAGCAAATAAAAAGGATAAGGAGCAGTTATTAGAGAGGTAATAACTTCCAAGACTCATCTAAAACTTTTGGGTTATCTCCCAATAAGTACTTTTCTTTAATGCCATTAAGTTAGGCATAAGAAGCAAAGAAAGAATCAAGTGTTCTCAAATGAAGAAGCATTAAGACCAAATTTTGTTTTCATAGGAGAAGCAAAAGTAATATTCTCTCTCTTCTTAGGGAAGCAGCATCTTCATTACCAATACCAGAAAATTGTTCTCTCATAACTAGATTGAGTAAAGCAGGTTTTATCTCAAAGAAAGTATCTTTAGGCACTGGTGGAGCAATAGGTGTGCTCATAAAATCATTGTTGTTGGTGCTAGTGAAGTCACACAAATTAGTGTTTTCAAGAGTAGTCATTTTTTTGTGTTTTCAAATAAGAAAGCAAACTAGTAAAACTAATTTTTTGTGTGTTTTTGATAAAGAGACAAGCAAACAAAACAAAAAGAAACTAAGCAAAACAAAAATAACAAAGTAAAGAGATTGGTTATGAGGGACTCCCCTTGTGAAGATGTCCTTGACTCCCCGGCAACGGCGCTAGAAAAATGCTTGATGGCTCTGTAATGGCGCCAGGAAAATGCTGGAGCGATGATGATGTAGAGCTCATTGGGAACCCCAAGAGGAAGGTATGATGAGCACAGCAGCAAGTTTCCCTCAGTTATTAAACCAAGGCTTAATCGAACCAGTAGGAGCAAGGAAACACCCCAAAGGTGTTGCTAGCTGAGCCTTGGCAGGGCACACTACCGGTGCTAGTAGCAACATGGAGACATGCACAACACAACCACAGAACTTTGTCCCCAACTTGCGATGAGGTTGTCAATCTTACCGTGTTTTTCGGAAAACAAAGGATTAAACGTATCGAATGGAAAGAAGTAATAGTTTGTAGAAAGTAAACACAAAACAGTAAACAGTTTGTAGATTGTATGTAAAGAAAAGGACCGGGATCCATAGTTCACTAGAGGTGGATCTCCTTAAGATAGATAACATGTTGGGTGAACAAATTACAGCGGGGAAATTGACAAACATCGAGAAAGCAATACATGCATATACTAATCATCTTGACTCCTTTGAGACTTGATTGGGCATTACAACATTATACATAGACCGCCATCCAACTGCATCTATGACTAATAATCCACCTTCAGGTTATCATCCGACCCCCCTCCAGTATTAAGTTGCAAGGAACAGATTATTGCTTTACGAACTGCGTGTAAAGTAAACAATACGATTGTTCTATGAACAAAGGATTGTTGTTTTCTCCCTAGTAGCAATAGCACATCTAGTACCTTAGAGATTTCTGTCACTTCCCTAGATTACTAGAGGCATGAACCCACTATCGAGCATAAATACTAACTCTTGGAGTTGCTAGCATCTGCTTGGCCAAGATAGCTACTAACAACAGAAAGCATGCAAGATCAGAAATAACAAAGACATGATAGACTCAATAATCAATCTGAAATAGCATCTCAATATCCATTGGATCCCCGCAAACACAACATGCAGAATTACAAATAGATGATCTTGATCATGAACGGAGCTCACAAGATCTAGACATGAAAGCACAAAGGAGGAGAACCAGCCATCTAGCTACTACATGGATCCGTAGTCCAAGGATGAACTACTCACGCATCACACCGGAGGCTTGCATGGTGAATTCCCCTCTCCGGCAGGGTGCCGGGAAGAGCTTTAGATCCCTCCCGATCTAGGGATGGAGATGACGGCGACTACAATGGTGTCGTCTACTTCAGGCTCACTGTCAGATCCCTCCCGATCTAGGAAAAGAACTTAATCGAGCCGAAGTTTGTTTTTTGGACTAACCTTGTATTTACTTTCAAATTATTATGCTGTTTTATTTTGAGCTAAGCCTAAAAGTTTCCCAGTATTGTTTAGACAATTTTGGAAGCTCGGATTCGTAAGTCGTAAAACCGAATCAAGGTAGACACGAGCTGAGCCAAAAGATTGGACGAACAAGAAAAAGAAACTTAGGGACTACGCCCAAGTTAATTCGGCATAGGAATTTATTTGCAAAATATCACATGTATGTGGGATACAATTCCACCCGGCATACCGGGGATCTGATAAATTTTCAAGTTTTATCGCTCAAGGAGCAGCAGGAGGAGGAAGTTCGGTGTCATCTTCGCCGTCTTTGATATCCGAGGCGTCGTCCTCTCCATCACCGTCCGAGCCATCTTCATCGTTCTCAACCTCTTCGTCCCTAGTGGCTTCCAGGAAGCTCGGTCCCTCATTCCATTCATGAATGGGAGCGTATTCGATGAGGCTATGGGCGCAAGCCTGGCGCCGAGCTACCCACTCTGGGTCATTCGTCCATTTGGATCCGGTGCACAGGTGTGTCAGGAAGTTGAGATCGATCTTCTCGTACCACATGAGTATGTGGTGAAGAACGGTATCAGTTGTAGCATGTCCAGCGGACTCCCTCCAGAGGTCGAGCTGGGTCTCGGTTTCCATCAGCTTCTCAACAAGAATTGCAGTTGTCTCCGAAGTGTCTTCTCCAGGCCAAAACATGTTCAAGATTCGGACTGCAACGTCGAGGATGTCTTTGCCATAATTCTTGATGAGTTCCACGCGTGATGACAAGCTGACCAACAGGTCCTCCATGTCATAGGGAATCTCTCCACCGTTAGGAGCGGCGGGAATACCCCTTTCTCAGCGGAAATCTGCAACTGCAGCGCTCGCGATAGCACTGCCCTCCGGAAACTTGCCTGGAAACGACACAAAAGAAGAAGGTAAAGAAAAGACATATGAAGTAACCTGGAGAAATATGATGGATAAGGGAAAGGAACTTACGTGATATATGGCTAAGGATCCGGGTCAACTCCCTGGTACAGTCATCACGCCTTTTGCGAAGCTGCGCAAGATCAGCATTCGCGGACCCAAGCTGGATGTCGGACTCTTTGAGTAGATCCTGGTCCTTGGCGATCTGGAGATTGAGGCGCTCGCGCTCTTCTGTGACATCCTGGCCAGCCTTTTGGAGCTCGGACTGGTGCTGAGCTTTCAGTTTCTCCATCTCGGCCTTGAGCCTAGCGATCTCATCGTCCTTGGTCTGGAGGAGGGCGAGCTCATCGTTTTTCTTCTTAAGCTCGGCTTGATGCTGCCCTGCTTGTTTGAGAAAATGCAGCATCATATCAGGCACGGGCACACTATCTTCAAGAGATGCTGAAATAGTGTGTTGACCCGGCAGAGCCAAGGTATGAATGTTTGCCGAGCCAAGGAGAAAGGGAGATGGAAAGCATAGCAAGGTCGGACAAAAATGACTTACCCTTGATCTGATCCAGGTTCTTCCTCATAATCTTGTTCTCAGCCTCCACCCCAGCTGTGGAAACCAAGTGATGAGTTAGTTCAGCATAGGAAGATGAAGAAAAACGGAGAAGCGACAAGGGAGAAATTTACCCCTTTTCTTGTGTTCTGCGAGAAGTGCAGCTTGCTTTGCGCGTAGCATCTTGTGAGTATCCAAGAGACGTTGGAATTCAGCACTCCAACGATTGGTGGTCACCTGAAAAGAGTACATAAACATAAATTAGCTTGGTGCATATTCGAAGTGTACAAGATCCGGGCCAAGTGGAACTTAACCCGGCTCTAGGTGTGTGCATATTCGAAGTGTACAAGATCCGGGCCAAGTGGAACTTAACCCGGCTCTAGGTGTGTGCATATTCGAAGTGTACAAGATCCGGGCCAAGTTGAACTTAACCCAGCTCTAGTTGTGTGCATATTCGAAGTGTATAAGATCCGGGCCAAGTGGAACTTAACCCGGCTCTAGGTGTGTGCATATTCAAAGTATACAAGATCCGGGCCTAGTGGAACTTAACCCGGCTCTAGGTGTGTGCATATTCGAAGTGTACAAGATCCGGGCCAAGTGGAACTTAACCCGGCTCTAGGTGTATGCATATTCGAAGTTCTCATGGAGCTACGTTAGTTTTCTAAGGAGCATCCGGCCGAGTAATAAGTTACTCCCCTGGATGCTCGGGGACTAATGGTTATATCATCATTATCTACAGCATGTAAAGGGGAAGTGACGTACCTCCATCATCCGACCCGCGAGGTTGATTGCGTTGGCGGTTGTGTTCATTTGGGTGGAAAATTCGGCGGGGCCAAACCTCTCCGGGAGATCATCATCATGGACGAACTCCGCCTTGTTCCAGTTGTTGATGAATTCAATCAACATCGGAGGGTACCGCTCGCCGGTGGGCATATGGGGCGCCACCAAGCCCTTCGCATGTGCCTCCTTCCTCTCAACCAAGGCAAGGGCTGGGCTGGTGTGCAAAACCATTTTTTGTGCATCGGTTGGCTCGGCAGGGGCGTCCTTCACTGCTGGAGCCTTCTTGGGAAGCATGGATGCGAGGGTACGCTGCCCAGCCTCGATGAATGCTACCTTAGTAGCATCAGGAGCCTTTTTTCCCTTTGGTTGCTGGGAAGAGGAAGTGGTTGCAGCGGATTTTTCCTTAGGAGTTGCCGGAGTATTTCCTCACCGAGACTGAGAAGACTCGGACGAGGCAGAGGAGCTTGGCACTGGTGCTCTGATTGCTAGACTTGGTGCCGGTGCTGATGTTCTTGCCGCCGGAGTTGGTGCTGGTGCCGGAGTTGGTGTTGCTGCTGGTACTGGAGCTGGTGCTGGTGCCGAGGTAGTCTCAGTAGCTGCTGGTTGCGGCGAAGCCGAAGTTGTGGATGCCCCCGCCTCAGCTGGGCCGGTCTCCCCCGCTCCGAGGTTACCCCCCTCTTGACGAGGTGGAATAGAACCCGGAGCAGCCGCAGAACCCTCTGGAATAGGGCTCAGCGGGCATGACTCGTCGTCACTTGGGTGAGAAGGGCTAGGACCGAGCGGCGAAGAGATGCTAGATCCACTCTCAGGGACCTCCACCGCAGCCCTACCGAATCGAATAATGTTAGAAGAGAAACTACAACAATGCAATGAAGAATGAGTTGCAGAGGGAAAACAGGCTTACACATCCGAGGTTTGGGGCTCCTTGGGTTTCCGAGCCCTTCGTGCTGGGGCCTTTCCTCCGGGCTTGGTGGCAGTTTTGTCTTCGGACTTCTTTCGCCTTTGGCGGGCTGAGAAGGTCCGGAGGAAGAACTTGATGCAGCTCCGCGCTTCTTCTTCGGCGCTACCGGAACAGGTTCGTCCGTAGCAAGGGGAGGGTCCTCGTGGATATGCCCACCGGGGTTAGCTAATGCCGGAAAAGCATAAGAAAGGGGGACAGCGTCAACAGGTTCCATCACCTCGACATCCGAGTCATCTTCATCATCGGGCCAATCTCTAATAGAAGAGGGTTTACCCGTAGGTCGCTTCGTAGCTCTTCCTCGTGCGGGGTCTCACAGTCGGGCGCCCACTTAAGGGTCGGATCAGTGCCGTCCTCAAGGGTCTGCTGAAGGAATAGCTGAGGAAAAGAATGAACAACAGAGTCAAAAATACAACAATGACCGACATATAATTAAATCCGGAGTAAGTTTGCGCCACGAAGCTTACCGCGGGAGGAAGTCTATCACGGCAATAATGCTCAATTCCCCACGTCCACTCAGCGGAGAAGTCCTTGTGGGTGGTGAAGAGAGCCTTAACCCGGTGACAGATCTCCGTGTTGCTCAACTCGAAGGATGAGGTCCGGTTGGGGTCGCGGCCGAAGCTCATGTGACACACCTTGTGAGTGCGCTTCTGGAGGGAGGAGATCCGGTTGTGGACGAACGTGATCATAGCATCCTCGTTGCGCAACCCGAGCTTCTTCAGCTACGCGAACCTCTTGTTGACCTGGTTGGCCAAGGTCGTGGGCTTCTTGGGGACGACGTCCCACAATTCCGGGTTAGGTGGACCCGGAGCATAGGGAAGCAGCCGGATCAAGTCTTCGGTGCCCGTATTCAAGACATAAAAGAAAGTCCGGGCCCATCCTTTGCAGGAGTCCAGCCCGGTGACTCGGGGGAAAACCGAAAACCCCCGGGGTGAGATGGACGCAGCTCCAAACTGAGTGAGCTGCTTGTCCTCCGGATCTAGCTCTACATTCGGAATGACATTACGACGAAGGCCGAAAAACCGGATCCAGAGCTCCTTCGTGGGCCATAGTCCGGCATAGCCTTCGATCGTAGAAGCGAAAGCGGAAAGAGAAGTAATAGCGTTGGCAGGAAGGTGGTGCGGCTGGAGTTCGTAGGTGCTTAGCCAATCCCGGAAGAAATCGCTGACCGGCAAATCGAACTCCCGCTGGAAGTGGGACAAGAACACAACGTACTCACTCGAATTGGGTGAGGGGGCTAGTTCGGCGGAGGCGAGATGCGCAGCGACGTCGGCGGGAATGCGTCAGGTGTGGTAGAGCCAGTCCAGGTCGTCTTGGCAGACCCAGGACCTGGCCCACGCACCACGGTCCGCCGTCGCGGAGTCTTCTTCCATCTCTTGCTCAGCGGTAATGAGCTCCTCCTCCGTCATCTGGTGTTCGCTACCCTCGCTGGCGCTACCGACGGCGGGGGACAAAGGCCTAGATTGACAGCGACCCGTGGTGAGGGAGGTGCGTAGGGGTGGCGGCAATGCAGAGGTGTGGGGAAGCAGTGCGGCGGCGGCGCTGCTACTTAGAAGCACTAGCGGTGGCACTGTTGGGGGAAGATGAAGAAGAAGAAGAGCTAGGGGCAGAGGGGCGCGGAAGGGGAAAAATCCTAAGGGGTGCGCCCCTCCCCTATTTAACCACTCCCTCAAGGGGAAAGTGGGATCGTGTCCTGCGGGTATGCCACACGGTGTGGCCGTGTATAGCCCACATCGACCAATCAGCAGGGAGCCACACGGAAGGCCACAAGGTGGGGTTGATCCCATGACGTGACGCATTGATGCGGTAAACGAGGAGGCATGCATGACGTGACCTGCGCGCAGTGATAACTGACAATTACTGCGACGGTTGCTGTAGCTGGCCCATAAAATGAGGCAACCTAATGATTAGCCTCCACGTGGGTTAGCGTACGAGAGAAGGAAAGAAGACCCGGATGGAACCGTGGTAACCCGTCCAGCAAGTGAAAACTTGGAATGTGCAGAGGGAAAGTAAAGCCATGAGGTCCGAGTTGAAGTGGTAACCCGGCCGGCAAGTGAAAACTTGGAACGTGCGAGGGGAACGTAAATCCATATAATCCGAGATAAGGAGGTAACTCAGAAATAACGTCCAAAGCTCAAACATAATTGAACCTGATATGGCCTTAGCGGCCAACGTAGCAAAGACCTCACAAGCTTCGGGGACTAATGTTGGGGGGATACCCCCGGGTAGGGTCACGCCGGGGTATAAAGGCCGAGTTAGCCGAGGTTCATCAAGACCAAAGCGGATGCTGGCCGGATCACCTTAAGGCAGGCCGAATCACGGGGTAACCCGGACCAGGGGCGTCTGCCTAACTAAGTCTCAATCGACTTAAGAAGTAAGTCGGAAATGCCTATTTAACTTGCATGCAGGAACGGGTGTGGCCGGATCAACTATGATCTGGGTCACATCTAGCTTCTAGGAGAAGGAAGGAATCTCGCTGGTCAAAAGAAGCCCCGGTACGCACTACATGAGCGAAGCGGACAAGGGCAGGACCACCGAGGCGTGGCCGACAAGGGTGACGACGCACACGTCGGCTGACGCAGGCGCCGCAGAGGCTCACATAGCCTCTGCATGTGTGACGCGGGGGAAAAGCAACCCGGTCGGCTTACTACTTTGGGAGAAGGCATATTCTCAGGAATATGCTTCCACGTATGCCCTAAGTGGAGACCTAGCCACCCCTATAAAAGGAGGGCTAGGGCCTCTGTAGAAGGGGTTCCGCTATTCTGATTGATTTAGGGTTTTAAGAGTGAACTGTGTGTGAGAGTAAGACATCTCCTTCTTCCTCCTCTCGCCAATACAGCTCTAGGAGCACTTGTAATCTTGGGAGCAAAGCAAATACAAACTTCTGTGTGAGGAATCACCTCACTATCCCTCCCTGGATTCCCCTAGTGTGTATTAGTCGCCACCTTTAGCCTATCCATGGCATCTGCCGTGACACCACCACGACAAAAGCAATAAGTTCAACGACAACACGACCACAAGGTAGTTTAAGTCTAACAACAATGACCATTTCGACCACGAGATAGTAAAGTTTATGACACACACACTAATACAGCATGCGTCCATCAAGAATATACACACACTAGATCATGCTAGAGGCACACATCGATCATGATGAAGAGTTCCTCTTCTTGCTCGGCTTCAGGAACGGTAGATAACCCTCTTTCGTCATCCACGTCCTTGTGTCACCCTACTTCCGGAGGCGTTCTTCGATCTCCCTCTTACTCAACCCTCTGGCTTGTTGTAGGGGACTGCCCCTTGTGTTGACATCTTCAATGATGATTTGCGACAACTTCATCTGAATGCGATAGAAGTCTTCTCTAAGATCAGCATCGTCGATTTTCGCCAAAGTTTCGGCCCATCCTCGGAAACTAGATGGCAGCGTTAGGATCTGGCAATCCCGAACATAGCCTTTAAGGTGATGGAGGACGTAGAAGGCCTCCTTGGCACCAGTAGCCGACTGCTTGATGCAGGGGAAGTCGAGCACGTGCTTGAACACGTGTCTGCCATCCTTGATACATTCCCCCTTATCTACGAAGGTGCATCCCTTCTTGGTGTAGCCCTCGAGAGCCTCATTGAGAACACCCATTATTCTGGTGTAGTCTTTCTTCTTCGTCAAACTCCCCGAGTCGAAATACGTGGCTAGCGAATACCTCCGGGAAAGGACGATGAGTGTGCAGTATTTGTCTCTGCGCAACACAATTGGAACAGAATGTTGGAAAAATAGCAAAGGAAGAAATCTATAAGAAATGCATAAGTTACGGTGGCGATGAGCGAGTGTGTGTACTTACTCGGGAAAGAAAGGCAAACGAAGTGTGCCCTTCCTCTTGTTGTCCACCATGAACTTCTCGAGGTACGCCATCGCCTTGGTCCGTGTCTCTGATCCTTCGACCAACTGGCTGTCCCGCATGTAGTAGGGATTCACTATCGTGATTTCCGGGGTACTTTCTCTCTTGATCGTGAGCGCCAGATTGAGCGCATATAGGCGGACCAAGTTATAGTCCAGCCGTTTCGTGAGAAACAGCTTGAATATATCCTCGAACGCTATGAAGAATATATCCGCGAGGGGTTCATCGATGAAGCCCACGTCCAATGGCACCTTGGCTGTGAAAACCCGGTAATTTGGATCTTCGTCTTTAAGAAGGAGGGCCTCTAGTGTCTTGACACCCTCGTGAAAAGTAAACATGGCTCCAACCGCAATGTGGATCATATCCGGAGTCAATATCGGATCACCAGCTACATGCACTCAGGGCAAGCCAAATTGTGTGGATGGTACGACGATGGCGTCCTGCCCCCGGATCCTCTTCGGAAGAGGCTAGCTCGAACCCTTCTTATTATTATTATTACCTCTCTTCCTGTAGTGCTTCTTCTTCACCACAGTGTCAGCCACTGCCATCTGCTCATCAGTCGCCTTTCGAAGTGTGTTGGGGCTAAAAACCAATCCCGGTTTGTCTTGTGGTGGATCGGCGGCCGGAGGCATCTCTTGAGAAAGACCATGGAAGACCAGGCGCTGTGTACATGTATTGGGCCGACCAGCTTGATGGTCGTCGCGAGCTGCGAAGGGTTCTTCATCCACAGAAGGCATATACAATCCTTCGGTGGCGACGGTGTTGATGAAGTCGTCAATGTTGACCAATTCATCATCATCTTTATGGGTGCCATCATGTGGTGGTGGTAGCGGGGGCGACGGCGGTTGCGGAACAATGTCTTTGCCATGTGGCGGTGCACACGCTGCCAAGAGTTGATGGTGACCGCTGGTGGTGGCGACGGCGGTGGCTACTGGCTTCCGAGGTGGTGGCCGGGCGATGATCGGTCGAGAGGTGGCGCCGGTGCTCCCCCCCGCAAGACGAATCTGGGTCTTCAGCCATGTCAAGGTTCGAATCCTGGCTGTCTCACACTTTTTTATTTTTAAAAAATATATTTTTAATTATAGATCTGTTTAAAAATAAAGCAAGAACATATTTTTAATTATAGATCTGTTTAGTTATAGATCTATTTTTAACTATATATTTTTTAAAAATAAAGCAAGAACATATACAAACATTCATATTTATTCAAAAAACTCTCTCCCGAACATATACAATCATGTAATGTGTTTTTAATTATATATATGTCTAAAATAAAGCAAGAACATATACAAACATTCATATTTATTCAAAAACTCTCTCTCCGAACATATACAATCATGTGATGTGTCGAGCTAGTGTCTCTTCACAATCTTCTTGCCCTTTTTCGCCGTGCTTGAATACTTTAGCCCGTGCACTTTGAGATTTGTTCTTGTGAATGGACAACCTTTAGTAGGTAGTGTGGTCTTCCTTCTTACTTTAGTAGTAGTAGGCATGTTGAAGTACTTGTCGAATTCCTCTTCGATCTTTGGGTCACCGTTTTTGTCGAAGTTTTGCTCGTTGGCGGCTCCTTCCATTCTGATGATGCTCCTCTTGCCCCTCCTAACTACAACACGATTGGGCTTTGACGAGTCGGGAATAAAAAACATTGATCAACTTGGCTAGCGAGTACCCAAGGATCATTTTTTGTGGAGGCGTTCTTCGTTGATTTGGCATCTGGTATAACCATTGTGGTGAAATAGCAGCCTTCTTTTTCCACGTTCTTGGCCCATATAACACGGAACATCGGTACGATCTCTCCATAGTAGTCAAGCTCCCATATCTCCTCGATCCTTCCGTAGAATCTTTCCATCATAGTAGTCTCGTCATCAGCAAAGGATAACATAGTTACTCCTGAGTTTTGATATTCATTATTCTTGTCCTTTTCCTCGGTGTAGAATCTGTAACCGTTTATGTCGTATGATTGATAGGTCCTTAGATTGTGCCCTGGGCCCTACGACAAGGAGAATATGAGTTTTTGATCTTTCGTAGAAGGCGTCTATGGGGGATTGTCCAGTTGCCTTTTCTTGAACCAACCCGTGAAGTTGGAGTTGTCCTCTCTGGTTACGTCTCCCTTCTTCCTCGGCCGACCCTGGTCGACGTACTCCTGCTCGATTAAGCTTCTGTGCTCTTCGACCCAAGGGCCGACCACTTCAATGTGTTGTAGCGCGACTCGGTGTGCCCTTTCAAAATCAGTGTGTCGACCATCAATGCCGACATGTAGTGAGCGGCAGCCATCCCGGTGACCATATCTACCGAGCCTGCCGAGGTGCTTCTTTGTGGGTATTCCAACATCCTCATTTTTGGTGGTTAGATAATTCTGGCAGAAGGAGATGCACTCGTAGATCAGAAAGCCCTTGGCTATGCTTCCATCTGGACGAGACCTGTTGCGAACGAATCCTTTGATGACACCATTTAGCCTTTCAAACGACATCATGTTGTGCAGGAATGTCGGCCCGAGCTGGATGATGTCGTCCACGACATGTACAAGCAGATGCACCATGATGTCGAAGAATGCGGGCGGGAAGTAAATCTCAAGCTCGCATAGTATCATCACGATCTCTTCATGTAGCCTGTCAAGCTGCTTCACACCGATCGACTTCCTAGATATGAAGTCAAAAAACTTACAGAGGCCAAACAACTTCTCACGGACATGCTCGTCCATTATCCCACGGATTGCAACGGGGAGTATCTGCGTCATCAGCACGTGACAGTCATGAGACTTCATACCGTGGAACCTCTTCTTCGCCACGTCCAGATATCTGCTTATCTTCCCCGAGTAACCATGACGAACTTTCACTCCTAAGAGCCACCTGAAAAATTGCTCGAGCTCCTCCAGACTCAGAGTGAAGCAGGCAGCACGAAGCACCACCTCATTCTTCTTAACTCTTTTGCGGCGACCTTGAGTCCCTTCCGTCTGATCATCATCATCATCACTATCAGGGTACTGAAGATATTTCTTTATGCCAAGCAATTTAAGGTCCTTTCTTGCTTTCGGCCCATCCTTGGTCCTCTCTGGCATGTTCAGTAGAGTGCCAGGTAGACTCTCGATAACGTTCTTCGTGATGTGCATTACATCGAGGCTATGGGGAGTGTGAAGGACCTTCCAATACGGCAGGTCCCAGAAAACAAACCTTGCTTTCCATACACCCAGAAGCGGCTTTGTCCTCGGTCGTTTTTTCCACGCGTAGGGCAATCTACCCAATTATTCAAAAGCTCCTCGATTTCTTCGCCGCTCCTCGGACGCGGGGCTCTTTCGAGCTCGTCCTTACCATTGAACGGGTCACCACGTTTTCTCCACGGGTGATCCATGCGGAGCCACTTTCGAGTACCTTGGAACACGGTTTTCGAAGAGCCGGGATCCCTTGGTAGCTAGAGATGGGGTCTCTCATCCATGCACTTGACGCATGCATTGTGTCCGTGGTTCACCTGGGCCGATACATATGCGTAACCAGGATAGTCCTGCATGGTCGTGAGCAACGCGGCTGTCAGATGGAAATATTCTTTAGTGTAGGCATCCCACGTACGGGCTAGCGTCTCCCACAAGATGGCTAACACCTCTCTCAATAGCCCGAGATACAGATGCATATCGATACCTGGTTGTTTCGGCCCCTGAATAAGAATGCTCATGTGTACATACCTTTTCTTCGTGCATAGCCACGGGGGGAGGTTGTATGGCCATACAAACACGGGCCAGGTGCTATGCGTGCTACTCTGGTTTCCAAAAGGATTGAGTCCATCGGTGCTCATACCCAGCTTGACGTTCCTTGCACCGCCCCTGAACTCTTCGAACTCGATGTCTAATGCATTCCACTGGCTAGCGTCTGAAGGGTGTGTCAGGATCTTGCCCTTCTCTGGATCATCTTCGGGTTTCTCTCTTTCCGCGTGCCATTGCATGAGCTTTGCTTCCTTAGGATCTACGAAATATCGTTGTAGACGAGGGGTGATAGGAAAGTACCATACCACTTTTTGAGGAACTTTCTTGTTCCCTCTCTTGTACCGTCCTTGGCCACACACCGGACATGTGGTTCGTTCCGATAAAGTGCGCAATCATTGATGCATGCGTGGTATTTAATGTGTGGTAGGTCGAGAGACCACACGATTTTCTTGGCCTCCTCGATACTTGTTGGCAATGTGTTCCCCTTAGGAAGTCGGTCGTGCCAGTATTCCATGTTTGCGTTGAAGCTCACATCGGTCCATTTGTGTTCGGCCTTCATCTCCAGAGCCTTGAGCGTTACACTCAAACGTGTATCCTCGGGGCGACACCCAGGATACAATGGAGTCATCCCGTCTACCTCCATTTGGGCCAGCTTGGCTTTCTCTCTGGCTGCAGCTTTGTCGTTGCTCGTCTCCTTGAGGAACAGTTCTTGAACATGAGGGTCCTGCAAGACCGAACTTTAGCTGCGTTTGTGTGTTCGCGTCTTCTCCTTCTTCATGATCATGATCATGCCCGTTGCCATCTCCTTCTCCATGCTGATCATGCCCGCCGGCATCTCCTTCGTCATGATGATCATGCCCGTTGGCATCTCCTTCATCATGATGATCATGCCCGGTAGACTCTTCGTCTTCTCGCCCGCCCACGTCTTCGTGACCACCACCATGTCTTGCCGGCGCCTCATTGAGGTCGCGCATGAAACCGCGCCTAAGCAGGTGACCCTCCAATTGTCCAGATTCAGGGTCGATCCAGCGCTGCAGTTTGCATGTTTGACATGGGCATCTTATCATTGTCTTGTTGTTCAGAATCATGTCCTCCTTCGCGCCTTTCTTGTACCTAGCAATTCGACCTTCGCTCATCGTGAGGACCACGGTTGCCTGAGCGGTCAAAACAGAGAGTATAGGTGAGAACCACACCATATGAACACACACATGCATGAATGCTAGTTGGAAAAAATTCGGCATGACCTTTCCTAAAATTAGGACATATGGGTAGTGCAAAAATTTGCCAAAATGGAAATGAATCAACATTTCGGCAAACATCCATGCAACCACACCGGCCGGGCCCGACACAACAATAAGCAACCAACAAAAAACTTCCTCCCATTGCAAACATTCATGCACCACACAAGCATCGTCTCACCATGGATCACACACACACACCGCCCGCGCGACAAGCTTCACCTACATGTTCATGGCCAAGTACTCACCTAGTAGACACAATAATAGCGAGACGAGACCACACGATGAGAGAGTGTGGACAAATAGATCTACAATGCAAGTTGGTGGAGAGGAAATTAGTAAACAAATAGAGATGTGAGAGAGAAAAGTAAGGAACTTTTAGATCTAGACGTTGGAGCGAAGCTTCCACTTACCAATCTATGGATTAAAGTAGGTTTAGTTACAAGAAAATGGAGAAAACTATGGGCAAGATGGGGTGTGAGGGAGGAGGAAGAAGAGTTGGGAGGAGGTAGAGATGTGAAATGGGTGGTGGTGGATAGATAGATAAGAAAGCTAGCTTTTGTCACCTTTTTAACATGGATCTGGACGCCCTCATCTGTGGCACATATGGAGGAAATGCGCCACAGATGCTGAAACTTCTATGGCGCATAAGTCCATATGCGCCACAGAAGTGGGTGAATTAGATTCCCTGTGTGGGGCCCACCTCCAAGTTCTGTGGCGCATGTTGGGATATGCGCCACAGAAGTGAAACACATCTATGGCGCATATCAGAACATGCGCCACAGAACTTGGGTGAATTAGATTCCGTGGTAGGGCCCCCCTCCATGTTCTGTGGCGCATGAGGAAATATGCGCCATAGAAGAGGCAACTTCTGTGGCGCATATCTCAGAGTGCGCCACAGAACTTGGATCAACCCACCTCGGCTAGCGGGTCCCACCAATCTTCTGTGGCGCATACTCTGGAGAATGCTTTCTGGTGCGCCACTCATGTTTTCCTGTGGCGCATGGTTTCGCATATGCGCCACTGAACATCTTGTCTATCTATAGGCTGTTTCCTAGTAGTGTTGGGGTGGCCAGGCAACACGGTACCCAAGTTGCTTACAATCAGCTGCGTTGCCCAAAGTTGGCGTGCCAAATACTCAGAGGGTCTTTTTCGGCATGAATTTAACTTTACGTTTCAATACAAAATAGTAGGCTAACGGCCATCAAGTTGGGCCCCCTGTCAGCTTTCGTCGTTATGTCGCTGCCGTCGTCGCTGCCATGTAGGCTTGCAACGTTGGCGCATGCATCCTTTACGCGTCTTCTACTTCCTTTGGGCAGCAATTTGTGGTCACGGCCATGGCGTGGAGCTAGGACTTGGACGAACCTGCTCGGCCCCGTTCTCCTCCCCATCCCAAATCAGAGCTCGCCCTTACCATGGCCGCACCCATGGCACGACGCGGGGATGGGAATTCATTCCCAGGTGAGATCTATCACCATGCCAACCATGCTCGGTCCTGTTGGCCTCCTCCAGAATCCGATCTTGCCGTCGCCGTGGTTGCACATGCACCATCCATGGCGCCTTCCACTCCGAATCCCAAAGCCGCATCCACCCAGTTCGGCACAACACCAACAAGGTGAAAATGCATCAAGTTTTCTTCTTGTGATTATAGAAAAACATGTATGTACTGTGGTCGTAGCATACTCTAACAATGTACACATATGTTGTTTACTAGATTTTCATTTGAAATTAGTAGCTCCATGATGACGAAACATAGAGAACCTAAATGGAATGATGATGACGACCATGTTCTGTACTTTGCATTGCATCAACAAGTGCTCGCTGAAGAAGCAAGTTACCAAGAGAGTGAAGTTCATCAGCCATTGCCAAAAAATATGTGAATAAATCAATGAGCGATTCAATGCAAATAGGCGCAGAAAAGCTAGATCCATGTCATCAATCATCAATAGGTGGCACATTCTAATGATGCGTTCAAATGCGTACACCATGTATCATTTTCTTGAAGTGGTTGTTGTGCTAAGCAAAATTGCCTAGTATGCACATTACCTTTGTATGTTCTATGTTGCAATTCTGTTGTTATGGGCGTGGAAAGAAAAGCTGGACTTCACTGAATATTATGCAGTTAGGCCTAACTTAGTCTTACACAAATAAGCACAGCTTAGTCTTTACACAAATAAGCATAACTAATGATAAAGATAAAGACAAATGGTTCATCGGATCTGCCAGTATGAGCACTAGGTCCCTGGAGCTGGTGGTATCGTCGGAACGAACCAGAATGCTGCATTTGGCCGTCTGGCATTCTCCATCAAATCGTACGACCCCACTGACGAGCCCCCTCCCCCGATGTGGATTCGGCTCCAAGTCAGTTCTGGAGTGTCAACATGATAGGCGTGTGAGTGTGCAGCAAACACACAGTCTGCTATAAACACTGGAAGTGTTGGCACCTCAGCAACAACACCAGCATGTTCTTCCTGGACTCCGGTAGCAGCCTCAACAGGTATTTTGTCAGCTTCACCAGCAACAGCCTTAGAAGGTATTTCATCAGCTTCCCAGCAGCAGCATTAGCAAGTATTTCGTCAGGTTCACCAGCAGCAGCATCACCAAGTATTTCGTCAACTTCACCAGGAGCAGCAGCAGCTAGTTCTTCGTCAGCTCCACCACTAGCAGCAGCAGCATCAGGATCCAGGGCTGCCTGAGCAATTATAGGTTCAACAGCTCCAGGGGCTCCGACAAAGAAAGGGTAGTTGATCCCAAGAAACACAGATTGTCCCTTCAGATTGTCGACTCTGCTCCAAACTTGCTCTACTGGGTCTTTGGATGGGCATGCGGACCTCAAGAAAACATGATACCGTAGCGATGGGTATGAAGAAAGTTGTATCCCCATATGTTCTATTGTATCACCAACGCTGTTTAGTGCTCCCCTGATATGAATCCACATGAGTTCATGATCATGTTCCGTGTCGCCTCCGAGAGGTGCCAAGAACCATCGTCGTGTCCCAAGTTCAGCATCTGTTACTGCATCTTTGATGACCGAAGCTGGAATGATGCACGGGGCTGCATGGGTACCTGCGTGTTACTTACAGTCAGTAAGCAGAATTTTGAATGGGATTTTACATGCTATATGACACCATGACTCACTGCAAATGGACGGCTCCCAAACACGCACGTCGCCGCTATGTTCAGTGACTACATAAATGCGTTGCGGTTTGTACGAATAGTAGCTGTAGGTGAAGACGGCGTCGACATACTTCTCCGGCCGCAGGAAGTCGTCGCGCAAGACTATCCATTCCTTGTCTTCTAGGCATCTAATGAATTTGATTGCCTTGTCGAACACCGCTAAGAGGTCGTACTCCCAGGTCTTCCACGCCCCCTCCCGCGGTCTATGTGGGAGATGTACCTTCAGGAGGTCAAGTTATGCCATGTTGAACCTGTAAGCAAATTCGGAAATGGGTGGCGGCCACCCGTTGTTGAATGCAGTAATGCCGACACCCTCCAAAGATGGCAATGTAAGTCTCAACGATCTGTAGCCATTTTTTAGAGTCCAAGTACTCCCATCCTGTGAT
This sequence comes from Avena eriantha, assembly GCA_910589775.1. Taxonomy (NCBI): domain Eukaryota; kingdom Viridiplantae; phylum Streptophyta; class Magnoliopsida; order Poales; family Poaceae; genus Avena; species Avena eriantha. Next base: position 93,852,439 of record OU342741.1, read on the forward strand.
AAAAGGACCAGCCACTCGCCGTTGCCACCCACCCAGTTCAGGTCATCTTCCATTTCCATCTCTTCTTCTTCCTTGATATTCACCATTACTGATTCGGACCACTTATCCAGCAGGATCAGTTTTGCATGAATATTTTGCAGAGTTTGTTGTCAGTTGGTACAATCACCTAGCATGGATTCCATTGGAAATACAATTTGACAACTGGACCTTCAGATTAAAGTACACAAAATATCGCCTAAATACGAGTGTCTCCTCAGATATCGCCTAAATTGTGCCTGTGTCACTACGAAGATACCCAATATATGGAGTAGGAGCAGAGCCCCTAGAACAAACTCTTGATGATGATCATAAACAGCCTGGGAAATATCACCTAGCAGGAATTCCATTGCAAATCGAAATTGACAACCCGTCTATCACCGAAACTAAGACTGTGTCACTACGAAAATACCAGAATATTAGGTACGAGCAGAGCTTCCACTGTACAGAATAGTCTTAAATGGTTCGATTTGTTCAAACCGCGCGTGCACACAACACGTTCGACGAAAGGAACATAGGATTCTCATGAGAGTTTAGCACATATGAAGCAATGATATGACTGAACCAATAAGCAAGATACTGGAACTTACATGGTCATCGCGGTCGTTTGGCCATTTGTTGGTATCGGGGTAAAGAAGGTCTGGTGTGCCGAACGGTTATTCGTCCATGTCCCGCATCATGAAGCGGTAGCCAGGGATGCAGCGAGCGAGGCAGCCAGTAGAGATGATGTCCAACCCCGCGGCAATCCTGTACACGTTCATGGCGCTGAGGTTCGGCCATCCCCAATCCTCGCGGTGGCGGTCGACCTGGCCACCCCGCAGCAATCCTGCTACCCCAAGCTCTACCCATAGTGGCAAATGGAGTCTAGAATCTGGTAGATTAATGGAGGAGTTGTGATAAGGCGGCAGATGGATTCGAGAGGGGATGGAATCAGGGATTGGGGTAGTTGTTCGAGTAGGGAGTGACCCGCTAAGGAACTTCCGCCACCGCCGGTTCTCGTCCACGTGGAAGACAAGGAAGGGGGGTGTAATTATTAAGGGCGCGCACCGGAACCGTTTAGAGGAAGTGAAAAAAAATCGTACGAGAGAGAAATGTGCGGCCCGCCTGTCAGTGAGTGAATGTCGGCAAGCGCAAACGTGACTACGTTTAACTTGGATCGTGCATGGCAGACCTCGATTCCACCGCATGCAAGTGGCGTAGAACAAATTTTAGGCAGTGCTAGCGTCGATGTGTAAAACCGCCGTTTTTCTCCACCTTCACCCTACTACGAACGGTCGTGCAACATTCCAGATATTAGTAAGGGCGGTTCCAATCCTGTAGTAAGCAGTTTCACTTCTCCGTCTCATTTCCTCCTCCACGGCCTCATCGTCTTTCTCCTCCACGACCTCATCCATTTCCTCCACCACGGCATCACCCTCTTCCTCCGTATCCTTTCCCTCTTGCATGTTGTCATGGACTCTTTGGACGTCCGAAACGACGGCAGGCAAGCAACTGCGCACTTCGACATAGAAGCAAATGGCGGGAAGAAGATCAATGTCGTCTACACCATCGATCCTGTGACGGTGAGGAAGACTCTGAGTAATTACACGAGTTGGCTGCAGTTCGAAGAAAACAGGTTCGTAGGTCTCGACCTCGAGTACAGCCGCGATTACTGTAGGATCGCCGTGGTGCAACTCTCCATGAAGGGGCACGTCCTCGTATACCAGCCTTTTTGCGAGAAGGGGGCTGGCGGGACCTTGTAGACTTTTTTGTCTTTTTGTTCCTAAACCATCTATTTGCAAAAGTTATTGCTATATTATTTTTCTGAATTCATTTTCATGCAAGTGGGGAGAAATGATTAGGGATCTGTTTCATGACTTTATCGTGAACCAGCACATAACATTTACTAGTGTTGACATCATGAATGACACTAAACTACTTGAAAGCCCGACTGTCAACATTAGAATCCCAAAGGAGTGTAGAGTGGACATCCAGGAAATTTACTGGATCCTAGGGACGAAGGGCGGCATGACCAGGATGGCCGCTCTTGCCTCCGAACTCATTGACCCGTAGTACGCTGACATGAAGGGTAAATTGTTGAGATGTCTGTGGAGGCGTTCAGGGCACGATTACTGGGAAGATAAGCCATTTTCTGAACCTAATCTGAAGTACGCTGCAATTGACGGGTATGTTAGCCATGAGCTGTACTGCCAGAATGTAAAATCTCGTTCCAAGCATCGCATCATTGAACCACCACTAAGGTAGGTTGTTTTCCCCAGATGGCAGAGTGTAGATGAATCTACAAGCCAGGGCAAGCGACCGAAGGCATCCTGGGATCGGTTGCCTTCTCCAATAGGCTAGGATATAGACTATTAGTGCATGATTGTTGTGTTTGTACAGGTGTCAGGGGGATGATCCCCAGGTACCCCAACCGAATAAGAAACAAGACAGTCGGATTGCGTCCGGCTGACCAGATGCAGTCGGACAGGGCAAGACAGGCCGGCTATCCCCCGGTAGCCGGATCAGCAGGAGGCAGCCGGATACAGCGACGTAGCCGGACTCAATCAATGGGACAGAGCGACGTGTGTATCAGTGCACGGTACGCCCTGTACGATGACAAGACTGGCAACTACCCGGCCATACCAAAGACTTTGTGTGGGTGACGCAGGAACAGTGGCCGGTGCTGACGACAGGCTCGCACCGCGTCCATTGTGCCTACGACAGCCATACCGCTCGTACTCCGACAAGACAAGCCATACTGGACACTGCAGATGACTAGCCGGCTGGGACCCGCCTGTGGGGCCCGCCAGTCGGACTAGCCAATGAGACCTTTGCCTCTCTGCCTTTATAAAGAGAGGCAAGGCCTCAGTAGAAAGGGTTGGTCTTACAGCATTTAAGGCAGTAGCTAGCGTATACAGCTCGGGGAGCACTTGTAGTTCTGGTATCCCACATAGTCAGATCCGGTAGGTAGGGGCTTTACCTCACCACGAGGGCCCCGAACCTGGGTACTTCTTGCGTCCCGCTACGCTCGCTTGTATCCAATCCCGCCTGCGAACGCCGTCGATAGCTTCCCTGCTAGTCCCCACACCTCTATCTAACCTCCTCAGGTACTGCCATTCCCAATACAACGACAGTTGGCGCCCACCGTGGGGCAAGATGGCTTCGACCGGAGTCACGTTTCGCACGGGACCCCACACTTCAGCTGGTGAGCGCGTGGCCTCCGGCCTGGTGCTCACGCTCGGCAAGTTCGACTACGTCATCGACAACGCTTCCTGCTTCGCCGGAACCTCTTTCCGGGCAAACGGCACCGTCCTGCTATTCGGCGACCTCCCCGTTTACGTCGCCACCGTCCCGGAGTGCTTCCCTAGGGAAATTGTCTCTGTCGTGGAGCTGCCGTTCTCAGGCGGCAGCGCCTCCGCCGCACCTCGCGGCATAGAGGTCATGATGGCCGGTTCCAGCTCCCATCCCCGCCAGCCGCGGGAGCGAGGCGCGGACGAGGTCGGAACTTCCGCTCCCCCGCAGCCCGGAACCCGGTGGAGGATGCCATTGATTGGCTCCTGACGCCGGTTAACCTCGGGGATAACCCGGAGGAGGCGGAGGCCAACTTCAACATGGAGAGACAGATCCTCCTCCATGAGGCCATGGAGCTAGCGGCAGCCCGCAAGCAGCTCGAGATCACCTGGCGCGAGTACGACCGCACGCACGGCCTCACTCCGGCTACCGTGGAGCCGAGCCGGCGTGGCCAGGTACGGCGTCGGGGCGACAAGCTAGGCGTTAGGTTGGAAAAGGACGGGGAACCAGACCCCGCGCCCGCCCTCACACGGCCCACCTACAACACGCCCATCAAGAACTTGCGCGCGGCGCGAGCCGCGGCAGAGGAACTGCCCAGCCTGGAGGGCGAGGAGCGAGCCCGCCAGCATGCTCGCGTGCAGGAGCTCCTCCGCATCGCGGACGAGCAGGCCGGTGCTAACCGGCAGACACAAGAAGACCTTAGCTACTCCCCGGGGAGCAGGCTACCCGCCAACAGCAGGGGCGCGCCGTGCGACACCCAGCAGGCGTCCTCCCCTCAGCCGCCCAGGGCCCGTAGTAGGCGTCGCAGCTCTGGCAACAGGGGCCAGCCGCGCCAGGAGCAGATGGTGTACAGCAACCCGCCACCTCCCCTTCCGCCAGCCGGAGCGCCCAGACCAGCCGGTTCTCGTCTCTCAGGCCGGGTGGGAGCGCCCAACCTGGACTGTTCGGATGCCCGCGACCGCATCGAGCTCCTCGCCCAAGCGCGCGTCACAGAGGAGGAAGATTCTACCGGTCCGGTTTGTTTCGGACCTCGCATCCGGAACGAGCCGTTTCCGGATAAATTCTCCTTGCCTAGGGACACCCCCAAGTACGACAACAGCATGAACCAGAAGACTGGCTGACCAACTACGCTAAGGCAGTCGGCATCGCCCACGAGAACAAGCGCACAGCCGTGCACTACGTCCCCCTCATGCTAACCGGGTCGGCGAGGACATGGCTCAATAGCTCGCGCCCAACAGCATCAACGCCTGGCCTCACTTCGAGAAGGTGTTCGTCCACAACTTCAATGGCACGTACAAGCGCCCAAGGCGCCCGCGCGACCTGGCCCTGTGCGTCCAGGGCGACCACGAGACCGACCGCGAGTACCTCGCCAAGTGGACGGAGCTGCACAACACTTACAAGGGCATCCTAGAGAGCCAAGCCATCGGTTTCTTCATCGAGGGTTGCCGAGAAGGCACCATGCTTCGCCACCGGCTACTGTGTGACAAGCCGAAAACCATGGCGGAGCTCATGACGGTTGCGGACCAGTATGCCACGACGGATGCCGCCATGAAGAAGCCCCTCCGAGTAAACGCGGACGGCCGTCCGACTCCCACGGAGCTGGCTCGCGACCGACCCAACAATCCGACTGGAGAAGCCGGATCCTCCAGACGCCACGGCAATGACAACCGGTTCCATGGGGACCGCCAGGCCAGACAGCAAAAGCCTCGCTACCACGCGCGGCAGGTCAATACTGTGGAGGGCGCGCCCGACGCGCCAGCTAATGAAGCAAGGAGGCAGAAGCCACGGCTCACCTTCGACTAGATGTTTGATGGCCCGTGCAAGTGGCATAGCGGTCCCTTCAAGCCGGCTATGCACACCACCCGGAACTGCAGCGGGACCCGCCAGCTAAAGGACCAGGGCAACCAGCCTCGTCCCCCGCCTCCCCCACCGGGTGGACCTCCACCATCGGCTAGGGGAGCCGGTAATGATGGTAACGGCGGCAACGGCGGCAACAACAACAACGGCTACCCCCAGCCGCACGCCGCCTACCACATCTTCGAGACGGAGCAGGACGACAAGCACAGCCGTAGGCGACGCTCCAAGGAGGTCAATACCATCGCCTCTTCGGTCCCCCAGTACCTGAACTGGTCGGAAACCCCCATCACTTGGAGCCGGGCGGATCAACCTAAGCATCTACCGACTCCCGGGGGCTACGCCATGGTGCTCGACCCCCTCATCGTCTCCAACACGCGCACTTGCCGATTCTCGCGCGTCCTCATCGACGGAGGCAGGAGCCTGAACCTCCTCTACCAGTCCTCGCTGGAGAAGTTGGGCATTCGCGAAAGCGAACTGCGCCCGACTACCACGACGTTCCACGACATACTACCGGGGCCAGCCTACGCCCCGCTGGGGAAAATCCAGCTGGACGTCATCTTCGGGACCGAGGAGAACTTCCGCCGTGAACCAATCTGGTTCGAGGTGGTAAATTTGACGAGCTCCTACCATGCTCTCCTCGACCGCCCCGCCCTCGCCAAGTTCATGGCCATCCCCCACTACGCCTACCTCAAGACGAAGATGTCGGGACCCCACGGCGTGATCACCGTCACCGGCTGCTTCAGGCGATCGATGGAGTGCGCTTCAACCCGTTCCAAACTGGCAGAGGCCCTCATCATAGCCGAGGAGAAGCGCATGATCATGCGCAACGTGGCCATGGCCCAGCAGGACATTCCGGCTAGCAGCAAGCCAGCTGGAGAAGGAGCCTTCCAGCCGGCAAGGAGACGAAGAGGATCTTGCTCGACCCCTCCGATCCGACCAAGTTCGTCACCATTGGCGCCGGCTTGGACAGCAAATAGGAAGGTGCGCTCGTCGACTTCCTCCGTGAGAATCGGGACATCTTCGCGTGGTCCCCCAAGGACATGCCGGGTGTGCCGAGGGAGTTCGCCGAGCACTCACTTCACGTGCGTCCGGATGCCAAGCCGGTCAAGCAACCTCTGCGCCGGTTCGCAGAGGAGGAGAGAAAGATAACCGGTGACGAGATCACCCGGCTCCTTGCAACCGGGTTCATCATGGAAGTGTACCACCCGGACTGGCTGGCGAACCCAGTCCTGGTGCTGAAGAAGAACAAGACCTGGCGCATGTGTATCGACTACACCAGCCTGAACAAGGCGTGCCCGAAAGACCCCTTCGCCTTGCCCCGTATCGATCAAGTCATCGATTCCACGGCCGGCTGTGATTTGTTGTCTTTTTTAGATTGTTATTCCGGGTACAATCAGATCCGGCTAAACCCGGCTGATCAGATTAAGACATCATTTATCACCCCCTATGGGGCTTTCTGCTATGTAACCATGCCTTTCGGCCTAAAGAACGCAGGCGCCACCTACCAACGATGCATGCAGAAATGCTTGCACTCGCAGATAGGCCGAAACGTGCATGCTTACGTGGACGATGTGGTCATCAAGACCAAGGAGAAACACACCCTCCTCGAGGACCTGGGAGAAACATTTGGCAACCTCCGCCAGTACCGGATGAAGCTGAACCCAGAGAAGTGCGTCTTCGGAGTACCGTCCGGCCAGCTCCTCGGTTTCCTTGTTTCGCAACAAGATATCGAGGCGAGGCGAATCCGGAGAAGATCGCGGCCATCGAGAGGATGCAGCCACCCAGGAACCTGCTTGGAGTCCAGAAGTTCACCAGATGCCTGGCTTCCCTCAGTCGCTTCGTCAGCCGGCTGGGGGAGAAGGCACTCCCGTTGTACCAGCTGATGAAGAAGACGGACAAGTTCTCCTGGACTTCGCAAGCCGACGCCGTGTTTCACGACCTCAAGCGCATGCTATCCACAGCACCGGTTCTAGCCACGCCGGCTAGTAAGGAACCAATGTTGCTCTATATAGCAGCCATCAGCCGGGTCGTCAGCATCGTCCTGGTGGTGTAGCGCCCCAAGGAAGGCAAGGCTCATCCGGTTCAGAGACCCGTCTACTACCTCAGTGAGGTTCTCTCCCTCTCCAAGCAGAACTACCCCCACTACCAGAAGATGTGCTACGGCGTGTACCTGGCATGCAAGAAGCTCAAGCACTAATTCTAGGAGCATCCAATTAAGGTCGTGTGCACTGCACCCCTTTCGGAAATCATCGGCAACAAGGATGCCACCGGCCGAGTCGCCAAGTGGGCCATCGAGCTTGCCGCCTACTCCATCCAGTACGAGCCCCGGCTCATGATCAAGTCGCAGGCGTTGGCGGACTTCCTCATCGACTGGGCCGAGACCTAGTATCTCCCACCGGTTCCGGATTCAGACCATTGGCGGATGCACTTCGACGGGTTGAAGATGCTCGGGGGCTTGGGAGCTGGCATCGTGCTCACCTCGCCCAAGGGAGACCGGTTGGAGTACGTGCTGCAGATCCACTTCAAGGCCTCCAACAACGTAGCCGAATACGAGGCACTGGCGCACGGGCTCCGGCTGGCCAAGGAGATCGGTGTCAACCGGATCCTGTGCTTCGGTGATTCGGACTTGGTGGTGCAGCAGGTATCCAGAGAATGGGACGCCAGAGACGCAAACATGGATCTCTACCGGTTCCACATCCAGAAGCTCAGCGCCTCCTTCGACGGGTGCGAATTTCACCACATCCCCCGCGTCAACAACGAGGCAGCCGACGGGCTCTCCAAGATCGGCTCCACCAGGCAGGCCATCCCACCGGGGGTCTCCTTGGAGCACCTGCGCAAGCCATCCATCAACCCGTCGCTAGAATCGGACTCCATCGTCTGGGCAGGAACCGTTCCGGCTGACGGAACGGCGGGAGCGGAGCCGGCAGAGCCGCCAAAGAAGAAGACCCGCACCAATTCCGGCCAGGCAGCGCCTTCTGGCTCGCAAGACTCGGGGGCTGTCGGCTCACCTAGCGGCTCGGGGGCTACTATTCCAGGTACACCACCCGGACGACCCCCCGACACCCGTCAACCGGAGGACAAAAGCGTCCTCGTCATCCGAGAAGTGCAATCCTGGGCACAGCCCTTCATGAGCTACATCGCCGATGGAGAAATTCCGGACGACGAGGTGGAGGCCAAGCAAATCCGGCGCCGCGCGCACACATACACCATCATAAACGGCGAGCTGTACAAACGCAGCGTATCCGGTATCTTCCAAAGATGTGTTGATGTGGACACGGGCTACCGGCTACTCAAGGATATCCACCAGGGCGAGTGCGGGCACCACGCTTCGTCAAGGGCGATAGTCTCCAAGGCATTCCGCCATGGTTTCTACTGGCCCACCGCCCTCGAGATCGCCGAGCAGCTGGTCCGCGCATGCAATGGGTGCTAGCGCTTCAAGCAGCTCAGGCACATGCCAACTTCGGTACTCAAGACCATACCGATCACCTGGCCTTTTGCAGTTTGGGGCTTCGACATGGTTGGTCCCTTCAAGCAAGCACGCGCGGGCATGACCCACCTGCTGGTGGCGGTGGACAAGTTCACGAAGTGGATCGAGGCCAAGCCTATCCGGAAGCTGGACGGGGTGACGGTTGTCACCTTCTTCACTGACATCATCAACCGCTTCAGCTACCCCAATAGCATCATCACCGACAATGGCACGAACTTTGCCAAAGGGGCCTTCGCCCGGTTCTGCAGCAACAAGGGCATCCGACTGGACCTCGCCTCCGTCGCGCACCCCCAATCCAACGGGAAAGTCGAAAGAGCAAACGGCTTGGTGCTAGCTGTCATCAAGCAACGTCTCATCGAGCCGTTGGAGTGTTCACCCGGATGTTGGATCGAAGAACTTCCGGCTGTGCTGTGGAGCCTCCGCACCATGCCGAATAGGTCAACCGGCTACACGCCGTTCTTCTTGGTCTACGGATCGGAAGCGGTCCTCTCCGCCGACATCGAGTTTGACTCCCCTCGCAAGCTCCTCTACAACGAAAAAGCCAACCAGGAGGCGCGGGAGGACGGAGTGGACCTCCTGGAGGAGGCTCGCGAGCTGGCCTTGTCCAGATCAGCCCTGTACCAGCAGTGACTACATCGCTACCATTCAAGCCGGATCCGCCCAGTCGCATTCCGTGAGGGCGACCTAGTTCTCCGGCTGGTGCAAGACACGAAGGGCATGCACAAGCTATCGCCACCCTGGGACGGCCCCTTCATCATCAGTCAGGCGCTGCCCAACGACTCCTACTACCTCATCGACGCGCAGCAGCCACGCAAGAACAAGATGGACAAATCGGACGAGGAAACCGAGCATCCCTGGAACGCGGCCCTGCTGCGCCCGTTTTACACCTAGTCGCCAGGCAGTGTATGTATCCCGAAAACCCTATGAATGAAAATGCGGACCCCCACGAGAATCTCGGGGCTCCTTGCTAGAAATGTGTATGCATCCGTTTTCCGGTTATGATTTTCCGGCTCCGGCAACCCCTACACGGGGGCTCGCCGGCTGGCCCGGCCTACTAAGTCAACAAACCGGCTGAGTACTATGTGACGATGTCAGAGGCCCACTCTTCGTCTCAGCTACAGACCGCAACCCGGCTGTCCGGCTAGCAAGAGCAAAAGCCCGAGGCATCCCACACAAAAAACGGGGAGGAGACGCGACAGATCGGGTGTCCCGGCCCTGTAACTAGCTTGAACCAACCAACTGCTAAGCCATTAGTACCGTGTGGGATGTACTGTCAGCTCCCTTCGATTCTGGCTGTAGACCGCAACCCGGCTGCCCGGCAAGGACGCAGCGAAAACAGCAGAGCGCACGGGAAAGCGACTAAGTGTCTAGAAAGGGACAAGCCAATTTTCGAAAAAACAAGTCGTTTCCCGGCTACAATTTGGCAGACTAACCTACTAACCTATGTGGGCATGTGTGTATGCGTATGTACATTTTGTCCGACTACCTAGAGTCGGAATTCAGGAGAAGGAAAGAAGATTCGAAGTCCTTGCCTTCATCAAGCGCTCCGAATCTCGGGGGCTACACCCACTGGGTGCGATCGCGCGCCCCTAGTAGAATGTTGTGGTTCCCGACCGGCTAAAGGCGTTTAGTCAGTCGATCGGAGCCCAGGTGAGGGCAAGGGCTGGAGCAAGAGAAGAAAGGAAGATTCGAAGCACCTGGCTACGCCAGCTACTCCGAATCTCGGGGGCTACACCCAGTGGGTGCGTTTGCGCGCCCCCACTGGAATGTTAGTTCCCTCGGCTGAAGGTGTTCAGCCAGCGAAAGCAACCGACCGAGACGAGTCTAGTCGGATAAAGATAGAAGAATTGGGAAAGAAAGAAGATTCGAAGCACCTGTCTTCGCCAGCTACTGCGAATCTCGGGGGCTACGCCAAGTGGGTGCGCTCGCGCGCCCCCACTGGAGGTCGGTTCCCCCGACTAAAAGTGTGTAGCCGGGCGAAGTAAGCCGGATAAAGTTAACCGGCGAAGTATGGAAACAAAATTCAAAGCACACAAGTCAAGGGAAACTCAAGAATTTCAACAATGACAAACAAAAGAGAGACGAAGCCCCCATAAGTTACCCGGCATCAAAGACAGCCGGCACAAACAGACAAGGTTCATAAGCATGTAGCACAAGACAAATACACCCGGCATCCCGGGGCGATAACTAAATGGCAGGACCCTTGCCGCGAGGGAGATCTTGGCCAACAGAAGCTCCCATTGGCGGAGGAGGCGCGGAGCTTGATCCGGTCCCGGCGCTGGCAGGCGGCAGCATCGGGGCCTCCACATCAGGAGTGCCGACAGACTCCGAGTCGGTGAGCACCTCGTCGGGGTCCACGTAGTCGGCGATCTTGATGGCGGACCCACGGAGCTCCGGATGGGCTTGGCGGATAGCGGCAAGATCAGCTCCAGCATGGAAGCCTCTGTCTATCTTCTCGACGCGGGCGTCCTTGTACCAGGAGAGCATCAGAGCCAGGGCCATCTCCGCTCCGGCCCGCGCCGCTAGGTCCCGCAGCCGGTCCACCGCAGCCGACACCTCTCCCACCTTCGTAGCCAGCTGCGCCATTGTCTCCAGAACCGGAGCCTCCGGCCATACGAAGGAGAAGACGTCCCGCGCCGCCTGGCGAAGCTTGGCAGCTTCCTCGCCAAGAAGGACGACGAGCTCCTAGGCCGTCGGCTGCGCTCCTGGCCAGTTCTCCTGCAGCCGGTTGTAGGCCAGCAGGTCTATTCCGGGGTAAAAGGCTGTCAGAAAAGATAAGTCAGATCTGGCTACTGGATCCGGAAAGAAAGGAAGAAGGGAAAAGGACTCACCCTTGGCAGTGTGGACGACCTGCATCAGCTCCTCCACCAGCGCCTTCTCCCTGGTTGCTAGCCGTTTGATCTCCTTCTCTTGGTCCTTGTTCTGGGCCTCGAGAAGGGAGAAGGCTTCGGTCCGGCTAGCGAGCGAGGCGTCGCGCTCCTTGATGGTGGCCTCCAGACCGTCCACCCTCGCGTGCCAATCCTTGTTCTGCTGCCGCATAGTAGAATTGGACTTGCTCAGCCGGTCGTTCGCCTTCTTCAAGCGATCAATCTCGCGTTGAGCGCACACAAGGATGGCTGCAACCAAACCGGCTATCAGTACCCCCCCCCCAAAAGGGACAAGCCGGATGAAGCAAACTTACTCTAGGAGGTCCCGTTGGCGGCAACGAGCTTCTGCTCCAACGTCCGGTTCCCGCCGGCTGTGGCCTCCAGCAGCCGGATCTCCTTCACCCCCAGCTCAAGCGTGGCGGCGAGGTCCGACAGCTAGGTGGCGGAGGAAGCGTCGGTGTCCACGCATTGACGGCCAAGGAATCCTGCGCCGCGACCACCATTGTCTGCCATTCCTTCCTAGGCTCCTCGTCGGAGTTGTCGTCACCAACGACGACGAGCTCCTTGCCAGCAGCCCCCCGCGCCCCCGCGGAGGAGCCTTCCGGCTGGGGGACTTCCGGCTGGGCGAAGGCAGTCGGCTCAGACCGAGGGGGAGGCGAAGGTTGCGCCTCAGAAGAAGGAGGGGCGCTGGTCGGCGCAGTCGGGGTACGGGGCGGCGACCCGGCTCGCACGCGCCGGGCTCACGGCTCCGAAGGAAACCAGCGTGCTAAGGAGAAAGAGAATAAGACAAGAGCAAAACAAGCCAAAGTCAGAAAAGGAGGAAAAAGACAGGCAGGCAGAAAGGGAAGGGGGATAAAGAACATTCCCCAGCACAACAAGAGGCGGCCCTTTCTTCCGGCCGAGACGGCTTGGCGGCAGGGCGCCGGACCGGCTCCTCTTGGGCGCCGGCTCCTCCGTCGCGGGGCGGTGGGAGGCGGAACGGCTCGAGCCGCTCCCACCCGCTTCCCCGTCCGTCACGGAGCGCGTCGCCGGCTCCGTGGTCGGTGTGCACTCCTCCTCGTGCACCTCCGCGTGCAGGTCGGCGGCCGGCTCGTAATTCCGGTTGGGGAAGGCATCGCCGTCCCCATCCGATTCCTTGTCGGACTGCCGAGCGTGGCTCGGGCAGGTCGGGCGTGAATTCCTCGAGGGCCACCGCGCCCTCCTCGCGGATGATGCATGGGAACATCTGCCGAATACAAAAGTCAGCAACACGAAAACAAAGAACAAGTACAAGAAAACACCAAAAATGCATCCGGTTAGAGGAGCTTACCCGGGGCGCGCGGTTCTCCCGAGTATAAGGCGCCAGACTGAACTTCCAGTTCTCCGGCAGCCGCTCCTTGGTGATCGTCCACACCCACTCCTTCAGGTTGTGGTAGCGGGGATCAGGGCGCGACAGCCGGGTCAGGTCCAACCGGCCCGAGTAGTAGCACATCTTGTGTGCTCGCTGCTGCAACGGCATCATCAGCCGAGACATCCAGCTGAGAGTGACGTCCAGGCCAGTCAGCCGGCAGTGGACGACGGAGCGCATGCGCTTTAGCAGCTCGTTTGTCTCCGCCTTGTCACCGTGGAACTTCAAGTCCCAGTTCTGCCGGCTGGACTCGACGTCTTGGAAGGCCGGGAGATTGATCCGGTCGACGTTGGTGAGGTTCTTCACGTAGAAGTACGACTGCTGCCACAGTCGTACCGTATCGTGAAGAAGGAATTTGGGGTAGCCGGTCTGCGAGTGGGAGTAGATGGAGGCGCCGCCGCAGACGACTAGTGACCCCTGGGTGAACTGCACCTGCGGCCGGACTCGGAAGAGCCGGCAGAAGAGCTCGAGATCCGGCTGGATCCCGAGGTAGCTCTCGCAGAAAGAAACGAAGTGCGCCAACGTTCCGATTGCGTTGGCGCCGAGGTGGTGGAGGTGAAGATCGAAGAAGGCAAGGAAGGTCAAGAGGAACGGGTTCACCGGAAGGGCGAACCCGCGGGCCAAGTGTGAAAGGAAGATGACGCGCTCTCCCTCCGCCGAATGCGGCAACACCTCCCCGGCCGGCGCCAGCTGCACCGCCACCTCCTCCGCCGGCGGGAGGACGCGGGTCGCGCGGTATTTCGCGATTTGGTCCTCGTTGATGGCGGAGCCGCACTAGGCCCCGCGGTCGGCGGCCATTTCCGGTTGACGAGGGGGAGCAGCGACGGAAGATTGATGGTGTCCCGTAGCGTCGACGACGGCGAGCGGGCGGCGCAAAGTGTAAGGGCGCATGAGCGGAAGCAACGAGAGAGAAGGAAACTGGAGCGGGGGAGCGAAGGAAAGAAATTACCTCCCCCGCGGCGTCCCTTTAAAGAGCCAGAAGGGCAACCGTCGATGGGGCATGTGGCGCGCATCCGGGCAACCCACACCCCAACCGCCGCCTAGATCCCGTGTGCCAGAGCAGGATGCACAGAAGATCCCAGAGCGAGAACCGAAGCGCCGGACAGCAGTTTCCCGAGGCGACATGCGACGGGACGTTACGCTGCCCGCCGCAGAGTAATGATAGCGCATGCGCGCGTGGCCGGCGTCAGCACTAGAGACACGGGTAGCGCAACCGCCAAGCTCAACCGGACACAAATTCAAAAACAAGAGGAAGCGCGCGCACATTTCGCCTAAGGGCGGAATCCACACGTGCTCAGGGGCTAGTGTCAGGGGGATGATCCCCAGGTACCCCAACCGAATAAGAAACAAGACAGTCGGATCACGTCCCGCTGACCAGATGCAGCCGGACAGGGCAAGATAGGCCGGCTATCCCCCGGTAGCCGGATCAGCAGGAGGTAGCCGGATACGGCGACGTAGCCGGACTCAATCAATGGGACAAAGCGACGTGTGTATCAATGCATGGTACGCCCTGTACGGTGACAAGACTGGCAACTACCCGGCCATACTGAAGACTTTGCATGGGTGACGCAGGAATAGTGGCCGGTGCTGACGACAGGCTCGCACGGCGTCCACTGTGCCTACGACAGCCATACCGCTCGTACTCCAACAAGACAAGCTATACTGGACACTGCAGATGACTAGCCGGCTGGGACCCGCCTGTGTGGCCCGCCAGTCGGACTATCCAGTGAGACCTTTGCCTCTCTGCCTATATAAAGAGAGGCAAGGCCTCAGTAGAAAGGGTTGGTCTTACAGCATTTAAGGCAGTAGCTAGCGTATACAGCTCGGGGAGCACTTGTAGTTCTAGTATCCCACATAGTCAGATCCGACAGGAGTAGGGGCTTTACCTCAACACGAGGGCCCCGAACCTGGGTACTTCTTGCATCCCGCTACGCTTGCTTGTATCCAATCCCGCCTGCGGACGCCGTCGATAGCTTCCCTGCTAGTCCCCACACCTCTATCTAACCTCCTCAGGTACTGCCGTTCCGAATACAACGACAACAGGGCTTGTTATGTTTATGAAAACATGTTATTTCAGAAGTACACTATGTGAGAAATTACGAACTGCTGTGTATTACCTTTGTCGAACTATAATCTAGGTTTGGTTATGACTGTATCCTTCGCTATAATATGGGTTTGGTTATGACTTATGACTGTATCACACCTTATGCATGTCAGTCCTGGATTCTATCGCATGCAAATGGCACAGACAGAATTTGTAAAAATGAATGTTGAGCATACAAAAGGGGGAAATGTAATTCATACTGGTTAAGTAGCTAATAGCATAGGGATCATACGAGCTTGGTTCTTACACACAGAATGCTTAGAAAATACATGCAAGATAAAATACAAGCGAGATAAACCTAGGAACAAAATCCAAAACTAGTAGTGGTAAACAGCACACTCACCCACCTGCCAGATCCTGTTGAGCATCTCGTAGCAGACATACGCGTCCCTGGCTGCGTACTTGATCGCATCGTAATCCAAGAGCCTCCACTCCCATCGCTCGTGCAGGTGCTTTGGGAACTCGACTTTCATGCCGGCGTACTCTTGGTCAATGATGTCGGCAGCGAGTCTAGCCATGCCGGCTTTCCCCGTACCGCCATCTGGGTACCTCCACAAATGTTGGAGATCGATGTGATTGACGACATGAACGAGGAGATCCTGCTCTAGCTTCAGAGTGTCGTTCTTGATGTCGATGCTGGCAAAGTAGATCTCCCTCATGTGTAGGAACTCGTGAAGCTCCGGGCATACAGATTTGGCCCTACATACGTGGTATAGGAGGCAGTGGTTGCACATGGACAGCTGCAAAAGCGCCGTCCTCTTCCTATCTTCGGTATACTCGAGGTCAAGGCCGATGATCTTGTACCTGTCCATTGGCTCCTGTAGCCACCGCTCGTACATTGCGATGACCTTGGCGACCTCTGCTGACGCATTTGTGTGGCTGATCGTCAGCTTGGTGGTGCCATGGGCGGTGACGGTGTACTCGTCGGTGAAGTCGCTCCCATCGCCGAACACGCCGTACGCTGCGTCCATGGCAGCAGCTAATGCAGCGGCGGTAGCCTAGGGTCGGTAGCGGTGGCTGGGACTAGGCATGGCGGTGGAGTGATCTGTTGCGGTGGTATGGCCTGGCGGAGGCGGTGCCTGCGGCAGCGTCGATGGTTCTTGCGGTGGTGGCGGCGGCGGAAGGAAGGAATGAGTTGGGGATTTTTGCACAGTGATGTGCTGAGGAGATGGAAGGCGATGCTTAAATTGCGTTTACCAATATTCCGATCATACCCATGCGGAAGCAAGTTTGATCAGGCGAGCACCGTTGGTTTCCAATCCTAGCGATTAAATTCGGCGTCCGTCCCGGTAGGCGATGGGCCGGGTGTGCGACGTGGCTATGGCGTGGCAGAGACCGGTCACGTTGACCACCGTCCCGTTGCCGATCCGCGGCGGGTGCGCGGTGCTGCCACGATGTAACGTGACAAGACAGAAGGAAGTGTGCAACTATTATTCCCAACAAGTTTAAGAAGTGTAAGCATAGACAGGGACCTAGCATCCCTGCACCCCGGGGCAGCCGCCCAACCGATCAGGCCTGCCGATTGCGCAAAGCTTGCAATTTCCTTTTTTTAATTTGGTGATTTTGTCCAAAATTTGTGAAATTGAAGCTTGTTTGCCCATGCTTCTATAAGTTTCTGTGTAGGCCACTTGTGTAAGCATGAACGATCAAACAACTTTGCAACACACGTGTTGGTGGAAAAGCATGAGGTTTCAACGCACCACATAGTTTAGGGATTTAGAATAGCTACATTGTGGAGCTCTAGCCAAATTGCATGGTAAAGCCAAATTCAGCTTTTTGTCAGATTTAGCTATAGCAACATTGTGTCTCGTTTGTCCTCACTATTGCCCTCCCGATATTCCAAAGCCCTCACATGCGCTCGGACGGGGGTGCCGTCTGGTCAAAGGCTTGGCCGTTATGTGCGCCCTGACGCCTAAATTGGAAGTTTTTTTGTTATTTGGCCTTTTTAAGAGCGCCTTTTCCCATCTCTCGATAAAAGTTGTGTTTTTTTGCCCAAAAAGGTAGGGAATCTAGAGCAGCTTCTCTCTTCATTCATTGTTCCTTTTGCCCTTGTTTTCCCCCAATCTGGTAGCAAATCTAGAGCAGCAAAACTAACCAGCACCATAAATAAATTTAGTAAACAGAGCAGATGTAGATCAGGCAGTTAATATAGGTTATATAGTACGGTACTTAACGAGGTTCGACAATTAGGCTGCTCAGCAGCAGCAACTGACAGGTTCAACACAGACACGACAAAAGAAGCTGCTTTACAGCACCAGCAGCAGCTGATCAGTGGCCCCTCGTGCCCTCTGCCAGGAGGGCATCCGCCTCCTTCCTTTGGCGCCTCCTCCACTTCTTGCTGCCCAGCCCCTTGACCTTGGGCGCCTTGGGTTTGATCGGGGGCATGTGACCCTCCTCGATAGCCACCTTCTAGAGGTTGTGGAGGTGAAGACCAGGCGCCTGGTGCTTGGCCATGAAGCCGTGGACGTTCACGGACTCGCCGCATGTCCTCACGTCCTCGGCATGTTTCACGAGGGAGTTGAAGTCCATGGCGCAGAGCCTCCTGGTAGGGCAGAACGGGCACCTATACATATCGCCGGTGAAGAAGTTGTTGTACTGGCTAGACTTTAGCCTCCTCAGCACATGACAAGTCTTGGTGTCCTTGGACTCGTCGTCGCTACGGAGGTCGCCGCTATCCTCGTGTTGGAAAAAATAGTAGAGTGAAATAAGGACATGATTGAGATACTTTGATTATCGGGATTGATTTTTTGCATAAATTAACCGTATGAGATCTCCCGATTATTCCCCAAATCTCAAACCAAATCGAATACTGATCCCAACTACAAACATGGGGATTCATCAAAAATCGAGATCTGACACAAGAGGATTAGCTACTGTAAAAATACGAACAACCGAGCCCTAATAACATACGATCTAGCATCCAACGATAGCATGGGGGAAGAAAAAGGGAAGGGGAGAAAACCCTGGTTACCTCCGACCATGGGTCGGCGATGCTGGTGTCGTAGGGGTTCTCTGGCCTTATGTAGACAACCTCCTCATAGGGGTCCCAACCGAGCGGGATCTGTCCAAGACCGGCGGGGGCCTACTCGCCGGCGGCTACGGCGGATGCGGGGAAAGGGACGAGGGGCTCCTCGCCGATGGCCTTGGAGGCGCTGATGGCCACCACGCCATTCTTCTCCATCGCTGGCGTGGTTGGGGTTTTGTTGGGCGTTTGTAGAAGGTGATGGGACAGTGGAGACGGTTGAGTGAGCGAGTGCGTGATGAGTGGGAGTGGGGAGGCCTCTATTAAAGGGGAAAGGAAGCGACGTTTCGTTGCACTACCGTGCACCGCATACGCTAATGCACCGTGCACGGCCACACGTGTCCACTACCGCCCTGTGCACCGCACACGCGTACCGTGAGTCGCGTTTTTTCCCTCGTGTCTAACCCTGGCGATTCAGTTGTACTCAGTTTTTCCCTCGAGTGTAACACTGGCGATTTGGTTCCATTTTTAAATCATTTTCTATTTTCTATTTGAATCCCTTTGTCACTCTTGCCCTTGGTTTTGAAGTTCTACTCAGTTTTGCCCTTAGTTTTTAAGTTCGACTCAGTTTTTCCCTTGGTTCTTAAGTGCTACTCAGTTTTCCCCTCTCTTTGTATCCATCTCTCGCACATGTGCTCATCTTAATTGGTCGAGACTGTTGTCACACGGATCGTGCCCACCAACCGTTGATCCTCAGTGATCTAGCGGACAGGATAACACTTATGTCTGTCGGGGGCACCCCTCTAGCCATGCAAAATAATGAGTATGCCACCGGAACTTTAACTCCATAAATAGATGAACTTGAATATATTTTGAAGGGTACAAAAATAGAAATCCCCATAGTTTAAGGGTCTATATACGGTAAGAGAACTAAATATTATTAGTGGTCAGGCCAGCATAGTGACGGGTTGTCGGCTAGAAGTTGTTGATTCCTAAGTAAGGGGACACTAGGCCGGTCTTGACATACTCCCTCAGGAATTTTCCATAAGCAGCATGCTTAGCCTTGGTCACCGACTTGTGTTTACTAGCCGGGCTTTTACCGATGCCAACCACATGCAGAATCAAGCTGGAAATCCTCGGGTTGACTCCTTTCTTACAGAAAGGGCACCTTAGCTCCCCAAGTCGAGTGCGGAAAGGGATTATCCCACTCTTGAGCTTCTTCACGACATGGTGGCTCTTGTTGTCCCTGGTCTCCTTGTCAGAGTCCATCTCACTTGAATCCACCTATAATGTATGGAATACAAACCGAAATGAGGAAAATAATAAATATATATTCCTTCCACCATTCTGAGTTACTTTCGATGCAATAACTTGTCTATACAGGTTTAGCAGTTCATTATGGCCGTCTCCCCAGCTCGCTCGTAAATTAATGTGATTTGTGTTCTTGATAACTTATTAATAAATAAATAATGTGGACTCATTCAGAACAGACTAGATATCTCCATGTACCGGTTCGTACATTGCATCTAATCATTAGGACTAGATTTTTTTATGATGCCAGGATAGATTAAGCTCGAGCAAAAAATATGAAACATGTAGAAATAGATGTACCTCCGGGTACACGAGCGGAGCGTCTTCGTAGAACTCCACGCCCTCATCGAGGCCTCCGAAGTCGTTAGCACCGGCGAGCACATGGTCCCCCAAGGGGTTGAACTGCATGTCCTCCTCGCCTTGTGCTGCATGATGCTCCTCCAGATCTGCTGCGTGAAGCACCACCCCTGCGGCGATGCCCAGATACTCACCCACACGCACTGGTTTCATGGAGAAGGTTCGTGCAAGTACATTCAAGATTGTGGGGTTTTGCTAGATAGGGAAGAGAGAGTAGTGGATGAGTGCGAACGGAGGACCCGATAGGCTGGGTTTTTAATGCGGGGACGTTTAGGCCTCCTCGAGGGCCCCGGTAGGTAGCTCTTCCGGCTGCGGCTGCCGCGTGGAAGGTTTGTGTGGTGGGGGGTTGTCGGAAGTGAGAGTGCAGGCGCGCTTCATAGTAAAAATGGTATAGCCCGTGGGCTGTGGATGGCTAGTTGTCGTGTAGTAGACTTGTAGCCTTTGCAGACTAGATTAAACATGACATGACCACTCGACGACTTTTTCCATGGACGGCATCGTGTTCCTTCTTGTAGAAGTCTCGTTGAGGGAGACGTCCGTGCTGTCTCGCGATGTCCTGTGAAGGGCACGACGTGTGCTACGAGCCTCGTTGGATCACATAGGATCAATGGTTGGTGCGCATGATCCGCGTGACAACTGTGACAACCAATCAGGGCATAGCAGACAGAGTGCGCACTGGTTTGGGTTTCTACGAAAGAGAGATGGGGGCAAAACTGGGTAATATCAAAAAACCAAGGGCAAAGCTGAGTAGTATAAAAATAGAAAGTGAGTGTATTTTACAATGAAATACATCGTGACATAAATCAAATTATGCCGAGATAGATCCACTAGAGTTCATAGCATGTGTGTTCTTTCCACAAACCACATATCTATCCACTAGAGTCATTGCATGTGTGTTCCTGTCATGAACCACATTTGGATCCACTAGTGTTCATTGCATGTGTGTTCTTTCCACAAACCACAAATGTATCCACTAGCGTAATTGCATGTGTGTTCTTTTCACAAACTACACATGGATCAACCAATGTCATTGCATGTGTGTTCTTTCCACAAACCACATATGTATCCACTAGTCATTGCATGTGCGTTCCTGTCATGAACCACATTTGGATCCACTAGTGTTCATTGCATGTGTGTTCTTTCCACAAACCACATGTGGATCAACCAGTGGTCACTGCATGTGTGTTCTTTCCACAAACCACATATGGATCAACCAGTGGTCATTTCTTGTGTGTTCCTTTCCACAAACCACATATGGACCCACTAGAGTCATTGCAAGTGTGTTCTTTTCACAAACCACACATGGATCCACCAGAGTCATTGCATTTGTGCTCTTATACTAAAACCAGCACTAGAGTCATTGCATATGTGTTCTTTCCACAAACCACATATGGATCCACTAGAGTCATTGCATGTGTGTTCTTTCCACAAACCACATATGGACCAACTAGTGGTTATTGCATATGTGTTCTTTCCACAAACCACACATGGATCCACCAGAGTCATTGCATGTGTGTTCTTTTCACAAACCACATATGGATCAACTAGTGTCATTGCATGTGTGTTCTTTTCACAAACCACACATGGATCCACCAGTGTTCATTGCATGTGTGTTCTTCTCACAAACCACATATGGATCCACCAGTCTCATTGCATGTGTGTTCTTTCCACAAACCACATATGGATCAACCAATGGTATTGCATGTGTGTTCTTTCCACAAAGCACACATTGATCAACCAATGGCATTGCATGTGTATTCTTTTCACAAACCACGCATGGCCAACCAATGGCATTGCATGTGTTTTATTTTCACAAACCACACATGGATCCACCAGAGTCATTGCATGTGTTTTCTTTCCACAAACCACATATGGATCAACCAGTGTCATTGCATGTGTGTTCTTTCCATAAACCACACATGAATCAACCAATGTCATTGCATGTGTGTTCCTGTCATGAACCACATATGCATCAACCAATGGCATTGCATGTGTGTTCTTCCCACAAACCACACATGGATCAACCAATGGCATTGCATGTGTGTTCTTTCCACAAACCACACATGGATCCACTAGAGTCATTGCATGTGTGTTCTTTCCACAAACCACATATGGATCAACGAGTGTCATTGCATGTGTGTTCTTTCCACAAACCACTTATGGATCAACCATTGTCATTGTACGTGTGTTCCTGTCATGAACCACACATGGATCAACCAATGGCATTGCATGTGTGTTCCTGTCACAAGCCACATATGGATCCACCTGTGTTTATTGCATGTGTGTTCCTGTCATGAACCACACATGGATCTACCAGTGGTTATTGCATGTGTGTTGTTTCCACAAACCACACATGGATCCACCAGAGTCATTGCATGTGTGTTCTTTCCACAAACCACATATGGATCAACCAGTGTCATTGCATGTGTGTTCTTTCCACAAACCACATATGGATTAACCAATGGCATTGCATGTGTGTTATTGTCACAATCCACATATGGATCAACTAATGTCATTGCATATGTGTTCCTGTCATGAACCACATATGGACCTACTAGTGGTCATTGCATGTGTGTTCTTTCCACAAACCAAATATGGATCCACTAGAGTCATTGCATGTGTGTTCTTTTCTCAAATCACTTATGGATCCACTAGTGTTCATTGCATTAGTGTTCTTTCCACAAACCACACATGGATTAACCAATGGCATTGCATGTGTGTTATTGTCATAAACCACATATGGATCAACCAATGTCATTGCATGTGTGTTCTTGTCATGAACCACACATGGATCCACCAGTGTTCATTGCACGTGTGTGTTCTTTCCACAAACCACATATGGATCCACTAGAGTCATTGCATGTGTGTTCTTTTCACAAACCACATATGGATCGACCAGTGGCATTGCATGTGTGTTCTTTTCACAAATCACATATGGATCAACCAGTGTTCACTGCATGTGTGTTGTTTCAACAAACCACTTATGGATCCACCAGTGTTCATTGCATGTGTGTTCTTTTCCACAAACCACATATGGATCCACTAGAGTCATTGCAAGTGTGTTCTTTCCACAAACCACACATGGATCCACCAGAGTCGTTGCATGTGTGTTATTGTCCCAAACCACATATGGATCAACCAGTGTCAATGCATATGTGTTCTTTTCACAAATCACATATGGATCAACCAGTGTTCACTGCATGTGTGTTCTATCCACAAACAACTTATGGATCCACCAGTGTTCATTGCAGGTGTGTTCTTTCCACAAACCACACATGGATCAACCAATGGCATTGCATGTGTATTGTTTTCACAAACCACACATGGATCAACCAATGGCATTACATGTGTGTTCTTTTCACAAACCACACATGGATCCACCAGTGTCATTGCATGTGTGTTCTTTTCACAAACCACATATGGACCCACTAGAGTCATTGCATGTGTGTTCTTTCCACAAACCACACATGGATCCACCAGAGTCGTTGCATGTGTGTTATTGTTACAAACCACATATCGATCAACCTATGTTCATTGCATGTGTGTTCTTTCAACAAACAACATATGGATCAACCAATGGCATTGCTGTGTGTTCTTTCCACAAACCACACATGGATCAACCAATGGCATTGCATGTGTCTTCTTTTCACAAACCAAACATGGATCAACCAATGGCATTGCATGTGTGTTCTTTTCACAAACCACACATGGATCCACTAGAGTCATTGCATGTGTGTTCTTTCACAAAACCACATATGGATCAAACAGTGTCATTACATGTGTGTTCTTTCCACAAACCACATATGGATCCAACAGTGTCATTGCATGTGTGTTCTTTCCACAAACCACATATGGATCTACAAGTGGTTATTGCATGTGTGTTCTTTCCACAAACCACATATGGATCCACTATAGTCCTTACATGTGTGTTCTTTTCACAAACCACATATGGACCCACTAGAGTCATTGCATGTGTGTTCTTTCCACAAACCACACATGGATTAACCAATGGCATTCCATTTGTGTTATTGTCACAAACCACATATGGATCAATCAATGTCATTGCATGTGTGTTCTTTTCACAAACCACATATGGATCCACCAGTGTCATTGCATGTGTGGTTGTTGTGGTGGTGGCACGGCTGATGCCATGGATAGGCTAAAAATGGGGCCAATGAGTGCTAGGGGAATCCAGGGAGCGAGAGCGTGGTGATTCTACGCACGGAAGTTCTTGTTTATTCTCTATCAATGGTGTTTACAAGTGCTCTTGAGGCTACAAGCAAGAAGTAGATGATGACTCTTACTCCCTGTCAACTAGCCCTAGAGTTCTACCTTAGACAGAGAATGAATAATCGATCGGCCGACCCTCTCAATGGAGGCCCCGGTGCTCTTTATATAGGGAAGCCCGGGTTACAATTCTAGGGCACAGGTGGTAGCATATTCTACGAATATGCTCCTTTCCTAAAGCAGATGCTTCTTTATTCCCTTTAACGGCTCGTCCGGACTTTGGACGTAACCCATGGTGTAATCCTTGTCTTTTGGCGTCACTAGGCATGGGCTGCGTCATCCGGCTTTGCCTACGTCACCTTGGTCTCCCCTGACCCGCTGGTCCTCTTCTTTACTTTACTTAGCTCATGCTACAGCTAATAAAGCCACCTTTTGACCAACGGGAAATTCCTTCTCTTGGAAGCTACGATAACCCGGCTAGCATATAGCTAATCCAGCTTACCAAGTTACCTACAAAACAAATAGATAGGGCCGACATAAATCTCATGCCAGCCGGACCATAGTCAAGGAGGCGCCCCATGAGCCGGGTCACACCGTGATTCGGCCTGCCTTGAGGTGACCCGGTCAGCACTTGCTTTGACCTCGCCGTACCCCGGCTAACTCGGCCCTTATACCTCGGTGTTACCCTACCCGGGGGTATCCCCCAACATTAGTCCCCGAAGCTGGTGCGGTCTTAGCAACTTTTAGTTGTTAAGGCCACAGTAGGTTCCCATATCCGGATCATTTACTCCTTTGGCCGAGTTACCTCTTAGCCCGGAGTTTCTCATCTTGGAACCCTTTGCTCATTCTGAGTTATTCCTCGTTGGCCAGGTCTTTTGCTTGCTTATTCGGGTTATCTTTCCTTCTCTTGTATGCTTCGCCACATCCTACGTGGAGGGTAATCATCATTTTGCCTCATTTTAAGGGCCATGCACATTTAATGCGCCAGTTACTGTCGCAATGTCAGGAATAACTGTTGTACACGTCTCTTCACTACAACACCTCGTTAACCGTAACATTACATCATGTCGTGGGGTTATATGCTCTTGTAGCCCTTCTTGTGGCCTTGCTCTAATTGGTTGTTCGGGCCGTGCACACGCCCGTTGCGCGTAGTGTGTCGCCCGCAAAGGATCCCACGACGCGCGTGCAGCGCGGTTAAGTAGGAGGCATGGGGCGATTTCAGGGGGAAGTTCCCCCATTTCCTTTGCGCTTCCCAGCCTTTCTCTTTCTCACAGCAACCTTGCCACCGCCGCCAGTTCTCTGCTACACGAGCGCCACCGCGACCGTGCTCAGGCAGTCTCTTGCACCTGCGCCGCCGTTCCTACTTGAGGTTTCCGTCACGGGGCCTTGCCCTTCCCGTTTTCCTTCCTCTGGCTACCTCTACTCTGATTATTCCCTCGAAAGCATCGAATCCACAATGTCAGAGGCGGAGGCAGCGGTGGTGGCGTAGCAGGAAGAAGGAGCGGAGGGACGTGAGCGCGGCTGTTGGGACAGCTCCATCGTCCGCGAGGAGGACCTCGATTGGCTTCACGCCATGTGGCGCATCCCTGGCGGCATCGCCTGCCGCCTTGCCTCCAGTGAAGTCACTCCTTCCCCCAAATCTAGGGAATACATTGTTTTCCTTTCGCATTTCCAACGTGGCTTCAGCCTCCCCACTTCCGATTTTTTCTTCGATTTCATTTCTACCTATAAGTTGCAACCGCATCATCTCCCCGCAAACTCCATTATCTCTCTGTCCTCCTTTGCTTCTGGCATCGAGGGGTACATCGGCCTCTGGCCAACCAAAGAACTTTGGCTTAAGTTCTTTGGCCTCCGGAGGAACGTAGTCCCGAACAAGGAGCGTGCCCTGGAGGACAAACACCTGACGCAGTGCGGTGCTGCCTCCATTTCTCCCCGGAAGAACTCCGTGTTCCCCCGGGTCACCAGACTTGAATCTTGGAAGGGCTGGGCCCGGACTTTCTTTTATGTCCGGAACACCACCAAGGAGGACCTGATCCGGCTGCTCCCCTTCAGACTTGGCCCTCCTGACACCTCGCATTGGGAGAGCATTCCGAAGCGGCCCACGGCCCTGGTGAATCTGGTAGAGCGTCGAATCAAGGAGCTGCTCAAGGAGAACCTCCGGGGGGAGGACATTATGATCACTTTCCTCCACAGCCGGGTCTCCCCCCTCTAGAAGTGAGCCCACAAGATCTGCTATCTTAGCGGCCCTCTCGATCCTCACTGGACTTCTTCCATTGAGCTGGATAACTCGGCAGTTTACCGCCAGGTTAAGTCCATATTTAATGTGGAGAAGGAGTTATCTGATGATTGGGAGTGGGGACTCAAGCCCTTCACCCGGGTCAACCCTCCACCACAGGTGAGATTTCCTGTTCTTGTTTTCCAAATCTTCTCCGTATGTTAGTTTACTCTTGTAACTTGTCAATTATTGCCTTGTTCTCAGCGATTCCTCTAGCAGTCACTGGAGGATGGCGAGGTGCTGGCGAGCAAGTGGTTGCCGGACCACACCGAGGAGGACAAGGAGGAGCCTGACCCGGAGGCCTTCCTGCCTACCCCGGATGTCATCAAACGCAGCACTGGTAAGTCCTCTTCTCTGAGGGATTGGCCCGACGATGATGACTCGGGCATTGAGGTCCTTGAGGTATTTGATTCGGTTCTCATCCCTTACTCG
This sequence comes from Avena eriantha, assembly GCA_910589775.1. Classification (NCBI taxonomy): domain Eukaryota; kingdom Viridiplantae; phylum Streptophyta; class Magnoliopsida; order Poales; family Poaceae; genus Avena; species Avena eriantha. The sequence continues at coordinate 93,879,011 of OU342741.1, forward strand.
CACCTGGCTTATGTCCGAATGTTCAGCTACCCCGGACGATCAGGTCCATGAGGTTCCTCCCCTTGCCACTAGTGGCCCGGCCCCGGCTCCATCCCAGAAGCACGCAGCTACCTCGTCCGCAGCTTCAGAGGTGCTGCCGCCCAAGAAGAGGCAAAAGAAGTGGGGGTTTAAACCCTCGGCCAAGCCTGCCGCCAAGAGCACGGTTCGGAGGGCGCCCAAACCTCGGGCTCCTCCTACCGCGAATGAGTAAGTTTTTTGACACCACTCCTTGGAATGTTTTCTTTGCTTGCCTTTGTTTCTTACTGATTCTCTCCTTTTGACTTGGGGCTTTTTTATTTTTCTCAGAGCTCCTAGGGATATCCCTCAGAGCGGCTCCGGCATTGCCTCCCTACTCCGGAGCAGTGCCTCCCCCCCCCCCCCCCCCCCGCAACACCCGCTCAGCCTTATTCAAGGGGCTCCACGGCTACGCCTCACCAGAGCCCTCCTCGCCAAGAGGAGGGCAACATCGGCGCGGGGGTAGTGGGGCGGACCTGGATACGGCAATGTCTGATCTCCCTGGTTCCTCGGCCTCAGCGCTATATTCTGAGGTGCCAGCTTCATCGGCGCCGGCTCCAGCATCCCTAGCACCAGCATCAGCAGCACCAGCACCAGCAGCATCAGCAGCAGCACCAGCAGCACTAGCATCACCAGCAGCACCAGCACCAGCACTAGCAGCACCAGCACCAGAAGCAGCAAGAGCCTCTAAGCCTCCGAAGGGAAAAGCTCCACCGGCTCCCTCCGGGTCTACCCCTTCCGTGGCAGACATTTTTCAATCAATTCCTCCACCTTCATCCGGTAAAGTCAAGAAGACTTCCAGGTCAGCAGTTGTAACTTCATCCGGGTCTATTGTTTCCGGATCAGAGGGCAGCCAACAACTGGTTTCGCACACCAGCCCCACTGCAGCTCAATCCGCTAGGCGAGAGGCCCACGTGAAGGGCCTTGTGGCGAGCTGTTCTCCGAGCGGCGATAGTTACAATCCACTACTCCTTGAGTATGTGAAAAACTGGAAGAATGCTGAATTCGTCGACCCCCAAGATGATCTGCCAGAGAGGTTCGTCCCAGCCGAGTTCAGCGCCTAGATGAACTCCGCTACCAAGGCTATCTCCTTAGCTGGCCGGATGATGGAGGTAATTCTTTTTCTTTGCTGTTGATGTTTTACATAGCTGAACACTTGTAGATATAGCCCCTAGTCCTCGATCCTCTGAGGGAATAACTTGTTATTCGGTCGGATGCTTCTCGTAGAACTTAGCTTTTGTTCATAATGACATCAAATTTTAGTAGATTTTGAGCCGGGTCTAGTTCTCTTGGCCCGTATTTTATGTACTTCGATTATCCACACACCTAGAGCCGGGTTAAGTTCCCTTGGCCCGGATCTTGTAGACTTCAAATATCCACACACCTAGGGCCGGGTTAAGTTCCACTTGGCCCGGGTTTTCTAGACTTCAAATATCCACACACCTAGAGTCGGGTTAAGTTCCACTTGGCCCGGGTTTTGTAGACTTCAATTATCCACACACCTAGAGCCGGGTTAAGTTCCACTTAGCCCGGGTTTTGTAGACTTCAAATATTCATGCACCTATAGCCGGGTTAAGTTCCACTTGGCCCGGATCTTGTAGACTTCAAATATCCACACACCTAGAGCCGGGTTAAGTTCCACTTGGCCCGGGTTTCGTAGACTTCAAATATCCACACACCTAGAGCCGGGTTAAGTTCCACTTGGCCCCGGTTTCGTAGACTTCAAATATCCACACACCTAGAGCCGGGTTAAGTTCCACTTGGCCCAGGTTTTGTAGACTTCGAATTGCCTTTCACTGTCTTTGAACTTTGCTTTGCTTGTTTCAGATTACCACTAACCGCCGAACCGCTGAGTTCCAGCGCCTGTTGGACTCCTACAAATACATTCGCATGCGTTATGGTAAAGTCTTGGTGGAGTACCAAAAGAGGGGTAATTTTTCCATTCTTCCTCTTCTTTGTTCATTCAAACTTCTTTGGACCCATATGAATTTGCTGTCTGAATCATGCAGTCGAGGTTGAAGCTGAGAACATAATCATGAGAAAAAACCTTGCAGAAATCAAAGGTAAACTCATCCCCTTTACATGATCGCTTTACTTTCTTTGCCCTATCCGGTGGACACTCATACTTTGGGTCCTCGGATCATTGTACTGTTGCAGTTTCACTTGAGGATAGTGTCACCATTCCTGAAATGATGACTCACTTCCTCGAACAAGCAGGGAATCATGTGGGCTGAGCTGAAAAAGAAAGACGCAGAGATAGCTCGGCTCCAACAGCAGGACTTGGAGACCACTCGGCTAAATGCCGAAATTCAAAGGCTCAAGAGCCTCCATCAGTCCGAGCTGGAGAAGGCCGACCAGGAGTTTGCCGCGGAGAAAGAGCGTTTAACCACGCGAATATCCACGGATAAGAGCCTACTGGAGGAAGCCGATGTCAAGCTTACGTCGGTGACCATCGAATAGGAGAAACTCCATGCCCATAGTGCCAATGTTGATTCCAAGCTTCAGCGACTCCTCTTCCAGATTGCGCGTAAGTTTTCTGCCCTTGCTTGATCTTCTACCTTCCGGATTTGGTCCTTTTGTTCACTACTTTTCTTCTTATCCTTAGGCAAATTTCCAGAGAGCGATACGCTCGCTGCCTCTACCGTACGCTAGTCCCGCAAACAACGTGGAATTCCTGCTGCCCATGGCGCCGAACCAATCCCGTATAATACGGAGGATCTTCTGGTGAGCCTCACCGCTCGTCTTGAAGTAGTAAAGAATCATGGCGCGGATATTATTCTAGCGGCGACGCGGATGTTCAGCTTCCTCTGGCCCAGTGAACCCATTCCCAAGAAAGGCTCGGCTTTTATAGCCAAACTCATGGAATGTGACACGCAGCTGCATCTGTGGCGCGAGTCTGCTGCACAGGCTAGGGCCGACATTGCTCTGAAATTCATGCTCTCATGGTACGAAGGAATTGACCTGGCATTGCTCACTCACATGCGCACCGGGTCTAAGTGGTGTGAGGATCCGGAGTGGATCGCGCGCCACCAGGCCTGTGCAAACAAGCTTATCCAGTATTCCTTCTGCCATGCCTGGAATGAGGGGCTACGTTATCTGGATGTTGCTGATGAAGAAATCTCTGAAGCTGAAGAGGAAGAAAGTGAGAGCAAGTGCTCCAAATTAGGCGACGAGGAAGCTGAAGACCCAGAGGATGAAGCCGAAGCTAGCGCTCCTCCCCACACTCCGGAGCACCTCCCTCCTCGACAGATGATTCGTCTGCTGCTCCTTCTCCTTGAAAAACACTTGTCATATTTATCAGATCCCCGGAATGCCGGGCGTAGATGTATTTAAATACTTTGGTTTGGTTGTGCTACAATTTCATGTTCTGAACTTAGTTTTATTGCCGGATTATCGTGGGCACAGTCGCCGAGTTTCATTTTCTTGTTCCCCCAATTTTTAACTCGGCTCATGTCTACCTTGATTCGGTTTTTCGACTTACGAGTCCGAGGTTCAAAGAATTTACTTAACAATACTTGAAACCTTGAGATTAGCTCAAAATGATTCGGCATTTTAGTGAACCAAACAAACTAAGGGTTAGTCAAGAAACCAATGTCGGCCCGCTTAAGTTCTTTCACTTAGTCGTTTTTCATGTGCTTTGCCATTCCAAACTTGTTATCTTGCTTGCCATGAAGCCAATTCTTGTTGGATAGCAGCAAAGTCGAAGAGTTAGGTTTTGGGTGCTCACCCATTACTAATCCGACGAAGATATAACCGTCTTAACCTAGCCGACACAAAAATACGGAAACAAGAGACAAGTATTATAGCAGTCCCTGAGTCTCTGCTCGGGGTGGCAAAGTTTTTATTGATAAGATCATTGCCGACATACATACTGACATACGAGTAGTTCGGATACATTCACGTCTTAGGTGTAGAAAGGACGAAGCAGTGCTACGTTCCATGGTCTTTTGGATTCTTCTACGGACCTGTCCGCCTTGTTCTTTTCCTAGGTTGTGCATCAATGAGATAGTAGGAGTCATTGTGCAAGGCTTTGCTTACAATCAAAGGTCCTTCCCATGGCGGGGATAACTTATGCATGCCAGCAGTGCGCTGTATCAACCGGAGTACCAAATCACCTTCCCAGAAAACTCGGGGGTTTACTTTCCGGCTATGATAGTGTCGGAGATTTTGCTGATATATGGCGGATCTGGACAAGGCCAATTCTCTTGCTTCTTCTAGCAGATCAACATCATTCTGCCGGGCTTCACGCACTTCAGCTTCTGTGTATTGGGTGACTCTTGGCGAATCATGCTCTATGTCGGCTGGTAACACAGCTTCTGCCCCATATACCAGAAAAAATGGCGTATAGCATGTTGATCGATTCGGTGTTGTTCTTAAACTCCACAGTACCGCTGGTAGTTCTTCTATCCAGCACCCCGCTGATCTTTGCAGCGGCTCTATGAGCCGGGGTTTTATCCCGGACAATACCAGTCCATTGGATATTTCCACTTGCCCGTTCGATGCGGGGTGGGCGACTGAGGCGACATCTAACCGGATCTTCTTTTCTCGGCAGAACCTCGCGAATGCTCCTTTGGCGAAATTTGTCCCATTATCAGTTATGATGCTATGGGGATATCTGTACCCTTTGATTATATCCTTGAGGAATCTTACCGCTGTCGCCCCATCACATTTCCGAATTGGTTTTACTTCAATCCACTTGGTGAACTTGTCAACCATAACTAGGATATGGGTCATTCCTCCTTTTGTCGGCTTAAATGGTCCTACCATATCTAGGCACCATACAGCAAATGGCCAGGTAATAGGGATAGTTTTCAGCTCCGACATTGGTAGGTGAGTTTTCGTGGCGTACCTTTGACAACCATTGCATTTTCTCACCAAGTCCTCTGCTTGCTCCAAAGCACTAGGCCAATAAAATCCATGCCGGAAAGCTTTTTCCACTAATGCCCTTGAGGAAGCGTAGTGACCACACTCCCCTTAGTGAATATCCCGGAGTATGTCAAGTCCTTCGTCTGGATCGACACACCGTTGTAGTACTATTGTCACACTCCTCTTGTATAGTTCGGCATTAATAATTGTATAGGCCTTTGCCCTTCGCTGGACCTGCCTTGAGCTTAACTCATCGTCCGGTAGAATTCCTTCTTTCAAGAAATCAAATATTGTCTTGGGCCAAGATGGTATAGCCCGGACTGGAAACGACTCCTCCTCAATTTCCATCGCATCTACCGACATAACTTCTGCCGGATCAGGCTGGTCAGTCCCCGGGTTTGTTGAGGCAGTCCCCGGGTTTGTTGTAGCAGTCCCCGAGTTTGTAGAGGTATTTCCCCACTCTATATCCATAGGTGCAACTCCTGATCCGAGGAGCGACGGGATATAAATTGAATCTGATTCGGGTGACGGTGTGATAGATGGTTTTCTCAAGTGTTCCAAAGCCACGTTTGGCGGAATTGGTTGCCGTGATGAGCCTAGCTTGGACAGCGTATCTACTGCCTCGTTTTCAATCCGAGGTATGTGATGGAACTCACATCCTTCGAAGAACCCGCTTATTTTCTGAACTTGGAATCTATATAACGCCATGTTAGCATCCAGGACATCCCAATTTCCAGACACTTGTTGCACCACCAAATCCGAGTCTCCAAAGCATTGTAACTGACGTATCCCCACTTCTTTTGCTACTTTGAGACCATGTACTAACGCTTCGTACTTCGCCACATTATTCGAGGCATTGAAGTGGATCTGGAGGACATACTTCAGCTGATCTTTCTTGGGCAAGGTCAGCACTACTCCAGCGCCCAACCCATCCTTGATTTTTGATCTGTCGAAATGCATTCTCCAGTAATTAGAGTCTGGCAGGGGTGGTTCGTATTGCATCTCGATCCAATCCACAAAGAAATCCCCCACAGCTTGTGACTTGATTGCATCCCTTCTATCAAATTGTGGCGCATAGGGAGCTAACTCAATTGCCCACTTTGCTATTCGGCTGCTTGCATCTTTGTTACTCATAATCTCCAAAATGGGTGCCTCACATACCACCTTGATGGGGTGTTCCTCAAATAGTGTTTGAGTTTCTTCGCTGAGATATATACGCTGTATGCCATCTTCTGATAGTGAGGATAGTTCTGTTTCGAGGCTGATAATACCTCGCTCAGATAGTACACTGGCCCCTGCATGGATTTTCCTTTCTCCTCGCGCTCCACTATGATTACTGCACTTACGACTCGGTTGGTCGCGGCTACGTAGAGCAACATTGGCTCCTTGGGTAGTGGTGCAGCTAGGATTGGTGCGGTAGATAACATCTTTTTCAATTCTCGAAATGCGAGATCCGCCTGTGGCATCCATGTGAACTTGTCTGCCTTTTTCATTAGCTGATAGAGGGGCAAGGCCTTCTCTCCCAACCGACAGACGAACCGACTTCACGATGCTAGGCAACCAGTGAACTTCTCCACATAATTAAGACATTTTGGCAGTTCCATTCTTTCTATGGCCCAGATTTTTGTCGGGCTGGCTTCAATTCCACGGCTAGACACCAAAAAAACGAGTAACTTTTCGGTGGGTACACCAAAGGTGCATTTCTCCGGGTTCAGTTTCATTCGGAACCTTCTTAAGTTCGCGAATGTCTGTCGGATATCCTCAAGGAGCGTATTGCTTTCCTTGGTCTTTATTACCACATCATCCACATAGACTTGCACATTCCGACCTATTTGGTCATGCAAACATTTTTGCATGCATCGCTGGTACATTGCTCCTGCATTACGTAATCCAAACGGCAAAGTGCGATAGCAATAATCCCCATACGAGGTAATAAATGCAGTCTTTATTTGATCATCCAGATTTAGGGGTATCTGGTGGAAACCAAAATACGCGTCAATGAATGACAGTAGCTCACATCCGGCCGTTGAGTCTATGACTTGATCTATTCTAGGGAGCGGAAATGGATCTTTAGGACACGCCTTATTCAGGTTCGTGTAGTCAATACACATGCGCCATACCACAGCCACGTTCGGATCATCTTTCTTCTTCTCCACCAGTACCAGATTAGAGAGCCAATCTGGATAGAGTACTTCCATGATAAATCCGGCCGCTAGGAGTCTGGCTATTTCGTCTCAAACGACTTTCCTCATGTCCTCAGCGAAACGCCGGAGTGGTTGCTTTACCGGCTTAGCCCCGGGTCTTACGTTTCATGAGTGATCAGCCAACTCCCTTGGTACACCTTGCAGATCCTGAGTAGACCAAGCAAAGATATCCCGATTCTCACGGAGGAAGTTGACAAGCTCGCTTTCCTATTTGCTGCTTAACCCGGCACCAATGGTCACGGTGTGCCCTAGGAACTGATCATCGATTGGCACTTTCTTTGTGTCCTTAGTTGCTTGGAACGATACGCTCCCGTGCGAGTTGGTCAAGGCCGGCATATGTTGTTGCGCGGATTGAGCCAATGCCGCCACTTCCAATATCTTCCTTTTTTCTTGAGCTATCACGAGTGACTCGGCTAAATTGGATCCGGCTGAGGTGCACTCGATCGAACGCCAGAAGTCACCTGGTACAGTTATCACACCCCTTGGCCCGGGCAACTTCATCTTAAGGTAAGTAATGTGGGTAGTTGCCATGAATTTTTTTAGCGCTGGCCTGCCGAGTAACACGTGATAAGCGCTCTCCAGATTCACCACTTCGAATTCCAAGTTCTCAGTGCGGCAGTTGTCTCTTGTGCCGAATAACACATCAACCCGGACTTTACCAATTGGTTCACAAGAAATACCCGACACAATGCCATGAAAGGTGGTCCTTGTTGCTTGCAACATGTTCTCTGTTATACCCAACTTGTGCATGGTATCCTTGTACATAATGTTGATACTTCTGCCATTGTCAATCAATACCGTGGAAAATCTTACATTGAGATTCGGCCCGATGAACGTTGGATCCAGGACCAGAGCATAGGTTCCTGGGCTTGGCATGATCTTTGGGTGATCCTTGACACTCCATGTAATCTCCTGATCCGCCCAGGGCATATACCTCACCACCACTTGCATTACTGCGCTTACCTCCATATGTCGGCGCTGCAAGCTTTTCCGGTCATTCTCTTCCGTGGTGAACACACAGTAGCTTTGATGATGCTCCTTGTACTCATTTCCTCCCTCATTCTCGTTGTAACCTTGACCTTGTTGTTGGTTATTGCCCACTTGATGTACAGCATCCCTTCCTTTTGGATTCTCGTACCTCGGAGGAGGTGGTGGCAGCATCAGTTGCTGTCCATTCCCCCTATCAGTAATGGTGGCCTGGGTGCTTCATATCTAGGTGCTTTGTTCCGTGGTGCCTAAGCATTCCCTGAACTTCCCTGTTCTAATTTCCTCATCCATTCACACTGCCGGGTTGTATGATTCGCCGGGCTATTCGGGCTTGGCATATGGAACTTGCAAGGTTGATCTCGCATAGACTCAAATGTATACATCGGTATCCTTTCGTTCTTGCCACTGCTTCTTCTACTCCGGGGTGCAAGGTTTTTTCCCTCATTTTTCTGCTGCCAGTTTTGCCCTCCAGTTTTATGACGTTGACTGGCTCCGGCATTGGATTAATCCCTGCCTACCGCTGCGACCTGCTGCGAGTTGTACCGATAATCTGAACGCTCATCCCTTCTTTTTACTCGAAAATCATTCCTTCTTGATGACCCGGAGATATCTCGGTTGTAATACTCCTCGTTTGACTCGCTAGACATTAACCGGGGTTGTGTTGGATCTCCCAAGGCATATGAATGCGCAATCCGGATCATTTCAGCCAGAGTAGTTGGCATATCTCGCTGCAACCTCTGCCACAGCATACTTCCATATCTACACCCTTGGGCGAACCACGCAATAGCTTGTGATTCAAATACACCTTCGCATGAATTACGCACGTTACACCAACAGGTCAGGAAATCTCTATCTGGCTCATTCGGTCTCTGCCGGCATAACACAAGAGTTTGCGGTCTGTTGGGTCTTTTGTAAGTGCTTGAGAAATTTCTAACGAACAGCTCCTGGAAATCCAACCAACAGTTAACACTTCCTGGTGGAAAATTATTCAACCAAACTCGTGCTGGTCCTTCTAACATTTGTGGCACATACTCACTGCCCATCTCAAATTTCCTGTTGCGATCTTGACTGCTGTGGCATAGTCAATCAGCCAATCCTCTGGCCTGGTACTACCATCATAGGTTTGGGTTCCTCTAGCCAGCTGAAAGTTCAGCACTGGTGGCTCGTTCATGATCCGGGGCCCGAAACATGCTGGACCTGGTGGACCTTGTATCTCGATTTGCTCCGACCTATAAATCCTATCCAACTTCAACCTTGCATCATTTGGCTGCAAGTTCCTGCTTCCCAGCCGTGATCCAATTACGTGGTGATCCGGTCTAGGGTATCCATCATTGACCATAGCCGAATAACCATCATTGTATCTTTCCTGATCCGGACGAGCATCCTATTGTCGTGTTGCTTGTCCCACACTCCCCTCTTTTCGAGGTATGCGATGTTGTTGTGTCCGAGGTAAATTTTTCCCCGCTCCCACGGGATCGCGCTATCCAGCATTGCCGTTGGCAGCATTTCTTTGACCGGCATTGCCTTGGTCACGGTTACCTCGGGCAGTGATACATTGCAAATGTATCTATAATTTTTGATGTTCCATGCTTGGTTTTATCCACTTTCTTGTGTTTTGTTCCAACTTTGGAGTACTTTTCATATGATTTCTTGGACTAACCTATTAACAAGAGCCACAGTGCCAGCTGCATGTTTTATGCTATTTTTTGTTCTAGGAAAGTCAAAAAATGAATATTCTCGGAATTGGACGGAACAAAAGCCAAAGTGCCTATTTTTCTGGAAGGGATCAAGTGCCAGAATACGAGACGGAGAAGGGCCAGGGAGCCACCACACCACCTGGCCACGCGGCCAGGCCTAGCCCGCGCCAGGGGGTGGTGAGGCCGCTCCCGGCACCCCCTCGGCCCTCCCCTTCCGCCTATAAGTTACCCATAGGACGAAAACCCTAAGTACCCGATCAAAAATCTAGGAAAGAGTCTGTAGCTGCCATCATGTCCATCCCTAGATCGGGAGGGATCGGAAGCTCTTCCCGGCACCCTGTCGGAGAGGGGAATTCACCCTAGAGGCCTTCTTCATCACCATGCAAGCCTCCGGTGTGATGCGTGAGTAGTTCATCCTTGGACTACGGATCCATGTAGTAGCTAGATGGATGGTTTCTCCTCCTTTGTGCTTTCATGTTCAGATCTTGTGAGCTCCGTTCATGATCAAGATCATCTTTTTGTAATCCATACATGTTGTGTTTGCGAGGATCCGATGGATATTGAGATGCTATTTCAGATTGATTATTTATTCTATCATGTCTTTTTTATTTGAGATCTTGCATGCTTTCCGTTGTTAGTAGCTATCTTGGCCAAGTAGATGCTAGCAACTCCAAGAGTTAGTATTTATGCTCGATAGTGGGTTCATGCCTCTTGTAATCTGGGGAAGTGACAGAAATCTCTAAGGTACTAGATGTGCTGTTGCTACTAGGGAGAAAACAACAATCCTTTGTTCATAGAACAATCGTATTGTTTACTTTACACACAGTTTGTAAAGCAATAATATGTTGCTTGCAACTTAATACTAGAGGGGGTTCGGATGATAACCCGAAGGTGGATTATTAGGCATAGATGCAGTTGGATGGCGGTCTATGTATTATGTTGTAATGCCCAATCAAGTCTTAGAGGAGTCAAGATGATTAGTATATGCATGTATTGTTTTCTCGGTGTTTGTCAATTGCCCCGCTGTAATTTGTTCACCCAACATGTTATTTATCTAAGGAGAGCCACCTCTAGTGAACTATGGATCCCGGTCCTTTTACTTTACATACAATCTACAATTTTTGACTGCTTTGTGTTTACTTTCTGCAAACTTTTACTTCTTTCCATTCAATACGTTTAATCCTTTGTTTTCCGCAAAACACGGTGAGATTGACAACCTCATCGCAAGTTGGGGACAAAGTTCTGTGGTTGTGTTGTGCAGGTATCCACGTTGCTACTAGCACCGGTAGTGCGCCCTACCAAAGCTCAGCTAGTAACACCATTGGGGTGTTTCCTTGCTCCTACTGGTTCGATTAAACCTTGGTCTCATAACTGAGGGAAAACTTGCTGTTGTGCTCATCATACCTTCCTCTTGGGGTTCCCAATGAGCTCTACATCAATCACGAGCCAGCAGGCAGCCACAACTCTGCTGGTACTGTGCCGGTCCTCATCAACTTGCACTGCTTTTCCTTTTCCAGCCCTTACCGAGTCATAGGGAACCATTTGTTTGTCTCTTCTTCCGGAGTCCACTACCTCTTCTCTCATAGGATTATGACCCGGAGATGACGCGGCTCCTCTGGATCTTGTCGGGTTATTTCTGGCTGAATGTACCACCTGTGAGGCCCCTGGTGGTGCCGGGTTAGCCTTGTTTATTTCTTCATTTTGTTGGCATGCAACTCTCAACAAGTGATTTACTATCTCTTATTGCCTTTGTTGGGCCTCTCCAGTTAAACCTGCTAACTCGGATGCGGCCGTGTTTGCTGCCCTGAGGTTCTTTGCCGGGGTACTGTACCGATCTAACCCTCTTGTTACTATCATGGTTGTCTGACCCAGCCTAGGCTCGTACTCCTTGTCAATCTTAGTGATCAAGTTTCTGCCCCGGATTTTCACTCCATCTATACGGTTTGCCTTAGCATACTCTCTCAAGGTGATGTTCAATGACTGATGCAGCTCTGCTACTTTCTTTGCTCCAGCTAACGTTTTCTGCCTAGTTTCCACTAACTCAACTTGTGCCTGAGCCGGATCAACCACAAGTGCTATTGGCATTGCTAAGCTATCTATTGCTTGCTGGATCACATTCTCTTGCCTTTCTAGTGGGGGAAACCTTGACCTGGTCTGTTTTGGTGTTACCTCTAGCTCTGGCGCCGGATCTTTGCTTGGTCCCCCGTCTGGTGCGGTCATCAGGACCTCAACGCTACTAGTGGGGCGAGTGATACGCACTCCACGAGCCGCACTGAGAGGTGGCTCGCCTCCCTCGACGATGTGCCGCGGGTGAACACATGACTCATCCACGCCGACGTAGATCTTGTGCGCGCCAAGCTTGAGGAAGACGCCGTTGCACGGTGGAGGGTGCCTGCCGAAGCTCCCCGCGTTGTCGCTGACGTAGTCCAGCGCTGAACCAAGCCTGAGACGATACGTTCGCCGGTGCTTGAGAAGTTTCCCGTCTAAATTTTCACCCCTACTAGCACCGTGAGCCCCACAGTGGGCGCCAACTATCGTGGTGGTGGCACAGCAGATGCCATGGATAGGCTAAAGATGGGGCCAATGAGTGCTAGGGGAATCCAGGGAGGGAGAGCGTGGTGATTCCACACACAGAAGTTCTTGTTTATTCTCTATCAGTGGTATTTACAAGTGCTCTTGAGGCTACAAGCAAGAAGGAGATGATGTCTCTTACTCCCTGTCAACTAGCCCTAGAGTTCTACCTTAGACAGAGAATGAATAATCGATCGGCCGGCCCTCTCTATGGAGGCCCCGGTGCTCCTTATATAGGGAAGCCTGGGTTACAATTCTAGGGCACAAGTGGCAGCATATTCTACAAATATGCTCCTTTCCTAAAGCAGATGCTTCTTTATTCCCTTTAACGGCTCGTCCGGACTTTGGATGTAACCGATGGCGTAATCATTGTCTTTTGGCGTCACCAGGCAGGGGCTGCGTCATCCGGCTTTGCCTGTGTCACCTTGGTCGCCCCTGACCCGCTGGTCCTCTTCTTTACTTTACTTAGCTCATGCTACAGCTAATAAAGCCACCTTTTGACCAGCGGGGGATTCCTTCTCTTGGATCTACGATAACCCGGCTAGCATATAGCTAATCCGGCTTACCAAGTTACTTGCAAAACAAATAGACAAGGCCGGCCTAAATCTCATGCCGTCCGGACCATAGTCAAGGAGGCGCCCCATGAGCCGGGTCACACCACGATTCGGCCTGCCTTGAGGTGACCCGGTCAGCACTTGCTTTGACCATGCCGTACCCCGGCTAACTCGACCCTTATACCCCGGTGTAACCCTACCCGGGGGTATACACCCAACAGTGTTCTTTCACAAACCACATATGGATCCACCAGTGTTCATTTCATGTGTGTTCTTTCCACAAACCACACATGGATCCCCCTGAGTCATTGCATGTGTGTTCTTTTCACAAACCACATATGGACCCACTTGAGTCATTGCATTAGTGTTCTTTCCACAAACCACACATGGATTAACCAATGCCATTGCATGTGTGTTATTGTCACAAACCACATATGGATCAACTAATGTCATTGCATGTGTGTTCATGTCATGAACCACACATGGATCAACCAGTTGTCATTGCATGTGTGTTCTTTCCACAGACCAAATATGGATCCACTAGAGTCATTGCATGTGTGTTCTTATACTAAAACCAGCACTAGAGTCATTGCATGTGTGTTCTTTCCACAAACCACATATGGATCCACTAGAGTCATTGCATGTGTGTTCTTTCCACAAACCACATATGGATCAACTAGTGGTTATTGCATGTGTGTTCTTTCCACAAATCACACATGGATCCACCAGAGTCATTGCATGTGTGTTCTTTTCACAAACCACATATGGATCAACCAGTGTCATTGCATGTGTCTTCTTGTCACAAACCACACATGGATCCACCAGTGTTCATTGCATGTGTGTTCTTCTCACAAACCACATATGGATCCACCAGTGTCATTGCATGTGTGTTCTTTCCACAAACCACGGATGGATCAACCAATTGCATTGCATGTGTGTTCTTTCCACAAACCACACATGGATCAACCAATGGCATTGCATGTGTATTCTTTTCAGAAACTACACATGGACGAACCAATGGCATTGCTTGTGTGTTCTCTTCACAAACAACACATGGATCCACCAGAGTAATTGCATGTGTGTTCTTTCCACAAACCACATATGGATCAACAAGTGTTCATTGCATGTGTGTTGTTTCAACAAACCACATATGGATCAACCAATGGCATTGCATGTGTGTTCTTTCCATAAACCACAGATGGATCAACCAATGGCATTGCATGTGTATTCTTTTGACAAACCACACATGGATCAACCAATGTCATTGCATGTGTGTTCTTTCCACAAACCACATATGGATCAACCAATGTCATTGCTTGTGTGTTCCTGTCATGAACCACATATGCATCAACCAATGGCATTGCATGTGTGTTCTTTCCACAAACCACACATGGATCAACCAATGGAATTGCATGTGTATTCTTTTCACAAACCACACATGGATCAACCAATGGCATTGCATGTGTGTTCTTTTCAAAAACCACACATGGATCCACCAGAGTCATTGCATGTGTGTTCTTTCCACAAACCACATATGGATCAACCAGTATTCATTGCATGTGTTATGTTTCCACAAACCACATATGGATCAACCAATGGCATTTCATGTGTGTTCTTTCCATAAACCATAGATGGATCAACCAATGGCATTTCATGTGTATTGTTTTCACAAACCACACATGGATCAACCAATGGCATTGCATGTGTGTTCTTTTCACAAACCACACATGGATCCACCAGAGTCATTGCATGTGTGTTCTTTCCACAAACCACATATGGATCAACCAGTGTCATTGCATGTGTTATGTTTCCACAAACCACATATGGATCAACCAATGGCATTTCATGTGTGTTCTTTCCATAAACCATAGATGGATCAACCAATGGCATTTCATGTGTATTGTTTTCACAAACCACACATGGATCAACCAATGGCATTGGATGTGTGTTCTTTTAACAAACCACACATGGATCCACTAGAGTCATTGCATGTGTGTTCTTTCCACAAACCAAATATGGATCAACCAGTGTCATTGCATGTGTGTTCTTTCCACAAACCACATATGGATCAACCAATGTCATTGCATGTGTGTTCCTGTCATGAACCACATATGCATCAACCAATGGCATTGGATGTGTGTTCTTTCCACAAACCACACATGGATCAACCAATGGCATTGCATGTGTATTCTTTTCAAAAACCACACATGGATCAACCAATGGCATTGCATATGTGTTCTTTTCACAAACCACACATGGATCCACCAGAGTCATTGCATGTGTGTTCTTTCCCCAAACCACATATGGATCAACCAGTGTTCATTGCATGTATGTTATTTCCAAAAACCACATATGGATCAACCAATGGCATTGCATGTGTGTTCTTTTCACAAACCACACATGGATCAACCAATAGCATTGCATGTCTATTCTTTTCACAAACCACACATGGATCAACCAATGGCATTGCATGTGTGTTCTTTTCACAAAGCACACACGGATCCACCATAGTCATTGCATGTGTGTTCTTTCCACAAACCACATATGGATCAACAAGTGTCATTGCATGTGTGTTCTTTCCACAAACCACATATGGATCCACCAGTGTCATTGCATGTGTGTTCTTTCCACAAACCACACATGGATCAACTAGTGTCATTGCATGTGTGTTCTTGTCACACACCACACATGGATCCACTAGTGTTCATTGCATGTGTGTTCTTCTCGCAAACCACATTTGGATCCACCAGTGTCATTGCATGTGTGTTCTTTCCACAAACCCCGGATGGATCAACTAATGGCATTGCATGTGTGTTCTTTCCACAAACCACACATGGATCAACCAATGGCATTACATGTGTATTGTTTTCAAAAACCAGTGTTCATTGCTTGTGTGTTCTTTTCACAAACCACACATGGATCCACCAGAGTCATTGCATGTGTGTTCTTTCCACAAACCACATATGGGTCAACCAGTGTTCATTGCATGTGTGTTGTTTCCACAAACCACATATGGATCTACCAATGGCATTGCATGTGTGTTCTTTCCATAAACCATAGATGGATCAACCAATGGCATTTCATGTGGATTGTTTTCACAAACCACACATGGATCAACCAATGGCATTGCATGTGTGTTCTTTTCACAAACCACACATGGATCCACCAGAGTCATTGCATGAGTGTTATTTCCACAAACCACATATGGATCAACCAGTGTCATTGCATGTGTCTTCTTTCCACAAACCACATATGGATCAACCAATGTCATTGCATATGTGTTCCTGTCATGAATCACATATGCATCAACCAATGGCATTGCATGTGTGTTCTTTTCACAAACCACACATGGATCCACCAGAGTCATTGCATGTGTGTTCTTTCCACAAACCACATATGGATCAACCAGTGTCATTGCATGTGTTATGTTTCCACAAACCACATATGGATCAACCAATGGCATTTCATGTGTGTTCTTTCCATAAACCATAGATGGATCAACCAATGGCATTTCATGTGTATTGTTTTCAGAAACCGCACATGGACGAACCAATGGCATTGCTTGTGTGTTCTTTTCACAAACAACACATGGATCCACCAGAGTCATTGCATGTGTGTTCTTTCCACAAACCACATATGGATCAACCAGTGTTCATTGCATGTGTGTTGTTTCAACAAACCACATATGGATCAACCACTGGAATTGCATGTGTGTTCTTTCCATAAACCACAGATGGATCAACCAATGGCATTGCATGTGTATTCTTTTGACAAACCACACATGGATCAACCAATGTCATTGCATGTGTGTTCTTTCCACAAACCACATATGTATCAACCAATGTCATTGCTTGTGTGTTCCTGTCATGAACCACATATGCATCAACCAATGGCATTGCATGTGTGTTCTTTGCACAAACCACACATGGATCAACCAATGGCATTGCATGTGTGTTCTTTTCACAAACCACACATGGATCCACCAGAG
This sequence comes from Avena eriantha, assembly GCA_910589775.1. Lineage (NCBI taxonomy): Eukaryota > Viridiplantae > Streptophyta > Magnoliopsida > Poales > Poaceae > Avena > Avena eriantha. The sequence continues at coordinate 93,895,932 of OU342741.1, forward strand.
TCATTGCATGTGTGTTCTTTTCACAAACCACACATGGATCCACCAGAGTCATTGCATGTGTGTTCTTTTCACAAACCACACATGGATCCACCAGAGTCATTGCATGTGTGTTCTTTCCACAAACCACATATGGATCAACTAGTATTCATTGCATGTGTGTTCTTTCCACAAACCACATATGGATCAACCAGTATTCATTGCATGTGTGTTGTTTCCACAAACCACATATGGATCAACCAATGGCATTGCATGTGTGTTCTTTCCATAAACCATAGATGGATCAACCAATGGCATTTCATGTGCATTGTTTTCACAAACCACACATGGATCAACCAATGGCATTGCATGTGTGTTCTTTTCACAAACCACACATGGAGCCACCAGAGTCATTGCATCTGTGTTCTTTCCACAAACCAATGGCATTGCATGTGCATTGTTTTCACAAACCACACATGGATCAACCAATGGCATTGCATGTGTGTTCTTTTCACAAACCACACATGGATCCACCAGAGTCATTGCATGTGTGTTCTTTCCACAAAGCATACATGGATCAACCAATGGCATTTCATGTGTATTCTTTCACAAACCACACATGGATCAACCAATGGCATTGCTTGTGTGTTCTTTTCACATACCACACATGGATCCACCAGAGTCATTGCATGTGTGTTCTTTCCACAAACCACATATGGATCAACCAGTGTTCATTGCATGTGTGTTGTTTCCACAAACCACATATGGATCAACCAATGGCATTTCATGTGTGTTCTTTCCATAAACCATAGATGGATCAACCAATGGCATTTCATGTGTATTCTTTTCAGAAACCACACATGGATCAACCAATGGCATTGCAGGTGTGTTCTTTTCACAAACCACACATGGATCCACCAGAGTCATTGCATGAGTGTTATTTCCACAAACCACATATGGATCAACCAGTGTCATTGCATGTGTGTTCTTTCCACAAACCACATATGGATCAACCAATGTCATTGCATGTGTGTTCCTATCATGAACCACATATGCATCAACCAATGGCATTGCATGTGTGTTCTTTCCACAAACCACACATGGATCAACCAATGGCATTGCATGTGTATTCTTTTCACAAACCACACATGGATCAACCAATGGCATTGCATGTGTGTTCTTTTCACAAACCACACATGGATCCACAAGAGTCATTGCATGTGTGTTCTTTCCACAAACCACATATGGATCAACAAGTATTCATTTCATGTGTGTTGTTTCCACAAACCACATATGGATAAACCAATGGCATTGCATGTGTGTTCTTTCCTTAAACCATATATGGATCAACCAATGGCATTTCATGTGTATTGTTTTCACAAACCACACATGGATCAACAATTGGCATTGCATGTGTGTTCTTTTCACAAACAACACATGGATCCACCAGAGTCATTGCATGTGTGTTCTTTCCACAAACCACATATGGATCAACCAGTGTCATTGCATGTGTGTTCGTGTCATGAACCACATATGCATCAACCAATGGCATTGCATGTGTGTTCTTTCCACAAACCACACATGGATAAATCAATGGCATTGCATGTGTATTCTTTTCACAAACCACACATGGATCAACCAATGGCATTGCATGTGTGTTCTTTTCACAAACCACACATGGATCCACCAGAGTCATTGCATGTATGTTCTTTCCACAAACCACATATGGATCAACTAGTATTCATTGCATGTGTGTTGTTTCCACAAACCACATATGGATCAACCAATGGCATTGCATGTGTGTTCTTTCCATAAACCATAGATGGATCAACCAATGGCATTTCATGTGTATTCTTTTCAGAAACCACACATGGACCAACCAATGGCATTGCATGTGTGTTCTTTTCACAAACCACACATGGATCCACCAGTGTCATTGCATGTGTGTTCTTTCCACAAACCACATATGGATCAACCAGTGTCATTGCATGTGTGTTCTTTCCACAAACCACATATGGATCAACCAATGTCATTGCATGTGTGTTCCTGTCATGAACCACATATGAATCAACCAATGGCATTGCATGTGTGTTCTTTCCACAAACCACACATGGATCAACCAATGGCATTGCATGTGTATTCTTTTCACAAACCACACATGGATCAACCAATGCCATTGCTTGTGTGTTCTTTTCACAAACCACACATGGATCCACCAGAGTCATTGCATGTGTGTTCTTTCCACAAACCACATATGGATCAACCAGTGTTCATTGCAGGTCTGTTATTACCAAAAACCACAAATGGATCAACCAATGGCATTGCATGTGTGTTCTTTCCACAAACCACACATGGATCAACCAATGGCATTGCATGTGTTCTTTCCAGAAACCACACATGGATCAACCAATAGCATTGCACTTTATTCTTTTCACAAACCACACATGGATCAACCAATGGCATTACATGTGTGTTCTTTTCACAAAGCACACATGGATCCACCATAGTCATTGCATGTGTGTTCTTTCCACAAACCACATATGGATCAACAAGTGTCATTGCATGTGTGTTCTTTCCACAAACCACATATGGATCCACCAGTGTCATTGCATGTGTGGTCTTTCCACAAACCACACATGGATCAACCAGTGTCATTGCATGTGTGTTCTTGTCACAAACCACACATGGATCCACCAGTGGTCATTGCATGTGTGTTCTTCACACAAACCACATATGGATCCACCAGTGTCATTGCATGTTGATGACCCACAAGTATAGGGGGTGTATCGCAGTATTTTTGATAAGTAAGAGTGTCGAACCCAACGAGGATCAGAAGGTGCTGGCTAGTGGTATGGATCAGGAATTCTCTGCAAATACTTAGCAAACAGATTTTTAGGGGTTTTCGATAAAGCAAGTAAACAAAGTACGAGTAAATAAAAGACAGTAGGAATAAATGCAGCAAGTGGCCCAATCCTTTATGCAGCAAAGGACAAGCCGGTTGTATTACTTAAGATGACCAAACATTCTCGAGGACACATGGGAAGACTGTCAAGTGCTTTCGCTTCATATAGCCGATTAATCTTCTTTAGCTTGCTAAGTGTTGTGTGGGTGAACCTGTGCTAATGTACCGCCCCATCCAAGACTAATACATACTTGTGATTATACCCCTTGCAAACATGTGTAAGTACAAGAAAGTAATTAAGGTAGAAACCTAACCACAGCTTTAAACTCTAAGACCCTTACGTCCCTTGTGCAATGATTTCCTAACGGGGGTTCAGGTTTCTGTCACTCCGGCAACCCCTACGATTAGTAGCCAAATACACAATGCATTCCCCTAGGCCCATATAGGTGAAGTTTCATGTAGTCGACGTTCACATGACACCACTAGAAGAAGTGCACCACAACTTAAATGATAATCTATTGAATCTTTCTCAATGCAACTCCACTACTAACAACAAGACTTCTCCCATGTCCTCAAGAACAAAACGAACTACTCACAAGACATCATATGGATCATGATCAGAGATGGAATAATGATGTATAACAATCTGAACATAGACAATAATTCAACGGTTCACTCAATAGCATCAACTACAAAGAGTAATCAACACCGGGAAAGTTTCCCCTATGAACTTGTGCAAGATTCAACTCAATTGTTACAGCAATATGGAGATGGTGATGAGGGTGTTGATGGTGGTGATGATGATGATGATGATCCCGATGAAGTCCAGCTTGATGGTGGTGTTCATGGCGACGATATCCCCTCTCCGGGAAGGAATTCCTCCGACAAAAATCTGTATGCCGGAGAGATCTTTCTCTCTCGGTGTTTTTCCGACCCGCAGAGGCGGCGGAATCTTTCTGTGGTCGCTCCCCGAGTCTTAGGGTTTCAGGAGAATGATATACGCCAGAGGGGAAAGGCTGGAGTGGGCCAGGGTGGCCACACCACCTCTAGGCGCGGCCTAGGCCTGCCCGCGCCATGGGGTGGTGTGGGCCCCCTGTGGCCCACCTCCACTCCATCTTCTAGCATCCTTAGTCTTCTGGAAAAATAGGATTTTCCATATATTTTCCCGGATTTTCTGATCTTCGCGAATTTTGCCTCCAAATAGCACCTTTTCCATCAGAATCCTGACTGTAGCGGTCCATGCTCCAAAAGTCATCAACCATGCAAAAATAGATGAAATAACATAAGTATCACCTCTCAATACGAAATATATCAATGAATAATAGTGAATTAAGACATAGAATAGTGATGCAAAATGGACGTATCAACTCCCCCCAAGCTTAGACTTCGCTTGTCCCCAAGCGAAACTGAGCTCAATAAACATGGCCTCAAGTTTATGGAGTGAAGAGTCGATAAAAGAATACGGACAAGAAGCATCACATTTATCAAATACATAGATCATAATAGAAGACTACTCACTATTATACAACTCAACTTTCCAGTGAGTAAAGGAAACACAATAAAGATACATAAGGTGAATCAGAATTGGTAATGGCAAACTTAGCTCTTGGTCGAAGAATAGTTAATAATTTGCTGGAGTTCACAAATAGCTGGCTTTTCAATGATAGCTTTCAAAGTAGTAAACATCAAGATAAGAGCAACATGCAAAGCAAGGAACATAAGAAACATGATTGCATAAATCATCATATGAATGAATGAAACACAACAACTCAAAATACTTGCTGAGATAGAAGGGAGTAGGTTTACTGACTCAACTACAAAGTAAAAGAAAGGCCCTTCGCAGAGAGAAGCAGGGATTGCAAGTCCCATAAAGAGCTCCCAAAAATTATGATACTTACTAGCTTTCAGCTCTGATTGCCCCTATCATAGGCATCTTTAGGTGCTTAAGGTTAAAGTGATCAAAAATGAGGATATGCATTGACAAGTTGTAAATTGAGAATCTCATGTCCCTTGAATACGAGGGTCGCTCCTCATGCTACTCAAGTTTAGTCACCGGTAAGTTCTTGTCATCGTAAGCATATGTGTATCATTGAGAACCGCCAACGGGGTACCCCTTGCCCGATGATACGGAAGAATCCCCATATAAAAATGACAAGGCAAGCAGACAACAAGTATCTCAGGAACCTTCTTATTTACCATGGGAATATGGTGCTTCTTTCTCTCTTTCCTCTTTTCATAATATCTCTTTTTTTCTTTTTTTTCTCAATCTATATCTCTTTTTTATAAGACGAATGCTTCATAGATGCTCGTTATGGTTACGCTGCAGGTTTCCACCATGTCAACATGGATTAGACCAACGACCCAGGCGTTTCTCTAACACATATGCATAACTCCATGGACTTACAAGCTCCCCTTTCATTTCACACCGACGACATCCATAGAAAAAAGAACATGATATCAACTTGGTACAAAGTACCAGTGCAATGTTGAAAGCGTTCCCCATGACAGCATGGTTCTGCTAATTCACAACTTACAAAGCGCAAGCATATACGCAACATTGGTGAGCACAATGGTTTAAGTTTATTAAATACAAGAAAGTAAAGTGTGCCATCAAGTTCATGAGAGCTTTAATCACTAATTTTCACATAACAAGTTTAATTTGGGCGGTAGATAAAGCAAGAATTTACTTGGAATAGCAATAATGCTACTAGGTAGGTATGGTGGACACAAATGGCATGGGTTTTGGTTTAAAGGAGGTGGATGCACGAGAAGAATTCCCTCTCAGTACAGGTTTTTGGCTAGCAAGGATGGGTAGCAAGTACAAGAGTTGAAGGAAACAACCAAACATACAAATGATAAAGACAAACATGCAATCTTCCTTGGAAGCACAAAAGATCTTAACTAGAGAATACTAGACTTATGAGCAAATCAAGAAAGAAAGATGATGAAATTATTTTTCTTTAGAGTACTTCTATCTTTTTCTTTTCAACTCTCAAAAAGGTGTTGCTACTGACCGAGCCAGGTTTGCCAAAACCAACTAAATTAACTCAATGATCCCAAAGTGATACCAATACTAACAACAAGATCAATCATATAACCATGAATTGAAAAATAAAATAAGCTATGCAAAAGAGTGAATGATAGAACTTCTCATTAATAAACCATAACAGCAACTCACACCAAGGGATACATATCTAACGAGAGAGGGGACACTTCCATAATGCAAACCATACTACAAAATAACTCCTCTATTCATGATATGACTCTACTAATAAGGTAAAAAGATAGAAGATAGTGATATGATACCGCGACACTCCCCCAAGCTTGGAACAAACCAAGGGGATGCCAAACCTGATGACGAATTACTCCTTAGGTGGTGGTGGTGTCTTCTCATATTCGTCTGTCTTCCAGGGTAAAGGCTTCCCATCAACAAAGGACATCGTGGTTTCCAACATCCTAAAACTTGCAACAGCACTTATGCGTTTAAATCTAGCCTCATACTCACAGTTTTGATTTTGAACGTCATAGAACTGTGCTTGCAGTTTGTTGGTTGTTTGGCGGAGTGAGAAGACTTTTTCTTTGAGTTCAGCAGTCTCCTTTTGGTGCTCGGTGATGAGTTCGGAACAAATCTTATGGATGATATCCACTTCGTGCTCCGCCATCTTCCTGTACCTAAAGACTTCTTGCTCCAGTGCTTCCATCCTGTCCTCCAGACTTCCTTCACCTTTAGGGCCTTGAACCTCTTTAATCCGGACCTCCCCACCTTCGAGCAACAACTCCTTGGGATGAATCTTCAATTTTCTCATGTATGGGTTGATGATATCTTCTAAAGAATCTCCTTTGGATGATCCAGAGGAAGACATTGTGGCTCCAAATCTGGGATTCTACCTGGCAGAAACAGATTGGAACAAAAACGCGACGAAAACACAATACACGAACCTCGAAAGATCCGGGGGGTTATATATTACGAAGTTTCATATCAAAAGGAAGGTACTGGGTGAAAACGGGTCGGAGGCGGAGTCCTGGGTGGCCTCACCACCTGGTGGCGTGGCTAGGGGTGGGTCCCCTGTGGCCCCGTTTCTGTCCCGTTTTCGCTTCGTAGCTTTCCCTATTGACTGAAAACTACAAAAATAAAGTTGTATTGTATTTTTGCGGAACTTTTCTTACCAGAACTATTACCTACATGAAAACAGACTCTGCAGGTCTCTGAATTTGGTCCTCAATGAATTTCTCTGGAGTTATAACTTGAAAGGCATCAACATCTTCATTGTAAGAATCTCCAGCAATATAGTGTTTGAGTCGTTGTCCATTCACTACTTGTGTAGCATTATCTTTTAGAGAAGAAATTTTTATTGCTCCTGAACAGTATACTTCTTCAATGATGAAAGGTCCTTCCCATTTTGATAGTAGCTTACCTGCAAAAAATCTGAGATGAGACCTATACAATAGAACTTTCTCACCAACATGAAATTCTCTCTTAAGTATTCGCTTGTCATGCCATCTTTTAACTTTTTCCTTAAAGAGCCTAGCATTATCATAGGCTTCACTCCTCCATTCATCTAAAGAACTTAAGTCAAATAATCTTTTCTCACCAGCGAGCTTACAATCTCTATTTAGTTCTTTCACCGCCTAGTAAGCTTTGTGTTCTAATTCTAAGGGTAGGTGGCAAGCTTTCCCATAAACCATTTTATAAGGAGACATTCCCATAGGATTTTTGTAAGCAGTTCTATAAGCCCATAAAGCATCATTCAACTTCTTAGCCCGGTTTTTTCTAGACCTATTAACAGCCTTTTGCAAGATAGATATAATTTCTCTATTTGATAACTCTACTTGCCCGCTAGTTTGGGGGTGATAAGCTGAAGCAATTCTATAATTAACATCATATTTAGCGAGGGTCTTCCTAAAACCGCCATGAATGAAATGAGAACCCCCATCAGTCATGAGATACCTAGGCACTCCAAACCTAGGAAAGATAACGTCCTTAAGCATTTTTAGAGAGGTTTCCCCGTCAGCACTTTTCGTAGGAATGGCTTCTACCCACTTAGTAACATCATCAACGGCAACAAGAATATGAGTGTAACCCTTCGAAGGAGGGAAAGGACCCATAAAGTCGAATCCCCAACAATCAAAAGGTTCAATAACTAGAGAGTAGTTCATAGGCATTTCATTGCGTCTAGAAATATTACCAACACGCTGACATTCATCACAAGATAAAACAAATTTTCTTGCATCTTTAAAAAGGGTAGGCCAGTAGAAACCTGATTTTAGTACCTTTTGTGCAGTTCTATCTCCTGCATGATGTCCTCCATATGCGCTACCATGACATTTACGCAATATCTCTTTTTGCTCATATTCTGGAACACATCTTCGCATAATACCATCAACTCCTTCTTTGTATAAGTGTGGGTCATCCCAAAAATAATGCTTCAAATCATAAAAGAACTTTCTTCTTTGTTGAGCTATAAAAGTTGGAGGCAAATACTTGGAGACAGTAAAGTTAGCATAATCAGCATACCAAGGGCTTCCTCGCGAGCTCACCCCTACTGCGGCTAACTGTTCATTTGGGAAACTATCATTAACAGGCATAGGATCAAAAGAGATGTTTTCCAAATGAGATAAATTATCAGCTACAGGGTTTTCAGCACCCTTCCTATCTACTGTGTGTAGATCAAACTCTTGCAAAAGCAGTACCCATCTAATAAGCCTAGGCTTAGCGTCCTTCTTCGTCATAAGATATTTAATAGCAGCATGATCAGTATGAATGGTTACTTTTGAGTCCACAATATAGGGCCTAAACTTATCATAGGCAAAAACAACAGCTAGAAATTCCTTTTTAGTAGTGGCATAATTCCATTGAGCAGTGTCTAGAGTCTTATTAGCATAATGGATAGCGTTTAACTTTTTATCAATACGTTGCCCAAGGACAGCCCCTACAGCAAAATCACTAGCATCACACATTATTTCAAAAGGTAAACTCCAATCAGGTGGTTGAACATTAGGGGCTGTAGTTAAAGCCTTTTTAAGAGTTTCAAAAGCTTCCCTACCATCATCATCAAAAACAAAAGGTACATCTTTTTGAAGAAGATTAGTGAGAGGTTTTGATATCCTAGAGAAATCTTTAATAAACCTCCTGTAGAAACCAGCATGACCAAGGATACTATGAATACCTTTGATGTCTCTTGGACATGGCATCTTCTCGATTGCCTCAACCTTAGCTCTATCAACTTCTATGGCTCTTTCAGAAACTTTATGCCCAAGAACAATCCCTTCATTAACCATGAAGTGGCATTTCTGCCAATTAAGAACAAGATTAGTTTCTTCACATCTCTGCAAAACTTTATCAAGGTTGTGCAGACAATTATCAAAAGAAGTTCCATAGACAGAAAAGTCATCCATGAACACTTCTACAATTTCCTCGCAAAAACCATGAAAGATAGCAGACATGCACCTTTGTAAAGTAGCAGGAGCATTACATAAACCAAAAGGCATACGTCTATAAGCATAAGTTCCATAAGGGCAAGTATAAGTCGTTTTTTCTTGATCTTGTTGTTTAACACCAATTTGAGAGAAACCAGAATAACCATCAAGAAAACAAAAATGGGTCTTTTTAGACAACCTTTCCAACATTTGATAAATAAAAGGAAGCGGGTAGTGATCTTTCTTAGTAACTTTATTGACTTTCCTAAAATCGATGCACATCCTATAGCCTACCACTATTCTTTGAGGAATAAGCTCATCATTATCATTAGGGACAACGGTAATACCTCCCTTTTTAGGAACACAATGAATAGGACTAACCCATTCACTATGAGCAATAGGGTAAATAATACCAGCATCAAGGAGTTTCCATACCTCATTCCTTACCACTTCCTTCATCCTAGGATTTAAACGTCGTTGGTGCTCCACTACCGGCTTCGCCTCTGGTTCTATGTTGATAGAGTGCTGACATATAGTAGGTGAAATCCCTTTTAAATCATCCAGAGTATAGCCCATAGCTCCTCGATGTTTCCTCAAAACTTCCAATAACCTTTCTTCTTCCTTCCCTGAAAGTTTAGCGCTAACAATAACAGGATATATCTTTCTATCATCAATATAAGCATATTTAAGATCATCAGGGAGAGGTTTTAGATCGAAAACAGGATCCTTTTTAGGTGGTATTGTGGTACCCAAGTCTTCTACAGGCTAGTCGTGCTTAAGCATCATAGGTTGATCACGGAGAATCCTGTCAATCTCATTCCTTTCTTCCATGAAGATTTCACTTTCATGATCTTCCATAAATTGCTGCAAAGCATTGTTAGGAGCAAGAGAAATAGAAGCAAGTTGTTCAACCGTAAAATACTCATTATGGGTTTCATCTTCGCAAGGTTCTTTAGCAAATTTCGAAAAATTAAACTCATAAGATTCCCCATCAAAATTAGTCAAGATTTTCTCCCTCTTGCAATCAATAATAGCTCCACAAGTACTCAAGAAAGTTCTACCAAAAATGATAGGGCAGGTTTTACTAGCAGCCGAACCAAGTACTAGAAAATCAGCAGGGTACTTAATCTTACCACAAAGAACTTCCACGTCTCATACAATACCAATTGGAGAGATGGTCTCTCTATTAGCAAGGTGAATAACCACATCAATCTCTTCCAACTCGCAAGGACTGATTTCATGCATAATTTCTCTGTAAGCACATAAGGAATAGCACTAGAACTTACACCAATATCACATAAACCATAATAGCAATGATCACCAATTCTAACAGAAAGCACAGGAACGCTAGCCTTTTTAGTTCTATTGGGATGTGAAACAGTATTAGAAGCATCCTCACAAAAGACTATGTGCCCATCTTCTACGCTATTAGTGATAAGATCTTTCACAATTGCTACCATAGGTTCAATGTTTATTTGTTCATCCGGTTTTACAGTCCTTTTTTCACTTTTGGTGATTACATTAGTTATCATAGGATGGTCCTTTAACTTTTCAGGGAAGGGAATCTTCTCGATATAAGGTTCGGATAAGATGCGGACAATAATGCAATATTCAGCACTTCCAATAGGAGCATAGTCAACAATATCTTTATAAGGTGCATGGTATTTGTTCCATCCCCTTTTTGGAATTTCGATATAGGAAGCAAAAGCTCTAAAGCAATTCGTAATAACTTGTAAATGATAGATATTACTAACATTTTGAAAGTCATCAGTTCCCATAAAAGATTCAATGCATTCATAATCATAATTTATACCTGATTTTCTACCTTTGTCATTCTCCCAAGCTTCAGCATTGTCTTGAATACAGTCTAGAAGGTCCCATTTAGCTTCTTCTTCCATGCGAGTGAATGATCCAGCACAAGAAGCATCCAATAAATTTTTATCATGTAGAGGGAGCCTTGCATAAAAGTTGTTGATAATAATATTGTTGGGGAGCTCATGAAAGGGACATTTGAGCATTAGTAACTTCAATCTCCCCCAAGCTTGAGCTGTACTCTCTCCATCAAGAGGCCAAAAGTTGTATATTTGATTCCGATCTTTATGAATCTCACTAGGAGGATAAAACTTTAAATAAAAGAGAGGCACTATTTCCTCCCATTCCAGAGCTTGACCATTCTTCAGCAGCTTATACCATTCCTCAGCTCTTCCTTTCAGTGATAATGAGAATAACTTCTTCTTAACTTGATCTGTAGTAATACATGCACACTTGAACAACCCGCATAATTCATGTATAAAGAGTAAATGATCTCCGGGATGGACAGTTCCATCCCCAACATAATAGTTATCCATAACACGATCAATAATTCTTGTAGGTATTTTGAAAACTTCATTCTTAGCAGGTGGTGGCTTATCTACTACCTTAGCAGTGGTAGTAGGATTACCAAATAAGAAACTCAGTGAATTATCCATAACGAAAATAAAGCAACTAACAGAAGTAAACAATACTCACAGTAGAAGTTTCCTTTACCAGTTCCACTCTCCAATAACGCTTCACTCCCCGGCAACGGCGCCAGAAATTAGTCTTGATGACCCACAAGTATAGGGTGTGTATCGCAGTATTTTCGATAAGTAAGAGTGTCGAACCCAACGAGGAGCAGAAGGTGTTGGCTAGTGGTATGGGTCAGGAATTCTCTTCAAATACTTAGCAAACGGATTTTTAGGGGTTTTCGATAAAGCAAGTAAACAAAGTACGAGTAAATAAAAGACAGTAGGAATAAATGCAGCAAGTGGCCCAATCCTTTATGCAGCAAAGGACAAGCCGGTTGTATTACTTAAGATGACCAAACGTTCTCGAGGACACATGGGAAGACTGTCAAGTGCTTTCGCTTCATATAGTCTATTAATCTTCTTTAGCTTGCTAAGTGTTGTGTGGGTGAACCTGTGCTAATGTACCGCCCCATCCAAGACTAATACATACTTGTGATTATACCCCTTGCAAACATCCGTAAGTACATGAAAGTAAGTAAGGTAGAAACCTAACCACAGCTTTAAACTCTAAGACCCTTACGTCCCTTGTGCAATGGTTTCCTAACGAGGGTTCAGGTTTCTGTCACTCCGGCAACCCCTATGATTAGTAGCCAAATACACAATGCATTCCCCTAGGCCCATATAGGTGAAGTGTCATGTAGTCGACGTTCACATGACACCACTAGAAGAAGTACACCACAACTTAAATAACAATCTATTGAATCTTTCTCAACGCAACTCCACTACTAACAACAAGACTTCTCCCATGTCCTCAAGAACAAAACGAACTACTCACAAGACATCATATGGATCATGATCAGAGATGGAATAATGATGTATAACAATCTGAACATAGACAATAATTCAATGGTTCACTCAATAACATCAACTACAAAGAGTAATCAACACCGGAAAAGTTTCCCCTATGAGCTAATGCAAGATTCAACTCAATTGTTACAGCAATATGGAGATGGTGATGAGGGTGCTGATGGTGATGATGGTGGTGATGATGATGATGATACCGATGAAGTCTAGCTTGATGGTGGTGTTGATGGCGACGATCTCCCCTCTCCGGGGAGGAATTCCCTCGGCAGAAATCTGTCTGCCGGAGAGATCTTTATCTTTCGGTGTTTTCTGCCCCACAGAGGCGGCAGAATCATTTTGTGGTCGCTCCCGAGTCTTAGGGTTTCGGGAGGATGATATACGCCAGAGGGGAGAGGCTGGAGTGGGCCAGGTTGGCCACACCACCTCCAGGCGCGGCCTAGGCCTGCCTGCGCCATGGGGTGGTGTGGGCCCTCTGTGGCCCATCTCCACTCCATCTTCTGGCATCCTTAGTCTTCTGGAAAAAAAGGATTTTCCATATATTTTTCCTGATTTTCTGATCTTCGCGAATTTTGCCTCCAAACAACACCTTTTCCATCAAAATCCTGACTGCAACGGTCCATGCTCCAAAAGTCATCAACCATGCAAAAATAGATGAAATAACATAAGTATCACCCCTCAATACGAAATATATCAATGAATAATAGTGAATTAAGACATAGAATAGTGATGCAAAATGGACGTATCAACTCCCCCCAAGCTTAAACTTTGCTTGTCCCCAAGCGAAACTGAGCTCAATAAATATGGCCTCAGGTTTATGGAGTGAGGAGTCGATAAAAGAATACGGACAATAAGCATCACATTCATCAAATACATAGATCATAATAGAAGACAACTCACTATTATACAACTCAACTTGCAATGAGTAAAGGAAACACAATAAAGATACATAAAGTGAATCGTAATTGGTAATGGCAAACTTAGCTCTTGGTCGAGAATAGTTGATAATTTGCTGGTGTTCATAAATAGTTGGTTTTTCAATGAAAGCTTTCAAAGTAGTAAACCTCAAGATAAGAGCAATGTGCAAAACAAGGAACATAAGAAACATGATTGCATAAATCATCATATGAATGAATGAAACACATCAACTCAAAATACTTGCTAAGAACGAAGGGAATGGGTTTACTGACTCAACTACAAAGTAAAAGAAAGGCCCTTCAAAGAGGGAAGCAGGGATTGCAAGTCTCATAAAGAGCTCCCAAAAATTATGATACTTACTAGCTTTCAGCTCTCATTGCCCCTATCATAGGCATCTTTAGGTGATTAAGGTTAAAGTGATCAAAAATGAGGATATGCATTGACTAGTTGTAAGTTGAGAATCTCATGTCCCTTGAATACGAGGGTCGCTCCTCATGCTACTCAAGTTTAGTCACCGGTAAGTTCTTGTCATCGTAAGCATATGTGTATCATTGAGAACCGCCAACGGGGTACCCCTTGCCCAATGATACGGAAGAATCCCCATATCAAAATGACAAGGCAAGCAGACAACAAGTATCTCAGCAATCTTCTTATTTACCATGGGAATATGGTGCTTTTTTCTCTATTTCCTCTTTTCATAATATCTCTCTTTTTTTCCTTTTTTCTCAATCTCTATCTCTTTTTTATAAGAAGAATGCTTCATAGATACTCGTTATGGTTACGCTGCAGGTTTCCACCATGTTAGCATGGATTAGACCAGCGGCCCAAGCGTTTCTCTAACACACATGCATAACTCCATGGACTTACAAGCTCCCATTTCATTTCACACTGATGACATCCATAGACAAAAGAACATGATATCAACTAGGTACAAAGTACCAGTGCAATGTTGAAAGTGTTCCCCATGACATCATGGTTCTGCTAATTCTCAACTCACAAAGTGCAAGCATATACGCAACATAGGTGAGCACAATGGTTCAAGTTTATTAAATGCAAGAAAGTAAAGTGTGCCATCAAGTTCGTGAGAGCTTTAGTCACTAATTTTCACATAACAAGTTTAATTTGGGAGGTAGATAAAACAAGAATTTACTTGGAATAGCAATAATGCTACTAGGTAGGTATGGTGGACACAAATGGCAAAGGTTTTGGTTTAAAGGAGTGGATGCACGAGAAGAATACCCTCTCTGTACAGGTTTTTGGCTAGCAAGGCTGGGTAGCAAGTATAAGAGTTGAAGGAAAAACACAAACATACAAGTGATAAAGACAAACATGCAATCTTCCTTGGAAGCACAAAAGATCTTAACTAGAGAATACTAGACTTATGAGCAAATCAAGAAAGAAAGATGATGAAATTATTTTTCTTTAGAGTACTTCTATCTTTTTCTTTTTAACTCTCAAAAAGGTGTTGCTACTGACCGAGCCAGGTTTGCCAAAACCAACTAAATTAACTCAATGATCCCAAAGTGATACCAATACTAACAACAAGATCAATCATATAACCATGAATTGAAAACTAATATAAGCTATGCAAAAGAGTGAATGATAGAACTTCTCATTAATAAACCATAACGGCAACTCACACCAAGGGATACATATCTAACAAGAGAGGGGACACTTCCATAATGCAAACATACTACATAATAACTCCTTTACTCATGATATGACTCTACTAAAAAGGTAAAAAGATAGAAGATAGTGATGTGATACCGCGGCACTCCCCCAAGCTTGGAACAAACTAAGGGGATGCCAAACCTGATGACGAATTACTCCTTCGGTGGTGGTGGTGTCCTCTCGATGAGCTCTCTGATAAGTTTCCCCAAATCCTCAATCTTGAAGGTGAGATTACGAATCAGCTGTGAGTTTTGCTCAATGCGGCTCATGATCATGTCGTGTTGAGAATTCCAGCTCTTGCTATTCTTTCCCCACTCTTCCTCCTTGAAGTCTGCTTTTCCTGCGTACCTAGAACGAGGCAAATCCCAATTGGAGGGTAATTTCCCCTTGGGAATATTTTGGTATTGATGCTCACGGATAAGGGTATGGAAAGGATTCTTGGTGCGTGGAGGAAGTGACCAGGGATCTGAACGGTGATGAGGAGGCTTCCCTCCAATGGCTAGATTTGCCACCACTCCAATGCTTGCAATATTAGTGCCGGTGTGCGGGTGTTGGCCTTGCTCCTCTTCACCTTCACTCTTGATCTCCTTCTCCTTCCCGGGGTCTTGGAGGTCTTCCTCCATGAGCTCCTTCCCTTTATCCTTGGCAGACACCATTGTGCTTCCAAACTTTCAAAGAGTATGTCCTGGCAGAAACAGATCAAAAGAGAAACACGACGAAAACACGATATATAGACCTCGGGGGATCCAGGGGTTATATATTACGAAGTTTCATATCAAAAGGAAGGTACTGGGAGAAAACGAGTCAGAGACGGAGTCCTCGGTGGACTCACCACCTGGTGGCGCGGCCAGGGGTGGGCCCGCTCCACAGGGTGGTGTGAGCCACCTTGGCTCCGTTTCCGTCCCTTTTTTGCTTCGTAGCTTTCCTTATTGACTGAAAACTGCAAAAATATAGTTGGATTGTATTTTCGCGGAACTTTTCTTACCAGAACTGTTACCTAGCTGGAAACGGACTCTGCAGGTCTCTGAATTTGGTATTTAGTGGATCATTCTGGAGTCACCACTTGAATAAAATCAATATCTTCATCTTCATACACTTATTACTTGAGTCATAAAACATTTCTCTTCCTTATTGCACCATTATCTCCACTTCCTGGAAATTTCTTTCACACAAAACTTCACACAATTCTCATTAGCAACATTAGTATAAGTGAAGTGACAAAACCTTTTGAGTTCAACTTTTAACTGAAAACCATCAAAACAAAAGCTACTGTAGCAACTCCTTCCGAAAGCCCAAAAAGAATTCAAAAAGGAAATCGAATCAAGAAGCAAATGCAAGATTGGCAAAATCTGTCAAAACAGACCAGCAGGTAAAGATCAAATTTTTCAAAAATATTTAGTTGCTCAAATCAAAAAGTGCAAAACTAACGAAAGTTAAATAACAACCTGGGGTAAAAGCACAAAACATTATAGCTTCATCTGACATACAGAGATCTCTCGTGAATTTTTACGGTGAAGCACAAAAATCTATTTCGGGACAGCAACTTCCCCAAATATTACTTCTCTCTCATTAGAGGTTGATCTTGACGCAAAAACCAAACAAAAGGGATAAGGAGTGGTTATTACCGAAGTAATAACTTCCAAGACTCAAAGAAACAAAAAACAAATTGGGTTGTCTCCTAAAAATCTCTTTCTTTATAGCCATTAAGATGGGCATTATAATTTTGAAGAAGCTCTCATAGGAATATGAATTGAAGCGAAAGAGAGCATTAAGAAGCAAAAACACACACATTTAAGTCTAACCCACTTCCTATGCAAGGGAATTTTGTAAACAAACAAGTTATTGAAACCAAAGGCAACTTGCATAAGAAGGAAAAAGAAGCGCAATATAAAAACTTTCATCATAAAACGGGGAAACTTGATATTATTGAGATGCATAAGAACACTTTTCCCTCTCTCATAATAACTTTCAGTATCATGCATAAACTTAACAATATAGCTATCACAAGGACCATCATAGCAATGATCACTTATTCTAACAGAAAACACGGGAATACTAGCTCTCATAACACCACTTTGCGAAACAATATTAGAGGTATCCTTACAAAGGATAGTGTGTCCCTCTTTTTCATATTTAGCAACAAAGTCTTTCACATTTGCTATTATTGGTTCATCAACCATTTGTTTATCAGGTTCAACAGCTTTATTCATACTTTCATTAACCATACTAGCTATCATAGAATGTTCCTTTACCTTAACTGGGAAAGGCATTTTCTCAATGTAAGGTTTGGGTAAGACATGATTAGCAGTATAAACTTTAGTATTTCCTGCAGGAACACTCTTAGCAATATCTTTATAAGGTTCCTGATACTTATTCCAC
Organism: Avena eriantha; assembly: GCA_910589775.1. Classification (NCBI taxonomy): domain Eukaryota; kingdom Viridiplantae; phylum Streptophyta; class Magnoliopsida; order Poales; family Poaceae; genus Avena; species Avena eriantha. The sequence goes on from OU342741.1 coordinate 93,913,542, forward strand.
TTCTTTTTAGGCACTTCAATGTAGGAAGCAAAAACCTTAAAATAAGAAGCAATAGCTTGAGAATCTAGACCATAAGCATTACTAATATTTTGAAAGTCATCAGTTCCTATAAAAGATTCAGTGCATTCATAATCATAATTTATACCTAAATTTCTACCTTTGTCATTCTCCCAAGCTTCATCATTGTCTTGAATACAATCTAGAAGGTCCCATTTAGCTTCTTCTTCCATGCGAGTGAATGATCCAGCACAAGAAGCATCTAATAAATCTTTATCATGTAGAGGGAGCCTTGCATAAAAGTTATTGATAATAATATTGTTGGGGAGCTCATGAATGGGACATTTGAGCATCAGTAACTTCAATCTCCCCCAAGCTTGAGCTGTACTCTCTCCATCAAGAGGCCAAAAGTTGTATATTTGATTCCGATCTTTATGAATCTCACTAGGAGGATAAAACTTTGAATAAAAGAGAGGCACTATTTCTCCCATTCCAGAGCTTGACCATTCCTCAGCAGCTTAAACCATTCCTCAGGTCTTCCTTTCAGTGATAATGAGAATAACTTCTTCTTAACTTGATCTGTAGTAATACCTGCACACTTGAACAACCCGCATAATTCGTGTATAAAGAGTAAATGATCACCGGGATGGACAGTTCCATCCCCAACATAGTAGTTATCGATAACACGATCAATAATTCTTGTAGGTATTTTGAAAACATCATTCTCAGCAGGTGGTGATTATCTACTACCTTAGCAGTGGTAGTAGCATTACCAAATAAGAAACTCAGCGAATTATCCATAACGAAAATAAAGCAACTAGCAGAAGTAAACAATACTCACAGTAGAAGTTTCCTTTACCAGTTCCACTCTCCAATAGCGCTTCACTCCCCGGCAACAGCGCCAGAAAATAGTCTTGATGACCCACAAGTATAGGGGGTGTATCGCAATATTTTCGATAAGTAAGAGTGTCGAACCCAACGAGGAGCAGAAGGTGCTGGCTAGTGGTATGGATCAGGAATTCTCTGCAATTACTTAGCAAACGGATTTTTAGGGGGTTTTGATAAAGCAAGTAAACAAAGTACGAGTAAATAAAAGACAGTAGGAATAAATGCAGCAAGTGGCACAATCCTTTATGCAGCAAAGGACAAGCCGGTTCTATTACTTAAGATGACCAAACGTTCTTGAGGACACATGGGAAGACTGTCAAGTGCTTTCGCTTCATATAGTCGATTAATCTTCTTTAGCTTGCTAAGTGTTGTGTGGGTGAACCTGTGCTAATGTACCGCCCCATCCAAGACTAATACATACTTGTGATTATACCCCTTGCAAACATCTGTAAGTACAAGAAAGTAATTAAGGTAGAAACCTAACCATAGCTTTAAACTCTAAGACCCTTACGCCCCTTGTGCAATGGTTTCCTAACGGGGGTTCAGGTTTCTGTCACTCCGGTAACCCCTACGATTAGTAGCTAATACACAATGCATTCCCCTAGGCCTATATAGGTGAAGTGTCATGTAGTCGGCGTTCACATGACACCACTAGAAGAAGTACACCACAACTTAAATAACAATCTATTGAATCTTTCTCAATGCAACTCCACTACTAACAACAAGACTTCTCCCATGTCCTCAAGAACAAAACGAACTACTCACAAGACATCATATGGATCATGATCAGAGATGGAATAATGATGTATAACAATCTGAACATAGACAATAATTCGATGGTTCACTCAATAGCATCAACTACAAAGAGTAATCAACATCGGGAAAGTTTCCCCTATGAACTAATGCAAGATTCAACTCAATTGTTACAGCAATATGGATATGGTGATGAGGATGCTGATGGTGATGATGGTGGTGATGATGATGATGATCCCGATGAAGCCTAGCTTGATGGTGGTGTTGATGGCGACGATCTCCCCTCTCCGGGAAGGAATTCCCCCGGCAGAAATCTGTCTGCCGGAGAGATCTTTCTCTCTCGGTGTTTTCCGCCCCGTAGAGGCGGCGGAATCTTTCTGTGGTCACTCCCTGAGTCTTAGGGTTTCGGGAGGATGATATACGCCAGAGGGGAGAGGCTGGAGTGGGCTAGGGTGGCCACACCACCTCCAGGCGCGGCCTAGGCCTGCCCACGCCATGGGGTGGTGTGGGCCCCCTGTGGCCCATCACCACTCCATTTTCTGGTATCCTTAGTCTTCTGGAAAAATAGGATTTTCCGTATATTTTCCCGGATTTTCTGATCTTCGTGCATTTTGCCTCCAAACAGCACCTTTTCCATCAGAATCCTGACTGCAGCGGTCCATGCTCCAAAAGTCATCAACCATGCAAAAATAGATGAAATAACGTAAGTATCACCCCTCAATATGAAATATATCAATGAATAATAGTGAATTAAGACATAGAATAGTGATGCAAATTGGACGTATCAAGCCACCGCCTTCCCATCTCCTGGTCAAGCTCACCAAGCCCCATACCTTATCCTCTATGATGTTGCTCGTTCTCACCTGCAGGAGGTGCACATACAATGAGGCAGGTGAGTAAGCCCTCCACGGGCCGCTGTGTCAACACCCGGATTTTTAAGTCCATATGCCTTTTATGCCGTACATCACAATCCCAGGAATACCATTTTTGGGAGACATAATAGAATTGATAACATAGTACCTCATCTATTACAAACCATAATAGTCTTACAAATAGTTGATCTCATGATCAATTCTTAATACACATCAAAGCAGCAGAAATAAACGTAGTAGAGACTCCAACTTCATTGTCATAGGCAATGCTAATGATGGGAGATGATCCTAGTTATCATAGACGTCCTGTTGTCCGCCCTCCGGATACTCCTCTTCATAGTCTGCCCATGGGAATAGCCAGGGACAAAGCCATGAGTACTTTTTAAAGTCCTCACAAACTATCACTAATGCAAGTAAGACAATCCTAGTAGGAATCCTAAGCTCTAGGCTTGTTTGCAATAAGCCAGTTTTATTTCAGAAGTACTTAGTAGTAAAGACCTATTTTAGTTGTCTAGATCACTCAAGTGGAAACATAGTTTTCATTTCCACAACCCTGTTGTGGTCAAGTCAAAGTCATATTTCAAGTCATGAGTCATTTTTAAAACATCTGACAATGGAATAGTATGGCCATCCAACTGTCCATGACCGCGGACGCGTCTATTCAGATAGTTTGACACTCTGCAGAGGTGGTACACTTTCACCACAACATTCGATACATTCGTCATACTTGGTATGTGGATAATCAATCATAACCTTTCAATTACACACCCTAGTATAGGCACCTCCCCTATGAGCTTGGCCTCCCAGCCATGGCAATCCGCCATCCCGGGAACTGCATAGGTGGTCACTTGTTTCACTCACAGCCACAAGGTAGCCTCATCTTAACCCCTTTTTCCGCGAGGGAACCCATACTAAGACACATAAACTTCTAGTTAAGCCCTACCCAATTTAGGTATTGTGGTTGTACGGTAAAGCTGGAATGGTATCGCATCCGAACCCAACAATCAGTTTTTAGTCAAAGTCAAGTCACATCCCTCATTTATCATCATCTTCAAGTCATTTTGTTTCATAACCCATGTCAAAACATTTTAGTATAATGACTCATCATTCTAAGGTTTTCATAATTATTTGCTCCAAGTGTTCCCATCTAAAGTGATCAATATTAGTTTAGCACTAGCAACTATCAATGAGGGTGTCACTATTGAGGGGTGCTAATCAAGTGTAACTACCTAAGCCTAGTTCTATGCTCTTGATGGTATCTGTCCTATTTTTTCACTAACCACTAATAATTAACTATTTAAGAAACTTTGGTAAAGGAAAAAATAAAGCTTGCAGGTAAAATTTGGGCTTGGTATAATCAAGGTTGCATCACAATAGCATGCATAGTTTAGCTTGCCTTGGTTTGTACAGTGGTCGACGTGCTCATCTTCTTCTTCATAGAATTGTTCCTCCTCATAGCTCGGGTTGGTACTAACGTATATAAATAAATACGAGGTACACAATCACCAAACAATACTTAGATATTTCTATTCAGCACACAAAGGCTCACACTAGATGATGTAGCATCATCTCAATCACCACATGAAATAGTAACATGGTCTTATTTATCTTATTTTTGAAATGCAATTTCAACTCATTGAAAAATTACTTAGGTTTTAATATTCTCCAATTATAAAATATGGGATCATGTTGACGCATGTCATCACCACATATTCCAATACCTTGGGAATGTGATTTAAAGTAGATGTCATATATTAGAAAGTTTAATACTACCATTTAATATAATTAAAATGACTAGAAATGACTATATAGCCATTCTTTTAAACTTAGCCCATGACTACCGAATGTAAATCTATATATTTTCACATATTCAGATAGATCATGGCAAATGTGATTTTTGATAATTGGAATCAACTAAAAAGCTTTTATGGTTGATTTTAGAAAAATGTTTGAAGTTGGAAAAGTCATTGTTGTTATTTTTACTATGGGTGATCTACAATTCCAAAATGTTTGAATCCAATGAGAGTGTTTAGAGATTTTCATTTCCTTTCTAACAAAATTGGAATCATGCAATTTGGTTTAGTGAATCTTCTTGAATTCAATTTCAAAGTCACCTATAGAATAGGATTTTGAAATAAAAGAAAAACCTATATTTGAATTTGTGGGCCTGCGTGGGAAAGCTACTGGGCTGGCCCAACTATATAGCATGCGCAACAGGCTTCACTTGCACTGGCCCCATGCATCAGCGGCTGATCCAACTCGAAGCGGTATGCTCTATCCTAGCCGCACAATTAGAGCACGATTGATGGCTCTGTGTCGTCGTCCCCCTCGCACGGCATACGCAAGATTACTCTAGGCGAGGGTCACCGGGGGATTACCAGGGCTCCAGCTAGGTATGGTGATGCGGGCATATGAACTAGATGTCGATGGTGGTTCAAACGGGGGTCGCGACGGCTCCTGGGGTGGCTCCTAGCGCTGGCTCCGTTCCACCACTGCTACGGCGAACTCCCGGGAAATTCCGGCGTTGCTTGCTTCGCCTTGCTCTGGGGGTGGATCAGAGAGGTTACTGGGTGAGAGAGGAGTCGAGTGGGGTGCGCTTTGAGGCAAGGGGAGGGGTCTATTTATACCCCAGCGAGAGGAGCATCGGGGCATGGCTCGGGCTCGTCGGAAATGACGTTACAGTGAGCTATGGGCATGGCTGAGGGGGTAGGCCGACGTAGTGCTTCTTGGCGATCGTCATGAGCACAGTGGTGCGGCGAGGCGCGGTCTCAATTGGTCGGGAACATCCATGCCATCCTCGGGTACCGCGGGTGTTCGTCATGGTGTACGGCGTGTACAAGTCGCACGGGGTCAAACGGGCATGTCTGGGAGGTTCCTGGCATCACGGCGAGTGCATTGATGCGAGGGGAGGGTGAGGCACGGCGTGGTCACACGGGATTGCTCGACGTACTGGCATGCATGCGGCATGGCAGACAAAGAAATGGGCGTGTTTGCGCTGGCATCTCCACGGGCTGGCGTTGGTTGAGGCATACACGAGCGGGTGCGGTGAGGTCATGGCTAGCTCCTAGAGCTCATGGGTGAGTGTGGTGAGGCGTGCAGCATCGAGTCCATGTCAGGGTGGCATGGTGAGCTCGGGTATGGTTGGCACTAGTCCAATGGTCGAGTGAACGAGGCTTAGCAGCACGGGCTGGTACTGGGGTGAGTGTAGGCAAGTTGTGGAGGCCGAGTGAGGTTCAAAGATGATCACAACAATGCTTTAAACAGTGGGGAGTAGGTAGTTCTATACTATGCTCGGTAAGTGTTTGATCAAATGGCCTCAAGAGAAAAAGATTTGAATTTTCAAATTATATTTAGTGGGTTTGTTGATCATAAGCTTGAGAGTCTCTGGTTGCAAGGTTTGGCCAAGTGGAGAAGGTTTTGATGGTTTTTGAAAAGTTGCTATCTTGATGCATACGACAGATTCAATTTTGAAAAATCCTCCAAATGAATTTGAATTTGTTCTGGTAAGTTTTGAAAGCTCACTTGTGTTCATTTTCACTTGGTCTAGCAAGGTGAGAAAAGAAATGGAATTGTTTCTGTTTGAAATTATTTAATAGAGATGCTCAAAGTGAGCTGAGTGTTAACATTTGCAAAAGTGACCATTAGCATATATGCTTTATATTTTGATTTTATTTTGCTTTGGTTTGGTTTTGATTTGACTTAGGTGATATCGTTTTGATCTTTAAACCAATTCTCATCATTTACAACAAACAAAACATGGGATATCATGCATTCACACATCATTAAATAAACACACACTTGCATTCATAGTTTTTAAAATTAATTTTTTTTGTTAACCCTAATTTTGGTTGCTTGGAAATTAATATACTCATTTCAATATTTTTGAGATGTTACAAACCTTCCCCCCTTAAACAGAATCTCGTCCCGAGATTCAAGAAAAACTAGGAACTAAAGAGATTTGGAAACTCAGTCCTAATATAATCTTCCCGCTCCCAGGTGGCTTCTTCTTCAGTATGGTTGCTCCACTGAATTTGTAGAAACTTGATACTTCTGGTCCAGGTGGTTCTGAAGGCTTATTCCGAAATACGAATGGGTACTTCACGATAAGTTAAATCCTTGTTGATATCCATGTATCTATGATCGATGTTCTTGAATACTTCGGTCTTCTCCGGAACTTCTAAGCATTTTCGAAGTAACGAGATATGAAACACATCATGTATAGCTGACATCTCCTCAGGAAGTTCTAGCTAATAGGATACTTCTCCTCGGCGACTTAAAATCTTGAAGGGTCCGACATATTTGGGGGCAAGCTTCCCCTTGAGTTGAAAAGGCTGCATTCCTTTCAAGGGTGACACTTTGAGATACACAAAGTCTCTGATATCAAAGGTCAGTTCTTGGTGTCTTTTGTCAGTGTAACTCTTCTGTCTGGATTGGGCGGTCTTAAGGTGTTCACGGATCTTGTGAACCTTCTCTTTGGCTTCTCGTAGGATGTCTGGTCCAAATATCTGACTCTCTCCTACTTGCGACCAATTTAGGGGGGTACGGCACTTCCTTCCATACAAAACCTCAAATGGGGCCATTTGCAAACTGGCCTGATAACTATTGTTGTATGAGAATTCTGTGAAAGGCACACAGTCTTCCCATTTAGATCCATATTCTAGTACACAGGCGCTCATCATATCTTCTAATATCTGGTTTACTCTTTCCGTATGTCTGTCGGTCTGCGGGTGATAAGCTGTGAAGTTCAATTTGGTTCCTAATCCTTCTTGGACTTTCTTCCAAAACCTTGAGGTAAAGTGGGTTCCTCGATCTGACCTAATTGTCTTGGGGGTGCCGTGCAGACTGACTATTCTAGCAATATACAACTCTGCCAGCTTCGGGCCTTGGTAAGTGGTCTTGAAGGGTATGAAATGAGCTACTTTGGACAGTCTATCTACTATGACCCAAATAGGATCATTTCCTCTACTGAATGTAGGCAAACCAGTGATGAAATCCATTCTAACAGAATCCCATTTCCATTCTAGAATTTGCAATGGCTACAAAAGTCCCGTGGGTCGCTGGTGTTCCACTTTGACTCTCTGATAGATACCACACTTAGCGATATAGCTTCCGACTTCTCTCTTCATTCTGTGCCACCAAAAATTGCTCCTTCAAATCCTGATACATCTTCGTCCCTCCTAGATGAATAGAATAAAGAGTATCATGGGCTTCCTACAAAATGACTTGCTTCAACTCTGAATCTGTTGGCACACAGATGCGTCCTTTATACCACAGAATGCCTTCTTCATCTTCAGTGAATCTGAGTACCTTCCCTGTATTGATATGGCGCTTAATTCTATTGATACTGGCATTTCCTTTTTGAGCTTCCTTTATCTGATTGATCAAAGTGGGTTGAAGTTCAATACTGGCTAGGAATCCTTCGATAACTAGCTCCATTCTAAAATTCTCCAACTCCTCATGCAGACTTGGCTGATCTTCCTTAATCATGGCGTTTAACCTACACGGCATTCTACTAAGAGCATCTTCTACCACATTAGCCTTACCAGGGTCGTAGTGAATGTCAAGGTCATAATCCTTTATTAACTCTATCCATCTTCGTTGCCTCATATTCAGCTCCTTCTGGGTGAAAATATACTTCAGACTCTTGTGATCCGAGTAAATCTCATAGCAGTTACCCATGAGGTAATGACGCCATGTCTTCAAGGCTAAAACTACTGCTGCTAATTCTAAGTCATGGGTGGGATAATTCTACTCATGTTGCTTCAGTTGCCAGGACAGATATGATATTACTTTGCCCTCCTGCATCAACACACATCCGAGACCAATCTTGGATGCATCACAAAATACATCAAAAGGCTTCGTGATACCAGTGATACGTCCATTTTGCATCACTATTCTATGTCTTAATTCACTATTATTCATTGATATATTTCGTATTGAGAGGTGATACTTATGTTATTTCGTCTGCTTTTGCATGGTTGATGAATTTTGGAGCATGGACCGCTGCAGTCAGGATTCTGATGGAAAAGGTGTTTTTTGGAGGCAAAATTCATGAAGATCAGAAAATTCGGGAAAATATAAGGAAAATCCTATTTTTCCAGAAGACTAAGGATGCCAGAAGACGGAGTGGAGATGGGCCACAGGGGGCCCACACCACCCCCTGGCGCGGGTAGCCCTAGGCCGCGCCAGCAGGTGGTGCCACCCTGGCCCACTCCAGCCTCTCCCCTCTGGCGTATATCATCCTCCCGAAACCCTAAGACTCGGGGAGCGACCACAGAAAGATTCCACCGCCTCTGCGGGGCGGAAATCACCGAGAGAGAAAGATCTCTCCGGCAGACAGATTTCTGTCGGGTGAATTCCTTCCTGGAGAGGGGAGATCGTCGCCATCAACACCATCATCAAGCTGGACTTCATCGGGATCATCATCACAACCATCATCATCAGCAGCACCCTCATCACCATCTCCATATTGCTATAACAATTGAGTTGAATCTTGCATTAGTTCATAGGGGAAACTTTCCCGGTGTTGATTACTCTTTGTAGTTGATGTTATTGAGTGAACCATTGAATTATTGTTTATGTTCAGATTGTTATACATCATTATTCCATCTCTGATCATGATCCATATGATGTCTTGTGAGTAGTTCGTTTTGTTCTTGTGGACATGGGAGAAGTCATGTTGTTAGTAGTCGAGTTGTGTTGAGAAATATCCAATAGTTTGATATTTAAGTTGTGGTGTACTTCTTCTAGTGGTGTCATGTGAGCGTCGACTACATGACACTTCACCTATATGGGCCTAGGGGAATGCATTGTGTATTTGGCTACTAATCGTAGGGGTTGCCAAAGTGACAGAAACCTGAACCCCCATTAGGAAACCATTACACAAGGGATGTAAGGGTCTTAGAGTTTAAAGTTGTGGTTAGGTTTCTACCTTAATTACTTTCTTATACTTACGGATGTTTGCAAGGGGTATAATCACAAGTATGTATTAGTCCTGGATGGGTCGGTACATTAGCTAAGGTTCACCCACACAACACTTAGCAAGCTAAATAATATTAATCAACTATATGAAGCGAAAGCACTTGACAGTCTTCCCATGTGTCCTCGAGAACATTTGGTCATCTTAAGTAATACAACCGGCTTGTCCTTTGCTGCATAAAGGATTGGGCCACTTGCTGCATTTATTCCTACTGTCTTTTATTTACTCGTAATTTGTTTACTTGCTTTATCAAAAACCCCTAAAAATCCGTTTGCTAAGTATTTGCAGAGAATTCCTGATCCATACCACTAGCCAGCACCTTCTACTCCTCGTTGGGTTCGACACTCTTACTTATCGAAAATACTGCGATACACACCCTATACTTGTGGGTCATCAAGACTATTTCTGGCGTCGTTTCCGGGGAGTGAAGCGCTATTGGAGAGTGGAACTGGTAAAGGAAACTTCTACTGTGAGTATTGTTTACTTCTGCTAGTTGCTTTATTTTCGTTATGGATAATTCGCTGAGTTTCTTATTTGGTAATGCTACTACCACTACTAAGGTAGTAGATAAGCCACCACCTGCTGGGAATGATGTTTTCAAAATACCTACAAGAATTATTGATCGTGTTATGGATAACTACTATGTTGGGGATGGAACTGTCCATCCTGGTGATCATTTACTCTTTATACACGAATTATGTGGGTTGTTCAAGTGTGCAGGTATTACTACAGATCAAGTTAAGAAGAAGTTATTCTCAATATCACTGAAAGGAAGAGCTAAGGAATTGTATAAGCTGCTGAAGAATGGTCAAGCTCTGGAATGGGAGGAAATAGTGCCTCTCTTTTATTCAAAGTTTTATCCTCCTAGTGAGATTCATAAAGATCGGAATCAAATATACAACTTTTGGCCTCTTGATGGAGAGAGTACAGCTCAAGCTTGGGGGAGATTGAAGTTACTAATGCTCAAATTTTCCATTCATGAGCTTCCCAACAATATTATTATCAATAACTTTTATGCAAGACTCCCTCTACATGACAAGGATTTATTGGACGCTTCTTGTGTTGGATCATTCACTCGCATGGAAGAAGAAGCTAAATGGGATCTTCTGGACCTTATTCAAGATAATGTTGAAGCTTGGGAGAATGACAAAGGTGGAAAGTCAGGTATAAATTATGATTATGAATGCATTGAATATTTTATGGGAACTGATGACTTTCAAAATATTAAAAAAGCTTATGGTCTAGATTCTCAAGCTATTGCTTCTTATTTTAAGGCTTTTGCTTCCTACATTGAAGTGCCTAAAAAGAAGTGGAATAAGTATCATGAACCTTATAAAGATGTTGCTAAGAGTGTTCTTGCAAGAAAAACCGAAGTTTATACTGCTAATCATGTTTTACCTAAACCTTACATTGAGAAAATGCCTTTCCCAGTTAAGATTAAGGAAGATTCTATGATAGCTAGTATGGTTAATGAAAGTATAATCAAAGCTGTTGAACCTGATAAACAAATGGTTGATGAACCTATAATAGCAAATGTGAAAGACTTTGTTACTAAATATGAAAAAGAGGAACACACTATCCTTTTTAAGGATACCTCTAATATTGTTTCACAAAGTAGTGTTATGAGAGCTAGTATTCCTGTGTTTTCTGTTAGAATAAGTGATCATTGCTATGATGGCCCTTGTGATGGCTATATTTTTAAGTTTATGCATGATACTGAAAGTTATTATGAGAGAGGGAAAAGTGTTCATATGTATCTCAATAATATCAAGTTTCCTCGTTTTATGCTGAAAGTTTTTATGTTGCACTTCTTTTGCCTTCCTGTGCTTGTAGCCTCTGGTTGCAACAACTTGTTTGTTTACAAAATTCCCTTGCATAGTAAGTGGGTTAGACTTAAACTTGTGTATTTTTGCTTCTTAATGCTCTCTTTCGCTTCAATTCATATTCCTATGAGAGCGTCTTCAAAATTATCATGCCCATCTTAATGGCTATAAAGAAAGAGCTTTATGAGAGACAACCCAATTTGTTTTTGCTTTCAGTTTGTTTTTGTTTATTTGAGTCTTGGAAGTTATTACTTCAGTAATAACTGCTCCTTATCCGTTTTGTTTGGTTTTTGTGTCAAGATCAACCTCTAATGAGAGAGAAGTAATATTTGGGGAAGTTGCTGTCCCGAAACAGATTTTTGTGCTTCACTGTAAAAAATCGTGAGAGATCTCTGTATGTCGGATTGAGCTGTAATTTTTTGTGATTCTGCCCCAGGTTGTTATTCAACTTTAGTTAGTTTTGCACGTTTCAATTTGAGCAATATAAGATTTTCGAAAAAATCGATCTTTACCTGCTGGTCTGTTTTGACAGATTTTGTCACTCTTGCATTTGCTTCTTTATTCTATTTCCTTTTTGAATTATTTTTGGGTTTTTGGAAGGAGTTGCTATAGTAGCTTATGTTTGATGGTTTTCAGTTGAAGTTGGACTCAAAAGATTTATCACTTCACTTATAGTAATGTTGCTAATGAGAACTGTGTGAAGTTTTGTGTGAAAGAAATTTACAAGAAGTGGAGATAATCGTGTAATAAGGAAGAGAAGGGTTTTATGACTCAAGTAATAAGTGTATGAATATGAAGATATTGATGCCTTTCAAGTTATAACTCCGGAGAGATTCATCAAGGACCAAATTCAGAGACCTGCAGAGTCTGTTTTCAAATAGGTAACAGTTCTGGTAAGAAAAGTTCCGCGAAAATACTATCCAACTATATTTTTGCAGTTTTTAGTCAATAAGGAAAGCTACGAAGCGAAAAAGGGATAGAAACGGAGCCAGGGTGGCTCACACCACCCTGTGGCGCGGGCTCACCCCTGGCCGCACCACCAGGTGGTGAGTCCACCCCGGACTCCGCCTCCGACTCATTTTCTCCCAGTACCTTCCTTTTGACATGAAACTTCGTAATATATAACCCCCCGGGTCCCCCGAGGTTCGTATACCGTGTTTTCATTTCGATCTGTTTCTGCCAGGACATACTCTTTGAAGGTTTATAAGCACAATGGTGTCTGCCAAGGATAAAGGAAAGGAGCCTATGGAGGAAGACCTCCAAGACCCCGGGAAGGAGAAGGAGATCAAGAGTGAAGGAGAAGAGGAGCAAGGCCAACATCCACACACCGACACTACCATTGCAAGCATTGGAGTGGTGACGAAACCTGCCAGGGTTAGAAGGACTCCACGGATGCAGACTGGGGGAAAAGCTCCTCGTCATAGTTTGGCTCCACGGGCACTTCCTCCACACACCAAGAATCCCTTCCATACCTTTATCCATAACCATGCAGGAAAAGAAGACTCCAAGAGGGAAGAACTGAAAAAGAATCACAAGAGCTGGGAACCACAAATTGAAATGATTATGAGATGTATTGAGCACAACTCGGAGTTGATTCGTACTCTCACCTTCAAGATTGAGGACTTGGGGAAACTAATCAAAGAGCTCATTGAGAGGATACCACCACCGAAGGAGTAATTCGTCATCAGGTTTGGCATCCCCTTGGTTTGTTCCAAGCTTGGGGGAGTGCCGCAGTATCACATCACTATCTTCTATCTTTTTACATTATTAGTAGAGTCATATCATGAATAGAGGAGTTATTATGTAGTATGGTTTGCATTATGGAAGTGTCCCCTCTCTCGTTAGATATGTATCCCTTGGTGTGAGTTGCCGTTATGGAATATTAGTGAGAAGTTCTATCATTCACTCTTCTTCATGGCTTGTATTAGTTTTCAAATCGTGGTTATATGATTGATCTTTTTTTAGTATTGGTATCACTTTGGGATCATTGAGTTAATTTAGTTGGTTTTGGCAAACCTGGCTCGGTCAGTAGCAACACTTTTTGAGAATTGATTGAAAAAGATAGAAGTACTCTAGAGAAAAATAATTTCATCATCTTTATTTCTTGATTTGCTCATAAGTCTAGTATTCTCTAGTTAAGATCTTTTGTGCTTCCAAGGAAGATTGCATGTTTGTTTTTATCACTTGTATGTTTGTTTGTTTCCTTCAAATCTTATACTTGCTACCCAGCCTTGCTAGCCAAAAACCTGTACTGAGAGGGAATTCTTCTCGTGCATCCACTCCTTTAAACCAAAACCCATGCCATTTGTGTCCACCATACCTACCTAGTAGCATTATTGCTATTCCAAGTAAATTCTTGTTTTGTCTACCTCCCAAATTAAACGTGAAAATTAGTGATTAAATCTCTCACGAACTTGATGGCACACTTTACTTTCTTGCATTTAATAAACATGAACCATTGTGCTCACCTATGTTGCGTATATGCTTGCGCTTTGTAAGTTGTGAATTAGCAGAAACATGTTGTCATGGGGAACGCTTTCAACATTGCACTGGTACTTTGTACCAAGTTGATATCATGTTCTTTTGTCTATGGATGTCGTTGGTGTGAAATGAAAGGGGAGCTTGTACTTCCATGGAGTTATGCATATGTGTTAGAGAAACGCTTGGGCCGCTGGTCTAATCCATGCTGACATGGTGGAAACCCGCAGTGTAACCATAACGAGTATCTATGAAGCATTCTTCTTATAAAAAAGAGATAGAGATTGAGAAAAAGAGAAAATAAAAAGGGAAATATATTATGAAAAGAGGAAAGAGAGAAAAAAGCACCATATTCCCATGGTAAATAAGAAGATTGTTGAGATGCTTGTTATCTGCTTGCCTTGTCATTTTGATATGGGGATTCTTCCGTATCATCGGGCAAGGGGTACCCCGTTGGCGGTTCTCTATGATACACATATGCTTACGATGACAAGAACTTACCGGTGACTAAACTTGAGTAGCATGAGGAGCGGCCCTCGTATTCAAGGGACATGAGATTCTCAACTTATAACTTGTCAATGCATATCCTCATATTTGATCACTTTAACTTAATCACCTAAAGATGCCTATGATAGGGGCAATGAGAGCTGAAAGCTAGTAAGTATCATAATTTTTGGGAGCTCTTTATGAGACTTGCAATCCCTGCTTCCCTCTTTGAAGGGCCTTTCTTTTACTTTGTAGATTGAGTCAGTAAACCTACTCCCTTCTATCTCAGCAAGTATTTTGAGTTGTTGTGTTTCATTCATTCATATGATGATTTATTCAATCAGGTCTCTTATGTTCCTTGCTTTGCACATTGCTCTTATATTGATGTTTACTACTTTGAAAGCTATCATTGAAAATCAGCTATTTGTGAACTCCAGCAAATTATCAACTACTCTTCGACCAAGAGCTAAGTTTGCCATTACCAATTATGATTTACTTTATGTATCTTTATTGTGTTTCCTTTACTTATTACAAGTTGAGTTATATAATAGTGAGTTGTCTTCTATTATGATCTATGTATTTGATGAATGTGATGCTTCTTGTCCGTATTCTATTATCGACTCTTCACTCCATAAACACGAGGTCATGTTTATTGAGCTCAGTTTCTCTTGGGGACAAGCGAAGTCTAAGCTTGGGGGAGTTGATACGTCCATTTTGCATCACTATTCTGTGTCTTAATTCACTATTATTCATTGATATATTTCGTATTGAGAGGTGATACTTAGGTTATTTCATTTGTTTTTGCATGGTTCATGACTTTTGGAGCATGGACCGCTGCAGTTAGGATTTTGATGCAAAAGGTGATGTTTGGAGGCAAAATTCGCGAAGATCAGAAAATTCGGGAAAATATATGGAAAATCCTATTTTTCCAGAAGACTAAGGATGTAAGAAGACGGAGTGGAGATGGGCCACAGGGGGGCCCACCCCACCCCCTAGCGTGGGCAGCCCTAGGCCGCGCCAGCAGGTGGTGTGGCCACCCTGGCCCACTCCAGCCTCTCCCCTCTGGCGTATATCATCCTCCCGAAACCCTAAGACTCGGGGAGAGACCATAGAAAGATTCCGCCGCCTCTGCAGGGCGGAAAACACCGAGAGAGAAAGATCTCTCCGGCAGACAGATTTCTGCCGGGGGAGTTCCTTCCCGGTGAGGGGAGATCGTCGCCATCAACACCATCATCAAGCTAGACTTCATCGGGATCATCATCATCATCACCACCACCATCATCATCAGCAGCACCCTCATCACCATATCCATATTGCTGTAACAATTGAGTTGAATCTTGCATTAGTTCATAGGGGAAACTTTCCCGGTGTTGATTACTCTTTGTAGTTGATGCTATTGAGTGAACTGTTGAATTATTGTTTATGTTCAGATTGTTATACATCATTATTCCATCTCTGATCATGATCCATATGATGTCTTGTGAGTAGTTCGTTTTGTTCTTGAGGACATGGGAGAAGTCATGTTGTTAGTAGTGGAGTTGTGTTGAGAAAGATTCAATAGTTTGATATTTAAGTTGTGGTGTACTTCTTCTAGTGGTGTCATGTGAACGTCGACTACATGACACTTCACCTATATGGGCCTAGGGGAATGCATTGTGTATTTGGCTACTAATCGTAGGGGTTGTCGGAGTGACAGAAACCTGAACCCCCGTTAGGAAACCATTGCACAAGGGACGTAAGGGTCTTAGAGTTTAAAGTTGTGGTTAGGTTTCTACCTTAATTACTTTCTTGTACTTACGGATGTTTGCAAGGGGTATAATCACAAGTATGCATTAGTCCTGGATGGGTCGGTACATTAGCACAGGTTCACCCACACAACACTTAGCAAGCTAAAGAAGATTAATCAACTATATGAAGCGAAAGCACTTGACAGTCTTCCCATGTGTCCTCGAGAATGTTTGGTCATCTTAAGTAATATAACCGGCTTGTCCTTTGCTGCATAAAGGATTGGGCCACTTGCTGCATTTATTCCTACTATCTTTTATTTACTCGTACTTTGTTTACTTGCTTTATCAAAAACCCCTAAAAATCCGTTTGCTAAGTATTTGCAGAGAATTCTTGATCCATACCACTAGCCAGCACCTTCTGCTCCTCGTTGGGTTTGACACACTTACTTATCGAAAATACTGCGATACACCCCTATACTTGTGGGTCATCAACCAGGCATGATCAAAATTCGGGCTGAAATCAATCTCTTCTCGAGCTCTTGAAAATCGGCTTCACATTTGTCCGTCCATTCAAACTTCTTGTCTTTCTTCAACAGCTGGGTCATCAGCCATGTGATGCTTGAAAATCCTTCAACAAACTTGCGATAATATCCCGCTAATCCAAGAAATGCGCGGACTTCGGTTTGAGTGGTTGGGGCTTTCCATTCTTCAACATCCTTAATCTTGGCGGGATCTATGGCAACTCCTCCTACCGACAAGATATGTCCTAGGAATCATACTTCCTTTAACCAAAACTCACATTTGCTAAACTTGGCATACAACTGATGCTCTCTAAGGGTTTCAAGGATGGTTCTTAGGTGCTGCTCATGGTCCTCTTCCGACTTGGAATAGATCAGAAGGTCGTCGATGAACACAATGACAAACTTATCCAAGAAGTTCATAAAAATCTTATTCATGATATTCATGAAATATGCGGGGGCATTTGTCAATGATATTGTACTCATACAATCCATATCTGGCAGTGAAAGCAGTCTTTGGGATATCTGTTGCGCGGATCTTTAGTTGATGATAGCCAGTTCTAAGATCAATCTTAGAAAACACTCTGGCACCAGTTAGCTGGTCAAACAGATATTCTATCTTTGGCACTGGGTACTTGTTCTTGATGGTGACGTCATTCAGCTTCCGGTAATCCGTACACAAACGGTTGGCACCGTCTTTCTTATCCACAAACAAAACATGTGATCTCCACGGCGAGGCACTTGGTTGTATCAGACCTTTGCTCAACATGTCATCAAGTTGCTTCTTCGGCTCCACTAATTCGGCTGGGTTCATACTATAGGGTCTCTGAGCTATGGGTCCAGTTCCAGAAACTAATTCAATGATAAACTCGATATCCTGATCTAGGGGCATACCGGGTAATTCATCTGGAAACACATCAGGGTATTCACAGACTACTCTGACTTGGTCTAGGGTTGACTGGACTAAACTCTTGTTGCATTTGAATTGACGGGGCAGCGTCTCAGACACATGCTCTACTAATACTCTGGTGCTACTAGTCATGGTTATGGCTTTCTTGGCTCAATCTATTAATCCCTGATGTTTCGACATCCAATCCATTCCTAGTACCACTTCCAAACCTTTTGTTCCAAGTACTATTAAATTGGCATAAAAATCTATTCCATGTATTCTGATGGGCACGGCCTTGCAAATTTTTCTAGCTTTGGTGGTTGACCCAGGTATTTGAACTATCATAACATGCTTCAAATTTGTTGGTTGAATCTTACTAGTGCATGCAAATTCTTCTGTAATAAACGAGTGCGATGCTCTAGAATCAAACAACACTCTTGCAAGTACTGAGTTAACAGAAAACATACCCAACACGACATCTGGCGCTTCCTGGGCTTCTTCTGCATTCATGTGGAATAGATGGCCGGTATAGTTGTGCGGGTTGCCTGGGGCAAACCTCTTTCTAGGCTGGACACGACGCTGCTGCTGGGCAGGTGCAGTGACATTGGGGGTTGTAGCAAGCTTCTTGGGGAACTCATTGGAGTAGTGACCCGTAACTCCACATTCAAAGCAGGTCACCGTTGACTTGTCCTTCCCGGCAATGGGCACAGCATTGCTTCCAGGCCTTGGGGCAGTATTTTTGTTGTTGTTGTTGTGGTTGGTGGGCCTTGGCGGTGCACGGTTGAAACTATGGGGGTTGTCGGTGTTGTTGTTGTGACCTACAGGCCTTGGGTTTCCTCTGCCACAATTGGGAAAGTTCGGACGGAACATAGGTGGCCTATTGGGTCTTGGTGCAAATCCTACAGACGGGCGGGGGAGGTACTTCGGGGCATTGTGGGGTACAGGCTAGTGCATCATACGATGCTTGCGGTTCTCACTGGATTGATTGATTTTTCCTTCCATCAGGATAGCAGAATCCACTAGAGCTTCTAGATCGGCCAAAGGAATGTTGACTAACACTGTTTGCATCTCATCATGCAGGCCATTCAGGAATCTTTCCTTCTTCTTTGCCTCAGTGTCGATCTCATCAGGGGCATACCTAGACAGAGATAGAAATCTGTCACGGTATTCCACCATAGTATTCTCCCTTGCTTCAACTCCCTGAATTCATCCCTCATCCTCTTGATCAAACCTGGGGCACATGAGTCCTGCTGAACTTGATCTTGAATTCCTCCCAGGTCATCATTTGTCCTTCGTTCATTATACGAATGCTGTTCCACCAGGATCTTGCATAACCTGCCAGATAGTGGGTGGCAAATAGTACTTTCTCCACAGCATCTACTCCTACAACTTCTAAGTTCTTCTCCATTGCTTCAGCCAGTCATCAACATCTAAGGTCTCTTCAGATTTGCTAAACATAGGAGGATTAGTGTTTTGAAAGTTCTTTAGCTTAGATCCATGGTGATCCTAATTTCCATGGCCTTGGTTGTTGTGCGCCATTTGGGCAATCTGCTGAAGAGTGGCGAGATTGGCTTCACGCTCGGCTAGAACCATTCTGTCATTCTATGATACATTGGGACCGGATACAAACTCACACCTACGATAGTGATCTAGTGATACTACTCATCATCGGACCTGATGGGTTCTTCGTCATCCAGGAAGTATTTGTCCTCCTCGTCGGTGTGGAACTCCATGTTCGTGTCCTCTAGATAGTCTTCATCATCACTTAGGGAAGAGGTGATATCTCTATGAAGATCTTCACCTTCGTCTTCCCTCTCCTCGGGCTGAATTTCTTGGTCATGGATGGTTTCTTCAAGGGTTGCCACCTTCTGGAGGAGGCGAGCAATGATGCGGTCCTTCTTGTCACGCTGGCGGCGAAGTGTCTTGTTCTCTTTAGCTAGGATGGTGAGGGTGTGGTTCTTCTCTGTCTCAATAATGTGCTTATGGTTGGCGTAGGCACGGGCATTGTCCGGCTCCTTGCGGGTCTCGTGCAGCATGAAGTCGAGGTGATCCACATGATGCCTCAGCTCCGGGTGTCCTGGCATGGCCAAGGGTTCTCCCATGGAGTCGCGTCTTGCATAGTGATTGAAGCGAGTACCATTTATCTGGTTTACATTCTGCCCACACAGACGGGCAAGTGCTTCCTGCATCGCTCTAGCTAGTCCATCCAGCCACTTGTTCTCCCTCATAGTGAAATGTATCTTCTTCGAGGTGGGTGGCTCCATCTTTCCTCTCAGATCTGCAACGACTAACCACTACAGTTCTCCTCCTAGCTGATCATTGAGTTGCACTCCATAGAACTCGGGATGCGAGCGTCCGAGATACTCCGCTAGCTGACTCAAGTCCCTCTCGAAGACGATTTCTCCTCTATTGCCAAGCTGATAGAAATTGTTGTACTTGACTTCAATCTATAAGTAATTAGGATGAGTAAGTTAGTGAGGTGATCAAGTGTGTCAAATTTTATGTAGGAGTGCAAGAATTTTGAGGAACATGTGAACTCTCTTTATTTGAAAGAATTTCAAGGATAAGAGTGAGAATAGGTTTTCATAAATACTCACTTCCTTTGTTTTCAAACTAAGTTTTTCAAATGTCCATTCTAACTAGGGTCTCCTATGGTTAGGATGGCTCTGATACCAACTTGTCAACACCCAGATTTTTAAGTCCAGATGCCTATTATGCCGTACATCGCAATCCCAGGAATACCATTTTTGTGGGACATAACAGAATTGATAGCATAATACCTCATCCATTACAAACCATAATAGTCTTACAAATAGTTGATCTCATGATCAAGTCTTAATACACATCAAAGCAGCAGAAATAAATGTAGTAGAGACTCCATCTTCATTGTCATAGGCAATGCTGACGATGGGAGATGATCCTAGTTATCATAGATGTTCTGTTGCCTGTCCTCCGGATACTCCTCTTCCTAGTCTGGCCATGGGAAAAGCCAGGGACAAAGCCATGAGTACTTTTTAAAGTACTCACAAACTATCACTAATGCAAGTAAGACAATCCTAGTAGGAATCCTAAGCTCTAGGCTTGTTTGCAATAAGCCAATTGTATTTCAGAAGTACTTAGTAGTAAAGTTGTCTAGATTACTCAAGTGGAAACATAGTTTTCATTTCCACAACCCTGTTGTGGTCAAGTTAAAGTCATATTTCAAGTCACAAGTCATTTTGAAAACATCTGACAACGGAATAGTATGGCCATCCAATTGTCCATAACCGTGGACGCGGATATTCGAATAGTTTGACACTCTGCAGAGGTGGTACACTTTCACCACAACATTCGATACATCCGTCAAGGATAGCCCTGAATCATCATACTTGGTATGCGGATAATCAATCATAACCTTTCAATTACACACCCTAGTATAGGCACCTCCCCTATGAGCTTGTCCTCCCATCCATGGCAATCCGCCATCCCGGGAACTGCATAGGTGGTCACTTGTTTCACTCAAAGCCACAAGGTAGCCTCAGCTTAACCCCTTTTTCCGTGAGGGAATACATACTAAGACACATAAACTTCCAGTTAAGCCCTACCCAATTTAGGTATTGTGGTTGTACGGTAAAGCTGGAATGGTATCGCATCCAAACCGAACCATCAGTTTTTATTCAAAGCAAGTCACATCCCTCATTTATCATCATCTTCAAGTCATTTTGTTTCATAACCCATGTCAAAACATTTTAGTATAATGACTCATCATTCTAAGGTTTTCATAATTATTTGCTCCAAGTGCTCCCATCTAAAGTGATCAATATTAGTTTAGCACTAGCAACTATCAATGAGGGTGTCACTATTGAGGGGTGCTAATCAAGTGTAAATACCTAAGCCTAGTTCTATGCTCTTGATGGTATCTGTCCTATTTTTCCACTAATCACTAATAATTAACTATTTAAGAAACTTTGGTAAAGGAAAAAAATAAAGTCTTGGGCTTGGTATAATCAAGGTTGCATCACAATAGCATGCATAGTTTAGCTTGCCTTGGTTGGTACAGTGGTCGAAGTGCCCCTCTTCTTCTTCATAGAATTCTTTCTCCTCGTAGCCCTGGTTGGTACTAGAGTCTATCAATAAATACGAGGTACACAATCACCAAACAATACTTAGGTAATTCTATTCAGCACACAAAGGCTCACACTAGATGATCTAGCATCATCTCAATCACCACATGAAATAGTGACATGGTCTTATTTATCTAATTTTGGAAATGCAATTTCGACTCATTGAAAAAAATACTTAGGATTTAGTATTCTCCAATTATTAAATATGAGATCATGTTGACACATGTCATCACCATATATTCCAATACCTTGGGAATGTGATTTAAAGTAGATGGCATATATTACAAAGTTTAATACTACCATTTAATATAATTAAAATGACTAGAGATGTCTATATATCCATTCTTTTAATCTTAGCCCATGACTACTGCATGTAAATCTATATATTTTGACATATTCAAATAGATCATGGCAAATGTGATTTTTGACAATTGGAATCAACTGAAAAGCATTTATGGTTGATTTTAGAAAAATGTTTGAAGTTGGACAACTCATTGCCTTGTTATTTTTACTGTGGGTGATCTAAAATTCCAAAATGTTTGAATCCAATGAGAGTGTTGAGATATTTTCATTTCCTTTCTAACAAAATTGGAATTATGCAATTTGATTCGGTGAATCTTCTTGAATTCAATTTCAAAGTCACTTACAGAATAGGATTTTGAAATAAAATAAAAACCTATATTTGAATTTGTAGGCGCGTGCGGGAAAGCTACTGGGCCAGCCCTACTACACAGCGTGCATGCAATGGGCTTCACTTGCGCTAGCCCCACGCATCAGCGGATGATCCAACTCGAAGTTGTATGCTCTATCCTAGTCGGACGATTAGAGCACGATCGACGGCTCCGCATCGTCGTCTCCCTCGCACGGTGCGCGCGGGATTCAACCCTAACTCTACGGTGAGGGTCGTCGGGGGCTTACCAGGGCTCCAACTAGGTACGGTGATGCGGGCAGATGAATTGGACGTCGACGGCGGTTCGAATGGGGGTCGCGCTGGCTCCTAGCGCTGGCTCCGTTCCGCCACTGCTACGGCGAACTCTGGTGAAATTCCGGTGTTGCTTGCTTCGCCTTGCTCCGGGGGTGGGTCAGAAAGGTTGCTAGGTGAGGGAGGAGTCAAGTGGAGTGCGTTTTGAGGCACGGGGAGGGGTCTATTTATACCCCAGTGAGAGGAGCATCGGGGCATGGCTCGGGCTCGTCGAAGACAGTGTTACTGTGAGCTATGGGCATGGCTAAGGGGGTAGGCCGATGCAGTGCTTCTTGGCGATCATAATGAGCACAGTGGCGCGACGAGGCGCGGTCTCAATCGGTCAGAAACATCCATGCCATCCTCGGGTACCACGGGTGTTCGTCGCGGCGTACGGCGTGTACAAGTCGCGCGGGGTCAAACGGGCATGTCTAGGAGGTTGTTGGCGTCGTGGCGAGTGCATTGATGCGAGAGGAGGGCAAGGTGCGGTGTGGTCGCACGGGATTGCTCGGCGTACTAGCGTGCGCGCGACATGGCAGACAGAGAAATGGGCACTGCTGCGCTGGCGTCTCCACGGGCTGGCGCATACACGAGTGGGTGCGGTGAGGTCACGGCTAGCTCCTAGCGGTCATGGGCGAGTGTGGTGAGGCGTGTAGCATCGAGTCCATGTCGGGGTGGCATGGTGAGCTCGGGTACGGTTGGCAGTAGTCCAATGGTCGAGTGAGCGAGGCTTAGCAGCACGAGCTGGTACTGGGGTGAGTGTAGATGAGTTGTGGAGGCCGAGTGAGGTACAAAGATGATCACAACAATGCTCTAAACAGTGGGGAGTATGTAGTTCTGTACTCTGCTCGGTAAGTGTTCGATCAAATGGCCACAAGAGAAAAAGATTTGAATTTTCAAATTCTATTTAGTGGGTTTGTTGATCATAAGCTTGAGAGTCTCTGGTTGCAAGGGTTTGCCAAGTGGAGAAGGTTTTGATGGTTTTTGAAAAGTTGCTATCTTGATGCATACGATAGATTCAATTATGAAAAATCCTCCAAATGAATTTGAATTTGTTCTGGTAAGTTTTGAAAGCTCACTTGTGTTCATTGTCACTTGGTCTAGCAATGTGAGAAAAGAAATGAAATTGTTTCTATTTGAAATTATTTAATAGAGATGCTCAAAGTGAGCTAAGTGTTAACATTTGCCAAAGTGACCATTAGCATATATGCTTTATATTTTGATTTTCTTTTCCTTTGGTTTGGTTTTGATTTGACCTAGGTGATATGTTTTTGATCTTTAAACCAATTCTCATCATTTATAACAAACAAAACATGGCATATCATGCATTCACACATCATTAAAAAAACACTTGCATTCATAATTTTTAAAATTAAAAGTTTTTGTTAACACTAATTTTGGTTGCTTGGAAATTGATATACTCATTTCAATATTTTTGAGATGTTACACGCTGGTGGTGGAGACGGTGGTGAGGTGAGCACAGATCGACCATGGTGGCCACAGTCTTCCACGACCTGCTCTACCTGAGACACGTTCGGCGGTCGGCGGGAGCAACGCTGCCCCTCATTTGAGTTGCTTCCCCTCGCTCGAACCACCGATGTGCGTCATCTATCACTGTGAGGAGCGCGATAATACTCAACCAAAGGTTAACAGTATGTTGCTCGCGTTGCTGCAACACTCTATCTCTCCCTTCTGCTCTCCATCGTTTCCCTAATCGCCCCTTTCTCCATCTCTTGGCCAGGCAGGAGGACCGCAGAGTCGCAGTACCTCAAGGAAGAAGGAACGAAGAGCTCGGGCTATGAATGGAAGTGCAGCATTGGGAGCCTCTAATGCACCACCACCACCAGGTCCCCATTACCAGCACCTAGCAAGGTACCTTCCCAAATCACAGCCCGTGCTTTTCTCATGGTTTATTGTTGTGTGCTAACTAGATGTCTGCTTGCTTGTTGGTGTGCCCATGTTGATCTGCTCGATTGCTTGCTTCCTACTAGGTTGGTGATTGATGCTGGTATTAGGCTATACAATTAAGATGGTGTTTAGTGTCTAATTGTGAGATTTGGTTGGATAGTTTGGTTGCAGCGGCTTGAAATGATAAGTACTGAATTTTGTGTCTAATTGTGAGATTTGGTTGGACGCATTGGTCACGGCGGTCATTTGTGTAACGTCCAGAACAGAATTTTTGCTTTTGTATAATTATTATTGTCCAAAAACTAAATTCTTCCATTGGTATTTTATTCTATATACCTCTACCAAATTAACTGAATTCAGAGTGCTCTACGGATGTAGGTGAAGTCTAAAATAGCTCTTTGGCATTGGTTACATTAATACTTCAATAAATCTGGATTTTTCTAAATTGTAATTCGTGTGTTTAGTCTCCTTCCATCTGGATTTTTTCTGATTTGTAATTTGTCTGTTTAGTTTCCTTCCATATGGAAGGTGCATATTGTCCTCTAACAGTAATTTATACATATATGTTGTCTTTACGATGTACACTTCAATATTGTCGAAGAAATAATAATGAGAAGATTTTTGTTAGCTTTTAGTTTTAAAAGCCATAAAAATGTCATATATTTTCTAGCTTTGTAAAAAAAATTGCAGTATGGGATTCTTGACTGCTCCTGTTGCTAAAGTACCTCTTGCTCATGCTATTAGTATTACCTCTTGCTCATGCTCCTGCCAGTATGTGAGTTATTTCCTTAAAATTGCAGCTTTTGAACAGAAACTGCATCCTTTGAACTTAGGAAAAAGGATTCATGATACTGGTCAGTGCCTATTGTTTTCCTAATTGATTGGACATATATCGCTGCTATCATAGATGCTATGACTGCAACGTTAATTTCAGCTGCTAAATTAACCTTTGACTTTTCATGCGGAAGATGGTTCCGGTTATAATTTAGCAGCTATAGTTGTCTAATAGCTTGACACAATAGATCTCCAGGTTTGGTGTTCCAATCTGTTTTATACTACTTTGTAGATTTTAAATGTAAGCCACATCCCTCGTGGTGTCAGCTTTCTCTCGTTGGAGGCGATATGCCGAGACCAGTCTAACTTTCTCCTCTCTCTTATACAGGACTAGCTGGAGATGATCATGTCAGCAAACGAATTCTCATGAAATGTCTATGAAGATTGCTTCGAAAATTTTGCCAGCTTAGTTTCCCGTGCGAAAAATTTGGAACATCGATCAGAATTACATGGTGCAGGTAGAATTTTTCTAGTCTAGCTTTGGTACTCGAAGCTCATTTTGGAAGCCAAAAAATGAAACGGTGTTAGGAGGAACTAGACACTTTTTTGATTAGTAGAAGCGGGTCGGCGTGAGAATTCCGAAAATTCGTCCCTGACAGGGATCGAACTTGGGTCGCAGTTGGCGCATCCCAACAACCGGAGTTCGATCCCTGTCAGGGATAAATTTTTAGAATTCTCACGGTGATCCACTTCTACTATATCAAAAAAATGTCTAGTTCCTCCTAGCACTGTTTCATTTTTTATTTTGGAAGACAGAGATCGTGCCAGCAATCTCAGTTTAGTGCACTTTTCTTACTCATTCCCTTGCATCTTTTTATTTGTTGTATTTTTGGTATTGTCTAGCCTCTGGCTAAGACGTGTTCTTTTTACGCTTTATTGTAATCCACTAGCACTATTTCTGATGGCATTTTCTTATCGGTGCTCTTTTAGTGACATTTCAGGTCATCGTTTTATTAATAAGACTGATGCGGATAATGTCTTAGGCTGGTTGTCACTTTGGTTTTCTCTTTGTGGTATTGTTTCAACTGAAATAAATATAAATTTAATAATTTACAACGGCTTGTTATGGTGTCTCTATTCTCTAATTTATTCTTATGTTATATAACCGTGTGTTCTTGTATTAATTTCCATGCCGGTCTCGCTGATGAATGTTGAGGTGGTCCTTTTCATATGTGTGTGCTTCTTATGTATTTTTTTGTAGTCTGATAAATTTTTGTTTTATTTGCACATGTTTTATACTTCAAGAATGAGATGGGATCACCATCTCGTGGAAGGAGGAACAAGAAGGTGAGTCTCAACCTTGGGCGACTCTCACAACAGCGACGGCAACGTCCGAAGTAGCTGTGCTGCAGGTCGCTGCCTTCATGCATGTGACATCGTTTGGGTCATCACGCGTAAGCATCGGGCAAATATCTACAAAGCCATGGCTTTGTACATATGGAACCTACCGACGCCAACACACTAGCTCTCTACTCACACTGTTTGCTATATGTAATTTTTCTTTTCCTTAAATGTGGTTTGTTTCTTGGTACAGAAGCACTTCCACTATTGAACCCAGAGGTAGTTATATCAATGCT
Source organism: Avena eriantha (assembly GCA_910589775.1). NCBI lineage: Eukaryota > Viridiplantae > Streptophyta > Magnoliopsida > Poales > Poaceae > Avena > Avena eriantha. The sequence continues at coordinate 93,940,335 of OU342741.1, forward strand.
AAATTACATATTTGTCCAAACTTTATATATATTACTATTCAAATTATTCTTATTATCATTTGTGACTGCTATAGATCTCCATGGCACATGTAGTACTAACCATGATTAACCTACGAAAGACCGGTGCAGGAGCCACGGGGTCATAAAGAGTTAAGGATGATTGTGTTATACAAAATAGAAACTGGTGCAAAGACCACATGATTGCCAAGACGCCCTCACTATGCATGAAGTCAAAAAAATAAGAGAAATCCAGATTAACAAAACATAGAGTGAATTTCACGGGAATGATAGAAAAAATTCTACGGGATCGTGCGCCAAGGCCAGGGGTGGAGACACACCCCGGCAACAAGGGTCATTGCCCTGGTCGTGAGAGTTTTCTCTTCTTACTACTAGTCACCAAAAAAAGTGGCCCTGGGCGCAGCCTAGGCCATGAGGCCAGGCCCAGCTGTCTAGCTCCCTGTCGACCGAAACTAATCATTGGCTTAAAAAATGACTGCCTCGTACGTATCATTCAGTGGTTCCTCGTTCGTTCTGGTCAGTTCGTCCCGCGAGAATCGCCGCAAGTCCGGAACCTACCAGATGGCAGACGCAATCACGCAAAGGATCGGGCTCCGCCGCACTGCCGACGCCCCTGCCCTTCCCCTTGCCGGCGTGATCTGGCCGCCACCTGTCGGCAGCCGGCCTGACTCTCTCCCACCCGCTTGGCTGCGTCGACAGGTAGTTCTGCTCGTGCGCCTCAGACTTGGCCCCCTCCCTTAAGCTTCGGACCTAGTAATCAAGTGGTTTCTGATGATTGCTACCCATTTAACCAACTTGGTTAACTTTTTTGGTTTAGAAATAGATTGGGGACTAGGAAGCTGGAATATAAATTGCTCGGAATTGCAATCGGTAGCTATCAGGTTTTAAAAATCTCTTTAGACATAGAATACTGTACTATGAATAACTACTATGACTAATGGCTTAATAATTGTTCGAAACTGATTTCATGTTTCAGGAAGAGAAGATGAAGAGATATTTCCCATTGATCTTAATAGAGAATGAATCTACAAATCCACAATATGAAGAAGCTCCTCAAACACAATTGAAAGGGAAATGGACGTCACCTAGAGGGGGGGGAATATGCGTTTTAAAATTATTACGGTTTAGGCTCTAATAAATGCGGAATAAAACTTAACGTTTAATTTATCAAGCCAAAACCTATATCCACTAGTTTCACTAAGTGCACCAACAACCGATTCTAAGCAAGACAAGCAACAAGGTGATAGCAAGAAATAGTACTTCAAGCACGATGGCTATCACAATGTAAATTGCATAAGTAAAGGGCTCGGTTGAGAGATAACCGATGGACGCGGAGACGAAGATTTGTTTTCCGAAGTTCACTTTCAAAGAAGCTACGTCTCCGTTGGAGAGGTGCGGGGGCTCAATGTACTTCGAACGCCACAAATGGCTCACCTCGAGGTGTGGTGGCTCGATGCTCACCCAACGTCACACAAGGCCTCACCAAGGATGCGAAGCCACGGAACTCACTGACGCCACAAAAGGCTCACCCTATTCTCCCATGAGCTTGCCACAAAGGCCTACTCACATTCCACTATGGGACACTTGAGGGCGGTCACCGAACCCGTACAAGGTTGGGGCAATCTCCACAACTCAATTGGAGGCTCCCAACAACAATGCCACGAAGTCTACAAAGCCACAAAAGGAAACAAGGCCACAAAAGGCTACAAGACCACAAAAGGTCAACAATCCAACCACACAACCGTCTAGGGTTCCAAGAACCCAAGAGAAACAAGCCCAAGGGCTTGAACTCGCCGAATCTCCGAGGAGAACTCAAACCTATGCACCAAATGCAAGAGGCAAGTCCTTCTCTCTCAAATTCCACCAAAGCTGCAAAAGCTATTGGGGGAATAAAGAAGGAAGAACACAAGAGGAGAACATAAAACTCTCCAAGATCTAGATCCCAAGGATTCCTTCACAAAGAAGGGATTTTGCTTGGTGGGGCTTGTAGATCTAGATCTCCTCTCTCAAATCCCTCAAAAGGATGCAAGAATCATAGGAGGGAGAAGGGGAGAGGGCAAGATCTTCAAGGTCAACAATGGAGGAGAGAGAGAGCAAGAACCAAGAAAAACGAGTTGGGGCCAAAGGGGAAAGGGGAGCTCCTTTTAAAGGGCTCCCCGATCTGCCCGTTACCCACAGAATCGCGCACGGCCGGTAGTACCGGTGGGCGGCCGGTACTACCGGTGGCACTCAGCCAACGGTCCAAAAACACGATGCAAACAAACACAAAAACGAGGTCGGCCGGTACTACCGGTGGGTCACCGGTAGTACCGCCTGGGCCGGTACAACCGCCCAAGATTCCGACCGAAGTTCCGTCAAATAGCGCAGACCAGGCATAGAGCATACTGAACCAAAAATGGGTTCACTGGAAGTTGGGCCGGTATTAACACCGGTACTACTGGCGGCATTTCTGCCCGAGCGGTACTTCCGGCGTCTGGCCGGTACTTCCGGTCAGAGAAACTTCAGAACCAGAAATACCACAACTTTTGCATCCGAACTCCAAACGAGATGAAACCAATTTTTTTGGAAAGATAACGACGTGTAGAATCCAACAAAAATTCGAAATATTGGATATCACCAAGGGAGAAAATACCATGAATATATATGTGAGATACCTCCCAAGGTGTGGAGCCGGAAAACCCGCAATATCAAAAACGCAATAAGATATGCATGGAAAATCCGTTTTGGATGAACTAGAGCTTGTTATGAAGATAACCACAAGCTCTAGATCCTCACATGGACAATAACCAAACAACAACCAAGAAAGATGATGCTATGTATGCAAAGGTTTGAGCTCTCTCTGAAAGATACGAACGAGTCACCCACTCGAGAGCCCCTCTTGATAGTACGGCTGTCTATCCTAAACCCAGTCTCCCAACACTACAAGAGACCGGTAAAGAAGAAACCCTATCAAGATCATACTTTTGCCTTGAGCATCCCACTTGAGCTTGATGAAGACGATCTTGTCACCTTCAAGATGGAACACCTTTCTTGATTGCTCATGCTTGCTCTTGCTTAATGAAGACTTGCGAATGGCTCCCCCATACTCCATGGGGAAACCTCTTCTTTGACCTTGTCTTCATTACTCCATGAACACCGAGGAGGAAAGCTCCAAACATGAGATCTTCTAGAGATGGTGCATCTTGAGCTTGCACTTCATTTCTTGATGATGTATTGAAGATATCCATGAGGAACTCCATCTTCTTCTTCTTCAAGACATACTTGATCTTTTTCTTCTACTTGATTCCAATAGGCACAAAGCCCTTGGACATTGCTACTTCTTCTTCATCCTTGAAACCAACACATGGTCCAAGCGATGCAAATGGACAAACATACAAGTGAAACTCAATTTGCACATTAGTCCATAGGGATTGTCATTAATTACCAAAACCACACATGGGGCATACATGCCCTTTCAACAAGATGCTCCTCAAACCGAAGATGATACTGAAATTGAATCAACTCCCCAAAGTGAACCTTTGGCTTCAACCTCAACTCAAGAAAATAACAATGTTGCAGGTCGTGTTGCTAATGCCAATACTCGCCTCGGACTCGGTATGGATGTTATTATTTCAGATCCCGGACTTAGGGCACCTATTGAGGACTTGGATCCGAACATACAAGATGTTGCTAGAAGGGAGTATGTTAATTTAGGTCCATGCCAACCTTTTGGTCACAAATATAAGAGGTCTCCTTTTGGAAAGGCTGGTAGACTTAGAAGCTTTCATGATAATTGGTTCAAGAATCATGGCGATTGGTTAGAGTATAGTGTTGCTAAAGATGCTGCATTCTGTTTCTATTACTTTCTTTTTAAGCAAACTAAAGCACACAACTTTGGCAATGAATCATTCACAAAGAAGGGCTTTAATAATTGGAAAGATGGACCTAGTGTTCTTAATGTACATGTTGGCGGACCTGATAGTGCTCACAATAAATCTAGACAGTGTTATGTGGCTTTCAAAAATCAAAGGCAATCTGTGACACATGTGATGGAGCGTGGCACCATAAAAGACCAACAACAGTACAAAGCTTGTCTTATCATTATTTTAGGTGTTGTAAGATTTCTTATGTTGCAAGCACTTGCTTTCCGTGGTCATGATGAGACTCCGAGCTCAAAGAATAGGGGGAACTTTTTGGAGATGATGAGTTGGTACAAGAAAAAAGATCCAAATGCTAAGGCTTTGCTTGATACTGCTGGTGGGAACCATTTGATGATTGCTCATGAGATACAATTAGACTTGTGCCAGGCTTGTGCGGAAGAGACCCCCCGGTCCATTCTCGCTGATATTGGAGATAGGAAATTTTCTTTACTTGTTAATGAGTCTAGAGATGTATCTATAAAGGAACAGATGGCTATGGTATTGAGGTCAACAACATGTTTATTGTTTTATTATTAACATGTTACTTAATTTTTTATTTACTTATGATTCTTTGTATTATGTAGGTATGTTGACAAACAAGGGTATGTGATTGAGAGATTTATTGGGATCAAGCATGTTCCTGATACGAGAGCAGCTTCACTAAAGCAAGCTTTGGATGGTATGTTTCTTCACTATGGCCTATCTATGTCTAGGTTGAGAGGGCAAGGGTATGATGGAGCTTCTAACATGAGAGGGCAATTTCGTGGCTTGCAAAGGTTGATATTAGATGAAAATCCATATGCATTTTACATTCATTGCTTTGCGCATCAGTTGCAGTTAGTGGTTGTTGTTGTTTCCAAGTGTTGTTCCTCCATATTGGATTTCTTTAACAACGTCACTTTGATTGTTGCTGTTTCCAAGTGTTGTTCCTCCATATTGGATTTCTTTAACAACGTCACTTTGATTGTCAACACTGTTAATGCTTCTTGTAAAAGGCATGATGAAATAGCGCAACATCAACATGACACTATGGTCAGCCAATTGGAGTCTGGGGAATTTTTTTTAGGAAGAGGAAAAAACCAAGCAACCAACCTTGTAAAACCCGGGATACACGGTGGGGCACACACCATAGAACTTTGTGTAGATTCATTATGATGTGGAAATCTGTTCTTCATGTATTGGAGAATTTTTATGATGATGGAGAAAGTCTTACACAAAGAACCACAGCGGGTGGCTTGATTTCTCAAATGGAGAGCTTTGAATTTGTTCTCTTATTGCATCTTATGATCAGACTATTGGGCAAGACTAATGAGTTGTCACATTGTTTGCAAAGTAAAAATCAAAATATTGTTCGTGCTGTGAGTTTGATTGGCGTAACATTGGATAAGCTTCAAGGTATCAGAGATAATGGTTGGGATGAACTAATGAAAGAGACATCTGACTTTTGTATCAAATATAACATTGTGGTACCAAACATGGATGATACAATACCCGCTCGAGGTCGCTCAAGGGGTCGTGGATGTACAATGGTAACTTACTATCACCGCTTTAGATATGAAATATTTAATGTTGTGCATGACCAAGTTCTTGTTGAGTTGAATAACTGCTTTGCTGAAAAGTCTACTCAACTGTTGAGGTGCATTGCTTATCTTGATCCAAAGAACTCATTTGCTAATTTTGATGAAGACAAACTTGTTGAACTCGCTGAGATGTATGTTGATGACTTCTCCAAATATGAGATTTCTTTTGTCTTTAGAAATCAACTTGAGACATTCATTGCTGATGTGAGAGGTAATTCAAATTTTCTGAGTTGTCATGACCTTGGTAATCTTATTGTGAAGATGGTTCAGACTAAGAGACACATGATTTTTCCTTTGGTGTATTGTCTCATTGAGTTGGCATTGATTCTACCAGTTGCAACAACATTAGTGGAGAAAGCTTTCTCAGCTATGAACATTATCAAGACCGAGTTGAGAAATAAAATGGGCGATGATTAGATGAATTATAGCATGGTGTGCTATATTGAGCGAGATGTATTTCACTCTATCAATGACGATGATATTGTATATCGTTTTCAATCATATAAGTCACGTAGAGGAGTTTTACCTCGTCGTTTTGGTAAGTTTTCATATGTGTATCAATGATTGACTATTTCATTTCATGAGTATGCATTTTCTTATGAAATATTCTTTCTTTTTGAAGGTATTGGTTCTTCTTGTACTATTGATGAGATTATGGGAGGCTCAGATGAACCAAATCAGTGATTTGGTACTATCTTTTGCATTCTGTAGTATTATTCTAGCCTTTTAATCGTCTCCTATGTACATTCTTGGATTGTTAACGATGGATTTAAAATATATATGTTCATATTTGCTATCGTACCAAAAAAATGCGCTATTACAAGAGTTCGTTTTAGTAGTTTTTTTACGTTTAGGATTTGGCCCGATGCTTGCTCCATTCCTGGCTCCGCCACTGGCCAAGGCAAAAAAAAACCCGCAAAATACTGGATAAAAACTCTCCTACAAAATGGAATGCAAAGTAATCGTTTGAAGAAAGTCCTATAAGGGTCCAAATCATTCAAAAGTACTGCACAATTCTTTTGAATCAATGGAGCACTGAACTCACAAGGATTAAGCAACTGGATTAGAGCTATTATTACGAAGCAGTACGCTTTATATATGTACACATACAGGTACGGCCAGGAAATGAAGGCAGCACCAGCGCGAGGTCGTACCAGTACTAGAACATTCTTCGTATTTTTTTTTTTAGATGAACATTCTTCGTAATCTTATCATTGACCGGAGAGGTGAGCAGAGCTAATGAGCGAGAAACGGCAACGGTAACGGATAACGCGGCCGTTTCGGCCGTGGTTAAGCCCGCACACGAACGTTCGAAAAAATTCAAATACCGGGGAAGCCTACCTACGGGTTACGGGGCTCCGTTCCCGGTCAACTCCCCTCCGGGCTCCATCCGGACCCACCTGTCATGGACGCCTGGGCTCGGTGGGTGGTGGTGGCCGGTGGGCCCGCGTGGGGTCTTTAAAAAAGGGGTCGGGCCAAACGCAGCGGCACACCGCGGCTCCTCCTCCTCCTCCTCACCTTCCTTCCGTTCGACTCCACTCTCCACTCTCTCTCTCCCATCCCACCTCACCTCGTCTCGTCTCGCCTTTTTAGAGAGAGAAAACACGAGCTCCCCCCTCCCACCACCGAGCTAGAGGGATAGAGCGAGAGACCCACACCTCCACCTCCTGCACCGCGCTAGAGACAGAGAGGAGCCTTTCGAGGAGATGGAGAGGCCGGCGCCGGTGAGGAAGTCCCACACCAACACGGCGGACCTGCTGGCGTGGCCCGAGGGGGCGCAGAAGGAGCTCGTTGACGCGGCCACGCCGCCGCCCAACCGCCGACCGCACCAGGTGACGCCACGGCCATGCCTGTCCCCTGCTTCCTCGCTCGCGGGGAAGTAGAGTCCTTTCCGAATTTCTAAAGCAGGGGTTGGATTGTTTCGTCTGATTTTTTTTTATCTTGTGTGTGCAGCCTTCGGAGGCGATCCATAAGGTGGTGTTCGGCGGGCAGGTCACGGAGGAGGAGGCCGAGAGCCTCAACAAGAGGTGAGATCGGGGGGAGAGTCTAGCTGCCTGCTGGTTTGTACTGCAGGGACGGGACGGGTGCTATTTCGTCCTCTGTCTTATTTCGCGCGGAGATTTTGGTTTCGGAAACCAGATCTCTCGAGTTTCATGTCTCCCACTTCGGGAATCGTTGAGTTTTAGATGTTTTAGTCGATCTGCGACCCTGGCGTCTAAGGAAATACGCCGGATTTGAGCTTCAGTCAGGTGGTTGTCTTGGTGAGATATGTGCGGCGAGTTTTGGTGCTGTTCGGTAGGCTCCCGGGGAAAATTTTGTGACGTAGTATAGTTGATCCTAGTGTCGCATGCTCGCATGGGTTGTGTGTTGACACAGCAATGTTCTCACCCACTGAGCCACGCCAAGTTTTTTTGATGTACTGTTGCGCTAGATTTTTTTTAATTTTGAACAGGAGACCCTTGATTTGTGCAAATCATCTTAGTTTTCTTGGTTCTATAGATCTTAGATATATTAAAATCTTCTGAAAGAGAGGCTCACCTCGCTGTGTCAGTGCACTAAATGAGCTATTCATTTCTTTCATTTCTCCTCAGGAAACAATGCTCAGCTCCCAAGTGGAAGGAGATGACAGGGAGTGGCATATTTGCAGCTGGAGGCGAGGTTGAGGAGGATGAATCCGCTTCTGTGACACCCATCCGACCAGCTTCAAAGAATTATCAGGTGCTGGTTTTTTTGTGCCAGATTTCGTTCTACAAAACAGGAATATGTTGATCAGTGTATTGCTTCTATTTTTAGTTTGCCATATCTTAGGTTGCATTTGTGACAATGTATTGTTAGCAAGTCTTAAGGAATTGTTTATTCACATGTTCTGCTAAATGATTGCGGAGCAGGGTATCACTTCTTTTAGTACTCCTGATTGGCTTACAGCATTTGTTATCCGCTGTTGGTTGCTAAAATCAAACTTGTTAAATGTTCTAACCTCCAGAGTCAGAAGTTGTTGGGATGAATCTTGTGGAAAGGTTTGGCCATCATTATTAATATGTGATCACATTGGTTGGTGACATCTCCTTGTAAATTCTAATAGAACTGGACCTGTTGATTCAACTATTAAAGTCGCTCGGTTTTCAATTACTACTTTGTTCGGTAGACACTGGGGTTTAGGTAGCCAGGTAGTCTTGGATTTGTTTTTTGTTCACACGAGGTACATCATTACAGTATAGATGTAGTGCTTCATGACATTTTAAAGCAGTTCATCTGTTTCCAGCATTACTAGTTCTACATAATTAACTAGTGGTGATTAATACTGTTACTGCATAACAACTGTAAATTTTGCTCCTCTGGTGTTATGTATCACTTGGATATGCTGCAGTAAGTTCTGTTTAGTAGTATGGTTTGCATCATTGAAAAAACTGAAAGAGCTCCATATACATTTTCTGACAGAACTGAATCTGATTTTTGTCAAACTTGCTACAGGCAATCAGTACCATAAGTCACATCTCCTTTGCCCAGGAAGAAAGCGTTTCTCCCAAAAAGCCAACCTCCATCGCCGAGGTGGCAAAGCAGCGAGAGCTAAGTGGTACGCTCCTGAGCGAGGACGACAGCAAGATGAAGAAGCAGCTATCCAACGCAAAAACAAAGGAGCTCAGCGGCCATGACATCTTCGCTCCACCAGAGGATCCCAGGCCACGCAACTCGGAGAACGGCTCGACCTCGCAGACGCCAGGGAAAAACGCACAGGTACTACGACCTCTCGATTTGCATCTCGTACATTTTGTGATTGATGTTGTACTTACTGTGTGTGTGGTTTCAAAAAAAATCGTTTTTGGCAGGTGAGCAGCTTCAAATTCGGAGAGGACGACACGGACAGTGTGGTGAAGACGGCCAAGAAGATCCCAACGAAGAAGTTCAATGACCTGACGGGCAACGACATCTTCAAGGGCGACGCTGGCGCGGAGGTGATGCCTGGGACGGCAGAGAAGCAGCTGAGCGGCGCGAAGCTGAAGGAGATGAGCGGCAGCAACATCTTCGCAGACGGGAAGGCGCCGTCCCGGGACTTCCTCGGCGGCATCCGCAAGCCCCCTGGCGGCGAGAGCAGCATCGCGCTGGTCTAACAGCTAGCGACAGCAGCAGCAACCCCTGATGGACAGGACAGGACAGACATTAGCCTACAACAACAACAACATTCTTCATTCACCCCGTCGCCGTCTCGATCTAGGAGTGATGTGATTCTTAGAAGAGTTTTTCCTTCGTTGGTGTGACTGATCCGTGATCTCGATTGAAACTTGTGGTTTGGTGGTTTTCTTTTTCCCGATCTGGCTCCGGGTGTTTCTCTTTGCTGTTAATTAATCCTGATGATGGTGTGGCAAAGCAACGATGGTTACCGAGGTTTGTCTCTAATTTAACATCTGGTGTGTGTGCGTGCAAGCTTGCTGCGTTTGTGGTTGGGTGGTTGGTCGTGGCGTACCTAATGTAACAACCTAGAGTGATGTTTCAGCTGCAGGGTCTTCGTTCTTTTTTGTTTGTCGCGTGTCTGCCTGCCTCTATGTTGCCCCTGTTGGTAGGTCTGAAAGAAGATGGGCATGGTTCGTTCCTGCTGCAGTGTGGCACCTACTACTAATTTCATCCAACTAGTATGATTTGGTCAGCACTCCGCAGCAGCAGCGTCTTTTCAGATTGTACCATGTTCAGGCTTTCTCGTCGAGTCTGAATTTAAAACCCAAGGGCCCTCGATGGTCAAGTTACTGTTGGGCGCGCTTTGGATACGAAAAGATTTACTATGCAGCGGTACTACGGTACAGTGCCTTTTTCCTTCTCTTGAGCCAGTGGATGGGGAAAATATCACATGATGGGGTCGAGGTTGTTATGATGATGTGATTGATTATAACGCCGGCACGCTCGGCATGAGACTGAATACTGGCAATGATACCTTGACGTCACTTGTGGGCGTTCTGGTATTTCCCATGATGAATCAAGGAAAAAAAGTTAGCCCCAGCTCTCTCCTCTTTAGTCTCCTCCGCTGCCACTGGAGGTTAAAGGGCTTCAGTCGAAGTTGGTGGCGGGACGGTCTCCTCAAGTGGTGGTCTCTTCTTCGTGGAAAACCCTATGGTCGCATCAGTGTATCGTCCTGGACAACGCGCTCATAATGGTGAAGGTTGAGAACCGGGGCGGCGGCCCAGAGGCGGTATTGGTCCTTCCATGGTGGATGGCGGTGGGGGTCGCGTTTGCCGACCGAGACACGGCGCTTGGTGAGGGGCGCTGCGGTGTGGTCCTGCGGTGATCGCGCAGCCTTGCATCGACGGCGTGGTGGTGGCTCGTCTCCGACATGCTTGAAGTAGTGACACATCTGGCGGAGCCTTCAGGCGGCACGGGTCGCCTACGCTGTCGGTCGTGCCTTCAGGTTGCCGGTGGAATTTGGGGTTGTCGGTCCTAGTGGAGGCCAACAGGCGGCGTGGGGTTGCCGGCTTGGTTCTAATAAAGGCGGTGGTCCTAAGGTTCCTCTCATGTCAAGACGTCGATCTTCTTGATGCCTGTATCCGGTGATCTAGCAAGAGTGTTGAGTATCGGAAGGCTCCATGGGCGAATCATGCCTAGAGATTTTCGAATCAGATGGGATTCAGTTACGCGCAACTGAAAGTGCATGTGTGCCCCCGTGCGTGGTTTGGGTAATTAATGACAATCCCTATGGACTAATGTTTGTATTGGGTTATACTTAAAGATATGTCCATAAACAATGCTTGAGCCATATGATGGTATCAAGGTTGAAAGGAGAGAAAATGAAGAAGATCAAGTGATGACCAAGATGTTCAAGGAGTGATCCAAAGACTGGTCATGAGAGAGTTGAACATATGGCAAGTATGTCTTGAAGAACAAGAGAGTGATGTCCCATGTGTACCTTCAAGACACCAACATAATAAAGAAAGAAGAAATGAAGTGCAAGTTCAAGATAAGCCATCTCGAACAGATCATATGCTTGAAGTTTGTCATCCTTATGGTGATCATGGATATGTGAACATATGCCTAAAAGAGAGGCTATTCCACAGTGGAGTACGGGGGAGCAATTTCCAAGTCTTCACCAAGCTACCACAATCAAGAAAGGACAAGATCATCATCATCAAGCTCAAGTGAAATATGCACAAGGAAAATGTATGTTCTTGATAGGGTTTCTTTCTTATAGGTCTCTTGGTGTTAATTTGGAAGACCAGTTTATAGAATAGATAACCGTACTATCAAGAGGGGCTCTCGAGTTAGTAACTTGATCATATACTTCGGAGAGAGCTCAAATGGTTGCATACTTGGCATCATCTTTATTGGTTCTTATCTATGAGAGGATTTAGAGTTTGTGCTAATCTCCATGAAAAGCTCAAGATCATCGAAAATGGATTTCATATGCATTCTCTATTGCGTTATATTGAAGGTTTTACTGGTTTATCTTTTATAGATAGGTTAAACCTTTCATTAGTTGGTTCTATCCTACCTTGTTGTACTATGATGGTTCCCTGCATGATCTTGTAGATCTCGTTACTGTTTCGAAATGAGCTCAACATCATCAAAATCGGAGTCCGGATGCAAAATTTAGGTTTATTTCAGTTTTACTGTTTCTGCGAGTTTACGGAGGTGGTGGACTATTCGCCCCTGATATCAAAATATGCTGCCCAAATATCCGCTCCTATACTGAGGTGCGCGCTGTGAATTCCTTAGCCATATTTTGTCCTGAGGAACCCGAAATATCTGGAAGGGGCGATTATCCAGCCTAAAAAGTCCCCATCGGTCATATTCCGTTGGGGGCCATAAAAGGCCCCCTTCTTTATCCTTGGGTTGGTTGCTTGCATCCACTCTCTCCTCCATTGTTTCTACCTTCAAGAGCTTGCAAAATGCAAATACTCTCAATCCCTCCCATATTTCTTGAATATTTTGGGGGATTTAAAGGGGAGATCTAGATCTATAACTCCACCAATTCATCTCTCCTCTATGTGATGGGAACATCCTGGGATCTAGATCTTGGGCTTTCTTTTGTGGATTTCATCTCGTGTTCTTCCTCCCTTATTCCCCAATAGCTTTTGTCGCTTTGGTGCGATTTGGAAGAGAAGGACTTGAGCACTTCTTGTGTTCTTGTCAATACATTTGGTGCATCAGTTTGATTTCTCGGTGAGGATTCGATTGGGTGAAGGTCAGAAACTTTTTTACTCTTGGATTCTTGGAACCCTAGACGGTTTAGTTGTTTTACAGGTTTGTGGTGATACTTGGGAGTCCCCAATTTAGTTGTGGATGTGTGCCCCGAACTTGTTGTAAAGGTGTCGGTTCCCGCCTCGAAGGGTACCGATACTGGAAAAGTGAATCATGCCATTGTGGCAAGGTTCACCGGAGAATAGGGCGAGGCCTCTTGTGGTGATGGTGGTCTTAGTACCGCACACCCCTCCAACAAGACATACTCTCTTGTAGGGAGGAACTCGTTAATCGTCTCCGCGTCCCTCGGTTATCTCTATATCCGAGCTATTTACCTATGCACTTTACTTTGTGATAGTGTCCGTGCTTGAAGATATATCTTGCTATCACATAGTTTCTTGTCGTGCTTAGCATAATTTGTTGGTGCGTATAGGTGAACCATAGTTTATATAGGTTTTAGGCTTGACAAAGTAAATGTTAGTTTTATTCCGCCTTTGTTAAGCCCATCTCGTAAAAGTTTTAAATCGTCTATTCACCCCCCTCTAGGTAGCATTTGTGTCCTTTCAGCAACCGTGTTTTTTCTAACCGTTTGGTTTCAAAGGGAGCAAGGCGAAGCTTTGCAATCTGTTGCCATCGTGGGACATGTCTTTAGTTCCATAGTGAAGTCATGGAAGTCGAGATCGAAGGACTAGTAATGTTGGTTCAAATCCTGCTGGCGATGAGAATCTGGTTTGGTGATTCGTGACTCATAGCAGCGTCATTGGAAAGTGGGGCAATAGCAGAGGAGAAGTTCAGTGTCTAAACTTTCAGGATGAAAACCCAAGGTTTGGCCTTAATTGGTTGTGTCTATCAATGGTCTTGTTGAAGACACTGTTTTAAGAGCGCGGATTTTACTCCATGGTAAAAAACTATGATCTATGATCGTGCAAGGATGACGTGTGTGCACTGTTTTCTTCCTGGAGACGTCATTTTTGGGGAAGTTGAATTTCTAGTGTTGTCTTGATAGTTTTTGGTTTGCCATTACAAGAAATAGACCAATGTAGTGGGACTTTTTTTATAATTCTTCTTTATCTTTTTTTTTCATTGTGCATCCGTACTGCCATTAAAACAGTGCGTTGTTGCAGAGGCTAGGTGTAATTGGTATCTTCATGATATTAATATATTTCCTTTGTCAAGAAAAAAATCAAGAAAAACTTATAAGGTAGAGGTTGTCCCTACCTTTAATATATTCAAGAAAAACAAACTGAACTACTCCCTCCGGTCCATATTAATGTTCTCAACTTTATCTAGATTTGGATGAATCTAGTCTAAATCCTTAACTAGCTACATCCGAATTTAGATAAAGTTGAGAACAGTAATATGGACGGAGGGAGTACCGTTTTCTGCTCAGATTTCGACTTTAAGGTTTGATCTGTCCAACGAATGGACTTTTCTCATGGATGAATGGTACCCGGGTGGGTCTCGAGCCAATCTTTGACACGCAGAATATGCATAATCGTCCCCTGAAGCAGGGGACTACTGTTTTCTGCTCAGGTCGCTAGCTATTGTTCAGCTAAAATCTTGGACACGCATCCATCATAGCGAAAGAGATATCAGTGTTACAGCTCAGTAGGGATTGTAAATCATAACTCATAAGCTAGCTAATCTACCCAGGAGAGAACGCTGATGTGATGGCCGATTAGCCCGGAGCTACCACAGGGCCTCCAGGACAGGCCATGTGATTTCCATCTTCATGCGCCAATGGTAAGTGAGCATTCAACTGTCATTCCCACAACAGAAGCAGAGGCCTTTTCAGCCTATCTTCGTCAATCTTTGCACCACTTACATCATCGAAGGCTAACTCCAGCAGCATCCCGCTCGATGTCAACACAGGAAATGTCCTTATACAGTACTTCTGATGAATCAGCCAAGCCAAAGATGGACTGCTAACTTGAGAGTTTGAGCGGCTCGTTGATAACTGCGCTCACCGCGCTGGCCATTTCCTTCGGTGAGCTGAACCCATCGGTCTGAAAGTAGAACAAGTGAAGTATCTTACACATCTTCCAGAACAGCTCCTTGCATGCCCTAGGGACAACCGTGTCTTTCTTGAGGACCAACCTTAGCAAGTCTCGCCTACAAGTGACTATGGTCTGCTGTATCTCCTCCTTAGCCTCTTCTACAGACATCGAACCACCGCTGTCAAGGACAAGTAGTGAAACACTATTCAATTTCCCTTGGCTACCCTCCCTCTGCAAACATAAGATTGTAAATTTGTCAATCGTCCAATGACAACAAGTATAACTTACAAGTTTTAACTGCATGAATTGGGTACAAAAAATAGCTAACTTCTCTGAAAGAAGAGAACTAGCAGAATTTTCCACGCAGTTTGTGCAACTTAGACATCATAATTCAGATGCTCAAATATATCTTTATTCAGTGTACAACTCTAAACTTATTGTTGTACAGCTGTAAACACGGGCCTGATTAACATACTCTAAAAAGGAGTTATAGTGGAAAACTACCAAAATATCAAGGCGTACAAGCCTCGTTCAACATTGATTTTCAACTTTTGTTAGAATTTATAGTCCTAGATAATCAGTAGGTAATTGAAAAACAATCTGATCGTTGAGGGATATTTACATGATGGTGAGCAAAATCACAAAACGTAAGATTAGAATGATCAATATTTTAGGCAGCTATACGAAATATTGAAGACATGGGTGGGAATGGGATCTGCAAGACCCAAACATCTGCATATACGGGCGTAAGTACCTCAAAGCCTTGGATGTCATTCAGGAGACGGCCACAAGTGCTCATTAACCTAAATAGCTCACGGTGCTCTTGATCTTTGACAACACAGCCCGAGATCTTCTCTTCTACAAAATACAATGCTGGGAGCACAATGGGGCCAAGTGCGAACGAAACAACTCCAGTTGTCATATATTCTTCAACCGTTGGAACATATTGACTAATCTGCCATTCTGCCTCGGTCATCATAGACCTCAATAGTTCAAGCCACTACAGACCAATTTCAACCTGTCAGTACTCTGAACCCAATGCAATTAAGAACAGGTGTTTGCGTGTGTGTGGGGGGGGGGGGGGGGGGGCATGGGGGGCATGAGACTCACAGTTTCTATCAGGTGATTTCTGACACAGCGGTTTTGGACTGCAGAAGCCATCGATCCAAGTTGGTTCACCGTAGTATAGAGAGCACGGAATACTATTTCTACTTGCTCAGAATAGAAGTCATCTTTGTGGTGTTCATCCCACCTAAGGCAACCATTCGCAAAACAGGGAAAGTGAATTCATAGCAAAGATAGAAGCACTCTTAACGAAGTGCAGACAAAGACATCAAGTTAGAGAATTGTACTTCTCAGCTAATGCGATGAGGTTATCCAGTTCTTCCTTTGATCCTCCAATATCGAAGAAGTCATCAACAACAGTTGTGAGCACACCATTTTTGGCCCATGATATACGAGCATCAGACAATTCAGGAGGAAATATCGTAGCAGCAGCAGAGAGATAACAATATGTTAACTTCTGCCGTGCAAATTGTAGCTGATCCAACCTGTTCTCTTTCACCCAACTGTTGCAAGAAATTTCAGAAAATTCTCCAATAAAGGAATTTTACATGAAAAGAAAGCATAAAGGCCATATTACCTATCGAGATGTTGGAGTTCATCCTGGTAAATAGACTGAGAAAAGGTGAAATCTTCAACAGCCAAAGACAAAAGTTCTTGGTTGACACGACATGGCCTTATTCAGGAAAATGTTGGACACTTAGTATGACATCTAGGCAATACGATTTCAAGGACTATTCTTTTTTTTAAAAATGAAAATCTTACAAGTATTCTGTCTTCATCATTTGAGAACCCCTAACATCAAAATGTTCAATGTTCCTCTTGTGCTCTAGACGTTCCAGCGTCGCATAGAAAGGAAACTTAAGGGCATACTCCATCTGAAATTCTAAAAGCATACAGTTAAACATAAACTGAATTGCTAAGTGAAATGGCAAATTTCTATTTCATGTAGGCACCTCTTCAGAGGTTGAGATTCTTGGGACCCCATCAGTGTACAGCTTTTGCGTCAATAAGCTGCCAGACCAGGAGCCTATGTTATCTAGGATCGGTTCATCGTTTGATATAGTGACTTTTGAAGCCTTGTACAATTCCAATATAGATTTTGTATCATTTAAATATCCTTGAAGTGAATTATGGAAAGCGGAGGCTTCAGCAACATGAGACAGTTCATCTGCGCCAAAATAGAACTCGTTAATTAGACTATTAACTCAAGATCACTGATAACATTGAGATGGAATTCTTGCCTAGGTACCTGAGAATACATCATATCCATTCATACGTAGAAGGCGAAACGCCATTGCGCATGTTGCTACATCTAGCATGATTTCCTCGTCCCTCTGTAACCAAAAACTGCAAACTCGGACATGTAAAGTTTACGTGTTACTGAATAACAGATAACCCTTCCATTTTAAAATATAAGATGTATTCAGTTTCATCAAGACAAGGATATCATGGACTACGTGATATAGAACTGCATCCATATCTAAGTAATTTTGAATATGAATTTAGTGACATCTCTTCATAAATTGCATACTAATAGAAATTAAAACAAAACTAAATACGCCTAATATCTTGAAACGGAGGAAGTATCAATTTGGTACTCATGGTCATTACCTGTATGTCATGTCTAGGATGCCCTTTACCTCGCTAGAAAAGTGCTGAGAAATTCCGATATTTTCAAGCGAATCCACCATAGAAAGCTGGCAATGTATATTTAGTGGGTATACTGTTGGTACTGCAAAAAGTCTATTGGCATTAAGTATTTAGCAACAGTTTAAACCTTGCTGATTATTTACAAGGAAAGGTACAGATACCAACCTGCACTACCAAATTTACTGATAAGCAAATTTAGGTACCCGAGGGCTTTATCATCATAGTTGTGGATTAATGCAGCAGCAGTCGTGGAAGGGGAGTTGAACAATGATCCATTCTTACTCTGGAATTTCATAACTTCATTCCAGTCTAGCAGGTTCCCTAACACTTCAGCAACATAGGCCATATATGCTTCTCTGCCACATGATTTCTGCCCAGCCTGTCTAAATTAGGTCAAGTATTAGGATTTTCATGTGTTACCCACAGGTGATACTCAAAATATGGTTGCTAATTTCATTGGTAAGCAGACGACAATATGAAGGACATGATCATCTCATACATTATACACTAAGTTTATAAAGAAGTTCTTTCTATGTACAACCAGGAAGGAAATACAAATTCGGTATATGTTTCTGCTGACAAACCTTTTCACTTCCATCTCCCAGAGGTGTAGAACCCCATCAATATCAGTCTGTCTAACAGGAAACTGAAGGCCCATCGCAATGGCAAGTCTAAGCATACCAGGAAAAATGATATTGAAGCCTACAGGAGCAGCAATCTGCTCATCCATAACAATGGGGAAATTTCTTCCAATAAAGTGTAGCCCTGCACAGTATCATTTTCAGTGCATTAAGGCGTTTCAGTTTCTTCAAAACAAATGTAGCAGAACTACATTACCAAGTAATGTGCATTTGTCTATACCTCTCCTCATGTGGTCGTGGCCAACATTCCATTTCTTAAGTGCAAGAACACATGCCAGTGTGGATGAGAGAATGTCCTTGTTGGCTGATGACCCAAATTCGTTGATACCCCACGATCCATCATCATGTTGGTTCAGAAATATCCATTCAACGCACTGGGGAAAGCATGGAGTCCCAGGGGAGCCCGGCAAGGGCACCATAGCCACCCATGCCGTGTCGTAAGAAGATGGCGATAGTTCAACATTCTGGAGCTGCTCCTTTATTCTAGCCTCCCGTCCATCTGTATGCTGCATTTATTTTCAGTGATACCAGTTAATTAGACAGAATTCCAGCGGGGTGACAGAACCCTCAAATATAATAATAACCAGCAGCGAGGCTCATACCACGTTGTGCAGGCGTGTATTTTCTCCTACCAACCTTGTCTCCACATATGCTGTTGGAGAAAAGCAGATACGAGTCACGACGAATCAATTAAGGTGTTACTAATCTGAAGACGCACATGGTGCCACACAGACACACGACGATCAAGGAACAATTGGAAAAAGATTCCTGCCTGCTTTGAATCAGGTGCAGGTGCAAGGCATTCAGGAGCCAGGAACTCCGCTAAAATAAGACTTGAATTCGTATGTTTTCCCTTTTTTTTAGCAGAAGTAGCAACAGTATTACGAGCCTTTTTCAGCCCACATATTTTTGGGAGAAAAAAAACAGTTGATATGCAAAAATGATTCTGTTGCGGCAGCGAAATTATTATTTGATTACGTCAAAATAAACTGAAATCTTATAATCAATGAGGCGGGGCTCCTTACCATAAGATGGAGGAATCCCCGTGCGAATCGAGTGGGCTGCAGGAGGACGGTGACGGCTACGGGTGAAGGATCCGAGGCGGCGTGGTTCGACATTCCCCGCGGCACGGGCGAACGTGAGGCGACGATGACGACCGGAGCGGAGCATTGGCGCGAACAGGGGAGCCGCCCGGGGGAGGAGGAGGATGGTGTGGCGACGAGGCGCCGGGAGGACGGAACAGACACCGGAAACTTTTGGGTGCGACATAGGGATAGGCGAAACGATCACCCCGGTGCGGCCGGTGTCGCCGGACTGCCGGAGGTAGGGTTCACAGCGGCAGCATCGCCGCAGTTGGGAAGCAGCGGAAAGAGAGAGACAGAGGCGGGGAAAGGGGAAAGGCACCAAATCGACTTTGGACGGAGCGGTACCACGACAGAAGTACAAACTGACACCGCTTGGACAAGGGAGAAGGCACGGCGGGCTTGCTCGTTTGGTTTGGGTCGAATATATGTACTTGTACGAGACTATGTGTGTTCTTCAGAATTGCTGTAGTACAGTACAGTAGTACACTAAGTTCAAGTGTTGGAATACACTATATCCTTGCAGGTACATTCTCTTCTAAATAAAAAAATCACTTGCATATGGAAAAACAATAAGAAGAATGGTACACAAGATCAGATACCCTCCATCTATGCAACCGGGATCGCGTTAAACAATGAATCTCAAGCGTCTAATTGTTAAAATGAAATTGGCCAACGCTAGGTGGATGGGGGAGATCGTACCCCTCCTACTGTCCAATCTTACTAAAACATGTGACCAGGGACGTCGAATCCTTGCAGCATACTCTCACCTTTCTCTATGTTTGCAACATCGTCGTAGCGTTTCTTCTTACCACATGTCAAAATAGAATTGAACATTGCATAATTTAGGAAACCCTTGATGCGTCAGAAATATATGGGTATTCAGCATCGATAAACAAATCACCACACATACGCGGCATGGATTCCAATGCCAAACGCTTACAACACCCAAAGAAAACATTTACAGCAATGACACCACATTCACTCCTATGCGAATCGGCGCAACATCTCTCCCATGTGTTAACAACAAAACGCTCACGAGTTTGTAGCGTGCGCATGCCATCAAAATTGTTAAATTATCAACCTCAATTTGGAGCGCCATCCTCACTAGAGCGGGCTCGCCAGCTACAAATTCAACTCACAAGAGTTTTAGCGTCACTTGACCTAACGAGCCTAGATCATTACACCCCGTGCCACATCTTCTCCAAAGCCAGGGACACCTAGGCTCAACTCAAGTTCCTACATGGCAGTGAGTTAAACGACTTTCTACCAAGTGGAGGAGAGGCGACACCTAGGAAAGGATAGGAGGTATAGAGGTAGGGGAAAAGGACATCCCCGAATATGAGGTCAGGGCATGAGGTACGGCTCTACGCAGGCCCGTCTCCAAAATTTGGGGACCCTGGTGCGACTTTCCAAATTAAAGCCTTGAATTTTTTCAAACTCAATAACTAGTAGAATGGAATAATATGTTTATTTCATTATATAAATTTAGAATGTGTGATTGGTGACAATGTTTAAAAATATATCAAGTGTTCATCATTTTAAAAGAGTAAATATAGCACTAAAGTAATAAACAAGCCTGGTGTTTTACAAAAAAGCATCATCCGTCTTTCCGCAAATGCAATACTAACAAGAATGTTTAACAAAATTTGGTATGTAATATTAGCAAAAGGACAAAAGTGATGTTTAAAAAAAATTGAGAATATCAAGAGGACTCTTAGATTTCTCTGGATAAAAATTAACTCGATCCACAATTGTTCTCCATCGGTTTCCATAAAAATTGTTCTCAAGTAAATCAGCAGTGTTGAGACTCGGAGCACGACAACAGGTTAGTAGGTTGCCTGCTAGCAAGTATGTGGTCGATCGACCTTTAATGATGCTGTAGGGAGGCCGAAGCCAGCCAGGCCCGTCGATCGATCTGCGGCCAGCAAGGTGGCTGGACGGATCGCATCGTGAACAGGCAAAAGCGAGGGCGTCGATCCAGCAGCTGCATCGATCATCAAGAGCCGAAGAGGCGAAGACGCGAGCTGAAGAAGATCTAACGGCTGAACTGGAATGACTGGACGAGGGCGTCGGTTGAGGATTAGCTTGGTTGGGACGCACAAGCACATACTAGGCTGCAACAGGTATTTGGGGGCCCTAGGAAATCAGGGGCCCTGTTCCGTCGAGCCGACCGAACATACTCATTGACGGGGCTGGCTCTACGTAGGAGCAAGTGGACGCGACCGAATGCGCTCGATAAGAAGCTAGCTAGCTACGCATAAAAGGCATGTCGTGGGAGGCAACACGTCGATTTGATCAATTGCCGAGCGACTCCTACCAACAAAAAAAGTATGGCAATAATATATTTATACTTGTATGCACACCTTTGCAACATTTTTTCTTGTATTATGTTAGAAATGTCTGAAATTTTGCAATATTCCTTACCGTGCCTATTAAAGGTATGCAACACTTCAAATGCACACATGCAAGAACAAAAATACATGTATGCATTAAATCCATAGTCGGCATGATAGGTTGGGGCGTCCCGTCATCACAATATTAGGCACAGCATGCAACATTTTTTATAGGTATCCAACATCATGGCAATATTATGTCCTCGCGGTACATAAAAAACGTGTAAAATGAGGTGCAACATAGAAAAAATACTCGCGCAACAAAGCTACAGCAGATCGTTGAGAAAAATTAGAGAAGCGAGGATTAAAAAATGATTCATGGGCCTGTAGGAAAGGGCAGCACGCCATGGAGATTCGGGTGCGGTTCTAGCAGCAGAAGAAGACAAGACAAGTTTTTATGAGAAAGGTGCCAAAGCCGCTCTGTCCGCTGCGCTGGACACGTGGAAGATGCACGAGCCGTCCGACGGTGGCGCACTCGATCAGCCAGGCGGATCGAACCGTCCTCGGTTATTCACAATTAAACTTATACAGTGTCGTACTCTGTCACAGCAAATACGTATAGAAGAGGATAGAGGAGGCAGGGGAGCAGCGCCAATGGGCGCAGGGGTGGACGGAACATCTTGGCGGTGCTAGACGGGAGATCCTCCCCGAAACGGATTTTGTCCTCCACGGGAGGGGGAGGGGCGGTTGTTGCTGCCGCGAGCCCGCGAGCCAACGCGCGTGCCTCCTCGATCGGACGACAGGAAAAACTCGTGTGACGCGACACGGCGCCATGTGGGCATCCTGAAAGAGCTCGGTGACGGAGCAAGCGAGGCTGCGGGACTACAATAAAACCAACGGACGAATGACAGCGAGGCTGCACTGTATGAAAATCTACCTGACACATCCAGATGGTCTGACACGTCTCTCTAACGTACCAGGCAGAAAAATGCAAGAGCTCGAGCTATTCTGTCATGTCGAAAATCACCAAGTTCCGGAGCTGGTGCGGATTGCTGGACTCATCCCTGCAGCTGCTTGCGGGTATGAATCAAACAATAATGAGTAATACTCACTCGGTCCCGAAAAGATGTCACAAATTTGCATAAAATTCGAAAGACACTGGAACACCCTAAAATCACCACCGAAGAGACAAAAAAAAAAAAAAAAAAACGCCATTTGCCAACAAGGCCTGGTGCAGTAGTGTTTGCCGCTTCCTGAGTGTTTATCTGGATCTTTCTCCTTGAGCCAACCATGATGGAGGAAAAAATACTCTTTTTACCTGGATCTTTCTCCTTGTACCATGCTTGTGCTTCTCCAAACTACAACAAAGGTTGAGTGCTAGTACACATACATATGACAGCAAAAATTTATATTCTATAAATGGACAATGGACTTACATGCTCTGGATATGGTTAGCCCACTTCGATGTCCACGCTCAGTTTGGAGGAGCTCACAATTTGCTCGTAGCACACCTGCCACTTCATTGTTTCTTTCTAACTTGCGCTTAAACTATGCTAGGAGTTGGCTGATCTATCGGACTCAAACTTTCTAGTATTAGGTCTTGTTTACTAAAGATGTAATTTCATCTGCAAGAGGATTCATGATTGGAAGAGATTTGGCGAAAATCCACTTTCACTAAAGAGCTATTTTACAGTACCCTGATACTCCTTTTGGAGAGGTTGGAATACCGATTACATCTGACCCTTAATTCGAAATCTACGCAAACGCTATCGAGATGTTCCTCTATAGTTCCGTCATGGCAACCACTTTTTGCCGGCTATTACCCACTTGTTTGCCACCTCTCCAGTGTGATCTAGGGTTCTAGATCAGGTTGGAGAATTGGGATCTAATATAAAATAGACGATGTAGTTTTCTTCTTTAACTGGGGCACCGACAGAGAATTCCTTCTCATTGGATGAGTCCCGAACTGCAGATATTCCTCATATTTCTGTTCTGGAAAACGACTTTCTAACCGCTCTGTATACAGAGGATGAGGTTAAGAAAGCCTTTTTTAGATGGAACATAACAAGGCACCAGGGCCTGATGGTTTTCCAGTGGAATTTTACCAAAAGTTCTGGAAAGTTGTCAAAGGGAACCTCATGCAATTGTTTGTGTTCCTGCATGCCAGGCAGCTAGATCTTTTTAGACTAAATTTTGGCAACATAATTTTACTTCCTAAGGTTAAAAATTCAGAACGAATACAACAATATCGTCCAATCTGCCTTCTTAATGTTAGTTTTAAAATTTTCACTAAAGTTGCTACGATTAGACTAAATTCGGTTGCTGACCATGTTGTAAGCCCATCTCGAACTGCTTTCATGCAAGGAAGAAATATCCTAGATGAGGTAGTAATCTTGCATGAAATAGTTCATGAACTACACTCAAAGAAGTTGAACGGTGTATTGTTCAAAATTGACTTTGAGAAGGCTTATGATAAAGTTAATTGGTCTTTCCTTCAGCAAACACTTCGTATGAAAGGTTTTTCTGAGGAGTGGTGTGCTCTCGTACGGTCTTTTGTGGCTGGTGGTAGTGTTGCCATCAATATCAACTATGATACTAGCAAATACTTCCAGACCAAAAAAGGGCTAAGACAAGGGAATCCATTATCGCCTATACTATTTAACATAGTGGTTGATATGTTGGCTATCCTTATCGAGAGAGCTAAGACTGATGGCCAAATTGAAGGATTGGTTCCTCATCTGGTTGATGGTGGTCTATCCATTCTTCAATATGTGGACAATACAATTTTATTTATGGAACACGATTTGGAGAAAGCTAAGAATCTGAAATCAATATTATCAGTATTTGAGCAACTCTCTGGATTGAAAATTAACTTCCATAAAAGTGATTTGTATTGTTTTGGCGAGGCTCAAAACGAGGCCCACCTATATGCTGATCTTTTCGGTTGTAGTCATGGGCAATTTCCAATCAACTATCTGGGAATACCGATCCACTATCGGCGTCTCACGATTGCTGAATGGAAAATCGTTGAGGAAAGACTCCAAAATTGCCTTAATAGTTGGAAAGGAAAATTGCTATCCCTTGGTGGAAGACTAGTTCTCATAAATTCAGTACTCACCAACATGGTACTGTATATGATCTCGTTTTTCCAATTGCCTAAAAGTGTCTTGAAGAAAGTGGATTATTTCCGATCAAGATTCTTTTGGCAAGGGGATAGTGAAAAAAAAAATATCGACTGGCCAAATGGAATGTGATTTGCCGACCAAAAGAATATGGTGGACTGGGCATACATGATTTGCAAGTCAAAAACACCGTGCTTCTTGGTAAATGGATTTTCAAACTACTATCTGAAGATGGTGTCTGGCAAACCATTCTATGGAGAAAATATGTTGGTTCCAAAGCTGTATCTCAAGTGGTTTGGAAACCCGGCGATTCACATTTTTGGGCTAGACTAATGGCGTCCAAAAAACATTTCTTCTATTTTGGTGTTTTCAATATTAAGAATGGATCAGAGGTTAGGTTCTGGGAAGATAAATGGCCTGGCCAAACTTTGCTTTGCGAACAATACCCAGCTCTATACTCGATTGTTAGGCACAAAGGAGATACCCTCTCCATAGTATTGGGATCAGATCCTCCTAATGTGTCTTTCAGACGAAGTATCTTAGGTCCTAGACTCGTATCATGGAACAATCTTCTAGTACGATTATCCACGATACAGCTGTCTAAGGGGGTGGATGAGTTCAAGTGGAAACTACTAGAGAGTGGTGAATTTACTGTTGACTCATTATATAGAGCTATGATCCAACCTGATATTCCAGTGGTTGATAATTCTAAAATTTGGAACATGAAAATACCCCTTAAGATGAAGATTTTCACTTGGTATCTTCGTAAAGGGGTCATTCTTACAAAAGATAATCTTGTTAAGAGGAATTGGCATGGAAGTACACAATGTGTTTTTTGTCATCATAATGAGACAATTCGGTATTTATTCTTCTAATGTAAATTTGTTCGTACTATATGGTCAATCATCCATGTAGCCTCTAGTTTATCTCCTCCACGCTCGGTTACCTATGTATTTGGTAATTGGTTGTACGGGATACATGATAAATATAGGACTTTATTTAGGGTGGGAGCGCTTTCCATTATTTGATCACTTTGGCTATGTAGAAATGACAGGATTTTTAATAACATTGTGTCTTCTTCTCTTCAGGTGATCTATCGAGCCACGACTATCCTCCGATCATGGACTACTCTCCAACGTATGGAGTTTCGCGACTTGTTTGTGGAGGGGTGTACGCGATTGAAGGCCACGGCGAGGGATATTTTCTCCCGGCATGGATGGCAGTGTGAGCTGCGGATAGATCTGCCATAGCTCGACGCGTGTCTTCATTTTTTATCATTCTTGTAATGTTGATACCTTTGTTCTGGTCACTGTGCTTGTGGTTGATTGGCTGTGTGCATCCTAGCTATGCAGAGGCCGGGTGTAAACATTATGATTAATAATAAAGTGCCCATTTTCAAAAAAAAACTGAAATATAAAAATGTCAACCTATTAATTAACCTTTGGATTACTATTTTACCCGTATAATTATGATACTCCCTCTTTTTCTGTTGGCACTCTCTACCACTTGTGTTGGAGTACCATCTGAACTTGACCGTTCGATTATAGGAAATATATGCCTCACGTGCACACAAGGGTACCATAAAAGTCCTCCTCACTAAATCCCCTAAAATAAAGTTAAAATAAACAAACCTAAAATATTCTCCCATCTTAGTCCACTGTATCGTGGAGTGTTTTTATTTTACACTGAAGTTGTGAGGATATCTTGAGATTATCACATCCAAAATTGGCTTGGTAAATACCAGAACAATTTTCTTCAATCACTTGAATGCACTTCAAATACACTTGAAGTAAATACAACCCTATTGTAGTACTCCATCTGTTCCACAAAAGTTAACACGAATTTAAACTTTTTTCCATACGACTCCCACGAGCTGGGTTCCATTATCAACAAAGATAACAGAACAAATGTCTGAGTACCAAACATAAAAGGGGTCTAACAAAACCAGAAAAAACTAAGCCCAAAGCAGGGGACCAAACTATCAGAAGCTAGACTAAGCACAGGGGTGCAGGAAGTTTTTAAACCCGTCCACGTAAAGGAAGATAGACACAAAAGACACTACTAGAAACCATACACTACGAATACTGTCTAGACCACAACGATCAACCAGCAGCCCGCAATACTGTTTCTGCTTCTCGAGACCCGAATTTAAACTGCACCAGTTCAAATTCTGTGTCAGTTTTTGTGGAACGTAGAGAGTAGTTAATATGATTTCTGCAGCTATTCATTAGTTATTAGAGGATCTTATATGGTCCCTTGACTGGATGGGGAGTGGATGTACAAACCCAATACTTGAGTTCAAATCCTCATTGAGGCGAAGTTAGGTTCCTATTTAAACTTGAGGACTAGTCTATTCTGGTACTCATACAATCTATCCTTGAGGACTAGGCTTGGTACTTAACCAAGATTACAAATCCGGGTACTCACGCTTACTGGTTGTGTGCATCCCTAGTTGATGTAGAGGCCGGGAAGTGAAATTCTCCCCCAATTTGAGAAGAATCATTTCACTTGACAGAAAACCCATGGAAGGGCTCCCGACCCCCCAACCTAGCCGCCGGGCCACCACCGGCCGGACATTCCCGCCACCGCCCCCCCTCCTCCTCCCCCCTCCACCTCCCGGGTCGTTCGCGTGTGGGCGACTCTAGAGGCGCTGACCCTAACCTACAAAACTTCCTTCGATGCTCTCTAGTCGCTGCCTCCACGACGCCGGTGGTGACGGCCATACCTCGCCTCCGAAGGCGGCGGTCGGCCCCCCTTTGTGTGCCTTGTCGGCTTCCATCATGCGGGGAGGTCAGGACCGGGGTGGCGCAGATGGTGGGTTCAATGTACGTGGGTTCGATATCTTTACTTCGAAACTAGCTATAATTGATCTGTGCACTTGCAGTCATCAAGCTATTTTCTAGCACCGTTGCTGGGGAGCTAAGCGGTTTTGGTCTTTGTCCTTAGTTGCTAATTTGTTGTTGCTGTACTAAAAGTTTTTTATGATTTTCAAGTTATTTCTGTTTATTACTTTTTACTGCTTTTACTTATTTGAAAAGAACAAAAAAATTATAGAACCAAAAACCCATAAAAATTTATAAAACAAAAACTATAAAAACATTTGCTACTAATCATTTCTTTCGAGATTGCTATGTTTGAACAGATGAAGCTTGCAATAGAGGAGAAGAAAGTTGGAAATTTCGGATATTATATGACGAGGGAAAAGGTAATAGAAGAATGGGTGAGTTGGTTGAAATTCTATTCATCCACATTATGTACCTCGTACAATTTACTTGTGAATATTGCGGATCCGAAGATCATTTTAATTATCAATGTAAGAATAATACCGATGATATCAAATTAGTGAATTCTCTACTAATATAGAGGTTTATTCAGAGAGTACTTTTTACCGGTTGTTGCAAATTGCTAGCTCGCATGAGTGATATAAAAAGAGAAGATGAAGTACTCGATAAGATCTATGGGATAGTATACCTTATATACTCTTATTGTATTGCTAAGTTTTGTGATAATGCATTAGTTATTGCTCACAAGCGGATAGCCGCGGAAGAGACTAACCTTTTGCAGGACTCATGGAAGAAAGAAGAAGAGGATATACACCGCAGTGAAGATACTACTGCCACTAGTATGGGTTTGTTTTACTTGTATGACCTTCTAGATGGTTGTGCAAAATCATTTTGTAATTCATATCATGAGATTTGTGATAAATGTATGGCAGTTGGCCACCTTAGTTTTCAATGTTCCATTACTCTTGAAGAATCTCTAGTATCTTACACTAGAGTTGAAGTATTAGAGTATTTGGTTTATAAAGGTGTCCATGATCTACTCTCAAAAGATTTAATTATGAGAAAGAGTAGTGATAGAATGCTTCGTATGCAACTTCCCAACTTGTTACCAAAGTTACAATCTTATTGCCAAGAACATCTTAGTGATAATCCACTTTTGGTAGAGAGTAAGGCACAATCTAAAACTATAATGCCCGAAGATAACTATTTGCAGGAACCACAAGATAAAGAGGAGGAACAACAAAAAGGCGAGGTTGAGAAAGATTGGCATGTTACAAATACTACATTTATTTATGATGCCTCTCTCTCTAGTAATGATTCAAAACTGATTATAATTTATCTGCGGAGACCTTGTGCCTAGGCACTCATGAGGAGAGCATTACTAATGATGAACTAGAGATAGAACCTTGCTATGAATCTTTCGATGCTAATATGCAAGGGACCTTATTTACTCCATGTTGCAAAGGAAGGATATTATGAAGTGTTCCCCTACAATGATAACCAAGGTAAAAATTTAATAATTACATATCAACCTATAATCCTCTCATTGCAGCTATATAAGGAGGCATGCTCACCACACTTGGTGCATCCACGCTCGCTTGGAAGCGAGAATCTATTCATCTATATGATGTCGATGCACCGCAAGAGGGTACGACTCCAACCGTACTCTATTATGAGATGCTCCAACCGTTTGCTGGAGGTAAGTACCATTACACCTCAAATTGATATCCCCTGGGATCCAGGTGGATAATTTAATGGAGCATCTCATCCTTGCTTTATGGCTTTCAAGAAAGCACTTCCCGGGAGGCAACCCGGAAGTTTTTAGGTGTCTTTCTTAATTTTGTGTCTTGAGTCTAGTTGCATTCATGTTGTATTGGAACTTGTATATTTATGCATGATTTCCTATTAGAGTTGGCTTGGGACTATTTTCAATAGGTAGAGTTATTTGTTGCTCTAATGATGCATTGCATATCTTGGTCTAATCTTCTCATCAAAAATATATGTTTGCTTTGTTTGGATGCTGGACTAACGTTTCAGGTCTTTAGTAAAATTTTCGAGGAAAATAACTCGTCACGGAGTTCACTACAAGATTGTAACATCCCAAAACTTAATCCAAGGTTAATCAAGATCAAATCTACCCAATTTAGGGTTAACAAAAACTTTTCTATTTAAAATCATTAAGCATTCATATGTGTGTGCATTTAAATTAGGAGTTGTTTTGAATTGCCATGTTTGAGTGATCCATTGGTTGTAAAATGATTCTAAGGTGAATTAAACATCATCTAGATCATCCCCAAGAAAATCCCAAAGAAAAATAAATCAAAAAGAATAAAATAAGCAAATGGTCACTTTTGCGATTTTAATCACCTAGCCTACTTTGGCTATTCCTAGAACTCAAATCTTATCAGAAATAATTGTAGATCTTTGCACCCCTTGCTAGTACAAGTAGTGATGTACCAAGGCCCACTTTGTTTCATCCCCAAAACTTTCAAACACTAAATTTAAATGACAATTGAAAATTGAATGTAGTTCATATGTATAGATCACATTTTCCCAAAAACCACTCGAATGAATTCCATTTAACAAATCCTAGCAACCACAGCCTACCAAGCATCAGATCAAAGCACCCACCAAAAATCAGCTCAAAATTCCAAAATTCCTCTCATGCGCCCATTGTGTCGAATAGGTGGCAGGCAGAGATCAAACTGCCTAACTAACAGTATTGCACATTGATCCATTGTCCCCCTCTGGACCCTCTCATGTCTTCCCTGTCCCCCCTGAGTCCAACCAGGCCATCAACCAGCCTCCCCCTTCCCTGCAGCGCTAGTGCAGCGCCACCCAAATGAGGTCACAGCCGGCCAGACGCGGGCAGCACGTCAGGGACCAAGCCGCGCCATTCCAGCATGCCCACTAGCTCCGCCCAACCCTACCGCCGCCCACGGTCCACCCCTCGATCAACCCCAGCCCCTGGACCACCTAAGCACCACGCCGCCCTTTCTCTCTGCGCAGTGCATAGCGCACGTGAGACCACGATCGCCGCCAGCACGCAGCAGACCGCGCCTCGACACCATATTGCGCACGCCGCTCCGCCTCGACACCCACATCCCGCCAGACACGGCCGTGCAACGCCGCGCGACCTAGTCGCCATAATCGCCGTCGAGCACCGCCGCTGTCTCCCAGAGCGCGCGATGCTCCCGACCAAATGCCACCCCCTAGCCTCGCCATAAATCCATAGAGGACCACTAGGAGGCAAGCCACCGTCTGCATATGCCGCCCATGCTGATAGCCCTCTGTATCGTCGTCACTGACGAGCTCGCCGTCACCGACGAGCTCGCCATCACCGACGAGCTCGCTGTCGCCCCCTCGATCCCCTCCTCGAGTCTATATAAGGAGGCCTTCCCCAGCCTCAATCACCACACCATTCGACTCCCCTCTCACCCCCAGTCCTTCCCCACCTCTCGCCAGAGCAGCTCGAGCAGCATGCCGCCAGAATTTCACCGGAGGCAGCCGCAACAGAGGAGGAGACGTTGCCCTCGATTCCATCCACCTCAGCCCTTGCCGTGACTTCGCCTGAGCCCGCCGTCGCCGTCCAGTTCGATCGCTCGCCTCACCGCACTAGCTGGAGCCCTGGTACGTCCCCAGTAGACCCCCACCGTCCGTTTAGGGTTCGCTCTCGCCGGCGACAAGTCCGTCGTCGACGACGACTGTGGACCGTTGATCTCTGTTCTAATCGTAGCGCCCAGATCCCCATACTGTTTCGGGTTTTATGTGTCGCTGACAAGCGGGACCAACCTGTCAGCGTCACTGGGCCGGCCCAGTTCATTTCCTGAGCTGACCTAGCAATTCAAATTAGGATTTTTCTATTTAGGTTTAAACTCAATTTTGTCCCTTAGTTCAAAAATCAATTTAGGAAGATTTACAAAACCAAATTGAGGGATTCTAATTTTATTGGAAAGCTACTAAAAATATCTATCCAATACCGTTGGATTTAAATCATTTAGTGTTAGAGATCTCTCCTAGTAAAAATAACAAGACAAAAGCTTTTGCACATTCAAACATTTTTATAAAATCAACCCTAATAGCTTTTGAGTTGATTCCAACTCTCAAAAATCACATTTAACCATACCTATCTGAATATGTAATAATATTAAGGTTTGCAGGCAGTGACTTTGAACTAGTACCAAAATAATTCTATATAGGCATTTCTAGTCACTTTAAATCATTAAATATTAAACTTAAACTTATTAAAATGTGATCCAACATTTAAATCACATTCCCTTATGTTAGAATATGTGGTGGTGACATGTGTCCACATGATCTCATATTTTAATTGGAGAATATTAAATCTTAGTTATTTTCAATGAGTAGAAATTACTTTTCTTAAATAAAAAGAATGAAGTTAGTTAATAAAACCTTGTGATGCTTGTGATGATAGTAGATCATCAAAATGTGTGTGTAATAAGTAGACTAGTTAAGTATTGTTTGGTGATTGTGTATCCCGTATGTATTTATAGACGATAGTACCGACTAAGCTTTCGAGGAGGAGGAGTTCTACCAAGAGGAGGAGGAAGAAAACTTCAACTACTGCACAAACCAAGGCAAGCCATCATTAACAATGCAAGCTAACCCTTGCAAGCTAGATAACCGAAGAAAGATGCATTAGGCATGCTTTGGTTATACTTTTGACTATTACCTACTCCAAGTTTCATTTACAAGTTTTACTTTCTTTACTTTACCAAAGTTCTTTACCTTGTTTGAAGGTAGCATAAAAAGTATAAAACTTGAGCTATCTAGATAACCTTAGATGTCATTCTATGGCATGAGATTGATCTTAGCATCCCCTATTAGTGAACACTCTTAACCTAGTAGCTTAGAGCTAAATCAAAACTTGAGTCACTTTAGATGGGAACACTTGGTGAAAATGAATTGTTGAGGCATGAGCCTTAACCCTTTTACAAAACTGATGGTTGGGTTGAGGTGCAATACCATTCCAATTTTACCGTACAACCACAATACCTGAATTGGGTTAGGCTTAGCCAGAAGTTTAAATGCATTAGTTCCCTTGCGAGAGAGGTTTGAGCTGAGGCTACCTCTCACCTATGCAGTGCCCAAGATGACAGATGGTCATGGTTGGGAGGCCATGCTCATAGGAGAGGTGCTTATACTAGGGTGTGTAAAGGAAAGGTTATGTTTGATTATCTGCATACTAAGTATGATGATTCAGGGTTATCCCTGACAGATGTATCAAATCTTGTGGTGAAAGTGTACCACCTCTATAGAGTGTCAAACTATTCAAATAGCCGCGTCCACGGTTATAGACAGTTGGAGTGGCCATACTGTTCCGTTGTCAGATGTTTTCAAAATGACTTATGATATAAATGATGAATCTTGACTTGACCACAACTGAGTTGTGACTATGACACTAGCTTCCCAATTTAAGTGATTCTAGAACTTTATTTTATCTTTCTTTGTTTCTGAACTCATCTTAGGTTTCAAACTTAACTTTACAAATAAACTTAGAGTTAACATTTCCCACTAGCACTACTTTACTTGTTAGTGATAGTTTGCGAGTATTTAAAGAGTACTCATGGCTTTTGTCCCTGGCTATTCCCATGGCCAGACTATGAAGGAGACTACCAAGATGAAGGACATCAGGACGGCTATGATAACTAGGACTATCTTCCATCGTCAGCATTGCCTGTGACCCTGAAGATGGACCCCACCGCTACGCTTATTAATTATTCCGCTGCTCGTTGTATTAAGACTGGATCATGAGATCCTTTATTCGTGTAAGACCTTATTATGGTTTGTAATGGATGAGGTACTGTAATATCCAATCTGTTATGTCTTGCAAAAATGGTAATCCTAGGATTGCGATGTATGACATAACAGCCATTTGGGATTAAAAATCCGGGTGTTGACAAGTTGGTATCAGAGCCATCCTGACCATAGGAGACCCTAGTTAGAATAGACGTCCGAACAAAAACTTAGTTTCAAAACCAAAGTGAGTATTTATGAAAAACTATTTCCTCTCTTACCCTTGGGAATTCATTCTCTCTCAAAAATTCATGTTACTCCAATTCTTACATTACTACATAAAATTTGACACACTTGACCACTTCACTAACTTCCTCATCCTTAATTCTTGTAGATGGAGACTCAGTTCAGCAAGTTCTACCAGTTGGGCAACGGAGGCCAGCTGGTCTTCAAGAGGGATTTGGACGCACTATCGGAGTACTTGGGATGCCCACATTCGGAGTTTCTTGGAGCTCAACTTCTTGGACCCCTAGGAGGAGACTTACAATGGCTAGTCACCGCTGATCTTAGATGAAGTATAGAAGCACCAACATCCGGGAGAATCTAGTTCTCCATAAGAGAGAACAACTGGCTAGATGGGTTAGCGAAGGCAATGCATGAAGCTCTCGCACGTCTATGTGCCCTGAGTGTCAACAAAATCCAAGGAATCCGCTTTGTTCACTATGCAAGGCGTGACTTCATGGGAATGCCAATGGAGATGCCAAGTCACCGGGAGTTGAAGCGTCAAGTGGAGAATCTTGACTTCCTGCTATACGACCACCAGAAGGAATTGGACAATGCTAGGGAGTTCGCCAACCACAACCTTGCCATTGCCGCCCAGAAGGCCTAGACTTTCTCACTGCTTGTCAAAGACCGTCAGTCTCTTTGCCGCCAGCGCGCAAAGAAGGATCGCACCATTGACCGTGTTCGCAAGAAGGTGGCTAACCTCGAGAAGACCATCAAGGAGCAAGAAGCTAAACTTGCAGCAAAGGAGGAAGAAGAGGAAGGTGAAGACATCCAAGGAGATATGGACTCTTACCTCAGCAATGATGATGAATTTCTAGAGGAGGATTCCGTGGACTTCCACACCGATGATGACGACTCTGACTTCATCGACGATGAGTAGATGCACTAGAGCACTATCGTAGAGTGAGGAGTATCGGTCCCATTGTATCGTAGCTTGCAGAATGGTTCTTAAAACCATTGTTTTCCCTTGTTGTTGTGGTGTGTGTGTTTTTGTGTCGTGTGCTTGTTTGAATGAATGAAAATAAGTTAGTTGAAAAACCTGAGTCAAACTCAAAGTTTTAGCTTTGAAACCAAAACCATGAACCTTAGAACTTTCCCTCTTACCCCTTTATCTATCTCAATCTTCAGATGACTCGTGGAAATCCCGGAGGGAGCAGCTCATTGTAGGACCCAGTGTTGTAGATTATGCAAATGTTAGTTGCAGACCGTGAAGCATGCAGGGTAGAGCGCCAGGACAACTTAGCAACACTACAGCAGATCGCCCAGATGGCCCAAAACAACCAAGGGTATGGAAATCAGGATCATCAAGGATCCAAGCTGAAAAACTTTCAGAATACCAATCCCCCAATTTTTAGCACTTCGGAGAACCCACTAGATGCTGATGACTAGTTGCAGACAATGGAGAACAATTTGGTAGTAGCCAGAGTTGATGACAACGAGAAAGTTCTATTTGCCACCCACTAATTGGCAGGAGATGCAAGAGCCTGGTGGAACAGCATTCGCATGATGAACCATGGGCAAGTGATGACATGGGAAGCCTTCAAAATCAAGTTCAGCCGCACCCACGTGCCGCAGGGCCTAGTCACGAGAATGAGGGATGAATTTAGAGAACTAAAGCAAGGCAAAATGACTATAGTGGAGTACCGTGACAGATTCCTGTCGCTTGCCAGGTATGCACCTGATGAGATCAACACGGAGGCTAAGAAGAAGGAGAGATTCCTGAACGGATTGCATGATGAGATGCAAATTGTCCTTGTCAACATCCGCTTCGAGGATCTCTAAGAGCTAGTCGACTCTGCCATTTAGATGGAGGGGAAGATTAACTAGGCAAACGACAACCGCAAACATCGTATGATGCACCAAGATGGATCCAACAACCACCAGAAGTACCGTCCCAACCCGTCTGCAGGGTATGCACCAAGAAACAACCGACCCCCAATGTCTCGCCCAAGCTACCCCAACCGTAGCGGAGGCAATGTGAAGTCTGGAGGAAACAATAACAACCCTGGCAACACCAGCAATTTCAACCGTGCACCTCCCAAGAGCAACAACAACAACAACAACACTACACCCAGAACTAGAAGCAATGTTGTGCCCGTCGCAGCTAAAGACAAGTCTCAGATCACTTGTTTCGAGTGTGGAGTGAAGTGTCACTATTCCAATGAGTGTCCCAAGAAGACTGCCACTACTGCCAATGTGAATGCCCCAGCTCAACAGCAGCGTCGTGTTCAACAAGGAAGAAGATTTGCCCTAGGGAACCCTCACAACCGCAACAGTCGTCTCTTCCACATGAACGCCGAAGAAGCCCAAGAAGCGCCAGATGTAGTGCTGGGTATGTTTTCTGTCAACTCAGTTTTAGCAAGAGTGTTGTTTGATTCTGGAGCATCACACTCATTTGTCACCGAAGAATTTGCATGCACTAGTAAGAGCCACCCAACCAACTTGAAGCATGTCATGATAGTTCAAATTCCCGGTTCAACTACAAAAGCTAGAAAAATTTGCAAAGGTGTGCCTATCAGAATACATGGGATAGATTTTTATGCTAATCTAATAGTACTTGGAACCAAAGGATTGGAAGTAGTACTAGGAATAGATTGGATGTCAAAGCATAAAGGACTGATAGACTATGCTAAGAAAGCCATCACCATGACCAGTAGTTTTGGAGTAACAGTAGAGCATATATCTGAAACCTTACCCCGTCAATTCAAGTGCAACAAGAGTCTATCCCTACTCACCATAGACTAAGTCAGAGTAGTCTGTGAATACCCCGACATATTCCCAGATGAATTGCCAGGTATGCCCCCGAATAGGGATATTGAGTTCATTATCAAACTAATCCCCGGAACTGGACCCATAGCCCAGAGACCCTATAGCATGAACCCCTCAGAGTTAGTAGAGTTGAAGAAGCAGTTGGATGATATGTTAGCAATAGGCTTGATTCAACCAAGCGCTTCGCCATGGAGATCACCAGTGTTATTCGTCGACAAGAAAGATGGAGGCAACCGTTTGTGCACCGATTACAGAAAGCTGAATGATGTCACCATCAAAAACAAGTACCCTTTGCCAAAGATTGAGGATCTATTTGATCAGTTGACTGGTGCCCAAGTGTTCTCAAAGATTGATCTTAGGACTGGTTATCACCAACTTGAGATTCGTGCAACGGATATTCCGAAGACCGCCTTTACTACTCGTTATGGATTATACGAGTATACGGTCATGTCTTTTGGATTAACCAATGCACCTGCTTATTTCATGAATCTCATGAATAAGATCTTTATGAATTTCCTAGATAAGTTTGTCTCTGTGTTTATCGATGATATCCTTATCTACTCCAAGTCAGAAGAATAGCATGAGCAACATCTGAGAATCATCCCAGAAACCCTGAGAGAGCATCGGTTATATGCCAAGTTCAGCAAATGTGAGTTTTGGCTGAAAGAAGTAGGATTCCTAGGACATATTGTGTCTACCGGAGGAGTCGCTGTTGATCCCACCAAGATCAGAGATGTCGAAGCATGGGAAGCCCCATCCACTCAAACCCAAGTCCGTGCATTTCTCGGATTGGTGGGATATTACCGCAAGTTCGTCAAAGGATTTTCGAGCATCGCCAGACCCATGACCCAATTGTTGAAGAAGGACAAGAAATTTGAATGGACCGACAAATGTGAAGCCAGTTTCCAAGAACTGAAGAAGAGATTGATTCCAGCCCCAATATTGATCATGCCAGATATCAAGAAGCCGTTTGATGTGTATTGTGATGCATCCAAGATTGGTCTCGGATGTGTATTGATGCAAGAAGGCAAAGTTATCACGTATTTGTCTCGACAACTGAAGCAGCATGAGCAGAACTATCCGACCCATGATTTTGAGTTAGCAGTCGTAGTTTTGGCATTGGAAACATGGCGTCATTATCTTATGGGAAATCGTTGTGAGATTTACTCAGATCACAAGAGCTTGAAGTATATTTTCACTCAGAAGGAGCTGAATATGAGGCAAATGAGATGGATAGAGTTAATCAAGGATTATGACCTTGACATTCACTATCACCCCGGCAAAGAAAATGTGGTAGCGGATGCTCTTAGCAGATTGCCGTGTAGGCTAAACACCATGATCAAGGAGAAGCAACCCAGTCTGTATGAGGAGTTGGAGCAGTTTAGGACTGATCTAGTTAGCAAAGGATTTCTAGCTAGCATTGAACTTCAACCCACATTGATCAGGCAAATCAAGGAAGCCCAGAAGGGAAATGAAAGTATCGACGGAATCAAACATCATATTGGTACAGGAAAGGTACCTGGATTCACTGAAGACGAAGAAGGAGTTATGTGGTACAAAGGACGTATCTGTGTGCCAGCAGATTCGGAGCTGAAGCGAGTTATCATGCAGGAAGCTCATGAAACTCTTTATTCTATCCACCCCGGAGGAACAAAGATGTATCAAGATTTGAAAGAGAATTTTTGGTGGCACAAGATGAAGAGAGAAATCGGAAGCTACATCACTAAGTGTGACATCTGTCAAAGAGTCAAAGCAGAGCATCAGAGACCCGCAGGACTGTTGCAACCATTGAAGATTCCAGAATGGAAATGGGATTCCATCGGAATGGACTTTATCACCGGTTTGCCTACTTCTAGTAGGGGAATGACTCAATTTGGGTCATCGTTGATAGACTATCCAAGGTAGCTCACTTTATACCTATCAAGACTACCTATCAGAGTTCGAAGCTAGCAGAGTTGTACATTGATAGAATTGTTAGTCTGCATGGAACCCCAAGACCATAGTATCAGATCGAGGAACCCAATTTACCTCGAGATTTTGGCAGAAAGTCCAAGAAGGATTAGGAACCAAGTTGAATTTTAGCACCGCTTATCACCCGCACACTGATGAACAGACTTAAAGAGTCAACCAGATCTTAGAAGATATGTTGAGAGATTGTGTGTTAGAGTATGGATCAAAATGGAAAGACTGCTTACCTTTCGCATAATTCTCATATAACAACAGCTATCAAGCCAGTTTGCAAATGGCACCATTTGAGTTCCTATACGGAAGAAAGTGTCGTACCCCTTTGAATTGGTCGCAAGTACGAGAGAGACAAATTTTTGGACCTGACATTCTCCGAGAAGCTGAAGAGAAGGTTCACAAAGTCCGTGAGCACCTCAAGACCGCCCAATCCAGACAGAAGAGTTATGCTGA
Organism: Avena eriantha; assembly: GCA_910589775.1. NCBI lineage: Eukaryota > Viridiplantae > Streptophyta > Magnoliopsida > Poales > Poaceae > Avena > Avena eriantha. The sequence continues at coordinate 93,978,895 of OU342741.1, forward strand.
CAAGAGAAGAAGAGACATGACTTTCAATGTCGGAGATTTTGTGTATCTCAAGGTTTTGCCATTGAAGGGAACCCAACGCTTTAGTCTGAAAGGAAAGCTAGCCCCCAGATATATCGGTCCTTTCAAGATTCTGAATCGCCGAGGAGAAGTATCGTATCAACTAGAACTGCCAGAAGAGATGTCAGCCATCCACAATGTGTTCCATATCTCGTTACTTCGCAAATGCCTAGAAGTGTCGGAGAAGACTGGAGTATTCAAGAACATCGATCACTGAGTTGTTGAGATCAACAAGGATCTGACGTATCGTGAAGTGCCCATCCGTATCTTGGAAGAAGCTTATAGAACCACCAGGACCTGGAGTATCAAATTTCTCAAGATTCAATGGAGCAACCATACCGAAGAAGAAGCCACTTGGGAGCGAGAAGATTACATTAGGACAGAGTTTCCAGATCTCTTTAGTTCTTAGTTTTCTTTCGTAAATCACGGGACGAGATTTTGTTTAAGGGGGGAAGGTTTGTAACATCCCAAAACTCAATCCAAGGTTAATCAAGATCAAATCTACCCAATTTAGGGTTAACAAAAACTTTTCCATTTAAAATCATTAAGCATTCATATGTGTGTGCATTTAAATTAGGAGTTGTTTTGAATTGCCATGTTTGAGTGATCCATTGGTTGTATAATGATTCTAAGGGGAATTAAACATCATCTAGATCATCCCCAAGCAAATCCCAAAGAAAAACAAATCAAAAAGAATAAAATAAGCAAATGGTCACTTTTGCGATTTTAATCACCTAGCCTACTTTGGCTATTCCTAGAACTCAAATCTTAACAGAAACAATTGTGGATCTTTGCACCCCTTGCTAGTACAACTAGTGATGTACCAAGACCCACTTTGTTTCATCCCAAAAACTTTCAAACACTAAATTTAAATGACAATTGAAAATTGAATGTAGTTCATATGTATAGATCACATTTTCTCAAAAACCACTCAAATGAATTCCATTTAACAAATCCTAGCAACCACAGCCTACCAAGCATTAGATCAAAGCACCCACCAAAAATCAGCTCAAAATTCCAAAATTTCTCTCATGCGGCCATTGTGTCGAATAGGTGGCAGGCAGAGATCAAACTGCCTAACTAACACTATTGCACATTGATCCATTGTCCCCCTCTGGACCCTCTCATCTCTCCCTTGTCCCCCCTGAGTCCAACCAGGCCATCAACCAGCCTCCCCCTTCCCCGCAGCGCCAGTGCAGCGCCGCCCAAATGAGGTCACAGCCGGCCAGACGCGGGCAGCACGTCAGGGACCAAGCCGCGCCATTCCAACATGCCCACTAGCTCCGCCCAACCCTACCGCCGCCCACGGTCCACCCCTCAATCAACCCCAGCCCCTGGACCACCTCAGCACCACGCCGCCCTTTCTCTCTGCGCCGTGCATAGCGCACGTGAGAGCGCGATCGCCGCCAGCACGCAGCAGACCGCGCCTCGACACCATATTGCGCACGCCGCTCCACCTCGACACCCACACCCCGCTAGACACGGCCGTGCAATGCCACGTGACCTAGTCGCCATAATCGCCGTCGAGCACCGCCGCTGTCGCCCAGAGCGCGCGACGCTCCCGACCAAATCCCACCGCCCCTAGCCTCGCCATAAAGCCGTAGAGGACCGCCAGGAGGCAAGCCACTATCCGCCTATGCCACCCATGCCGATAGCCCTCTGTATCATCATCACCGACGAGCTCGCCGTCGCCCCCTCGGTCTCCTCCTCGAGCCTATATAAGGAGGCCTTCCCCAGCCTCAATCACCACACCATTCGACTCCCCTCTCACCCCCAGTCCTTCCCCACCTCTCGCTGGAGAAGCTCGAGCAGCAGGCCGCTAGAATTTCACTGGAGGCAGCCGCAACAGAGGAGGAGACGCTGCCGTCGATTCCGTCCACCTCAGCCCCTGCCGCAACTTCGCCTGAGCCTGCTGTCATCGTCCAGTTCGATCGCCCGCCTCACCGCACTAGCTGGAGCCCTGGTACGTCCCTAGTAGACCCCCACGGTCCGTTTAGTGTTCGGTCTCGCCAGCGACGAGTCCGTCATCGACGACGACTGTGGACCGTTGATCTTTGTTCTAGTCGTAGCACCGAGATCGTCCCATACTGTTTCGGGTTTTATGTGTCGCTGACAAGCGAGACCAACCTGTCAGCCGCCCTCTGCGTCACTGAGCGTCACTTGGCCGGCCCATTTCATTTCCCGCGCTGACCCATCAATTCAACTTAGGATTTTTCTATTTAGGTTTAAACTCAATTTTGTCCCTTAGTTCAAAAATCAATTCAGGAAGATTTACTAAACCAAATTGAGTGATTCCTATTATGTTGGAAATCAACTGAAAATATCTATCCAAGCCCGTTGGATTTAAATCATTTAGAGTTAGAGATCTCTCCTAGTAAAAATAACAAGACAGAAGCTTTTGCACATTCAAACATTTTTCTAAAATCAACCCTAATAGCTTTTGAGTTGATTCCAACTCTCAAAAATCACATTTAACCATACCTATCTGAATATATAATAATATTAAGGTTTGCATGCAGTGACTTTGAACTAATACTAAAATAATGCTATATAGGCATTTCTAGTCACTTTAAATCATTAAATATTAAACTTAAACTTATTAAAATGTGATCCAACATTTAAATCACATTCCCTTATGTTAGAATATGTGGTGATGACATGTGTCCACATAATTCCATATTTTAATTGGAGAATATTAAATCTTAGTTATTTTCAATGAGTAGAAATTACTTTTCTTAAATAAAAAGATTGAAGTTAGTTAATAAAACCTTGTGATGCTTGTGATGATAGTAGATCATCAAAATGTGTGTGTACTAAGTAGACTAGTTAATTATTGTTTGGTGATTGTGTATCCCGTATGTATTTATAGACGATAGTACCGACCAAGCTTTCGAGGAGGAGGAGTTCTACCAAGAGGAGGAGGAAGAAAACTTCAACTACTGCACAAACCAAGGCAAGCCATCATTAACAATGCAAGCTAACCCTTGCAAGCTAGATAACCGAAGAAAGATGCATTAGGCATGCTTTGGTTATACTTTTGACTATTACCTACTCCAAGTTTCATTTACAAGTTTTACTTTCTTTACTTTACCAAAGTTCTTTACCTTGTTTGAAGGTAGCATAAAAAGTATAAAACTCGACCTATCTAGATAACCTTAGATGTCATTCTATGGCATGAGATTGATCTTAGCATCCCCTATTAGTGAACACTCTTAACCTAGTAGCTTAGAGCTAAATCAAAACTTGAGTCACTTTAGATGGGAACACTTGGTGAAAATGAATTGTTGAGGCATGAGCCTTAACCCTTTTACAAAACTGATGGTTGGGTTGAGATGCGATATCATTCCAATTTTACCGTACAACCATAATACCTGAATTGGGTTAGGCTTAGCCAGAAGTTTAAATGCATTAGTATTAGTTCCCTTGCGAGAGAGGTTTGAGCTGAGGCTACCTCTCACCTATGCAGTGCCCAAGATGACAGATGGTCATGGTTGGGAGGCCATGCTCATATGAGAGGTGCTTATACTAGGGTGTGTAAAGGAAAGGTTATGTTTGATTATCTGCATAGTAAGTATGATGATTCAGGGTTATCCCTGACAGATGTATCAAATCTTGTGGTGAAAGTGTACCACCTCTATAGAGTGTCAAACTATTCGAATAGCCGCGTCCACGGTTATAGACAGTTGGAGTGGCCATATTGTTCTGTTGTCAGATGTTTTCAAAATGACTTATGATATAAATGATGAATCTTGACTTGACCACAATAGGGTTGTGACTATGACACTAGCTTCCCAATTTAAGTGATTCTAGAACTTTATTTTATCTTTCTTTGTTTCTGAACTCAGCTTAGGTTTCAAACTTAACTTTACAAATAAACTTAGAGTTAGCATTTCCCACTAGCACTACTTTACTTGTTAGTGATAGTTTGCGAGTACTTAAAGATTACTCATAGCTTTTGTCCCTGGCTATTCCTATGGCCAGACTATGAAGGAGACTACCAAGATGAAGGACAGCAGGACAGCTATGATAACTAGGACTATCTTCCATCGTCAGTATTGCCTATGACCCTGAAGATGGACCCCACCGCTACGATTATTAATTATTCCGCTGCTTGTTGTATTAAGACTGGATCATGAGATCCTTTATTCGTGTAAGACCTTATTATGGTTTGTAATGGATGAGGTACTGTGATATGCAGTCTGTTATGTCTCGCAAAAATGGTAATCCTAGGATTGCGATGTATGACATAACAGGCATCTGGGATTTAAAATCCGGGTGTTGACAAAGCTTAACGAGCAGAAGTATGGGCGGACACGTCCGCACCGCGCGCCCGTACCACCCATGTGACAAAGCGGAAGAAGAAGATATTTTTCCAGAAAAATGACTGCAAGCATAACAAGCATCAGTACGGTGGGATGTGTCCGTACCGTGCGCCCGTACTGACCTCATTACCAGGCAAAGAAAACATGAAGGCAACCCAAAATATATGACGACCAACCGTATGGGTGCATCCCGCCCGTACCACCCGGTCGTGCCATCTTTGTCGTGAGCCTTCAAAAAAGAGAGAGAGAAGACAAGGTGTAGTACAGCGGAGCCCGTCCATACCACGCGCCCGTACCAAGAGTCAACACGACGCAGTGAGGGCAGGGACGAGTACAAAAAGGTTATAGTCCCTCCAATATTTTTTTGACACCTTTACCGTAGGGCTTCCCCTACGGTGTAAATTATATATATATAACAGGATGGAGATACAAAATTCTGAGGCTAACAAGCCAAGATTACATAGGGGGAAGTGTCTTAGAAAGAAACCATGAGTTACACGAACAAATGTAAGAGCCATTCTACAAGAGGTTGTACATTAGCTGATTTAACTTTGAACTTATGCAGTAGGAGATCACTTTGGAAACCTACTTTGCATCTACTAAAGGCGACTGGTATATCTCTGAAGATGAAATCATTTCGAATTTTCCAGATATTCTACGAGGAACAAGCAAAAATTTCCATAAAATACGGTCTGGCAAAAGAAGTTTTGGCTAAAATAAAACCAATTGTGAAAGAAGAAGACCAATCCTATTGAATACCCAAGAAGTCCCAGCACTGTAGTGCAAAGTCACAGCCAAAGAACAAGTGATCCTTATTTTCTAAGTCAGCTTGCACGTAGAGTACACATTCTGGACCAGAATCCAAGTGCCAATGCTTACGCAACATCAACTCTCTCGTGTTGAGTCTATCCATCATTAGAAGCTAGCAAAAACCTTTCAGTTTAGGCAACGTACTAGATTTCCAAATGTGTTGAGTATATCCATCATTAAAAGCTAGCAAAAACCTTTCAGTTTAGGCAACGTACTAGATTTCCAAATCTCATTTAGAGTTGCGTCCTTTAGAAGTTTTCCGAACAAAAATTTATAGTATTTGGAAGAAGAGTATTTATCGCCCCATACAAATGAACCACGATCATACTCATCAGCTGTCAAATTTGTTTCCGCCAACAAAAGTGTGATCTGCTCGAACTCCTGAAAGGCCTCAACTGATAGAGGCAATGCAAAGCAAGAGCTCAAATCTTCCACTTGCGCTAAGTATGCCACCGACGTATCCTCATCCAAAGCATAAGAGAACAACCTAGGATATTTATCACAAAGTAAATCTCCCTCGGTCCAGAAGTCTTTCCAAAATAAGACAGTGGACCCACTTGCAACTTGACAGTGCGAAATACTTCTATACTCATCAACAAGACTGAAGATGTCCTTCCAGCAAAACGATCCACGGCGTGAATGGGCATGTGGCACACCATTTCCATATAGATACCAAACTAATTTGACCCATGGAATATCATCTTTTGAATAAAACTTGTGGAGCTGTTTGAGAAGAGCAGCTTTGTTTTGTAATTCCAGATTCAATACTCCCAAACCTCCATGTTGCCTTGGTCTGCAGACTAGAGACCATGCAGCCAAAGCATGAACTGAAGTTGAGTCTTCTTCTTTGGCCCACAAATAGTGTCTCTGAGCACGATTACACATATTTATGACTATTTTCTGAATTTTGAGGGAGCACATGAAGAAAGTTGGCAAGGTAGAAAGCACTGACCGAACAAACTCAAGTCTTGCACCATATCCAAGAAATTGTGCACTAGCATTTAACCGACGTTCAACCAGGCCCACTAGTGGCGAGAGATCTTGAATTGTGGGTTTCGTGATACCCAAAGGTAACCCTAGGTAGGGAAAGGGAAGCTTACCCACCGCACAGCCAAATGATGCTGCCAAGAGCTCAAGTTGCTCATCCGTCACATTAATTTGCATAATCAAAGATTTAGCATAATTCACCTTTAGCCCTGTCGCCTGAGCAAAAGTTTCTAGCAGATCCTTGAGGGCCGCCAATTGTACCGGGCACGCTTGGAGAATGAGAAGCGTATCGTCTGCATATTGCACAATCGGAAAGCCTATATTCGGAATATTTAATGGTGCAAGTAAAATCCTAGCCTGAAAAAGGTGATTGACCATCACTTGTAAAAGTTCAGCCACACTTACAAACAAGAGTGGCGAGAGAGGGCCGCCTTGTCGCACACCTCGACGGCAAAAGAATTTCTTCCCTGGCACTCCGTTCAATAAAACTGTAGAGGTGCCCGTGGACATGATCATCCTCATCCAATTTAACCAGCGTTGGTCAAAACCCATAATTTCCAAGACTTTCAAAATCGCTTCATGTTCGACCGTGTCGAAAGCTTTTGCAAAATCGAGTTTGAGAATCACTAAAGCAGTCCCGGATTGCTTACATTGGTGGATATACTCGTATGCCCATCCCACACGGTCTTGGATATTACGAGATTTTAGAAAACCATAGTGATTTATGTGAACCATCTTGAGAATTTTCTCTTGCAGTCGATTCACGAGCAATTTGGTGATCAGCTTTAAGCAGATGTTCAAAAGGGAGATCGTTCTGTAGTCATTCGGTCCTTCTGAGGATAGAATTTTAGGGATCAATGTAATAAACGAGTCATTGATACTTTGTAGGTTTACCGTTCCCTCCCAAAATTCTCGGCAAAGGTCATAAAAATCATATTTGATCACTGGCCAGCAAACTTTCAAAAATAAGCCTGAGAAACCGTCCGGACCTGGTGATTTATCCCCTAGCATGTGTGCAACCACTCTGTCCATTTCTTCATTTGTAAAATGTGCCGACAAAATTTCCAGCCCCTCAAATGGATTAAAATATTCTGAGAAATCAAACGAATTATCAATGGACAGAGCCACTCTTAATCTGTTACGAAATAATTCCCATAGCCTTTTCATGGTGTTCTGAAGCTTGTGATCCATCTTCCCTGGTCAAGGTTGTTATCAAATTCTTTCTATAACGGATGGTAGCCATAGTGGAAAAAAGATGTATTCCCATCTCCTAGACGAGCCCACCTAGCCTTTCATCTCTTTCTCCAGTAATTCTGTTTACACAACATTAGGTGCTGCAATTTGCTTTTCACAATATGTCTGAAATTCCATTCGGTAATATGTAAAGGTCTTTGCTCTTCAAAATTATCCAGATTAAGAATCACCTCATTACAATTAGCAATCAGAGTGTTCAGAATAGCAAAGCTCGAGCTCCATTGTTTGAGGCCTTTCCGCAAGAGTTTAAATTTAGCTGAGAGACGGTTAACACTGTCACCTGTACAACCAATGTCCCAAATGGTTTTGACTTTATCAAGAAAACCTGGTAAACGGATCTAGTGATTCTCAAAACGGAACACTTTTGCTTTGGGGATACCTGTGATGATTGAGACAACACAAGGTACGTGGTCCGAAGTCGGCCTAGCTAGGGGGTTGACTAGAGTGTTGGGAAATTTTAAGGTCCATGTCGTCGACGTGAAGAACCAATCCAACTGAACCATCAAGGGGTTTAACTGCATATTACTCCACGTGAATGCTCTCCCCTTAATAGGTAGTTCAATCAAGCCAAGGTAGCTAATTATCTCATTAAACGTGGCAATGTTAGTCAAATTAGCACCCTCTCGATTTCTGTTTTCAGCAAACCTGTAGAAGTTAAAATCTCCAAGAAGTAACCAGAGGGCATCATCAGCTATGTGTAGCGAAAACAACCAGGCCACAAAGTTTTCACGTGCAATGCCAGAATAGGGACGACAGGAGTGAACTGCTCGTCAGAAATGCTAGAGGTGAAAGTTACCGCAAGACCAAAATTTTCTTCCAAGATGACCTGCCCTTCAAACAAATTACTCATCCAGATGATCAGTAAACCACCTGAACCACCATCAGCTGGAATGTAAGCAAATTTATCAAACCGGCGTGGGGCAAAACTTCTAATGAAACTAGGTTCAAATGACATCTTCTTAGTTTCCTGTAAACACACTATCGAAGCATTACTCTCTTCGATCTTGTTACGAATAGCCAGCCATTTCTCAGGATCATTAACACCACAAACATTCCAACATAAAATGTTCCACAGACAATTACAGTTCATTGGAAACACAACTTATTAGAAGTAGCAGGGCAGCTACTGATTATCACGCCCCTTGTGGAGGCGAGACGGGGTGAGTTCAGGGGGATCGATCTGGCAGTCTTCGACCCCAATACACTGCATTTCTTCAATCTACAAGGTGGCAATGAGAGTAGCTTTTGGCACCTTTGAAGTTTTGCGGCGAGACGGCTGATTTGGCAGAGCCATTTCAAAGTAACCTTCTTTATTGTTGCGGGTGCTGCGTTTAACCTGATTTTCACATGTTGGAGTTGCCTGTTTGCATGGACGCCCGCGTCCACGTACAAGAATGCTCGAGCTAGACTGAATTTCAGCATCAGTAAGAGTATTTGAATCTTGAGATCCAACTGACAGAGCTAGAGAACAATCAGAGGATGGTGGCTCCAGATACCCCATCGCAATTTTCTGAGCCTCTAGATGTAACTCTTCCTCAGATACAAAGCCCAATTTCTGTAGACCTGGCCCCACCTCACAAAGTCCAGTATGAGTGACCTCAAGCATCCGAGTATTGGTCCTAAACAGTTCACCCTTTTCATCTAGTATCAAACCAGCCAATGCCACAGCCCAAGAGCGTTTGCGAGGAGAGACAATCCCATTAATCTCAAATTGTACTGCCAAGTCGGTGACAGCTGAACCAGCAAGAATCCGACGAAGGACAGCTGCAAAATATGATCGCCGAACCTAAACACCAAAAGTAGAGGATTCATTTAACCAATCTAGGGAGGAAAAGTGGGAACCAAGATCAATGTTCAGGTCAACTAGGTTCAGTTCACTAAAAGCTGCAGAGTTCGAGAGATAAACAGACTGCTGATACAAATTGTTATCAGAAACAGGACCAAGTTTCTGAATTTGTGAACAGTAAAGTGCATGCCTGCGACCTCAACAAGCAGAACACGCTGAACTGAAGAAACGCCTTGAGCAGCAACATCATTATTGGTCAGAGAACTCATATTGGGTAAAATAATACCATTAGCTCCAATCGCCAGGTGCATCTCCCAACCTCTAGCACGCACAAAGTTCAGGTGTCCACCATTGACAACGTGTCAGTAGCTTCTTCAATCTCTGAAATCTCATCAATTTCTGCTGTGGGCGAGGGTCCCGCCATACTTGCTAGAGGAGCAGAGGTTGAAGACGGAGGCGGAGGCGGAGAGGAAGGTGGGGGTTGCGGCATAGACAGAGGGATGGAATACGATGGTGGCGGGTGGGGGTGGGGATCCGAAGACGGTGGTGAGGGAAGGGGCAACACAGGCGAGGACATCGGGGGCTCTGTAACGGTAACGGGTGAAGCAGAGGAAACCAAATTGTCAATCTTAACTCTCTTTTTTACCCAGTTTTTTTTTTTCTCTCTGCAGCTTTTACCAAAATGGCCCTTATTCCTGCAGTGAAAGCAAATGGCCTTTGGACAATTATTCCCTTTGTGGCCCAGAGATTTGCAAATCCCACGTAGAGGATTAACCAGACAGTCTGTCACTCGATGACCCCATCCATAACAACCCAAACATTTGATATTATTTTTGCAGTCACGCCACCTATGATTGAGGTCCAAACAGCGATAGCAGCAGCCCCTGGAACCCAGGAGAAACGTATCCAGCAAAAGTCCATGAGGCCCATTACTAGATGTCATCTGACGAGTAAACAATAGGCTTTCTCTGGCTCACCATTACTAGATAATCTAGATACCAAAAACATGGGTCCTAAGGGTGTCTACCCATATTCTGAATCCGCACAAGGAATTCACAGCGTCACGTTAATGTCATTTTGTCTCCATATGAAAGGAAGAAGATACAACTGACTTTTCCGTTCCATTCCAAATCTCATGGTTGACGCGTAATATACGGCGCTAGATCACTGGCGACATTGGTTGTTAAGTCCTAGATGATACATTACTGTACAATGGCGTTTCCATTGCCAATTATAATAGATTAGCTGATCACCCTAGATCAGTAACCGATATTTCCAGTTAATTGTGAAAATAGCGTTTCGACCTTTTTGAAATGCAGGTGATGATACAGTTGAGTTGCAAGCATAGAAAATAATCAAAGGACATGAACAAGTTGTGAACTTGCCTTTTGTCATTGCAAGATTATGCACTCACGGTCTTCCAGACAACAGAAGATCCAAATTATGTAAACAACATCATTGGTCCAGGAAGGACTAATGTTTAAAGAAGCAAGATGCAATGATGCATAAGTAATGTAATACAATTTGATAAACGCGAAACCCCAAAATAGTCGTATCTGATCTAGGTTTGGGAGTTTGTGACGAATTCTTAGGAATGTGTTGCACTTTTTAACCAGTTTCACACATGTGCTTCTTATTAAGGCTTGTGAGAGTGTGTGAAACAATATGTAAACACAACAAATAGTATGCAATACTAAAGCACTTAAATAGGTCATGTTATCTAAAATATTTCTTAAACAAGATTAAGAATCAACTAGATCTTTTAAAGAAGTGTTCAAGGATCACTTTTAATATTTCTTAAAAGAATAACTTTTGAGGAAAATATTACTTTACAAAGTAAAAAGTATTTAAACTTAGGGCTAACACTTTAAAGTTTTCTTATCAGCTAAGATTATTAAAGAGGAAAACATTACTACATTAAACAAGCATAGCATAAGTGGTGAGGATTTACATGTTTTGAATAAGGCATCTTATTATAGGAGGTTCAGTGCTTAATAATTCCTACAGTTAGAATGTAAGTAACATTGCTTTATGGAATTGATGTTTTCTTAAGGTTATGCTTAATAAGTACAAAATAGACACTACTTTAATTACTTAAGAACCTGATTTAAATTTAGGTAGCTTTCTAGACTAGTAAAGGGATTAGTAAATATGAGCTTGATGGTTTTATAAGTGTTTATAATTCATTTGATAAATAATACATTATTCTTGTTGATTTTACAATTGATAAAATACTTTTGGAGAGTAAAACTTACTTAATTTTTAAATGGTAGTTTTAGTGAGTACAAGTTGAATTGGTTAGACCTATCCTAACTTCGTTTAAACATAACTTGCATTTGTTATTACACTTTTATACTTTAAACAAATAATGGTAAAGGCAATAGTAAAGATTTATATATTTTTTAAGGAATTTAAATAAAAGAAAAGGGTTTAAACAAGATTTATTAGACCTTTACCTTTTATTTTACTTCAAATGTGAGAGTTGACATTTTTGATGTGTTGAATTTATTTTTGTGATCATTGTGGTATATTATAAGTATTTTTGTGATTTTTAAATAATAAGATATGATTTTTACAAGTTTTAGCACTTTATAAATACTAAATAAATAATAAATGGTAGTTAAGTTATATAATATTTTTATTTTATAGTTTTACATTTTAGTTCTTATTTTTCCAAGAATTTTAGTATATTATTTATATTTTTTTCATTTACCAATATTAAAATATGAATTTTCAAAGTATTATAATTATAAATTTTTATTAAATAATAATTATTTAAATAGTTAACATATTAATGTTTGTTAATAAAGTTAAATTATAAATTTTATTTTTATGTAAATTTTCGTATATTAAACATATTTTTTCTGACTTATAAAACAAAAGATATAGAATTAACAAGATTTAATCCTTTTATTAAATTTCTGGAATTATATTTATATTAAACTTATTTGGTTTTATCTATTTACTAAACAGATTATACTTTTTATACTAGCTCTAACCCTAGACACAGTCACAGACATGTGGGCCTGTGGCCACGTCATCTGCCACGCGGGACAAAGACTTTTTGTACCCAACTTATTCTACCCCAAAGCCACTGACTAGTGGGACCTATGCCATGTCATTTCCTAGGGATTTATTTATTATAGAAAATAATTACTGAAAAGAAAAAAAAAATATATATATATATATATATATATATATGACATCACATGACGTCAAGGTGACGTCATCCATGGGGATCTCCCTCCCAGTCGAGGATGGACTCGTCGATCTATAGCGCACGCGGGCGTGGGCTTAGGCTGGTTGGAGAGGGGACGTCGCGGCGAACCAATTAGTAGCGGCGCCGCCCGACAATGGTCACCAGAACAGTGGCCACGAGGGTGGACAGCGGCAGCGGTGGCAGGCATACGGTGATTCACGGCGAGAGGGAAGGATTGAATAGGTCCGTGAGGACCAGTAGCTTACCCTGAGGCTGTTGCGGTGGTCGACGATGATGATGGTGCCCCGATATGCACCAATGGCCATGAACTCTAGCGACAACTGACGAAAGGGATCGATGAAATTGTCCTTCCACCGAGCTCCCCTTGTTGTTGTCTTCTGCCTAGAGGATCTTCAGATCATGGCGCTTCTTTCGGACTACTCCACGGTCTCTAGGACGACCTCCACTGACAACGGTGGTTTGCTCCGGCCAGCTAGGGTTTCGACCCATACGGAATAGATAGGAAAAGAGAGAGTGGGGGCGAGAGAATGAGAAGATGAGGACGAAAGGACATCGAGGTGGCGTTCTTATCCCTCCCAGCGATGATGGCGATCATCTTGGTGCAGACGACGACGGTGCTCCCGCCAGCGAGCTTCTTCGGCCGCCACGCATGAGGTGGACGATGGAGATAGATCAGACGAAAGGTTATATTGGCTGGGCTGGTACTAGGCTGGGGTGGAGTGGGCGGAAAGTTACCGGGGTTGCACGTGAGCGACACGTGCTGGGCTGCGACCCGGTTCTGTTGACAGTTCTTTTCCTTTTTCTTTTATCTGTTTTTATATTATGTTTTATTTTCTATTTATAATTTCTTTCCCAATTCTATTTCTACAAGGTTTAAACATTTAAAATTTTGGTAGAATATTCAAGATAGTGTAAAGATTCATTGTAATCAATTCCCCTATATTATTCTGTTATATAAAAAGGAAATACAACCATATGAGAGGTTCTCTTATTAAATAGAACAAATAAAACTTATACTTTAGGGATTTATTCCTTCTATAAAAAATCTTCTAATAATGTAATGGTGATGGTTTAAAAATGGATATTTATATGTACAGAATCGTATTAACACTTAACCTCATAAAGGAATTTTATATATACATTATAAGGTATTAATCCTTGTGGTTCATACTAGGAGGATTTAAGTTTCACGGTTCTCCAAATTTGATGATTTCTCTTATTCAAACTCTACTTTATTTATGGGATTTAGTACTGCCATAGAACACTCTTGGTTAAGTCATTATGAATCAATAACAATCATTGGTAGAGAAATACTAAGGTTTATTCAAATATAGATATATGGGTTTTAAGAGGATTTAATAACTCATATACAATTAGAGGTGTGGATGATTATTAAGATTTAGACATATTGTCACCATGTTTTGTAACCCTGAATAACATCTCAACTTAAAGTGAGTTATTGAGATTGCTTTCATAATGTGATCTTAATGATCCTATGAGACTAAGTTTCTATTAGGGTTTAAGACAATCAGATGGACAAGGCTTCCATCAATACTCTCTCAACTAGTATTCTACTCATCTCTTAGAAATTTAATTTGACTAAGAGATACTATCCATTGGCTGCCTAAAGATAGGAATTGGTTTAACTACCCTCTTCATTCAAGAGTTTAGAACAAAGAGGTAGACATTATCTTGAATATGGTCTTGGTTAAGGATTCTAAAGAATCCTTACTTTAATACCTCAATAATTTTATCTTGAGATAAGGAATTCCTTTCCTAAATATACACTATAAATCTCTCTTCTCTTATTCTCAAAGATCACATCTTCCTCAATAAGACAATCATCTGACTCCACCATATCCATCAATGTAGTTGTTTCTAACTTCATTCCATAAACTCCTTTACCTTGCATCTACTTCTAAGGCTTTCAAGATTACAATCCTCTCCATATCAGATGTGATATCAATCCTCTGGTATAGGTATGGTACTACTCTCCATAATACAAGTTTATTATTGTATTACCTTGGTTATACTATTATACTCCCAGCTACTCCATATACTCATGTTATATCCTTCATCCTACTCTAGCTCGGTTTCTCATAATCAAGTTAGATGATTCAGCTTACTAGGCTTTACCTAATTTGGTATACTCACAACTCTTCTTCAACACCTAGTCATCTATTCTCAAGTGACTTGAGAATAATGACCACCATCATTTGATCAAACTAAGCTTAGGATTCTAATTGTCTGATCAAGATCTATTATCCACTAAGTAGTAAACTTGTACTGGTCTCTCTATAGGCTTATATTGCTAAGGAAACTTACTTGAAGTTTATACCCACTTGACTTAACAAGATTATTATTAGATGTACTAATACTACTAGCTTTCTCATTGCTCCTTGATTACTAGCTTAACTCTTGGGTTTAAATACTTCTTCTAGTTAACTCATGAGTGAGTTAACTCCTCCAACATCAGATGGTTTGATCACCACTAAGGATCTCATTACATTGATGATGGCATACTTAACCATATCTAGTTCTTCCTTCTTATTAAGTGTACTTAAGGTATTTGAAAGGGCAATACAATAGGTCAAAGCTAAGAGTCAATATGTGATAGGTCAAGAATTGATCACACACATTGATGATCAGTAGACACTAGGACTTGCTTAAATAGGATTGTCATCTATTAACATTACACTAAGGGTATGTGAAGAATGGTCTTGGCTTGACTTCCCTTTCTACTCTATTTGTAATAAGAGTTAATGTTTAAGAACTACCATGGTACCTATGATAAGAGTAACTATGGCAAACAAGTGTTTCAAGATTTAGTTATAGAGTTTCTTTTACTTAATTTATATACTTAACTTAGTATTCAGGGTTTGTGGTAGATAATACCTTGATATCAGCTTTAGAATATTAAGTATTCCTCCTTGAGTTGTTGTATGGAATAGTATGTCATGATCTCTAGAACATCTAGTACTCCTTATTAAGTAGTGTGTTATGACTTAGTTTTATTGCATCTGATATACCCTTAGATCAAATTATATTACCCAAAGATAAGGTTTTAGCAAAGGTCATATTGAAACTTATCGCAATCAACTTGATGATCTACTTTAGTTCCACCAAGTTAAGAGAAGCTTCAATCACTTTGACAAGTTTTATTTAAAAGCGCGAAAATTATTCCGATTTTCTATGCATGAATGCAATGCACACACCTATGTTCAGCTTATTTCTAAGCTCTAATGCTGGGGTGTTACATAAACAAAGTGACCAATCTGATTAGAGGCTCCGGAAAAATGGAATCTTCTGTCACAAAGATGAAAGACTCAGGTCAGTGGGTTACTTTCTACCTCTTCCTTTATACTTAATTTTCCTTTACCTACCTTCGAAACTCCCTAGCCTATAATTCTCTTTAGCGTTTCATGTTTCTTTTATTTTTCTTTTCACGGTTGGGTGAACAAACTCCGTTCATACACCGAATCGTTTGTTTTTACTTCGTTTGTTATTTTCACAGGGACTTGAAACTTGTGTGATGACGTGCATGGTTTGTGTCAACCGTGTAAATACTTACACAAGCCACTTGGTTGTTTCAACTCAACACTCCAACAAGGAAGTATTCGTTGAACCAAAGGTCCATGTCCATCAAAAGTGAGGTTATTCGTACCTCAACGGTAAAGTGTGTCACCATTTCTTTGTTCAAGCTTGGGGAGGTAACCACTTCTCATACTCTCTTTTGATAACTGCATTTTCTCTTTTCATATGGTAATCTATTCAAGTTTGGTTCTTACAAAAGTTCTATCCTAGGAAAGTTACTTCTGCATTTGTAGAGTCTTGTGCAATGTTCTTGTTAGATGAAACTCTTTGTGCAATCACATATCCACTATTTTTGAATGCTTGCTTAGGTAAGTTGTGTTTTATGTTTGTATAATGGATGCACTTGCTTTTGTTGGGATTCATAAGAGTTGAGTTAGAGGTTGATGCACGTTGTTAATATCTTTATCCGGCTTGAGAAGAACATTGTGATCCACTAAAAATGCATTGCCATAATTTCTACACTTAAAACCTTTGTCTTCCACTTTTGAAGTTTGAATTGTTTATCTTAGATTGGTTGATTTGTGAAGATGCCATGCTTGTGGGAGTAATTCAAAATAGTTAGAGTAAAGCTTTTTATTGGTATCATGATTAGTTGTGGAAACTTTTGCTCTAGTTCTTTTAGCTAACCGAGTCTTGCCTTGGAAATAATATTGCCAAATAAGTACAACAAGAAAAAGTCTGAAATTTATGACTTGTTTGATGAATGATTGTCTTGAGAGTATACCCTTGATGATACTTAACCCCATAGATATTTTGATAGTCTTGACGACACTCATGAAATGAATTGTTTGATTGAAATAAAGTCTAGTGGTAATTGTGATGCATGCCAAAGCGAACCTTGTGGATCAAACCTCGATACTATCTCAAAAAAAGGAAGAAAGAATTGATACAACTTTGTTCTATGTCTCTAATGCACACCTTTGGGATGCCAATAACTCCGCTAGATTTTGAATGATCTATGGTATAACCCCGGATTTCGGCTATGAGTTGATGACATGAGTGGCATACGTGTCAATATATGGGAAAAAGTATTGGTACTCTCAAATGTTGTTCAAACAGTTCCAAAATAAACATTCAGTAATCCTTGAAGAAAAAAATGAAAGAAATAAAAAAGATATCTATGAGGATCCACATAACAAGTCCTTGGCATGGTCTCCTTACTATTTTACGAATTTTTTTGGAAGAAAATGATTGGATTAGAAGTGTTTTTGATAGACTTGATTTATTGATGTGGGTGTAAATAAGACACTTTATTGGTATACTACTTGGGACATGAAACTCTTGATGGCCTGCAAGTGCACAAGTTCGTTAGAGAATGTTTTCGCGGAAGTATTAATTCTAGTTTTTATATCGATCCCAACGAGGAGCCTAGGGAAGTGTTTTTATGCGGTGTTTCTGTCGCACCCAAGGTGTCACAAGTTTTGAGTGAATTGACTGAAAATGTTGACGGTGGAAGTGGTTAATAAAAGATAGAGGAACTTGCTTAGGAAATAAGTAAATTGCATAAAAGTGAAGATGCAGAAGATGTGTAAAGGTCCTGCAGATGAGAAGTTAGGCGCAAAGAGAATAAATTCACGGTGATTGAAAAAGTGCCAAATGGAATAAGCGAAATAAGTGATAATGATAATTCTTATTTATAAGTGAGTAGGCAAGCAACCCATATACCGACTAGGAGTCCTCATGGTCAATTCTTCCTAATCTCAATGATCCATCTACCTGTTACCACAACCATGGTCAACGCATTAATTAAGGTCTTTGAACCAGATCAAGGCTTTAATCTTGGTGGTTCCTTGTTGTCCTCGAGTAATGCTAGCTCTTCTTTGATATCGACCATGTCACTCGGGGGTCACCGAATTACAAGCATACAAGTTCTTACCTATGAGATATTTGGATCATGTTACCCGGGCCCTTAAATTAGATAACAAGCATTAGGCAAACATAGATATTCATTCTCACTGTTTAAATAAACATTGCAACAATCACAAATGGATGGAAATAAAATAGGCACATCACATCTCACCAATCCCCTACATCTCCCATGCCTATGGGGATTTACTCAGACATGAGAGGTAGACAGATCAAAGGCATAATTGTGTTGCAAATAGAAATCATATCAAAGTTATTGTAGCAAACCACAATAGTGATTTAAAGATCCAATCAAATACAAACCAAAGGTAGATCAAAGTATCAAACCCTAATCTTACAAGTGCCAATATCTCTCTCTAAGTAATGATGGGATGATGGTGGAGTGTCTGGTTTTGAGGTTGAAGATCGTCGGAGAACGAGGGGAAATTCTTCTCCTCTTTCAAATCTGATCTCTCCCTCCAGATGACTTGCGGTGGCTGTAAGTTCTGTTCTGTGGTTCTTCTTGTGTCTCTCCCTTTATGAAAGTTGATTGTATTGATATAGGGAAGGTGCTGGTGGGTAGTGCAGGCGTTTGGTACGAGCATGCCCCGACCGTACAATTGGTAGTTATGTGTACTGACACCTCCAATTAAAATGGCTTCAATTGGGGATTTGCTTATTCTAGTGTAATTATTCCACAAATGCTATTAGATCTTCAATAAATGTTCATTGCCTCAAAACCATCACAAGAAAACAAAGATTCGCTAATTGCGACATTAACGTTAGTGAAAAGGGCAATCTGCAGCAAAATCCGGCAATAAACAAGAGGAAAACCAATGGTAAAAAGTGATGAATCCAAAAGTCTAGCTTGGGGGAAGTTGACGAGTCCAAAATTGATGCATATTTAAGTATATAAATTATTTATATTGTCACTCATTACATGCTACATCTATCTATAACTATGCCTATTATGTATGATTACTAGTTCTCATTCATTTTCACATGGGCTTTGCACAACTAGTAGTTTTATTAGGATTTTATTACCTTTTTCTTGTCTTTGATTTGTGCAGGTGCTATGGAGAATCATGGATAAAAGGAGCAAAGAGGATTTAATATGGAGGAGTTGCAGGCACCAGACTTAGCCATTTGAGGGAAGGAAGAAGTGAGTTTTCCCATCAACTCCAAATGAATATCCAATGCCATGGTGTTGAAGCCCTCGTCCATACGAATCCAACGAGGCAAACAATACCTCAATCGTAGTCCGTATGAAGAAATGGCGGCCAAAACACCGCGGAGTACCGCGCGCGTAACGACCACTAGTACGGGCGGAGGCCGCCCGTACCGTACGGCTGTACCGCCCTCCGACGGCTTCGTTTCTTCAAACAGAACAACATTTGTGAAGGCCCAATGGGCATATTCGGCCCCCAGCTCTGACGGTTCGTGAAACAGACCTCCAAATGCCTATTTAAAGAAGGGAAAACCCTAGATGAAGGACGAGAATCCATCCATGCCTAAGGGGCGGAGCCCTACCACTCTACCGCCTCCATAGCCGCCGCCCACAAGATCTACATCACCATAGACCTCAAGGGAGAGAGGAAACTTACATCTTGAAGGGCTACGCATTGATCTTCATCAACATCTTCATCAACATTGTCTTCACATGAATCCCCTTTGTTTACTTTGTTGTAGTCGCATCTCTATTGTGGATTTGCACTTGTATTCAATTGTATTCATATTGCACCCATACAATTTCCATGATGTTGATCCCCTTCTTGTATGAGTAGTTTCCTAGTTCTTGGGGAGAGATGGTGAAACCCTAGTATCATTATGCATTGAAATAAAGATGATATATTACTGGTGTACAAAGATCCATTGCTCTATTGTAGCATCCCAATTGTCTAACAATTGTAATGCTACTTGGTCTAGTAATATATTGGCTACTTCCTATATATAATTGTTGCAACATAATTATATCATGCTCATGTCATCATGCCACCTTGCATTTGAGCATCATATAAAACCCTTTTTCCTTTGGTTCTTCTCTCATATGCATTATTAATTGTATTTGCCTCTTGATATTGTATTTGGTTATTGATATATTGTTCAAATGCCCAAGTTGAGTTGGGGGCATATCTTTTATTCAACTCCATCACTTTTCCTTTCACCACTTTATAATCCCACCATTCCATCTACTCATGAGCTTGTATTTCTTTTCTTTGGATATTTATTCTAGCTCATGTGGGTGGGGTGGATCTAATTTTATTAATTCTTTTGATTGGCCTTATTCCACTTCTTGGAAATGCATAAGTATAATGCCATATTATTATTGTTTTCACAAAATCAATCATGGCATTTATTATTTTTGCATGGGCCATGCAACCATCATCACCACCTTTGTCCCATTGGTTTTTCCTTTGTTTTAGTGGTCCATTCTTTGTGGGATCATCTACATATCTCTCCACCATCTCCATATTCTCATCTACACCATTTTATTCTTTTCCATTCATTATGCAAGTGAGGCCTTTTTCCCATAAGCTATTTCCTTCTCTTTTTCTTGATTACTCTTTCACCTCACCTTAGCCTAAATCCAAGCCCTCACTTTTACCTCTTGGGTTGATCTTGTAAACAAGTTTTGAAACCTAAATATCTAATAAAAACCTAACCTAGCTATCTCTCTCTAATTTCCTCTAACCTAGTTCTACTTAAACCCTAACCCCTAATCTCACCTCTCTCTCTTTCACTCCCTCTCTCTACCATGCTGGCCTCACCTGGCCCTCTCTCTCCTTGGCCCACACCCCAACTACCCCTACCCCAACCCTAACAAACCCTAACCCGAGCCCCCTCAAAGCTAACCCTAGCTACACCCGAGCCCCTCTCCTCTCTCTCTCTTCTCTAACTGTCGTGCCAGCCCCACCTTCCTCTCCTCCCTCCCTAGCCTACCTGGCAGCTGCCACCACCCTACCCCTGCCCCTGCCTGCCAGCCCGAGCACGTGAGGAAGGAGATGGAAAAGGTGGCCGAAGCCACCTTTATCTACCCGAGTCCCACACGGCATCTCCTCCCTCTCCCTCGCTTTACCCTCCGCCCCACGGCTCCCCTGCCTCTCCCAGATCCAACCCCAAGCCCTACCTCTCCTCCCTTTCTTCTTCACCGTCGCCAGAACCTACCGCCGGTCGCCGCCAGTACCGCGTCGTCCCCTTGTTCCAGCCGGCCAGCACGACGTGGAGGTGGTCAAGAAGAACGAGGAGGCTTCCCTACTTCGCCTCGTACGCGCCGACGAGGACAAGGAGCACCAGAACCGTCGGAACCAGCGCCGCCCGACGCCAAACCCTAGATCACCGGCCGCCAGCCTCGTCGAAGATCCACCACGCCTCTCCTTGATCTGACACCGCTGACCACCCCGCGGTGAGCCCCTCTACCGCCCAGACATGCTCCGCCTCGCTGTCGCTGCCTATCGTCGCCGTTCTTTTTGCCGAGCGCCTTCGGTGCACGGCAGCCGCTGCCGTCTGCTTCGCGCCGCGCCTCGTAGAGGCATATCTAGCGCCCGCTCGCTTCCCTGTCACCACCCTTCGCTTGGCTGCACTGGTCACCGCCGCCTAGCGCGAGCCCCAGGTCGCCAGTTCGATTCCCCGCGCGCCGCGCCCCGCGTCGGTCGATCTCAGACCTGTCCGCGGTTTAGAGAAAGCAGAAGAACAGTACCGCGGCCCCCCTTTTTGCAGAAAACCCCCCGTTTAATCCTCACTCAACCCGCGGTCCGCCGAGCCCACCAGCCAGCCTCTGTGGGAATTTTACAAAGAGCACCCCGTAGATTCGTAGCCTTAACCCGCGGTCCGGTACACCCCCTCCTGTCAGCCACGGCAGAATCACCCACTGTCACGTGGGCCCGTGGCCACCGGCCCCACCTGTCAACCTTAGTGGCTAGGTAGCACGGCGGTGAGAAAAACATTTCTTATGCGCTGTGTGGCCCAGTCAGCCGCTGGCCCACCCGTCAGTGACTGGGGCTGCGTCTGTCTGAGTACAAAATGGTTTTCTGCTTTGCTGTTTAATTTAAACCTTTTTCAAAATTGTTTTAAATTCAAATTCTAGTCAGATTTAAATAAATTTTAAAATACAAATCCAAATAATACAAATAATATATGTTTTGGAATCATAAAAATGTGAGGAATTCAAATATGCCATTCAAAATAATGTTTGAACACTTTAAATTTTCGAGATGATTAAAATTACAATAAAATGCCCTTTTCCTTAATAAATTAATAACTTTAATTCTACAACTCCAAATTTGGCAAATAATATGTCTAAATCGATCAGCGCGACGAGCCCGTTCTATCTATGCAGTCCTTGTTCTGAATTGAAGCATGCATCATGTCATTCTTACAAATCTGAACTGTTTATGGCAATAAAAATTGGACTAAATAAATAATAAAATGCTTTAATTCTTGCACCACACCTCACCCTTGCCATGCTACTTTAATGCCATGTAAATTGTGCATCATTCATCATGGCATGCTTATTTGCTTGTCGCATTTTAATTCATATGCTTGTGCACTTTTTTTATGTTGGCCCTTGTTTGTTTGGTTCTTCTTCGAATAGACGCCCGGCAGGAGAATTACCAGGAATCACAGGAGTACTACCCAGATCCATCTCTCGCTTCAACTGAGCTGCCAGGAAAGCACTCCCGCATGCTTGCATACATACAGTACCTATTGCCTCTATCTTATTCTTGCATCATTGAGTCGCAATTGCATTAAATTGAATCCCAAGTACTGCATAGCCTTTACTTTTAAACCCCACCAAAGCTTGTTCCTCCATCCCATGAGCCATTACTACAGGAGTTGTTTGAGCCACGCGAGTCGTAGAAAAGCATGTGTAGGGTATGTGAGTGTCTGATGAATAACGAGGTACCTAAACAACTTAACCTGAGTAGTAATGGGATAACTAATGAAAGAGGCACCGGTGAGAAATATCTGCTATTTGGTTTTTCATGCTCACTTGTGTCCCGTAGGACCCCGAGTACTTGATTCCTGTTCCTTGACTATTCGCACTATCCACATCCGGGAGGCCTTATGGACCCCCCTGAGCCAGAGCTTGAGTCATTCTTATTTCTTGGGGCCACAAAGTAGTTTGGGGCTTTGTTACTATCCTGTACTTATGCCATGCTTTACTGTTTTATTAAGATTGTGCGTGGAGCACCTGTACTGTTTTGGATGCGGAGTGTTTTCGCGGTATCGACAAGCCCAGTCACACTTTCGGGTTCCCAGTCGTTTACAGCCAATGACGCAAACCTTGGGTCCGTCTCGGAGCCGGCCAACTTCGTTGCGGGTAGCTTAATGGGGTGGCCCCCTGAAATATTTCTGAATCCTATGATCGCTTTGTCGTGAATGCCTCGTTGGGTTTTGAGTTGGTTTTTCCGAGGTTGATCGAGTGTGTGTTGCTATTCGTGCACCCCTACAGGGTAAATCTTTCTGAAAGCCGTGTCTGCGGTTATGGACGACTTGGAGCATAGTTTCTCGATCATAGACAAGTATAACTAAAGTACCGCTTTTAATTTGACCAAGTGCTTGACTAGTAAATAGTGCAATACTCATGGAATGGTTAATAAAACTACCAACGGATGATGGGGGTTGTTCGTCCGCTTCCTCGTTGGTAAGCGAGGAGGAGGATGGATCTGTTAATTATACTGTTATAACTGTTGTTCTTGATTCACGGACATCTTTCTATCATTGGT
Source organism: Avena eriantha (assembly GCA_910589775.1). NCBI lineage: Eukaryota > Viridiplantae > Streptophyta > Magnoliopsida > Poales > Poaceae > Avena > Avena eriantha. The sequence continues at coordinate 94,002,496 of OU342741.1, forward strand.
TGGGCAGATGGTTAGCGAGTATCTGTAGAATTGCTAGATATTATCTTTTGCTGCAATTGCGTCACCCCAGGTTGTGTCCCCTTTAGCGGCATAAAGACTTGCTGAGTACCCCTAGGGTCTCACACGATAAATTGTTTGATTCATATGAACAGGTGTACCCGCCAGATGGATACTGGGTGGAGGAGACAGATGATGTTGGCAACGATCGTTCGGTGTAGAGATTCCAGGAACGGGGATCCGTGAGATCTGTGGGCGGGATGTGTTTATTTATGGGGCATCTTATGCCGATTTGCTTCTTATCCGTACTCGGATCTTGTCTTCCGCTTCCGCCTGATACTCTGATGTGTGATGTATGAGGAGCTATCCTAAATTATTATATCTATCTAGGACATTTGAATCTTGCCGTATGGCATTGCAATATTTCTATTTCTTTTAGATGGAATGGCTCTGAGGACTGTTGTATGTGGCTTGCATACATACTCATTTGTGTATGTAGTTGATCCCTTCGCCTGCCGATTACGCCGCTCGTTCTTGTCCTGATGTCCGAAAGTGGTTAGGACGGCCGAAAGGTCTACCGTGAGTGGCCCTGGGCCCCACCGTACTATTTTAACCACTTTCGTTCATCCAGGCATGTAACTAAGAGCGTAATTCACTGAGGTAGTTACAATTGGTATCAGAGCCATCCCGCCCTTCAAGGTCTCAGCCAAAATGGCCGTTGTCAGTCTAGCAAATATTTTGGTAGTTATGTATACTAGGGAAAAACAAACGTGAGAGTAGGATTGCTTCCATTTTTCTTCTTACCCACCCACCCACCCTTTTTCTGGTAAGGAAGTGTAACGTTTTCAATCCTCTTCTAAAATTCAAACTAGGATTCATGTGTTCTGGGTTCCGTAGTACCATAGATTGTGTGTGTGTGTGTGTGTGTGTGTGAATTCCTTGTCTATCTGTTGCATCCAAATGTTATCACTATCTGCCTTTTGGTTATCAACTGTTGGTACATTCCATACCGACAGGCCTTTGTAAACCGACGCGATCTATTCTGATTCGTTGTATACCGATGTGATCTATCTTACTCTTTGTTATCCGACGTTATCTTGTTGGGGTGTTCTTTTTCGTAGTTACTAATCTTTAGGTTCATGTTAATAAGAAGGTATTGGGATATGTGTTTTACTGATTCATGTGCAAAGTAATGATTTGAGTGTGGGATGGAGTCGCGACCATACCACTACTGTTATCATTTGCTCTTGTATATTGAACTAGTAGAGTTACTAATCTTGATTCGTTAAGTGGTTTTGCGCATATAGTGGTATTTTAATGCCGAAATTTGCGGAAATTTTTTCTTTATTAGTTGTGTACCACACTCCTTGTTCAGTCGTGTGCGTTATGCTTAATATCTTCTAGTTGCCTTGAACTTTGTTGATATTTTAATATCATCTCAGTGAATTGCATCCTTTAATCTTGGTTAATTCCATTTTGGTACTATTTTGGATTATTATCATTCTCCATTATAGTACTGACTTGTGTTTTATATCAATCACAGGATGGTACCACCACGCCGTTCTGAGGAGGACATACCACCTGAACTTGGGGCTGCTTTGGCAAGTATTGCAAATGCTTTGGGCACTATGCAGCAGAAGCAGCAGCGCTTCGAGGAAAGCGTGAGGAGGAATGAGTTTGTTCCGCTACCTCCACCTCCCAAGCGAGGAGACATCAAGAGTTTTCTCAAGTTCAACCCACGCCAATTTGAGGTGTCTGATCAGCCACTTGATGCGGCTGATTGGCTTCGTGAAGTGTCAAGGTTGCTGATGACTACGGATGTTCCCGAGCAAGAATGGGTCAAATGTGCTACTCACCTTCTGAAGGGAGATGCAGCTCTATGGTGGGAAAATTACCTCAAGGCAGATCTCTCTGGTTTTCAGCCTACTTGGGAGCGGTTCACTGCTGCTTTCAAAGAGCAATATCTGTCAGAAATTGTCATGGAAAGGATGAAGGAAGTGTTTCTCAACCTCAAGCAGGGCACTGACAATGTCAACACCTACATCAGAAACTTCATGAACTTTTCTCGGTATGGTGGCGATGAGATCTCCGATGACAAGAAAAAGCAAAAGAGGTTCCGGCAAGGCCTCAATGCTTCCATCAAATATGCAATCACTCATGCAAGGCCGGCGTCTTTTCTGGAACTCCAACACAAAGCTCTGCAGGAAGAAGCAAGTAGGCAAGTGTTTGAGGAGTCAAAGTAACACAGTCGTGATACAGCAAGTTCTTCTGCTATGACAGCTCCTTCTAAGCGTCGTGTCTGGGTTCCTAACACCCCACCGTCGCTCCCTGCTCCACCAAGACCGTCAAGCTATGCGGCAAGGCCACCAAACTCCTTCACTGCGGCTCCCAGGGGCTACAACCACAACTACCCTGGAGCGCCTGGCGGAGTCCCTGGCTACGTTGCTCCACGTCCACCTAGTGCTTGCTATACTTGTGGAAACACTGGGCATCAGCACTGGAATTGTCCAATGAACAACAATGCTCTTCCACCACCACCTCCCTGCGGCAAGTGCTCCTATGATTCGTGCACCTCCACCTCGGGCTCTCAACATCAACACCAAGCCTGGGTCTACGGTTGCTCGTGCCAACTGTGTCAACGTCGCTCAAGCTGAGCATGCACCTGGAGTTGTCATGGGTATGCTTCCTGTTAACTCAGTTCCTGCATGAGTTTTGTTTGATTTTGGTGCTTCACATTCTTTCGTTTCTCACAAATTTGCAAATGAGAATGAGTTAGCAATGGATCCTCTCCCCAAGCGTTTATTGGTCCTTTCTCCTGGAGCAACAATGGCATCTTCTAAAATCAGCCATAACAATCAAATTGAGATTGGTGGCTCTTCGTTTCCGGCTTCCTTAATTGTTCTGGGTAATTCTGATATTGATGTTATCTTGGGCATGGATTGGTTAACAGCAAATGCAGCTGTGATTGATTGTGCTGAACGTTCAGTTTCTCTGAAAATTCCTGAAGGCCATATAGTCTATTCTCCAAGTCTGACTCCTGCAATTCAGCTTTATTCTTTGGCGGCTCTGAATGATGATGCTATGGAAGGTATTCAGAGTGTTCCTGTAGTCTGTGAGTTTCCAGATGTTTTTCCTGAAGAGTTGCCCGGTATGCCTCTGGATCGTGAGGTTGAGTTTGTCATTGAACTTGAACCTGGTACCGCTCCTATTTCCAAGCGGCCTTATAAAATGGGTCCTGCTGAGTTGGCTGAACTCAAACGTCAGTTGGATGAACAAGAGAAGCTGGGTTTCATTCAGCACAGTACTTCTTCTTGGGGTAGCCCAACCATCTTTGTGAAGAAGCGAGACAAGACTGATAGACTTTGTGTTGACTATCGGGCACTCAATGCTAAAACAATCAAGAATAAATATCCCCTTCCGCGGATTAATGATCTCTTCGATCAGCTAGCTGGAGCTGTGGTATTCTCTAAGCTTGATTTGAGAAGTGGTTACCATCAAATCAAGATTCGCAAGGAAGATGTTCCTAAAACAGCTTTCACCACCCGCTATGGCCTGTATGAGTACACGGTCATGTCTTTCGGTCTCACCAACGCACCTGCCACCTTCTCGAGGCTTATGAACTCGGTTTTCATGGCGTATCTTGACAAGTTCGTTGTGGTCTATCTGGATGACATTCTAGTCTATTCTAAGTCAAAATAAGAACATGAAGAACACCTTTGGTGTGTCCTAAACAAGCTTCGTGAGAACCGCCTGTATGCAAAGTTCTGCAAGTGTGAGTTTTGGCTGCCTCAAGTCACCTACCTTGGTCACGTTATCTCTGCCAAGGGCATTGCCGTCAACCCAGAAACTATTAAGACAATTATGGACTGGCTTCCACCCATAAATGTCAAAGAAGTCCGGAGTTTCCTTGGTTTGGCTAGTTACTGTCGTCGCTTCGTTCAAAATTTCTCAAAGATTGCGAAGCCTCTTACCGATCTCCTCAAGAAAGGCAAGAAATATCTTTGGACTCCTGCATGTCAAGCAAGCTTTGAAACACTCAAAGATAAGCTCACTTCCACACCAGTCTTGGTTCCTCCAGATACATCAAAGCCTTTCCAAATATTCTGTGATGCCTCATTGCAAGGATTGGGTGCGGTCCTTATGCAAGAAAAGCAAGTTGTTGCTTATGCCTCTCGACAGTTGAAGACGCATGAGATCAACTATCCTACACATGACCTCGAACTCGCAGCAGTTGTCTTTGCTTTGAAAGTATGGAGGCATTACTTGCTTGGCAACCGTTGTGAGATCTTTTCTGATCACAAGAGTCTGAAGTATATATTCACACAGCCTGATCTCAACCTTCGTTAGAGGAGGTGGATTGAAACAATCAATGATTTCGATTTGACCATCAACTACACCCCGGGAAAAGCCGATGTCATGGCCGATGCTCTCAGCCGAAAAGCTTATGTCAATAACCTCATGGTGGAAGAACAACAGCCTCTCTTGTGCGAGGAATTCCGCAAGCTAAACCTTGAAATTGTGGATCAAGCGTATCTTCTGAACCTTCTAGCAACACCTCTCTTGGAAGAAAAGGTCCGTTCCATTCAACTTGGTGATCCTTGCACTAAAAAGATCATCTCCAACATTCAGCTTCCGAAGTATAAGTCTTTCCACGTAGATGACCAAGGCACTCTTTTCTTTGAACACCGGATGTTTGTTCCGAACTACCCGGGTTTAAGAGAGCAAGTTCTCAAGGAGGCGCATGATTCTGTTCTTTCTATCCACCCTGGCAGCACTAAGATGTACATGGACTTGAAAACACAATATTGGTGGCCTGGTTTGAAACGATATTGTGCCAAGTATGTCTCGGAGTGCGATGTTTGTCGCAGAGTTAAAGCTATCCATCAGAAACCTTCCGGTCTTCTACAGCCATTGAAGCCTCCGGAATGGAAATGGGAGAAAGTAGAGATGGATTTCATCACTGGTTTTCCAAGGTCGCAGAAGGGCAACAAGGCAATCTTTGTTGTCATTGACAGGCTTTCCAAAGTAGCTCACTTCTTTCTAGTCAAGGAAACAATTTCTGCAATTCAGTTGGCTGAGCTCTATATCAACATAATTGTCTCTCTGTATGGAGTTCCTCTTGAGATCAGTTCAGACCGTGGAAGCATCTTCACTTCCAAGTTCTGGGGAAGTTTCCAAAATGCCTTGGGAACAAAATTAAACTTCAGCACAGCTTACCACCCTCAGTCGCAAGGACAAGTTGAAAGGATCAATCAGATTCTAGAAGATATGCTCCGTGATTGCGTTATCTCTTTCGGCATGAAGTGGGAAGAATGTCTTCCTTATGCGGAATTCTCTTACAACAACAGTTTCCAGAAAAGTCTAAAGATGGCACCATTTGAGGCTCTCTATGGTCGCAAGTGCAGAACTCTGATTGGTTGGTCGGGCGCAGGTGAAAGAATATTGTTTGGCCCCGACATTGTAACTCAAGCGGAGGAGAAAGTTCACATCATTCTTGAAAATCTAAAGATTGCTCAAAGTCGCCAGAAGAGCAATTATGACAGAAAGCACACGGACATGGAGTATGTTCCTGGTGATCTCGTGTACCTTCGTGTCACTCCCATGAGAGGCACGCACCGTTTTGGTATCAAAGGAAAGCTGGCTCCTAGATACATCGGTCCTTTCAAAATTCGTGGAAGAAGAGGAGAAGTTGCTGATGCTCTTGAGCTCCCTGAACAACTCAAAGTCCATGATGTTTTCCACATCTCTCAACTCAAGAAGTGCTTCAAGGATCCCAGCAGGACCGTGGACCATGAACTCATCAATCTCCAAGAAGATCTGTCTTATCAAGAACACCCCATAAAAATCCTCAAAGTCGCAGAAAGAAGCACTCGCAACAAGTCCATCAAGTTCTGCAAGGTGCAGTGGTCGCACCATTCCGTTGATGAAGCCACTTGGGAACGTGAAGATGAGCTCCGTGCCAAGTATCTTACCCTCTTTGAGTCTTCTTCTTCTTCCTAGAATCTCAGGGCGAGATTCCTGTTTAGTGGGGGAGAGTTGTAGCATCCCAATTTTCTAACAATTGTAATGCTACTTGGTCTAGTAATATATTGGCTACTTCCTATATATAATTGTTGCATCATAATTATATCATGCTCATGTCATCATGCCACCTTGCATTTGAGCATCATATAAAACCCTTTTTCCTTTGGTTCTTCTCTCATATGCATTATTAATTGTATTTGCCTCTTGATATTGTATTTGGTTATTGATATATTGTTCAAATGCCCAAGTTGAGTTGGGGGCATATCTTTTATTCAACTCCATCACTTTTCCTTTCACCACTTTATAATCCCACCATTCCATCTACCCATGAGCTTGTATTTCTTTTCTTTGGATATTTATTCTAGCTCATGTGGGTGGGGTGGATCTAATTCTATTAATTCTTTTGATTGGCCTTATTCCACTTCTTGGAAATGCATAAGTATAATGCCATATTATTATTGTTTTCACAAAATCAATCATGGCATTTATTATTTTTGCATGGGCCATGCAACCATCATCACCACCTTTGTCCCATTGGTTTTTCCTTTGTTTTAGTGGTCCATTCTTTGTGGGATCATCTACATATCTCTCCACCATCTCCATATTCTCATCTACACCATTTTATTCTTTTCCATTCATTATGCAAGTGAGGCCTTTTTCCCATAAGCTATTTCCTTCTCTTTTTCTTGATTACTCTTTCACCTCACCTTAGCCTAAATCCAAGCCCTCACTTTTACCTCTTGGGTTGATCTTGTAAACAAGTTTTGAAACCTAAATATCTAATAAAAACCTAACCTAGCTATCTCTCTCTAATTTCCTCTAACCTAGTTCTACTTAAACCCTAACCCCTAATCTCACCTCTCTCTCTTTCACTCCCTCTCTCTACCATGCTGGCCTCACCTGGCCCTCTCTCTCCCTGGCCCACACCCCAGCTACCCCTACCCCAACCCTAACAAACCCTAACCCGAGCCCCCTCAAAGCTAACCCTAGCTACACCCGAGCCCCTCTCCTCTCTCTCTTCTCTAACTGCCGTGCCAGCCCCACCTTCCTCTCCTCCCTCCCTGGCCTACCTGGCAGCTGCCACCACCCTACCCCTGCCCCTACCTGCCAGCCCGAGCACGTGAGGAAGGAGATGGAAAAGGTGGCCGAAGCCACCTTTATCTACCCGAGTCCCACACGGCATCTCCTCCCTCTCCCTCGCTTTACCCTCCGCCCCACGGCTCCCCTGCCTCTCCCAGATCCAACCCCAAGCCCTACCTCTCCTCCCTTTCTTCTTCACCGTCGCCAGAACCTGCCGCCGGTCGCCGCCAAGTAGCGCGTCATCCCCTCGTTCCAGCCGGCCAGCACGACGTGGAGGTGGTCAAGAAGAACGAGGAGGCTTCCCTACTTCGCCTCGTACGCGCCGACGAGGACAAGGAGCACCAGAACCGTCGGAACCAGCGCCACCCGATGCCAAACCCTAGATCACCGGCCGCCAGCCTCGTCGAAGATCCACCGCGCCTCTCCTCGATCTGACACTGCTGACCACCCCGCGGTGAGCCCCTCTACCGCCCAGACATGCTCCGCCTCGCTGTCGCCGTCTATCGTCGCTGTTCTTTTCGCCGAGCGCCTTCGGTGCACGGCAGCCGCTGCCGTCTGCTCTGCGCCGCGCCTCGCAGAGGCATATCTAGCGCCTGCTCGCTTCCCTGTCACCACCCTTCGCTTGGCTGCACTGGTCACCGCCGCCTAGCGCGAGCCCCAGGTCGCCAGTTCGATTCCCCGCGCGCCGCGCCCCGCGTCGGTCGATCTCAGACCTGTCCGCGGTTCAGAGAAAGCAGAAGAACAGTACTGCGGCCCCCCTTTTTGCAAAAAACCCCCCCGTTTAATCCTCGCTCAACCCGCGGTCCGCCGAGCCCACCAGCCAGCCTCTGTGGGAATTTTACAAAGAGCACCCCGTAGATTCGTAGCCTTAACCCGTGGTCCGGTACACCCCCTCCTGTCAGCCACGGCAGAATCTGATGGGTTCGTAGCATGGAAAACAAAAAATTTCTATCGCAAGAACGAACAAAACCCAGATCTAATCTAGATAAAAGCCAAGATCTAATCTATTAGACATGTGCAACGAGATAGATCTGTACTAACCCTTGTAGACACGAAAGCGTTACGAGATTAGATCTCGTGGTTGATGTAGTCGATCACTTGCCGATCTCAAGATCGAGTGGACGATCCTTCCGACGCCGCGTTCCGGCAGCGCTTCCGCAGTCGGTCACACGTGCGGAGTCGAAGCAGACCTTCCTCTCCTTGTTCCAGCAAGCAGCGGAGGTAGTAGATCTCTCCACGGAATTCCAGCAGCACGACGGCGTGGTGGTGGTGGTCGAGTGGAGAATTCTGCAGGGCTTTGCCTAAGCCTGAGCAGAAAGAAGGAGGAGGAGAGAGGCGGCTTGGGGCAAGAGTGGAGGATCAAAGGGGGGTGGCGCCTCCACCCCTCTATATATAGAGGGAGGGGTGCGGCCTTGGGTTCCCACCCCTAGGCCCACCCCTTAGGGCCGGCACACCAAGGAGGTGGGGGGAGGAGTCCTCGCCCCCCAAGTCTCCTCTTTAAATTTCCCTTATCTTATCTTGGTTTTCCAATAAACTCCAAAATATCTTCTAGAACCTTCCGGAACATTCCGAAACCTTCTAGAATCCCCATACAAACACTCTAGAACATTTCCTAACTCAGAAAAAGATCCCCATTATATGAATCTTACTCCCCGGACAATTCCGGAGCTCCTCGTGATGTCCCGAATCCAATCCGAGACTCCGAACAACATTAGGTCTCCAACGCACATTCCATATCTACTTAAAACAACTTCGAACCTTAAGTGTGTCACCCTACGGTTCGTGAATATGTAGACATGACGGAGACACCTCTCCGATCAATAACCATCAGCGGGATCTGGAGATCCATAACGGCTCCCACATAATCAACGATGACTTCGTGATCGATTGAACCATTAACATACGAAACCAATTCCCTTTGTCTCGCGATACTCTACTTATCCGAGGTTTGATCATCAGTATCTCCATACCTAGTTCTACCTCGTTACTGACAAGTACTCTTTACTCGTTCCGTGATATGTCATCCCTTGTGACCTAGTCACATGCTTGCAAGCTAACTAGATGACATTCCACCGAGAGGGCCCAGAGCATATCTATCCATCATATGGATGGACAAATCCCAATCTTGGTCCATGCGCTTCAACACATACTTTCAGAATACCCAATGACACCTTTATAACCACCCAGTTACGAAGCGGCGTTTGATGTCATCAAAGTACCCATCCGGTGATGGTGATTAACACAACCTCATGGTCGAAGGATTAGGTTACTATGCATTTGAAAGCTTATAGCAATACGAACTTAATGACTTGATCTTTATGCTACGCTTACTATGGGTGTGTGTCCATCACATCATTCTCCTAATGATATAACCTTGTTATTAATCACATCTAATGTCTATGATCAGGAAACCATGATCATCAATCAATCAACAAGCTAGTTCAACAAGAGGCTTACTAGGGACTCTTTTATGTTTACAAAACACACATGTATTAGTGTTTCCTAATAATACAATTATAGCATGGGATGTAAACATTCATCATAAACACAAAGATATAATAATAACCACTTTTGTTATTGCATCTTGGGCATATCTCCAACAGTCTCCCACTTGCACTAGAGTCAATAATCTAGATTACATGGTAATATATCTAACACCCATGGCGTTTTGGTGTTGGTCATGCTTTGCCCTAGGGAGAGGTTTAGTCAACGGATCTCCCACATTCAGGTCAGTGTGTACTTTGCAAATCTTTATGTCACCATCTCGGACATACTCGCGAATAGCGTGGAAACATAGCTTGATATGCTTCAGCTTGCTATGTGACCTTGGTTCCTGTGCATTAGCTATGGCACCTGTGTTGTCACAGTAGATGGCCATCGGGTCCGACGCACTGGGAACCACGCCAAGTTCAGTAATGAATTCTTTCATCCATATGGCTTCTTGTGTAGCCTCCGAAGCAGCTATGTATTCCGATTCAGTTAAAGATTTCGCCACAACGCTTTGCTTTGCACTCCTCCAGCTCACTGCAGCACCATTCAAAATAAATACGTATCCCGACTGTGAATTCGAGTCATCCGGATCGGTGTTCCAACTAGTATCGGTGTAACCGTTTACAACAAGCTGTTCATCACCTCCATAAGAAAGAACCATATCCTTAGTCCTATTCAGGTACTTTAGGATATTCTTGACCGCTGTCTAGTGCTCCATTCCAGGATCACTTTGATATCTGCTAGTCAAACTAACAGCATGTGCTATATTCGGTCTTAAACATAGCATGGCATACATGATAGAACCTATGGCCGAGGCATAGGGAATATTATTCATTCTCTCTCTATCTTCTGCCGTAGCTGGACTTTGATTTTTACTCAAGGTCTTACCTGACAACATGGGCACGAACCCTTTCTTGCTCTCTTCCATTCTAAACTTCTTTAGAACTTTGTCTAAGTATGTACTTTGTGAAAGCGCTATTAGGCGTATTGATCTATCTCTATAAATCTTGATGCCTAGAATGTATGCCACTTCGCCAAGATCCTTCATTGAAAAACTATTATTCAAATAGGCTTTGACACTTTTAAGAAGTTCTATATCATTCCCAATCAACAATATGTCATCTACATATATTACTAGGAATGCTACAGAGCTCCCACTCACTTTCTTGTAAATACAAGCTTCTCCATAAGTTTGTATAAATCCAAAGTTTTTGATTACTTTATCAAAACGTTGATTCCAACTCCGGGATGCTTGCTTCAGTCCATAAATAGAGCGCTGAAGTTTGCACACCTTGTCAGCATCTTTAGGATCGACAAAACCCTTGGGTTGTACCATATACAACTCTTCCTCAATGTCACCATTAAGGAACGCCGTTTTGACATCCATCTGCCAAATCTCATAATCGAAATGTGCAGCAATTGCTAACAAAATCCTCACAGACTTTAGCTTCGCTACTGGTGATAATGTCTCATCGTAGTCAACTCCTTGAATTTGTCGGAACCCTTTCGCGACAAGTCGAGCTTTATAGACGGTAACATTTCCATCAGCATCTGTTTTTCTCTTGAAAATCCATTTGTTCTAGACAGCCTTACGTCCATCCGGTAAGTCCACCAAAGTCCACACTTGGTTTTCGTACATGGATCCCATTTTGGATTTCATGGCTTCTAGCCATTTGTCGGAATCTGGGCTCACCATAGCTTCTTCCTACGTCGCAGGGTCATCAGCGTTGTCCACCAACATGACATTCAAGGCGGAGTCATACCAATCAGGAGTGGTACGAACCCTCGTTGACCTGCGAGGTTCAGTAGTAACTTTGTTCGAAGTTTCATGATCACCATCATTAGCTTCCTCTCCAATTGGTGCAGGCGGCACAAAAACATCTTCCGGTGCTGTGCTACTCTCAAATCCGAGAGAAGGTTCAATAACCTCATCGAGTTCAACTTTCCTTCCAGTCACTTCCTTCGAGAGAAACTCCTTCTCAAGAAAGGATCCATTCTTGGCAACGAAAACTTTGCCTTCGGATCTATGATAGAAGGTATACCCAATTGTTTCTTTAGGGTATCCTATGAAGACACATATTTTCATTTTGGGTTCAAGGTTTTCAGGCTGTAACTTCTTTACATATGCTTCGCAACCCCAAACTTTAAGGAATGACAACTTAGGTTTCTTACCAAACCACAATTCGTACGGTGTCGTTTCAACGGATTTAGACGGTGCCCTATTTAAAGTGAATGCGACTGTCTCTAATGCATAGCCCCAAAACGATAGCGGTAAATCTGTAAGAGACATCATAGATCGGACCATATCTAAGAGAGTTCGATTACGACGTTCGGACACACCATTACGCTGTGGTGTTCCCGGCGGTGTCAACTGCGAAAGTATTCCACATTTCTTTAAATGCATGCCAAACTCATAACTCAGATATTCACCTCCGCGGTCAGAACGCAGAAACTTAATCTTCTTGTTACGATGATTTTCCACTTCACTTTGAAATTCCTTAAACTTCTCGAAAGTTTCGGACTTATGTTTCATAAAGTAGATATATCCATATCTACTTAAGTCATCCGTGAAAGTGAGAACATAACGATATCCACCACACGATGCTACACTCATTGGACCGCACACATCTGTATGTATTATTTCCAATAAGTCTGTAGCTCGCTCCATTGTACCAGAGAATGGAGTCTTATTCATTTTTCCCATTAGACATGCTTCGCATCTTTCAAGTGATTCAAAATCAAGTGATTCAAGAAGTCCATCAGAATGGAGTTTCTTCATACGCTTCACTCCAATGTGACCAAGACGACAGTGCCACATGTATGTAGAATTATCATTCAATTTTATTCGTTTAGCATCTATGTTGTGAACATGTGTATCACTACTATCAAGATTCAACAAGAATAAACCATTCATCTCAGGTGCATTACCATAAAAGATATTACTCATATAAATCGAACAACCTTTATTCTCAGACTTAAAAGAGTAACCGTCTTGCAATAAACAAGATCCAGATATAATGTTCATGCTTAACGCAGGCACCAAATAACAATTATTCAAATTTAAAACTAATCCCGAAGGTAGATGTAGAGGGAGCGTGCCGACGGCGATCACATCAACCTTTGAGCCATTTCCAACGCGCATCGTCACCTCGTCTCTTGCCAGTCTTCGTTTATTCCGCAGTTCCTGTTTTGAGTTACAAATATGAGCAACCGAACCAGTATCAAATACCCAGGCACTACTACGATTACTAGTAAGATACACATCAATAACATATATATCAAATATACCTTTCTTCTTGATGTTGCCGTTCTTCAGATCCGCCAGGTACTTGGGGCAGTTACGCTTCCAGTGACCAGCACCCTTGCAGTAGAAGCACTCAGTTTCAGGCTTAGGACCAGCCTTGGGCTTCTTAGCAGGTGCGGCAGCTTTCTTGCCGTCCTTCTTGAAGTTGCCCTTATTCTTAGGCTTGCCCTGTCTCTTGAAATTGGTGGTCTTATTGACCATCAACACTTGGTGCTCCTTCTTGATCTCCACTTCAGCAGTTTTCAGCATGGACAATAGTTCAGGCAACGTCTTGTTCATGCAGTGCATATTGTAGTTCATCACAAAGTTCTTGTAACTTGGTGGCAGTGATTGGAGGAGACGGTGGGTCCCCAACTCATTAGGAATCGAAATCCCCAACTCTTGGAGCTTGTTTGCGTACCCAGACATGGTGAGCACGTGCTCGCTAACGGAGCTTCCCTCTTCCATCTTACAGTTAAAAAACTTTTCGGAGGCCTCATAGCTCTCCATGGCCGCGCTAGTCTCAAAAATTAGCCTGAGCTCCTTAATGATCTCGAACGGGTCGTGGTGCTCAAAACGCTTTTGGAGCTCCGCTTCTAAACCGTACAGGATGGCACACTGAACTATGGAATAATGATTTTTCCGAGTGGCGTAAACATTCTTTACGTCATCGGTGGCATCATCTGCAGGTGGGTCACCTAGCGGTGCTTCGAGCACATAGGTCAACTGACCAGCCCTGAGGACGATCTTCAGTCCACGGAACCAGTCCGTGAAATTGCTTCCATTGTTCTTAAGTTTTTCTTTCTCTAGGAACGCATTGAAATTGATGGAGGGGGTCGCCATAATCTACAACAAATTTGCAAGTAGTTTAGACTAAGTTTATGATAAATTGAGTTCAAATTTAATTCTTAAATTAACTAGGTGAACTCCCACTCAAAACAACATCCCTCACATTGTCTTAGTGATTACACGAACCAAGTCCATTACACCAAGTCCGATCTTCACGAGAGAAGATGTAGTTTCATTGGCGAACAATCTTCATGTTCATCATATCATTTATATGACTCATGCTCTACCTTTCGGTATTCCGTGTTCCGAGACCATGTCTGTACATGCTAGGCTCGTCAAGATGACCTTAGTTTCCGCATGTGCAAATCTGGCTTGGACCCGTTGTATGCACACGTAGAATCTATCACATCCGATCATCACGAGATGCTTCGAAACGACGAGTCTTAGCAACGGTGCCAACTAAGGGTGAACACTTTATTACTTGATATTTAGTGAGTGGGATCATCTTATAATGCTACCGTCGCGATCTAAGCAATACAAGATGCATAAAGGATTAACATCACGGGCAATTCATAATAAGTGTGATATGATATGGCCCTTTCTTCTTGCGCCTTTGATCTCCATATCCAAAGCACGGACATGATCTCCATCATCACTAGCATTGCGTCAAGGTCAGTGGCGCCGCTTCATGGTTGTCCATCATCACTAGAAACTATTACAACTACTTGGAATAAAGCTATTACAAGATGAATAGACACGCAGGTCTTAACAGAATTAAAGACAACCATTAGGCTCCTGCCGGTTGCCATATTACAACAAGGATCATTGCATACATCAAATATAATCACAATCACATGATGGCCATATCACATCACAAAACCCCTGCAAAAACAAGTTAGATGCCTCTAATTTTCTTTGCATGTTTTACGTGCTTTGGGGCTTTCGAATAAGAACGGATCTTACCTACGAAACTGAACCACAATGTTGATACAAGTGCTATAAAAATTTGCAAAGTGTAAATTGGATCTATACTATGGTGGGAGAGACAGACACCCGCAAAGCCACTTGTGCAAAGCAAGTTACACGTCAAGCGTGGAGCAAGTCTCATGTGCGATGACATGTAAGGTTAGCCCGAGCCGCTTCATCCCACCATGCCGCAAGATGCAAAGTACAAAAAGCAAAAGACGGCACGAGCACCAACGCCCACAACACCATTGTGTTCTACTCGTGCAACAGATCTACGCATAGACACGGCTCTGATACCACTGATGGGTTCATAGCATGGAAAACAAAAAATTTCTACCGCAAGAACGAACAAAACCCAGATCTAATCTAGATAAAAGCCAAGATCTAATCTATTAGACATGTGCAATGAGATAGATCTGTACTAACCCTTGTAGACACGAAAGCGTTACGAGATTAGATCTCGTGGTTTATGTAGTCGATCACTTGCCGATCTCAAGATCGAGTGGACGATCCTTCCGGCGCCGCGTTCCGACAGCGCTTCCGCAGTCGGTCACACGTGCGGAGTCGAAGCAGACCTTCCTCTCCTCGTTCTAGCGAGCAGCGGAGGTAGTAGATCTCTCCATGGAATTCCAGCAGCACGACGGCGTGGTGGTGGTGGTGGAGTGGAGAATTCTGCAGGGCTTCGCCTAAGCCTGAGCAAAAAGAAGGAGGAGGAGAGAGGCGGCTTGGGGCAAGAGTGGAGGATCAAAGGGGGGTGGCGCCTCCACCCCTCTATATATAGAGGGAGGGGTGCGGCCTAGGGTTCCCACCCCTAGGCCCACCCCTTAGGGCCGGCGCACCAAGGAGGTGGGGGGAGGAGTCCCCCCCAAGTCTCCTCTTTAAATTTCCCTTATCTTATCTTATCTTATCTTATCTTATCTTATCTTATCTTATCTTATCTTATCTTATCTTATCTTATCTTATCTTATCTTATCTTATCTTGGTTTTCAAATAAACTCCAAAATATCTTCTAGAACCTTCCGGAACATTCCGAAACCTTCTAGAATCCCCATACAAACACTCCAGAACATTTCCTAACTCAGAAAAAGATCCCCATTATATGAATCTTACTCCCCGGACAATTCCGGAGCTCCTCGTGATGTCCCGAATCCAATCCGAGACTCCGAACAACATTAGGTCTCCAATGCACATTCCATATCTACTTAAAACAACTTCGAACCTTAAGTGTGTCACCCTACGGTTCGTGAATATGTAGACATGACGGAGACACCTCTCCGATCAATAACCATCAGCGGGATCTGGAGATCCATAACGGCTCCCACATATTCAACGATGACTTCGTGATCGATTGAACCATTAACATACGAAACCAATTCCCTTTGTCTCGCGATACTCTACTTATCCGAGGTTTGATCATCAGTATCTCCATACCTAGTTCTACCTCGTTACTGACAAGTACTCTTTACTCGTTCCGTGATATGTCATCCCTTGTGACCTAGTCACATGCTTGCAAGCTAACTAGATGACATTCCACCGAGAGGGCCCAGAGCATATCTATCCATCATATGGATGGACAAATCCCAATCTTGGTCCATGCGCTTCAACACATACTTTCAGAATACCCAATGACACCTTTATAACCACCCAGTTACGAAGCGGCGTTTGATGTCATCAAAGTACCCATCCGGTGATGGTGATTAACACAACCTCATGGTCGAAGGATTAGGTTACTATGCATTTGAAAGCTTATAGCAATACGAACTTAATGACTTGATCTTTATGCTACGCTTACTATGGGTGTGTGTTCATCACATCATTCTCCTAATGATATAACCTTGTTATTAATCACATATAATGTCTATGATCAGGAAACCATGATCATCAATCAATCAACAAGCTAGTTCAACAAGAGGCTTACTAGGGACTCTTTTATGTTTACAAAACACACATGTATTAGTGTTTCCTAATAATACAATTATAGCATGGGATGTAAACATTCATCATAAACACAAAGATATAATAATAACCACTTTTATTATTGCCTCTTGGGCATATCTCCAACAGAATCACCCACTGTCACGTGAGCCCGTGGCCACCGGCCCCACCTGTCAACCTTAGTGGCTAGGTAGCACGGCGGTGAGAAAAACATTTCTTATGCGCTGTGTGGCCCAGTCAGCCGCTGGCCCACCCGTCAGTGACTGGGGCTGCGTCTGTCTGAGTACAAAATGGTTTTCTGCTTTGCTGTTTAATTTAAACCTTTTTCAAAATTGTTTTAAATTCAAATTCTAGTCAGATTTAAATAAATTTTAAAATACAAATCCAAATAATACAAATAATATATGTTTTGGAAACATAAAAATGTGAGGAATTCAAATATGCCATTCAAAATAATGTTTGAACACTTTAAATTTTCGAGATGATTAAAATTACAATAAAATGCCCTTTTCCTTAATAAATTAATAACTTTAATTCTACAACTCCAAATTTGGCAAATAATATGTCTAAATCGATCAGCGCGACGAGCCCGTTCTATCTATGCAGTCCTTGTTCTGAATTGAAGCATGCATCATGTCATTCTTACAAATCTGAACTGTTTATGGCAATAAAAATTGGACTAAATAAATAATAAAATGCTTTAATTCTTGCACCACACCTCACCCTTGCCATGCTACTTTAATGCCATGTAAATTGTGCATCATTCATCATGGCATGCTTATTTGCTTGTCGCATTTTAATTCATATGCTTGTGCACTTTTTTTATGTTGGCCCTTGTTTGTTTGGTTCTTCTTCGAATAGACGCCCAGCAGGAGAATTACCAGGAATCACAGGAGTACTACCCAGATCCATCTCTCGCTTCAACTGAGTTGCCAGGAAAGCACTCCCGCATGCTTACATACATACAGTACCTATTGCCTCTATCTTATTCTTGCATCATTGAGTCGCAATTGCATTAAATTGAATCCCAAGTACTGCATAGCCTTTACTTTTAAACCCCACCAAAGCTTGTTCCTCCATCCCATGAGCCATTACTACAGGAGTTGTTTGAGCCACGCGAGTCGTAGAAAAGCATGTGTAGGGTATGTGAGTGTCTGATGAATAACGAGGTACCTAAACAACTTAACCTGAGTAGTAATGGGATAACTAATGAAAGAGGCACCGGTGAGAAATATCTGCTATTTGGTTTTTCATGCTCACTTGTGTCCCGAAGGACCCCGAGTACTTGATTCCTATTCCTTGACTATTCGCACTATCCACATCCGGGAGGCCTTATGGACCCCCTTGAGCCAGAGCTTGAGTCATTCTTATTTCTTGGGGCCACAAAGTAGTTTGGGGCTTTGTTACTATCCTGTACTTATGCCATGCTTTACTGTTTTATTAAGATTGTGCGTGGAGCACCTGTACTGTTTTGGATGCGGAGTGCTTTCGCGGTATCGACAAGCCCAGTCACACTTTCGGGTTCCCAGTCGTTTACAGCCATTGCCGCAAACCTTGGGTCCGTCTCGGAGCCGGCCAACTTCGTTGCGGGTAGCTTAATGGGGTGGCCCCCTGAAATATTTCTGAATCCTGTGATCGCTTTGTCGTGAATGCCTCGTTGGGTTTTGAGTTGGTTTTTCCGAGGCTGATCGAGTGTGTGTTGCTATTCGTGCACCCCTGCAGGGTAAATCTTTCTAAAAGCCGTGTCCGCGGTTATGGACGACTTGGAGCACAGTTTCTCGATCATAGACAAGTATAACTAAAGTACCGCTTTTAATTTGACCAAGTGCTTGACTAGTAAATAGTGCAATACTCATGGAATGGTTAATAAAACTACCAACGGATGATGGGGGTTGTTCGTCCGCTTCCTCGTTGGTAAGCAAGGAGGAGGATGGATCTGTTAATTATACTATTATAACTGTTGTTCTTAATTCACGGACATCCGTCTATCATTGGTTGGGCGGATGGTTAGCGAGTATCTATAGAATTGCTAGATATTATCTTTTGCTGCAATTGCGTCACCCCAGGTTGTGTCCCCTTTAGTGGCATAAAGACTTGCTGAGTACCCCTAGGGTCTCACACGATAAATTGTTTGATTCATATGAACAGGTGTACCCGCCAGATGGATACTGGGTGGAGGAGACAGATGATGTTGGCAACGATCGTTCGGTGTAGAGATTCCGGGAACGGGGATCCGTGAGATCTGTGGGCGGGATGTGTTTATTTATGGGGCATCTTATGCCGATTTGCTTCTTATCCGTACTTGGATCTTGTTTTCCGCTTCCGCCTGATACTCTGATGTGTGATGTATGAGGAGCTATCCTAAATTATTATATCTATCTAGGACATTTGAATCTTGCCGTATGGCGTTGCAATATTTCTATTTCTTTTAGATGGAATGGCTTTGAGGACTGTTGTATGTGGCTTGCATACATACTCATTTGTGTATGTAGTTGATCCCTTCGCCTGCCGATTACGCCGCTCGTTCTTGTCCCGATGTCCGAAAGTGGTTAGGACGGCCGAAAGGTCTACCGTGAGTGGCCCTGGGCCCCACCGTACTATTTTAACCACTTTCGTTCATCCAGGCATGTAACTAAGAGCGTAATTCACCGAGGTAGTTACATCTATGAATTGTGTTTGATCCCTCTCTTTAGATGATATGTGAAGTCGACCACATATCATTTTCCCTTGGGACTAAAGGGAGGGATAAATCCTTTGGACGTATCTTGGAAGTGTACCCGGAATTCCCCGTGACAGATTGGCGTCGGATCGTAACCTACATGGCCAAAGGAGGATTAAATAGAGACTCCCTAAGCTAATTACGATATCCACAGGGAAACCCTTAATTGCGGTAGTTTGTATGGGTGACTTCTCTCAAAGATCGCAGTGGTTATTTAGAAGTGACCTCACTCTTGGCTCAACAAAGTGGCTTCCTACGAGCCTTGTAGTGAACATCTTATTATGGAGCTCTCTCCACACATGTCATGACATAAGGAATAGGTTATTCTAATCATTCATAATTATTACATGCTAGTGGTGAATCCTACACTCCTTGAGAACCCCTCAACCATATTACACAACACTTCATAGACACTCTCTTGCTTTAGTTTACTTTTGTTATTTACTTTGTTCTTGTTTACTTTAGCACTCATTCAAACACACTCTTTATACATCCTTTACTTGGAATTAAAGATAACTTACAAGTACTCTCTAGGGAATAGTAATGAGGGGCATAAAGACCTTTACCAATAGCTCTCTGTGGGTTCGATATCTTTACTTGGAAACTATCTACAATTGATCTGTGCACTTGGAGTCATCAGATCTCAATGGAGCCAAGAATCCCATGCCTCTCAAATGCGACCTCAATACTGATACCCATGGTAAAGATGTGGATCAAAAGGTATATCATTCTATGATTGGTTCTTTACTCTATCTTTGTGCATATAGACCGGATATCATGTTGAGTGTGGGTATTTTTGCATGGTTTCAAGCCACCCCAAAAGAAATCCACCGCGTGGTGGTCAAGCGAATATTTAGATATTTAGTTGATACCCCAAACTTTGGCTTATGGTACCCCAAGGGATCAAGCCTTGTGTTTCATGGATTCACAGACTTGGATTGGGCGGGAGACAAAGTTGGAAGGAAATAAACCTCCGGGTCTTGACAATTCCTTGGTAGGTCCTTGGTGTGTTGGTCATCTAAGAAACAAAATTGCGTCTCCCTTTCATCCATCGAGGCCGAGTATATTGCAGCCGCTAGTTGTTGTGTTGAATTGTTATGGGTGAGCCAAATATTGAAGGATTCTATGTCACTTGTGACAAAGTGCCTCTTCTTTGTGATAATGGAAGTATAATCAGGATTTGCCAACCTGGTGCAACACAGAAGAATAGAGCATATTGATATTCGCCATCACTTCATCCAGGAGCATTTGTCTCTTGGATATATTGACCTCTCATATATTAGCACTAAGAAGAATCTTGCGGATTTATTCACCAAGCTTCTTGATGAAAGGAGATTCCGAGAGTTAAGGCATGAGCTAAATATCATAGATTCGGGCAATGTGGCTTGAGATCACGCACCCATACCCATACTTTAATGTGTTCTTCTATCTAGATGTAGGCATGGATATAGGGGGAGTGCGGTCCTAATTGATTAGTCCATCCCTCCCACATTATGCCCAAAGTGGGAAAATCATTCTCTTAATATCATTTTGTGATATGTGAGCTTCAATGATGAGTGTTGGTAATGGACCCAAGATATATCTTCGTCCAGCCAAGACAAGTATACTCAAACATGGTCGCTACAACCACCGACCCCTTTACCTTTGAAGGGTTGGTTCTTATTGTTTATACACTTCGTTGTTTTTTCTCTTGGTTTTCCTTTTGGTCTTGTTTCTTTATATCAGTGTGTAAGCCCAACCTAAGCCTGATCATCTGGACCCCCTAGACATGCTTCTCATTCTTCATGCTTATCCTTCTATATCTTTGGCGTTTCTAGCGTTGGAGGCCGGAGACTCTGGGGTTCAACCACGAAGACTCCAGGGTTTGCACCCTAGAGACTTCGGTCTGGTTGGTTTCGCAAAAACAGACTCATGGGCACCAGGGAGAGGTAACGATTTATTCCCCTCATTCACCTCCGACGCCCAACTCACTCCACCACCCATCTAAAAGAGCATGTGGGGCCCCATGTGTGGTTTTGGTAATTAATGACAATATTTATGGACTAATGTTTGTATTTAGTTACACTTGTAGGAATTGTCCATTGGTATCGCTTGGAGCATGTGTTGGCTTCAAGGTAGAAGAAATTAAGAAGATGTGTTATGCAAGCTCAAAGTGCGCCATCTCTAGAAGATCTCATGTTTGATGCTTGCCATCCTCGGTGATCATGGATCAATGAAGACAAGGTCCAAGTAAAGGTTTCCCCATGGTGTATGGGGGAGCAAAGCGCAAGTCTTCATCTAGCAAGCACAAGGAATAGGAATCAAGAAAGGTGTTCCATCTTGAGAAGGGCAAGATCGTCTACATCAAGTTCAAGTGGAATGCTCAAGGCAAAGGAATAATCTTGATAGGTTTTCCCTTTTGCCGGTCTCATGTTGGTAGTTGGGAGACCGGGTTTAGGATAGATAACCGTACTATCAAGAGGGTCTCTCGAGTGAGTAGCTCGATCATATCTTTCAGATAGAGCTCAAACCATTGCATTCTTAGCATCATACTCCCTCTATCCCAAGGCTTAAGGCATATATTTTTTTGAAAAGTCAAGCCATGTAAAGTTTGACCAAACTTTTAGAAAATCTATCAAGAACTATTATATTATATAGGTTCCATGTGAAAATATGTTTCATGATGTATGAAAGGGTATGGATTACATATTACAAAAATTAATATCTTTCTCTAAAAACTTGGTCAAACTTTAGTTGGCTTACTTTTGAAAAACGTTATATGCCTTAAGCCTTGGGACGAAGGTAGTATTTCTTGGTTGTTTGTGGATCTTATCCATGTTTTGGTTCTAGATCTTGTGTTCAATAAATTCTCTAGTTCATCAAAAATGGATCTCCCTTTTATACCCTATTGCGTTTTTTATCTTGGAAGTTTTCCGGATCCTCACCAAGTGAGGTATCTCACTTTATAATACTTGATACATTCTCACTTATTGGTATCCAATATTTTTGTTGGGTAGCTCTTATTGTCCTCTTTCCAACAAAATTGGTTTCAGATCAATCGGAGTTTCCTAACTCAAGTTATCGTTGTTTGAATATTGCCTCTTATTTGGTTTAAAATAAAAAGAAAAAGGATTTTTTCTGGGCCCAACCGATACTACCGGATGCTCCATCGGACGCACCTAAGCACCATGCAATGCTCTGCATCGCCCAGCTGCGCTGGCCGGTACTACCGGCCCAGGCCCAGGCGGTAGTACCGCCGATCGACCGGTAGTACCGGGCCGACCCTTCCTCGCGTGGCCCAGCTAGCCTACCCCCTGCTGCCATCGCTCTCTCTAGGCCTCGCTTACTCCCATTCCTTGCCCAGCTCGTTCGCGCCACGATCCCCTCTCACACGCGCTTCTCTCGTGTTATCTCGGTCGTTGCACACACCGTCCCCGATCCCCTTTCCCCTCATTGGGTTCACTCACTCGGTCGCCAGGTTTCCTCGCTAGCGTTGACTTGGCTCGTTTGCTTCGCCTGGGTCGGGTGTGGTAGTACCAAGCCGAAATAAAAGGCCCCAACGGGTAAATTCCTTGGCCCCCTTTTTAAGCCTTTTCTCTTTATCCTTATGGGCTCTTCTTCCTCTTTTATTTAAGCTCCTGCCCTATTGTTCTAATCCTCTTGAGCTAGACTTCTTTCTCCCCCTCCAATGATTCTTGCCAATATTTGAGGGGAAGATACAGGAGATCTAGATCTACATTTTGACCAAACCAAATCACCTCTTTGTGAGTGAAACTTTGGGATCTAGATCTTCAGGGTGATTTTGTGTTCCCCTTTGATTATTCCTCTCTTATTCCCCCAATTGCTTTAGTAGCTTTGTTGGAATTTGAGAGTGAAGGATTGGAGCATATTTGTGGTGTTGTTTCCATTTACATTAGGTGCATCAGTTTGAGTTCTCCCAGGAGGATTTGGTTGGTGAAATCAAGAAGCTTTTCCCTCTTGGGTTCTTGGAACCCTAGACGGTTGTGTGGCCTTTGTGGTGTGTTCTTGGGGTCTTCAATTAAATTGTGGAGCTCTCCCCAAGATTTAGGCCTTGGTGGTGATTATTGGGAGCCTCCAATTAAGTTGTGGAGATAGCCCCAATCTTGTATGGGTTTGGTGACCGCCCTCAAGTGTCCCATAGTGGAACGTTTGCTTGCTGCGTGGTGGGTGCTCAGAAGAATAGGGTGAGGTCTCTTGTGGCATTGGTGGTCTTAGTACCGTCCACCCCTCCAACAAGACGTACTACCTTGTTGGGAGGAAATTGGTAAAATATCGTCGTCCCCGCGTGCCTCAGTTATCTCTATACCCAAGATCTTTACTTATGCACTTTATATTGTGATAGCCTTCGTGCTTGAAGTAATCTATCTTGCTATCTCATTTTTGCTTGACTTGCTTACCATAAGTTGTTGGTGCACATAGGTGAACCTTAGTATATCTAGGCTTTGTGCTTGACAAAAGAAAACGCTAGTTTTATTCCGCCATTTTTAAGCCCATCTCGTAAAAGTTTTAAACCGCCTATTCACCCCTCCCTCTAGGAGACATCCATGATATTTCACCATCCCCTCCAAAGCCACCCGCCGTTAGGGTCGCCACCGTCTCTGGACCCGTCGCCATCGGTGGCCTACCACCTGTCTCCACCACTAGGGCCTCTTCCCTCATCGGTTGAGCCCTTCCATGGAGCAAGGTTTGCCTCTCCCTCTTCTCCCACTCTAGGGTTTTGCCTATGTGATTTTTGAGGTCTTAGGCACTTTTCTTCATGCAATCTACTTTTTTGCGGCAATGACTTCATCCTAGTGTCGTTTAAAGCCCCGATATAATTCTCAATGTCAAGTTCATGTGAAGGGAACAAGGCCAAAGTACCAGGCCAAAGACTCCGGGGTGCGAACCCCGGAGACTCCGTCCTAGATGTTAGTTCAGTGGATGGGTTGCTGAGGTTGGACTTTCTATCTATGTTTGATATGGTTTCTACTTGATACTCCACCATATAATTCTGGATAAGAATGCTCATCATTTTGCTACCCTCTTGCTCCATTCTATTTTTCAGGTGGTTCTAGCTCTTGTCCTCATTGCACCAAGGGCAAGACTCCCAACTATGGGGGTAATCCTCGCCAAAGGGCCCTTCCTCGCAAATAGTTTGAAGAAGACGCCAAGTATGTAGTCAGACAAGAGAAGTCCAAGAGCAAGTCTCTCCACAGGAGAGAAGAAGATCGCCTAAAAAAGATAGAGATTGCCAAGAAAAGGAAATATGAGAACTTACGAGGGGTAACCTCGGCAATGCCCGTGGTGATGGACTTAGGGTTTCGTGGAAAAGAGAATGTTGGGGATTTCATCGGCTGATCAGAAAAAAGGGAGTCAAAGTCGTTTGATTGCTTATGAACAATATGATTATAGATCTCTTGAGACTTTTTAGGTACCTCTCTATTGCCTCCTCCCAGCCTTTATATAATAGGCTGGGTCCTGAGGCCGTACACGGATTGGTTACAATTACAACACTAATCTAATGTTGGTTTCCACTCTTTCCTTATCTAGTAAGACATGCCTTCCATCAGATACTTCTTGGGCCTTCCTTGGTTCTTCTTGGGCCTTGCGGGCTATAAGTCTTTATATAACCAAGGTAACTAATCATAAGAACCCAAGTAATCATACCCATGTGAGTAGCCCCCGAGACTCTATATGACCGTAGATTCGAGTTGAGTCTCAAAGGAAATGTAAGCTGAAGTTTTCTTTATAATATATTCTTATTTAACTGTCGTAGGGATATGGTACAATGGGTCTGATGCATCCAACGAATCGGGAATCAGTTAATTGCTCCTAGGCAAAAACACCGCGAACCTACATCAAATTCAAGTCCCTAGGCATAAACTCGGTATTTGCTGGCGTAATTCAGTTCAAGCCGTTGAGGTCTTATCAAATACTGAATTCCAGTACTATTATTTCGGGTGCCCAACGCGTCTGTCAGGATTTTTCATCGTATCATTGATACGGCTAATTTACTGGCAGAGCGCCTTCATGTGCGATTACCAGGCCACACAGGATGGATCCTGGTGTATTACCTTCATGTCATGGACACGGCATTCAGACTTTTTATCGCGTCGGGCACGTGATAGCTATGAGATTTGACATATTTTTGATGGTTTTTATTGATGGATTTTCTCTAGATTTGATCGTTTTCTAGCTTTACCTAATGCTAATACTTCGGTAGCAAAGAAAACCTGGTTTTTAATGTGTGTTTCAGGTTCTAAACATCAACAGAAGGTTTTAACAAGGGAAACACAATATTCAGGAAAAAACAAGCAAGTCTCTTTTCTCAATGGCAAGCGACACTCTTTCCAACAAAATTGGTTTCAGATCAATCGGAGTTTCCTAACTCAAGGTATTATTGTTTGAATATTGCCTCTTATTTGGTTTAAAAGAAAAAGGAAAAGGAATTTTTCTGGGCCCAACCGATACTACCGGACGCTCTACCAGACGCACCTAAGCACCATACATCGCTCTGCATCTCCCGGCTGCGCTGGCCGGTACTACCGGCCCAGGCCCAGGCGGTAGTACCGCCGATCGGCCGGTAGTACCGGGCCGACCCTTCCTCGCATGGCCCAGCTAGCTGATACGTCCATTTTGCATCACTATTCTATGTCATAATTCACTATTATTCATTGATATATTTCGTATTGAGAGGTGATACTTACGTTATTTCATCTGTTTTTGCATGGTTGATGACTTTTGGAGCATGGACCGCTGCAGTCAGGATTCTAATGGAAAAAGTGCTGTTTGGAGGCAAAATTCACGAAGATCAGAAAATCCGGGAAAATATACGGAAAATCCTATTTTTTCCAGAAGACGAAGGAAGCCAGAAGGGGGGCTGCAGATGGGCCACAGGGGGCCCACACCACCCCCTGGCGCGGGCAGCCCTAGGCCGCGCCAGCAGGTGGTGTGGCCACCCTGGCCCACTCTAGGTTGTCCCCTCTAGCGTATATCATACTCCCGAAACCCTAAGACTTGGGGAGCAACCACAGAAAGATTCCTGTCGTGGTGGTGTCACGGCAGATGCCATGTATAGGCTAAAGGTGGGGACTAATACACGCTAGGGGAATCCAGGGAGGGATAGCGAAGTGATTCTCCACACCAGAACTCGTATTGATTTTCTTCCTAGGTTACAAGTGCTCCTAGAGCTGTATTGGCGAGAGGAGGAAGAAGAAGCTCTCTTACTCTCACCGACAGATCTCACCTGAAACCCTTATCCTTAACAGAAATCTCTAGAGAATGAAAAAACCAACCCCCTCTACTAAAGCCCTAGCCCCCCTTTTATAGGGGAGGCTCAGTTTCAACCTAGGGCATATGTGGAGGCATATTCCTAAGAATATGCCCTTCCCAAAGTAGTAAACCGACCGGGGTGCTTTTTCCCCCTCGTCAGCTATGCTTTAGCTACGTGAGCCACTGCGGCGCCCTCGTCAGCTGACACGGGCGTCGTCACGCTTGTCGGCCACGCCCCGGTGGTCCAGTCCTTGCTCGCTTCGCTCAGGCAGTGCGTACCGGGGCTCCTTTTGACCAGCGAGATTCCTTCCTTCTCCTAGAAGGTTACTGCGACCCGGACGATGGTTCATCCGGCCACACCCTTTTCCTGCATACAGGTTAGACGTATGCTTCCGACTCACCACTTAAGTCGGATGAGGGCTAGTTAGGCGAACGCCCCCAGGTCCGGATTACCCCGTGATTTGGCCTGCCTTGAGGTGACCTGGCCAGCACTTGCTTTGACCTTGCCGAACCTCGGCTAACTCGGCCTTTTATACCACGGCGTGACCCTACCCGGGGGTATCCCCCCAACATTAGTCCCTGAAGCTGGTGCTGTCTTAGCCGCCTTGGCCGCTAAGGCCACACCAGGTTCCATCTCGCGCTCCTATCGCTGTTTGCCGAGTTACCTCTGTACCTCGGACGGCTTGGATTTACGTTCCCTTCGCACATTGCAAGTTTTCACTTGCCGGCCGGGTTACCACAGCTCTATCCGGGTCTTACTTCCTTCTTTCGTACGCTAGCCCATGTGAAGGGTAATCATTATGTTGTCTTATTTTAAGGGATGGTACAGTAATCGCTGCAGTAATTGTCAGTCATCACTGTGCGCGGAGCTGAAGGAGGTCGGGTTGCGCAACGAGGATGCGATGATTACTTTCGTGCGCAACCGAATCTCTCCTCTCCAGAAGCGCACCCACAAGGTGTGCCATATGAGCTACGGCCGCGATCCCAACCGGAGTTCATCTTTCGAGCTGAACAATACTGAGATCTTCTGCCGGGTTAAGGCTCTCTTCACCACTCACAAGGACTTCTCCTCTGACTGGACTTGGGGGGTTGAGCATTTCTGCCGTGACCGGCTTCCTCCCATGGTAAGTTTCATGTTGCAAACTTACCCCGGACCAGTTACCTGTCTGTTGTTGTTGCATTTCTGACTCGTTTGTTTGCTCTTTTCCCTAGCTATTCCTTCAGCAGACGCTCGAGGACGGCACTGATCCGACCCTTAAGTGGGCACCGGACCGTGAGACTTCGGACTTGGAGGAGCCGGACCAAGAGATGTTTCTCCCCATGACCGACTCTATGAAACGACCCACGGGTAACTTCTCTTCTGCTAGAGATTGGCCCGATGATGAAGATTACTCGGATATCGAGATAATTGAACCGTTTGAGGCTGTTCCCCTTTCTTTTGCTTTTCCACCATCAGCTCACGCCGGTGGCCATATCCACGAGGATCCTCCCCTCGCCACGGGCGAGCCAGTTCCGGTGGCGCCGAAGAAAAAGCGCGCGACCTCCGCAAGCTCTTCCTCCGGACCTTTCGAGCCCGTTAAAAGGCGAAAGAAGACCCCAGCACGAAGGGCTCAGAA
The DNA here is from genome assembly GCA_910589775.1 of Avena eriantha. Lineage (NCBI taxonomy): Eukaryota > Viridiplantae > Streptophyta > Magnoliopsida > Poales > Poaceae > Avena > Avena eriantha. The sequence goes on from OU342741.1 coordinate 94,030,646, forward strand.
ACCCCGAGCAGCCAAAACCTCGGATGCGTATGTCCTTCTTTCTTCTGCAATTCGCTCTTCCTTACTTCTTCATAATTTTCCTTCTGACGCTACCTGATTTCACAGGGCTCCGGTAGAGGTCCCTCAAAGTGGATCCAGTATCTCATCGCCTCTCCGGGCCAGCCCTTCACCCCGTCGTGACGACGAGTCACGACCGCTGAGCCCCATTCTGGAAAGCTCTGTGGCCGCTCCGGATCATCCTGGGGCGGAGGGAACTGGCCCAGCGCGAACCACGGCAGCGACTACCTCGGCGACGCCCCAACCAACAGCCACTAAAGCTACCTTGACTCCAACATCTGTTCCAGTACCAGCAGCCAAAATAGCACCAGCTCCAACCTCAACAGCAGCACCAACCCCGGCAGCGAAAACATCAGCGCCGGCACCAAGTCCAGCAACGAAAGTACCAGCGCCCAGTTCATCTGCATCTTCCGAGTCCTCTCACCCTCGGCAGGGGAAAACCGCTGCTACGGCTTCTTCTTCCCAGCAAATCAAGGGCAAGAAAGCTCAAGACGTTACCAAGCCCAGCGCTGCCGAGCCTGGGCAACGTACCCTTGAGTCCATGCTCCCCAAGAAGACACCAGCGACAAAGGACGCGCTTGCCGAGCCAACCGAGTCTCAGCAGTTGGTTCTGCACACCAGCCCCGCCCTTGCCTTGGTGGAGAGGAAGGAGGCACATGCCAAGGGTTTGGTGACGCCACATATGCCCACAGGTGAACGGTATCCCCCGAGCCTGATGGAGTTCGTCATGAACTGGAATAAGGCCGAGGTGATCCACGAATCTGATCAAGTGAATACCGCCACCAAGGCCATTAGCCTCGCTGGACGGATGATGGAGGTACGCCGTTTCTTCTTTGCAGATCAAGATAACAACCATTAGTCCCCGAGCCTCCGGGGGAGTAACTTGTTACTCGGCCGGATGCTCTTTCATAGAACTAACGTAGCTCCATGATAAGTTCGAACATGCACACACCTAGAGCCGGGTTAAGTTCCACTTGGCCTGGATTTTAGTGCACTTCGAACATGCACACACCTAGAGCCGGGTTAAGTTCCACTTGGCCCGGGTTTTAGTACACTTCGAACATGCACACACCTAGAGCCGGGTTAAGTTCCACTTGGCCTGGATTTTTGTACACTTCGAACATGCACACACCTAGAGCCGGGTTAAGTTCCACCTGGCCCAGATTTTAGTACACTTCAAACATGCACACACCTAGAGCCGGGTTAAGTTCCACTTGGCCCGGATTTTAGTACACTTCGAACATGCACACACCTAGAGCCGGGTTAAGTTCCACTTGGCCCGGATTTTAGTACACTTCGAACATGCACACACCTAGAGCCGGGTTAAGTTCCACTTGGCCCGGATTTTAGTACACTTCGAACATGCACTAGGCTGACTTAAGTTTCTGTACCTTGTTTAGGTGACTACCAGCCGCCGAAGTGCCGAATTTCAGCGATTGTTGGATACGCACAAAAATCTTCGCACGAAACAGGCTGCACTCATCGCTGAGTACGAGAAAAGGGGTAAATTTCTTTCTCATTCCTTTCCTCATTTTTCTTCCACTTCGCTTGCCGAACCAATCTGATTATCCGGTTTCCGTAGCTAGGGTGGAAGCCGAAAACAAAATAATGCGGAAGAACTTGGAGCAGATCAAGGGTACGTCCTTCTTGTCCGTTTTTACTGTGCTTTTCATCATATTACCTCCTTGGCTCGGCAAACATTCATACCTCGGCTCTTCCGGGCCAACACACGGTTTCAGCATTGCTTGAAGAAAGTGTGCATGTGCCTAACATGATGCTGCATTTTCTCGAACAAGCAGGACAGCATCAAGCCGAGCTGAAGAAGAAGGATGATGAGCTCACCCTCCTCCGGACCAAAGATGATGACATAGCCAAGCTCAAAGCTGAAATGGCTAAGATGAAGGCGCAGCACCAAACCAAGCTGAAAAGGGTTGGCCAAGACTTCACCGAGGAACGCGAGCGTCTTAAACTCCAAAGTGCTAAGGATCGCGAGCTCCTTCAGGAAGCCGAGGTCAAACTTGGGTCGGCAAATGCTGAGCTCGAGCAGATTCAGAAAAGGCGTGATGCTTGCATCAAGGAGTTGACCCGGATTCACAGTCACATCTCTCGTAACTTCTTTTCCTTTATCCGCCTTACTTCTCCGGGTTATTTCACATGTCTTATTTTCTCAATTTTGTCCTTTGCCTTGTTTCCTAGGCCACTTCCCAGAGGGTACTGCCATTGCAAGTGCTGCTGTTGCCAATTTCCGCCGAGAAAGAGGTACCCCGGTCACCGCTAAGGGTGAGAGCGTTCCCTTTGACATGGAGGACCTATTGGTCAGCCTGTCATCTCGCATGGAAATTATCAAGAACTACGGCCGGGACCTTCTCGATGTTTCAGTTGGGGTCTTCAACATCTTCTGGCCCGCCGATGACGCTCCGGAGAGAGTCACGCGGCTCGCAGAAAGGCTTTCGGAAGTTGAGACCCAGCTCGACCTCTGGCGAGAATCCGCTGGCCGCGCTGCTGCCAATACTGTCCTTCACCATGTTTTGATGTGGTACGAAAAGATAGATCTCAGCCTTCTCACATGGCTGCGCACCGGGTCCAAATGGACAGATGACCCGGAGTGGGTAGCTCGGCGCCAGGCTTGCGCCCACAGCCTCATTGAATATGCCCCTATTCATGAATGGACTGAGGGTCCGAGCTTCCTGGAAGTCGCAGGCGAAGAGGAAGTTGAGAACATTGAAGATGACTCGGGTGAGGACGAGGAGGACACTGCCTCGGATATCGACGAGGGCGATGATGATGCCGAACTTCCTTCTGCTGCTCCTAAGTAAAAACACTTGAAAATTCATGAGATCCCCTGTATGCCGGGTGGAATTGTATTCCAAATACATGTGATATTTTTCTACTGAGTACTTGTGCCGGATTAACTTGGGCGTAGCCCCCTAGTTTCTTTTTCTTGTTCGTTCAATCTTTTGGCTCGGGTCGTGTCTACCTTGATTCGGTTTTACAACTTACAAATCCGAGCCTGAAAAATTGTCTTAACAATACTGGGAAACTTTTAGACTTAGCTCAAGAATAAATACGGAGTTAGTCCGGAAAACAAACGTCGGCTCGAATAAATTCTTTTCCTTAGTCGTTTTTCATGTGCTACGCAATTCCAAACTTGTTCTCTTGCTTGCCATGAAGCCAATTCTTGTTGGACAGCAGCAAGTCGAAGAGTTGGGTTTTTGCTGCTCACACACTACTAATCCGAACTAAGTAGAATAACCTATCCCAGCCGACGCACAAATAATAAGAGACAACAAATATTATTAAGGCAGTCCCCGAGTTACTGCTCGAGGTGCCCACATTTCATTGATAAGCTCATTGCCGACACACACACCGACATATGAGATAACCCAGATACATACACTTCTTCGCTAAGTGTAGAAAGGACGAAGGAGAGCCACATTCCATGGACGTTTAGATTCCTCACCGGACCTGTCCGCCTTGTTCTTTTCCTGTGGTTTTGCATCTATAAGATAGTAAGAATCATTGTGCAATGCTTTGCTCACGATGAACGGCCCTTCCCATGGGAGGGATAATTTATGCATTCCAGTGGTACGTTGTACCAACCGGAGCACCAGATCGCCTTCCCGGAAGACCCGGGGGCACACTTTCCGGCTATGATAGCGTCGGAGATTTTGCTGATATATGGCGGATCTGGACAATTCCAATTCTCTCGCTTCTTCCAGCAGATCAACATCATTTTGCCGGGCTTCTTGCACTTCGGCTTCTGTGTATTGGGTGACCCTAGGCGAATCATGCTCTATGTCGGCAGGTAATACAGCTTCTGCCCCATATACCAGAAAAAACGGCGTATAGCCTGTTGATCGATTCGGAGTTGTTCTTAAACTCCATAGTACCGCTTGTAGTTCTTCTATCCAGCACCCCGCTGATCTTTGCAGCGGCTCAATGAGCCAGGGTTTTATCCCGGATAATACTAATCCGTTGGATCTCTCCACTTGCCCGTTTGATGCGGGGTGGGCTACCGAAGCTACGTCAAGTCGGATACTCTTATCCCGGCAGAAACGAGCAAATGCTCCTTCCGCAAAATTTGTGCCATTATCAGTTATGATACTGTGTGGATAACCGTACCTCAAGATGATATCTTTGAGAAATGTTACGGCCGTAGCTCCATCACATTTTCTTATAGGCTTTTCCTTGATCCACTTTGTAAACTTGTCCACCATTACCAGAATGTGAGTCATGTTCCCTCTTGCTGGTTTGAACGGGCCCACCATATCCAAGCACCATACGGCAAATGGCCAAGTGATTGGGATGGTCTTGAGCTCCGACATTGACATAGGCGTCTTTGTAGCGTACCTCTGACAACCATTACATTTTCTCACCAGATCTTCTACTTGCTCTAAGGCATTGGGCCAGTAGAATCCGTGTCGAAAAGCTTTCGCTACCAAGGCTCGGGATGAGGCGTGATGCCCACATTCCCCCTGATGTATATCTCGGATGATTTCAAGCCCTTCGTCCGGGTCAACACACTGTTGGAGGACATTGGTCACACTTCTTTTGTATAACTCGAAATTGATGATCGTGTAAGCCTTTGCCCTCCTCTGTGTTTGCCTGGACAACACCTCCTCAGTGGGTAACGTTCCATCTCTCAAGAATTGAAATATAGGCAGTGCCCAAGCCAGTATTGGCCGCACGGGGAACACGTCCTCGTCAATCTCCATCCGATCCACCAGCATAACTTTAACCGGACTACGCTGAGCAGTTCCTGGGTCTTGCGAAGCAGTCCCCGGGTTTGCCGAAGCAGTCCCCGAGTTTTGTGCACCACTTCCCATGTCAACGTCCATGGGCGCAGCTCCAGACTCTGTGTCCTCCGGGACGTAGATGGACTCGGATTCCAGGGATGGCCTGATGGATGGTTTCTTGAGGTGCTCTAATGCCACACCTGGTGGAATTGCCTGTCTGGTTGACCTGAGCTTTGACAGCATGTCGACAGCCTCATTTTCCACCCGGGGTACATGATGAAATTCGCATCCCTCAAAGTAACCAGAAACCTTCTGCACATGAAATCTGTATAGCGCCATGTTTGGATCAAGGGCATCCCACACTCCGGACACTTGCTGCACTACCAAATCCGAGTCTCCAAAGCATATGATCCGACGTATACCAATTTTCTTTGCTACCTTGAGCCCATGCACAAGTGCTTCATACTCAGCGACATTGTTCGATGCGGTGAAGTGGATCTACAACACATATTTCAACTGGTCCTTCTTTGGCGACATGAGTACAACTCCGGCACCTAGCCCGGTTTTGGTTTTTGATCCGTCAAAGTACATCCGCCAATAGTTCGGATCCGGAAGTGGCGGTTCGTATTGTACCTCGGCCCAGTCTACGAAAAAGTCTGCCACGGCCTGAGATTTGATGGCTTCTCTCCGGTCATACTGCGGAGCGTAAGGAGCTAGCTCAATTTTCCATTTTGCAATTCTGCCGCTTGCATCCTTGTTACTCATTATCTCGGATATAGGGGCCTCACATATGACCCGGATGGGATGCTCTTCAAAGTAATGCTTCAATTTCTTGGCGGCCATGTACACGCCATACGCCACTTTTTGATAATGTGGGTAGTTCTGCTTTGAGGTTGACAACACTTCACTCAAATAATACACCGGCCTTTGCACTGACTTACCTTCCTCATCGCGCTCCACCACTATCACTGCACTTACAACTCGGTTGGTTGCGGCTATATAGAGCAACATTGGCTCTTTCGATAGTGGTGAGGCTAGCACTGGCGCCGTGGCTAACATTTTATTTAGGTGGGTAAAGGCTTCATCAGCCTGCGGCGTCCAAATGAACTTATCCGACTTTTTCATAAGTTGATAGAGAGGCAATGCCTTTTCTCCCAACCAACATACAAACCGACTTAACGAGGCCAGGCAACCTGTAAACTTCTGGACATCGTTAAGACACTTCGGCAGTTCCATTCGTTCGATGGCTCGGATCTTGGTTGGATTAACCTCGATACCTCGGCTACAAACCAGAAAACCGAGCAGTTTTCCAGCCGGGACACCGAAGGTGCATTTTTCCGGATTAAGTTTCATCCGGAACCTCCTTAGGTTTGCGAACATTTTCCTGATATCGTCAAGGAGCATTTTGCTTTCCTTGGTCTTGATAACCACATCATCCACGTACACCTGTACATTTTGACCTATTTGGTCATGCAAGCATGTTTGCATACATCTCTGGTACGTTGCCCCTGCATTACGTAAACCAAACGGCATGGTGCGATAGCAATAAACCCCATACGGGGTAATAAATGCCGTCTTTATTTGATCATCCGGATTCAGAGGTATCTGGTGGAAACCAGAATAAGCATCGATGAATGACAACAGTTCACATCCAGCAGTTGAATCTATGACCTGATCTATTCTTGGCAGCGGGAATGGATCTTTTGGACACGCCTTGTTCAGGTTCGTGTAGTCGATACACATGTGCCAAACTACTGCCACGTTCGGATCATCCTTTTTCTTTTCCACCAGCACCGGATTAGACAGCCAGTCGGGATAGAGGACCTCCATGATAAATCCTGCAGCTAGCAACTGAGCTATCTCATCCCCAATGACTTTCCTCCTATCTTCGACGAAGCGGCGGAGAGGTTGCTTCACCGGCTTAGCTCCAGGCCGCACATTTAAAGAGTGCTCGGCCAGCTCCCTCGGAACACCTTGCAAGTCCTGTGTGGACCAAGCAAAAATGTCCTGATTCTCACGGAGGAAGCTGACGAGCTCGCTTTCCTATTTATCACTTAGTCCGGCACCAATCGTAACAGTGCACTCTGGGAACATGTCATCAACGGGAACTTTCTTAGTATCTTTCGTGGCCTGGAAGGAGACAGTTCCATGCGGGTTACTTACCGCCGGCATATACTGTTGCGCGGACTGAGCCAACGCAGCCACCTCTTGAATTTTTCTTTTTTCCTGCGCGATCACAAGCGACTCGGCTAAGTTTGATCCGACCGACGCACATTCCATCGAACGTCGGAAGTCCCCAGCAATTGTAATTACTCCATTTGGTCCGGGCAATTTCATTTTCAAATAGCTGATATGACAACTTGCCATGAACTTGTTCAGCGCTGGCCTTCCGAGCAATGCATGATACGCGCTTTCTAAGTTCACCACTTCGAACTCCAGATTTTCAGTTCGGCAATTGTCCCTCGTGCCAAACAAGATGTCGACCCGGACCTTGCCTATGGGCTCGCAAGATATGCCGGGCACAATGCCATGAAAAGTTGTCCTCGTGGCCTGGAGCATGTTCTCCGAGATATCCAACTTGCGCATTGTGTCCGTGTACATGATATTTATGCTACTGCCGTTATCGATCAGTACCTTTGAGAATCTCACATTAATGCTAGGCCCAATGAATGTAGGATCTAGCACCAACGCATATGAACCAGGGCTTGGCATGAGCTTGGGGTGATCCCTAATGCTCCAAGTGATTTCCTGATCGGACCAAGGCATGTACCTCGTCACCACCGACATTACCGCATTCACTTCCATATGCCTACGCTGCAAGCTTTTTCTATCAGTTTCCTCTGTGGTAAATACACAGTAGCTCTGGTGATGCTCCATGTACTCGTTTCTCCCCTCATTTTCGGGGTGCCTCTGATCCGGCTGATGCTGATTTTCTACTTGATGCACTGCATCCCTTCTTTCATTGTTATCATACCTTGGCGGAGGGGGAGGCAACATCAGCTGTTGCGTGTTTGCTCCGGAGAGCAATTGCTGCCGGGGTAACTCCTGCCGAGGCTGATCATTCCGGGGTGCCTGTGCATTCCCCGAACCACCTTGCTCGATCTTGCGCATCCACTCGCATTGCCTCGTCGTATGACCCACTGGACTGTTCGGGTTTGGCGTGTGAAACTTACATGGCTGGTCCAACATCGACTCGTAAGTGTACCTCGGACGGTCTTTCCTTTCTTGCCATTGCTTCTTTTGCTCCGGTGTCCAATTTTTCTTCCCATCGTTCCTTGGGGTCCATTGACCTCCAGTTTTCTGGCGCTGACTACCCCCTGCTCCAGGTTGATCTTGACTCACGGCCGCTACTTGGTGCGAACCGTACCGATGATCCGATCGATCATCTCTCCTTTTTCCTCTGTAATTACTTCTCCGGGATGATCCGGATCCATCCCTCTGATAATACTCATCACTTGACTCGTTTGAGGCGAGCCTTGGTTGGGTCGGGTCACCCAATGCATACGAATCTGCGATCCGGATCATTTCTGCCAACGTTGCCGGCATTTTCCGTTGCAACTTCATCCATAACTCGCTTCCATACCTGCACCCCTGTGCAAACCATGCTATGGCCTGTGATTCTATCACGCCCTCACACGAATTTCTCACGGTACACCACCGGGTCTAAAACTCCCGGTCCGTCTCATTGAGTCGCTGTTTGCACATAGCTAGGGTTTGTGGCCTATTTGGCCTTTGATACGTACTCGAAAAATTGCTGATGAACATCTCCTCGAAATCAATCCAGCAGTTGATGCTTCCTGGCGGCAAATTGTTCAACCACACCCTTGCCAGGCCTTCCAACATCTGGGGTACATATCGTACGGCCCATCTCAGGTTGCCGGTGGCAATTTTTACAGCGGTAGCATAGTTTATCAGCCAATCCTCTGGCTTGGTACTACCATCATAGGTCTTGGTCCCCCTGGGCAATTGAAAGTTCGGGACTGGTGGCTCTTTCATGATTCGGGGTCCAAAACATGCTGGACCCGGTGGACCCTGACATTCTATCTGTTCCAACCTATATAGTCGATCTAGTTTCAACCTCGCATCGTCCGGCATCAAATCCCTGCTTGCCAGTCTCGAACCTATCACATGATAGTCCGGTCTCGGGTATCCCGCATTTGCCATCTCCAAATCACCGTCGTTATACCGGTTTTGCTCTTGCGGCGCGCCTTTCTGTTGTATACCTCAGCCGGCACTATGCTCTTGCCTCGGCATGTTCCGCTGCTGCGGTTGTCTTGCCCCTGCTGAGTTTTGCTGCCCGGCATTGCCGTTGACAACGTTCCTCTGACCGGCATTGCCTTGGTCACGGTTACCTCGGCCAGCTTCGCCTTGGCTCACACTCCGCCGATCATCATTTTTCTGTGCTTCTTTTTCTTTCCCCGCCCGTGTCGGGTCATACGGGACAATCTGTTTGTTCCGTCTGGCCGAGGTTACCACCTCCTCTCTCCTTGGATCGCCATGAGGGGACGAAACAGCTCCAGCGGATTTCTCCGGGTTACCCATCGCCGAATGGACGGTCTTGGAGGCCCCAGCTCTCTCCGGGTTCGCCCTGAGCAGTTCCTCGTTTTGCCTGTTCGCAATCTGAACCAGCTCGTTAACTCGGTTTTGCTGCCTTTGTCGGGCTTCACCCGTCAGTCCCTCTAACTCGGATGCAGCTGCATCCTCCGCTCTGAGGTTCTTGGCCGGGGTACTATACCTCGGCAGCCCCACCGAAAGACAGTTCTCTGATTCCTCGATTTCGACATCACCTTCTCTGTTCATCTCGCTCATGAGATTTCTCCCTTTAACTTCTACAGCATCAACTTTGTTCGCCTTTGCGTACTCACGCAGCGTCATGTACAACGACTGCTGGGCCGCGGCTATTTTCTTACGCCCTCAAGTATTTTCTGCCGAGTTTCTTCCAGCTCGGCATGTGCGCGAGCCGGATCTACCGCTGCTACTACAGGGTTTGCCAAGCTATCTATTGCCTCTCTCAGCACGTTTTTCGGCCTCTCTACCGGAGGACCCCTACCTTTCCTTGGTGCCTTGGGTGTCACTTCTGGATCTGGCGCCGGATCCTTGCTCATAACCGCTCCCGGCGCTGTCATCATTACCTCTGCATGGTCCGGGGAACGAGCGATACGCTCCCCGCGAGCCACAGTGAGGGGCGGTTCGCCTGCTTCGACAATGTGGCGCGGATGAACGCCTGACACGTCCACCACGACGTAGAACTTGTGCGCGCCGAGATTGAGGAAGATGCCGTTGCACGGGAGAGGGCGCGTGCCGAAGCAGCCCGCGTTGTCGCTGACGAAGTCCCGCGCTTCAAAGCGCTGGACGAGCCCGGAGACGATGCGTTCGCCAGTGGCGACGAAGTTTCCCGTCTGGATCTTGACCCCTGCTAGCGCCGTTTGCCCCACGGTGGGCGCCAACTGTCGTGGTGGTGTCACGACAGATGCCATGTATAGGCTAAAGGTGGGGACTAATACACGCTAGGGGAATCCAGGGAGGGATAGCGAAGTGATTCTCCACACCAGAACTCGTATTGATTTTCTTCCTAGGTTACAAGTGCTCCTAGAGCTGTATTGGCGAGAGGAGGAAGAAGAAGCTCTCTTACTCTCACCGACAGATCTCACCTGAAACCCGTATCCTTAATAGAAATCTCTAGAGAATGAAAAAACCAATCCCCTCTACTTGATGCCCTAGCCCCCCTTTTATAGGGGAGGCTCGGTTTCAACCTAGGGCATACGTGGAGGCATATTCCTAAGAATATGCCCCTTCCCAAAGTAGTAAACCGACCGGGGTGCTTTTTCCCCCTCGTCAGCTATGCTTTAGCTACGTGAGCCACTGTGGCACCCTCGTCAGCTGACACGGGCGTCGTCACGCTTGTCGGCCATGCCCCGGTGGTCCAGTCCTTGCTCGCTTCGCTCAGGCAGTGCGTACCGGGGCTCCTTTTGACCAGCGAGATTCCTTCCTTCTCCTAGAAGGTTACTGCGACCCGGACGATGGTTCATCCGGCCACACCCTTTTCCTGCATATAGGTTAGACGTACGCTTCCGACTCACCGCTTAAGTCGGATGAGGGCTAGTTAGGCGAACGTCCCCAGGTCCGGATTACCCCGTGATTCGGCCTTCCTTGAGGTGACCCGGCTAGCACTTCCTTTGACCTTGCCGAACCTCGGCTAACTCGGCCTTTTATACCACGGCGTGACCCTACCCGGGGGTATCCCCCCAACAATTCCGCCGCCTCTGCGGGGCGGAAAACACCGAGAGAGAAAGATCTCTCCGACAGACAGATTTCTGCCAGGGGAATTCCTTCCCGGAGAGGGGAGATCGTCGCCATCAACACCACCATCAAGCTGGACTTCATCGGGATCATCATCATCATCATCACCACCATCATCACCATCAGCACCCTCATCACCATCTCCATATTGCTGTAACAATTGGGTTGAATCTTGCATAGTTCACAGGGGAAACTTTTCCAGTGTTGATTACTCTTTGTAGTTGATGCTATTGAGTGAACCATTGAATTATTGTTTATGTTCAGATTGTTATACATCATTATTCCATCTCTGATCATGATCCATATGATGTCTTGTGAGTAGTTCGTTTTGTTCTTGAGGACATGGGAGAAGTCATGTTGTTAGTAGTGGAATTGTGTTGAGAAAGATTCAATAGTTTGATATTTAAGTTGTGGTGTACTTCTTCTAGTGGTGTCATGTGAACGTCAACTACATGACACTTCACCTATATGGGCCTAGGGGAATGCATTGTGTATTTGGCTACTAATCGTAGGGGTTGCCGCAGTGATAGAAACCTGAACCTCCGTTAGGAAACCATTGCACAAGGGACGTAAGGGTCTTAGAGTTTAAAGTTGTGGTTAGGTTTCTACCTTAATTACGTTCTTGTACTTACGGATGTTTGCAAGGGGTATAATCACAAGTATGTATTAGTACTAGGAAGGTCGGTACATTAGCACAGGTTCACCCACACAACACTTAGCAAGCTAAAGAAGATTAATCAACTATATGAAGCGAAAGCACTTGACAGTCTTCCCATGTGTCCTCGAGAACGTTTGGTCATCTTAAGTAATACAACCAGCTTGTCCTTTGCTGCATAAAGGATTGGGCCACTTGCTGCATTTATTCTCATTGTCTTTTATTTACTCGTACTTTGTTTACTTGCTTTATCAAAAAACCCAAAAAATCCGTTTGCTAAGTATTTGCAGAGAATTCCTAATCCATACAACTAGCCAGCACCTTCTGCTCCTCGTTGGATTCGACACTCTTACTTATTGAAAATACTGCGATACACCCCCTATACTTGTGGGTCATCAAGACTATTTTCTAGCGACGTTGCCAGGGAGTGAAGCGATATTGGAGAGTGGAACTGGTAAAGGAAACTTCTACTGTGAGTATTGTTTACTTCTGTTAGTTGCTTTATTTTCGTTATGGATAATTCGCTGAGTTTCTTATTTGGTAATGCTACTACCACTGCTAAGGTAGTAGATAAGCCACCACCTGCTGAGAATGATGTTTTTAAAATACCTACAAGAATTATTGATCGTGTTATGGATAACTACTATGTTGGGGATGGAACTGTCCATCCCGGTGATCATTTTCTCTTTATACACGAATTATGCAGGTTGTTCAAGTGTGCAGGTATTACTACATATCAAGTTAAGAAGAAGTTATTCTCATTATCGCTAAAAGGAAGAGCTTAGGAATGGTATAAGCTGTTGAAGAATGGTCAAACTCTGGAATGGGAGGAAATAGTGCCTCTCTTTTACTCAAAGTTTTATCCTCCTAGTGAGATTCATAAAGATCGGAATCAAATATACAACTTTTGGCCTCTTGATGGAGAGAGTACAGCTCAAGCTTGGGGGGAGATTGAAGTTATTAATGCTCAAATGTCCCATTCATGAGCTCCCTAACAATATTATTATCAATAACTTTTATGCAAGACTCCCTCTACATGACAAAGATTTATTGGATGCTTCTTATGCTGGATCATTCACTCGCATGGAAGAAGAAGCTAAATGGGATCTTCTGGACCGTATTTAAGACAATGCTGAAGCTTGGGAGAATGACAAAGGTAGAAAGTCAGGTATAAATTATGATTATGAATGCATTAAATCTTTTATGGGAACTGATGACTTTCAAAATATTAGTAATGCTTATGGTCTTGATTTGCAAGTTATTAAGAATTGCTTTAGAGCTTTTGCTTCCTATATTGAAATTCCAAAAAAGGGATGGAATAAATACCATGCACCTTATAAAGATATTGTTGACCGTGTTCCTGTTGGGCGCACTGAGTGTTGCATTATTGATCACATCTTACCTGAGCCTTATATCGAGAAGATTCTATTCCCAGAGAAGGTAAAGGATCATCCTATGATAACTAATGTAATCACTAAAAGTGAAAAGAGAACTATAAAACCTGATGAACAAATAAACGTTGAACCTATGGTAGAAATTGTGAAAGGCCTTGTCACTAAAAGCATAGAAGATGGGCACATAGTCTTTTGTGAAGATGCTTCTAATATTGTTTCACATCCTAATAGAACTAAAAAAGCTAGTGTTCTTGTGCTTTTTGTTAGAATTGGTGATCATTGCTATTATGGTTTATGTGATATTGGTGCAATTTCCAGTGCTATTCCTTATGATCTTTACAGAGAAATTATGCATGAAATCAGTCCCTGCGAATTGGAAGAGATTGATGTGGTTATTCACCTTGCTAATAGAGAGACCATCTCTCCAATTGGTATTGCACAAGACGTGGAAGTTCTTTGTGGTAAGATTAAGTATCCTGCTGATTTTCTAGTACTTGGTTCAGCTGCTAGTAAAACTTATCCTATCATTTTTGGTAGACCTTTCTTCAGTACTTGTGGAGCTATTATTGATTGCAAGAGGGAGAAAATCTTGACTAAGTTTGATGGGGAATCTTATGAGTTTAATTTTTCGAAATTTACTAAAGAACCTTGTGAAGAGGAAACCCATAATGAGGATTTTAGAGTTGAACAACTTGCTTCTATCTCTCTTGCTCCTAACAATGCTTTGCAGCAATTTATGGAAGATCACGAAAGTGAGATCTTCATGGAAGAAATGAATGAGATGACGAGATCCTCCGTCGTCAACCCAAGATGCTAAAGCATGACTTGCCTATAGAAGACTTGGGTACCACGTTTCCCCCTAAAAAGGATCCGATTTTCGATCTAAAACCTCTCCCTGATGATTTTAAATATGCTTATATTGATAATAAAAAAATATCCTATTATTATTAGCGCTAAACTTTCAGGAAAGGAAGAAGAAAGGCTTTTGGAGGTTTTGAGGAAACACCGAGGAGCTATGGGCTATACTTTGGATGATTTAAAAGGGATTTCACCCACTATATGTCAGCATTCTATCAACATAGAACCAGATGCAAAGCCGGTAGTAGAGCACCAACGACGTTGAAATCCTAGGATGAAGGAAGTGGTAAGGAATGAGGTATTGAAACTCCTTGATGCTGGTATTATTTACCCTATTGCTGATAGTGAATGGGTTAGTCCTGTTCATTGTGTTCCTAAAAAGGAGGTATTACCGTTGTTCCTAATGATAATGATGAGCTTATTCCTCAAAGAATAGTAGTAGGCTATAGGATGTGCATCGATTTTAGAAAGGTCAATAAAGTTATTAAGAAAGATCACTACCCGCTTCCTTTTATTGATCAAATGTTGGAAAGGTTGTCAAAAAAGACACATTTTTGTTTTCTTGATGGTCATTCTGGTTTCTCTCAAATTGCTGTTAAACAACAAGATCAAGAAAAAACTACATTTACTTGCCCTTACGGAACTTATGCTTATAGACGTATGCCTTTTGTTTTATGTAATGCTCTTGCTACTTTTCAAAGGTGCATGTCTGCTATCTTTCATGGTTTTTGTGAGGAAATTGTATAAGTGTTCATGGATGACTTTTTTGTCTATGGAACTTCTTTTGATAATTGTCTGCACAACCTTGATAAAGTTTTGCAGAGATGTGAAGAAACTAATCTTGTTCTTAATTGGGAGAAATGCCACTTCATGGTTAATGAAGGGATTGTCCTTGGGCATAAAGTTTCTTAAAGAGGCATAGAAGTTGATAGAGCTAAGGTTGAGGCAATTGAGAAGATGCCATGTCCAAGAGACACCAAAGGTATTCGTAGTATCCTTGGTCATGCTGGTTTCTATAGAAGGTTTATTAAAGACTTTTCTAGGATATCAAAACCCCTCACTAATCTCCTTCAAAAAGATGTACCCTTCGTTTTTGATAATGATGGTAAGGAAGCTTTTGAAACTCTTAAGAAGGCTTTAACTACAACCCCTATTGTTCAACCACCTAATTGGAGTTTACCCTTTGAAATAATGCGTGATGCTAGTGATTTTGCTATAGGTGCTGTCCTTGGGCAACAAATTGATAAAAAGTTAAACGTTATCCATTATGCTAGTAAGACTCTAGACGCTTCTCAAAGGAATTATGCTACTACTGAAAAGGAATTTCTAGCTGTCGCTTTTGCTTGTGATAAGTTTAGGCCCTATACTGTAGACTCAAAAGTCACCATTCATACTGATCATGCTGCTATTAAATACCTTATGACGAAGAAGGACGCTGAGCCTAGGCTTATTAGATGGGTGCTGCTTTTACAAGAGTTTGATCTACATATAGTAGATAGGAAGGGTGCTGAAAACCCTATAGCTAATAATTTATCTCGATTGGAAAACATCTCTTTTGACCCTATGCCCGTTAATGATAGTTTCCCAAATGAACAGTTAGCTGCAGTAGGGGTAAGCTCATGAGGGAGCCCTTGGTACGCTGATTATGCTAACTTTATTGTCTCCAAGTATTTACCTCCAACTTTTACAACTCAACAAAGAAGGAAGTTCTTTTATGATTTGAGGCATTATTTTTGGGATGACCCACACTTATACAAAGAGGGAGTGGATGGTATTATGCGAAGATGTGTTCCAGAATATGAACAAAAGGAGATATTGCGTAAATGTCATGGTAGTGCTTATGGAGGACATCATGCAGGAGATAGAACTGCACAAAAGGTGTTACAATCAGGTTTCTACTGGCCTACCCTTTTTAAAGATGCAAGAAAATTTGTTTTATCTTGTGATGAATGGCAGCGTGTTGGTAATATTTCTAGATGCAATGAAATGCCTATGAACTACTCTCTAGTTATTGAACCTTTTGATTGCTAGGGATTTGACTTTATGGGTCCTTTCCCTCCTTCGAAAGGTTACACTCATATTCTTGTTGCCGTTGATTATGTTACTAAGTGGGTAGAAGCCATTCCTACAAAGAGTGCTGACGGGGAGACTTCTCTAAAAATGCTTAAGGATGTTATCTTTCCTAGGTTTGGAGTGCCTAGGTATCTCATGACTGATGGGGGTTCTCATTTCATTCATGGTGGTTTTAGAAAGACCCTTGCTAAATATGATGTTAATCATAGAATTGCTTCAGCTTATCACCCCCAAACTAGCGGGCAAGTAGAGTTATCAAATAGAGAAATTAAATCCATCTTGCAAAAGACTGTAAATAGATCTAGAAAAAACTGGGCTAAAAAGTTGAATGATGCTTTATGGGCTTATAGAACTGCTTACAAAAATCCTATGGTGATGTCTCCTTATAAAATGGTTTATGGGAAAGCTTGTCACCTACCCTTAGAATTAGAACACAAAGCTTACTGGGCAGTTAAAGAACTAAATAGAGATTGTAAGCTCGCTGGTGAGAAAAGATTATTTGACTTAAGTTCTTTAGATGAATGGAGGAGTGAAGCCTATGAAAATGCTAGATTCTTTAAGGAAAAAGTTAAAAGATGGCATGACAAGCGAATACTTACGAGATAATTTCATGTTGGTGAGAAAGTTCTATTGTATAGGTCTCGTCTCAGATTTTTTGCAGGAAAGCTACTGTCAAAATGGGAAGGACCTTTCATTATTGAAGAAGTATACCGTTCGGGAGCAATAAAAATTTCTTCTTTAAAAGATAATACTACACAAGTAGTGAATGGGCAGCGACTCAAGCACTATATTACTGGAGATTCTTACAATGAAGATGTTGATGCCTTTCAAGTTATAACTCCGGAGAGATTCATCGAGGACCAAATTCAGAGACCTGCAGAATCTGTTTTCAAATAGGTATCAGTTCTGGTAAGAAAAGTTCCGCGAAAATACAATCCAACTATATTTTTGCTGTTTTTAGTCAATAAGGAAAGTTACGAAGCGAAAAAGGACAGAAACGGAGCCAGGGTGGCCCACACCACCCTGTGGCGCGGGCCCACCCTAGCCGCGCCACCAGGTGGGGCCACCCCAAACTCCGCCTCCGACTCTTTTTCACCCAGTACCTTCCTTTTGATGTGAATCTCCGTAATATATAATCCCCCGGATCTCCCGAGGTTCGTATATCGTGTTTTTGTCGTGTTTTTGTTTCGACCTGTTTCTGCCAGGACATACTCTTTGAAGGTTTAGAAGCGCAATGGTGTCTGCCAAGGATAAAGGGAAGGAGCCTATGGAGGAAGACATCCAAGACCCCGGGAAGGAGAAGGAGGTCAAGAGTGAAGGTGAAGAGGAGCAAGGCCAACATCCGCACAGCGACGCCAGCATTGCAAGCATTGGAGTGGTGACGAAACCTGCCGGGGTTAGAAGGACTGCACGGATGCAGACTGGGGGTAAAGGTCCTCGTCATAGTTTGGCTCCCCGGACACTTCCTCCACACACCAAGAATCCTTTCCATACTCTTATCCATGGCATCAATACCAGAATATGCCCAAAGGGAAATTACCCTCCAATTGGGATTTGCCTCGTTCTAGCCATGCAGGAAAAGAAGACTTCAAGGAGGAAGAGTGGGGAAAGAATAGCAAGAGCTGGAATTCTCAACCCGACATGATCATGAGCCGCATTGAGCAAAACTCACAGCTAACTCGTAATCTCACTTTCGAGATTGAGGACTTGGGGAAACTCATCAGAGAGCTCATCGAGAGGATACCACCACCACCAAAGGAGTAATTCGTCATCAGGTTTGGCATCCCCTTGGTTTGTTCCAAGCTTGGGGGAGTGCCGCGGTATCACATCACTATCTTCTATCTTTTTACCTTTTTAGTAGAGTCATATCATGAATAGAGGAGTTATTATGTAGTATGGTTTGCATTATGGAAGAGTCCCCTCTCTTGTTAGATATATATCCCTTAGTGTGAGTTGCCGTTATGGAATACTAATGAGAAGTTCTATCATTTACTCTTTTTCATAGCTTGTATTAGTTTTCATTTCGTGGTTATATGATTGATCTTGTTATTAGTATAGGTATCACTTTGGGATCATTGAGTTAATTTAGTTGGTTTTGGCAAACCTGGCTCGGTCAGTAGCAACACTATTTTTGAGAGTTGAAAGAAAAAAGATAAAAGTACTCTAAAGAAATATAATTTCATCATCTTTCTTTCTTGATTTGCTCATAAGTTTAGTATTCTCTAGTTAAGATCTTTTGTGCTTCCAAGGAAGATTACATGTTTGTTTTTATCACTTGTATGTTTGTCTGTTTCCTTCAATTCTTGTACTTGCTACCCAGCCTTGCTAGCCAAAAACCTGTACTGAGAGGGAATTCTTCTCGTGCAGCCACTCCTTTAAACCAAAACCTTTGCCATTTGTGTCCACCATACCTACCTAGTAGCATTATTGCTATTCCAAGTAAATTCTTGTTTTGTCTACCTCCCAAATTAAACTTGTTATGTGCAAATTAGTGATTAAAGCTCTCACGAACTTGATGGCACACTTATTTTTCTTGCATTTAATAACCTGGACCATTGGGTCCTTCTTTGTTGCGTATATGCTTGTGCTTTATGAGTTGAAGTTAGCAGAACCATGTATCATGGAGACCGCTTTCAACACTTCATTGGTACTTGTACCTAGTTGATATCATGTTCTTTTGCTTATGGATCCCGGCGGTGTGAAATAAAAGTGGAACTTGTAAGATCATGGAGTTTATATGTGTGTTAGAGAAACGCCTGGGCCGCTAGCCTAAGCCATGCCTAATCTTGGTGGAAACTTGCAGCATAACTATAGTGAGCATTCTGTGAAGCATCCTCATTAAAAACCTATGCAAATAGCAAATAAAAAGATCGCTGAGATGCTCACTGTCTGCTTGCCTTGTCATTTTGATTATGGGATAGCTCCCGTGTCATGTGCAAGGGGTACCCCATTGGCGGTTCTCAATGGTACACGTGTATTTAAAATGACAAGAGCTTATTAGTGGCTGAAGTTGAGTAGCATGAGGTTCGGTACTCATAAGTAAGGGGCATGAGACTTCAATTTATAACTTGTCAAGCATATCCTCTTAGTTGTGTCACTTTAACCTTAATCACCAAAAGATGCCTATGATAGGGTCAATGAGAGCTGAAAGCTAGTAAGTATCATAATTTTTGGGAGCTCTTTATGAGACTTGCAATCCTTGCTTCCCTCTTTGAAGGGCCTTTCTTTTACTTTGTAGTTGAGTCAGTAAACCTACTCCCTTCCATCTCAGCAAGTATTTTGAGTTGATGTGTTTCATTCATTCATATGATGATTTATTCAATCATGTTTCTTATGTTCCTTGTTTTGCACATTGCTCTTATCTTGAAGTTTACTACTTTGAAAGCTATCATTGAAAACCAGCTATTTGTGAACTCCTGCAAATTATCAACTATTCTTCGACCAAGAGCTAAGTTTGCCATTACCAATTACGATTCACTTTATGTATCTTTATTGTGTTTCCTTTACTCATTACAAGTTGAGTTATATAATAGTGAGTTGTCTTCTATTATGATCTATGTATTTGATGAATGTGATCTTCTTGTCCGTATTCTTTTATCGACTCTTCACTCCATAAAACCGAGGCAATGTTTGAGCTCAGTTTCGCTTGGGGACAAGCGAAGTCTAAGCTTGGGGGGAGTTGATATGTCCATTTTGCATCACTATTATATGTCATAATTCACTATTATTCATTGATATATTTCGTATTGAGAGGTGATACTTATGTTATTTCATCTGTTTTTGCATGGTTGATGACTTTTGGAGCATGGACCGCTGCAGTCAGGATTCTGATGGAAAAGGTGATGTTTGGAGGCAAAATTCGCGAAGATCAGAAAATCTGGGAAAATATACGGAAAATCCTATTTTTCCAGAAGACGAAGGAAGCCAGAAGGGGGGCTAGAGATGGGCCACAGGGGGCCCACACCACCCCCTGGCGCGAGCAACCCTAGGCCACGCCAGCAGGTGGTGTGGCCGCCCTGGCCCACTCCAGGCTCTCCCCTCTGGCGTATATCATCCTCCCAAAACCCTAAGACTCGGGGAGCGACCACATAAAGATTTCGTCGCCTCTACGGGGCGGAAAACACCGAGAGAGAAAGATCTCTCTGGCAGACAGATTTCTGTCGGGGGAATTCCTTCCCGGAGAGGGGAGATCGTCGCCATCAACACCACCATCAAGCTGGACTTCATCGGGATCATCATCATCATCACCACCACCATCAGGACCCTCATCACCATCTCCATATTGCTGTAACAATTGGGTTGAATCTTGCATAGTTCATAGGGGAAACTTTCCTGGTGTTGATTACTCTTTGTAGTTGATGCTATTGAGTGAACCATTGAATTATGGATTTTCTATTTTCGTGCCCTCAGGTCCTTAGTTGTACTCAGTTTTCCCCAGCTCCTTAGTTTTTCCTCAGTTTTCCCCAAGTCCTTGTCTGAAACCCGCAGAAGGAGCTCGGACGGAAGGAATCCGTTAAGTTGACCGTTCCGTGCTGACGAGTGGGGTCGTGTCGTTTGTGGGGCCGCGTCGTGTGGGGCTGGTAGGAAGGGACCGCGTGGGACATGCCGAGACCGTGTTTGTGTGGTCGTAGAGTGTGGGGCCATAGCGTGTGGAGCCGTGTGGGTCGGGGACGTGGGCACGAGTGGTTTTTGTCTCTTTTGCCCAGATTAGCAGTTTTCAATGTACCTTTTTCCTCTCTCTCGCTCGATCTCATTCATATTTGATAGCCCAAATTGGTAGCAAATCTAGAGCAGCTTCTCCTTCTATTTTTAACGCCATTCATTTCTTTATGCCTTCGTTTTTACCCAATCAGGTAGGAAATCTAGGGCACAAATCCAGAGAAAATATAGGATAAGCTGCATACAGCAGCCAACATAGCATAGATATATTCACGACAGATCCAACAATAGTACCGACAGATACAACATAAGCTACATTTTACATGAATTTAAGCTGCTCTACAGATAGAGCAATCACATACAGAGAGTGCAGTAGGCACGTTCAATGCCTCCAGGTAGCGCCTGTGACTCACTTGGAGGTTGCGCAGGTGAATCCCAAGTGCTTTGTGTTTGGCCATGAACGCATGCATGTTCACGGTCATTCCAACTCTAGCGCCGCATTTACCAATGGATTCAGCATGGTTCACCAGGTAGTTGAAGTCGGTGGCGTGGAGCTTCCTATTGCAGAAGGGGCACTTGTAAATGCCTCGAGCAAAGGGGCCATCGTAACAGCCGGACTGCAGCCTCCTGAGGACGTGACGAGTCTTGGTGTGGAAGGACTCGTCGTCGGTGTCGACATCGCTGCTCTGTACCTGTCATGTAGCACCAAAGATCGTGCAAAAAACACGGAGTTAATTGCAACGATGATGGAACAGAGTGAACAAAGATCATGCATGATAATATGGGCTCGAAAAAAAGAGGTAGCCTCAGTTACATTGGACACACTTATATCCAGGATTTGAGTCAGTAAACCAAAGATCATGCACAACAAATTTGTACACACCAATTATTTACTGACCAAACCCTGAATCAATTTGTGCCCAAATATTCATCATCATCGGCACAAATCTTAAACAAAAGAAAATCACAAACACTAATAACGCAAGATCTAACACAAAAGGATTGAACTAGGAACAGACGAACCCTAATAATGCAAGATCTAACACAAATGGATTGAACTTGGAACAGACGAACCCTAATAACGCTAGATCTAACACAATAGGATTGAAATGGGATAAGAACAAGGGAGCAAAGGGTTACCTCCGGCTCGTCGTCGACGATGCTGGTGTCGTAGGGGTTCTCCGGCGCGACGTACGGCACTAGTTCGTACGGGTTCCAAGCGACGGGGGCCTAGACGGGGGCCTGGACGGTGGCGGCGGCCGATGCGCCAGCGGCTGATGCGCTGGCTGCTACGTTGGAAGCAACGACTGGGGCCTGGACGGGGCCGCGGCCGATGCGCCGGTGGCTGATGCGCCGACAATGGGCATCTCATTCTTCTCCATCGCCGACGGTTTTCTTCGGGGTTTTTTTTGGGCTCTTCGGTTGTGGAGAAGATGATGGGACAGGAGAGGCGGTTGCAGTGAGAACGTGCGTCGAGGGAGAGAAAAAGGGCTCTATAAAGACGAAGGTGGCGTGTACCGCAACACGCATCCGCTATGCACGGCTGCAGCGTGCACCGCGACACGAGTCTAACCCTGGGATGTTTGGTGTACTCAGTTATAACCTTGAGCCTTATACAGAAATTTTATCTGTACTCAGTTTTCCCCTCGAGTACTTAGACTGGCAAGTGCAATATACTCAGTTTTACCCTCAAGTAGCTGGTCAAAAGAGAGTCAACAAATGAGATTAACATAGCTAATTGAGTCATTTCATGCGCAAAAAAATCCAAAAAAATAAAAACATAGTGGCACCTACTCATGGAGTCTTCCTACGCAACCTGCCACCTAGAAAACCTTAACAAACATATATAAATCAAGTTTTATCACAAATTTCCACTTCTCAGAATCACTAGTGTAGCTATGAAGATGCATGGTTTTCCACTCAAACCCCTTTGCAAAACATCTTCCCCAAAAACATAGTTTGTCTAAATGATGCCATAATTGTCACACTCATGTATATTTGAATTGCAAATAATTTGATGTAGCCCAATATGAATTATATTGTACAAAACATGCATTTTTCATTTTGTAATTCTTTTGTTTGAATCCCTTAGTCTATTTACTATTTATGTGCCCTTGGATTCTTAGTACTACTCAGTTTTGCCCTCAAGTTCTGTCACAAATGCTCTCAGAAGCCCAAACTTATCCTGATTGGTTGAGCCATTGTCACACGGATCGACTCAACGAACCGTTGATCAACTGATCTAACGGGCAGTATACCCCTCTCCGTCTCTTCGTGGCCACCCCTCTCTCTCTCTTCGTGGCCACCCCTCTCTCTCTCTGTCGGTGGAGAGTGCCACCCCTCTATTTATGTGCAATAACGAGTTTACCACGTAATATAGTTTGCGAATTTCGGTGAATGCATTATTTGTCACCCCTCTAACAATTATCAACTATCTTTAGCTTTCCTTTTCTTTTAGGGAATATAGTTTGGGATATAGTTTTGGTAATTTGAAACGGCCCAAAAGTGGTATAATTTTGGTATAAACATGAGGCATACATATTTGCGGATTTCGGTGAATGCATTATTGTCACCCCTCTAACAATTATCAACTATATTTAGCTTTCCTTTTCTTTTAGGGAATATAGTTCGGGATGTAGTTTTGGTAATTTGAAACGGCCCAAAAGTGGTATAATTTTGGTATAAACATGAGGCATACATATTTGCGGATTTCGGTGAATGCATTATTGTCACCCCTCTCACAATTATCAACTATCTTTAGCTTTCCTTTTCTTTTAGGGAATATAGTTGGGAATATAGTTTTGGTAATTTTGGTAGAAACATGAGGCATACATATTTGGCATATTTGGGGGATTTCGGTGAATGGATTATTTGTCACCCCTCTAACAATTATCAACTTTCTTTAGCATTCCAATATAGTTGGTAATTTCGGTGAATGCACACACTAACTATGAAAACAACTACAAGTACATGTAACTGAATAATGGATTTGTAACAAGGTATCCCTTGTAACAACTTCTAGCGCCTGGTGAGCAATGATAAGAATCCGATCGCAATTATACAACAGAAAAAATAACCAGCCATCAGATTAGCTTGCTTCTTCAACTCGATCAGCTGCCTTAACTGCTTGTTCATTTTCTTCAGTTCTCCCTTCACTTCCACCAGTCCTGCATTGGGAGCATTAGGCATAATCGGAACGGCTCCTCTCTCCGCCGCATTCTCTACAGCAAGTCCCCCCTCCCAAATTGCGCTCCCCAATAGCGCCAATTGATTCCTGCAATTGAAGCCTCTGAACGTACACATCGATCCACTCGAAATGCCTGCATTTCTTCAGGATCTGAGAACAACAATGTGAACCCTAAATCCCAAATTCGAGGGAATAACAAGAAAATCGAGAGAAAACAGAGAAATTGGAGCGAGATCTAACCTTATCCCCCTCTCTATATGGCAAGCTCTCGCATGCAAGGAACTCACATCCACGGTTTCCGTTGTCGTCCGTCTTACAGATCGACCGCTTGAGAGGCTCCTGGCGTGGGCAGTCAGGGCATCTTGTCAAAGGCACGGGTCCATACTGCGGCCATGAAGAACGGGAGGTCGAACAGAAACTAGACATCACCCGCTTGCCGGAGAAGGGCTGCCACTGGCGGAGAAGAAGAACAATGGGGCGCGGGGAAAGAAAGGGGAAGCAATGGCACGGGCACGGGCGCAGGGAAAGAAAGGGGAAGCAATGGCACGGGCACGAGCACGGGGCTGGCTCGGGCTCCCATTTTGCAACGGTCACCTAGGTAAGCTGTGGGTCCGGCGCGCTAACGTGGACAAGTTGTGGGTCCCATGATGATCTGGATAAGTGGAGACGTGTCCACTACGGGGCACCAACAGCAGCCCCACTTGCCAGCACCAACCAACGTCAACTAAACGGGAATCCTTCGTCCGAGCTCCTTCTGCGGGTTTCAGACAAGGGATTAGGGAAAACTGAGGAAAAACTAAGGAGCTGGGGAAAACTGAGTACAACTAAGGACCCGAGGGCATGGAAATAGAAAACCCTTGAATTATTGTTTATGTTCAGATTGTTATATATCATTATCCCATCTCTGATCATGATCCATATGATGTCTTGTGAGTAATTTGTTTTGTTCTAGAGGACATGGGAGAAGTCATGTTGTTAGTAGTGGAATTGTGTTGAGAAATATTCAATAGTTTGATATTTAAGTTGTGGTGTACTTCTTCTAGTGGTGTCATGTGAATGTCGACTACATGACACTTCACCTATATGGGCCTAGGGGAATGCATTGTGTATTTGGCTACTAATCGTAGGGGTTGCCAGAGTGACAGAAACCTGAACCTCCATTAGGAAACCATTGCACAAGGGACGTAAGGGTCTTAGAGTTTAAAGTTATGGTTAGGTTTCTACCTTAATTACTTTCTTGTACTTACGGATGTTTGCAAGGGGTATAATCACAAGTATGTATTAGTCCTAGGAAGGTCGGTACATTAGCACAGGTTCACCCACACAAGACTTAGCAAGCTAAAGAAGATTAATCAACTATATGAAGCGAAAGCACTTGACAGTCTTCCCATGTGTCCTCGAGAACATTTGGTCATCTTAAGTAATACAACCGGCTTGTCCTTTGCTGCATAAAGGATTGGGCCACTTCCTGCATTTATTCTCATTGTCTTTTATTTACTCGTACTTTGTTTACTTGCTTTATCAAAAACCCCTAAAAATTCGTTTGCTAAGTATTTGCAGAGAATTCCTGATCCATACCACGAGCCAGCACCTTCTGCTCCTCGTTGGGTTCGACACTCTTACTTATCGAAAATACTGTGATACACCCCCTATAGTTGTGGGTCATCACTAGCCTACTCCCTGCTGCCATCGCTCTCTCCAGGCCTCGCTCGCTCCCATGCCTTTCCTAGCTCGCTCGCGCCACGATCCCCTCTCACACGTGCTTCTCCCGTGTTCACTCGCTCGTTGCACGCCCCGTCCCCGATCCCCTTTCCCCTCGTTGGGTTTGCTCACTCGGTCGCCAGGTTTCCTCGCTAGCGTTGACTTGGCTCGTTTGCTTCGCCTGGGTCGGGAGCGGTAGTACCGGCCTAGTCTGGTACTACTGGCCCAGGCCGAAAGAAAAGGCCCCAATGGGCAAATTCCTTGGCCCCCCTTTTAAGCCTTTTCTCTTTATCCTTTTGGGCTCTTCTTCCTCTTTTCTTTAAGCTCTTGCCCTATTGTTCTAATCCTCTTGAGCTAGACTTGTTTCTCCCCCTCCAATGATTCTTGCCAATATTTGAGGGGAAGATAGAGGAGATCTAGATCAACATTTTGACCAAACCAAATCACCTCTTTGTGAGTGAAACTTTGGGATCTAGATCTTCGGGGTGATTTTGTGTTCCCCTTTGATTCTTCCTCTCTTATTCCCCCAATTGCTTTAGTAGCTTTGTTGGAATTTGAGAGTGAAGGATTGGAGCATATTTGTGGTGTTGTTGCCATTTACATTAGGTGCATCAGTTTGAGTTCTCCCAGGAGGATTTGGTTGGTGAAAGCTTGTCCCTCTTGGGTTCTTGGAACCCTAGACAGTTGTGTGGCCTTTGTGGTGTGTTCTTGGGGCGTTCAATGAAATTGTGGATCTCTCCCTAAGATTGAGGCCTTGGTGGTGATTATTGGGAGCCTCCAATTAAGTTGTGGAGATAGCCCCAATCTTGTACGGGTTTGGTGACTGCCCTCAAGTGTCCCATAGTGGAACGGGTGCTTGCTGCGTGGTGGGTGCTCAGGAGAATAGGGTGACGTCTCTTGTGGCATTGGTGGTCTTAGTACCGTCCACCCCTCCAACATGACGTACTACCTTGTTGGGAGGAAATTGGTAAAATATCGTTGTCCTCGCGTGCCTCGGTTATCTCTATACCCGAGATCTTTACTTATGCACTTTATATTGTGATAGCCTTCGTGCTTGAAGTAATCTATCTTGCTATCACATTTTTGCTTGACTTGCTTACCATAAGTTGTTGGTGCACATAGGTGAACCTTAGTATATCTAGGCTTTGTGCTTTACAAAAGAAAACGCTAGTTTTATTCCGCCATTGTTCAGACCATCTCGTAAAAGTTTTAAACTGCCTATTCACCCCCTCTAGGAGACATCCATGATATTTCACCATGCCCTCCAAAGCCACCCGCCGTTAGGGTCGCCACCTCCCCTGGACCCGTCGCCATCGGTGGCCTACCACCTCTGTCCACCACTAGGGCCTCTTCCCTCATCGGTTGAGCCCTTCCATGGAGCAAGGTTTGCCTCTCCCTCTTCTCCCACTCTAGGGTTTCCCCTATGTGATTTTTGAGGTCTTAGGCACTTTTCTTCATGCAATCTACTATTTTGGGGCAATGCCTTCATCCTAGTGTCGTTTAAAGCCCCGATATAATTCTCAATGTCAAGTCCATGTCAAGGGCACAAGGCCAAACTACAAGGCCAAAGACTCCGGGGTGCGAACCCCAGAGACTCCGGCCTGGATGGTGGTTAAGTGGCTCGGTTGCTGAGGTTGGACTTCCTATCTATGTTTGATCTGGTTTCTACTTGATACTCCACCATATAATTCTAGATAAGAATGCTCATTTTTTGCTACCCTCTTGCTCTATTCTTTTTTCAGGTGGTTCTAGCTCCCGTCCTCATTGCACCAGGGGCAAGACTCCCAACTATGGGGGTAATCCTCGCCAAACGGCCCTTGCTCGCAAATAGTTTGAAGAAGACGCCAAGTATGTAGTTAGACAAGAGAAGTCCAAGAGCAAGTCTCTCCAGAGGAGAGAAGAAGATCGCCTAAAAAAGATAGAGATTGACAAGAAAAGGAAATATGAGAACTTACGAGGGGTAACCTCGGCAATGCCCATGGTGATGGACTTAGGGTTTCGTGGAAAAGAGAATGTTGGGGATTTCGTCGGCTGATCAGACAAAAAAGGGAGTCAAAGTCGTCTGATTGCTTATGAACAATATGATTATAGATCGCTTGAGACTTTTTAGGTACCTCTCTATTGCCTCCTCCCAGCCTTTATATAATAGGCTGGGTCCAGAGGCCGTACACGGATTGGTTACAATTACAACACTAATCTAATGTTGGTTTCCACTCTTTCCTTATCTAGTAAGACATGCCTTCCATCAGATACTTCTTGGGCCTTCCTTGGTTCTTCTTGGGCCTTGTGGGTTGTAAGTCTTTATATAACCAGGGTAACTAATCATAAGAACCCAAGTAATCATACCCATGTTAGTAGCCCCCGAGACTCTATATGAATCGTACATTTGGGTTGAGTCTCAAAGGAAATGTAAGCTGAAGTTTTCTTTATAATATATTCTTATTTAACTGGCGTAGGGATATGGTACAATGGGTCTGATCCACCCGACGAATCGGGAATCATTTAATTGCTCCTAGGCAAAAACACCGCGAACCTACATCAAATTCAAGTCCCTAGGCCTAAGCTCTGTATTTGCTGGCGTAATTTTCAAGCCGTTGAAGTCTTATCAAATATTGAATTCCAGTACTATTATTTCGGGTGCGCAACGCGTCCGTCAGGATTTTTCATCGTATCATTGATACGGTTAATTTACTGGCAGATCGCATTCATGTGCGGTTACCAGGCCACACAGGATGGATCCTGGAGTATTACCTTCATGTCATGGACACGGCATTCAGACTTTTTATCCCGTTAGGCACGTGATAGCTATGAGATTCGACATATTTTTGATGGTTTTTACTGATGGATTTTCTCTGGATTTGATCGTTTTCTAGCTTTACCTAACGTTAATACTTCGGTAGCAAAGAAAACCTGGTTTTTAATGTGTGTTTCAGCTTCTGAACATCAACAGAAGGTTTTAACAAGGGAAACACAATATTCAGGCAAAAACAAGCAAGTCTCTTTTTGGAAGCAATCAATAGAGGCAAACAGAAGCTTTAACGATCAACTATACAGCCGGAATATTTTCCGGCCGTATAGTTCCAGGCGTATAGCTGTTGCCGCCTCCATCTTGTCAAAAGGGACAACTTTCGTGAAGAGGGCATACGCGAAAACAGAACACAGCAGCCACCATCCCATCTAGAGAGGAGAAAGAAGAGATCTGGAGAAGGAGGTGAAGACGTTCTTCATCTCGCTCCACGATCTTCGACCTCGTAGTAAACACAACCCTGTATCCATTACTTGTACTTGAGAGAGAGAGAGAGATCTTCACCTTGCAAGACTAGGGTTTGAGATTGTTTCTTCATATCTTGAATTGTGTTGGATTACTTTCATGGTCTTATTGTGGATCTCCACGGTAATATCGAGAAGAACTCCCTTTATTTAATCATATCGATGATGCTTTCGCCTCTCATGTGTGAGTAAGTTCCTTGGGCGTGGGAGATGTAAGGGATTGGTGAGATGTGATGTGCCTCCATATATTTTCCATTAGTTTGTGATTGATTTTAATTACTATATTATGTGTGCTTAAGCATTTGTGGGATGCCTAATGCTTGTTGTCCAATTAAGGGCCCAGACAACATGATTGGGATCTTGCTCGCTAGCAGACCAGCGACCCCCAAGTGACATGGGGATATCAATGGAAAACTAGTTGACTCGAGGATCACAAGGAACCACTATGCTTATTGCATTAGTCTGATTGAAGGAGCTTAATTGCTAAGCAACCTGAATGATCTTAATCGTCTAGTTTCTGACCATGGTTTTGGTAACAGACTAGTAGAATTATTGAAGTTGGGATGAAGTCTACCAAGAGGAGTTCCGGCTAATTATGGGTTGCTCGCCTACACATGTACTTATAAGATTACAATTGTTACACTTATCACTCGTCCACCTGACACAATCACTATCACCATGAATTGTATCTCCCGCTCCTTCTTTGTCATCTGCAGAAAACCACAAACAATCGAATCATTCTTTACTTTTATGCTTTTTATTCCTGAAGTTTACATTTCTGTTTTACTTAAATACATCAAGTTTCATCCAAATTTCATTCTTATTTCCACACTTGCAGTCAATTCACTCGAAGACCTATGACAACTTTGGGAGTGAAAGAGACTTCATTCTTAAACACTTACCATTGGGCTCCCTGTGGGATCGACATCTATACTTCAAAACTAGCTACAACCGATCTTTGCACTTGCAAACATCAAGCTATTTTATGGCGCCGTTGCCGGGGAGCTAAGTGCTAAGTGTTTGTCTCTTGACATTTCAGGTGTTACTACTACAAAATGGTCTTCCTAGGAGACAAAGGGTGTACACGCTCTGGTAGGACCTATTTACCATATTATTTTGAGCGCGTGCCTGCTCAAAGGCGTGAGGAAATTATTGAAATACGTTTAAGATCAAATAAGGTAAAAGTTGAAAACCTGAGTGATATTATGGAAATCATGTCTATTTACAGGACAACTCCCAAGAAACATGAGAAAACTCTCAGAGAATACAATGCTCCAAGTTCTGAATTTCTTAAACAACCAATAGAATTGTCTAATCCTTGAGTTAGATAATATCGATTTAATGGTGGAATTATTAAAAATTTGCAGGAAAAAGCTTTCAGTGGAAGGGAAGATGAAGACCCAGGAAGACATCTTAGAGAGTTCGATGATGTGATAACATCACTTGGACCAAAAGTTTTGCCAAGAGACTTCTCTCGTCTAAAATTATTTTGTTGGTCTCTTAAAGGTAAGGCTCTAGACTGGTTATATTCTCTCCCTCGTCATTACATTAAGTTTTGGGAAAACCGCATTGTTAAATTCATAAACAGGTTTAATCCTTTTAAGAAGGTAAATGAAATTAGAAAGAATATAGGCAACTTTAGTTAGAACATGGGGGAAAACTACCCACAAGCCTGGGTAGATTCTTTGGAATGATCAATAGCATTCCTAATGATGGCTATTCTGAATCAACTATTTGCCATTTATTTTACCATGGTCTTAATACTCAATGCAGAGAGTTGCATGACTTCTCAACAGGAGGATCGATAAATACTTTAACTGTTAAAGCATGTTTGGAATTTATGTATACTAGGGCTAAGAATGATTCTATAGAACCAAAAAACCCATAAAAATTATAGGACAAAAATGATAAAACATTTGCTACTAATCATGTCTTCCGAGATTGCTATGTTTGAACAGATGAAGATCACAATAGAGGAGAAGAAAATTGGAACTTTCGGATATTATATGATGAGGGAAAAGGTATTAGAAGAATGGGTGAGTTGGTTGAAAGGCTATTCATCCACATTATGTACCTCGTACAATTTTACTTGTGAATACTGTGGATCCGAAGATCATTTTAATTATCAATGTAAGAATAATACCGATGATATCAAATTAGCACTTTATAATGGGAACTACGAATTCTCTACTAATATGGAAGTTTATGAGAGAGTACTTTTTACCGGTTGTTGTGAGTTGCTAGCTCGCATGAGTGATATAAAAAGAGAAGATGAAGTACTCGATAAGATCTATGGGATATTATACCTTATATACTCTTATTGTATTGATAATGCATTAGTTATTGCTCACAAGCGGATAGCCGCAGAAGAGTCTAACCTTTTGTAGACGGACGGAAGAAAGAAGAAGAGGATATACACCGCAGTGAAGATACTACTGCCGCTGGTATGGGTTTGTTTAACTTGTATGACCTCCTAGATGGTTATGCAAAATCATTTTGTAATTCATATCATGATATTTGTGATAAATGTATGGCAGTTGACCACCTTAGTTTTCAATGTTCCATTACTCTTGAAGAATCCCTAGTATCTTACACTAGAGTTGAAGTATTAGAGTATTTGGTTTATAAAGGTGTCCATAATCTACTCTTAGAAGATTTAATTATGAGAAAGAGTAGTGATAGTATGATTCTTATGCAACTTCCCAACTTGTTACCAAAGTTACAATCTTATTGCCAAGAATATCTTAGTGATAATCCACTTGTGGTAGAGAGTAAGGCATGGTCTAAAACCGTAATGCCCAAAGATAACTATTTGTAGGAACCACAAGATAAAGAGGAGGAACAACAAAAAGGTGAGGTTGACAAAGATTGGCACGTTACAGATACTACATTTATTTATGATGCCTCTCTCTCTTGTAATGATTCAAAACTGATTGTAATTTATCTGTGGAGGCATTGTTCCTAGACACTCATGAGGAGAGCATTACTAATGATGAACTAGAGATAGAACCTTGCTATGAACCTTTTGATGCTAATATGCAAGGACCTGGTTTACTCCATGTTGTAAAGGAAGGATATTATGAAGTGTTCCCCTACAATGGTAACCAAGGTAAAACTTTCATAATTATATATGAACCTCTAATCCTCTCGTTGTAGCTATATAAGGAGGCATGCTCACCACACTTGGTGCATCCACCCTCGCTTGGAAGCGAGAATTTATTCATCTATATGATGTCGATACACCACAAGAGGGTACGACTTGAACCGTATTCTACTATGAGATGCTCCAACCGTTTGCTGGAGGTAACTTACATTACACCTCGAATTGATATCCCCTAGGATCTAGGTGGATAATTTAATGGAGCATCTAAGCCTGGCTTTATGGCTTTAAAGGAAGCACTTCCCGGGAGGCAACCCGGAAGTTTTTAGGTGTCTTTCTTAATTTTGTGTCTTGAGTCTAGTTGCATTCGTGTTGCATTGGCACTTGTATATTTATACATGATTTCCTATTAGAGTTGGCTTGGGACTATTTTCAATAGGTAGAGTTATTTGTTGCTCTAATGATGCATTGCATATCTTGGTCTAATCTTCTCATCAAAAATATATGTTTGCTTTGTTTGGATGCTGGACTAACGTTTCAGGTCCTTAGTAAATTTTTTGAGGAAAATAAGTCGTAACAGAGTTCACTACAAGCTTAACGAGCCATAGTAAGGGTGGACCTATGCGCCCTACTACCCATGTGACAAATCGGAAGAAGAAGACATTTTTCCAAAAAATGACTGTCAGCATAACGAGCATCAGTACGGTGGGACGTGTCTGTACCGTCCATCCGTACTGACCTCGTTACCAGGCGAAGGTAACATGAAGGCAACCTATAAGACATGACGACCACCCGTACGGGCGCATCCCGCCCGTACCACCCGATCGTACCAACTTTGTCGTGATCCTTCAAAAAAAAAGAGAAGTAAGGTGTAGTACGGGAGGAGCCCATCCGTACCATGCGCCTGTACCAAGAGGTAGCACGGCGCACTGAGGGCAGGGACGAGTACAAAAAGGTTATAATCCCTCCAATATTTTTTTATTTTGACAACCTCAGGTCGGTGGGTTATCTTCTACATGTTCCTTTGTATTTCATTTTCCTTTACCTACCTTCGAAACTCCCTAGCCTATAATTCTCTTTAGTGTTTCATGTTTCTTTTATTTTTCTTTCCATGGTTGGGTGAACAAACTCTGTTCGTACATCGAATCGTTTGCTTTTACTTCATTTGTTATTTTCACAGGGACTTGAACCTTGTGTGATGACGTGCATGGTTTGTGTCAACCATGTAAATACTTGCACAAGCCACTTGGTTCTTTCAATTCAACACATCAACAAGGAAGTATTCATTGAACCAAAGGTCCATGTCCATCAAAAGTGAGGTTATTCGTACCTCAACGGTAAAGTGTGTCGCCATTTCTTTGTTCAAGCTTGGAAAGGTAACCACTTCTCATACTCTCTTTTGATAACTGCATTTTCTCTTTTCTTATGGTAATCTATTCAAGTTTGGTTCTTACAAAAGTTCTAGCTTGGGAAACTTACTTCTACATTTGTAGAGTCTTGTGCAATGTTCTTGTTAGATGAAACTCTTTGTGCAATCACGTATCCAATATTTTTGAATGCTTGCTTAGGTAAGTCGTGTTTTATGTTTGTATAATGGATGCACTTGCTTTTGTTAGGATTCATAAGAGTTGAGTTAGAGCTTGATGCACGTTGTTAATATCTTTATCCGTCTTGAGAAGAACATTATGATCCTCTAAAAATGCATTGCCATAATTTCTACACTTAAAACCTTTGTCTCCCACTTTTGAAGTTTGAATTGTTTATCTTAGATTGGTTGATTTGTGAAGATGCCATGCTTGTGGGAGTAATTCAAAATAGTTAGAGTAAAGCTTTTTATTGGTATCATGATTAGTTGTGGAAACTTTTGCTCTAGTTCTTTTAGCTAACCGAGCCTTGCCTTGGAAATAATATTGCCAAACAAGTACAACAAGAAAAAGTCTGAAATTTACGACTTGTTTGATGAATGATTGTCTTGAGAGTATACCCTTGATGATACTTAACCCCATAGATATTTCGATATTCTTGACGACACTCATGAAAGGAATTGTTTGATTGAAATAAAGTCTAGTGGTAATTGGGATGCATGCCAAAGCTAAGCTTGTGGATCAAACCGTGGTACTAGCTCAAAAAAAGGAAGAAAGAATTGAGACAAATTTTTTCTGTGTCTCTAATGCACACCTTTGGGATGCCAACAACTCCGCTATCTTTTGAACGATCTATGGTATAACCCCAGATTTTGGCTATGAGTTGATGACATGAGTGGCATACGTGTCAATATATGGGAAAAAGTATTGGTACTCTCAAAGGTTGTGCAAACACTTCCAAAAGAAACATTCAGCGATCCTTGAAGAAAAAAAGAAAGAAATAAAAAAGATATCTATGAGGATCCACATAACAAGTCCTTGGCATGGTGTCATTACTACTTTACGATTTTTTATTGGAAGACAATGATTGGATTATAAGTGTTTTTGATAGACTTGATTTATTGATGTGGGTTTAAATAAGACACTTCATTGTTATACTACTTGGGACATGAAACTCTTGATGGTCTGCAAGTGCACAGGTTCGTCAGAGAATGTTTTCGTGGAAGTATTAATTCCAGTTTTTATATCGATCCCAATGGGGAGACTAGGGAAGTGTTTTATGCGGTGTTTCTGTTGCACCCAAGGTGTCACAAGTTTTGAGTGAATTGACTGCAAATGTTGACGGTGGAAGTGGTTAATAAAAGATAGATGAACTTGCTTAGGAAATAAGTAAATTGCATAAAAGTAAATATGCGGAAGATGTGTAAAGGTCCTGCAAATGAGAAGTTAGGCGTGGAGAGAATCAGTTCATGGTGATTGTAAAAGTGCCAAATGGAATAAGTGATAATGATAATTCTTATTTATAAGTGAGTTGGCAAGCAACCCATATACCGACTAGGAGTCCTCATGGCCAATTCTTCCTAATCTCAATGATCCATCTACCTGTTACCACAACCATGGTCAACGCATTAATTAAGGTCTTTGAACCAGATCAAGGCTTTAATCTTGGTGGTTCCTTGTTGTCCTCGAGTAATGCTAGCTCTTCTTTGATATCGACCATGTCACTCGGGGGTCACCGAATTACAAGCATACAAGTTCTTACCTATGAGATATTTGGATCATGTTACCTAGGCCCTTAAATTAGATAACAAGCATTAGGCAGACATAGATATTCATTCTCACTATTTAAATAATCATTGCAACAATCACAAATGGATGGAAATAAAATAGGCACATCACATCTCACCAATCCCTTACATCTCCCACGCCTATGGGGATTTACTCAGACATGAGAGGTAGACAGATCAAAGGCATAATTGTATTGCAAATAGAAATCATCTCAAAGTTATTGTAGCAAATCACAATAGCGATTTAAAGATCCAATCAAATACAAACCAAAGGTAGATCAAAGTATCAAACCCTAATCTTACAAGTGCCTATCTCTCTCTCTCTCTCCAAGTAATGATGGGATGATGGTGGAGTGTATGGTTTTGAGGTTGAAGATCGTCGGAGAACGAGGGGAAGTTCTTCTCCTCTTTCAGATCTGATCTCTCCCTCCAAATGACTTGTGATGGCTGTAACTTCTGTTCTGTGGTTCTTCTCGTGTCTCTCCCTTTGCAAAAGTTGCTTGTATTGATAAAGCGAAGGCGCTGCTGGGTAGTATGGGTGGACGGTACGGGCGTGCCCCGACCGTTCCATTGGTCGTTATGCATGCTAATGCCTCCAATGAAAATGGCTTCAATTGGGGATTTGCTTATTTTGGTGTAATTATCACATAAATGCTATTAGATCTTCAATAAATGTTCATTGCCTGAAAACCATCACAAGAAAACAAAGATTCGCTAATTGCGACATTAACGTTAGTGAAAAGGGCAATCTGTAGGGAAATCGGCAATAAACAAGAGGAAAACCAATGGTAAAAAGTGATGAAATTTGGAGCTATCAAGTCTCTTACTCAATTTTGCTATTAAAACATCCCATTGTTCCTTGGCAAGCTGAGAGTTAACTAGAATAATTGGATTGATTGTTGCATTTCTAGTTATTTATACTTATATTAAACTCTACTTTGATTGTCCTAATTTACCTAAGCTTGTATAGTATTCTTGATATCTCTCTAACTTTAATGAGCTTTACAAATGGATGAAGTGATGAATGCATATGACTGCCAACCGTAAGTGTGTTCATATTCCCCTTTAAGCCCTTACTATACAAAAGTAAGGAGATACGAAACTTATTAAAAGGCTCAATAAGAGGATCACAAGTTTATTTTCAAGCTAGATTCACTTTTTGACATGGAGCATTGAAGTTTTAATTGATCTCTTATGAACTGACATAACCAAGCTTGTGTTGCCTTGTATGAATATGATCTTTCTTACTTTGATCTTGTAGGGAAAATAAGGATATAAGGCATTAATTTTCTACGTCTAGTATTATACTTTTGTTTCAATTTTTGCATCATTTGTGTTATCGACTCGTGCCTCATGAACATGATGACATTGTCCATAAGCCACTTTATTGCTCAGGACAAGCAAGAGTCTAGCTTGGGGAAGTTTATGAGTCCAAAATTGATGCATAGTTAAGTATATAAATTATTTATATTGTCACTCATTACATGCTCCATCTATCTATAACTATGCCTATTATGTATGATTACTAGTTCTCATTTATTTTCACATGGGCTTTGCACAACTAGTAGTTTTATTAGGATTTTATTACCTTTTTCTTGTCTTTTATTTGTGCAGGTGTTATGGAGAATCATGGATAAAAGGAGGAAAGAGGATTCAATATGGAGGAGTTGTAGGCACCAGACTTAGCCATTTGAGTGGAGGAAGAAGTGAGTTTTCCCATCAACTCCAAATTAATATCCAATGCCATGGTGTTGAAGCCCTCGTCCATACAAATCCAACGAGCCAAAGAACACCTCAATCGTAGTCTGTATGAAGAAATGGCGACCAAAACACCGCGGAGTACCACGCGCATAACGACCACTGGTACGGGCGGAGCCCGCCCATACCGTACGGCCGTACTGCCCTCCGATGGCTTCATTTCTTCAAACAGAACAACATTTGTGAAGGCCCAATGGGCATATTCGGCCCCCCAGCTCCGACGGTTCATTAAACCGACCTCCAAATGCCTATTTAAAGAAGGGAAAACCCTAGATGAAGGACGAGAATCCATCCACGCCTAAGGGGCGGAGCCCTACCACTCTGCCGCCTCCATAGCCTCCGCCCACAAGATCTACATCACCATAGCCCTCAAGTGAGAGAGGAAACTTGCATCTCAAGCCTTTTTCCTTTCGATCTTTTTTAGCTTCATATTCTGGTGGTCCTAATGGTCATGTAACAACAACACCTCTCCTTGTAACAACATTAGTATCACCTCAAAGAAACTTTTGATAACCAGATGCTATTTGTTCACATTGGGTTTCAATCATACTAATGTACTTGTGAAATAATTTTATTTCTTGGCCAATCTCATCATAATTTTCCGTGAGTTCCTCCAAAATCTTCTTATGCTTTTGAAAGTGCTTATGTTTTTATAGTTTTTGTTCTATAATTTTTTGGGGGGTTTTGGTTCTATAGAATCATTCTTAGCCCTAGTAGACATCAATTCCAAACATGCTTTAATAGTTAAAGTATTTATCGATCCTCCTGCAGAGAAGTCAAGCAACTCTCTGCATTGAGTATTAAGACCATGGTAAAATAAATGGAAAATAGTTGATTCAGAATAGCCATGATTAGGAATGCTATTGATCATTCCAAAGAATCTATCCTAGGCTTGTGGGTCGTTTTATCCCACGTTCTGACTAAAGTTGCCTATATTCTTTCTAATTGCATTTACCTTCTTAAAAGGATTAAACCTGTTTATGAATTTAACAATGCAGTTTTCCCAACATTTAATGTAATGACGAGGGAGAGAATATAACCAGTCTAGAGCCTTACCTTTAAGAGACCAATGAAATAATTTTAGACGGGAAAAGTCTCTTGGCAAACCTTTTGGTCCAAGTGATGTTATCACATCATCGAACTCTCTAAGATGTCTTCCTGGGTCTTCATCTTCCCTTCCACTAAAAGCTTTTTCCTGCAAATTTTTAATAATTCCACCAGTAAATCGATATTCTCTAACTCCAGGATTAGAGAATTCCATTGGTTGTTTAAGAAATTCAGAACTTGGACCACTGTATTCTCTAAGAGTTTTCTCAGGTTTCTTGGAAGTTGTCCTGTAAATAGACATGATTTCCATAATATCACTCAGGTTTTCAACTTCGACCTTATTTGATCTTAAACTTTTTCAATAATTTCCTTGCGCCTTTGAGTAGACACGTGCTCAATATAATCTGGTAAATAGGTCCTACCAGAGCGTGTAGACCCTTTGTCTCCTAGGGAGACCATTTTGTAGTAGTCACACCTGAAATGTCAAGAGATAAACACTTAGCGCTTAGCTCCCTGACAACGGCGCTAGAAAATAGCTTGATGTTTGCAAGTGCAAAGAACGGTTGTAGCTAGTTTCGAAGTATAGATGTCGATCCCACAGGGAGCCCAAAGGTAAGTGTTTATGAATGAAGTCTCTATCACACCCAAAGTTGTCACAGGTCTTCGAGTGAATTGACTGCAAGTGTGGAAATAAGAATGAAATTTGGATTAAACTTGATGTATTTAAGTAAAGGAAATGTAAACTTCAGGAATAAAAAGCATAAAAGTAAAGAATGATTTGATTGTTTGTGGTTTTCTGTAGATAACAAAGAAGGCGCGAGGAGATACAGTTCATGGTGATAGTGACTGTGCCAGGTGGACGACTGATAAGTGTAACAGTTGTAATCTTATAAGTATATG
This sequence comes from Avena eriantha, assembly GCA_910589775.1. NCBI lineage: Eukaryota > Viridiplantae > Streptophyta > Magnoliopsida > Poales > Poaceae > Avena > Avena eriantha. The sequence goes on from OU342741.1 coordinate 94,069,492, forward strand.
TGTAGGCGAACAACCCATAATTAGCCGGAACTCCTCTTGGTAGACTTCATCCCAACTTCAATAATTCTACTAGTCTGTTACCAAAACCATGGTCAGACACTAGATGATTAAGATCCTTCAGGTTTCTTAGAAATTAAGCTCCGTCGATTAGACTAATGCAATAAGAAGAGTGGTTCCTCGTGATCATCGAGTCAACTAGTTTTCCATTCATATCCCCGTGTCACTCGGGGGTCGCCGGTCTGCTAGCGAGCAAGATCCTATCCATGTAGAACAAAGCATCATGTTGTCTGGGCCCATAATTGGACAACAAGCATTAGGTCTCCCACAGATAGTCAAGCACACATAATATAGTAATTAAAATCAATCACAAACTAATGGAAAATACATGGAGGCACATCACATCTCACCAATCCCTTACATCTCCCACGCCCAAGGAACTTACTCACACATGAGAGGCAAAAGCATCATCGATATGATTAAATAAAGGGAGTTCTTCTTGATATTACCATGGAGATCCACAATAATAATAGAAAAGTAATCCAACACAATTCAAGATAGGAAGAAACATTCTCAAACCCTAGTCTTGCAAGGTGAAGATCTCTCTCTCTCTCTCTCAAGTACAAGTAATGGCTATGGGGGTGTGTTGACTAGGAGGTCGAAGATCATGGAGCGAGATGAAGAATGTCTTGTCCTCCTTCTCCGGATCTCTTCTTTCTCCTCTCTGGATGGGATGGCGGCTGCTGTGTTCTGTTTTCTCGTATGCCCTCTTCACGAAGCTTGTCCCTTTCGACAAGATAGAGGCGGCGGCAGCTATACGGCGGGAACTATACGGCCAGAAAAATATTCCCGCCGTATAGTTGCTCTTTAAAGCTTCTGTTTGCCTCCCTTGATTGCTTCCAAAAAGAGACTTGCTTGTTTTTGCCTGAATATTGTGTTTCCCTTGTTAAAACCTTCTGTTGCTGTTCAGAACCTGAAACACACATTAAAAACCAACTTTTCTTTGCTACCGAAGTATTAGCGTTAGGTAAAGCTAGAAAACGATCAAATCCAGAGGAAAACCATCAACAAAAACCATCAAAAATATGTCGAATCTCACAGCTATCACATGCCCGACGCGATAGAAAGTCCGAATGCCGTGTCCATGACATGAAGGTAATACCCCAGGATCCATCATGTGTGGCCTGGTAACTACACATGAATGTGCTCTGCCAGTAAATTATCCATATCAATGATACAATGAAAAATCCTGACGGACGCGTTGGGCACCCGAAATAATAGTACTAGAATTCAGTATTCGATAAGACCTCAACGACTTGAACTGAATTACGCCAGCAAATACCGAGTTTAGGCCTAGGGACTTGAATTTGATGTAGGTTGATGGTGTTTTTGCCCAGGAGCAATTAACTGATTCCCGATTCGTCGGATGCATCAGACCCATTGTACCATATCCCTACGAAAGTTAAATAAGAATATATTATAAAGAAAACTTCAGCTTACATTTCCTTTGAGACTCAACCCGAATCTATGATTCAGATAGAGTCTCGGGGGCTACTGACGGGTATGATTACTTGGGTTCTTATGATTAGTTACCCTGGTTATATAAAGACTTACAACCCACAAGGCCCAAGAAGAACCAAGGAAGGCCCAAGAAGTATCCGACGGAAGGCATGTCTTACTAGATAAGGAAAGAGTGGGAACCAATGTTGTATTAGTGTTGTAATTGTAACTTGTAACCTATCCGTGTACGGCCTCAAGACCCAGCCTATTATATAAAGGCTGGGAGGAGGCAATAGAGAGGTACCTAAAAAGTCTCGAGTGATCTATAATGATATTGTTCATAAGCAATTAGACGACTTCGACTCCCTTGTTTATCTGATCAGCCGACGAAATCCCCATCATTCTCTTTTCTACGAAACCCTAAGTCCATCACCATGGGCATTGCCGAGGTTACCCCTCGTAAGTTCTCATATTTCCTTTTCTTAGCAAGCTCTATCTTTTTGAGGCGATCTTCTTCTCTTCTATGGAGAGACTTGCTCTTGGACTTCTCTTGTCTGACTACATACTCGTCGTCTTCAAACTATTTGCGAGCATGGGCCCTTTGGCGAGGATTACCCCCATAGTTGGGAGTCTTTCCCTTGGTGCAATGAGGATGAGAGCCAGAACCACCTGAAAAAAAGAATGGAGCAAGAGGGTAGCAAATAGATGAGCATTCTTTTCCAGAATTATATGGTGGAGTATCAAGTAGAAACCAGATCAAACATAGATAGAAAGTCCAACCTCAGCAACCCAGCCACTGGACCACCAGCCAGGCCAGAGTCTCCGGGGTTCGCACCCCGGAGTCTTTGGCCTGGTAGTTTGGCCGTGCGCCCTTGACATGAACTTGACATTGAGCATTATATCGAGGCAATAAACGACACTAGGATGAAGGTATTGCCGCAAAAAAGTAGATTGCATGAATAAAAGTGCCTAAGACCTCAAAAATCACATAGGGGAAACCCTAGAGTGGGAGAAGAGGGAGGGGCAAACCTTGCTCCATGGAAGGGCTCAACCAATGAGGGAAGAGGCCCAAGTGGTGGAGAGAGGTGGTAGGTCGCCGATGGCAATGGGTCCGGGAGCGGTGGCGACCCTGACGGTGGGTGGCGGTGGAGGGGATGGTGAAATATCATGGATGTCTCCTAGAGGGAGGGGTGAATAGGCGGTTTAAAACTTTTACAAGATGGGCTTAACAATGGCGGAATAAAACTAGTGTTTTCTTTTGTCAAGCACAAAGCCTAGATATATTAAGGTTCACCTATGTGCACCAATAACTTATGCTAAACAATACAAGCAACAACGTGATAGCAAGATAGATTACTTCAAGCATGAAGGCTATCACAATATAAAGTGCATAAGTAAAGATCTCAGGTATAGAGATAACCGAGGCACGCGGGGACGACAATATTTTACCGAGTTCCTCCCAACAAGGGAGTACGTCTTGTTGGAGGGGTGGACAGTACTAAGACCACCAGCGCCACAAGAGGCCTCACCATATTCTCCTGATCACCCACCACACAACAAGCACCCGTTCCACTATGGGACACTTGAGGGTGGTCACCAAACCCGTACAAGATTGGGGCTATCTCCACAACTTAATTGGAGGCTACTAATAATCACCACCAAGGCCTCAATCTTGGGGAGAGCTTCACAACTTAATTGAAGGCCCCAAGAACACACTAGAAAGGCCACACAACCGTCTAGGGTTCCAAGAACCCAAGAGGGACAAGCTTCTTGATTTCACCAACCAAATCCTCCCGGGAGAACTCAAACTGATGCACCTAATGCAAATGGCAAGAACACCACAAATATGCTCCAATCCTTCACTCTCAAATTCTAGCAAAGCTACTAAAGCAATTGGGGGAATAAGAGAGGAAGAATCAAAGGGGAACACAAATCACCCCCAAGATCTAGATCCCAAAGATTCACTCACAAAGAGGTGATTTGGTTTGGTCAAAATGTAGATCTAGATCTCCTCTATCTTCCCCTCAAATATTGGCAAGAATCAGTGGAGGGGGAGAAAGAAGTCAAGCTCAAGAGGATACGAACAATAGGGCAAGAGCTTAAAGAAAAGAGGAAGAAGTGCCCAAAAGGATAAAGAGTAAAAGGCTTAAAAATGGGGGCCAAGGAATCTGCCTGTTGGGGCCTTTTCTTTCGGCCTGGGCCGATACTACTACACCCGATCCAGGTGAAGCAAACGAGCCAAGTCAACACTAGCGAGGAAACCTGGTGACCGGGCGAGCGAACCAACGAGGGGAAAGGGGATCGGGGACGAGGCGTGCAATGAGCGAGCGAACGTGGGAGAAGTGCACGCGAGAGGGGATCGTGGTGCGAGTGAGCTGGGCAAGGCACGGGAGCGAGCGAGGCCTAGAGAGAGCAATGGAAGCAGGGAGTAGGCTAGCTGGGCCACACGAGGAAGGGCCAGCCCGGTACTATCGGCCAATCGGTGGTACTACCGCCTAGGCCTACGCCGGTAGTTCTGGCCAGCGCAGTGGGGCGATGCAGAGCACTGCACGGTGCTTAGGTGCGTCTGGTAGAGCGTCCTGTAGTATCGGTTGGGCCTAGAAAAAATCCTTTTTCTTTTAAACCAAATAAGAGGCAATATTCAAACGGCGATAACTTGAGTTAGGAAATTCCGATTGACCTGGAACCAATTTTTTTTGGAAAGAGGTCAACGAGAGCTACCCAACAAAAATACTGGATACCACCAAGTGAGAATGTATCAAGTATTATAAAGTGAGATACCTCACTTGGCGAGGATCCGGAAAACTTCCAAGATCAAAAACACAATAGGGTATAAAGGGGAGATCCATTTTTGATGAACTAGAGCTTTTATTGAACACAAGTGATACGTCCAAAACGTATCTACTTTCCCGAACACTTTTGCTATTGTTTCTCTTCTAAACTTGTGTGATTTGAATACAACTAATGCGGACCGACGCTGTTTTCAGCAGAATTGCCTTGGTGTCTACTTTTTGTGCAGAAAACCAACTATCAGGAAAAATCTCGAAAAATATGCCAAAAATCCTATTTCACCCGAAGACTCCAGGAGCCAGAATACGAGACGAAGAAGAGCCAGGGAGTGGCCACACCACCTGGTGGCGCGGGCCAGGCCAGGCCGCGCCAGGGGGTGGTGTGGGCCCCCCAGGCACCCCATCGGCCTCTCTCTTCGCCTATAAGGAGCCTTCTGACCTAAAAACTTCGGAGGGTTCGACGTTTTTCCAGAAGGAGTTCCGCTCCGCCGCCACCACCAGATTCCACGAAACAGCACCAGAAACTCCGTTCTGGCACCCTGCCGAGACGGGGAATTGGAGGAGATCATCGCCATCATCATCACCATCGCTTCTCCATCGACCATCCATGTTTCCCCCATCTATGAGTGAGTAATCCCCGTTGTAGGCTATGGGGATGGTAGGGATTGGATGAGATTGTTCATGTAATGGCATCAGGTTGTTAGGGCATGGTGCCTAGTATCTTTTATTAGTGCTTTATGACTTTGTTGCGACTTGCTGTACTTAATTCTTGTCACTAGGGCCCGAGTGCCATGATTTCAGATCTGAACTTATTATTGATTCATTATGATAGTATTGTTCCTGGTCTTATCTACAAGTTGTATACACACGTTATTGTCTAAAATCTATGGCCCCGAAGTGACCGAAATCGGGATAACCTGAAGGGAAAGGCTTTGATGTGAGGATCACATGTGTTCACGGAGTGTTAATGCTTTGCTCCGGTGCTCTATTAAAAGGAGCACCTTAATTGCCAGTAGTTCCCTAGAGGCCCCACTGCAAACGGGCTGGCAGGACAAAAGATGTTGTGCAAGTTCTCGTTGCGAGCACGTATGACTATATATGGAACACATGCCTAGGATTGTCTAGTACTTGGGTGCTTTATCTTATTTATCTGCAATAGCCCTATGTTCCGATTGCTATGTGAATTGTCTTGTCCATGCAACGCCCGTCCATCCATCCCTATGCCTACCGCACTCAAATCCCACTGTTTACTGCTTTTTTTACTACTGTCTTTGCTTTACTACTACTATCACTTTGCTATTCCTACTACAAAACAGTTGCTACTGATAAACTGATGTGAGCAAGATTGTTTCCAGGTGCAGCTGAATTGACAACTCAGTTGTTAAGGCTTATAAATATTCGTTGGCTCCTCTTGTGTCGAATCAATAAATTGGGTTTCACTTCCCTCGAAAATACTGCGATACACCCCCTATACTTGTGGGTCAGCAAGACTATTTTCTGGCGCCGTTGCCAGGGAGCATAGCTTTATTTATCAAGTTCACTTGGATTCTCTATTGTTCACTGCTATCCATCCATCATGGGTAAGTCTCGTGATGGAAAGGTTCCTATTTTACCATCCACTACAAGAAGAGGTACGGTTCTAAACACCTCTACAGCTCTTGATTCACCGTCTATTTTGAGTAAATTCCTTACACCACCACATACACATGCTACACACACTGCTACTACTGCTGAATCTGAAACTTCTGATGCTTATGATGCTGCTTCTACTGTGCTCGATAAGAGTGGTTCATTAGGTCCTTTCCTAGATGCTACGATTGCTAGAACTACAGCTGGAAATACCGAAACTCCTAATGAAGATACTACCACACCTGTTAGCTCACCCGAGTCTAGTGAGAGTTATGATATTGAAGATGGTTATCTTGAGATGACCAATGAGTTTATTAAAGAATGTAAGAACACCCATGATAGGAGCGCTGCTAAGAGTCTCCTTGAGAGGCGTACTATTTGACCGAAATTATATCCTGCTGCTAAGTTTGCTGCTTCTCCCATAAACATTATAGGTGAAGATTATGATTTCTCTCTCGATCTATCTTACATAGCTATTGTCGAGAAAGAACCTTTTTGTGGGACTAAGAATGAAAGTGCGGTAGCACATATGAATGAACTTTCTACCATGAGTGGCTTGTTTTCTGATGATATTAAGATGCGTACTTACTTTGTTGCTAAGATTTTTCCCTTTTCACTGAAAGGAGAAGCTAAAACTTGGTTTAGTAATTTACCTCCTAGATCTATTGATAGCCCTGAGTGCTTGATTAGTACTTTCCTGCAGAAATATTTTCCTCCCAGTGCTAGACATGCTATTTTACAGGAATTTTTTGATTTTAAATAGGGGGAAAAAGAGGTATTTCCCAAATCTTGGGCAAGGTTTTGTGCTTTGATTCATGCACAGGCTAGAAGTCCTTTACCTAAGAATGAGCTTCTTGATATATTTTATAATGGACTAACCGAGGAATCTAGGACATACCTAGATAGTTGTGCTGATTGTGTTTTCAGGAATAGGACTCCTAAGGAAGCTGAGGAATTAATGGCTAAAATAAGCAAGAATTATGAAGATTGGACTCCTCCTAAACAAGCTATACCTGAAGTAATTGTACCTGAACCATCTATTCCCGTGCCTATTCCAACATCAAAGAAGAGGGGAGTTATTGAATTAAATGATGAAGTGATGAAGGAAGCTAAGAAATGTCTTAAGGAGAAGGGAATTAAAGCTGCAGATGTCAAGAATTTACCTCCTATAGAAGAATTATGTAAGCCTATTCCCTACTCACCCACTATTGAGGTACACTCTCTCCAACACTTTGATGAAGGTGATATCCCTTACTCTAAACCTCCTGATGAGTACTTAGAAGAATTTGATATCTTTATTGTTAAGAAATATAACTTTAATAAAAGGGTGCAAAATCATCTAATGGAAAACACTAGAGCTATTGTTGAGTTGAAAGATATGGTGGAAAGAACCTCTAATGATGTTAAAATGATTGTTAAACACTTTCAAATGGTTCAAACTCAAATAGATCAACTCGTTAAAGTGCAAAACGACTTGCTAGTTAATGCTGCTAAAGAAAAACATGCTTATGAAATTAGAACTAGAAGTGGTGCTGCTACCCAGGATCCTCTATATCCTGAGGGGCATCCCAAAAGAATTGAGCAGGATTCTCAACAAGCTGAAAATAGTGGTTCTACTCGTAAGAAAAGGAAAAAGAAACATAAAACTGTTGTAGAACCCTCTGAACCTGCTATAGATCCTAATAGTATATCTATCTCTGATGCTGAAACGGAAAGTGGTAATGAAGAAAATGTTGTTCCTAATGAAGAAAAAGTTGAAGAAGAACCTGAAACCCCAAAGAAGATTTTATTGCTAAGAAACATGGTAGTGAAAGAGAACCTTGGGTCAAAAACCTATGGCTTTCCCTCATAAGAAACACAAGTCAAAGGAAGATGAACACTATAATAAGTTTTGTGAGTGGATGAAGCCTTTATTCTTGCAAATTCCTTTGACGGATGCTATTAAATTGCCTCCTTACTCAAAGTATATGAAGGACATTGTCTCGAATAAAAGGAAGATCCCTAATGAAGAAATTTCTAGTTTGCTTGCTAATTATTCCTTTAATGGTAATGTTCCTAAGAAACTTGGAGACCCAGGGATTCCAACTATCCCTTGCTCTATTAAGAACAGTTATGTTAGAACCGCTTTGTGTGATTTGGGAGCTGGAGTTAGTGTTATGCCTTTCTCTCTCTATAAGAGGCTTCAACTTGAAAAATTAATACCAACTGATATATCTTTGCAAATGGATGATAAATCTACCACCATTCCTATGGGTATATGTGAGGATGTACCTGTTCAGGTGGCTCACAATTGCTTGATATTAACTGATTTTGTTGTGCTTGAAATGCATGAAGATGATAATATGTCTATTATTCTTAGGAGACCTTTTCTTAATACTGCAGGAGCTATTATTAATTGTAATCAAGGAAAGGTGACCTTCAATGTTAATGACAAGGAACATATTGTCTATTTCCCCAAGAAGATTGAAAGGACTTATGGTTTAAATTCAATTGAACATGTTGAAGGCATTCAAGTTGGAGAAATATATTGTCCCATACCAAGAGAAAAATTTGAAACTATTATGATTGGGACCATTGCTATCAAGGTTGAGGTAACATAATCATTAGTGGATTACAAAGTTTTGTCTCATATGCAATTGTTTTGGTAGCAAGACTTGATCAACCTTGCTAACAAAAGGATTCCATTGAATAAAACAATGTTTTCATTATGATTATCTCCGTTTATTTCTATCCTTTGCTTCTTAGTTTTTGCTTTCGTTTAGTTTTCTTTGTGTTGTTAGTTGCTTGCATGTTAGAACTTCTATAGTTCTAGCCTTGTTTTGTCTTTGCATCATGTTTCCAAAAGGAAAAAAAATCTGTCTGTCAGAAAAATCATTCTTCTATTTCTGAAAATTGCCCAAAAATAAAGTGTCTCGAAAAATTCCAGAAAATTCATATTAAATTTTTACGTGAAAAAAGGGGCAGAGGAGTACCTGGTAGATACCAGGGGGGCCCACCAGGCAGGCACACCACATGGTGGCGCAACCAGCCTTGGGTGGCGCCATGCCCTGGTGTGGGCCACCCCTGGCCCCCCCACTAACTCTCTCACCTGCCACTTTCTTTTCTCTCCCGAGTAAGCTCCAGTTCAAAGCTCAAATCATGTTCTTGTTGTGCTTGCTCTCATTTTTTCGATCTCCTTGCTCAGCCCATCTTTCTTGCTGAAATTTGGAGCATTTGTTCCCTAGTATGTGACTCCTCCCCTTGTCCAAGTAGATTTATGTTTAGTGGTTTATATGTTGAGTATTTTGCTGCTATAGGTGACTGGTTATGAGATCTTGTAAGCTTGTTTGATGCTTAGAGATATAGTTTTGATGCATGTTTAGGCCTCTTGCAAGTCCCTATGAGTAGAATCCTTCATTATATTTACTTGCAATCACTTGTTTAAAAGGTGTTTAAATTTCAAAATAGAAGATGAGTGAACACCACCTAAACCAACATGAGCTTTGGGTGCCTGAGGTCATGAAGGTCCACCGGGAGGAAGACGTTTTTCCCTCCATTTATCCATGCCCTAAGTTCATGAGAGCTGCAGGAATTCTACAAGATTTCCACACTTTGGTTTCTAATGCAGGGTTAGAGCACTTTTTGGAAGATGAACCTTGTCAATTTGTGAAGCTAACCATGTCTGTGGTGCAGGATTTCCAATTTAGTAACTCTTTGCCTAACCCCATGGTCGTTTACAAAATTTACAATATTGCTGTCAACCTTTCTCTTGATGATTTTTGTGCAGCTATTAAGGTACCTCAATGGGGATCATGTAGGAAGATTAAAGAGAGACCGGAACCACTCATGGATTTATATGCAGAAATTTGTCAAGGGAGTTGCTTCTCGAAGGAGAGTGGAAAAATCCGTAACATTCATCTTCCCTCCATTCGCTACTTTGCCTACTTTATTGCTAAGTGTGTTCTTGCTAGGAAAACTGCCAATACGTTATCTTCGTTTGATTTAGCATTTATCTCTGCTGCTCTTAGACGAGATAGGTCTTACAACTTGGGTGCTTTGATAGCTTTCTGTCTTGCTGCTAACCGTGAGAAAGTGGAATTTGTGGAGGCCTCATTGCTTCTTGTTTGCTAGCATTGCATGGTTTAGTGCCTCATCATCTAGACCTACAGTTTCCCATAGACAGGCTTGATCTTAATTCCATGATACATCATAAATTTGTTTCCTCGTGGGCTAATATGAGTGAGTTATCTTATGAAATAACCTTTCTCAAGGCTGGCTGGAGAAAGAGCAAGTCCGAGCATGTTGTTCTTTTGCCTACACATGTTTTGTTTAACCTTGATAACAAGGAAGGATGGTCCCTCACTAAGGAGGAGCTTGACACGTACCTGGGAGAGCTTTCCCATCAGGAGCAGGGCACTAGAAGGGAGGTCACGGATGATTCGGTCTAGCCCTCGAATGAGGGAGAGTCTTCATATCAGCATCCCGCTTATGATTGGGGAGCTTCCTCTTCTTCTCATGGGCCTAGCTATGACCATTCTTACCAAGATCCGCCCGCTTGGAACCCCTATTCGTACATGGATTGATACCCACTTAGGCCAAAAGCCTAAGCTTGGGGGGAGGTACGCCGACACTGCACTCATCTCCATATCATGTTGCGTCGGTACTTTGTATATTCATGTTTTTGTTCTCTTTTTAGTTTTCGTTCTTCTTTGCTTTTTCTTTCTAAAAACCCAAAAAGACCAAAAATATTTCTGTTGTTTCTCTTTGGTTTGCTTCTTCTTTTTGCCTTGGTTTGTTTTTCCCTTTTTGCTTTGTTTGAACTATTCGAAAAAAACCAAAAAGATTTTGCTTTGCTTGTTTTTCTCTTTTGGTTCTTGTTTAAAAATCGAAAAAACCAAAAATATTTGTCGTTCTTCTTTGGTTTTTGCGAGGTTGCTTCAGGGTTCGGCAGTCCTCGGTGGATATTGGTTTCATATTATTATTCAAGCCACACAAGTGAAGAGCGATAATGAGGACCAATGACAACTTGAGGCGTGGTAAGAGGCTGGTAACAAACTCTATTTGTTTTCATTTTTGTACATATACTCATCACTATGGGCTTTCTTAGTCCTTTCATGTAGAGTGTATGTTTTCTTTGGATGCTTAGTAGTTCTTGCTTTCTTATGATTAGCTCCAGCTCGCTAATAGTTTGTAGCATGTCTCATGAATGTTTGCTTGCATTACTCTATTCATAAATTGGTATGCCACCGTGGTATCGTCCTCTGAATGTTTCATTTGAATTGACTTGGCACATGCTCACGCATGCACAGGACTGTGATAATCAGTTAAGCCTTGATGAATTATTTTGCCTTGAGGATCTTGAATCACTTTAAGGCCATGATTAGTCCTTTTTTGTTGCAAGCATGATAATGACAACTATTGCTCTTTCGTTTGTCGCTCCCTTACTATTGCTAGCCTTCACTTCCACTAAGTGTTTTACTCATGTTTCCAACTCCTTAAACCAAATATTGCCAAAGTGTCCACCATACCTACCTATTAGCATCATTTGCTGCTCCCGTGCATATTCAATATGCCTTGTTTTCTTCCAAATAAAATGTTTGCTTGTTATGGTAAAATTAGTTAGTAAAGCTCTCACAAACTTGATGGCACACTTTATTTCCTGCACTTAATAAACCTGAACCATTGTGAACTCTCCATGAAAGTTATATGCTTGCAAATTATAGGCTGGGGATTAGCAGAACCGTGCTATCACGGGGAATGCTTTCAACACTTGTAAATATATACCCAGTTGATACCTTGCTCTTTTGTTTGCGGATGTCGTCGGTGTGAAATAAAAGGCGAGCCTGTAAGTCCATGGAGTTATGTATGTGTGGTAGAGAAACGCCTGGGCTGCTGGTCTAATCCATGCTGAGATGGTGGAAACCTGCAGCGTAACCATAATGATATCTATGAAGCATTCTTCTTATAATAAAAGAGAGACATAGCTATTGAAAAAAAAGTTTTATGAAAAGAGGAAAGAGAGAAAAAAGCACCATTTTCCCATGGTAAATAAGAAGATTGCCGAGATACTCATTGTCTGCTTGCCTTGTCATTTTGATATGGGGATTCTTCCGTATCATCGGGCAAGGAGTACCCCGTTGGCGGTTCTCAATGATACGCACATACTTACGATGACAAGAACTTACCGGTAACTAAAGTTGAGTAGCATGAGGAGCGGCCCTCGTACTCAAGGGACTTGGGATTTTCAGTTTATAGTCTATCAAGCATATAACTCAGATTGGAACTCACTTTCACCTTAACCACTTTAAAGATGCTTATGATAGGGGCAATGAGAGCTCAAAGCTAATGACTACCATACTTTCAGCATTTGGAAGCCTTTCAAATTATTCAAAACCTTTTCTTCTACTTGTTGAGTCTCCACATATTCTTTGAGCACTTTCTTGAGAGCATAGTTGTCATTCTTTGTGTTTGTTCCATTACTTGATTATTTGTGTTATGACTTTGATGCTTGTACCCTTGATAACTTTACTTCTAGTCATCACTTGAACTTCAGAGGTGCCTTAGCATTCATAATCAAAGGCAAGCGAGATACCACTCTATCATACCTTTATATGAGCATTGTAATGTTGCTTATGTTTATGCTTCATGCTACTTATTATTCTTGAGTTGGAATCTCTTCATAGCTTGCAATGACTATTAAGTAGACTCAGTTGCATATTCTTTATTATGAACTGTCTAAGTAGTTGATCACATTGCTGAGAATATTTACATCATATGAAGCAAATGTGTTCGTGAAAGTTCTTTTATCGCACTCAGTTTTCAACTGAATTGCTTGAGGACAAGCAATAAGCTAAGCTTGGGGGGAGTTGATACATCCAAAACGTATCTACTTTCCCGAACACTTTTGCTATTGTCTCTCCTCTATACTTGTGTGATTTGGATACAACTAATGCGGACTGACGCTGTTTTCAGCAGAATTGCCTTGGTGTCTACTTTTTGTGCAGAAAACCAACTATCAGGAAAAATCCCGGAAAATATGCAAAAAATCCTATTTCACCCGAAGACTCCAGGAGCCAGAATACGAGACAGAGAAGAGCCAGGGGGTGGCCACACCACCTGGTGGCGCGGGCCAGGCCAGGCCGCGCCAGGGGGTGGTGTGGGCCCCCCAGGCGCCCCCTCGGCCTCTCTCTTCGCCTATAAGGAGCCTTCTAACCTAAAAACTTCGCGGGGGTCGACGTTTTTCTAGAAGGAGTTCCACTCCTCCGCCACCACCAGAAACTCCGTTCTGGCACCCTACCGGGACGGCGAATTGGAGGAGATCATCGCCATCATCATCACCATCGCTTCTCCATCGACCATCCATGTTTCCCCCATCTATGAGTGAGTAATCCCCCGCTGTAGGCTATGGGGATGGTAGGGATTGGATGAGATCGTTCATGTAATGGCATCAGATTGTTAGGGCATGGTGTCTAGTATCTTTTATTAGTGCTTTATGACTTTGTTGCGACTTGTTGTGCTTAATGCTTGTCACTAGGGCCCGAGTGCCATGATTTCAGATCTGAACTTATTATTGATTCATTATGATAGTATTGTTTCTAGTCTTATCTGCAAGTTGTATACACACGTTATTGTCCGGAACCTATGGCCCCGAAGTGACAGAAATCAGGATAACCGGAAGGGAAAGGCTTTGATGTGAGGATCACATGTGTTCACAGAGTGTTAATGCTTTGCTCCGGTGCTCTATTAAAAGGAGCACCTTAATTGCCAGTAGTTCCCTAGAGGCCCCGCTGCAAACGGGCTGGCAGGACAAAAGATGTTGTGCAAGTTCTCATTGTGAGCACGTATGACTATATATGGAACACATGCCTAGGATTGTCTAGTACTTGGGTGCTTTATCTTATTTATCTGCAATTGCCCTACGTTCTGATTGCTATGTGAATTGTCTTGTCCATGCAACGTCCATCCATCCATCCCTATGCCTACCGCACTCGAATCCCACTGTTTACTGCTTTTGTTACTACTGTCTTTGCTTTACTACTGCTGTTACTTTACTTTTCCTACTACAAACTTGTTGCTACTGATAAACTGCTGTGAGCAAGATTGTTTCCAGGTGCAGCTGAATTGACAACTCAGTTGTTAAGGCTTATAAATATTCTTTGGCTCCCCTTGTGTCAAATCAATAAATTGGGTTTAACTTCCCTCGAAAATACTGCGATACACCCCCTATACTTGTGGGTCATCAACAAGCTCTAGAACCAAACATGGATAAGATCCACAAACAACCAAGAAATACTATGATGCTAAGAATGCAATGGTTTGAGCTCTCTCTGAAAGATATGATCGAGCTACTCACTCGAGAGCCCCTCTTGATAGTACGGTTATCTATCCTAAACCCAGTCTCCCAAATACCAACATGAGACCGACAAAAGGAAAAACCTATCAAGATTTTACATTTGCCTTGAGCATTCCAGTTGAACTCGATGTAGACGATCTTGCCCTTCTCAAGAGGAACACCTTTCTTGATTCCTATTCCTTGCGCCTGCTAGATGAATACTTGCTCTTTGCTCCCCCATACACCATGGGGAAACCTTTACTTTGACCTTGTCTTCATCGATCCATGATCACCGAGGATGGCAAGCATCAAACATGAGATCTTCTAGAGATGGCGCACTTTGAGCTTGCATAACACATCTTCTTTGTTTCTTCTACCTTGAAGCCAACACATGCTCCAAGCGATGCTAATGGATAATTCCTACAAGTACAACTTAATACAAACATTAGTCCTTGTCATTAATTACCAAAACCACACATGGGGGCCCACATGCTATTTTGGACGGGTGGTGGAGTGAGTTGGGCATCAGGGGTGAATGAGGGGAACAAATCGTTACCCCTCACTCTGGTGCCCATGAGTCAGTTTTTGCGAAACCGACCAGACCGGAGTCTCTAGGGTGCGAACCCTGGAGTCTTCGTGGTTGAACCCCGGAGTCTCTAGCCTCCAACGCTAGAAACACCAAAGATATAGAAGGATAAGCATGAAGAACGAGAAGCATGTCTAGGGGGTCCAGATGATTAGGCTTAGGCTGGACTTCCACACTGGTATAAAGAAACAAGACCAAAAGGCAAACCAAGAGAAAAATAACAAAGTGTATAAACAATAAGAACCAACCCTTCAAAGGGAAAGGGGTCGGTGGTTGTAGCCACCATGTTTGAGTATACTTGGCTTGGCAGGACGAAGATATATCTTGGGTCCATTACCAACACTCGTCATTGAAGCTCACATATCACAAAATGATATTAAGAGAATGATTTTGCCACTTTGGGCATAATGGGGGAGGGATGGTGATACGTCCATTTTGCATAACTATTCTATATCACAATTTACCGTTATTCATTGATATATTTCATATTAAGAGACGATACTTATGTTATTTCATCTGTTTTTGCATGGTTGATGACTTTTGGAGGATGGACCACTGAAGTCAAGATTCTGATGGAAAAGGCACTCTTTGGAGGAGAAATTCGCAAAGATCAGAAAATCCCAGAAAATACATGGAAAATCCTATTTTTCTAGAAGACGAAGGATGCCAGAAGGGGGAGAGGAGTTGGGCCACAGGGGGCCCACACCACCCCCTGGTGCAGGCTAGCCCTGGCCGCACCACCAGGTGGTGTGGCCACCCTGGCCCACCTCTGTCTCTCCTCTTTGGCGTATATATTCCCCACAAAACCCTAAGACTCGGGGAGCGACCACAGAAATGTTCCACCGCCTTTGCAGGGTGGAAACTATAGAGAGAGAAAGAGCTCTCCGGGAGGCATACATCTATTGGGGAAATTCCTTCCGAAGAGGGGAGATCATCGCCATCAACACCGTCATCGAGCTGGACTTCATCGGGATCATCATCATCATCACCACCATCATCTCCACCAGCACCATGATCACCACTCCATACTACTATAACAATTGGTTGAATCTTGCATAGTTCTTAGGGGAAACATTCCCAGTGTTGATTACTTGTTTTAGTTGATGCTATTGAGTTGAACCATTGAATTATCGTTTATGTTCAGATTGTTACTTATCATTATTTCATCTCTGATCTTGATCCATATGCTGTCTTGTGAGTAGTTCATTTAGTTCTTGAGGACATGGGAGAAGTCATGTTGTTAGTAGTGGAATTGTGTTGAGAAAGATTCAATGGTTTGATATTTAAGTTGTGGTGTTATTCTTCTAGTGGTGTCATGTGAATGTTGACTACATGATACTTCACCTTTATGGGCCTAGGGGAATGCATTGTGTATTTGGCTATTAATTGTAGGGGTTGCCGGTGACAGATACCTGAACCCCCGCTAGGAAACCTTTGCACAAGGGAGTGTAGGATCTCAGAGTTTAAAGTTGTGGTTAGGTTTCTATCTTAATTACTTTCTTGTACTTGCAGATGCTTGCAAGGGGTATTATCACAAGTATGTATTAGTCCTAGGAAGGTCAGTACATTAGCACAGGTTCACCCACACAACACTTATCTAACTAAAGAAGATTAATCAACTATATGAAGCGAAAGCACTTGACGATATTCCCGTGTGTCCTCGAGAACGTTTGGTCATCTAAAGTAATACAACCGGCTTGTCCTTTGCTAAAGAAAGGATTGGGCCACTTGCTGCATTTATTATTATTATCTTTTATTTACTCGTACTTTATTTATATGCATTATCAAAAAACCCTAAAAATTCGTTTGCTAAGTATTTACATAGAATTCCTGCTCCAAGCCACTCGTCAACACCTTCTGCTCCTCATTGGGTTCGACACTCTTACTTATCGAAAATACCGCGATACACCCCCTATACTTGTGGGTCATCAAGACTATTTTCTACTCTGTTGCTAGGGAGTGAAGCGCTATTAGAGAGTGGAACTGGTAAATGAAACTTCTACTATGAGTATTGTTTATTTCTATTAGTTACTTTATTTTGATATGGGTAATTCACTTAGTTTCTTATTTCGTAATGCTACTACCACTGCTAAGGTAGTAGATGAACCACCACCTACTGAAATGATACTTTTAAGATACCTACAAGAATTATTGACCGTGTTATGGATAACTACTATTTTGGAGATGGAACTGTCCATCCCGGTGATCATTTGCTCTTTATACATGAATTATGTGGGTTGTTCAAGTGTGCAGGTATTACAACAAATCAAGTTAAGAAGAAGTTATTCTCATTATCACTGAAAGGAAGAGCTGAGGAATGGTATATGCTGTTGAAGAATGGCCAATCTCTTGAATGGGAGGAAGTAGTACCTCTCTCCTAGTGCGATTCATAAAGATCGGAATCAAATATACAACTTTTGGCCTCTTGATGGAGAGAGTACAACTCAAGCTTGGAGGAGATTGAAGTTACTAATATGCTCAAATGTCCTATTCATGAGCCCCCTCACAATATTATTATCAATAAATTTTATGCAAGACTTTCTCTTCATGACAAGGATCTATTGAATGCTTCTTGTGCTGGATCATTTAAACGCATGGAATACGAAGCTAAATGGGATATTCTAGATCGTATTCAAGACAATGCTAAAGCATATGAGAATGATAAAGGAAGAAAGTCAGGTATAAATTATGATTATGAATGCATTAAATCTTTTATGGGAACTGATGACTTTCAAAATATTAGTAATGCTTACGGTCTTGATTCTAAAAGTATTGCAAATTATTTTAAGGCTTTTGCTTCTTATATTGAAATTCCTAAAAAAATATGGAACAAGTATCATGCGCCATATAAAAATATTGCTAATTGTGTTCCTGGAAGAGATACCGAAGTTTATACTGGTAATCATATTTTACCTGAACCCCACCGTGAGAAAATGCCTTTCCCAGTTAAGGTAAAGGAACATTCTATGATAGCTAGTATGGTTAATGAAAGTACAAATAAAGTTGTTGAAACTAATGAACAAATAGCTGTTGAACCTGTAATAGCAAATGTGAAAGACTTTGTCACTAAATATGTAGAAGATGGACACACTATCCTCTGTAAGGATACTTCTAATATTGTTTCACAAAGTAGTGTTATGAGAGCTAGTATCCCTGTGTTTTCTGTTAGAATAAGTGATCTTGCTACAATAATTTAGGTGATAGTTATATCGTTAAATTTATGCATGATACTGAAAGTTATTATGAGAGAGGTAAAAGTGCTCTTATGCATCTCAATAATATTAAGTTTCCTCGCTTTATGTTGAAAATCTTTATGTTGCACTTGTTTTGCCTTCCTATGCCAGCAGCCTCTGGTTTGAAAATTTTATTTTCTTACAAAATTCTCGTGCATAGGAAGTGGGTTAGACTTAAACATGTGTATATTTGCTTCTTGATGCTCTCTTTTGCTTCAATTCATATCCTTATGTGAGCACCATTTAAATTATCATGCCCATGGCTATAAAGAAAGAGCTTTTTGGGAGACAACCCAATATGTTGTCGGATTGATGACAAGTACGCCATGAGGGGGTCCTCGAGGCGTGTGGAAGAGAGGGGTGTGAGACGTACGGGATTCCGGGATGGTGAGCACACAAGTTTACCCAAGTTCGAATCCGCCGGCTTTGGTCGGACCCTACTCCTGCTAGCAATCCAGTAATACGGCAGAGCCGGAATATGGGTTACAAGGGTTTCGCCTGTGTGAGTTGAGATTGTAGACTATTGTGAGGGTGCCCTAAAGGCTCTCCCTAGGACGACTTATATAGATATCCAGCCTAGGGTTTACAGAAGAGATCTATCCAGCTACGACTAAGAGTCGGTTACAGAGTACATCTTGAACGACAAGTAACACTATGGGCCTATGTCGGTAAGTCTTCTAGGCCTTCCCATAGCCGGACTGGACTCCGTCTCTTCTCCCTGACTGGGACGCCCGTGAAGCAAAGCTCTAACCTGAAGTGGGCCACCCTGGTCAGTGAGGTAAAGTGAGGATACCCGGAAAGTATATCCCCAACAGCAGCCCCCAGAGGCCTCCAAGATCCAAAGTTGGATTCATCATCGTCTAGCTTGATCTTCGGCTTGCAGAATCTTGAAGGGTTCCTGAAACTTCAAAAGAAAAGATACGATCTAGGTCTTCAAAAATGAGTCGGACCTATAAATACGTTATTCGGGTGTCTAGATTGAATTTTAAACTAAGCCGGAACTTGGTCTCTGACGTCATCTGACACCAGTCATGGTCAAGTCATGTCACTGACAGACATTTCCTGTCAGCATGACCGTTGGTGGGTCCGCCTTTCGCGGAACTGAGGCGTCGTTTCAATGCGTGCGTGGAGATCGAGGTGATGTAATCATCGCGCGGGGGCTTCCCAGTCCTTTCTATGACGCATGGCACATTTACTGTAGCGTTTACACGAATCTTGACGCGGCCGGTGGTTATAAGTGGTGAGGATCTCTTTTCCCCATCTCCTTCACCAGTTCCTTGCGCTGTTTCCTTCTCATCTACTCCTCCCACAAACCTAGAGCTCCTCTGCTCCCCAGAAATTCCCAGCGCCGCCCATCCAAGGTCATCGTCGCACACAGAAAATGGCTTCAGCTTCATCTTCCGGTACGGAGGCCATGGCAGCGACGGCGGAGAAAGAGAGCAATTGCGGGGTATGGATCCCGTGCGTCGTCGACGACACCAAGCTCCGCGGCGTGGAAGAAGAAGGGCTCCTCCGCGCTGGCGACTAGCGGAGCGGTCTCAGCGAAACCATCCCCAACCCTCGCGACGGCAAGCGAGTACACTTCGGCACTCACCTTGATAGAGGTCTGAGTTTTCCTCCCTCAGATTTCATTTCCGAGGTTATCGATCACTATGGAGTTCAACTCCATTATCTCCCTCCCGAACTCCATCTTAGAGATAAGCATGTACGCATCTTTGTGCGAGGGGTATCTCGGCATTAGGCCGAGCCTTACTCTCTTCCGGTATTACTTCCTTGTCCAGAGAAATTCCATTATTGCCGGTAATCCTTATATTACCGGTACTACTAGTTTTTCGGTTAGGCGAGAGCGCGTCTATCCCCGGATTATGGCTAGTGAGTCGGTCAAGCAATGGCCGGACACTTTTTTCTATCACAAGGATATTACTGCTCCCGGCAAAGCTACTTCTTTGCCGGCTTTCATTGACGGAGCCGCCACGCCCAAGAATCCTGGGATGAGGTCGCTCCGGCTCAGTGACGATCTGCTTCTCACCAAGAGGCGGATCGAGTACTTGATGAAACACAAGGGCCTAAAAGGGTCCGACTTAGTCCAATGCTAGGTTTCACGCCGGATCCAGTCTCTCCAACATCATGGAGATCGACTGATGCACTCCATCACGTCATCAAAGAAGGATTCCCTCCGCATCAGCCCCAAAGCTTACACGGAAAAAGATTATGTAAGCCATATCAAGTGGCTGATAAGAGAGCGGATCGAGAGGAAGATTCCGGAGCTGTCCCTGGACCTGCATACAGCAGAAGATCCCGTTGTGCTGGTAAGCTTCAGCAACAACCCTTTTTTATGTGCTCATCTTTATATTATTTCGTAATACTGAGATACTTCTTATTTTTAGCTTGCCGACCTCCCCGAGTCAGAGTTTGCTCCTGTCGAGGGATATCCTCCTGAATTTTCTCAGGAGGAGGGGGAATTGGTTCCACTGTCGGACATTGTTCCTCGGAAGCGTAAAGCTCCGACAGTGGCTATCGGCACGAAGGAGGTGCCCGTTGTGAAGAGGTAACTTTCCTCACAATTTCCGCCTTTGTACTTTGTTCGTAATTCATTGTAATGTTATTTGTTCTATTACCTTCTTAGAGCTAAACAACTCATCAAGGGCAAGTGGAAGGGAGTTACTGCAAAGCCCCTATGTTAGTAGAAGCTAAACTTGGTTTCTCCTGCCGTAGCTCCTCCGACTCCTGCCCCTCAACCTTATGCAGCGCCGGAGATTACTCCATCTCTGACCGTTGTAGAAGATTCGGCTCCTTCAGCAGAGCCAACGATCCTTGAATCGCAAACTAACGTCACCATGGGTGACTCAGGTTTTGATAAGGGTGAACCCTCTTAGGGTAATGATCCCTCGGCAGAAATCTTCGCCGACAATCTCCTAAGCAATCCGGGACTTGCCAAACTTGGCCTTTCTCGGAAATCTGTGGAGGAAATCCAGCGGTTGGCCCAGCAATGTTTAGAAAGCCAGACCATTACTGCCGAAGAAGAAGCACAAGAAGCGGAGGACGTCAAGTACTCCGAACTTCTTGAACAAGTCCGCCTTTGCAACGAGGGACTGAGAGCTGGTGTGCTACCACCTCCACCAGTGATCCTGCTCACCCTTGCCGAGAAGGTTACAACTGAGGTGAACATGTGCTTGAGCAAGCTCACACATGAACAACATGTAAGTTAGAATTCCAACCCACATTTTTCTTTATGTTACTTTATATCATATCCTCTAGCCCCAAGCATGAAGTTGGATAGACAATCCAGGTTTATGCTTTCTTAGGATGCCAAAGAATGAACTAGTGTAGCCCCCAAGGCTCGTGCTGATATTAGTTACAATATTAGACCGAGTCTTCAGTAGACTTCTAACTCTAGGTATTCCGACTTACAGAAAGTTAATTCATATAACCCGGAATTATTGAAGAATATCTGCAACAAGCGAAGAGAGATCAAAGCTCTCCGACTTGAAAATGCTCAACTGAAAGTATCTAGGGATGAGGTTGAAGGTAATCATTTCAGTACTCAGACCTTGTCTTTGATTTCATAGTCGAATTTTTGTTCAACTGTTGTTCCTTTGATTATAGCACTGGTAAAGCAGTCCTGTGCTATGATTGAAGAGGCCGAGAATCTTAAAACCTTGGTGGTGGAAAACAAGGATCTCCGCCAAGAGCTGGATAAGAGCTGGATTTCCGCCTCGTCCCTTTCGTGAGCCAGTCAACCTTTAGCACGGAAACTTTGTCGAGCAATGGAGCTCAATTGCTAAACCAGTTTAAACTCGGAAACAAAGCCAGCTTCTAGTACCAACTATAAAAATTAAACTTATACCCGAAGGTAGCAATTTTAGAATCGGAAATCTAAACCAGAACAAACATGAGCATAAAGTACTTTCAAGTATTCTAGGATTTTCGATTGTGACATGATCATTCGGAAATAAGATGGTAAAAAACTTCTCAGAAAAAATTGAGGCAACCAATACTTTATTTCTTTTTGAACATGTACACATATATGATTACAAAGAAGGATAAACTAAGAATAAAAGGGATGTAGCTGAGCAATATTCCATGGTCTGTCTAATTCTTCCGGGTTTATACTGCCTCCATCTCTCTTTCTCTTCTTAGTAGCAGGTCTTTCTTTGACTGGCCGCATATCAGTTAGGTAGTATGAACCATTTTGCAATACTCGACTAACCAAAAAATGTCCTTCCCATACTAGGGAAAGTTTGTGCTTTCTTTGCTGCACAAGTCGAAGAACCAAATCGCCCTTATTGGAAGACCGGTTTCTGACTCTCTGGCTATGATACTTGCGTAACTTCTGCTGATAGGTTGTTGATCTCATTTCAGCAACGACACGAACTTCTTCAACTAAGTCGAGATCATTTTGTCGAGAAATCTCGGCATCCTCTTTGATATACGCGGAAACTCTAGGAGAATTGTGAATCAAATCACTAGGAAGAACTGCTCCAGCACCATAGACCAAGAAGAAAGGTGTGTATCCGGTTGACCTGTTCGGAGTTGTTCGCAAGCTCCATATTACAGAGGGTAATTCCTCTGCCCAAGCCCCCGCAGCACGTCTTAGTGGTGCTTTGAGTCTTGGCTTTAGGCCTTGTAGGATTAAACCATTTGCCCTTTCGACTTGTCCATTAGCCTGCGGATGTGCGACTGACGCAATGTCAAGCCGGATATTTTGTTCGTTGTAGAATTCGGCAAGCTGTCCCATAGAGAAATTACTCCCGTTGTCCGTGATAATGCTATGCGGATAACCATATCGGATTATAACATCCTCGACAAATCTTCTGGCTATTGCTCCATCACAACTAGTGACAGGTTTAGCCTCAATCCATCTGGTGAATTTATCCACCATCACTAAGAGGTGAGTAAATCCACTTGGAGCCTGTTTAAACGGTCCTACCATGTCAAGCTCCCAGATCGCAAAAGGCCATGTTATAGGTATTGTTCGCAGCTGATCAGCCGGAACATGAGCTTGTTTGGCGTATTTTTGGCAACCTTTGTACGTCTTGACCAGCCGTTCGGCATCTTCCTTGGCTGTAAGCCAGAAAAAACCGTGTCAAAAAGCTTTTGGCACTAAAGATTTGGCTGCAGCATGGTGACCACACTCGCCTTCGTGGATTTCTCTTAAGATTTCTACTCCTTCTTCTAGAGATACGCAACGCTGAAAGACCCCAGACGCACTCCGCTTATAGAGCTCACCACTAATTATAGTATAGGCTTTTGCTCGTCAGACGATCTACCGGCTCAGAACCTCGTCTTCGGGTAATTTGCCATCTACCAAGTAATCAAGGTAGGGTTGAGTCCAGTTGGGAATTACAGCCAGAACTGCTACTAAAGGTGAGTCGGATTTGGTCGGATATTCCTCGTCTACTCCTTTTATAGAGGGAACTTTGAGGTGCTCTAAAAAATGCCATCCAGGACCTGTTTCCGTGCAGAGACTATTTGAGATAATGCATCTGCTTCCTCATTTTCTGCTCGAGGGATGTGTTGAACCTCAAACCCTTCAAATGATTTAGATAGATCATCCACGACAGCTTTATATGCTGCCATGTGCTTATTTGCATTACAAATATCTGACACTTGTTGAGCAACAATATCCGAATCTCCGTAACACATCAAACGTCGGATGCCGATATCCTTAGCAATCCAGATTCCATGCAGCAGTGCTTCATACTGGGCAATGTTATTTGTCGCCGTGAAGTGGATCTGCAACACATATAGAAGTTTATCTCATTGGGGTGATTGGAGTACCGCGCCAGCCCCTGAGCCCCCTCGAGCCTTAGACCCGTCAAAATATAGGGTCCAATATTTCGACTCTGGGAGGGTCATATTCTCCTTTGTCTCTGTCCAATCAGCAACAAAGTCAGCAAGGATTTGGGATTTGATTGCTGTTCGAGGTTTATACTCAATGTCGAAAGCTGAAAGCTCTATGCCACATTTTGCGATGCGTCCTCTAGCCTCGTTGTTATTGATTATATCTCTCATGGGAGCTATGCTCACCACAGTAATTGGGTGTTCTTGAAAATAATGCTGTAACTTACGGGATGCAAAAAACACACCATAAACTAGCTTTTGATAGTGCGGATACCGCTGTTTCGATTCAGTTAGGACCTCGCTGAGGTAGTAAGTCGGATGCTACACTAGGTGTTCCTAATTTTCTTCTGGTCTCTCCACTACCATGACGACACTAACGACCCTGTTTGTCGCAGCGAGATAGAGCAACATCAGTTCCCTTGGTTCCGGTGCTGCAAGGATAGGAGCAAACAAGAGTACTTCTTTCAGGTCTTATAGTGCAGCTTCAGATTCATCAGTCCAAATGAATTTTTTGGTCTTTTTCAAGAGCTTGTAAAGTGGTGCAGCTCTTTCTCCGAGCTGGCTTACAAACCGACTGACTGCAGCAATGCAACCAGTTAGTCTTTGGACATCCTTCAGGCGAGTGGCCTGGAAATATTGAGTATAGCCTTGATCTTGTCTCGGTTCACTTCTATGCCTCTTTGAGATATGATGAAACCTAACAATTTTCTGGCTAGGATTCCAAAGAAACATTTCTTTGTATTAAGCATTATGTTGTATTTTTGTAGATTGGCGAACGTTTCCTCCAAGTCAGAAATTAATGTTTCCTTCTTTTTGGACATCACCGCAATGTCATCCACATATGCATGCACATTGCGTTCGATTTGGTCGTGGAAGCAACGCTGCATAGTGTGCTGGTATGTAGCTCCTGCGTTTTTGAGCCCAAAGGGCATCGTAATGAAACAGAAGGTTCCGAAGGGGGTTACGAATGAAGTTTTGATTTTATCCGTTTCCTTCATCCGAATTTGGTGATAACCAGAATATGTGTCGAGAAAACGGAGGAGTTCCGAGCCTGCCGTAGAATCGATAACTTGATCAATTCTAGGCAGAGCGAACGGATCTTTGGGACAAGCCTTGTTCAAGGCAGTATAATCAACACACATCCTTAAATCAGTGGTGTCCTTTTTAGGGACCATTATAGGGTTGGCCGACCAATCAGTATGGATGACCTCTTCTATGAATCCGGCTAACTCGAGCCGAGCTAGTTCCTTAGCTATTGCCTTATGCTTTACATCGCCAAAACATCATAGGGATTGTTTGACAGGTTTAGCATTCGGGTGTACATTTAGAGAGTGCTCAGCAAGTTCCCTAGGTACTCCGATCATGTCAGATGGCTGCCATGCGAAGATATCTTGATTTGCTTGGAGGAACTTGACGAGCGCGCTTTACTATGCACTATCTAGGCCTACGCCTATCTGGGTCACCTTGGAGGGGTCATCATCCTTCAACGGCGTCTTCTTCTTCTCTTCCAATGCCTTGAACTCCGGATTCGGCTTTGTCACCTCCTTCTTCATTGTGGGCATCTCAGACGAGTCTATGGTTTTCTTGATCTCCTGGTACTCCTAGGCGTGCAACACGGCTTAAGCAAAGGCGGCATTTCCATCATCGCACTCTCGTGCTTTCTTCGGGTCTCCCCTGATGGTGATCACGCTGTTGGGACCTAGAATTTTCATCATATTGGACGAGCCATAAACGCCCAATAAGCCGGACATCCGAATATAGCATGGTACACACTCTTGAAAGGGACCACTACAAAGGAAAGTGCTTCCGTCCGATAGTTCTTTGGAGTTCCAAAGATAACATCCAAAGTGATCTCTCCCAGGGAATTTGCTTGTCTTCCCGGGACAACTCCATGAAAGATCACAGAGCTGTGATTCACCTGGGTCTCCGAGATTCGCATCCGGCGTAGCGTTTCGACATATAGAATACTGATGTTGCTACCACCGTCCATGAGAGTCTTAGAGAAACCATAGCCGTCAATAAGTGGATTGACAACTAAGGCATATTTTCCTTGCCTGTGCAACTTAGGCGAATGATCAGCACGGTCAAAAGTGATTGCAACTTCTGACCAATCCAGGTATTGAGGGACAGTCATAACTATTGCGCTGAGCTCATGCAGAACTACTTTCTTGACCTTAGCTGGTTGAGATCCGAGGAAGGTGACGTAGGTCTTTCTTTGTGGGGAAGGTTTTCTTCCCCTCCGGCTTGGGATTTGAAGGATCAACTTCCTCCATGTCGAAATCTTCCTTGGTCTCTTTATCTTTTTCGGGATTCTTCTTTCCCTTCTTCCGCTTAGCCCTGTAGCCAGCGGTGTCATCTCTCTTGATGTCGTCATTAAAACGACACTCGGCGTTTGTGTGAGACGAGCCCCCATTGGCGTCTAAATGATGCACACATGGGTTATTGGAAATGTCGGCCCAAGAGTAGGTGTTGCCAGGTTGCTAGTATCCTCTACCTTGAACTCTTGATGTCCCACGACCGCGTCCATGGCCACCGCCACGTCCTCCTTGTCCTCCAGACCCGAAAGTAGCAGTAACCACTACCGTTTCCGCGTTGGGCTTTTCTTCCGAGGTGTTTTTGCACTTCTGAGCTTGCTGCTTTTGTTGTTTTGCCGACTGTGGCACAACTAGGACATTCAGTAATCCCTCTACATCGTCGTCAGCATCTGTATACTTACTCCCTGTTTCTATCATCTCTCCCAAATGAGTTCGGAGTCCTGCAATGAAAGCTTCAATCGCAGTTTGGTCGTTTACTCCTTCACAGGAGTTCTTGGTGTCGATCCATTGTCCGAGATAATCTTGGCAAGTTTCTCCGGCTTTCTGGGTGCAACGCTGTAGGTCTCCTACCATACAAGGCCTCCGATATGTGCCTTCAAAATTCCGAAAGAACGCACTTTGCATGTCATACCAGTTGTGGATGGTGTTCTCCGGAAGTTCATTGAGCCATAATCGCGCTGTCTTCCGCAACATAAGTGGGAGATGTCGGGTTGCGACCAAGCTATTTCTGCGTTTGGCGATGCAGCAGGCCTAGAAAAAATACTGAAGCCAAGTATCTGGCCGAGCTACACCGTCGTAGGGCTGGATGTGTCTTGAGATAGGAAATCCTTTCGGGAATTTTGTGGCACTTATGCGTGGTCCGAAGCATTTTGGGCCCATGTATATATCATCATTTTCGTAGCACCGCGCCTCTATGTTGGAGTTAATCCGGTGTCTCGCATCACTTGGAGACAAAGATCGCCGTCCTGGGTGACGGCTATGGCTGTGGAGCCTTGGAGTCGGACTTTGGCTTCTACCACCACCACCTCCGCCACGTCACCCTCCTTGGCCTCCTTGAGAGCCGTTGTGATGGCTACTTGGTGGAGAGGGTGGGGCAGCTGGATTGTTTCCGGCTGATCGCCGGCCTCCATCCGGAGTGTCATTATTCCGGTTCTGGGGAGGATCTTCATTGCGATGAGCCCCCTGCCGGCTTGTCTCAGCACAATTTCCGTCGTTTCTTCGTCCGTCACTCCCACCACGGTGGGGCTCGGCCGGACGGCTTGTAGGTCTAGGAGGTGGCATTCTTTGACGGTCCTCCTCCCGACGTTTCTCTTTGTCTTCTTCCCTGTGATCATTCGACTCTTGCCGGGGAGGATTCCTCGGATGCAGTGTAGCAATCGCCTCTTGCTCAGCAGCTGGAGCGATGTTGCACCAGTCACGTGCAGTTCTGTGATGCTGCCCTGAAGATCTAGTTCTTGAGTAGTTGTCTTCCTAACGGTCGGAACGGTAATGCTGTTCTGGAGCACGTTTGGGTCTTATGTCATTCCAAGCCAGATCCATGTGTCATTGGTCGGATTGGGAGACCAATTTTCCGCTTCCAAATTTCGCGGCCCTTTGCTGCTCCAGACCCTTGGTGAGTAGCTTGATGCCCAAACGAACTTGTTCTGGGCCTAGATTATTTGTCAGGATATCTCAAGTTGCAACTGTGTTTTGCACCGGTGTTGGATACACCAGATCTCCCTTAATGTCGAGCCAAGGCATCCCTGGGTCTCCCACAAAGAGAACCTTGTGAACTTCTGGAAATTGATCGTCACGCGTGTGACGTTTCCGGGTCTTCTGATGCTGCCGAGAGATGTACTTCTCTGCAGTTGCCATGCCTTTCTTTTCTTCCTCAATGTTTTTGGCTTCATCCAGGAGTACTTGGCGACACGCTTCTAGGGCATGTGCCCTTTCATCCAGTTCTTCAGTAGTAAGTTCTGCAGCTATAGGGATAGGTGTGGTTAATGCAGCATCGATGAGTTTACGTGCACCCTCGGTGATCACGTGTCTATCCACCAACTCTTCTTTGGGCTCGTCTAGGATAAGTTCTCCATCCGAGTCTTCCTCATATTCCTCGACAATCATTTCCTCTGCCAGCAGATCTTTTGCCAGGGTTTTGTTCTTCTTGTTCTTCTTCTTTGCCTTCTTGGCAGCGCCGGTAACAAAGACGGCTTTGGGCCTATTTCTCGGAGTCAAACTTTGATTGGTACTTTAGACCATTTGGTCCTCGGGATTATCTCCGAGATCCATGTTGTCCTGCACTTTAGGAGAGTTCTCTCTGGACCCTTCGTCCATGGCTTCTCCTTCTTCTGCAGCTGTGGAGTTAAGATCCTCTTCATATTCTGCGGAGAACCTTCGGAAATCTGCCGATGTCATGGAATCATCCGAAGATGCCGGTAAGTCGACGCTTGTTCCGATTGCCTCCAATACCGAGTCTTCGTTGTCTCCAGCATCGGCAGAGCCGGATTCGGATCCAACGTATACGACAAAGTACGATGCGTGCCTCCTGAGATGGTTGCGGTCTTCTTGGTAGGCTTCGTCGAAACGCCTGATGGTCTCAAGGATTGCATCCATGCTTGCGTTTTGCATCATCATGCGTCTCAACATGTATCTTAGGAAAGGCATGTCTGTTCCGGCGTCATCAGAGCCGGAAGTAGAGTTATCTTCTTGCTCTTCCTGGATTTCAACCTCCGTAGGTGGGTCGATCTGGGATTCGACCTTGCTAGGGTGATCCACTCAAGATCTGACTTGTACTACGAGATCTGCCTCAGGTTCAGCTTTGTCCACTATCTCCGCAACTGGTGCGGGCTGGGTGGGATTAGGGTTTTCTGAGATCCGGAACTTTGCCGCCTCCGTGGACAAAGGGGACCCAGAAATTTCTTCTTCCTCTATCATCACCGCTGGGGCAGGTTCAGCGAAATTGATGTAAACATCGATCTCACCGAAAGACATGATGGTGTAGGTGGTCAGGGCTTCCCTAGCCGGAATCCAAGTCTCGTCGAGAATGATGAGAGGGATGTCAATGGCATAGAGGATGCGACCTACGTCGATAGTCTCGCCGATTCTGATTCTTGCAGATTACGCTCGGAACGCAGATCCGCAGCTCACTTGCCCCACGGTGGGCGCCAACTGTCGTCGGATTGATGAAAAGTACGCCATGAGGGGGTCCTTGAGGCGTGTGGAAGAGAGGGGTGTGAGACGTACGGGATTCCGGGATGGTGAGCACACAAGTTTACCCAGGTTCAAATCCGTCGGCTTTGGTCAGATCCTACTCCTACTAGCAATCCAGTAATACGACAGAGCCAGAATATGGGTTACAAGGGTTTTGCCTGTGTGAGTTGAGACTGTAGACTATTATGAGGGTGCCCTAAAGGCTCTCCCTAGGACGTCTTATATAGATATCCAGCCTAGGGTTTACAGGAGAGATCTATCCGGCTACGACTAAGAGTCGGTATAGAGTACATCTTGAACTACAAGTAACACTATGGGCCTATGTCGGTAAGTCTTCTGGGCCTTTCCGTAGCCGGACTGGACTCCGTGTCTTCTCCCTTACTGGGCCGCCCGTGAAGCAAAGCTCTAACCTGAAGTAGGCCACCCTGGTTTGTGAGGTACAGTGAGGATACCCGGAAAGTATATCCCCAACACAATATATTTTTGCTTTCAGTTTGATTTTGTTTATTTGAGTCTTGGAAGTTATTGCTTATGCAATAACCTCTCCTTATCCTTTTTTTTTGGTTTTTGTGTCAAGATCAACCTCTAATGAGAGAGAGGTAATATTTGGGAAAGTTGTTGTCCCGAAACTGATTTTTGTGCTTCGCTGTAAAAATTCGTGAAAAATCTCTGTACATCAGATTGAGCTGTGATTCTTTGTGCTTCTGCCCCAGGTTATTATTTAACTTTCTTTAGTTTTGCACTTTTTGATTTGAGCAAAGGAAGATTTTCGAAAAAATTGATCTTTACCTGCTGGTCTACTTTGATAGATTTTTGCCACTCTTGCATTTGCTTCTTAAATCAATTTCCTTTTTGAATTCCTTTTGGGCTTTCGGAAGGAGTTGCTATAGTAGCTTACGTTTTGATGGATTTCAGTTGAAATTGAACCCAAAGGTTTATTATCTTGCATGCACTAATGTTGCTAATGAGAATTGTGTGAAAGAAATTTCCAAGTTGTAGGAGGAAATGGTGTAATAAGATGGTGGATGGTTAAATGACTCAAGAAATATGTGTATAAAGATGAAGATATTGATGTTATTTAAGTGGTGACTCTGGAAAAATTTATCAAAGACCAAAATAAGAGACACACATAGTCCGTTTTCGAATAGGTAATAGTTCTGATAAGAAAAGGTCCGCGAAAAATCTGTCAAGTTATATTTTTGCAGTTTTTATCTAACAAGGAAAGCAATGAGGCGAAAGAGGGACGGAAACGGAGCCTGGGTGGCGCACACCACCCCGTGGCGTGGGCCCACCTGGCCGTGCCACCAGGGGGTGTGGTCACCCCGGAGCCCGTCTCCGACCTGTTTTCTCCCAGTACCTTCCTTTTGTTGTAAAACTCCATAATATATAATCCCTCGGATCCCCCGAGGTTCGTATATCGTGTTCTCGCCTTGTTTTCATTTCGATCTATTTCTTTCAGGAACTACTCTCAAATTTTAGAAGCACGATGGTCTCTACCAACGATAAGGGCAAGGAGCCTGCGGAAGATGATCTCAAGACCTTGAGCAGGAGGAGGAGATCGAGACTGAAGTAGAAGAGGATGCAAAGGAAGACCAACATCCGCACACCAGCACCACCATTGCAAGCATTGGAGTGGTGGCAAATCCCGCTAAGTTCAAAAGGACTGCACGGATGTCCACTTGAGGGAAGACTCTATGTCATTGCTTAGCTTCACGGACACCTCCTCCACGCACCAAGAATCCCTTCCATACCCTTATTCATGAGCATCAATTCCAGAATATGCCCAAGGAAAAATTACCCTCCAATTGGGATATGCCTCGTTCTAACCATGTAGGAAAAGAATACTTCAAGGAGGAAGAGTGGGGAAAGAATCGTACGAGCTGGGATTCACAACCCGACATGATCATGAACCGCATTGAGAACAACTCGGAGTTGATTCGTACTCTCACCTTCGAGATTGATGACTTGAGGAAATTGATTTAAAAGCTCATCGAGAGAACACCACCACCACCGAAGGAGTAATTCGTTATCAGGTTTTTGGCACCCCCTTTGTTTGTTCCAAGCTTGGGGGAGTGCGCGGTATCACATCACTATCTTTTATCTTTTTACCTTTTTAGTAGAGTCATATCATGAATAGAGAAGTTATTATGTAGGATGGTTTGCATTATGGAAGTGTTCCCCCTCTCGTTAGATATCTATGTATCCCTCGGTGTGAGTTGCCATTATGGAATATTACTAAGAAGTTCTATCATTTACTCTTTTGCACAACTTATATTAGTTTTCAATTTCTGTTATATGATGGATCTTGTTGTTAGTATTGGTATCAATTTGGGATCATTAAGTAAATTTAGTTGGTTTTGGCAAACCTGGCTCAGTCAGTAGCAACACTATTTGAGAATTGAATGAAAAAGAGAAAAGTACTTTTAAGAAATATAATTTCATCATCTTTCTTTCTTGGTTGGCTCATAAGCTTAGTATTCTCTAGTTAAGATCTTTTGTGCTTCCACGGAAGATTGCATGTTTATTTTTATCACTTGTATGTTTGTTTGTTTCTTTCAACTCTTATGCTTGCTAGCCAGCCTTGCTAGCCTAAAACCTGTACTGAGAGGGAATGCTTCTTGTGCATCCAATCCTTAAACCAAAAACCTATGCCATTTGTGTCCACCATACCTACCTATTAGCATTATTGCTATTCCAAGTAAATTCATGTTTTTATGTACCTTTCGAATTAAACTTGTTATGTGAAAATTAGTAATTAAAGCTCTCACAAACTTGATGGCACACTTTACTTTCTTGCACTTAATACACTTGAACCATTGTGCCCATCTATGTTGCGTATATGCTTGCGCTTTATAAGTTGAGAGTTAGCAAAACCATGTTACCATGGGGAACGCTTTCAACATTGCACTTATTTAGTTGATATCATGATTCTTTTGCTTATGGATCCCGGTGGTGTGAAATAAAAGGGGAGCTTGTAAGCTCATGGAGTTTGTATGTGTGTTAGAAAAATGCTTGGGCGGCTTGCCTAAGCCATGCCTAATCATGGTGGAAATTTGCAGCATAACCACAGTGAGCAATCTGTGAAGCATCCTCAATAAAAACCTATGCAAATAGCAAAAAAAGATCGCTGAGATGCTCATTGTCTGCTTGCCTTATCATTTTGATATGGGAAAGCTTCCGTATCATGGGGAAGGGGTACCCCGTTGGTGGTTCTCTATGATACACATGTACTTACAATGACAAGAACTTACTCGTGACTAAAGTTGAGTAGCATGAGGTTCGGTACTCGTAAGCACGTGGCATGAGATTTTCAACTTATACCTTGTCAAGCATATCCCCATATTTGTTCACTTTAACCTTAATCACTTCAAGATGCTTATGATAGGGGCAATGAGAGCTGAAAGCTAATAAGTACCATAATTTTTGGAAGCTCTTTATGAAACTTGAAATCCCTGCTTCCCTCTACAAAGGGCCTATCTTTTAGCTTTTAGTTGACTTAGTAAACATATTCCTTTCTATCTCAGCAAGTATTTTGATTTTTTGTGTTTCATTCATTCATATGATGATTTATTCAATCATGTTTCTTATGTTCCTTGTTTTGCACATTGCTCTTATATTAGTGAGTATTACTTTGAAAGCTATCATTTGAAAACCCCATTATCTTTGAACTCCTGTAAATTGTTAACTGTTCTTTGATCAAGAATAAAGTTTGCCATTACCAATTATGATTTACTTTGTGTATCTTTATCGTGTTTCCTTTACTCATTGCAAGTTAAGTTATATAATAGTGAGTTGTATTCTATTATGATTTGTGTATTGATGAATGTGATGCTCCTTCTCCGTATTCTTTTATCGACACTTCACTCCATAAACCTGAGGTCATGTTTATTGAGCTCAGTTTTCGCTTGGGGACAAGCAAAGTCTAAGCTTGGGGGAGTTGATACGTCCATTTTGCATCACTATTCCATATCATAATTTACTGTTATTCATTGATATATTTCATATTAAGAGATGATACTTATGTTATTTCATCTGTTTTTGCATGGTCGATGACTTTTGGAGGATGGATCGTTGAAGTCAGGATTCTGATGGAAAAGGCACTGTTTGGAGGCGAAATTCGCGAA
The DNA here is from genome assembly GCA_910589775.1 of Avena eriantha. Lineage (NCBI taxonomy): Eukaryota > Viridiplantae > Streptophyta > Magnoliopsida > Poales > Poaceae > Avena > Avena eriantha. The sequence continues at coordinate 94,103,009 of OU342741.1, forward strand.
GATCAGAAAATCCCGAAAAATACATAGAAAATCCTATTTTTCTAGAAGACGAAGGATGCCAGAAGGGGGAGTGGAGTTGGGCCACAGGGGGCCACACCACCCCCTGGCGCGGGCCAGCCCTGTCTGCGCCACAATGTGGTGTGGCCACCCTAGCCCACCTCTTGCTCTCCTCTTTGGCGTATATATTCCCCACAAAACCCTAAGACTCGGGGAGCGACCACAGAAAGTTTCCGCCGCCTCTGCGGGGCAGAAACTACATAGAGAAAGAGCTCTCCGGCAGGTAGAAATCTACCGGGGAAATTCCTTCCCGGAGAGGGGAGATCATCGCCATCAACACCGTCATCGAGCTGGACTTCATCAGGATCATCATCATCATCACCATCATCTCCACCATCACCATCATCACCACTCCATACCGCTGTAACAATTGGTTGAATCTTGCATAGTTCTTAGGGGAAACTTTCTCGGTGTTGATTACTTGTTGTAGTTGATGCTATTGAGTGGAACCATTGAATTGTCGTTTATGTTCAGATTGTTACTTATCATTATTTCATCTCTGATCTTGATCCATATGATGTCTTGTGACTAGTTCGTTTAGTTCTTGAGGACATGGGAGAAGTCATGTTGTTAGTAGTGGAATTGTGTTGAGAAAGATTCAATGGTTTGATATTTAAGTTGTGGTGTTATTCTTCTAGTGATGTCATGTGAACGTTGACTACATGATACTTCACCTTTATGGGCCTAGGGGAATGCATTGTGTATTTGGCTACTAATCGTAGGGGTTGTCGGAGTGACAGAAACCTGAATCCCCGCTAGGAAACCTTTGCACAAGGGAGTGTAGTATCTCAGAGTTTAAAGTTGTGGTTAGGTTTCTATCTTAATTACTTTCTTGTACTTGCGGATACTTGCAAGGGATATAATCACTAGTATGTATTAGTCCTAGGAAGGTCAGTACACTAGCACATGTTCACCCACACAACACTTATCTAACTAAAGAAGGTAATCAACTATATGAAGCGAAAGCACTTGACGATATTCCCGTGTGTCCTCGAGAACACTTGGTCATATTAAGTAATACCACCGGCTTGTCCTTTGCTAAAGAAAGGATTGGGCCACTTGCTGCATTTATTATTATTGTCTTTTATTTACTCGTACTTTATTTATCTGCATGATCAAAAAACCCTAAAAATTCGTTTGCTAAGTATTTACATAGAATTCCTGCTCCAAACCACTTGTCAACACCTTCTGCTCCTCGTTGGGTTCAACACTCTTACTTATCGAAAATACTGTGATACACCCCCTATACTTGTGGGTCATCAGATGGCCCAATCAATTAGGACCACAGTCCTCTATATCCATGCCTACATCTAAATAGAAGAACACATTAAAGTATGGGTATGGGTGTGTGATCTCAAGCCACATTGCTCGAATCTATGATATTTAGCTCATGCCTTAACTCTCGGAATATCCTTTCATCAAGAAGCTTGGTGAATAAATCCACCAGATTCTTCTTAGTGCAAATATATGAGAGGCCAATATATCCGCTAGACACATGCTCCCGGATGAAGTGATGGCGAATATCAATATGCTCTATTCTTATGTGTTGCACTAGGTTATGGGCAATCTTGATTGCACTTCCATTATCACAAAGAAGAGGCACTTTGTCACAAGTGACATGGAATCCTTCAATGTTTGCCTCACCCATAACAATTCAACACAACAACTAGCGACTGCAATATACTCGGCCTCGACGGATGAAAGGGAGACACAATTTTGTTTGTTAGATGACCTACACAACAAGGACCTACCAAGGAATTGGCAAGACCCGGAGGCTTATTTCCTTCCAACTTTGTCTCCCGCCCAATCTGAGTATGTGTATCCATGAAGCGCAAGGCTTGAGCCCTTGGGGTACCATAAGCCAAAGGTTGTGGTATCAACTAAATATCAAAATATTCGCTTGACCACCACAAGGTGGCTTTCTTTTGGGGCGGCTTGAAACCGTGCAAAAATACCCACACTCAACATGATATCTGGTCTAGATGCACAATCATAGAGTAAAGAACCAATCATAGAATGATATACCTTTTGATCCACATCTTTACCATGGGTATCAAGATTGAGGTCACATTGATGACTCCAATTGCACAAATCAATTGTAGCTAGTTTCAAAGTAAAGATATCAAACCCACATATAGCTATTGGTAAAGGTCTTTATGCCCCTCGTTACTATTCACTAGAGAGTATTGATGGCCCAAAATATATCGAGCTCGTTGGGGAACCCTAAGAGGAAGGTCTGATGAGCACAACATCAAGTTTTATCTCAGTCATGAAACCAAGGTTATCGAACCCGTAGGAGCAAGGACACACCTTCAAGGTGTTGTTGCCAACTTGGAATCCTGCACAACACAACCACGGAACTTTGCCCCCAACTGACAGTGAGGTTGTCAATCTCACTAGTTTTGCGGAAAACAAAGGATTAAACGTATTGTGTGGAAGAAAGTAAAAGCTTGTAGAAAGTAAACAGTAAACAATTGTAGATTGATGATAAAAGAGAGGACCGGAGTCCATAGTTCACTAGTGGTGGTTCTCCTTAAGATAGATAACATGTTGGGTGAACAAATTATAGCGGGGCAATTGACAAACATCGAGAAAGCATACATGCATATACTAATCATCTTGAATCCTTTGAGATTTGATTGGGCATTACAATATTATAGATAGACCATAATCCAACTGCATCTATGACTAATAATCCACCTTCAGGTTGTCATCCGAACCCCCTCCACTATTAAGTTGCAAGCAACAGATAATTGCATTACACATTGCGTGTAAAATAAACAATATGATTGTTCTATGAACAAAGGATTGTTGTTTTCTTCCTAGTAGCAACAACACATCTAGTACCTTAGAGATTTTTGTCACTTCCCCAGATTACTAGAGGCATGAACCCACTATCAAGCATAAATACTAACTCTTGGAGTTGCTAGCATCTACTTGGCCAAGATAGCTACTAACAACGGAAAGCATGCAAGATCACAAATAACAAAGACATGATAGAATCAATAATCAATCTGAAATAGCATCTCAATATCCATTGGATCCCCGCAAACACAACATGTAGGATTACAAATCGATGATCTTGATCATGAACGGAGCTCACAAGATCTAAACATGATAGCACAAAGGAGAAGAACCAACCATCTAGATACTACATGGACCCGTAGTCCAAGGATGAACTACTCACGCATCACACCGGAGGCTTGCATGGTGATGAAGAAGGCCACTAGGGTGAATTCTCCCCTCCGGCAGGGTGCCGAGAAGAGCTTCAGATCCCTCCCGATCTAGGGATGGAGATGACGGTGGCTATAGACTCTTTCGTGGAATTTTGATCGAGTCCTTAGGGTTTCTATATCGGAGGCATCTTATAGTCACAAGGGGAGGCCGAGGAGGTGCCCTAGGCGGCCACACCACCCCCTGGTGCGGGCCAGGCCTGGCCGCGCGGCCAGGTGGTGTGGTGGTCCTCTGGCCCCTCTCCGTCTCGTATTCTGGCTCTATGTCCCCCTCGGTGAAAAACTGACTTTGGCTTTTGTCCCATCCAATTCCGAGAATATTCATTTTCTGACTTTCCTAGAACCAAAAATAGCAGAAAACAGGCAGCTGGCACTGTGGCATCTTGTTAATAGGTTAGTCCAAGAAAGTGTATAAAAAGTACTCCAAAGTTGGAACAAAACATAAGAAAGTAGATAAAAACCAAGCATGCAACATCAAAAAATTATGGATAATCAACATCCCCAAGCTTAACTCATGCTCGTCCTCGAGTAGGTAAGTGATAAAAAGAAAGAATAATTTTTGAGGTGACACGCACCATCATAAACTTGATCAGAGTATTTGTAAAACATTGATAGCTGGGATCAAAGTACTTCAACATAGCATGAAAGTTAAAGTTCTAGCAATAATACATAGCAACTATGTTGCAACATGAAAAGGCACAAACAAAAGATTCATGCATAACAATGGTTTGCAAGACGTTTGTTTGTTTCACAAAAAGAAAACATAGCACAGTGGCATTCATCTTGTCCCTCATAGAGTAGAAAAAATAAATGCATAGGACACCTTCAAAGTTCATAAGGGTGACTAGATACAAGTAGTTTAAGAACAAGCAATATCAAGTTATGCATCAATCAACAAGTCTTGGGACAATGCACATAGAACTAAAAATGGCCACTATGCTCTCAAAGTAGGTGCATAAAGGTAGAAGGTGGAGACTCAACATAAAAGTAAAAAGAAAGGCCTTCATAGAAGGAAGTAGAGATTCAAGTTTCATAAAGAGCTTCCAAAAATTATGGTACTTATTAGCTTTTAGCTCTCATTGCCCCTATCATAAGCATCTTGAAGTGATTAAGGTTAAAGTGAACAAACTATGGAGTATATGCTTGACAAAGTATAAGTTGGAAATCTCAAGTCCCTTGAATACGAGGGTCGCTCCTCATGCTACTCAAGTTTAGTCACCGGTAAGTTCTTGCCATAGTAAGTACATGTGTATCATAGAGAACCGCCAACGGGGTACCCTTGCCCGATGATACGGAAGAATCCCCATATAAAAATGACAAGGCAAGCAAACAACGAGCATTTCAGCAATATTCTTATTTACCATGGGAAAATGGTGCTTTTTCTCTCTTTCCTCTTTTCTCATATCTCTTTTTTCCTGACTCCCTTTTTTATAAGAAGAATGCTTCATAGACATCTCATTATGGTTACGCTGCAGGTTTCCACCATGACAACATGGATTAGGTCGGTGGCCTAGGCGTTACTCTAACACACATGCATAACTCCATGGACTTACAAGCTCCCCTTTCATTTCACGCCGACGACATCCATAGACAAAAGAGCATGATATAAACAAGGTACAAAGTACAAGTACAATGTTGAAAGCGTTCCCCATGACAACATGGTTCTGCTAATCCCCAACAGATAAGTGCAAGCATATACAACATAGATGACACAATGGTTCAAGTTTATTAAGGGCAAGAAAAGTAAAGTGTGCCATCAAGTTCGTGAGAGCTTTAATCACTAATTTTCACATAACAAATTTAATTCGGAAGGTAGATAAAAACATGAATATACTTGGAATAGCAAATGCTAATAGGTAGGTATGGTGGAATCTTTGGAATAACTTGGTTTTAGGAGTTGGATGCATGAGTGGAACTCATACTTGATTACGGAGGCTAGCAAAAGACTGGGAGCGACCAACTAAGAGAGTAATAATGGCCATAATCATGCAGAGTGACAAACCATCATTGATTAAAGCATAAAGTGATATTACAAGTCAAAAACTAAAGGATCATAAAGGCTATGATGACTTTGGATAGTCATAACATGGTGTGAGCATGTGCCAAGCCAACCCAAATAAGACATCAAAGGAGAATACCACAATAATATGCTTTAATATGCTAAAACAATGCATGATTCTTCCAAGGCACATTAAGCAATCTCAATTGTTTATAACAAGTCATGCTACAACAAAGATCACTAAGCATAAAGCCAAAACAATATCAAGCATGGCATGACAAAGCATAGGCCACAGTCAAAAACAAGCTTCTTTTACCACTTAAGCGTGAACTTTCCTACTCTTTTCCCATCCAAACCAAACTATTTGAAAACTAATGTATGAAAGAGGGGGTACAACCAATTTATTCAAGCAAACTAAGAAAAGCAAGCAAATGAAAAACCAAAATGAAAACGAAAAAGAAGACGCTCCAAGAACAACACAACTATGCATGAAACAATAAAAATGAAGTGTTTGAAAGAAACCTGGGATTTTTATTGATGAAGCAGGGGATGCCTTGGGCATCCCTAAGCTTTGACGCTTGGAATTTTTGGATATTTCTTGGCGTGACACGCGTGGCATCCCCAAGCTTGAGCTTTAGTCCATTCTTCATCTCATTACATCATTCCTTCCATACAACTGGAATTTTTCCTTCATACAATCTTTATTAGCAACATTAGTGCACTCAATATAATAAGTCTTTGGGTTCAGTTTCAACACCAATAAAACTTCCATTAAAACAGAAGCTACTGTAGCACTTCCCTCAAAAAGCTCAATTCCCTAAAAGAACTCAAAAAGGAACCAACAAGAAGCAAATGCAAATAATGGTAGAAATCTGTCAAAACAAACCAGCAGGTAAAAACGAATTTGTTCGAAGACCTTCTGTTGCTCAAATCAAAAAGTGTTGAACTAACTAAAGTTAGATAACAACCTGGGGAAGAAGCACAAAAATTAACACCTCAAAACGACGTACAGAGATTTTACACGAATTTGTATGGTGAAGAATAAAAATCTGTTTCGGGACAGCAAATTTCTCAAGTATTACTTCTCTCTCATTAGAGGTTACTCTTGGCAGAAAAAGCAAATAAAAAGGATAAGGAGCGGTTATTACAGAATTAATAACTTCCAAGACTCATCTAAAACTTTTGGGTTATCTCCCAATAAGTACTTTTCTTTAATGCCTTTAAGTTAGGCATAAGAATTTCGATGATGCTCACATAAGAAATATGAATTGAAGTAAAAGAGAGCATCACGAAGCAAATTCAAAACATATTTAAGTCTAACCCACTTCCTAGGCATAGGAATCTTGTATGCAAATAAATTCACAAAGAACAAAGTGACAGGCATAGGAAGATAAAACAAGAGTTACTTCAAAACTTTTAGCACATAGAGAGGTGTTGTAATACTATGAAAACTTCTACAACCATATTTTCCTCTCTCATAATAATTTTCAGTATCCTCATGAATAAACTCAACAATATAACTATCACATAAGGCATGCTTTTCATGATCTACAAACACATAATTTTTATCAAGCTCAAAAATAATGGGATTAAAACCTTCAAACCCACTTTGAACAATTTTATAACAAGGTGACTGATCATTCTCAAGAGGTATGGGGTTCCAAGATAAGGTCAGGACCCCTCCAATCTCATTTTTAATAGTAGTACAATTAATATATCAACCGATATAGGACCATCATCTAGAGCTTTTTCATAAACATTTTCTAAGCAATGCTCTTTAGTACCATGCATTTTGAAGTTAGGCACTAATAAAGGATTATCATAGATAATAGCAGCATGATTATTATCACAAGTTTTACCCATAGTAGATTTTTCAAAAGAATCCACAGGAACATAACATTCATCCTCCTTTGGTAAGCATGGGGGACAATCAAATAATGTAAGAGATAAAGAGTTACTCTTATTAGAAGGTAGGCATGGGTAGCTAATCCATTCTTCCTCCTTTTGCCCATCACTCTCCTCCTCTTTTTCGTCTAATGAGCTTTCAGGTTCAACAATTTCTTCTTCCATAGGCTCCTACAAATTGTGGACACATTCTTGTGCATGACTGAGTCTCTCTTTATAATCAATGATATAAAAATTATTGCTGAAACTTTCTATGCAATGATCAAGGATAGAAGAGACCATATCTTTAAGGTCTTTATAGGCAACACAGGTTTCATAGTTTTTAGACATAAAGGATTCTATTTCAGAAGCTCCCATAAACAAAACGAATTGTTCTACTTCTTCAAATCCAAGATGAATATAGTTATTCCAATGATAGTTCATAATTATAAATTCTTTACTAAAGCCACATTGGAATTTAAGATGTTTAGTATCCTGTTGAGAGCAAAATTTTATATCATGGCGTTTAAGCAAAATTTTAGCAATTAGATCCAACCTTTTTAACATGGCTCTCATGACTTTACCCTTATAAGATTCTCTATACCTTATAAAATCTTCCACGGAGGTTCTAGCAGGCGGTGGTTCATCTACTACCTTAGCAGTGATAATAGTTTCCCCAAATAGGAAACCGAGTGGGATATCCATAATGAAATAGTGATTGGAGAAGAACTAGACATAAAAACAACTTGAAGTAGGAAATTTTTTGTGTGTTTTTGATAAAGAAACAAGCAAACCAAGCAGAAATAAACTAAGCAAAACAAAAACAACAAAGTAAAGAGATTAGTTATGAGGGACTCCCCCTTGTGAAGATGTCCTTGACTCCCCGGCAACGGCGCCATAAAAAATACTTGCTGGCACGTGGTTGACGTGGGAGTTTCTTCTTCTTCAATCCCCGGCAACGGCGCCAGAAAAATAGCTTGATGGCCCAAAATATATCGAGCTCGTTGGGGAACCCCAAGAGGAAGGTATGATGAGCACAACAGCAAGTTTTCCCTCAGTTATGAAACCAAGGTTATCGAACTAGTAGGAGTAAGGAAACACCTCCAAGGTGTTCTTGCCAACTTGGAATCCTGCACAACACAACCACAGAACTTTGCCTGCAACTTACAATGAGGTTGTCAATCTCACCGGTTTTGCTGAAAACAAAGGACTAAACGTATTGTGTGGAAGAAAGTAAAAGCTTGCAGAAAGTAAACAGAAAACAACAAACAGTTGTAGATTGATGATAAAAGAGAGGACCGGGGTCCATAGTTCACTAGTGGTGGTTCTCCTTAAGATAGATAACATGTTGGGTGAACAAATTACAGCGGGGCAATTGACAAACATCGAGAAAGCATACATGCATATACTAATCACCTTGACTCCTTTGAGATTTGATTGGGCATTACAACATTATGCATAGACCGTAATCCAACTGCATCTATGACTAATAATCCACCTTCAGGTTATCATCTGAACCCCTCCAGTATTAAGTTGCAAGCAACAGATAATTGCATTACGCATTGCCTGTAAAGTAAACAATATGATTGTTCTATGAACAAAGGATTGTTGTTTTCTCCCTAGTAGCAACAACACATCTAGTACCTTAGAGATTTCTGTCACTTCCCCAGATTACTAGAAGCATGAACCCACTATCGAGCATAAATACTAACTCTTGGAGTTGCTAGCATCTACTTGGCCAAGATAGCTAGTAACAACGAAAAGCATGCAAGATCACAAATAACAAAGACATGATAGAATCAATAATCAATATGAAATAGCATCTCAATATCCATCGGATCCCCGCAAACACAACATGTAGGATTACAAATAGATGATCTTGATCATGAACGGAGCTCACAAGATCTAAACATGATAGCACAAAGGAGAAGAACCAACCATCTAGCTACTACATGGACCCGTAGTCCAAGGATGAACTACTCACGCATCACACCGGAGGCTTGCATGGTGATGAAGAAGGCCTCCAAGGTGAATTCTCCCCTCCGGTAGGGTGCCAAGAACAGCTTCAGATCCCTCCAGATCTAGGGATCGAGATGACAGTGGCTACAGACTCTTTCGTGGAATTTTGATTGGGTCCTTAGGGTTTCTATATCGGAGGCATCTTATAGTCGGAAGGGGAGGCCGAGGGGGTGCCCTAGGCGGCCACACCACCCCCTAGTGCGGGTCAGGCCTGGCCGCGTGGCCAGGTGGTGTGGCGGCCCTCTCGCCCCTCTCTGTCTCGTATTCTGGCTCTGTGTCCCCCTCGCTGAAAAACTGACTTTGGCTTTTGTCCCGTCCAATTCCGAGAAAATTCATTTTCTGACTTTCCTAGAACCAAAAAATAGCAGAAAACAGGCAGCTGGCACTATGGCATCTTGTTAATAGGTTAGTCCAAGAAAGTGTACAAAAAGTACTCCAAAGTTGGAACAAAACATAAGAAAGTAGATTAAAACCAAGCATGGAACATCAAAAATTATGGATACGTTAGCAACGTATCAAGTACTTGTAAGTTATCTTTAATTCCAAGTAAAGGGTGTATAAAAAGTGTGTTTGAATGAGTGCTGAAGTAAACAAGAACAAAGTAAATAACAAAAGTAAACTAAAGCAAGAGAGTGTCTATGAAGTGTTATGTAATATGGTTGAGGGGTTCTCAAGGAGTGTAGGATTCACCACTAGCATGGAGTAATTATGAATGAATAGAATAACCTATTCCTTATGTCATTACATATGTGGAGAGAGCTCCATAATAAGATGTTCACTACAAGGCTCGTAGGAAGCCACTTTGTGGAGCCAAGAGTGAGGTCACCTCTAAATAACCACTGCGATTTTTAAGAGAAGTCACCCATACAAACCACTACAATTAAGGGTTTCCCCATGGATATCGTAATGAGCTTAGGGAGTCTCTCTTTAATCCGCCTTTGACCGTGTAGGTTACGAGCTGACGCCAATCTGTCACGGGGCATTCCGGGTATGCTTCCAAGACATGTCCAAAGGATTTCTCCCTCCCTTTTGTCCTAAGGGAAAATGGTATGTGGTCGACTTCAAATATCATCTAAAGAGAGGGATCAAACACAATTCATAGATCAATGGATCTTTGTACACTAGTAATAGATCATCTTTATTTCAATGCATAATGATACAAGGGTTTGACCATCTCACCCCAAGAACAAGGCAACTACTCATACATGAAGGGGATCAACATCATGGCAATTGTATGGATGCAATATGAAGGTACAATTGAATAAAAGTGCAAGTCTCTCAAAGCACGCCAAGAAGATGATACACTGGTGGATCCTCAAGATGAAAGTGCTCAAGAAACACAAGATCAAACCTTGAAGGAGCAAAATGATGCACAAGACGACTGTTATGACTCTGATGGAGAGATGGTTGATCCGAGAGAAGAAAAGGAAAATAGCAATGAAGATGAAGTTGTTGTAGTAGAAAAGAAGAAGAGTGATAAGAAGCAACAAAATAAAGCAACAAAAGAGCCTGACCCCCCACAAAAGGTAAAAGACAAGAATAAGAAAGGTGAGAAAAAGATTCCTTATCTAGATCGAAAAAAGAAAGCACCGGATCAGGTAATCTATGATTCTTTTAAAAAGGCACTTGGTGATCTTCGTCTAGAAATTCCATTTGCGGATGCAATCAAAGTTCCTACCTATTATGAATTCCTCTATGATATGCTTAGTAGAAAGAAAGAAATAACTGAAACTTTTGCCATGGTGACTAGTTATCCTGCTAATGGGAAGCTATGGTCTAAATCAAGAGATCCCGAAATACCAACTATTTCATGCTCAATAGGCAAAACAAACATACATAATGCCTTGTGTGATTTTGGTGAGGAGTTAATGTAATGCCATATTCCCTCTATAAAAGGTTAGGATTAGGGGAGTATTCCCCTACTACTATCACTTTACAGATGGCTGACAAGTCCACTAAACAACCCATTAGTATGATTGAGGATATTCTACTTAGAATAGATGAGCATGTTATTCCCACTGATTTTATTATTCTTGAAATGCCAAAGGATGAAAAATTATCCATAATACTTGGAAGACCTTTGCTTAGTACTGCAGGAGCGTTAGTTGATTGTGCTAAGGGAAAAATAATCTTCAATGTTTATGATGCTGAAATCATTCGGTATTTTCCAAAGAAGTTAGAAGCAGGAGAAAGATATATTCCACCGGCAAAACGGGTTCATATGGTAAGTTCCTTTGATAAGGGGCAACCCAAGGTAAGAATTCGAGAATAGAGAAGGGGTTGAATTATTCAACCATTCTTAATAAAATGCTTAATGGGAGCCAGCCCATCACATTACTAAAATAAATGAAAGAATAAAATGTTCATCGCATTCCTACAACTTTTTCACAAACATTCTTGCGGGAGCACGCCCGTGAAGATGCAGCTGTCAAAGAGTAGTATAAACATTGATTGAACAAGTGTAGAATAAGTATAAAAATAAAAGTTTGAGTTTTATCTACAAAACTAGCTTAATCATTTAGTTCAGATTAAAAAGTAAATCTCGAGTTGAAGAGAAGAAGTTAGGTTGTACTAAAAATCCTGCTCTTTACATGCTGATGTTGGTCGACAATTTCTACTATCATTTTTTTGTCAAAAACAAGGTATTTCACGAAGTTTCAGGATAATAAAGAAATTCTCGAAGAAATGGAATTGTTTTGATGACTATAGAAGGTTTAACGACCAACTATACGGCGGGAATAAAAAATTTGGCCGTATAGTTTGGCCATATATATATATATATATATATCTTTGCTATAGACAAATTTTATTTCTTAGGTACAGAAGTTTTCACGACCAACTATACGGCAGGAATAAAAATTCTAGCCATATAGTTCCGGTCGTATAGATATCGATGCCTTCGTACAATTTCTTTCCTAGGGTACTGATGGTTTAATGACCAACTATACGATGGGAATAAAAATTCCAGTCGTATAGATATCGATGCATGTTTCAGAAAATCTATCTCAAGGTTACAGAAGGTTTGACGACCAACTATACGGCAGGATCATTTTGATCCGGCAGTATAGTTGCGCATGTATAGCTGTGATCTGTGTAAAGAAACCCTAATTGTCGACGCCGCCGCAACTATACGGCGGGGACTACTTCACCCACCCTCTTAATTGTGGCACGGTGTAACATCCCAAAACTTTAATCCAATATATCAAGATCCAAATAACCCAATTTAGGGTTAACAAAAAAATTCTCATTTAATTAATTAAGCATGCATATGTGTGTTGCATTAATATGAATTGTTTTGAATTGCCATGTTTGTTTGTTCTACTGATTGTAAAATGATTCTAAGATGAATGCCACATCATCTAGATCATTCCCAAGCAAAATCCAAAGAAAAAGAAATCAAATAGAATTAATAAATGGAAATGGTCACTTTTGCCATTTTAATCAACTAGGTCACTTTAGGTGTTCCTAGAACTCAAATTCAAACAGAAACAATTATGGATCTTTGCACCCCTTGCTAGTACAAGTAAAGATCTACCAAGGCCCACTTTGAATTCTTACAGAAACATTTAAACCCTAATTTAAAATGGCATTTGAAAATGGAATCAAGTGTATGTACCTAGATCCCACTTTTTCAAAAACCACTCAAAGGAGCTCAATTTGAAAATCCCAAGCGACCACAGAGGCTCAAGCATAAGCCCAACAACTCCACCAAAAATCTTTACAAAATTCAAAACTTTGTTTCATGCGGCCATTGTGTCGCACAGGTGGCATGCAAACAAAATCTGCCTAACTAACACTATTTGTTGATCAATGCTTTGTCGAGTATGTGGGCTCTATCTTGTTCCCTTGTCTCCCCTAGCTCTAACCAGCCCCTAACCCAGCTACCAATTGACCTAGGGGGTCGCCGTAGGGTGTCGCGCCGCCTGTTCTTGGTCGCTGCCGGCCGAACATGGGCAAAGCGCCATAGACAGCGCCGCGCTAAAACATCACCGTCCCTAGCTCCGCCACACCCTACGGCGACCCCTTGTCCACCCCACGGCCGCAACCAGCCCCTGGACCACCATGGACAGCTCGCGCCCACCGCCTCTGCGTCGTGCCTAGCTCACGCCAGAGCGCCGTCCCTGACAGGCCCGCACAAGTCGCACCATGCTCCTAGCTCGCGTGCGCTGATCCGCCTTAACCCTAGCACACTCCCAGACAACCCCTCTTCCCGCCGCGTGACCAGCAGCCGCCGTGAACCGCGTCGAGCACCGCCTCTGTCGTGCAGAGCATCGCCATTTCCCGACCACCTGCCACCGGCCCTAGCATTGCCATCAAGACGTAGCTGACCGCCAGGAGGCAAGCCATTGTCCGCCTACCCCACCCATACCTCTAGCGCCATGTATCATCGTCACCGACAAGCTCGTCGTCGCCCTCTCGGTCCCCTCGTCGAGCCTATATAAGGAGCCCTCCCCAGCACCATTTCTTCACACCACTCAACTCCCCTCTCACCACTGTTCCTTCCCTACCGTTAGCCAGAGCCGCTCGAGCAGCCGTTTGCCAGAATTGCGCCGGAGTTTGCCGCAGCAGAGGAGGAAGGGGCCCAACGATTTCGTCCACCCCAGGAGCTACCGTGACCTCGCCTGAGTCCGTCGTCGCCTCCTCGTTCGATCACCCCCATCGCTGCACTAGCTGGAGCCCTGGTATGCCCCCACTGCACCCCCACCGAGCTGCTAGGGTTCCATCTCGCCGGCGACCTGTCCGTCGTCGACGATGAGCCACAGCCGTAGATCCTAGTTCTAATCGTGCGGTCCACATTACCCCGTACCGCTTCGAGTTAGAAGAGCCACTAACATGAGGTACCCCCTGTCAGCTGTCCTCTGCGCTGTGGACTGAAACTAGGCTGGCCCATTAGTATTCCGCGCTGGCCCTATAATTCAAATTTAGGTTTATCTATTTACACTTAATCTAGATTCTGTCCACTAGTTTGAAAATCAATTCAGAAAGATTTACTTAACCAAATTGAATGATTCCAATTTTTTTGGAAATATAATTAAAATCTCTCTCCAAGACTGTTGGATTTAAATCAATTAGAGTTAGATATCTCTCCTAGCAAAAAAAATAAGATAGAGGCTTTTTCACATTCAAACATTTTTCTAAAATCAACCATAATAGCTTTTGAGTTGATTCCAACTCTCAAAAATCACATTTGAACATACCTATCTAAAGATTTAATGATATTAAGGTTTACATGCAGTTACTTTGGACTAGTACCAAAATAATGCTATATAGGCATTTCTAGTCACTTTTAATCATTAAAATATTAATCTTAGACTTTATAAATTGTGATCCAACATTTAAATCACATTCCATGTATTAGAATATGTGGTGATGACATGTGTCCATATGATCCCATATTTTAATTGGAGAATATTAAATCTTAATTATTTTCAATGAGTAGAAATTACTTTTCTCAAATAAAATAAATGAAACTAGTTCATTAAATCTTGTGATGAATGTGATGATACTAGATCATCAAGTGTGTGTCTTAGTGTGCTAAATAGACTAGTTAAGTATTGTTTGGTGATTGTGTATTCCGTATGTATTTATAGACGATAGTACTGACCAAGCCTACGAGGAGGTGGAGTTCTACCCCGAAGAAGACGAGGAGAATTTCAACCACTGCACCAATCAAGGCAAGCTATTATTGGCAAGCTATAACTTGCAAGCCATCATTAACAATTGTAACACCCTCGAATCAGCCCTATGCAAGTTTTAGCCCTTTCCGCCAAACCCGCATAGAAACGATTCAAGGACGCCTACTAGGCACTTTCGTGCGGGTGGAAAACGAAGTAATACCATTACACAACAGTCCTCGATGGGACCCACAGAACAGATATATATACAACACGACTCCAAGAGTCAAGAATACAGATATACAATACAAAGGTCCAAACCACCTTGAAAACGATACAGCATCCGAGTACGGACAAGATGCAAATGGGGCTAAGAGCCCTGAAGAATAACCAATGGCATCCATAACCCTGCCCAGGCCAAGCCGGAAGGGTAACCTTGCTAACGACGTCGATCTCAAACCTGCTACAACAAAAGGGGTGCCGACAAAGGGCAAAGGAAAAAGAGGAGCGTCAGCACTGAGGCCAGTACACGGCGAGGCTAGAATTCGGCGGCTCTCGCCTACATAGGTATGGTGGGCTGAAGCGGCAGCGCAGCGGCACTAAACAATCTATAGAGACTCGATACAACTGGCGGTTATCAGAAAGGGATAAGAAAGACCTATTTGGATCCAACCTGAAGCTAACACCAAACAAACCCATCCTGGTATTTCCCCCCTCGAGACCAAACGAGGAAGTCGGACCAAGGAACTCACACAGTTGGTAGTTTTATTCATTCCATTATAGTTGAAGCACTTACTAATCAGATATAGATAGCATGAGTCATCCTGAAGCATAAGTAGTGGGCAGTTTTAATTACCATTCCGTTGTAGTTGGAACATTTACTAGATAGATATAATTTTCCTGAGGAATCCCAAAACCCAGCCGTTGTTGGCACTTTTATCACATTCCATTGGAGTTGCAATACTTACTTGGCAAGTATATTATGACACAGATCACCACAGATCCACTAGTTGTTGGCATTTTTATTAGCCATTCCATTATAGTTGAATCTAATTACTAGTCACATATTAAGTCAAATTTATAGCACTAGTTTAGTTATGCTTGTCTATGATCGAGATACTGTGCTCCAAGTCGTCCATAACCGCGGACACGGCTTTCAGAAAGTTTTACCCTGCAGGGGTGCACAAATAGCAACACACACTCGATCAACCTCGGAAAAACCAACTCAAAACCCAACGAGGCATTCACGACAAAGCGATCACAGGATTCATAAAATATTTCAGGGGGCCACCCCACCAAGCTACCCGCGACGAAGTTGGCCGGCTCCGAGACGGACCCAGGGTTTGTGTGGACGGCGGTAAATGACTGGGAACCCGAAAGTGTGACTGGGCTTGTCGATACAGCAAAAACGTGTCACGATCCAAAATAGTACAGGTGCTCCACGCACAATCGTAAATAAAGCAGTAAACATGGCATAAGTACATGATAGTAAATAAAACCCCAAACTAGTTTGTGGCCCCAAGAAAGAGAAATGAATCAAGCTCTGCCTCAGGGGGGTCCACGGCCTCCCGGATGTGGATAGTGCGAAAAATCAAGGAACATGTATCAAGTACTCGGGGTCCTACGGGACACAAGTGAGCGTGGAAGAACCAAATAACATATATTGCCCACCGATTCCTCTGCATTAGTTATATCTAGCAATTTAATAGTTGTGTTTAAAGTCATGATCATCTCCACCATAAACATCTGCCAGCATTCCAACAACTGTGGTACTTGACAACACGAGATCGCACCTGAGCAAGCAGCTACGACTCGCAAGGCCAGCTATCTACCAAACACAGGTAATAGGAGGTGTCCAAGGCAATATAGAGGCTGCACGGGATATAACTGGTACGGAACACTAAAGCATCGTGACACGGATATCAATAGATCAACAGGAGGAAATAAAGGCTATAAATGCAAAATAGGTAGAAGGGGGAGAGATGCTCGCCTAGGAAACACTGCCGACGGATCATATCCGGAGAACTTGTCGATACTCGCATCAACTCATCGGCCTAATCCGCGAAGAAGCAAACACTAGAAGAAACACCGGATGCAATATTTAATACTATGGTAGAAGATCCGGCATGATTATGATATGATGCAGATGCGGTGCAATTAGGCAGCATTAAGTGAAACCAGGGACCCGACAATTAATTAATAGGTTCAAGTTATTTAAAACCCCGCAAGTTAAATGTTGTCTTAACAATGCAAAACATGGCATCGGTTCGCTACACCAATTTAAATGGAGTCCGTAATAAGACAAAGCTATCCCGCATATAGACTCCATATTTAATTATGAGGTGAATCGGCATAATGCCCCCAAACCATAGACAGGTATGCATGCATGAACAATTTATATGCAACAGTTTTATGTATAGCATTTATAAAATAGGGCTCGGGGAAAGGGTTCACACATCGGGGTTCGGCGATCTTGGGTTCTGAGGGTCCGACGGGATTCGGTCTCAGGGTTCGACGGGGACGGCGAGGACGGCGGGATCGGTCTTCGGGTCCATGAAGAAGGTCTTGGGGTTCGACGGGGTGCGGGTTCGGGTCTCGACTCCGGGATCCGCGAAGTAGGTCATGGCGGTTCCGGGGAGCAGATATTGGCGTGCCGAGGCTCGGTCTTCGGATCCGGGGGAGTCGATTGTGGCGGTCCATGACGTACTCAGGTTTTCAATGCCAGTAGGTCTTGCCGTCATCATACACGCGGACAACAGATCGTGAAGGAGTGCTACAAGGGCCTTGTCCCATACAGACATTTGCTCGAACAACTTGCAAACGAAAAACAACAGGGGGCACCGAGCTCGTTTTCTTGAGGCCTCTAGGTGTAGAGTCTACAAGATGCATAAAGAAAAGGCTAGCGAGGCCCAGGCGCGGTGCTGGCGACGGCGGGAGGCGAGGCCGGCGCGGGTTCCACGAGGCGGCGACGTCGTAGTGATGCAGAGGAGGCGACGGTGCTGGAGGGCGGGGCCGCGGCGGCTGCAGGCGGCAGTTCAGGGAAAAGGCGGCGGAGGAAAAGTGAGGGCGGTGGAGGAGCTGGGTCACTGGCGGTGGTCGGGCGTGGAGGCGTGCACGACGGGCTCGGCGAACGAGGCGGAAGCAGAGGCCGATAGCACGGGTTGAGCACGGGGAGGGGGCGATGAGCTCACAGGGGTCCAGTGAGGCGGGAGACCATCCGGGCCGCAGCGGAGCTACAAGGTATAGAGGCGGGGCCTCTATGGCGAAGAGGCGGTCGGGCTCGAACGGAGGCTCGGGGACGCGGCGGCCGACGTGCTGCAGGCCGAGGCGTGGCTCAGAGGAGGTAGAGACGAGGCGAGGAAGGCGGCGACGTGGCCAGGGCGGGCGAACGGAGGAGAGAGGGGCGGCCTCGGCGGCGGCCGGCTCGAGAGGGACGGGGCGGCGGGCGCGCGGTGGAGGGCGGCGGAGCAGCGCGGACGCGGCCAGCGAGGAGGTGGGGGGAAGGATCGAGGATGGCGGTAGGGTGTTGCTGTGGGGTGGGGGTCGTGGGGTTGGTGGGAAGAGAGAGGAGGACGCGGGGTGCGAGGTGGACAGGTGGGGCCAAGCTGGTCGGGCGGGCGGACCAGGTGGCGACGGGGTGCGTGCGTCGCAGGGTGGCCAGGCGGGTGGATCGAGGGAGGCAGGCGGGAAAACAGGTGGGGTGGAAAACAGAGGTGGGCCAGGCGGGAAAACAGCAGGCGGCGGGGTGGTGTGGAGGCTATGGCTTAGGGTTAGGTATATGATAGGTTTTTTAAACAGGTCAGGTAGTAGGTGGCCTGGCCTAACGGCTGGGCTGCCTCCCCCCCCCCCCCCCCCGAAAAAATATTTGTTTTGTTTTTATTTTATAAAACCTTTCGCAAACAGTTTTTAGACAAAACAAAATATCCGGAAGAGGCCGAGTTTTAATTTGAAATAAAGGCAAGGGATATTTAGAAAACAAATATAGGCTTTTGGAAAATAGTTTCAGACAAACATATGCAAGATGAATGACGATGCTCAAATGCAATGTGGCATGATGACATGAGCATGCGGTCATGATGATGCAATGCACAAAAACACCGCGATTTTCTAGTAGTGGTTTTAGCGGGATGCCACAACAATGCAAGCTAACCCTTGCAAGCTAGATAACCTAAGCAAGATGCATTAGGCATGGTTTGGTTATACCCTTCTTGATTTATACCCATCCCAAGTTTTCTTACAAGCTTTACTTTCTTTTACTTCACCAAACTTCTTTACTTTATTTATAGATAGCATAAAGAGTATAAAACTTGGCCTATCTAGTTAGAATTAGATGTCATTCTATGGCATGAGATTGAGATTAGCATTCCACATTAGTGAACACTCTTAACTTAGTGATTAGAGCTAAACCAAAAACTTACTCACTTTAGATGGGAATACTTGGTGAAAATGACTTATGAAAACCTTGGAATGATGAGTCATTCTATTGAGATGTTTTGACATGTGTTAAGAAACACAACTGGTTTATGATGATGAAAATGTTGAGGCATGAGCCTTAGCCCTTTTATAAAAACTGATGGTTGGGTTCGGATGCGATACCATTCCAATTTTACCGTACAACCACAATACCTGAATTGGGTAAGGCTTAGGCGGAAGTTTATATGCATTAGTATTAGTTCCCTCGCGGGAGAGGTTTGAGCTGAGGCTACCTCTCAATGTTGTCCACCTATGTAGTGCCCAGGATGGTAGATGGCCATGGCTGGGAGGCCAAGCTCATAGGAGAGGTGCTTATACTAGAGTGTGTAAAGGAAAGGTTATGTTTGATTATCTACATACTAAGTATGATGATTTAAGGTTATCCCTGACAGATGTATCGAATTTTGTGGTGAAAATGTACCACCTCTGCAGAGTGTCAAACTATTCAAATAGCCGCATCCGCGATTATGGACAGTTGGAGTGGCCATACTGTTCCATTGTCCGATGTTTTCAAAATGACTTATGAAATGAATGGTGACATGACTTGACCACAACAGAGTTGTGACTATGACAACTAAGTTCCCACTTAGGTGATTTCAAACTTTATTTTATCTTTCTTTGTTTCTGAATTCAGCTTAGGTTTCAAACTTAACTTTGCAAATAAACTTAGAACTTAGCATTCCTACTAGAACTACCTTACTTGTTAGTGATAGTTTGTGAGTACTTAAAGAGTACTCATGGATTTTGTCCCTGGCTATTCCCGTGGCTAGACTATGAGGAAGACTACCCTGAAGGAGGACAGCAGGATGGCTACGACAACTAGGATCATCTCCCATTGTCAGCATTGCCTGTGACACTAAAGATGGAGCCCACCGCTACGCTTATTATTCCGCTGCTTATTTGTACTAAGACTGGATCATGAGATCCTCTATTTGTGTAAGACCTTATTATGGTTTGTAATGGATGATGTACTATGATATCCAATTTGTTATGTCTCGCAAAAATGGTAATCCTAGGATTGCGATGTATGGCATAACAGGCATCTGGGATTAAAAATCCGGGTGTTGACACGGGGCAGCTTGGTTTCTTCTCCCTCCTCACTTTTTCTCTCATATTCTCTCTCCAAACCTCTCAAAACCCACATAGAACTCTTGATTCTTCATGGCTTTCATTTGTTTGAGTGGGGGAATCAACAGATCAGTATGTTTCTCTCCCTATACATGCTTTATTTTCAGAATTCCATGGTTGAAACTCTCACATTGATCTAATGGATGAACTCAAGCTTATTTTGTTTTTTCCTTTTAATTTCTCACGTTAGGATTTAATTTTTCCACATAAAATCATTCGTATATCATGTAGAAACTATATTCCTAAGGTTTTATGGTGAAATTTTTCAGTGCATCAAGATGAACAAAATTGGTAGCATTTTTCGCAAGAGCAAGCGCCAACGTGGAAAGAGCTCGAGGCTCTGGGCCGGGCTCAACAGCAAGTTGGCCATTGTTTCATCAAGGAGGGTGTTTCCCACACGATGGGCCGATCATTGCTTACTCACCACAGCAAGGTTGAGGGCGGACTTCAACCTCATGTGTGATAAGGCCGGGCTAACACTACTCGGCTACGCAAGCCACAATACCTACACCGAGCTCACCCATGAGTTCCTCACCTCTTTCTACGATGACCACAAGGAGAAAGGTAATGCGTGCATGGTAAACTTCACCATAAACCAGCAGCCATATGAAATAACTTTTGAACAATTTTGTGATGTTTTTGGCCTCCCTCGCGGTGGGGAGTCAACTGTTACAATTTATATAGCGTCTCAAGTGGAGAAACTTGGGAGGTTATTTCTGTTAACGGTGGCAGGGACTTCTACCAGAAGAAGATGTTTACCATTCAGAACCCAACAATTCGCTACTACACCTTGTTCCTCACCAATACACTGCTGGGAAGAGGAGATATCGGTTCCATGGCAAATGCGGACATGTCCATGATCACCAAGGCACTCTTCCCCAATGCCCCCACAAAGCCCCAATCCTGCGGCTCTACTACTCCAGCACCTTCGCCACCAGAGCAATAGAACAAAGGTGACATTCGCATTGGTGGATTGGTAACTCACCTTGCCCACGCATTGAATATTACATTACTAGTTATGCAACCTGTTGACAGCTCCAAACTTATGGACGTCAAGTATTTAACTGTGTGTGGCTTCCTCGGTGTTTACCAATCTAACAAGAGGCTCCGAGCATATTAGTTTGGTTATCTTGGTGATGCACAGGGTGAGCAGGTTCTGTTGCCCTTTCCACAAGCCTTCTTGATTGTGGAGAAGGACACCTGGATCCTCTCCAAGGATCAAGTGGTGGAGATCATGGCTGAACTCCAGCCTGATCAAGAAGAAGATGAAGAAGGAGAGTAGCAAGATGAGGATGAGTAGAAGCAGGAGCAGGACTAGGAATACAACCCTGCTTGGGAAGGACAGCAGCAGCAGGGGGATCCTGGGACCCATGGCCCAGTCAGCCGCAACAGGGGTTCAACTACGTCCCATATCAAGAATTTCAGCAGCTCAACCAGTGCATTGGGGAGATTGAACACACTCTACAAGGAGTGAATGAAGATGTGAGTGCCTTAACTCACAACTTCAGTCACTTCATGACCCACTTCCCCGACTACTACCATCAGTATCCACACCAGCCGCCGAATGACAGCAACAACTGAGCCTGGCAATAGCCTAAGCTTGGGGGAGGTTTGAAAACCTCCAAACCTTGCGTTCATATTTTCATTTACTCTTTTGATTTATTTTACTTCTTAAAATCGCATGTTTACTTTCAGTTTGCATTCCTAAACCAAAAACACACAAAAAATAGTTGTAACCTTTATTGCAAATTTGTTTCTTTATTTCTCTTGGAGATTGCTCAATTTCAGGTGACTTGGCAATAGGGAAATGTAGAGGGGGTTCGACTCAAGTACGAGAACGGAGCAAGCAAGAGGAGGTATCACATTCCTTTCATCGCCTTTTCTGCAACTTTAAATTGACCCTACAATTATTCACTCACTTGCACTTGAGTCACTCCCCACTTAGCTTGTTATCCTAGAAATTCTATTCCTTTGCCAAGTTTCTCCTTTTTAGATTTGAAATAATGAGCAATGAACTTGGCTAAAAATATTTCCGACATTTTGATAACAAGAAAAAGCATCCAAAAGATGACTTGATTCCATGTTTAGCCCAAAGGATTTGATTTTAGAACTACTAAACCCCATTTGAGCTTAATGTAAATAGACTCGATAACACTCTTGATTGAAATTGTCTGATAAAATGGATGCTTTGAAGTAGTAGAGATTATGCCACTCCTTTTTCTAACAATTACCATAAGATATTGCTTTACGCGTGTCATTACAATATTGTCGTACTCCATGGGGAACTATTAACTTCGCTGGCCAACGAACGATCTAAATGTGGGAAACCACTTGATTTCATCTATTGAGTTATGTAAGCGTCTGTAGCGGCAATGCTATGACGAGTAAAATTTTAGTCTCCTCGTGGTTTCACGTTCCAAGTGAAGTTGTAGTACTCCTCTAACCCACTATTGCTCAACAATTATCTATTGGCATGGTCACGAGTGTGCAACACAGTCCCAATTAACATGTTAAAAATAGTGGCATGATTTCTCTAGGAAAGGGGTTGAAGTTTTTGAAAAACAAGGAAAGGAAAAAGGTGCTTTGAGAGTCTTGAAATTTTGACATGGGTATAGATGATCTATTCTTAAATGGAATTTTTTGATGCCAACTTGAGTACTCTTAATTGATTAAAGAAATAAGAGCAAAAAGTTTTCATCTCTCAATAAAGAGAGACGCCAAAAGAATTTGTTTCACTTTTCTAGCTAAACTTTTGACACTTGCTCGAGCATATGATTTATTTGCTAGCAAGATATACGTGGTTAGGAAGTGGACTCAGTGCAATCTTGTGAATACTCGTATGATCATGTTTAAGATTGTAGGAATTATGAAGAAAAGAATTTGACACCAACTCGAGCTTGTAAGTTCTTTTATTTCAGTCTTGAATCTCTGATATTCTTCCTTATTTTCTTGTCACTCGAGGGTGAGCAACATCTAATCTTGGGGGAGTTGATAGTTGTGAGATTCGACATATTTTTGATGGTTTTTATTGATGGTTTTCCTCTTGATTTGATCATTTTCTAACTTTACCTAATGCTAATACTTCGGTAGCAAAGAAAACTTGGTTTTTAATGTGTGCTTCAGGTTCTGAACATCAACATGAGGTTTTAACAAGGGAAACACAATATTTAAGCGAAAACGAGCAAGTCTCTTTTTGGAAGCAATCAAGGGAGGCAAACAGAAGCTTTAACGAGCAACTATATAGCGGGAATATTTTTCCAGCCGTATAGTTCCCACCGTATAGCTGCCGCCGCCTCTGTCTTGTCAAAAGGGACAAGTTTCATGAAGAGGGCATACACGAAAACAGAACACGACAACAGCCATCCCATCTAGAGAGGAGAAAGAAGATATTCGGAGAAGGATGAGAAGACGTTCATCATCTCGCCCCATGATATTTGACCTCCTAGTCCATGCACCCCCATAGCCATTACTTGTACTTGAGAGAGAGAGATCTTCACCTTGCAAGGCTAGGGTAACCTGGGAAATGCCCATGGTGATGGACTTAGGGTTTCGTGGAAAAGAGAATGCTGGGGATTCCATCGGCTGATCAGACAAACAAGGGAGTCGAAGTCATCTGATAGCTTATGAATAATATGATTATAGATCGCTCAAGACTTTTTAGGTACCACTCTATTGCCTCCTCCTAGCCTTTATATAATAGGTTTGGTCTTGAGGTTGTACACGGATAGGTTACAAGTTACAATTCCAACACTAATACAGCGTCGGTTCCCACTCTTTCCTTATCTAGTAAGACATGCCTTCCGTCGGATACTTCTTCGGCCTTCCTTGGTTCTTCTTGGGACTTACGGGCTGTAAGTCTTTATATAACCAGGGTAACTAATCCTAAGAACCCAAGTAATCATACCCTGTTAGTAGCCCCCGAGACTCTATCTGAATCGTAGATTCAGGTTGAGTCTCAATGGAAATGTAAGCTGAAGTTTTTTTATAATATATTCTTATTTAACTGTCGTAGGGATATGGTACAATGGGAATGATGCATCCGACAAATCGGGAATCAGTTAATTGCTCCTAGGGAAAAACACCGTGAACCTACATCAAATTCAACTCCCTAGGCCTAAACTCGGTATTTGCTGGCGTAATTCAGTTCAAGCCGGTGAGGTCTTATCGAATACTGAATTCTGGTACTATTATTTTGGATGCCCAACGCGTCTGTCAGGATTTTTCATCATATCATTGATACGGATAATTTACTGGCAGAGCGCATTCATGTGCGGTTACCAGGCCACATAGGATGGATCCTGGGGTATTACCTTCATGTCATGGACATGGCATTCAGACTTTTTATCATGTCGGGCACGTGATAACTGTAATATTCGACATATTTTTGATGGTTTTCCTCTGGATTTGATCATTTTCTAGCTTTACCTAACGCTAATACTTCGGTAGCAAAGAAAACTTGGTTTTTAATGTGTGTTTCAGGTTCTGAACATCAACAGAACGTTTTAACAAGGGAAACACAATATTCAGGCGAAAACAAGCAAGTCTCTTTTTGGAAGCAATCAAGGGAGGCAAATAGAAGCTTTAACGAGCAACTATACGACGGGAATATTTTCCGCCCATATAGTTCCTGCTGTATAGCTATTTTCGCCTCCGTCTTGTCAAAAGGGACAACTTTCATGAAGAGGGCATACGCGAAAACAGAACATAGTAGCCGCCATCCCATCTAGAGAGGAGAAAGAAGAGATCCGGAGAAGGAGGAGAAGACGTTCTTCATCTCGCTCCACGATCTTCGACCTCCTAGTCAACACACTCCCATGGCCATTACTTGTACTTGAGAGAGAGATCTTCACCTTGCAAGACTAGGGTTTGAGATTGTTTCTTCCTATCTTGAATTGTGTTGGATTACTTTTATATTCTTATTGTGGATCTCCACGGTAATATCAAGAAGAACTCCCTTTATTTAATCATATCGATGATGCTTTCGCCTCTCATGTGTGAGTAAGTTCCTTGGGTGTGGGAGATGTAAGGGATTGGTGAGATGTGATGTGCCTCCATATATTTTCCATTGGTTTGTGATTGATTCTAATTACTATATTATGTGTGCTTGACTATCTGTGGGATGCCTAATGCTTGTTGTCCAATTAAGGGCCCAGACAACATGATGCTTTGTTCTATACGGATAGGATCTTGCTCGGTAGCAGACCGGCGACCCCCGAGTGACATGGGGATATCAATGGAAAACTAGTTGACTCAAGGATCACGAGGAACCATTGTGCTTATTGCATTAGTCCGACCCAAGGAGCTTAATTACTAAGCAACCTGAAGGATCTTAATCGTCTAGTGTCTGACCATGATTTTGCTAACAGACTAGTAGGATTATTGAAGTTGGGATGAAATCTACCAAGAGGAGTTTCGGCTAATTATGGGTTGCTCACCTACACATATACTTATAAGATTACAATTGTTACACTTATCACTTGTCCACCTGGCACAGTCACTATCACCATGAACTGTATCTCCCCGCGCCTTCTTTGTCATTTGCATAAAGCCACAAACAATCGAAACGTCCTTTACTTTTATGCTTTTTATTCCGAAAGTTTACATTTCCGTTTTACTTAAATACATCAAGTTTAATCCAAATTTCATTCTTATTTCCACACTTGCAGTCAATTCACTCGAAGACCTGTGACAACTTTGGGTGTGACAAAGACTTCATTCATAAACACTTACTTTTGGGTTCCCTGTGGGATCGACATCTATACTTCAAAACTAGCTACAATGCTTACATCAGGACATAGGCTCGTAATACCGCCCTTGATCAAAAACATTCTTAAACTCAAATCTTATCGGGTGCGCGACCAGCGCTCCTAATGGGAGTAGCCCCCGAGGCTATATTCGTATGCTTGCATCTAGATATAGGCTCGAAGTCCAAACCCAATAATTTATTATGAAACAATTGGTTGTACATACCCCAATATTTCTTCATTCTTGGCTACTCATGACGTCATTGCTGATGAAGGTAGCGTGTCATGGTTTCCGAGAAACAAGTCCTGATGGGATGTTATGATAGTGGGCCCGTATTGCAGTAATGATGATGCTTGAGTGGTGATTTTTGACCGCACAAACCCCTTTATGCGCGAGAATTGAGGCGTCATGTGGATTTCCTCTATGTTTACCGTGGTAATAACTGCCATGATTTTTATACTTTTATCAATATTTTCCACGTGTCTTCATCCTCTACATCTTGACGTTCCACTGTCATTATCTAACGGCTGAGCTTCCTACTCCTTTCCCTTATAAATGAGGGAGAATACCTTTACCTTTTTACTATTCCTCTTTGCTGCATACTTCCTCTTCTTCCTTGCATCGCGCTTGCTCCCTCTGTGTTGTTGCATGTTCTTCCTTCCTTGCACACTTTCCTCCTCCCCCCGAGAGCCACCATGGGCAAGTCCAAGGTAGGGACTTCTACTGCCGCCGCCAAGGTGACGAATAAGAGGGCCATTGGATGGGCTCCCACGAAGTGTAGTCAGTGAGATCTGCGTGACGCCCGCAATTACTACCTTCTGGACGAAGGCACCTTCAAGCTTCCGGGAGATGGAGAAACTCCTGTGCCTGAGCCTGGATGGTGGGTAATGTTTCTCTCCTTCCTCTACCGCGACCTTTCTCTTACTATTCATGAATTTCTTCTTGGCTTGCTCTTTGTTTATGGTGTGCAACTTTACCAGCTCACGCCAAATTCCATTCTTCACATCGCATGTTTCATCACTCTTTGCGAGTGTTTCCTTAGGATCCATCCCCATTGGGGCATGTGGAAGTACTTTTTCTATGTTCGTCGTAATGCCTCTGAAGATTTTGTCCACGATGTCAGGGGTGCCATATTTTATGTTTGCCCTGAAGATGATTATTTTGACTTCAAAATTTTGGATTCTATCCAAGGGTGGAAAACCAAATGGTTTTACATCCAGGACCAGAAAACAAGGGTTAAACCTTTGTATTGGCACCTTTTGACCCCAAGAAAAACCTGTCAGAGACTTGACTCATGGGACCAACGCCCTACTCCCAAAGAAATGAAGGAGATCGACCCTTTGCTGACGCGGCTTGAAAACCTACGCACTAAAGTTGGCAAGGAGCTATCAGGTTTACAGATTTTGGCCTACTTCATTCGGTGCGCATCCAGCCTATCCGTGCTAGGTTGCCTGGAATGTGGGCTTATACGGGCAAGAAGGACCCCATGAGGATTTCACCGGAGAATCTTCCTCTCCACATTAATGAAAAAAAAAGTTTGCTCGTTCACCATGCTGACGAAGAAGAACCCAATTCCTTCAAGTTGTCGAGTGGAACCTTTTGGCAAGAAGAATCTTCTCCCTGATGTGAGTGTTCTTGCTTTTCCTTACACGCTATAATATTTATCATCTTATTATATCTCCTTGTGTTGTAGGATTATGATCATCTTTCTGCGCTTCCTCCCCTTCCAGAAAGTGGTGAACTATCGACCAGTGACTCCCTATCTGTAGAGTTCACCAGAACTGGAACTGCACCCGCTGAAGAAGAGGAGGCATCCATTGATGAGTCTTCTTAGGATACCCATTCTATTGCTTCGGCTCAGTTCGGGGATTTTCAAAGGGTGCCCACTTCGGAGAAGTGAAAACGATTTGAAGCCGCCGAAGCGGTCGAGGATTCCGATGATTCCATGGGTTCAAAGCCAAACTTTGTGGTTCCTATTTCCGCTGCTCCTCCAAGGGTGAATATCTTCTGTATGACCCAAGAAATTTCTTCATAAGTGCTATATCCTTTTACTTCTGTTTTGGCGGCTTTGTTGAATTATTGCTGACTGCTCCTGATTGTTTTGCTTTGCTAATCCAGAGGAGCTGATGAAGGAGAGTGTCCCATATCACCACATGGTTCCTCTATTGCATCCCCTCCTACCAAATCTCCCGTTCCGGTGTCGGGCCCAAAGGATACTAGCATGTTGCCCAAGTCTCCTCCGGCCAAAAGGAGGAAATTTTGCGGTAAAGACATGGCCATAGCCGAAGATCCTGTACATTATATTTCCCTGATTCATTTTGTAGCTTGCTGTTAGTGGCATGACCACTTCTTCTCTAGACTTAGCCGCTGATGCGCGAGATGGTTGATATGGCCTCTCACTTTATCAAGATCCGTAACAAAGCCGAAGAACTTAAAGGTTTATATTGTTAGCTGATAAATTTTGTTCTTTCCATTTGGGCTCCGGCTTCTATAACTTGGTGTTATTTGAACTATCCATATGTTGCCAAGGAATCTGGAGTTATTCGGGACAAGACACTAAAGCATGCTGGAGATCTGGAGGCCAAACTGCGGGTCACGGAGGAGGCGCTGGAGGAGGCCAAGAAGAAAGAAAAAACTGACGCTGAAGAAAGGGGAAAAACAAACTGCTTCCCTCGTTGATCGGGTTGAAAATCTCAGGAAACGGCTAGAAGTTCTCAACACTTCCTTGACTCGTGAGTTGTCTTTTCTTGTGTTGCCTTTTTTAAAGTTTTTTCTCGACCGCCTCTCTTTATCTTTAATTTCTCATGTTGTAGAGCTTACTGTCCACTCTCTGACGCTGACGAGGACAAAAAGGTTGATCCTTTGTCGGATGGTGTTGGTACCTTAGAGGCCAATAGTGTACGTGGACGAAATCTTTTGATCCGTTCACGTCGCGCTTTCAAGGGCCTCCATGCAGAAATGTTTTCCAACAAAGGCGGTGCATGTGGACCTGAATGAGCTTACTTCCATCTTTGGTGTCGATCCAAGACCGCTGACAGGATATAGCATGATCCAATCGAAGAGCAGCGCTGAGACCTCAATTGCCCTAGCGATGGCTCACGGTGAGAAGGTCGACTGGAAGAAGGGTAGATCCTCTATTCCCATCACCCGTGATGGCAAAGAGGTTAACCTGACTCCCTATATTAAGAAGGCTAAGAACTATTTGTGGCTTCTTATAGCTATAGGTGCGGGTCAAGAGATACCACTGCTGATCCTTCCACCAGAGCTCCTTCTGGCAGTACTACCCCAATTATCAATCCTTCCGCTGATGCTCCATCAGCCAGCGCCATGCTTTCGGCTGAGAAGTTGGCCTCATAATCTAGCTTAATTTTGTAGATGTTTTTTATGCTGCTTGTAATGAACCTCGTGGCCTATACTGAACTATTATTTTGGTTGTGGAATAGTCTTTTGCATGTATATATTGCTTATGTCGCATTTATTTGTCATGTGTGTGATCATGTATGGTCTGCTGAAGTTCCTGCCTTTTATATTTATTCAGCCAGATTACTACTGATTCAGTTGTTCCTTCAGGTCCTCCTCAATCTTCTAATGTTGAGCCATCTGCTTTTGGGGTGTTTGCATCGAATAATGCTATTGTTCGTGTTGTGGACCCGCCATTATATGCTGAGAAAATTGAACATGTGAAACGCATGGAAGGTAGTCTTCATACCGTGTAGGAGATGGTGGACGTGTCGCAGTCAAAAATGCGCAAAGCTTTGGACCGTGAAGCGTATCGTTTAGAAGAATTCTATAGGGTGGGCGAAAAATGCTTTCTAAATTTTCCAAATAGCTTCGAGGCCTTGCTTATGTAGTCGTGGAAGTTGACCTTCTTCTTTTCTTCGGGTATTCGGTTATGCGAGAGGGAAGAAACTCAATGTTTGCGAACCCGAATGAATGCTCTGATGGAGCTTTCTCGACGTACTAGCAGTGATTTCTAGACTGATCATCATCGTGCATATATATTAGCCCTACTCCAAGATCACGTGTCCGAGGTCGAAGAGTTTGTAGAGTGTTGTTGCCGATCTCTAGCCCTCTATATAATGCCATGTTTCCTCGGGATCCTCAACCTCAGGTCTTACCTAATTGATGCCGAAGTTTCGGCAAGGCGAGAGGATTTATCACTTTGTGAAGCTGCAACTTATGGTAGGTGCCAAGCTAGCTCTTTCATGGGTGCATGTACACCACCTGATGCTGGAATTGGATGTTGTGTCGCTGGGATTTTCTCCTCCTCCTGGATGTGGGATGATTAAAATGGAGCCTCTTTATGCGGCTGCTCGTAGGCCTGCCATCAGAATCATCCGAAGGTGCTTGGAGGAAGACGAAGAATTCTTCCTTAAATTTGCCATGTAGCTGACTGTCTTTTCCTGTAAAGATAAACATGTAAATTATATAAATTTCTTTTTTATAGTTGGTAAATATATGTTGTACCCTTATTCTTTATTTTTTTATGATAGCTTGATGCAAAATTGTTTTTACGCGAGACCCTTTCGTTTGTCTGATGCCTTGGGCCGAGTCAGCTATTCGTGTCAAAGCATGTTGTTTTTTGGTCGGTGAAGACGAAAATCTGAGTATGCCTTATTTTGGCGAAGCCCCCGAGCATCGGGTGGATGCTTTTATTCGTATGATCACTAATGTGGCCTCCCGAGTATCGGGTTGATGAATAAAATTGACGAAAATAAGAAATCTGAGACTTGGTTTCATGAACTTAACTTTTATTTATTATCGAAATGTAGGAGGTACATATTTTGGCATACCTGCCTAGCCATTGGCCTTATTGAATGTAAAGTGCAGAAAAGTAAAATATCGACCATCCCGAATGATTCGGTCGAGACTTGTCCTCCGATAATTCCATTTCCATCCCAAACAATTCAGATATTTTGCCTGAGATGGAAATGGAATCATAGAAGTGTCCCTGTATCTACTATTTCCAACTGGGCAAATTCCATTTCCATCCCGAACGATTTCGATATTTTATTGAATTCTCGGTCGCAATTATCGGAGCGGGTGAAGCTGCCTCTCACGGTTATGATTCCATTGGGTGCTGGCATTTTTAATACCAAATATGCATAATGAGGTACTGCCATAAATCTTGTGAAAGCTGGGCATCCTAGGATCACGTGGTATTGTGATGGCCATTCCATGACTTCAAACTCGAGCTCTTCACGCCTGAAATTGTTCCTCGATCTGAAGACTATGTCAAGATAAACTTTGCCTAGGGAAATTTCGGCTTTGCCTGGAACTATGCCATCGAAGGCCGTGTCTGTTGGTGCCAGGTTTGTCAAGGACCAATTCATTGCTCGCAAGGTTTTGGCATAGATTAGACTGATGCTGCTTCCTGCGTCTAAGAAAACTTTGGTCATGTCGAACCCACCAATTTGGGCTTCCACAATTAGAGCCGAATGACCCGGTCGTGGGACTCGAAGTGGA
Organism: Avena eriantha; assembly: GCA_910589775.1. NCBI lineage: Eukaryota > Viridiplantae > Streptophyta > Magnoliopsida > Poales > Poaceae > Avena > Avena eriantha. The sequence continues at coordinate 94,134,628 of OU342741.1, forward strand.
TGATCGGCCCTGCTGAATGTGATTTCTTGCTCTGACCAATGAAGATATTCGGGTGTGGGTGGTGGCGATGTTTCCGCCATGTTAACTTGTCATGTGATTAGCTTCTTGATCTTGTTGGATGGGCGTCCTTCTTGGATCATTGACATTGTGCCCTAGACCTTGGATACCCGTCCTCCTAGTTTCTGTTTATTGCGGGTTATGGTTGCCCTATTGGTGGAAGTACTGGAGGAGGTGGTGGCGCACCAAGAGCTAGGGTTCTAGGTGCGGTGGCATATCCTTGGTTTGCTGCTTCGGCTGCCTTTGCATTGCATACCTCCTGCATTTTTAGGGAAGTGCGGTAGTCCGTCATGAGATGGTTCGATCGCCTCCTTCCTATGGAGTCGATGTAAAAATGCATATTGCAGGGTCCTTCCAACATCTGTAGTCGAGACATTGGGGGCTCCCTCCGCCAACATCATCTCTGTTGCTACGGTATCCGCCGCTTCGATCGTTGTTTCTTCGGTTCTCATCTCCCAAAAAAACAGCCGCAACATAGCTCGGCCCGCCGTATCTGTCGTTGTTGCGTCTTCTCTTATCATTATTGTGCCTGTCCCGGTCTTATTCGGGTGAGCGTCCTCGCTTGTTGTTTACTATGTCTTCGCCATCTGCCCATTGATTTGCCATGTCCATCAACTGTGAGATTTTTTTGGGCTTGACTCGCCCTAGCTCCTCAATGAATTCTCTTCGGTGGAGGCCGTCCTTGAATGCATCGATTTCCCTTTCATCAGGTATAGTTAGGCTGAGTTCTTGATGATGTTCCACTACTGGATAAATGCTCGTATTGGTTCTCTAGATTTCTGTTTGCACACCCATAACTGCTCCAGGGATGCGGGTCGCTTGAATCTAGATGTAAAGTTTTGGATGAACTTATCTTCAAGGTCGTTCCAACTGCTGATGGATTCTTCGGGTAGCTGCCTGAGCCACGAGCGGGCAGCGCCGCTTAGGTGTAACTACAAAATTTGCATTGCGGTAGCCTTGGAGCCACCCTGAAGTTTAATGGTTGCCAATTAATATGCTAGCTAAGCCTGGGTTCCAGGAGACCTTCATACTTTTGGCGATTGTGAGGAAGTTTGAAGTACTTGGGTACTAGGGTCTTGCAAACCCACTGGGTAAAGCAGTAGCCCCGCATAATTTGTACTCATCCTCGCTTTCGCCATCGTAGTATCTTCGGTTGATGCGCTCTTACCTTGATCTATCGACCCTACGATGTGTGATGTTGTTTCTTGCATCGTTTCGTGGTTCAGAGTTCAGAAAGTGTACCCGTTGTGGCGATCGTGATCGTTGGGTGTGTCCCACATGCCGAGGGCTATTGCGACGGCATGGCGATTTATCGAGTTTCCTTGAAGTTCCTTGTTCTCCCTGTGCGAGGGATGCTCCCACCATGCCAAGGTTCATGAGAGTGGAACGATGGAGAGCCGCCCGGGGATCGTCGGGTGCGGTGGAGTTGTGAGTAGGTAAGTCTAGGCGGCAACAATTGTGGCTTGCACTGTTTTTTGCTTTGATGTGCCCTGCCAGATCTACTGACATGAAGGGCATGTCCAGATCTCGAGTTAGCTCGTTTCTTTCAGCCTTCGGGATATTCTGGAGTCGCGAGGTTCCTCTCCGTGGTGCACCTCTGGTTATGCTGCTAGATCCGCGGGTGGAGCTTAGCTGTATCCATCGTATGCTAGATTCGTCAACTAACCTTTTTTTGTCGAGTTGTCTTTGCATCCTTAGCAGGTCCTTATTTTTGTGGTGGAGCAAGTACTGGTATGCCACCAAATCCTCGCGCGTGGCTTCCGCTTTCATGGGGACTACGCCTGAGACTGCATCCCTCGCTCTTTGTCATGTTTCTATTGATAGCCGAAGAGTTAGTCGTTCGCCATTGCATGCTCCTTCTCTCCCTTGTACGACCCGATTGTTGGGTGGATCTCCTCCATTTTTGTGGTTTTCCACACCATCACCCGATAAAATATCATTGGGATAAATGATATGATTACCATTGGAATCGCGTGGTGTTGTTGGTTCGTCGATAATCACGCATACTTGATGATGCATCATGTACATGATGTTGTCATCGTCATTAGATCCGTAGGAGACACTGTCTGGAAAGCCAGCGAAATCCCATGCGTTCTATTCTAGGTAGATCTCATCCATCCTGATTCTGATGTCGATGTTTTCGTCGCTTTCCTCAGGTTCCGTGTTTGCTGGACTTGAGCCACGTGGTGGCGTTAGTTGGGAGTCTGACCCGAAGGAGAGATCGTCATATAGATCGGCCAGATCCTCTAGATCTACGGAGTTTCCAAAGTTTTCTTCGTCGTTTTTCGGCTAGGGTGTGGCTTCTTCAGATGAGCCTATGGAAGATGCAGGTATCATCGTAGGTGTTGTTGTTATAACCGATTAACCCGAAGAGATTGGGGCCGATGGGCAGAGATTTTCATCTTCCTCCACCTGAAAGTGGAAGCTTCCGATGATGAGATCGTATCCGCCATTGAACCTGATGGGAACCGAAACAGGGGTGGGTGGGCGTGGATCCGCTGCTGTCGAGATTTTGCTTGGTGAAGAGGGGGCCGCCGAATCCATGACTCTGGCATTCAGATTTCCCATAGACGGTGCCAATTGACGAGGGGTAACCTTGGCAATCCCCATGGCGACAGACTTAGGGTTTCGTGGAAAAGAGAACGCTGGGGATTTCGTTAGCCGATCAGATAAACAAGGGAGTCGAAGTCGTCTGATTGCTTATGAACAATATGATTACAGATTGCTCAAGACTTTTTTGGGACCTCTCCGTTGGCTCCTCCTAGCCTTTATATAATAGGCTGGGTCCCCAGGCCGTATACGGATAGGTTACAAGTTATAATTACAACACTAATACAATGTCGATTCCCACTCTTTCCTTATCTAGTAAGAGATGCCTTCCGTCAGATACTTCTTGGGACTTCCTTGGTTCTTCTTGGGCCTTGTAGACTGCAAGTCTTTATATAACCTGGTTAACTAATCATAAGAACCCAAATAATCATACCCATGTCAAGAACCTTACCACTCTGAATAAGCTGAACATGGATGAGTTCTGGTTCATGAGAAGGCAACCATTATATGTCATGCCCAACAACAACAATGATCCTTATTATTGGAGGAAGGAACACCTATTGATCATGCAAAAGGTCTATGCTCACCTCTCTCCAAGGAAGCCCGTTTGCCCGCAGTGTCCCCTTGATTTTGCTTTCATGGAAAGCAAGTCCTACTTTAGCGACACTTTGTGGATCACTAGTAAGCTTGGGCTCCACTATCTCATGAGGTTTCAGCAAGATTACAATACCAGGGTTGTTCATCAATTCTTTGCCACAATGGTGTTTCATGAGGGAGAGGAGATACCTTTCACTAGGATGACCGGTGATACCCGATGCCGCTCCACCTTTGTTGGGTTTGCCGCAGTTATGGGATATCCATTCAATGGAAAAAAGCTCTCCCATGGGTTTGCGGCTGCATGACACTTCTGGTCTTGAGTATGACAAGAGGCCGCTCACTCCCCTCTACCAGGGAGGCGGTGTTCCTGGCAAGGCCAAGAGTCTCAAGCCTCCTTTTCATGTGGTGCTCTGTGTGTTCCGGGAGAACATCTACCCCAAGCGGGAAAATTGGACATCATTCATGGTGCACTGGTCAATCTTATGGCTCAAGCGCACACCACTTTCTCTATGGGCCCTAAAGAAGTTGCTACTCGTCTAGATGTCATGTACTTCATGTACCTTGAGATGTGCATCAACATAGCTGAAAAGAAGACACCAACCTATTCTCCCTATGTGACACGGATGATTCTCACTCACTTTGAAAAGAACAACCTCCCTCCATTGTACTTGTTCCGTATTCAGCTTGTGCCTCATGTTCTTCTCCAAATGCAACACAAGAATGCTCCTTCCACTTCGGAGCCCCGTGGATATGGCACCCCCGTTCATGAGAGTGATGACGAGATTGAGGATGAGGATGAGGAGGTCCCACCCTCCTGTGGGGTTCATTCCAATAATGCTAGCAATGTCGTCATGCCCCTCACTCCCCAGCGATTGTTCAACATCAAGTTAAGAAGGCTAGCTGGTGGCAGAGAACTCTCTTGTGCATGAACATAGATATTTGTCATGGTCAATATGACTCCTACAAGCGAGATCGGCAAATTATGAAGGCTGTCAAGAAGAATGATGCATCCATTGTTGCTAGAAGTTCCGCGCAGCCTGAGCCCATTCGACACCCTCTTGTATGGTGCGTGGTATCAAGGTATGTGTACTTGGAGAAATTTCAAAGACACCGCTTCTTCTCATTCAGCTCATGGCAAAGGTCCTCCTCATGAGGAAGGTTCTCAAGATGATGATGATGATGAGTAAGACAATGATGAAGAGAGCTCTAAGGCTGATGATGATGAGGAGGAGGACGAGGATGAGGAGGATAGTTTCTAATTCTCGAGGGGCATGCAACCTTGCTCTTTACGCCTTTTGATGTCTTGAGGGGGAGAAGTAGCTCTATTTAGGTTGTTCTATCGGGATTTGCAAGGGATGGCACAAGATTTTCATTTATTCGATTTACCTCTTCAAAGCTTGTGCCTTAGTTATCTATTTGTGGTGAACTATGTCTATTTGTGAACTCCATTTCTGTGTGCGGTAAGACATGTGATGCCTGTTACCTCCATCTATTTATGTGGTAAAGACTATGTTGCTCTCTCCCTATATTGTGCTAGTCTCTATCTTCTATTACCACGTCTTTACTTTGTGCAAGCTATGGTGTATTGCTTATTGTATTTTTTTTCTTGCACATGTTGTTAGTTTTGAAAATATAGGGGGAGTATTGATCCTAGTAAGTGTGTACTTGCATTCAAGAGCAATTTCAAAATTGTGCACACTTCTAGGGGGAGCTCATCTATATTTTTTGAACCCTTGCTATGACTATTGTCCTATCTATTGCAAATACTTGTGTTGTCATCAATCACCAAAAAGTGGGAGACTAAAATGGCATTTCTCTCTCTAATTGTTTTGATGATTGTCGTCAACACAAGGATCTTCTAATCGTGTGCTAAGATGGTTTGAGTTAAATATGGTGAAAATCACAAGACGGTGGTTGACCCCTCAAAGAGTTGAAAAGATCGTTGAAGAGTAGTTTAAGGGTTCCTTAGCTTTATTTGCTAGTTTATTAGGGATCTAGACTATCATGAGGGGTTACTCGATGGAAGGTGTGTGGGTTTTCTGTTCTCTCTCATAGCCCTTATATTTCCCCACAACCTTCCTATTTTTGCAGCAGTGGAATCCTCCCAAAAATTTGCTCCTGGTGTCCCGGGTCTGGAGACTCCGGGGTTGAACCCCGGAGACTCCGGTGTGCGCACATCGGAGACTCTAGGTATGGTCTCCGGTCTAGTTTCCGGCCTAGTTTACAGAAGCTACATGCTTCACTCCAGAAACTAGCCTGGGGACTACACTAGAGAGACTCCTGTTATGTCCTGAGTCTGGAGACTCCGGTGTTCGACTCCGGAGACTCTAGTGTGCGCACTTAGGAGACTCTAGCGCCCAGTCTCTGGCTAGGTTTACAGAAACATTTCGTGTACACCTGATACTGGCCCGGAGACTCTGACGTTCGACACCGGAGACTCCGGTCTGAGTGGACTCCAACAGCTACATTCTGGGAGCCCCTATATATACATGTCTTCTACCTCCAGCTCAGGTTGCGACTTCCACTCTCTCCACCATTGTTGTTGAGCTTCAAATCACCTAGATCTCCTTCCCTAGCCAATAGAACTTGATGCCATTTGGGGAATCAAGGGAGGAGGCCTAGATATATACTTCCACTGAAGGGATTTGAAATACCCCCACTTTTCATTGAGTTTCTTGTTGCTCTTGGGTTGAGAAACCCTAGACAGAAGAAGAAGACGTCCCCAAGCTCATCTTTATGTGTAAGGGCTTGTGGTCGAGTTGGGAGCCTTCAATTCAGTTGTGGAGAAGTGACCCAAGGTGTTGTAAAGGTTTCAATCGCCACCTTTAAGGCCACCACATAGTGGATCATGTGCTTGCTGCGAGGCGGGTGGCGGGAGAATAGGAGGTGGTCCTAACGTTTCTTCCGCATGAAGACAAAGATATGTTTGATGTCTACCCTCGTTGGTCTGGCCTGGAGAGGCGAGTTCCGGAAGACTACGTCGGCGAACTCCCATGGGCGTATCATGTCTGGAGGTTGTAGGATCCGAAGGTATTCGATTGTACCCATGCTTTTTACTGGCCGTTTGGTTTCAGAGGGAGCGTTGCGAAGTTCTGCTATATGTTACCATCATGTGTCATGTCTTAGATGATCCATGTGAACTCAGATGCAAAGAATGTCATGAAAGAAGGAACATGAGGGCTAGAGATAGTGATTTGAGTCTTTTTGGAGATGAGAAATTGGTTGCGTGATCTATGACTCGCAACAACGACTGTTTGTGGGGGCGACAATATAGGAGGAGTTCACTGTTCTACCTTGCAGGGTGAAAATTCAAGGCATGGTCTTAATTGGTTGTGTGTCTAGTAATGGCCTTGTTGAAGACATTGTTTTATGAGTGAGGACTTTCTCCAAGATAAAAACCTATGATTTTTGATCGGGAGACAGTGGTGATTGTGCACTATTTTCTTCTTGAAGGTATCGCTATTGGAGTGTTTGGACTAGTGGTGTTATTCTGGTGCTCTTAGTGTCGTTGCTACAAGGAATTATTCGTTGTAGCGACATTTTTTTAATTCTCCTTCTTTTTTGGGATGTGTGCATCTGTAAGGCCGCTAGGACATACATTGTTGCAGAGACTGGGTGTAATTGTATTTTCGCAATATTGATATATTCTCTTTGTAAAAAAAATGATCCCTATACAGGAGAGGTGCAATTGCTTGTCCTAAGCAACCAAAAGTGTTCAAAAATTGAACGTTTAACATTTTTTATGATATACCCTTGATCTAACGGCATGAACAACCCGTAACTGGATGCTGATTTAGCCAAGCTGTGATGTACTGTACTAATAATCTCCACGTAGGAACTCCTTCAGTTTTTCTTTTTTTTTTTGGCGAAGGCGAGTTCTTCAGCTCTTCCTCTAGTCAAGTGGGCTTCTTCTTAACCTTGGCATCCCAACAGGAGGCATCAAATTGACCGTAGGCCCAAACATGACGTACAGGGCCCAAGCTGAGAGATTCTCGGGCTACTAGGGGAGTCGGGGGAAGACCGGAAGACACGAGATACCACTACGGGGACGAGACAGGAAGGAGAGAAGCGAGTAGCAGGAGAGAGGAAACGAGGGGAAGCCAGGATGAGGGGAGGCGGCGGCGGGATGATGGACGACGACAACGTGGTTGGGCACGCGCAGATCCCGAACAGCTTCGGCCACGAGCTCCGCGCCTGTCTCCGCTGCCGCCTCGTCAAGACCTACGACCAGGTACCAACCCCTCGCCGCCGCAGCGTCCCCCTCTCACCACCCGTCCATCTAGACCTAGGGTTCAGGCCCCATCCCGTTGGTTAAGTGGATTCGTATCGTTGTGTGATTTAGGTGTCGAATTAGGTTGCTCGATTTCTTCGGGGGCAAATCGTCGCTGGATTGTAGGGTTTAGCCGCATGTTATCGATTTCGACCCTGTACTCGAGTTTCGTGTAGATTCTGCAGTGTGTAATTTGTGCGATTTTTGTGGCACCAAGACTCTCCTCGCACAAGAAGCGAGGCTTCCACCCGTGATGTTTCACTGTTGCTCATATTTACATCTCCTGTATCTGATTGATGTATGGAGCGTGCAGTTCAGAGAGAATGGCTGCGAGAACTGCCCCTTCCTGGATATGGACAAGGACCGCGACAACGTCGTGAGCTGCACCACCGCCAACTTCACTGGGTAATTCCATTCTACACCGCAGTCTAGTTCTAATTGCTTGTGGTGCTCTCGATGGTTAATTGTCTTATGGGGATGCGCCGGTTCCACATTTTTGTAATTTATGTATGCTAAGAGGAATATCTTGTGCTTTAAATTGCTTGTAAATTGACTCACAGACAGATAAGATGAAAAACAAATGCAGTGGTTTTTTCTCTAACTTCTGTCCCTTGTATTGATAACCTCAATTCTTTGGATTGATTCTGGTAAATATTTCTTGAAGACATTTTGCTGTTGCAAAACCACATAGCATATATGTTCATGTAGTTCTAAAAGTAAATAGTCATATATATTTGTAAGAATGCGCTGCTAATCGCAAAAAGATGTTATGTCCCCAGTATTATTTATTGTAGAATGTAGTCATGTGTTTCCCCTTCATTGATTTTATTTATTGCACATATCCTGGCTTGCAGAATAATATCGCTGATGGATCCCAATAGGAGTTGGGCTGCTCGCTGGTTGAGAATCGGTGAGTGTGTAGTTAATTAGTTATAAGATGGCCTATACTTGTATCTGTCTTCAAGTTACTTTTCTTTTCAGTTTGGTTTACTTTATGCTATTGCATTCCTAGCCCAATATGATATCCATTTTTTAGACTGCTAAAATAATAGGTTAGGCCATGTACCGAGAAAGTTCTCTTTGCTACCAGTACTAATCATTTAGATCTATAATCACTACTAGGTGGGGTGTATGGATGAGTACTGCCTGTAAGAACATTTTGATGGAAATAGGTTGTATTATTCACAATCTCTTGTCTGCTTGCTGCCCTTCTGTTAAAAAAATTATGGTTCCTGATAGGACTTAAATTCGTTACTGGGCATCCACCTGACTATGTAGGCATTTATTTCTTTACAAAATATAATGATTTGTCTTTATACTTGATATTTTGCCATAGTTCTTCACTTCTTGTCGACCTGTATGTGGTTACCACCTTTGAAGGATCAGAAAACCGAAATGAAATATTTGCCATGATCCACTGCTGGCTGGTTTCATTCCAGGGATTAGCTCTTTAGTCCTTGTTATAGATCATCTCATGGAACAATAATTGTTGTGTTAAGATTGTGCTTTTAATATCTAAGATTTTGCATTGAAATCTTTATTTTAAACTATCCAATTGCATGCTTGTTAACCCAACTGCGAATCATGCAATCTTTTTTCTTCTTTATTTCTGTTATGTTCTCATGTATCACATCTTGATACTGGATGCAATACTTCCACAATTGTACACATGAATCTACTAAAATGTAACAAAGTCTCGTCGCAAAACGTAAGACCCTGATCTGATGCACATTATGTGGTGATGCAATCCTTGTTCAGTTCCCTTGATTTTCATTTTGTTGGCATGGTTTCCGCATCGTGCAACAACATCAAGGATCATACTGATTGTTCTTATTTGTTGAGTATGTCTATTATGTCACACCAGTACAAATCTAGGTGCTCTCGATGTCAAATTAAGTCCCATATCATGAGTTTCCACCAGGTATTATCTTTGCGTTAATTTTGGGGCTGTGCTGTTTGAGCATTGTGTCCTTTTTAAGCATGTGAAACCTTTCAGCCCAGCAGTAGTTCTCGGTGGTACTATGCATTACTCCGGTAGCACCTTTTCTGATGGACTTTCTGGTAAGGTGTCAAGTGGGATCCCGCCAAAATCCCACTTTTAGTTCATTTGCCAAAATCAAGTTCAAATTTTGAGCAAAAATTTACACTAGATTTTGACAAATGAACTAGAGGTGGAACTTTGGCGGGATCCCACTTGACACACTACTTGCTGGAGGACCGCGTTTGTCTACTGTGTCATAACTCATACAGGACTTAGAAAGATCTAAAGACCGTGTTTGTCTTCTCTGTCATAACTCATACAGGACATAAAACCATCTGCTCATGTTCCTCTGTTGATCTGCAGGGAGGTTCATTCCCGGGTGCTATACTCTGGCTGTCTCCGAGGAACTTCCGGAGGAGTATCGAGTAAGAGACTGAATGCTCACATTTTAGCAAGAGCTTTGACACACGTGTATGATACATCACCTAATCAAAGAAATCATGGTCATTCCAGGGCATGTGCGACGACAACAATGTGCAGTATCACCCTCCCAAACGCATGTGAGCAGGCTCAAGTTGTTCGCACGGGGTCCTCATCCTGAAGCAATACTTCTATTTATATACAGTATTATATATGTAGTTGCACCTGTAATCCCTGCCATGGGAACTATAACAGTATTAATGGGCCCTGTTCAACTTGTGGGATAATCTTAAGGAATATTACTCTGTATTATGTACCGCTTCCTATGCAAATCTTTACTAGTCCCGTCTTGAATTAGCTGACTCACATTTGTCTAGATTTGCATGGATATGGACATGTTTTAGTGTGTAGATATGTGTGAATCTAGAAAAATGTGAGTCGGTTAGAAGGGAGAAAAATGCGCGTAGCCATGTCGGCAGCCACCCCACCTTGCACCTCCTGATCTCACGGATGTCTCCAAGAAGGGGCATTGTGTTTACACGTTCTGCCGGCGAAAAAAACTCGGGAGAACCATAGCAACACAAGGCATTCAACAAGTAATCATAATATTAGCTTAAAATTTACAATGGCCACACGGAGCATTTCAAGCCCAGCAGTCATTGTCGTGGCAGTGGCATTGTATACGTCTAGCAAGATGCACAGTTCACAGCAGACATCATCGAATAGTGCCCAGTTGTCACCAGCACACCGTACTCCAGGTGCATGCACCGCCTTGTCGGCGCACGGCACAGAACAGATAAAGCAAGTACATCATCACACGTAAGGCAGGTATGCCATTACAGATCAAAGATCCACCTAACCGTGAAAAGAAATTGACATTTCACAATTTCAATAAGCAAGAAATCCACAGAAGGATGATGTTATGATGGAATGGACGAAGAGCAACAGCCGAGAAGACTGTCAAGGACTACCAGGCAGCACAAACAGATGCTTACTAAGAACAAGGTCCAATGCACTTTTTTTTCAGCATACAGAACGAGGTCCAATCTTTTTATTTTTTCAAAATTTCACTATGAAGTTGTCATACATTACACTTCTGAAATACACGGCGCTATATGAATCATCAAAGTTCTTTCTGGATGGCCACCATCACCATACCAAGATCCACGGCAGATCTTAACTCAGCATTCGCACAATCACATCTAGAGGGCATCAGGCAACCGAATGAATGTAATTCTGTCTGCAACTGAAAACACCTACCACATCTTCTATTGCTCAAGGGTGTTAGTTGTAAAGAGTAAGCCCTAATATGCAAAATAAATACTTTTACAGCAGCCCAACTGGTTACGACATGCCATCAGAACCATGCTTACGGAATGGATGCAGTGGGACAAAACTTCGTCCATTTAAAACACTACTAACTGCCAAGAATAACTGCTATTTTTAAACCATAACAAATCCTAAGATACCAAAATGATTTGATAATCACATTGGCATATATCTTCATTACTCCATAGTATTTTTTAAATGGCTCAGAAACCACACAGTTTCTACTAGTACAAGATTGTATCGAATTAAAGTTTCACCTGCCATTTGCCAATAATAACTGCTATTTTTAAACCATAACAAAGATACCAAAATAACTTGATAATCACATAGGATATATCTTCATTACTCCATAGCCTATACATAGTAGTATCTTTTAAATGGCTCAGCAACCACGTAGTTTCACTACAAGATTTTATCAAATTCAAGTTTCACTTGCCATTTCAGATGGCATCATCATACGAGTACTTATTTAAGTTCTAAAAGTGTGGTCAGAACCTACGGCGCATGAAACCGGAAGAGTGGAACTAGCAAGAACAGAGCATCCAAGAGCCATTTGCTACCAGATCTTTGAAAAGACACAACTAAATCATTTCAAGATCCAAGTTTTGAAACCTAGCATGCAGAATCATGGACAAAAATACTTTTATGACTGAAGACCAGCTGAAGTAGTGAAACTCAGCTGGATCGATTGAACCTTACTTGTCAGCATAACAAGTGCAGACAGCAAAGGATGAAAGCAGGCAGCAAAATGATCAGCATCATCAAACCCCACCATCATCATCACAATCATCACCGCCATTACCAGCATCATCATTAGCGGACACAGCACAAACAATATCGACCGCAACAGCAAGTAACTTGTGTGTTGGCCCTTTATCAACCAGCATCCCTTCACCACATCATGTAACTAGAAAGGTGCAAATTACCATTTAGAGTAAGTAACCGATACTGAAAAGGAGAAGTAATACGGAGTACTAATCAGACAAGATTGAAATGGGAAGAAAGTGAAGTACATATAGTTCTAACAAGCATCCAGATATCCACAAAGCAAAGCAGTATCTGTAGCTTGAAGCAGACACGGATATCAAGCACAGCAGCATTAGTTTGTAACTGAAGACTGTTCACAACCAAGTTACTGAACATCCTCTGATTCAAGCAGCTCTGTTCCATTCATCCTATAGAAAGAAGACGAACAAGTCATGTTCATCACATGTAAGATATTAAACTGTGATCACATAGATAGTATTTACAAAGTTTAGAGACCTCCGTCGTTTGATATTCAGTTTATGTTGAAGGGCTACGAGAGCGTGGAGACCGGTCATCATTGCGCTTAACAGGAGAACCCTCGGGAGAAGATGGCGTCCTGCGAGGTGAACGGCTAGGGCTTCTACGCTCAGGCGACACACTGCAAATAACCATTAAAGGGCATCAGTTCAAATTCAGAAAGACAAAACAACAAAGTTGACTCCCCATAAACACACCTGTCTCTGCCACGCCTCCTGTCATCATCAGGACTGTAGCTGCGACTCCTGCTATGACTGGGGCTTCTACATTCAGCCGAGAAAAATTAAGAAAATAGCGTACAGTATAATCCAGCAAAAATACCACATTGATTATCTAAATATTATACCTGTCCCTGCCACGCCTCTTGTGATCATCAGGGCTAGAGCTGCGACTCCTGCTATGACGGTGATAACCCCTCTCTCTGTACCTGTCACGTGCATATCTATCTCTGCTCGGACTCGGACTTCGCCTTCTAGAATAATCTCTGCCCCGATGATCATCCCTGTACCTGCAGATGTGGTATGCATGAGTTTTTTTAGATCGTGACAAAGAAGAGCATCTAACAAGAAAGGAAATCCCAATAGGCTTAGTCAACGCACAGTACCAAATCACAATTTGATAGCTACCGAAACAATAAAATTTGGAATTCAGCAGTGTGGCCAGTAGCCAGTGCCCACCAGTCCACCACCAAAGCTAGAAACTGACAAGAGGGGCTATCCTACTACGCAACTTCAACAAAACGCAATGTATGAGTTGAGGTAAGGCATGGCAGCAACCAGCAAGCCAACAAAACAAACATAGCAGAATTATAATATTCTAATTCTGTTTTTACCGTAAAAAATGAAGGGAATATGATATCTGAAAACACAACAGAGGCATAAAATCATATCCATTGGCTTGATAATTAAGAAGTTGTTAATTACATAACTATACAGCCCTATTTTTTCATTCTTTATAATCCATTCTATTGAAGAGAATCACAAGCCAGATGAGAGCAACTCCCAGGGGAAAGCGGCTAATGGGGCTTGTGTACAGGCCCAATTGCCCAAGGTCCCCCGAAGAGGCATCACAAATGTTTATGGTTAACCAAGTCTTTAATATAGTTGGAAAGCAAAAGCATGTCACTCAAAGAAAAAGTGTAACATGTAGAAAAAAATGGTGCTATTACCCCCGCCTCGGACTACGGCTTCTGGAGCGACCCCTTGACCTTGGGAGCGTTTCCATGATTCTCCCTTTCTGACTGCAAAGTTCAGGCAAGAGAATGTTATGTACAGTTGTGGCTTCAACAGTAATAAACAAAGCAGCTACGTCATTCTTTTACACAGGACAATTTCCAGGATCTTTCGAAAAGATTCAAGTCACACATATGCTTAATTACACTTATCACTATAGAAACTAAAATACACCAGAAATGCCTCTTTAGAGAGTATCATGGTTTCTACATGCACAATTGTTGCTACTCCCTCCGTTCCTAAATATTTAGGAACAGAGGTAGTAATTACCATATACAAGAGAAGATTACACGGAAGTTCAGTACATGGCTCACTGGGCACTGTTGCAAATTGGAAATAAAACCACCGGTTCATGATTCCCCGACAGAGTGTCTTATACGCACACAAATTATAGTCTAGAAAATAATAAGAACTGAACTGTTGAGGACAGCAGATTAAACAAAAGACGGCACCTAAACATCATATTGCACAAGGAACAGATGTAACCTAATACTTCCGAATGATTGTCAAAATCTAAGATAATTCAAATCGAGCAAAATCTTCAGAACCATCAATTACTTTGATGTAGTACCGAGGATTCTGCTGCGCGACAAAAGTTTATATATTACGTAATACATCCAATCAGGAAGTAATGAAGTTCACATTTAGCAAATGACAGATCCATGCCTCAACATCAAGAATCAAGACATATCATGTTTGCAGAAAATTAAGTCTGGACATCCAAGTTAGAATGCAACATCACGCCAGCAGTAAAGAAGAGACATCGTATCTTACATCCGCTCAGCATTTGGGCCGTACTTGGCAAACTGCACCATCATCTCTCTCCCGTCTACCAACCTCCCTGAAAAGTAACCAAGAAAACAAAACATGAACCCAATCCTACAGTAAAACATGTCTGTTAGAAATTTGGAGATTCATATGGAGGAGAGGAACCAACCGTCCAGTCGATCAACCGCTTTCTGCGCCTCGTCCTCATACTTGTACCTCACGAATGCAAACCCTCGCGAGTCGCCAGTCCTATAGAATGATGCATAAACACACAAATTAACTTCTACAAGGTTATAAACCTACAACCCTAAAATTTCCGCCTCCAGGATCCACAGTCCTACGCGCCATCCACCCAACCCCACACACCATACACAGATCAACTAGCGAACCGGCGAACGAACAGAGCGCAGCTTCGCTCACCTGCGGTCCCTGGGGATGTATATGTCTACGACGTCGCCGTACTTGTCGAAGAGAGGGAAGAGGTCATCGGCCGTCGTACCTGCGAGAGAAACACGGGGAGGATGAGACCCGCCGCCGATTGGAAGCTAGCCCGCGGGAGATGGGAAGAGCCGGGTGGGGATACGAAAGGGAAAACTCACGGAAGGTGATGTTGAGAACGAGGAGGGAGTAGGTGTCCCGGATCGGCGGCGGACCGGAGCGGCCGAAGCGCGACATCTTGCCGGAGCCGGAGCCGGAGGCGGCGCCCGGACTGGAAAGGCGATTGCGACGTGACGAGCGGACAGCGGAGGGCGATGAGCGAAGAGATGTTGGGGTAGACGCGAGAGGTGGGTGACCGGGTGGCCACAAAAGTTGCCGATCCTTCTAGGCTAGGCTCGCACGCTGCACGCACGCGGCACGCGGCTCGACGGAGAGCGCGTGGGCCTGATCGTATCCGCACGGCTGGCCTGGCAGGCTGTTTTTAGTGGGCGTCTCCAGGTATTCCATCAGGCCGGGCCGGCGTACCTTCTTTTACCCCCTCTGTTTATTATCCTGGGTTTTAGGTTTAGTAACAAAGTAAACTTTGTAAAGCTTTTTTTTCGGGGCAAACTTTGTTATTTTTTTAATTTCACTAATCTATTAATAATCATTAACACAGCAGTACAAAGGAGCCCTAAAAAACAAAAGTTAGACGGTTGACTCCCGGGTCACCTCGCGTAGGGGTGTAAACGGATCGGATCAGATCGAATTTTGATCGTACCATATCATTTTCCATATTCGTTTCTCGAATTCAGAGCCAAGCGGATAATGACCGGTCGCGGATTCGAATGCGGATTTACTGGACCGCGGATTCGAATTGGAAACAGAGCGGACTCGGATCGGACATGAAAGTCGGATAAATACTCTCATAGGTAGATAATTATATTTCTAGCAAAGTTTTGAGAGATAATTAATCTTGCGTTCTAGCATGAATCAACTAGATAAGATAATAGAGTTATGGTGTTAAAATAAATAATTAGTAGTTTTGTGATGTTGTCCTTGACTTTTGACTCTAAAATCGGATTATCCGGTTTGAAACACTTGGATAATTTTAATTAATTTTCGGATAATCCATATTGGCATGCTATTTTCCATACCATATCCTAGTCGGAATCGGATATCTTTATTCGTCGGATTCTATAAAATCGGATATGGATACCTTAAAACGGTTTCGGAGCCGGTTTCGGTGCGGAAATTATCCTATCCGTTTACATCCCTACGCGTGGTGTGGCTCCGGAGGCTCCCCACGACCAAACCCTAGGCCTTGCGTGATCTGCTCCCGACGGCCGTTGCCGCCGCAGGAGCCAGCGGTGGAGCGCCCCGACGGCCCCATACGTGCAGACGCAGACATCATCTAGGGCGACGCAGGTGGAAAGGAGGTTGCAGTGGGCTTGGAGGCGCATATCGGTGCCCAACGAGGGTCGTGAAGGTGCGACGGAGCCTGGTGGGGTAAGCAGCGTAGTTAGGCGGCGCTCGGTGGTGTGACGGTATGGCATGGAGGCGGTGGCGCGGTCCCAAGGTTATTGAGGCGGCAGCAAGGAGGCTCGGCCCAGGAGGAGTCCCAGCGAGCAGCGGTTGGCCGCCTCCGCGATGCGGGCATGTGTGGTACCCTCCTAGCGGCACATGAGCTGGAGCAGGAGGAAATGAATGGGCCCGATCTAGGCCTACGGGTCACGATCTGGGCCTGAGGGGCTAGGCTGCTGCTCAACGGATGTTGCTAGAGTTGGCGACGACCTGAGCGTGCAGTCTTGGCTCGCATCGGAGAGGTAGAGGTTGTTGATCTCTCCTAGGTTGGAGGTGGAATATGGACCTGGATCTTAGCCGTGCAGGGGGTCGGAGGCCACAATTTTGCATCTACGATGGCAAGGAGCTACGGTGACGGTGGTGCGAGGCTACATGGGCAGTGCGGGCCTAGTCCTCGGAGGCGAGGAGATGAGGACAATTCAGATGAAAGTCCTGCCCGACGTTTGTCGGGTCAGTGGCGACGGCACCCACGTGTGTCGTTCTCCTCCCTGGAGGCGTCAACGAGATGTGTCTGTATCTCCCTCGCTCTCTCTTGGTATGGGCGATTGTCTCCGGGCGAAATCCTAGATTCATCGAATCGGCACGATGGCGGCGTCCTTGATGTCGTTCCTCTGTTGGAAGCATCGTGTCTGGAGACACGGCTTGGAGGCCCTAGGTTGCTCTCCTCCGGTGATCGATGTGGTCCAAGTTTGAGCTTCAGGTACGCCGTCGCTGGTGAGTTCAAGACGGTGTCTTTCTTGGGACCAACCAAGTTCCGCCATCCACTTGCCACCTCTTTAGGCATCAAGGGTGAATGGTGCATCAGCAAGGGAAGCTCCATGGGAGTCATTGATCTTGGAGGTGACCGGCATCGGTCGATACGCGGTGATGGTGCTCAGTTTAGACAAGTTTTTTTGCTTTGTAGTTGTGTTTCGGTGGTGGCTGTCTTTGGACTAGCCTAGAGTGGAGTTGGCTACGCTTGTTGTTCGCAGCGAGAGGTAGTCATTCTTGTACTAAAAATTCTACCTTCTATACAAATGTGGTACGTTGTTGGCGTACTCTCAAAAAAAATAAAAAATAAAGGAGCCCAAAAGTAATAAACATTATAAATAGGTCAATGGGTCACCTAGCGATGACTAAATACACTAGCATAAGCCCAAGGTGTGCCACCGTTCTCGCCCCTCCATCACCAGAGTCGGGACAAAGTTTGTTGTAGTAGACGGACATGGAGTTGTCATGCTAAGTCCCCAAAGGACTAGCGCACCTAAGCAGCAACAATCGTCGAAGATGACAACCGTAGATCGGAAGAGACTGACCTCAAACCACATCAACGAATACGAAAAACGATCGGATCCCAAGAGACCCATCGGACACACTACTCCACGCGTTCTCCATCGGCACTAGGCGCACCACAGGAGCGAGGATACAGTGGGAAGGACATTATTCAGGCTTCAGGACATAGTCACCACCTCAACATACCGAAGAAGACACTTCAAATATTCTAAACAAATAACATGAACCTTCCTGCCGGCGAGAGGTCGTGGTCCACCACACTTCCAAGGAACCAAGGCCACTGACGACGGAGCTAACCGCCGCGTCGCCGGCGCGAGGACAGAAACTCTAGATGGATTTTACAATCATCGTGGCCTCTCTCTTGCCCCCTCACACGCGTGTAAGTTCCAAGTTGTTGTAAAGATAACTTAATATACGTAACTATCGATATCGAAATATAATAATATTATTACACCGAACCATCTAGGGTTTCGTCCCTCCTGCCAGCGACGTTGTTGGTCCACTCCGTCTCTGGTGGTGTAACACCCTCGAATCGGCCTTGTGCAGGTTTCAGCGATTCTCGTACAAACCCGCATAGAAATGATTCGTGGATACCTACCAGGCACTTGCGTGCGGTGGAAAACGAAATAATATCATTACACAATAGTTCACGATGGAGCCCATGGAACATATATATACAACAGCGACTCAATGAGTCAAGAATACAGATATACGGTACAAAGATCTGAATCACCTTGAAAATGATACAACACCCGAGTACGGATAAGAAGCAAATTGGCCTAAGAACCCTGAAGACTAACCAATGGCGTCCATAACCCTTCCAATGCCAAGCCGGAAGGGTAACCCTGCTAACAACGTCGAACTTATACTTGTTAAAACAAAAGGGATGCCAACAAAGGGCAAAGGAAAAGGGAGCGTTCAATACTGAGGCTAGTACACAACGAGTCTAGAGTTTGGTGGCTCTCGCCTACATAGGTATGATGGACTAAAGCGGTAGTGAAGCATGTACTAAACAACCAATAGAGACTCGATACAAATGTCGGCTATCAAAGAGGGATAAGAAAGACCTATTCGGGAACCAACCTGATACTAACACTAAACATACCCATCCTAGTATTTCCCCCTCGAGACCAAACGATAAAGACATTCCAAGGAAACTCACACAATTGGTGGTTTTATTCATTCATTCCATGGTGGTTTGATGGCCCAAAATATATTCGAGCTCATTAGGGAACCTCAAGAGGAAGGTATGATGAGCACAACAGCAAGTTTTCCCTCGGTTATGAAACCAAGGTTATCGAACCAGTAGGAGCAAGGAAACACCTCCAAGGTGTTGTTTCCAACTTGGAATTCTGCACAACACAACCACATAACTTTGCCCCAACTTACAGTGAGGTTGTCAATCTCACCGGTTTTGCTGAAAACAAAGGATTAAACGTATTATGTAGAAGATAATAATAGCTTGTAGAAAGTAAACAGAAAATAGTAAATAGTTGGACCGGGTCCATAGTTTACTAGAGGTGATTCTCCTTAAGATAGATGACATGTTGGGTGAACAAATTACAGCGGGGCAATTGACAAACATCGAGAAAGCATACATGCATATACTAATCATCTTGACTCTTTTGAGATTTGATTGGGCATTACAACATTATACATAGACCGTAATCCAACTGCATCTATGACTAATAATCCACCTTCAGGTTATCATCCGAACCCCCTCTAGTATTAAGTTACAAGCAACAGATAATTGCATTAAGCAAAGTGTGTAAAGTAAACAATACGATTGTCCTATAAACAAAGGATTGTTGTTTCTCACTAGTAGCAACAACACATCTAGTACCTTAGAGATTTCTGTCACTTCCCCAGATTCCTAGAGGCATGAACCCACTATCGAGCATAAATACTCCCTCTTGGAGTTGCTAGCATCTACTTGGCCAAGATAGCTACTAATAACGGAAATCATGCAAGATCACAAATAACAAAGACATGATAGAATCAATAATTAATCTGAAATAGTATCTCAATATCCATCAGATCCCCGCAAACACAACATGTAGGATTACAAATAGATGATCTTGATCATGAACGGAGCTCAAAAGATCTAAAAATGATAGCACAAAGGAGGAGAACCAACCATGTAGCTACTACATGGACCCGTAGTCCAAGGATGAACTACTCACACATCACACCGAAGGCAGGCATGGTGATGAAGAAGGCCTCCAGGGTGATCTCTCTCCTTCGGCAGGGTGCCGGGAAGAGCTTCAGATCCCTCCCGATCTAGGGATGGAGATGACAGCGGCTACAGACTTTTTCGTGGAATTTTGATCGGGTACTTAGGGTTTCTGTATCGGAGGCAATATATAGGCGAAAGGGCAAGGTCGATGGAAGCCGTAGGGGCCCACACCACCCCCTGGCGCGGCCTGGCCTAGCCCGTGCCACCAGGTGCTGTGGCCAGCCCCTGGCCCCTCTCCGTCTCATCTTCTGGCTCCGTGAGTCTTCTGGTAAAATATCGACTTTGGCTTTTGTCCGGTCTAATTCCGAGAATATTTATTTTCCAGCTTTTCTAAAACCAAAAACAGAAGAAAATAAGCAACTAGCACTGTGACATCTTGTTAATAGGTTAGTTTTAGAAAATGTGTAAAATACTCCAAAGTGTGGACAAAATATAAGGAAGTAGATATAAAACAAGCATGGAACATCAAAAATTATAGATACGTTTGCAACGTATCATGGTTATCCAACTTACTAGTCATGATAGATCCAAGTTAAATTATAACAGTAATTCTTTAGTTATATTTGTCTATGATCGAGAAACTGTATTCCAAGTCGTCCATAACCGCAGGCATGGCTTTTAGAAAAGATTTAACCGTGCAGGGGTGCACCAAAGTATCCACACGCACTTCAACCCTTGTTGCCAGATCAGGTAGGTGCAAAATTGTGAAACATACACCCATCGGTATGTCGGCAGGTCTTCGGACATGACGTTTCCTAGACCCAAAGAAAGTACATGGTGGCCACCCCACTAAGCTACCCACAACGAAGTCGGTTGTCTCTGATACGGACTCAGGGTGTGTGGCAACGACTGTAAACGATTGTGAACCCAAAAGTGTGACTGGGTTTGTCGATACAGCGAAAACGTGGCACAAGGTTCCTAAACAGTACAGGCGCTCCATGCGCAATAGTAAATAAAGCAGTAAAACATGGCATAAGTACAGGATAATAATAATGCCCCAAACTAGTTTGTGGCCCCTGATACGTCCAAAACGTATCTACTTTCCCGAACACTTTTGCTATTGTTTCTCCTCTATACTTGTGTGATTTGGATACAACTAATGCGGACTGACGCTGTTTTCAGCAGAATTGCCTTGGTGTCTACTTTTTGTGCAGAAAACCAACTATCAGGAAAAATCCGGGAAAATATGCCAAGAATCCTATTTCACTCGAAGACTCCAGGAGCCAGAATACGAGACGGAGAAGAGCCAGGGGGTGGCCACACCACCTGGTGGCGCGGGCCAGGCCAGGCCGCGCCAGGGGGTGGTGTGGGCCCCCCAGGCACCCCCTCGGCCTCTCTCTTCGCCTATAAGGAGCCTTCTGACCTAAAAACTTCGGGGGGTTCGACGTTTTTCCAGAAGGAGTTCCGCTCCGCCGCCACCACCAGATTCCACGAAACATCACCAAAAACTCCGTTCTGGCACCCTGTCGGGACGGGGAATTGGAGGAGATCATCGCCATCATCATCACCATCGCTTCTCCATCGACCATCCATGTTTCCCCCATCTATGAGTGAGTAATCCCCCGCTGTAGGCTATGGGGATGGTAGGGATTGGATGAGATCATGTATGTAATGGCATCAGATTGTTAGGGCATGGTGTCTAGTATCTTTTATTAGTGCTTTATGACTTTGTTGCGACTTGTTGTGCTTAATGCTTGTCACTAGGGCCCGAGTGCCATGATTTCAGATCTGAACATGTTATTGATTCCTTATGATAGTATTGTTTTTGGTCTTATCTGCAAGTTGTATACACACGTTGTTGTCCGGAACCTATGACCCCGAAGTGACAGAAATTGGGATAACCGGAAGGGAATGGCTTTGATGTGAGGATCACATGTGTTCACGGAGTGTTAATGCTTTGCTCCGGCGCTCTATTAAAAGGGGCACCTTAATTGCTAGTAGTTCCCTAGAGGCCCCGCTGCAAACGGGCTGGCAGGACAAAAGATGTTGTGCAAGTTCTCATTGTGAGCACGTATGACTATATATGGAACACACGCCTAGGATTATCTAGTACTTGGATGCTTTATCTTATTTATTTGCAATTGCCCTATGTTCTGATTGCTATGTGAATTGTCTTGTCCATGCAACGCCCATCCATCCATCCCTATGCCTATCGCACTCGAATCCCATTGTTTACTGCTTTTGTTACTATTGTCTTTACTTTAGTACTATTGTCACTTTGCTATTCCTACTACAAAACTGTTGCTACTGATAAACTGTTGTGAGCAAGATTGTTTCCAGGTGCAGTTAAATTGACAACTCAGTTGTTAAGGCTTATAAATATTCTTTGGCTCCCCTTGTGTCGAATCAATAAATTGGGTTTAACTTCCCTCGAAAATACTGCGATACACCCCCTATACTTGTGGGTCATCAAGACTATTTTATGGCGCTGTTGTCGGGGAGCATAGCTTTACTTATCAAGTTCACTTGGATTCTCTATTGTTCGATGCTATCCATCCATCATGGGTAAGTCTTGTGATGGTAAGGTTCCTATTTTACCATCCACTACAAGAAGAGGTACGGTTCTGAACACCTCTGCTGCTCTTGATTCACAGTCTGTTTTGAGTAAGTTCCTTACACCACCACATACACATGCTACACACACTGCTACTACTGCTGAATCTGAAACTTCTGATGCTGCTTCTACTGTGCTTGATAAGAGTGGTTCATTAGGTCCTTTCCTAGATGCTATGATTGCTAGAACTATAGTTGAAAATACCGAAACTCCTAATGAAGACACTACCACACCTGTTAGCTCACCTGAGTCTAGTGAGAGTTATGATATTGAAGATGGTTATGTTGAGATGATCGATGAATTTATTAAAGAATGTAAAAACACCCATGATAGGAGCGCTTCTAAGAGTCTCCTTGAGAGGTGTACTATTAGACCCAAATTGTCTCCTGATGCTAAGGTTGCTGCTTCTCCCATAAACATTATAGATAAAGATTATGATTTCTCTCTCGATCTATCTTACATAGCTATTGTCGAGAAAGAACCTTTTTGTGGGACTAAGAATGAAAGTGGGGTAGCACATATAAATGAACTTTCTACCATGAGTGGCTTGTTTTCTGATGATATTAAGATGCGTACTTACTTTGTTGCCAAGATTTTCCCCTTTTCACTGAAAGGAGAAGCTAAAACTTGGTTTAGTAATTTACCTCCTGGATCTATTGATAGCCCTGAGTGCTTGATTAGTTCTTTCCTGCATAAATATTTTCCTCCTAGTGCTAGACATGCTATTTTGCAGGAACTTTTTGATTTTAAACAGGGAGAAAAAGAGATATTGCCTGAATCTTGGGCAAGGTTTTGTGCTTTGATTCATGCACAGGCTGGAAGTCCATTACCTAAGAATGAGCTTATTGATATATTTTATAATGGACTAACTGAAGAATCTAGGACATACCTAGATAGTTGTGCTGATTGTGTTTTCAGGAATAGGACTCCTAAGGAAGCTGAGGAATTAATGGGTAAAATAAGTAAGAACTATGAAGATTGGACTCCTCCTAAACAAGCTATACCTGAAGTAATTGTACCTGAACCATCTATTCCGGTGCCTATTCCAACATCAAAGAAGAGGGGGGTTATTGCATTGAATGATGAAGTGATGAGGGAAGCTAAGAAATGTCTTAAGGAGAAGGGAATTAAAGCTGCAGATGTCAAGAACTTACCTCCTATAGAAGAATTATGCAAGCCTATTCCCTACTCATCCACTATTGAGGTACACTCTCTCCAACACTTTGATGAAGGTGATATCCCTTACTCTAAACCTCTTGATCAATGCTTAGAAGAATTCGATATCTTTATTGTTAAGCAAGATAACTTTAATAAAAGGGTGCAAAATCATCTAATGGAAAACACTAGAGCTATTGTTGAGTTGAAAGATATTGTGGAAAGAATATCTAATGATGTTAAAATGATTGTTAAACATTTTCAAATGGTTCAAACTCAAATAGATCAACTCGTTAAAGTGCAAAAAGACTTGCTAGTTAATGCTGCTAAAGAAAAACATGCTTATGAAATTAGAACTAGAAGTGGTGCTGCTACCCAGGATCCTCTATATTCTGAGGGGCATCCCAAAAGAATTGAGTAGGATTCTCAACAAGCTGAAAATAGTGGTTCTACTCGTAAGAAAAGGAAAAATAAAACATAAAACTATTGTAGAACCCTCTGAACCTGCTATAGATCCTAATAGTATATCTATCTCTGATGCTGAAACTGAAAGTGGTAATGAAGAAAAGGAAGTTCCTAATGAAGAAAAAGTTGAAGAAGAACCTGAAAACCACACTAGGAAATATATTGTCCCATACCAAGAGAAAATTTGAAACTATTATGATTGGGACCATTGCTATCAAGGTTGAGGTAACATAATCATTAGTGGATGCTGACTCGTAGTTGATGTAGAGCTCGTTGGGAACCCCAAGAGGAAGGTATGATGAGCACATCAGTAAGTTTTCCCTCAGATATGAAACCAAGGTTTAATCGAACCAGTAGGAGCAAGGAAACATCCCAAAGGTGTTACTAGCTGAGCTTTGGCAGGGCGCACTACCGGTGCTAGTAGCAACGTGGAGACCTGCACAACACAACCACAGAACTTTGTCCCCAACTTGCGATGAGGTTGTCAATCTCACCGTGTTTTGTGGAAAACAAAGGATTAAACGTATCGAATGGAAAGAAGTAAAAGTTTGCAGAAAGTAAACACAAAGTAGTAAAAGATTGTAGATTGTATGTAAAGAAAAAGGACCGGGATCCATAGTTCACTAGAGGTGGCTCTCCTTAGATAGATAACATGCTGGGTGAACAAATTACAGCGGGGCAATTAACAAACACCGAGAAAGCAATACATGCATATACTAATCATCTTGACTCCTCTGAGACTTGATTGGGCATTACAACATAATACATAGACCGCCATCCAACTGCATCTATGACTAATAATCCACCTTCAGGTTATCATCCGAACCCCCTCTAGTATTAAGTTGCAAGCAACATATTATTGCTTTACGAACCGCGTGTAAAGTAAACAATACGATTGTTCTATGAACAAAGGATTGTTGTTTTCTCCCTAGTAGCAACATCACATCTAGTACCTTAGAGATTTCTGTCACTTCCCTAGATTCCTAGAGGCATGAACCCACTATCGAGCATAAATACTAACTCTTGGAGTTGCTAGCATCTACTTGGCCAAGATAGCTACTAACAACGGAAAGCATGCAAGATCTCAAATAACAAAGACATGATAGAATCAATAATCGATCTGAAATAGCATCTCAATATCCATCAGATCCCCGCAAACACAACATGTATGAATTACAAATAGATGATCTTGATAATGAACGGAGCTCACAAGATCTAAACATGAAAGCACAAAGGAGGAGAAACCAGCCATCTAGCTACTACATGGATCCGTAGTGCAAGGATGAACTACTCACGCATCACACCGGAGGCTTGCATGGTGATGAAGAAGGCCTCCAGGGTGAATTCCCCTCTCCGGCAGGGCGCTGGGAAGAGCTTTAGATCCCTCCCGATCTAGGTATGGAGATGACGGTGGCTATAGACTCTTTCGTGGATTTTTGATCAGGTACTTAGGGTTTTCTTCCCGAGGGCAACTTATAGGCGGAAGGAGAGGCCGAGAGGGTGCCGGGAGCGGCCACACCACCCCTGGCGTGGGCCAGGCTGGGCCGCACGGCCAGGTGGTGTGGTGGCTTCCTGGCCCTTCTCCGTCTCGTATTCTGGCACTTGATCCCTTCCAGAAAAATAGGCACTTTGGCTTTTGTCCCGTCCAATTCCGAGAATATTCATTTTCTGACTTTCCTGGAACCAAAAACAGCAGAAAATAGGCAGTTGGCACTGTGGCTCTTGTTAATAGGTTAGTCCAAGAAATCATATGAAAAGTACTCCAAAGTTGGAACAAAACACAAGAAAGTGGATAAAACCAAGCATGGAACATCAAAAATTATAGATACATTTGCAATGTATCAACATCCCCAAGCTTAACTCCTGCTCGTCCTCGAGTAGGTAAGTGATAAAAAGAAAGAATAATTTTTGAGGTGACATGCACCATCAAAGACTTGATCAAAGTATTTGTAAAACATTCAAAGATGGGATCATAGTACTTCAATCATAACATGAAATACAAAGTTCTAGCAATAAGCAAAGAAACTATGATGCAACATGAAAAGGCACAAACAAAAGATTCATGAATAACAATGCTTTGCAAGACGTTTGTTTGTTTCACATAAAGAAAACATAGCATAATAGTATTCAGCTTGTCCCTCAATAGAGTAGCAAATATAAATGCATAGGACACCTTGAAAGTTCATAAGAGTGACTAGATACAATAGTTTAAAACAAGTAGTAACAAGTTATGCATCAATCAACTAGTCTTGGGACAATGCACATAGAACTAAGAATGACCACTATGCTCTCAAAATAGGTGCATAAAGATAGAAGGTGGAGACTCGATATAATGGTGGAAGAAAAGCCTTTTGTAAAAGGAAGTAGGGATTCAAGTCTCATAAAGAGCTTCCAAGAATTATGGTACTTATAGCTTTCAGCTCTCATTGCCCCTATCATAAGCATCTTGAAGTGATTAAGGTTAAAGTGAACAAACTATGGTGTGCATGCGTGATGAAGTATAAGTCAGAAATCTCATGTCCCTTGTATACGAGGGTCGCTCCTCATGCTACTCAAGTTTAGTCACCGGTAAGTTCTTGTCATCGTAAGTACATGTGTATCATAGAGAACCGCCAACGGGGTACTCCTTGCCCGATGATACGGAAGAATCCCCATATCAAAATGACAAGGCAAGCAGACAACGAGCATCTCAGCATTCTTCTTATTTACCATGGGAATATGGTGCTTTTTTCTCTCTTTCCTCTTTTCATAGTATCTTTTTTTTCTTTTTCTCTTTTTTCTCAATATAGGACTCTATTTTATAAGAAGAATGCTTCATAGACAACTCATTATGGTTACGCTGCAGGTTTCCACCATGTCAGCATGGATTAGACCAGCGGCCCAGACGTTTCTCTAACACATATACATAACTCCATGGACTTACAAGCTCCCCTTTCATTTCACACCGACGACATCCATATACAAAAGAGCAAGATATCAACTAGGTACAAGTACCAAGTGCAATGTTGAAAGCGTTACCCATGAAAGCATGGTTCTGCTAATTCCCGACAAATAAGTGCAAGCATATACAACATAGAAGACACAATGGTTCAAGTTTATTAAGGGCAAGTAAAGTAAAGTGTGCCATCAAGTTCGTGAGAGCTTTAATCACTAGTTTTCTCATAACAAGTGGAAGGTAAACAAAAGCATGAATATACTTGGAATAGCATAAGCTAGTAGGTAGGTATGGTGGACTCTTTGGAATAACTTGGTTTAGGGAGTTGGATGCATGAGTGGAACTCATACTTTGTTGTGGAGGCTAGCAAGAGACTGGGAGCGACAAACTAAGAGAGCAATAATGGCCATAATCATGCAGAGCGACAAAACATCATTGATCAAAGCATAAAGTGATACTACAAGTTGAAAACTAAAGGATCATACAGGCTATGGTGACTTGAGATAGTCATAACATGGTGTGAGCATGCGCCAAGTCAACCCAAATAAAGCATCAAAGGAGAATACCACTATACCATGCTTTAATATGCCAAAACAACGCATGATTCATCCAAGGCACATTAAGCAATCTCAATTGTTTATAACAAGTCATGCTATATCAAAGAATACTAAGAATAAAGCCAAAACAATATCAAGCATGGCATGAAAAAGCATAGGCCACAGTCAAAAACAAGCTCTTTTTACCACATAAGTATGAACTTTCCTACTCTTTTCCAAACCAAACCAAACTATTTGCAAACCAAAGTATGAAAGAGAGGGGGTCCAACCAATTTATTCAGAAAACTAAGCAAACCAAGCAAACTAAAAACCAAAACGAAAACGAAAAACAAGACGCTCCAAGAAAAACACAACTGTGCATGAAACAATAAAAATGAAGCGTTTGGAAGAAACCTGGGATTTTTATTGATGAAGAAGGGGATGCCTTGTGCATCCCCAAGCTTTGACGCTTGTACTTATTGGATGTTTATTGGGGTGAAACGCGTGGCATCCCCAAGCTTGAGCTTTAGTCCATCCTTCATCTCATTACTCATTCCTTCCATACACCTGAAATTTTCCTTCATACAAAACTTCACACAATCTCATTAGCAACATTAGTGCACTTAAGATAAATAAGTCTTAAGGTTCAGTTCTAACACCAAATAAACTTCCATTAGAACACTATCTACTGTATCACTTCTCTTAAAAATCTCAATCCCCAAAATAACTCAAGAAGGAACCAACAAGAAGCAAATGCAGAAAATGACAGAAATCTGTCAAAACAGACCAGCAGGTAAAGACGAATTTTTTCGAAGACCTTCTGTTGCTCAAATCAAAATGTGTTGAACTAACGAACGTTAGATAACAACCTGGGGCAGAAGCACAAAAAATTACAGCTCAATCCTACATACATAGATCTCTCACGAATGTTTACAGTGAAGCACAGAAATCTGTTTCGGGACAGCAACTTTCCCAATCATTACTTCACTCTCATTAGAGGTTACTCTTGGCACAAGAAGCAAATAAAAAGGATAAGGAGAGGTTATTACATAGGTAATAACTTCCAAGACTCATCTAAAACTTTTGGGTTATCTCCCAATAAGTACTTTTCTTTAACGCCTTTAAGTTAGGCATAAGAAGCAAAAAAAGAATCAAGTGTTCTCAAATGAAGAAGCATTAAAACCAACTTTCTTGCCCTTACCTCTCTTACTTTTATTCTTAACCTTGGGGAAAATATGATTGTTTGGTGTAGAAGAAAGGTGCATGGTCCCCTTTCCCACATCTATTATTGCTCCAAGGAGTTCTAATAGGGACCTTCCAAGTGTAATTTGTCCTTTTCCTACACATTCAATAACAAGATAATCAATAGAAATCGTTTTCCCAAGGATCTTTGTAAACACTACTTCAGCTATTCCAAGAGGTAATATGGTAGTATTATTAGTAAGAGATATTTCTTTTTCTCCTTCAATGAGCCCCCAAGTATTCAGAGATTTATAAATATCTTTGGGCATAAGGCAAAATTCAGACATGATATCACAACGAGCTTGAAAAGTTTAAGTGTTCATCTCAATCTTTACTGTAGGGAACCACTTTGATGGTTCAAAGTTTTTTGGAACATATTCATGATGCTCCCTAAGCGTATTATAGCAACTTTCTAGTCTAGTAATGCTAGCCTCAAGAGTGTCCAACCTAGCAAATATTTTTGCGAAAGAAGTATCAGTTTGGCTAGGCAAGTTGTAAGTGAGGATCAATTTCTTTATAGCATTAGTAGCATCATCCTCATTATAATGGAGGAATCTCCTCCCACAACAGCATCCAAAGCATATCTATAGAAAAGAGCAATTCCAAGGTAAAAACTGCTAAGGAACAAGCTTTGAGTCATTTTAGGCTCAGTTTTTTCATGTAGATCGGAGATTCTAGACCAAGCTTCCTTAAAACTTTCCTCAATTCCTTGTTTAAAAGTGAAAATCATATCCTCGGGTGACATAGTGATTGCAGCAAGGCTAGACATAGTGACAACTTAGGATAGGAACTAATTTTTTTGTGTTTTTCAAATTAGAAAGCAAACAAGTAAAACTATTTTTTTGTGTTTTTGAAGAACAAAACAAGCAAACAAAGCAAAAAGGAACTAAGCAACACAAAAACAACAAAGTAAAGAGATTGGTTATGAGGGACTCCCCTTGTGAAAATGTCCTTGACTCCCCGGCAACGGCGCTAGAAAAATGCTTGATGGCTCAATGCACGGCGCCCAGAAAAATGCTTGATGGCGGTGTTGATGTAGAGATCGTTGGGAACCCCAAGAGGAAGGTATGATGAGCACAGCAGCAAGTTTCCCTCAGTTATGAAACCAAGGTTTAATCGAACCAGTAGGAGCAAGGAAACACCTCAAAAGTGTTACTAGCTGAGCTTTGGCAGGGCGCACTACCGGTGCTAGTAGCAACGTGGAGACCTACACAACACAACCACAAAACTTTGTCCCCAACTTGCGATGAGGTTGTCAATCTCACAGTGTTTTGCGGAAAACAAAGGATTAAACGTATCGAATGGAAAGAAGTAAAAGGTTGCAGAAAGTAAACACAAAGTAGTAAAAGATTGTAGATTGTATGTAAATAAAAAGGACCGGGATCCATAGTTCACTAGAGGTGGCTCTCCTTAAGATAGATAACATGCTGGGTGAACAAATTACAGCGGGGCAATTGACAAACACCGAGAAAGCAATACATGCATATACTAATCATCTTGACTCCTCTGAGAATTGATTGGGCATTACAACATAATACATAGACCGCCATCCAACTGCATCTATGACTAATAATCCACCTTCAGGTTATCATCCGAACCCCCTCCAGTATTAAGTTGCAAGCAACAGATTATTGCTTTACGAACTACGTGTAAAGTAAACAATACGATTGTTCTGTGAACAAAGGATTGTTGTTTTCTCCCTAGTAGCAACATCACATCTAGTACCTTAGAGATTTCTGTCACTTCCCCAGATTACCAGAGGCATGAACCCACTATCGAGCATAAATACTAACTCTTGGAGTTGCTAGCATCTACTTGGCCAAGATAGCTACTAACAACGGAAAGCATGCAAGATCTCAAATAACAAAGACATGATAGAATCAATAATCAATCTGAAATAGCATCTCAATATCCATCGGATCCCCGCAAACACAACATGTAGAATTACAAATAGATGATCTTGATCATGAACGGAACTCACAAGATCTAGACATGAAAGCACAAAGGAGGAGAACCAGCCATCTAGCTACTACATGGATCCATAGTCCAAGGATGAACTACTCACGCATCACACCGGAGGCTTGCATGGTGATGAAGAAGGCCTCCAGGGTGAATTCCCCTCTCCAGCAGGGTGCGGAGAAGAGCTTCAGATCCCTCCCGATCTAGGGATGGAGATGACGGCGGCTACAGACTCTTTCGTGGATTTTTGATCAGGTACTTAGGGTTTTCTTCCCGAGGGCAACTTATAGTCGGAAGGGGAGGCCGAGGGGGTGCCAGGGCTGTCCTCACCACCCCCTGGCACGGGCCCAGCCTGGCCGCGTGGCCAGGTGGTGTGGCTGGCCCCTGGCCCTTCTCCGTCTCGTATTCTGGCACTTGATCACTACCGGAAAAATAGGCACTTTGGCTTTTGTCCCGTCCAATTCCGAGAATATTCATTTTCTGACTTTCCTGGAACCAAAAACAGTAGAAAACAGGCAGCTGGCACTGTGGCTCTTGTTAATAGGTTAGTCCAAGAAATCATATGAAAAGTACTCCAAAGTTGGAACAAAACACAAGAAAGTGGATAAATCCAAGCATGGAACATCAAAAATTATAGATACATTTGCAATGTATCAACTTACAATCTCCCCTTTCATTTCACACGGACGACATCCATATACAAAAGAGCATGATATCAACTAGGTACAAGTACCAAGTGCAATGTGGAAAGCGTTCCCCATGACAACATGGTTCTGCTAATTCCCAAAAAATAAGTGCAAGCATATACAACATAGACGACACAATGGTTCAAGTTTATTAAGGGCAAGAAAAGTAAAGTGTGCCATCAAGTTCGTGAGAGCTGTAATCACTAGTTTTCTCATAACAAGTTTAATTTGGAAGGTAAACAAAAACAAGAATATACTTGGAATAGCATATGCTTGTAGGTAGGTATGGTGGACTCTTTGGAATAACTTGGTTTAGGGAGTTGGATGCATGAGTGGAACTCATACTTGGTTGTGGAGGCTAGCAAAAGACTGGGAGCGACAAACTAAGAGAGCAATAATGGCCATAATCATGTAGAGCGACAAAACATCATTGATCAAAGCATAAAGTGATACTACAAGTTGAAAAATAAAGGATCATAAAGGCTATGGTGACTTTGGATAGTCATAACATGGTGTGAGCATGCGCCAAGTCAACCCAAATAAAGCATCAAAGGAGAATAACACAATACTATGCTTTAATATACTAAAACAACGCATGATTCATCCAAGGCACATTAAGCAATCTCAATTGTTTATAACAAGTCATGCTACAGCAAATAATACTAAGCATAAAGCAAAACAATATCAAGCATGGCATGACAAAGCATAGGCCACAGTCAAAAACAAGCTCTCTTTACCACTTAAGCATGAACTCTCCTACTCTTTTCGAATCCAAACCGAACTATTTGAAAACCAATGTATGAAAGAGGGGGTCCAACCAATTTATTCAACAAACTAAGCAATCCAAGATAACGAAAAACCAAAAGAAAAACAAAAAATAAGACGCTCCAAGAACAAAACAACTGTGCATGAAACAATAAAAATGAAGCGTTTGGAAGAAACCTGAGATTTTTATTGATGAAGGAGGGGATGCCTTGGGCAGCCCCAAGCTTTGACGCTTGTACTTCTTGGATATTTCTTGGGGTGACATGCGTGGCATACCCAAGCTTGAGCTTTAGTCCATCCTTCATCTCATTACTCATTCCTTCCATACACCTGAAATTTTTCCTTCATACAAAACTTCACACAATCTTTATTAGCAACATTAGTGCACTCAAGATAATAAGTCTTTGGGTTCAGTTTCAACACCAATAAAAATTCCAATAAAACACTAGCTACTGTAGCACTTCCCTCAAAAAGCTCAATTCCCCAAAAGAACTCAAAAAGAAACCAACAAGAAGCAAATGCAAATAATGGCAGAAACCTGTCAAAACAGACCAGCAGGTAAAGACGAATTTTTTTGAAGACCTTTGGTTGCTCAAATCGAAAAGTGTTGAACTAACGAAAGTTAGATAACAACCTGGTGCAGAAGCACACAAATTACCGCCTCAAAAGGACATACATAGATTTTACAAGAAGTTTTACGGTGAAGCATAGAAATCTGTTTCGGGACAGCAACTTTCCCAATCATTACTTCTCTCTCATTAGAGGTTACTCTTGACACAAAAAGCAAATAAAAAGGATAAGGAGCGGTTATTACAGAAGTAATAATCTCCAAGACTCATCTAAAACTTTTGGGTTATCTCCTAATAAGTACTTTTCTTTAACGCCTTTAAGTTAGACATGATAGTTTGAGAAGAGGCTCACATAAGAAATATGAATTGAAGTAAAAGAGAGCATCAAGAAGCAAATTCAAAAAATATTTAAGCCTAACCCACTTCCTATGCATAGGAATCTTATAAAGAATCAAGTCATGAAAGCACAAAACAACAAGCATAGGAAAGCAAAATAAGTACAACTTCAAGACTTTCAACATAAAGAGGGGAAACTTAATATTGTTGAGATACATAAAACCATGTTTCCCTCTCTCATAATAACTTTCAGTAGCATCATGAATAAAATTAACAATATAACTATCACATAAAACATTCTTATCATGAGCCACATGCTTAAAAGAATTAATACTCTCCACATAAACATAGTCATTCTAATTAATTGTAGTGGGAGCAAAATCAACAAAATAGCTATCATTCTTATTCTCATCGCCATAAACATCCAATATAGGAGGCATATTGTAATCATAATTAATTTTCTCCTCAATAGTAGGTGGCTGAAAATATCATATTCATCATTGTAATCATCATATGTTGGATGCATAGTATCATCAAAGTAAATTTTCTCCTCCATGCTTGGGGGACTAAAAATATCATGCTCATCAAAACAAACTTCCCCAAGCTTAGACTTTTCCATAGCATTAGCAATAATGGTGTTCAAAGAATTCATACTAATAACATTGCTATTAGCACGCAAATAAAGTTCCATGGGTTTTTTAATTTTATCTTCAAACACATCATGTCCTAACTCAAGATAAATACTATAAAGCTCTCTAATTTTTTGTTGTTTTCCATTAAGCCTAACTAGTGAAAACAAGAAACAAAAAGAAAAATTGCAGAATCTAAAGGAAATAACTTCGAGCACTCACATCGAAGGATGTGAGTACCTTTTACCTTACCTCCCCGGCAACGGCGCCAGAAAATAGCTTGATGTCTACGCACTTCTGTTCTTGTAGACAATTGTTGGGCCTCCAAGTGTAGAGGTTTGTAGAACAACAGCAAGTTTTCCCTTAAGTGGATCATTCAAGGTTTATCGAACTCAGGGAGGAAGTGGTCAAAGGTATCCCCTCTCAAGCAACCCTGAAATCAAGATACAAGAAGTCTCTTGTGTCCCCAACACACCCAATACACTTGTCAGGTGTATAGGTGCACTAGTTCGGCGAAGAGATAGTGAAACACAA
This sequence comes from Avena eriantha, assembly GCA_910589775.1. Taxonomy (NCBI): domain Eukaryota; kingdom Viridiplantae; phylum Streptophyta; class Magnoliopsida; order Poales; family Poaceae; genus Avena; species Avena eriantha. The sequence goes on from OU342741.1 coordinate 94,168,990, forward strand.
GTGGTATAGATAATTATAAGTGGTAACCGTGATAGAAAATAGCTTGATGGCGTGTGGTTTACGTGGGAAAACACTAAAGGCAAACTGAAATAAAGATGGAAGCAAGCAAACATGTAACAAATCTAATTGCAAACGGTGTATCAATGCTTAGAAACAAGGCCTAGGGATCATACTTTCACTAGTGAACACTCTCTCATAAATATATTATCTTCATGATACTACTCTCCGGTTGGACACTCTAATCAACGGTAGGGCTATAACAGCACACCTCAAAGTAAGCCTTTCCCATCTAGATAACCCCACACTGTCACCTTGAGCACTAGATAGGTCCAACAAACACCACAATTTCATAAAGACATCCAAATCCAAATATAACTCATAACAAGTATTTGTAATCTCTAGCCTAAGTGCCACCATGGTGTGCACACTGTCAACTTCACACACATGGGGAGAGCAGAGATCTATTAAAGCACTTGAGTAGCAAGGTAGATCTAATTGATTACAAAGCTCATGATCACAATATGATCACGCATTGAGAGAGAGAGAGATGAACACATAGCTACCGGTAGAACCCTTAGCCTCGAGAGAGAACTACTCCCTCCTCATCATGGGAATCAGCATTGGTGATGGAGATGGTGGTGAAGATTGATGGAGATGGCTCCGGGGGCACTTCCCTGTCCCGGCAGGGTGCCAGAACAGAGACTTTCTGTCCCTCGAATCTCCCTTTTGGTGGCGGCAGCGCAGCGGAACTTTTCGTAGCTGGAGGCTTGACTTTTTAGGGTTTTCGCATCAGGAGGAATATATAGGCGAAAGGGCAAGGTCGGTGGAGGCCGGAGGGTCCCACACCACCTGGTGGCACGGCCAAGGGGGACCTGCGCCACCCTATGGTGTGGCTGGCCCCTGGCCCCTCTCTGTCTCATCTTTTGGCTCCGTGTTCCCCTCGGTGAAATATTGACTTTGGCTTTTGTCCCATCCAATTCCGAGAATATTCATTTTCTGTCTTTCTGGAACCAAAAACAGCATAAAACCGGCAACTGGCACTGTGGCATCTTGTTAATAGGTTAGTCCAAGAAATCATATGAAAAGTACTCCAAAGTGTGGACAAAACATAAGAAAGTAGATAAAACCAAGCATGGAACATCAAAAATTATAGATACATTTGCAATGTATCAGGTACTAAGCCTATAGGGGTGCCCACACACTCCACATGTGGTTAGCGCGCCCAGTCTCGTAACAAGTGTCAAGAACTTGGGTCCTAGGCTGACACAAGTTGGCAGTTAAAACCCAGATCTCAACTATTACCCATTGGTGCCTCTTCATTAATTATATCCACTTCCAACATTTAATTATCAAGTTGTAATTAAATCCATGATCATCTCCACCATTAAGCATGTGCCAACCTACCAACAATGGTGGAACTCGACGTCATGAAGCAAGAGCAAGCAACTACGACTCGCAAGGCCAACCGTCTACTAAACAATAGGCAATCGGAGATGTCCAAGGCAATATAGGATGTAGGTGTAACATCCCAATTCCAGCAACCCTGATTAGTTGTCCAGAATGCAAAAATCAGGGGGAACAAAAACTTTTTCCTGTTTATTGATGAAGTGTTTGCATGTTGTTTGACTATGCTTATTCTTATGATTGTGTATTAGAAGATATACTCCTTACCTCAACACCAGTTGACAAAAGCTACTTCCCAAAACTGTCTTGGCTTAATCTCCATATTCTCAAATGTTCTAGCATTTCAAAACCTGAGCCAAGATACCTTTACAACCTCCCCCATTTCAGTAGCCTCTATTTCCCCAAACTATGGAGAGCTACATACTATAATCTCCTTATGTTTTCAAGATAGACCTTCAACCTACTCTTACCTCTAAGATTTCCAAAACCTTGTATAAAACCTTTGAATTCTACTCTTGGTAGGGATACCAAGGACTCTTACCTTATTGAAACTCCAACCTTTCAAAATTTCCCATGCTTACCTCAAGTTAAGCTTGACGGTAACCCTAGTAGTAGTTGATTTGTTTGTAAGATGAGTTGCCTTGATCTGCTGTTTGACTTGATTGCTTAGGAAGTAGTATGAGCCACTCTAGGATCGCATCACTGGGATCAATATACTTTAAACTCACCAAACCCTAAGCAAGAATACAATCTGAATATGATCCCTAGCTACTAAGTAATCATCTAAAACCCTTAACTAGATCAGCTCTGAAGTGATCTAATTCTAGAAGCTTCCAAGTCAATGAAGACAAATATGAAGCATGGATCTATTCTACTTAATCTACACTTCAACATCATCCACTTGATGATGCTTTGAGACCTTGTACCCCATCAAAAACATCCCCACTCTTATTCTAGTCAAAAACCCCAAGTCTGCTAAATTTGGCTAAGTCTGGAATCTGTTCCAACATCACCTTTTTGAATGTCTCCCTTTCTCAACCCTTGTGCATTTTTGGAAATGCATTTAAACCATATTGTTAACCATACTAATGACTACCAATACCCACTATTGACCTTGGTTAGATCATCCTCTAACCCACCCGTTCTTGATGGTTTTGCAGGCAAGAAAATAACCATTCCTGCAAATCTAGTCAACATGCCTACTTTGACAGAAGCTCATACCATCATCCAACCTTCTATGTACCAACTCTTTGCATGGTTGTGTTCTAGTCATATAGGTATATCAATATCTACTTCACTTGTTCCAAGTGGATCTTTGTGCTTCTTAAACCCACAAGGTTTTGAAGGCTAGTTGATAATCTGCCTTGACAGGCTTATTTTATTCAAAGTTTGAAATCAATTCTTGGTGAACTCAAGCAAGATCAAGATCAAACCCCTATACCATGTTGATGTAAATCACTTGGCCTATCCTACATCTATCTCATGCCCTAAGGGGAGATCTGAGCTCCAAGATCCAACAAGGTTTTGGTGGTATGAAAATAACATCACCCTAGATCCTCAATTCCTTGTTTTTCCATCTAATTCAAGTTGGATTTCCAATTCCCAAGGTTGAAAATACTTTCTACACCTTGTCTACATCATCTACCTTGATCATCAAGGTTTATCAAATATTATCCATAATTATTATGGCTCCAAATCTAATTAATCTCTCTAATAGACAAAATCTCCAAAACTTCTTCCATAAAGGGAAGGTTTGGTTTTTGCCAAAGCACTTCCCCAACTTCTAACTCAATGGAGATCCATATATCATACTCTATCTTCCCACCTCAAAAATAAATATTTTGAAGACTTTTATTATTTCTTTTTGCCTATTATCTTAAATGGCAGAAGTGGAATAATAATTGTTTTAAATACTTTTAATCCTTGATGGCTCAGTGTTGATGTAGAGCTCGTTGGGAACCCCAAGAGGAAGGTATGATGAGCACAACAACAAGTTTCCCTCAGTTATGAAACCAAGGTTTAATCGAACCAGTAGGAGCAAGGAAACACCCCAAAGGTGTTGCTAGCTGAGCCTTGGCAGGGCGCACTACCGGTGCTAGTAGCATCGTGGAGACCTGCACAACACAACCACAGACCTTTGTCCCCAACTTGCGATGAGGTTGTCAATCCCACCATGTTTTGCTGAAAACAAAGGATTAAACGTATCGAATGGAAGGAAGTAATAGTTTGTAGAAAGTAAACACAAAGCAGTAAACAGTTTGTAGATTGTATGTAAAAGAAAGGACCGGGATCCATAGTTCACTAGAGGTGGATCTCCTTAGATAGATAACATGCTGGGTGAACAAATTACAGCGGGGCAATTGACAAACATCGAGAAAGCAATACATGCATCTACTAATCATCTTGACTCCTTTGAGACTTGATTGGGCATTACAACCTTATACATAGACCGCCATCCAACTTCATCTATGACTAATAATTCACCTTCAGGTTATCATCCGAACCCCCTCCAGTATTAAGTTGCAAGCAACAGATTATTGCTTTACGAATTGCCTGTAAAGTAAAAAATACGATTGTTCTATGAACAAAGGATTGTTGTTTTCTCCCTAGTAGCAACATCACATCTAGTACCTTAGAGATTTCTGTCACTTCCCTAGATTACCAGAGGCATGAACCCAGTATCGAGCATAAATACTAACTCTTGGAGTTGCTAGCATCTACTTGGTCAAGATAGCTACTAACAACGGAAAGCATGCAAGATCACAAAGAACAAAGAAATGATAGAATCAATAATCAATCTGAAATAGCATCTCAATATCCATCGGATCCCCGCAAACACAACATGCAGAATTACAAATAGATGATCTTGATCATGAATGGAGCTCACAAGATCTAGACATGAAAGCACAAAGGAGGAGAACCAGCCATCTAGCTACTACATGGATCCGTAGTCCAAGGATGAACTACTCACGCATCATACCGGAGGCTTGCATGGTGATGAAGAAGGCCTCCAGGGTGAATTCCCACTCCGGCAGGGTGCCGGGAAGAGCTTTAGATCCCTCCCGATCTAGGGATGGAGATGACAGCGACTATAGACTCTTTCGTGGATTTTTGATCAGGTACTTAGGGTTTCCGTCCCGAGGGCATCTTATAGGCGGAAGGAGAGGCCGAGGGGGTGCTGGGGTCGGCCAGACCACCCCCTGGCGCGGGCCAGGCCTGGCCGCGTAGCTAGGTGGTGTGGCCGGCCCCCAGCCCTTCTCCGTCTCGTATTCTGGTATCTGATGACTTCTAGAAAAATAGGCACTTTGGCTTTTGTCTCGTCCAATTCTGAGAATATTCATTTTCTAACTTTCCTGGAACCAAAAACAGCAGAAAACAGGCAGCTGACACTGTGGGTCTTGTTAATAGGTTAGTCCAAGAAATCATATGAAAAGTACTCCAAAGTGTGGGCAAAACACAAGAAAGTGGATAAAACCAAGCATGGAACATCAAAAATTATAGATACATTTGCAATGTATCAACATCCCCAAGCTTAACTCCTGCTCGTCCTCGAGTAGGTAAGTGATAAAAAGAAAGAATAATTTTTGAGGTGACATGCACCATCAAAGACTTGATCAAAGTATTTGTAAAACATTCAAAGCTGGGATCATAGTACTTCAATCAAAACATGAAAGACAAAGTTCTAGCAATAAGACAAAGAAACTATGATGCAACATGAAAAGTCACAAACAAAAGATTCATGAACAACAATGCTTTGCAAGACGTTTGTTTGTTTCACATAAAGAAAACATAGCATAATAGTATTCAGCTTGTCCCTCATAGAGTAGCAAATATAAATGCATAGGACACCTTCAAAGTTCATCAGAGTGACTAGATACAAATAGTTTAAAACAAGCAATATCAAGGTATGCATCGATCAACTAGTCTTGGGACAATGCACATAGAACTAAGAATGGCCACTATGCTCTCAAAGTAGGTGCATAAAGGTAGAGGTGGAGACTCAATATAATGGTGGAAGAAAGTGTTGGAGATATGCCCAAGAGGCAATAATAAAAGTGGTTATTATTATATCTTTGTGTTTATGATGAATGTTTACATCCCATGCTATAATTGTATTATTAGGAAACACTAATACTTGTGTGTTTTGTAAACATATAAGAGTCCCTAGTAATCCTCTTGTTGAACTAGCTTGTTGATTAATGGATGATCATGGTTTCCTGATCATGGACATTGGATGTCATTAATAACAAGGTTATATCATTAGGAGAATGATGTAATGGACACACACCCATAGTAAGCGTAGCATAAGATCAAGTCATTAAGTTCGTATTGCTATAAGCTTTTAAAATGCATAGTAACCTAATCCTTCGACCATGAGGTTGTGTTAATCACCATCACCGGATGGGTACTTTGATGACATCAAACACCGCTTCGTAACTGGGTGGATATAAAGGTGTCATTGGGTATTCTGAAAGTATGTGTTGAAGCGCATGGACCAAGATTGGGATTTGTCCATCCATATGACTGATAGATATGCTCTGGGCCCTCTCGGTGGAATGTCATCCAGTTAGCTTGCAAGCATGTGACTGGGTCACAAGGGATGACATAACATGGAACGAGTAAAGAGTACTTATCAGTAACGAGGTAGAACTAGGTATGGAGATACCGACGATCAAACCTCGGACAAGTATAGTATCGCGTGACAAAGGGAATTGGTTTCATATGTTAATGGTTCTATCGATCACGAAGTCATCGTTGAGTATGTGGGAGCCGTTATGGATCTCCAGATCCCGCTGATGGTTATTGATCGGAGAGGTGTCTTCATCATGTCTGTATATTCACGAACCGTAGGGTGACACACTTAAGGTTCGAAGTTGTTTTAAGTAGATATGGAATGTGCGTTGGAGACCGAATGTTGTTTGGAGTCTCGGATTGGATCTGGGACATCACGAGGAGATCCGGAATTGTCCGGAGAATAAGATTCATATATTGGGGATCATTTTCTGAGTTAGGAAATGTTCCGGTGTATTTGTATGAGGATTCTAGAAGGTTTCGGAATGTTCCGGAAGGTTCTGGAAGATTTCTTGGAGTTTGCTTGAAAACCAAGAAAAGATCAAGGAGTCCTTGTGGGGTAAGACAAGGAGTCGTGGGGGAGGAGGACTCCTCCCCCCTCCCAATCCGCCGGCCAAGGAGGGAGGGGAGTCCTACTAGGACTCCCCCTCCCATGGCGCCTCCCTCCTTTATATAGAGGGGTGGAGGCGCCACCCCTTAGCCCTCTCTACTCCAGCCCCTAGCCGCCTCTCTCCTCCTCCTTTCTTCTGCTCAGGCTTAGGCAAAGCCCTACAGAATTCTCGACTCCACCACTACCACCACGCCGTCGTGCTGCTGGGATTCCGTGGAGAAGATCTACTACCTCCGCTGCTCGCTGGAACGAGGAGAGGAAGGTATGCTTCGACTCCGCACGTGTGACCGACTGCGGAAGCGCTGCCGGAACGCGGCGCCGGAAGGATCGTCCACTCGATCTTGAGATCGGCAAGTGATCGACTACATCAACCACGAGATCCAATCTCGTAACGCTTTCGGATCTACAAGGGTTAGTACCGATCTATCTCGTTGCACATGTCTAATAGATTAGATCTTGGCTTTTATCTAGATTAGATCTGGGTTTTGTTCGTTCTTGCGCTAGAAATTTTTTGTTTTCCATGCTACGAACCCATCAGTGGTATCAGAGCCGTATCTATGCGTAGATCTGTTGTACGAGTAGAACACAATGGTTTTGTGGGCGTTGGTGCTCGTGCCGTCTTTTGCTTTGTGTACTTTGCATCTTGCGGTATGGTGGGATGAAGCGGCTCGAGCTAACCTTACATGTCATCGCACATGAGACTTGCTCCACGCTTGACGTGTAACTTGCTTTGCACAAGTGGCTTTGCGGGTGTCTGTCTCTCCCACCATAGTATAGATCTAATTTACACTTTGCACTTGATAGCACTTATATCAACGTTGTGGTTCAGTTTCGTAGGTAAGATCCGTTCTTATTCGAAAGCCCCAAACCACGTAAAACATGCAAAGAAAATTAGAGGCGTCTAACTTGTTTTTGCAGGGGTTTTGTGATGTGATATGGCCATCATGTGATTGTGATTATATTTGATGTATGCAATGATCCTTGTTGTAATATGGCAACCGGCAGGAGCCTAATGGTTGTCTTTAATTCTGTTAAGACCTGCGTGTCTATTCATCTTGTAATAGCTTTATTCCAAGTAGTTGTAATAGTTGCTAGTGATGATGGACAACCATGAAGCGGCGCCACTGACCTTGACGCAATGCTGGTGATGATGGAGATCATGTTCGTGCTTTGGAGATGGAGATCAAAGGCATAAGAAGAAAGGGCCATATCATATCACACTAATTATGAATTGCCTATGATGTTAATCCTTTATGCATCTTGTATTGCTTAGATCGCGACGGTAGCATTATAAGATGATCCCTCTCACTAAATATCAAATAATAAAGTGTTCACCCTTAGTTGGCACCGTTGCTAAGACTCATCGTTTCGAAGCATCTCGTGATGATCGGATGTGATAGATTCTACGTGTGCATACAATGGGTGCAAGCCAGATTTGCACATGCGGAAACTAAGGTTATCTTGACGAGCCTAGCATGTACAGACATGGTCTCGGAACACGGAATACCAAAAGGTAGAGCATGAGTCATATAAATGATATGATGAACATGAAGATTGTTCGCTGATGAAACTACATCTTCTCTCGTGAAGATCAGACTTGGTGTAGTGGACTTGGTTGGTGTAATCACTAAGACAATGTGAGGGATGTTGTTTTGAGTGGGAGTTCACCTAGTTAATTTAAGTATTAAATTTGAACTCAATTCATCATAAACTTAGTCTAAACTACTTGCAAATTTGTTGTAGATTATGGCGACCCCCTCCATCAATTTTAATGCGTTCCTAGAGAAATAAAGAAAAGCTTAAGAACAATGGAAGAAATTTCACGGACTGGTTCCGTGGACTGAAGATCGTCCTCAAGGCTGGTCAGTTGACCTATGTGCTCGAAGCACCGCTAGGTGACCCACCTGTAGAAGATGCCACCGATGACGTAAAGAATGTTTATGCCACTCGGAAAAATCATTACTCCACAGTTCAGTGTGCCATCCTGTATGGTTTAGAAGCGGAGCTTCAGAAGCGTTTTGAGCACCACGACCCGTTCGAGATCATTAAGGAGCTCAGGCTGATTTTTGAGACTCGCGCGGCCATGGAAAGCTATGAGGCCTCCGAAAAGTTCTTTAACTGTAAGATGGAAGAGGGTAGCTCCGTTAGCGAGAACGTGCTCACCATGTCTGGGTACGCAAACAAGCTCCAAGAGTTGGGGATATCGATTCCTAATGAGTTAGGGATTCACCGTCTCCTCCAATCACTGCCACCGAGTTATAAGAACTTTGTGATGAACTACAATATGCACTGCATGAACAAGACGTTGCCTGAACTATCGTCCATGATGAAAACTACTGAAGTGGAGATCAAGAAGGAGCACCAAGTGTTGATGGTCAATAAGACCACCAATTTCAAGAGACAGGGCAAGCCTAAGAACAAGGGAAACTTCAAGAAGGACGGCAAGAAAGCTGCCGCACCTGCTAAGAAGCCTAAGGCTGGTCCCAAGCCTGAAACTGAATGCTTCTACTGCAAGGGTGCTGGTCACTGGAAGCGTAACTGCCCCAAGTACCTGGCGGATCTAAAAAATGGCAACATCAAGAAGAAAGGTATATTTGATATATATGTTATTGATGTGTATCTTACTAGTAATCGTAGTAGTGCCTGGGTATTTGATACTGGTTCGGTTGCTCATATTTGTAACTCGAAACAGGAGCTGCGGAATAAGCGAAGACTGGCGAGAGACGAGGTGACGATGCGCGTTGGAAATGACTCCAAGGTTGATGTGATCGCCGTCGGCACGCTCCCTCTACATCTATCTTCGGGATTAGTTTTAAATTTGAATAATTGTTATTTGGTGCCTGCGTTAAGCATGAACATTATATCTGGATCTTGTTTATGGCGAGTCGGTTACTCTTTTAAGTCCGAGAATAAAGGTTGTTCGATTTATATGAGTAATATCTTTTATGGTAATGCACCTGAGATGAATGGTTTATTCTTACTGAATCTCGATAGTAGTGATACACATGTTCACAACATAGAAGCTAACGAACAAAATTGAATGATAATTCTACATACATGTAGCACTGTCGTCTTGGTCATATTGGAGTGAAGCGTATGAAGAAACTCCATTCTGATGGACTTCTTGAATCACTTGATTTTGAATCACTTGAAAGATGCGAAGCATGTCTAATGGGAAAAATGACTAAGACTCCATTCTCTGGAATAATGGAGCGAGCTACAGACTTATTGAAAATAATACATACTGATGTGTGCGGTCCAATAAGTGTAGCATCGCGTGGTGGATATCGTTATGTTCTCACTTTCAAAGATGACTTAAGTAGATATGGGTATGTCTACTTTATGAAACATAAGTCCGAAACTTTCGAGAAGTTTAAGGAATTTCAAAGTGAAGTGGAAAATCATCGTAACAAGAAGATTAAGTTTCTGCGTTCTGACCGCGGAGGTGAATATCTAAGTTATGAGTTTGGCATGCATTTAAAGAAATGTGGAATACTTTCGCAGTTGACACCGCCGTGAACACCATAGCGTAATGGTGTGTCCAAACGTCGTAATCGAACTCTCTTAGATATGGTTCCGTCTATGATGTCTCTTACAGATTTACCGCTATCATTTTGGGGCTATGCATTAGAGACAGCCGCATTCACTTTAAATAGGGCACCATCTAAATCCGTTGAAATGACACCGTACGAATTGTGGTTTGGTAAAAAACCTAAGTTGTCGTTCCTTGAAGTTTGGGGTTGCGAAGCATATGTAAAGAAGTTACAACCTGATAAGCTAGAACCCAAAGCGGAGAAATGTGTCTTCATAGGATACCCTAAAGAAACAATTGGGTATACCTTCTATCATAGATCCGAAGGCAAAGTTTTCGTTGCCAAGAATGGATCCTTTCTTGAGAAGGAATTTCTCTCGAAGGAAGTGACTGGAAGGAAAGTAGAACTCAATGAGGTTATTGAACCTTCTCTCGGATTTGAGAGTAGCGCAGCACCGGAAGATGATTTTGTGCCGCCTGCACCAATTGGAGAGGAAGCTAATGATGATGATCATGAAACTTCAAACGAAGTTACTGCTGAACCTCGTAGGTCAACGAGGGTTCGTACCACTCCTGATTGGTATGACTCTGCCTTGAACGTCATGTTGGTGGACAACGCTGATGACCCTGCGACGTATGAAGAAGCTATGGTGAGCCCAGATTCCGACAAATGTCTAGAAGCCATGAAATCCGAAATGGGATCCATGTACGAAAACCAAGTGTGGACTTTGGTGGACTTACCGGATGGCCGTAAGGCTGTCGAGAACAAATGGATTTTCAAGAGAAAAACATATGCTGATGGTAATGTTACCATCTATAAAGCTCGACTTGTCGCGAAAGGGTTCCGAAAAATTCAAGGAGTTGACTATGATGAGACATTCTCACCAGTAGCGAAGCTAAAGTCTGTGAGGATTTTGTTAGCAATTGCTGCACATTTCGATTATGAGATTTGGCAGATGGATGTCAAAATGGCGTTCCTTAATGGTGACATTGAGGAAGAGTTGTATATGGTACAACCCAAGGGTTTTGTCGATCCTAAAGATGCTGACAAGGTATGCAAACTTCAGCTTTCCATTTATGGACTGAAGCAAGCATCTCGGAGTTGGAATCAACGTTTTGATAAAGTAATCAAAAACTTTGGATTTATACAAACTTATGGAGAAGCTTGTATTTACAAGAAAGTGAGTGGGAGCTTTGTAGCATTCCTAGTACTATATGTAGATGACATATTATTGATTGGGAATGATATAGAACTTCTTAATAGTGTCAAAGCCTATTTGAATAATAGTTTTTCAATGAAGGATCTTGGCGAAGCGGCATATATTCTAGGCATCAAGATTTATAGAGATAGATCAAGACGCCTAATAGCGCTTTCACAAAGTACATACTTGGACAAAGTTCTAAAGAAGTTTAGAATGGAAGAGAGCAAGAAAGGGTTCGTGCCCATGTTGTCAGGTAAGACCTTGAGTAAGACTCAAAGTCCAGCTACGGCACAAGATAGAGAGAAAATGAATAATATTCCCTATGCCTCGGCCATAGGTTCTATCATGTATGCCATGTTGTGTACAAGACCGGATATAGCACATGCTGTTAGTTTGACTAGCAGATATCAAAGTGATCCTGGAATGGAGCACTGGACAGCGGTCAAGAATATCCTAAAGTACCTAAATAGGACTAAGGATATGGTTCTTTCTTATGGAGGTGATGAACAACTTGTTGTAAACGGTTACACCGATGCTAGTTGGAACACCGATCCGGATGACTCGAAGTCACAGACGGGATACGTATTTATTTTGAATGGTGCTGCAGTAAGCTGGAGGAGTGCGAAGCAAAGCGTTGTGGCGAAATCTTCAACTGAATCAGAATACATAGCTGCTTCAGAGGCTGCACAAGAAGCCATATGGATGAAGGAATTCATTACTGAACTTGGCGTGGTTCCCACTGCGTTAGACCCGATGGCCATCTACTGTGACAACACAGGTGCCATAGCTAATGCACAGGAGCCAAGGTCACATAGCAAGCTGAAGCACATCAAGCTACGTTTCCATGCTATTCGCGATTATGTCCGAGATGGCGACATAAAGATTTGCAAAGTACACACTGATCTGAATGTGGCAGATCCGTTGACTAAACCTCTCCCTAGAGCAAAGCATGACCAGCACCAGAACGCCATGGGTGTTAGGTATATTACCATGTAATCTAGATTATTGACTCTAGTGCAAGTGGGAGACTGTTGGAGATATGCCCAAGAGGCAATAATAAAAGTGGTTATTATTATATCTTTGTGTTTATGATGAATGTTTACATCCCATGCTATAATTGTATTATTAGGAAACACTAATACTTGTGTGTTTTGTAAACATATAAGAGTCCCTAGTAAGCCTCTTGTTGAACTAGCTTGTTGATTAATGGATGATCATGGTTTCCTGATCATGGACATTGGATGTCATTAATAACAAGGTTATATCATTAGGAGAATGATGTAATGGACACACACCCATAGTAAGCGTAGCATAAGATCAAGTCATTAAGTTCGTATTGCTATAAGCTTTTAAAATGCATAGTAACCTAATCCTTCGACCATGAGGTTGTGTTAATCACCATCACCGGATGGGTACTTTGATGACATCAAACACCGCTTCGTAACTGGGTGGTTATAAAGGTGTCATTGGGTATTCTGAAAGTATGTGTTGAAGCGCATGGACCAAGATTGGGATTTGTCCATCCATATGACTGATAGATATGCTCTGGGCCCTCTCGGTGGAATGTCATCCAGTTAGCTTGCAAGCATGTGACTGGGTCACAAGGGATGACATAACATGGAACGAGTAAAGAGTACTTATCAGTAACGAGGTAGAACTAGGTATGGAGATACCGACGATCAAACCTCGGACAAGTATAGTATCACGTGATAAAGGGAATTGGTTTCGTATGTTAATGGTTCTATCGATCATGAAGTCATCGTTGAGTATGTGGGAGCCGTTATGGATCTCCAGATCCCGCTGATGGTTATTGATCGGAGAGGTGTCTTCATCATGTCTGCATATTCACGAACCGTACGGTGACACACTTAAGGTTCGAAGTTGTTTTAAGTAGATATGGAATGTGCGTTGGAGACCGAATGTTGTTCGGAGTCTCAGATTGGATCTGGGACATCACGAGGAGATCCGGAATTGTCCGGAGAATAAGATTCATATATTGGGGATTATTTTCTGAGTTATGAAATGTTCCGGAGTATTTGTTTGAGGATTCTAGAAGGTTTCAGAATGTTCCAGAAGGTTCTGGAAGATTTCTTGGAGTTTGCTTGAAAACCAAGAAAGGATCAAGGAGTCCTTGTGGGGCAAGACAAGGAGTCGTGGGGGAGGAGGACTCCTCCCCCCTCCCAATCCGCCGGCCAAGGAGGGAGGGGAGTCCTACTAGGACTCCCCCTCCCATGGCGCCTCCCTCCTTTATATAGAGGGGTGGAGGCGCCACCCCCTAGCCCTCTCTACTCCAGCCCCTAGCCGCCTCTCTCCTCCTCCTTTCTTCTGCTCAGGCTTAGGCGAAGCCCTGCAGAATTCTCTACTCCACCACTACCACCACGCCGTCGTGCTGCTAGGATTCCGTGGAGAAGATCTACTACCTCCGCTGCTCGCTGGAACGAGGAGAGGAAGGGCTGCTTCGACTCCGCACGTGTGACCGACTGCGGAAGCGCTGCCAGAACGTGGCGCCGGAAGGATCGTCCACTCGATCTTGAGATCGGCAAGTGATCGACTACATCAACCACGAGATCCAATCTCGTAACGCTTTCAGATCTACAAGGGTTAGTACCGATCTATCTCGTTGCACATGTCTAATAGATTAGATCTTGGCTTTTATCTAGATTAGATCTGGGTTTTGTTCGTTCTTGCGTTAGAATTTTTTTGTTTTCCATGCTACGAACCCATCAGAAAGGCCTTCATAAAAGGAAGTAGGGATTAAAGTCTCACACAAAGCTTCCAAAAATTATGGTACTTATAGCTTTCAGCTCTCATTGCCCCTATCATAAGCATCTTGAAGGTGATTAAGGTTAAAGTGACTCAACTAAGAGGATATGCTTGACAAGTTATAAACCGAAATCTCATGCCCCTTACTTACGAAGACCGGACCTGATGCTACTCAACTTTAGTCACAAGTAAGATCTTGTCATTGTAAGTACATGTGTATCATAAAGAACCGCCAACGGGGTACCCCTTGCACATGATACAGGAGCTAACCCATAATCAAAATGACAAGGCAAGCAGACAATGAGCATCTCAATGATCTTTTTATTTGCTATTTGCATAGGTTTTTATTGAGGCTACTTCATAGAGTGCTCATTATGGTTATGCTTCAAGTTTCCACCATGATTAGGCATGGCTTAGGCTAGCAGCCCAGGCGTTTCTCTAACACACATACAAACTCCATGATCTTAAGCAAAAGAACATGATATCAACGGGGTAGAAAGTACAAGTGCAATGTTGAAAGCGTTCCCCATGATACATGGTTCTGCTAATTTCAACTGATAAAGCGCAAGCATATATGCAACAAAGAAGGACCCAATGGTTCAAGTTTATTAGATGCAAAAAAGTAAAGTGTGCCATCAAGTTCGTGAGAGCTTTAATCACTAGTTTTATCATAACAAGTTTAATTTGGAACATAAACAAAAGCATGAATATACTTGGAATAGCATAAGCTAGTAGGTAGGTATGGTGGACTCTTTGGAATAACTTGGTTTAGGGAGTTGGATGCATGAGTGGAACTCATACTTGGTTGTGGAGGCTAGCAAAAGACTGGGAGCAACAAACTAAGAGAGCAATAATGGCCATAATCATGCAGAGCGACAAAACATCATTGATCAAAGCATAAAGTGATACTACAAGTTGAAAACTAAAGGAATAAAGACTATGGTGACTTGAGATAGTCATAACATGGTGTGAGCATGCTCCAAGTCAACCCAAATAAAGCATCAAAGGAGAATACCACTATACTATGCTTTAATATGCTAAAACAACGCATGATTCATCCAAGGCACATTAAGCAATCTCAATTGTTTATAACAAGTAATTCTACAGCAAAGAATACTAAGCATAAAGCCAAAACAATATCAAGCACGGCATGACAAAGCATAGGCCACAGTCAAAAGCGAGCTCTTTTTACCACATAAACATGAACTTTCCTACTCTTTTCCAAACCAAACCAAACTATTTGAAAACCAATGTATGAAAGAGGGGTTCCAACCAATTTATTCAGCAAACTAAGCAAACCAAGCAAACGAAAAACCAAAACGAAAACGAAAAAGGAGATGCTCCAAGAACAACACAACTGTGCATGAAACAATAAAAATGAAGCGTTTGGAAGAAACCTGGGATGTTTATTGATGAAGAAGGGATGTCTTGGGCATCCCCAAGCTTTGACGCTTGTACTTCTTGGATATTTCTTGGGGTGACACGAGTGACATCACCAAGCTTGAGCTTTAGTCCATCCTTCATCTCATTACTCATTCCTTCCATACACCTGAAATTTTTCCTTCATACAAAACTTCACACAATCTTTATTAGCAACATTAGTGCACTTAAGATAAATAAGTCTTAAGGTTCAGTTATAACACCAAATAAACTTCCATTAGAACACTAGATACTGTATCACTTCCCTCAATCATCTCAATTCCCCAAAAGAACTAAAAAAGGAACCAACAAGAAGCAAATGCAGAAAATGGCAGAAATCTGTCAAAACAGACCAGCAGGTAAAGACGAATTTTTTAGAAGACCTTATGTTGCTCAAATCAAAAAGTGTTGAACTAATGAAAGTTAGATAACAACCTGGGGAAAAATCACAAAATGCACGTCTCAAAAAGACGTTCAGAGATTTATACGAATTTTTACAGTGAAACACAGAAATCTGTTTCGGGACAGGAACCTTCCCAATCATTACTTCTCTCTCATGAGAGGTTACTCTTGGCACAAAAAGCAAATAAAAAGGATAAGGAGCGGTTATTACTGAGGTAATAACTTCCAAGACTCATCTAAAACTTTTGGGTTATCTCCCAATAATTACTTTTATTTAACGCCTTTAAGTTAGGCATAAGAAGCAAGAAAGAATCAAGTGTTCTCAAATGAAGAGGCATTAAGACCAATTTTTGTTTTCATGGGAGAAGCAAAAGAAATATTCTCTCTCTTTTTAGGGAATTGTTCTATACCTTTCTTGAGTGGGAGTTTATATTTAATGGTGCCTTCTTTCATATCAATAATGGCACCAATAGTTCTAAGAAAAGGTCTTCCCAAAGTAATAGGACAAGAAGCATTGCATTCAACATCCAAAACATAGAAATCAACGGGGGCATAGGCATTGTTAACCATAATAAGAATATACCTTTCTTGAGTGGGAGTTGATATTTAATGGTGCCTTCTTTCATATCAAAATGGCACCAACAGTTCTAAGAAAAGGTCTTCCCAAAGTAATAGGATAAGAAGCATTGCATTCAACATCCAAAACATAGAAATAAACGGGTACATAGGCATTGTTAACCATAATAAGAACATCATTAAGACTCCCCATGAGTTTCTTTTTAGCATTATCATCAAGTGGGACATTCAAATAACAATCTTCAAGTGGAGGCAAATCAAGCATATCATAAATCCTTCTAGGCATAATAGAAACACTACTATCAAGATCACATAAAGCTTTGAAATCAAAGTCATTCACTTTCATATTAATGATGGGTTCCCAACCATCTTCTTGTTTTATAGGAATATAAGCTTTATGTTTCATCTTTTCTTCTTTAATCTTTATGAGAGCATCAGTAATGTGTTTTGTAAAGGCCATGTTCATAGCACTAGCATTAGGACTTTTAGCAAGCTTTTGTAGGAACTTAATAACTTTAGAGATATTGCAACCATCAAGATCAAAATCAAATTTATCATCTAAAGTAGTATAACTATTACTAGCCTCAACACTAGGGGTGGTAATAGTAGAAATGCTAATGTTTCTAGCAATTTCATCTTCTCTTTCCCACTTAGCATGTAATTCAGCTAATAGTCTAACATTTTCATCAATTCTTACTTGTATAGCATTAGTATCTGCACAGGGATTATCATTAGTTTCAGGTTTAGCAGCCATTTTATTCAAAGAAGATTGAGCTTCAGCCAAAGTTGCTATATTTCTTTCAGCATTAGAGAATTTTTCCTCAATGGTTTTATTGAAAGCAGTTTGCTTACTAATAAAGTCTTTAAGCATAACTTCAAGTTCAGAGGGTGCACTCCTATTATTGTTGTAAGAATTTCCATAAGCATTACCATTGTTGGGAGGATATGGCTTATAATTGTTGTTACCAAAATTGTTCCTATAAGCATTATTGCCAAAATTATTATTTCTTATGAAGTTCACATCAACTTGCTCTTCTTGAGCAACCAAAGAGGCTAAAGGAACATTATTTGGATCAATATGGGATTTCCCATTCACAAGCATAGACATAATAATATCAATCTTATCACTCAAGGAGGAGGTTTCCTCAAAAGAATTTACCTTCCTACCTTGTGGAGCTCTCTCAGTATGCCATTCAGAATAATTAACCATCATATTGTCCAGAAGTTTTGTTGCAGCACCCAAAGTGATGGTCATAAAGGTACCTCCAGCAGCAGAATCCAATAGGTTCCTTCAAGAATAGTTCAATCCTGCATAAAAAGTTTGGATGATCATCCAAGCAGTTAGTGCATGAGTGGGACAATTCTTTACCAAAGATTTCATTCTTTCCCAAGCTTGAGCAACATGTTCATTATCAAATTGTTTAAACTTCATTATTTCACTTCTCATAGATATAATCTTAGCAGGTGGATAGTATTTTCCAAGAAAAGCATCTTTGCACTTAGTCCAAGAATCAATACTATTCCTAGTTAAGGAATTCAACCATTCTTTAGCTTTTCCTCTCAAAGAGAAAGGAAACAATTTCAGCTTAATAATATCACCATCTATATCCCTATGCTTTTGCATATCACAAAGTTCAACAAAGTTATTTAGATGGGCAGCAGCATCTTCATTACCAATACCAATTTTTTTTTCTCTCATAAAAAGATTGAGTAAAGTAGGTTTTATCTCAAAGAAAGTATCTTCAGACACAGGTGGAGCAATAGGTGTGCTCATAAAATCATTATTGTTGGTGCTAGTGAAGTCACACAACTTAGTGTTTTCAAGAGTAGTCAGTTTTTCGTTTTTTTAAATCAGAAAACAAACTTGTAAAACT
Source organism: Avena eriantha (assembly GCA_910589775.1). Lineage (NCBI taxonomy): Eukaryota > Viridiplantae > Streptophyta > Magnoliopsida > Poales > Poaceae > Avena > Avena eriantha. Next base: position 94,187,344 of record OU342741.1, read on the forward strand.
ATTTTTTGTGTGTTTTTGATAAAGAAACAAGCAAACAAAGCAAAAGGAAACTAAGCAAAACAAAAATAACAAAGTAAAGAGATTGGTTATGAGGAACTCCCCTTGTGAAGATGTCCTTGACTCCCCGGCAACGGCGCCAGAAAAGTGCTTGATGGCTCAGTGTTGATGTAGAGCTCGTTGGGAACCCCAAGAGGAAGGTATGATGAGCACAAGAACAAGTTTCCCTCAGTTATGAAACCAAGGTTTAATCGAACCAGTAGGAGCAAGGAAACACCCCAAAGGTGTTGCTAGCTGAGCCTTGGCAGGGCGCACTACCGGTGCTAGTAGCAACGTGGAGACCTGCACAACACAACCATAGAACTTTGTCCCCAACTTGCGATGAGTTTGTCAATCTCACCGTGTTTTGCTGAAAACAAAGGATTAAACGTATCGAATGGAAGGAAGTAATAGTTTGTAGAAAGTAAACACAAAGCAGTAAATAGTTTGTAGATTGTATGTAAAAGAAAGGACCGGGATCCATTGTTCACTAGAGGTGGCTCTCCTTAGATAGATAACATGCTAGGTGAAAAAATTACAGCGGGGAAATTCACAAACATCGAGAAAGCAATACATGCATATACTAATCATCTTGACTCCTTTGAGACTTGATTGGGCATTACAACCTTATACATAGACCGCCATCCAACTGCATCTATGACTAATAATCCACCTTCAGGTTATCATCCGACCCCCCTCCAGTATAAAGTTGCAAGTAACAGATTATTGCTTTACGAATTGCGTGTAAAGTAAACAATACGATTGTTCTATGAACAAAGGATTGTTGTTTTCTCCCTGGTAGCAACATCACATCTAGTACCTTAGAGATTTCTGTCACTTCCCCAGATTACCAGAGGCATGAACCCACTATCGAGCATAAATACTAATTCTTGGAGTTGCTAGCATCTACTTGGCCAAGATAGCTACTAACAACGGAAAGCATGCAAGATCACAAAGAACAAAGAAATGATAGAATCAATAATCAATCTGAAATAGAATCTCAATATCCATCGGATCCCCGCAAACACAACATCTAGAATTACAAATAGATGATCTTGATCATGAACGGAGCTCACAAGATCTAGACATGAAAGCACAAAGGAGGAGAACCAGCCATCTAGCTACTACATGGATCCGTAGTCCAAGGATGAACTACTCACGCATCACACCGGAGGCTTGCATGGTGATGAAGAAGGCCTCCAGGGTGAATTCCCCTCTCCGGCAGGGTGCCGGGAAGAGCTTCAGATCCCTCCCGATCTAGGGATGGAGATGACGGCGGCTACAGACTCTTTCGTGGATTTTTGATCGGGTACTTAGGGTTTCCGTCCCGAGCGCATCTTATAGGCGGAAGGAGAGGCTGAGGGGGTGCTGGGGTCGGCCAGACCACCCCCTGGCACGGGCCAGGCCTGGCCGCATGGCCAGGTGGTGTGGCCGGCCCCCAGCCCTTCTCCGTCTCGTATTCTGGCATCTGATGACTTCCGGAAAAATAGGCACTTTGGCTTTTGTCCCGTCCAATTCCGAGAATATTCATTTTCTTACTTTCCTGGAACCAAAATAGCAGAAAATAGGTAGCTGGCACTGTGGCTCTTGTTAATAGGTTAGTCCAAGAAATCATATGAAAAGTACTCCAAAGTGTGGGAAAAACACAAGAAAGTGGATAAAACCAAGCATGGAACATCAAAAATTATAGATACATTTGCAATGTATCAATCCCCAATAAATCATGGGGAAATTCCTCAAAGTATGGATTCACATTTAGAATCATCTCACCTCAAAAACCAACTATGTCCAATGTAAAATTACCAAATGAGCTCCTATAAACCACTTCTGCACTTTTTGAATAATTGATCAAAAATGCACGAAAAATCATCTGAAAAATCTCAATAAATTCTTGAGGGTGTATCCTGATCAGTTCTATCTACCAGAACCCTCATACCATCTTGACAAGATCATTTTCGAAGAAGTACACCATGATCCTTCCATATGGCAGATTTGAGTTTATCAATTTTGAACCAAAACTCAATCAAACCCTCACCAAAACTAGACATGTGCCCACCACAGCAACTCCCACCACCCCTGGTCAGCATGCCACTGTACCACCCCCACAAACTTGTCCCCTTAAGCTTATTAGGAGATATACATGGCTAATTAAAGATAAGCCTAGCATTAAGTGAGGCAGCAGCAGCCACCACCCTCCCCTCCACTCATTGCTCGACTTAGAGCCCCACCTCCTACCTCTCCACCATCCCTTAGCCAACCAGAGCCCTCCCCTCTCCTCCCTTGCACTAGGTGGACAAGGTTCACCATGAACCCATCTCTCCTTAAATAAATATCCTGAGGCCACCACAGCGCCTCCCTTCGCCCTCATTCGCCCCCACTGCTCCCTACTCACCTTCCCCAGGCTCCACACCCCTCCCCTTGCTCTGGTTCAGCTGAGAGGGAAAGGAAAAGAGTTCTTGGCCATGACAAGGACATGAGCGTAGATCCTCCACCCTTCCTCCTCCCTAGCTGCATGTCACACCACCAAACTCCTCTCGCTCCCCTGCATCTAATGGTACCCTTGTTTTCTCTCAGGTCAGCCTCCACCGGCATCGCCATCAAGCTCCCGAAGCACACTCGCCGGCATGGTCACGCGAGCCTCCCTCCGCAGCAGGAACCCCCACTTCCGCCCCTCCCCGAGCTCTTCCTGATGGACCGTGTCGCTCCAGGACCTCCCCGAGCTCTTCCTGATGGACCATGTCGCTCCAGGACCTCCCCGACGTCTCCCCAGTCCTCCGGTGACCTCCCCCGCGCCACCCGAATGCTAGCTAGGGTTTCTTCTTTGATGAACCACCGTCGCGAGGACGACGAGGGACAACCGTCGATCGGTTTTTAATCGTGCGGCTGATCTCCTCCGGTACCCCTTCGACCGCGACTTGTCGCTGACCGGTGGGCCCTGCTCCGCGGTTTCAAAACCCCGCGCACGCACACTCCTCGGCGGTGAGCTGGGCCGGCTCGCCCCAGTGCGGCCCATTTCTAAGCAGATCTGGCCCGCGCCCCTTGTTCTTTTCCTTTTCTTTTAATTAGATCTCTCGATCTACTTTTCTGCCTGTTAGCTTTAATTCAAAACAAAAAATGGAAAACTATTTCAAATGTCTAGATATAAATTACTATATGTTCCTATATGTTTTTTTAACATGCAGACCAAACCCTAGGGCCAGAGTATTTCTTATTGTTTTCTGATAATTAAACTACTGAAAGGTATCTTTTCTAATAAATAAATTCCGCAGTGAGTACCCTTTATCCAAATTGAGAAAATCCAAATGTCTCTGGTAGGCATTGGATATACACTCTGGTGACATTAATCCCAACCCATGTTGAGCTATGGATCACCTGTAGCAAAATTAATAAAAACAGAGCTTTTCTTCCTTTAGAAAATTCCCTAGGCCCTACCATGATAGATTTTACCCTAATTCCAACTCTTGCTAATGAGGTATGTAAATATCTACTAAAACCTATGATACCACTATTTTTGGAGCCTCTGTTGATCTATGGTGATTTAAATATCTCTGTCCAGGGTTGTTTCAGTAGAAAAATCACTACAGAAGTTTCACAACTCCAAATTGCGTGATTCTAATTTCTACAGAAAGCTTTTCAAAACACCTACCATATTACCTTGGAATCACATCAATAGCTACTGTATATTAAATCTGGTGAAAAAGACAAAAACCCTCCATAACTGCCTTTGGGAATTTCCTGAGGGCATTTTGGTAAATATTTTGACTTGATTCCAACTCTATTTGGATCAGTACATAAAACCCTACTGAACCACCCAAGGAAATAATTTTTTGAGCTCCAGAACTTTTCTGGTAAATTATCTCCTAAAAGTAGAGTTTATTTCACTAGAAAATTAATAACTAAATAAAGAAAAGTGATAAAATCATGAAACCACTTTTGTTGGCCTTATTTTGTCAATACCAACCTGATGGTATCATCTTTGCATATTTATATCATACAGACCCAAGCCTAGTTCTAAATCCCCTTAACAGGTGGTATTTGGACATATACATCCTAAAACAAAGACCACAAGGGCAATTAAAGTAATTCAATTACATCCCACTCAATCTATCAAAACCTACTGATTTGATTAATGTGTGGTATGTTTGTTTGCTGTATTGTAATGATGCTTGTATACCTTGTGTTGATTGTGGTTTGGTTTGGTTGCATGTGCTATCTTGACGACGATAGTTGCGGTGAAATCGGAGATCAGAAGATGGTTCTTATTATTGGCATTATTGGGTATTCTAAGAAGAAGAAGTCCAGGGATATATTGTCATATTGCTGATCATCAGACAAGCCACCTTCTTGCTCATAAGCCTTGTCCTGCTGTTTTACTTATGCATGTTTTATCTACTATTTATGAAAACTGCACTGTTTTACTATATGTTGATGTATATATGGCAGTGGTTTGGCTCCTCCGAACTATTACACTTTGGTACTACTAAGTACAACCCTCTTGATGATACCTACTTGTCCCTAGTATGGTAAATGGTGTAACACACCATACCCCTTTGGAGACCCCGATTTAGCCGAAGCAAAGCTATAGGATGGGTAAACCCCGGAAAAGTTTTACCAAATGTTTTATGATAAAACCTTGGTGAGGTGGGACCTCCAAAGAGTTGTTGAGAAAGAAAAAGATTTTGTTTTACAAAATGCTGAAGGAAAGTTGGAGGAAAAAGGTTTACAAAAACGCACCCGGTTCTTTTGCAGTTTAGCTATAACAACTTAACCCGTGCAACCACATTACTCTGGAATGGGACATGGATAGAGTTGATGTTTGTTTACTCTGGTATAAGCTGCCTCGCAACGACTACAAGGGATAAAAATCCCTAGAGGGTGGGCCTTCTCCTGAAAGGGTCCATGTGAGACATCGACCTAGAGAAGGAACGAAGGGTCTGCGGGCCTCCACGCGTTACTATGAGCCCCTCATTGAAAGTGCACACTTGGGAAGTGGAAAAAGCGCTCCGGTTGGTCCTCGGTACCCGACGTCCCAGTGTTGAGGGGAAACAACACTCATAGGGTAGGCACTTATATTGGAGTGGGCATCCGAAGAGTCTTGATAGGTTACTCGACCCACGATCGGTGTAGATTAGGGTAGTGTATCCGAATGGTGTGGGTAAAGTGTGCAACCTCTACAGAGTGTAAATCTATTCGAATAGCCGTGTCCGCGGTAATGGACGGGTTGGACAAACTTCTGTAGAACGGTGCTGGTTTTGTTTTCAAATGGCTTTGGAAATGCTTTGACCATAGGATGGTCGTAAAGGAGAAAGGTTTTAACCATGGGATGGTCGTAAAGGAGAAAGGTTTTGACCATGGGATGGTCGGAAGGGGGAGAAAGGAGTTTGGTCGTGGGACGACTTGAAGACGGGAACAAATGGGTACCCCAATCCTAGTGTTTCCAAAACTTTTTAGAAAGGTTTCCAAAATGTTTTACAAGAGTTTTCAACAAAGATATATAGATGCTATATCTACAAGAGAAACTAATTGAGAAAAGAACCTCTCTTGGAGCCCTCCTACTACCACAGCCATAATGCATATCCTCTTGTTATTATTGTTACCTTAAGGTGGTTTGCGAGTACATTCAAAGTACTCACTGGCATTGTCCCTGGCTATTAACTTGGTCAGATATCAAGAAGAAGGTGAAGTGGACGACTATGCGAGCTAGAACGTTCTCCCAGTCAGTTGCCTGTAGGTTAAGGCATGGCTCGGACTCTACGCTTAATGAAGTTCCGCTGATGTTGATCGATGTAGCCATACTGGCAAATAAGGTATGACATGTATTCGCTATGTATTGGATGTTTACTTTGATACTTGTCGGTTATGTGCCACGACTAACTGATCATGGGATCGTGGTTGTATGCATAACAGGGATTCTCGAAGGATTAATTCGGGGGCCCCACAATAGGGAATGTAAATGGTACAGAAACTAAAGCATCACAACATGGATAGCAATAGATCAACAGGAGGAAGTAAAGACGATAAATGCATAATAGGTAGAAAGGGGAGAATGCTCGCTTGGGAAACATTGCCAAATATACATTATCTGAAGAGCTTGTCGACACTCGCATCAACTCAATGGCCTAATCTGGAAGAAGCAAAGCACTAAAAACACCAAATGCACTATTTAATACTATGACAGAAGATCGACATGATGGATGACATGGCAAAGGTGCGATGCGACTAGGCAATATTAAGAGGAATCGGGATCCCGACAATTAATCAGAAGGTTCATCTTGTTTAGTTACCCCGTAATTTAAATGTTGATTAAACAAGGCAAAACATGGCATCGATTTGCTACACAATTTTAAATGGGTCCAATATAAGACAAGAATAGCCCGCATATAGTCTCCATATTTAATTATTAGGTGAGTTGACAAAATACACCCAAACCACAAAATATGTATGCGGCATGAATGACTTAATGCAACAAGATATATAAATGGCAATTTATAAAATAGGGCTGGGTTAGATAGATGTCCCACATCTCAGATCGAAGATCTTGGGGGCTCGAAGGGGTTCAGGAGGGAGAACATGGCATGCCGCGACGGAGAACTTGGCTTCCGGTGTTGATGGCCTTGGTGTAGTCTTTGGCCCATATTGGAAATCTTCTAGTGTCATCTCGGAATCTCCCGGGTTCATCTTCGGGTCTCGGCCTTTGGCATCAATAGGGACATCTCGTACTACCACGATTATAGGGAAAAGCAGGGCACCAGGAAGCATCTATCGCAAGAGGACATCCCTACTGATGGGCGGTGTCATCTGATTAGGGTGTAGGTGGTTACATGCGTCGCCAGGGGCATGCATAGGAGCTCGTGGTAGAGAGCGGGAGGGCGGCCTCCGTGCTGAAATGGATCGTATGGGCACCTAGAGGGGGGGTGAATAGGTGCTACACCAATTTTTAATTCTTTTTCAAATTTAGGCTTAGCACAAAGGATAAATTCTCTAGATAAACTATTAGGTGGAATTTCCCTATATACAAACCTATCTACTAGCAAGTAAAGAGCGAGTGGAAGAGGAACGAGTAAACCGAAGTGAAGCACGCGGAGACATAGGATTTGTTTGACCGCAGTTCCTTCCTTGTTAAGGGAAGTACGTCTGCGTTGGAGGGGTGGGCGGTACTAAGACCACCATGCCACAAAAGGCCTCACCCTGTTCTCCGATGGATCTCGCCACAACAGGCCTGATCCACCTTCCACTATAGGTACCCTTTGAGGCGGGCACCGACGCCTTTACACAACTAGCGGGGCAACAACTCCACAACAACTTGGAGGCTCCCGAAATGACAACAAGCTGCCACAAGAACAAACTTATCAAATACAATAAACAAGATCTAGGTATTGACAAGAATACAAGATCAGGGATTTCTCCAAGTGAATGGAGAGGAGTTGAAGCGCTTGATTCTTGATGATGATGAACTTCTCCTCCTTCAATTCCACCAAAGATCAAGACCTTTGGGTGGTTGAAGTGGGAGATCGAGAATGAGAGCTCTTGCACAATGTCTGGTCAATTTTGAATGAATCAAGTGTTCTAAACATTGGGGAAGAAGGGGTATTTATATCCCCTTCAGAAACCAGCCGTTGCACACTTTGGGAGCCGGATTATCCGGCCTGGGGAAAACACCGCCCCAGACTCGGAATATCCGGTAGAAAGTCCGACCCCTATCAGAGAGACGCGCCGAGCTTGCCCTTGATAAACTTCTAGGGGCCGGATTATCCGGCCTGGGGAGGAAAAAACCGCCCCAGTTCGGATTTTCCGGGAGAAAATCCGACCGGATACCGTGCGACGCGCCTTGGCCCCTTTTGCTCGAAAACTGGGGGCCGGATTATCCGGCTCATGCGACACCCGGATTATCCAGCATGGGGAGGAAAAACCGCCCCAGTTCGGATTTTCCGGGAGAAAATCCGACTGGACACCGAGCGACGCTCCTTGGCTTCCTTTGAGAGATGAGGTAGGCCGGATTATCCGGCCCTTGGTGGGGCGGATTATCCGGCTCCCCTCAAAACTTCCTACACACTTAGCGCACATGAATAGTCTCCATAGTATTGTTATCTAACACGCAAAACATAGGAAAACATGAAATGTTCTTTCAATCTCCCCCTTTTTGGTGTTAGATGACAATACTAGGATTTGCAGGAGAAAGACACAAGACAGACAGTGATAACTTATGAAAGAGACTCCCCATCAATGTGTGCATAATAGAGGTTTGCATTGGAATACAAATGCACACAAATAGGTGAATCTATTCCATAGACATATGAGCAATAAAACATACCACCGAAGTAGAGAGTAGGCATCCTGGACATAAGTCACAATTATTGCGGGATAACCATTAAGAGCGCGCCTTCCGTGATAAACCTCCAGCAATAGGATATGAATAGATAGATCCATAAGCATAATCCATGATATGAAGTCCATAGGCATAGCATAATCCAGAGAACCGCAAAAAGTCTCAAACAACCACAAATCACGAATTTAAAGTTCAACACTAAATGGGCATAAGCAATAAATAACGAATAAAAAAGTGCAAGTGCTTATGCCTGACCCATGCAAATCCACGGACAACCTAATAGAACTACTTCTCCCCCTTTGGCATCGAGACACCAAAAAGGGAGAAGAGCGATGCTAGCGCCCCATGGGATCACTCGTAGTCCTCGTCCTCGTCCTCTTCTTCATTCTCTTCCTCATCCTCATCTTCAAGTTCCTCAGTGTCACCTTCCTCATCTTCATCATCAGCAGCAGGCGCATAGGGGAACAAGTGACGCTCCAGCTCACCATAGTTCAGCCCGGAGGAAGAGTTCCACCAAGCATACGGAGTAGGAGGTGTAGGAGCCGGAGGAGCACCCGAAGCACCGGACACGTGGTGGAGAATGAGCTGCTGGGAGTGAGCCAACTCATGGCGCTGCCTGTATGCCTCGTACTGACCCTTGTGCTTGTCCACGCACATGCAGAGAATGTGACGCTAGAACCAGTTCAGCTGCTTGATCTCACGGGCCACGGGAGGCACAGGGGGCCTGCGAGCATCCCTCATGAGGCCCTCAGGAGCAGAGGAGGGGTGATAGGTCTTCCGAACCTTGTTGTATATCTTCTTGGCCTTGTGCACCGAGTCAATGTGGAACTCCTCAGCAGGAAGCAGGTGACGGATGAGCATCATAATGTAGGGCGCATAGGGAATGGACAGACGGTTGAACATAGCATCACACAGCTCATGGTAAATGAAGTCCATGACATCCAACCTGTACTACATAGACTCGTCCTCGCAGGAGGCAACCTCATGAGAAAATTGAAGTAGCTGAACAAGGTGACCACAGATGCTGTCATTGTTGCCCCCACTCGGTGTAATGGAGTCACAGAAGAGACCCACTAAAGCAGCATAGACAAGAGCAAGACTAGCCACAGTACCGACAATGCCATTGTCCACAGTTCAAGGGGAGAGAGCTGCATCCTTGTTGGGCTTCAGCTGAGTGATGATGCGGTGGCCACTGGCTCTATCCCTGCTGTGGAAGGAGTACCCTAGAACCTCAGCAAACACGTGAAAATCAGCAGTCATCGGCCTGTCATGAGTCATCAACTTCATAGTGCGACGCTCATCCCCACAAATCACCAAAGTGGAGAAGAACTGCTTCACCACCTTAGAGTCAAAGGAGCACTAGAGAGACATAAGATGGTGCAGCCCCATCCTCTCAGCAACATACTTCGCATCCACAAGATGCGCCTCCTCCAAAGCATCAGCAAGTACCAGGGGATGCATAGGCCTAATGTTCAGTCTGGCATAAATGTCTTCATAGATCCCCTTCTGTTCTGCACACCAAAAACGAGGATCCCCCAGCTCATCATCACGAGGCAGCTCAGCAAACAAGTCACGGTGACGGATGGCGGAGTAGGAGACCGCATCCAAAGTCTTGTAGTTGATCTTGGGCTCCTTTCCCTTCCTCTTGGACACCCCCTTCCTAGTCCTCTTTGCTTGTTCAGCCATGCGCTTCTCTTTGTTCTTCCTTCTCCGCAATTCAACTTCGCCCACTAAGTTACCCTGTCCATCGTCCCGAAAGTATTTGGCGTGAGGATGGCGCTTGTAGGTCTTGGAAACACCGGAACCACCTGTGAGGAGAATAAGGGCGATAGCAAGGGGATAAGCATACACACAAGTCCAGGAGAGAGCATGGAAAAAGTAGTTAAAAAGTTCATAGGTCAAAACTACTCAATGCATACACCATAGTGAAACTGAAGCAGAATCGAATCTGTCAGGCCGGATTATCCGGCCTGGCCAGGGGCGGATAATCCGGCCCTGGCAGAAATTTTCGATTTCACCGAGATTGAATGCAAAAAAGTAGATCGGGCCTAGAAACTGCAAGACTATGATTTCTATGCGAAAACACATCCTTCTACACAACGTTCCACCCAACAAGATACACATCTAGCCAAAGATGGGGAGAGAGGGAGTTACCCTCACTCATTGGAGGAAGAATGCGGAGAAGAAGGTACCCGAAGGCGCGGAGAAGAAGATCCGGGGAGGCCCGGAAAATCCGGTGGCCAGAGGGGCTCCGGGGAGGGTGAGGGGCGGCAGGCAGCGGCTGTGGATGAGGAGAGGGCTGGGGGAGAAGTGCTGCTCGTTATGAGCCCTTCCTCCCGAGCCCTACCCTTTAAGATGAAATCCGCTAGGGCTGGATTATCCGGCCAATACTTGGGCCGAATTATCCGACCTAAAATCTGGGATTCTGTTATACACAGAACCAGGCCCGCGCGTCCCCAAACAACACCCCCACAAGCTGTACAAGGGACTTGTGTGCAAGAATAGATGGCTTAGGGGTAGAGAAGGCTTAGGATTAAGAAAGCCAAACTGAGATGGTACTAGACACTCAAAATTGCAAAATCCAAATCAAATAAAATCCAAGATTGAGCGTGATTCCCATAAGAACATGAGAGAGCAAATAACATCCAAAAACATCCAATTCTCCTCAAGGGAGAGGGCGGTGGCCGAAGCCACCTTGTTGGAGTGTATGGTGTGACACCGCGAAGATATATCTTGGGTTCACGACCAATACTCATCAATAAGCTCACATATCATAACATGATATTAAGAGAAATGTTTTATCTTGCTATTGGCATTATGGGGGGAGGGTTAGCCCAATGAGTTAGGACCACACTTCCCCTATATCCATGCCCACACCTAGACCAAAGAAGGATTGAGATGTACGAGTGAGTGCATGGGTAATCAAGACAAGCTCCTAGAATCAATGATATTTAGCTCATTCCTCAAATAGCAGAATCTTGCTTCATCAAGTGGCTTTGTAAAAATATCCGCCAGTTGGTTCTTTGTGCTCACAAGGATAGATCAATATCACTGCGAGCAACATGGTCTCGAATAAAATGATTCCGAATCTCAATATGCTTCATCCTTGTGTGCTGAACAGGATTGTACGCAATTTTGATTGCACTTTCATTATCACATAAAAGAGGCACTTTGTCACAATTGACACCGTATTCCTTTAAAGTTTGCCTCATCCACAATAATTGAGTACAAGCGCTGGCAGCAGCAACATATTCAGCTTCGGCGGTGGAGAGAGAGATACAATTCTGCTTTTTAGAGGACCAACATACAAGAGATCTTCCCAAGAATTGTCAAGCTCTAGAAGTGGACTTCCGATCATCCTTATCACCAGCCCAATCTGAGTCAGTATAGCCACATAAAGAGAAATTGGAGCCCTTGGATACCAGAGACCAAAGTTAGGGGAATGAACCAAATATCGAAAGATCCTCTTGACCGCCACTAAGTGGCTTTATTTAGGAGCTGCTTGATACCTTGCACACACTCCCACACTCAACACAATATCGGGTCTAGATGCGCAGAGGTAAAGAAGAGAGCCGATCATGGACCGGTGTACCTTTTGGTCCACATCTTTACCATTTGGTTTAAGTTCGAGATGACATTTTTTTGCATCGGAGTGGCGACACCATTAAGATCCGTCATCTTGAATCTCTTGAGCATGTCTTGGATGTACTTTGCTTGATTAATAAAGGTTCCTTCTCTAAGTTGCTTGATCTCGAATCCAAGAAAGAACCGTAATTCCCCCATCATAGACATCTCAAACCTGTCAGTCATAAGCTTTGAAAATTCATCATTAAAAGCTTTATTAGTAGAACCAAAGATAATATCATCTACATATAGTTGGCATACGAAGAGCTCCCCCTTAACCTTCTTAGTAAAAAGAGTGGGATCGATTTGCCCAACTTCGAAGCCACAATCTAACAAAAGCTCTTTAAGGTGCTCATACCACGCACGTGGGGCTTGTTTAAGGCCATAGAGTGCCTTATCGAGTTTGTAGACATGGTTCGGAAAGTTAGGATCCTCAAACCCCGGGGGTTGCTTTACGTGTACCAACTCATGTAGAGGACCGTTAAGGAAGGCACTCTTGACGTCCATTTGCTGCAACTTAAAATTGTTATGAGCAGCATAAGCAAGAAGGATACAGATGGACTCCAGGCGAGCCACTAGAGCATAGGTCTCGCCGAAGTTGATGCCCTCAACTTGGGAGTAACCTTGTGCCACAAGTCTTGTCTTGTCCTCACAACAATGCCATTCTCATCTTGCTTGTTCTTGAAAATCCACTTGGTGCCGATAACATTGCGGCACTCTTTGGGTTTCTCCACGAGTTTCTAGACTTTGTTGCGCTCGAAATTATTCAATTCTTCATGCATAGAAACAACCCAGTCTAGGTCTTCAAGAGCTTCAAAGACCTTCTTAGGTTCCACCATGGAGATATGAGCTTGATGCTCACCAAAACTGGCCAATTCTCTTCTTGTAGAAACCCTTCGTCGAAGATCACCAACAACCTTGTCAAGAGTGTGACCCCTCAACTCAAGGTTACGGTCAGCCCGAGCCTTGCAACGAAGTTCAATAAGTTTGTTGTCTCTTGGAGGAGGAGATTCATCACTTGAGTCTTCATTGGAAGCATTTTCTCGACCTTGATCAGAAACTAGAACATCAGTAGCAAGTGGTGGAGACGTGTGCCCTTGAGGTGAGTCCGTAGTTATAACAGGAGGTTGCAGAACTGGAGAGTCAGGGCCGGATAATCCGGCCGATGGAGAGGCCGGATAATCCGGCCTGGGAGTACTTGCAGCAGCTTCATTAGGAGGCCTGGGATTTGCTTGAACTGGCGAGGGGCCGGATAGTCCGGGGCTAGCCAGAAAATCCGGCCTGGAGCTTGCGTTGAAATCTTCTCCAGCAGGAGCAACATTGTCAGCTGTAGCGGGGTGGCCGGATAATCCGGTGTCAACCGGAAAATCCGGCCTGGAGCTTTCTGGAACATCTTGACCTTCAGCAGTTGATGGAGATGGTGTAGAAGTTGCCCCCATGGTTGGAGCATGTTGAGTATGTGTAGATGAGGGCTCTATATGAGTAGAGCATTGTCCTTCCCGGTCCACCACAAGGGGTTCCTCAATGGGGCGGAAGAATCCCATGCCCATTCTTCTTATGGAATCTTGGGGTATTTCAACATCTGCATCACAAACACCAACTTGCTCTGCACGAGAACCATCATTTTCTTCGAACACCACACTACAAGATTCTACAACAATTCCGGAGAGCTTATTGTAGACTCTATAAGTGTGGGATTCGGCACCATAACCAACAAAAATACCTTCTAAAGCCTTAGATTCAAACTTAGATAAATGAACTCCTTTAATAACAAAGAAACACTTACACCCGAATACCCGAAAGTATGAGATGTTTGGCTTGTTACCGGTAAGTATTTCATACGGAGTCTTGTCCAAGATCTTACGGAGGTATAAACGGTTGGATGAATGACAAGCTGTAGAGATTGCTTCAGCCCAGAAGTTATATGGAGATTTAAATTTGGCTAACATTGATCTTGCCATATCCATTAGAGTTCGATTCTTCCTCTCGGCTACACCATTTTGTTGAGGGGTGTACGCAGCGGAATATTGATGTCTTATCCCCTCTTCACTTAGGAACTCATTTAAGGTGTAGTTCTTGAACTCCGAGCCGTTATCACTCCTTATAGCCAGAATGGGGACGTTGTGTTGACGTTGAACCTCGTTGGTGAAGTCGATGACAGTTTGTTGAGTTTCACTCTTCAACTTGAAGAAATAAACCCAAGTGTATCTTGAGTAATCATCAACAATCACTAGACAATACTTCTTCCCACCGAGGCTTGCATGAGATGGAGGTCCGAAGAGGTCCACATGAAGGATCTCCAAAATCCTTTTTGAAGAGACAATGGTTTTCCTTCGATGAGGTGAGTCGTGCATTTTCCCTTCAACACACGCCCTGCAAACACGATCTTTGGCAAAAGAGACATTTTCTTTTAGTCCAAGAATGTGGCCACCCTTGTGGAGACTTTGCAAAGTTCTCATATTGACGTGGGCTAGTCGGCGATGCCATAGCCAACCCGCGTCAGCCTTTCCGAAAAGACACATCGGGCATGTAGTGGTTTTCCCCGAAAAGTCCACCACGTACAGGTCGTTTTCGACATATCCCACAAAAGCGACTTTTAGAGACTTGCTCATCAATGTAAACTACAAAGCCCATCTTACCAAGGGCACGAACTGAAAGTAAGTTGTACCTGAGGGTCTCAACAAGCATGACGTCCACGAGAGAGATATCGTGAGCCACCACAACTTTGCCGAGACCCAATACCTCAGATTTTGACTTGTCACCATAGGAGACGGTTATGTGATCAAGGTTTGGCCGCATCTCTGTGATGATCTCCTTGCTTCCGGTCATATGACTCGTGCAACCGCTATCGAGTACCCATTTAGAACCACCGAAAGCATAGCCCTGCAAGAAAATTACTTCTTGGTTTTAGGTACCCATTTTCAATGGGTCCTCTCATGTTAGTAACAAGGGTCTTGGGAACCCAAATAGACCAAGGAATGTAACAATCATAAGGCCCTACATAACTAGCATAGACATCACCATGACAATCACAATATAGTTCAAAGTTAGGATTGTTGATCCCTACAAAACCATCATAATTAGTCTTGTCATTGGTAATGTTGCTAGTCTTCGATTGAGCAGTCTTGCTCTTCTTCTTCTTCTTCTTCTTCTTCTTCTTGTTTTTCTTGCTCTTTATCTTGGGTATGTAACCAAGACCTTCTTTACTATTGTTTGTCCTTTGCCTGCTCAGTATCTCATCAATACCCACTTTACCTTTGTGTTGAGAACTTCTTGCAAGATCTTCTTTTCCAGAGGATGAAGTGGAGGTACTTGGCACATCATACCGTTTCATTTGAGTTTGGAGCTAGTCATGAGACTCATTTAAAGTAGAATGATCACTCTTCAATGCCTTGTGAGCACTTTCAAGATTATCAAACTTCTCCAAAAGTCTAGCATGAATAGCCCCAAAGTCAATCTTTTATTTCTTTAGTTTCTTTACCTTAGCAAGAGCATGGTCACGTTCTTTAAAGAGATGAGCTACAACTTCTTCTTGTGACTCCTCAAGGGATTCGAGTCTTTCTTCCAAAGATACTCGAGCTTCCTCTTCCTCTTCCAAGGCATTCTTCAACGAAGCTATCTCCAAGGCATCTTCTCTTTCAATTCTGCCCTTTTCTTCAAGGAGATCTTCGGCTTGAGCAAGTTGACTCATAAGAGCATCAAAATGGAGTTTGTGCTCACCTTGTAGGTTAGTGAAAAAAGTATCCAAGGCAATAACTTCTTCTTTCATTTCAAGACTGTCATGATCATTCATATCCAAAATTATGTTAGTCTTAAGAAATGAAGAGCTAGAAGTTGATACCTCGGACCCTCTTGCCATTAGGCAAGTGGCGTTGTTGTTGATGGCTTTCTCGTTCGGCGAGTCGAAGAGAGATGAGGGAGTCGATGTGGTGGCTATAGCAGCCACCTCGCGGGAACTATCATCATCCTCTTCATCTTCACTTGCAGAGGAGTATTCCTCTTGAGCTACCAAGACAATCTTGGGTTGCTTCTTGAAAGGACCATTCTTCTTAATAAATGGCTTCTTCTTAGGTGCTTTAGATTTCTCTTTAAGAATGAGCTTGCCACCATTGTCTTCTCTATTTTGATATGGACACTCGGCTACAAAGTGCATTCTATCTCCACAGTTGAAGCAAGTTCTCCATCTTGGGCCACTTTCTCTTCTTCCATTTGACTCGTTCTTGCGCTCAAGGTCAGACTTGGCTTTGGCAGGGTCCTTCCAAAAGTTCCTTGCATAGAATGCCATGTACTCACCATGAGCACGTTTGACCTCATCAGGGCAGTCCATGGATACCCCCTCAAAAGCTCCTTCATCTTCCTCTTGCTCAACAACATTGGCTTTGAGAGCCACATTGACACCCTTTTGCATTCCAATGGCCCGAGCACGGGCATCTTCAGCATTCTTTGCCGCCACTTTGAATGGCGCCATTTCTTGCATGACTTTGTTGGATGTCATTTGATGATAGTTGTGTCTACCTTGCAGGCTCTTCAAATCCGTTGGCTCGAAAGGCATTAAGGCACTCACATATTTTCTTTTTATCCATGCATCATCAATGTGAGTGGCCCCATGCTTTCGAAATGTTGTTGCGATGCCCTTGAGTCTTCTATACATGTCCTCATGGTTTTCACCATCCAACATGTAGAATCCCTCAGCTTCATTACTAAGGGCATCATACCTGTTTCTTCTCATGCTTTCATTTCCAACGAAAAGGTCCGTAAGAGCATCCCACGCCTCTTTAGCTGTGTTGAGATGTTCAATGTGTGGCATGTCCTTGGAACCCACACCCAGCTGTATCATGTGGAGAGCGGTGGCATTCAACTGGCTATCCACGACTTCCCTTCTCGTTAGATTGGTTTGATCTCCAATATGAAGACCTTCTTCAATAATCCTCCACAATTCAATAGAGGAGCTGCAAACATGAGATTTCATTAGGAATTGCCATTGATTAAAAGAGGATGCAGTGAGCTTGGGTGGATCACCCCTATTGTTTTTATGAGGATGAGGGATAGGTGGGTCGGGAGAATATACGTGGCGAACCTCACTATATTCCTCCTTACCACTTCCCTTTTTGGAGGTGGAACCATTAAGTTTTTCACCTTCCACATCATCATCCTTCGATCCGGTGTTACCCTTTTCCTTAGATGATGGTGTGGGAGCCTCAGAGGAGGATGGAGATGGGGCTATGGATGATGTAAGGCAAGCAATCATTTGATTCATCTCCTCCATCTTGGCCTCAAAGGATTTCAACAAGGTTGTTTCCAACGACTTGAGATCATCCATTGTGACCTTATCCATAGCCTCATTTCCATCATCCTTGGTACCCATACTACTCTTAGGCGGTTAAGCCCGAATTAAGAGCTGGGGCTCTGATACCAATTGAAATGGATTGTATGGGTACCTAGGGGGGTGAATAGGTGCTACACCAATTTTTAATTCTTTTTCAAATTTAGGCTTAGCACAAAGGGTAAATTCTCTAGATAAACTATTAGGTGGAATTTCCCTATATGCAAACCTATCTACTAGCAAGTAAAGAGTGAGTGGAAGAGGAACGAGTAAACCGAAGTGAAGCACGTGGAGACACATGATTTGTTTGACCGCAGTTCCTTCCTTGTTAAGGGAAGTACGCCTGCGTTGGAGGGGCGGGCGGTACTAAGACCACCACGCCACAAAAGGCCTCACCCTGTTCTCCGATGGATCTCGGCACAACAGGCCTGATCCACCTTCCACTATAGGTACCCTTCGAGGCGGGCACCGGCGCCTTTACACAACTAGCGCGGCAACAACTCCACAACAGCTTGGAGGCTCCCGAAATGACAACAAGCTGTCACAAGAACAAACTTATCAAATACAATAAATAAGATCTAGGTATTGATAAGAATACTAGATCAGGGATTTCTCCAAGTGAATAGAGAGGAGTTGAAGCGCTTGATTCTTGATGATGATGATGAACTTCTCCTCCTTCAATTCCACCAAAGATCAAGACCTTCGGGTGGTTGAAGTAGGAGATCGAGAATGAGAGCTCTTGCACAATGTCTGGTCAATTTCGAATGAATCAAGTGTTCTGAAAGTTGGGGAAGAAGGGGTATTTATATCCCCTTCAGAAACCAGCCGTTGCGCACTTTGGGGGCCGGATTATCCGGCCCAAGTGAGGGCCGGATTATCCGGCCTAGGGAAAACACCGCCCCAGACTCGGAATATCCGGCAGAAAGTCCGACCCCTATCAGAGAGACGCGCTGAGCTTGCCGTTGATCAACTTCTGGGGCCCGGATTATCCGGTCCTGTGTGAGGGCCGGATTATCCGACCTGGGGAGGAAAAACCGCCCTAGTTTGGATTTTCCGAGAGAAAATCCGACCGGATACCGTGCGGCATGCCTTGGCCCCTTTTGCTCGAAAACTAGGGGCCGGATTATCCGGCTCGTGCGACACCCGGATTATTCGGCCTGGGGAGGAAAAACCGCCCCAGTTCGGATTTTCTGGGAGAAAATCTGACTGGACACCGAGCGACGCGCCTTGGCTTCCTTTGAGAGATGAGGTAGGCCGGATTATCCGGTCCTTGGTGGGGCGGATTATCCGGCCCCCCTCAAAACTTCCTGCACACTTAGCGCACATGAATAGTCTCCATAGTATTGTTATCTAACACACAAAACATAGGAAAACATGAAATGTTCTTTCACGCGCGAGACGGACAAGGACGGAGGACGACGAGCTTGGGAGGGGCGACGAGGACACGCGACCGGCGACAGAGCTTGGAGACGAGGAGGCGGCTGTCAGGAGTTGTTGACGGCACGGGCGACGGGGAACGCGCGTGCTGGCGCTACTGACGGAGATAGGCGAGGGGCGGCAAGGGTTGCTGACGGCACGTGATGGTGGCACTACAGGGTGGGGTCGGCGGAGGTCGACCCAGGCAGCGTTTGAGGAGGAGGTAGAGGCGGTGCGGCCATGGTGGTGCGGAGCTGCGGGGCGGCTCGGTGACGCGGGCATCCGGGGAGGCGTGGATTCGTGGCGACGGGGTGGATCCTGAAGGTGGCAGGAACCTGTGAGTCACGGAGGAGGGGGCCTTAGCGGCGATGGGGCCGAGCTTGGGCGAGAAGAGGACTACAGTGGCAAGCTTCACGGTGGAGAGGCGGGAGGCGCGGATGCAGCCGAGCGGGGCTGCGTACGAGGGTGGGGATAGAGGTGGGGTCAGGAGTGGGGTAGAGTGCATGGTGCGTTTGGTGTGGTTCGGGTGTTGGCCAGCGTGGCACGTGGTGTGCGTTTGGTATTGTGCAGCGACGGGGTGGGTGGCGTGGTGTGGTTGTGTGGTGCTAGGTGGGTCGGTAGGTGGGGTCGGGTGTGTTGAGGTGCGTGTGACACATCGTGCGTGTGTGGTATGGTTAGTGTATTCGGTGGCAGCGGGGTCTAGGTTAGATAGGGTGAGTCGGCTATGGTGACGGTTAGTACATGTAGGGTTTTGGGGTAAAACGACCTGGGCCAGCCGTGGTGGTAGGTAGCCTGGCCTACGGGCTGGGCTGGCTCCCCCGGACAAAACATTTTATCTTTATAAAACAAAATATTTTGAAAATAATTTTAGACAAACAAAGATATCCAGATTGCCAAGTTTTATCATTTGAAATAAAGAGGGAGAGAATTAGAAAACAAAGATGGGATTTTAGGGGAAAACAGTGTTAGGCAAACATATGCATGATGATGATGATGCTCAAATACAATATGTCATGATGACATGGGCATGCTATCATGATGATGCACAAAGTAGTAAACAATAAAGCGATTTTCTGGTAGTGGTTTTACCGGGGCATTACAAGTGGCCTTGGAGGTGTCGCGGACCACGACATCTCACCGGCGGAAGGTTTTCTGTTATTTGTTTAGATTGTTTTGCAGTGTCTTCTTTGGGATGGTGAGACTGTGACTACGCCCTAAAGTCATAATAAGATTCTCCCCGCTCTATCCTCGCTCCGGTGGTGCATCTAGCACCAGCGGAAGACGCATGGAGTCGTGTGTCCGGTTGCTAGTCTCATGCGCCGGTCCTTTGTGAGTTTAGCTCGACGACTTCTCGTACGTCTGTTACAACAAGTTCTGCTATGACAAGTTTTATTCAATGGAGGGACGAGGACGACGGGGCTCGCGTTAGTGATTGTAGTCTTTGCTAGGTGGTCCAGTGATCTATTTATATTTTTTATCAATTTTGGGTCTCTTAGTAGATCGGTGTAATTTCACATAAAAAAATATAGTAATAAATATTATTTGAATCATAAAATGTATCATTTTTTTGCGAGCAAAAGGAGCTTTATTTAAACAGTAGGTTGAATACGATCAAGATTCATCGCCGAGGCGACTTCTGCTGGGTATCCTCGCAGCCAAACGGTTGTTCTATCCTGTACTCTTCCTACCTGGGCGAGCGCACGACTCGCACCATTAGGCTTGCGGCTAATCCTATTTGCTATTACAGGAATTTGCTATTACGGATGTTGATAATTTTGCTAATTATTTGATTAAACTTTATAAAATCTGACTTCGACTAAACCTAGAAGGTAGGGTAAATAAAAACAGAGGAGTACATGATGTGTTCGCATGTACTACACTTAGGCCCTGCTTGTTTGGCCGTATTTTAGCCAGAAACCGGTGTTTTAGTCGGAGCCACGGCCCGTTACCAGTATTGGCACTTGGTTTGCCTTTTTTTCTCCCCCGGAATTATTTCCGGCCCATTTACATGCCTAAACTTCACGGACGTGTAGGGATCGGTTTCGTTTCCAGGCGACACCAGAGGAGAGCCCGTCGACTACGACCCTTCCCAACCCTAAACGCGGCGGCGACTGGCGGGGCGGCGTGATCTTGTCGAGCTGCTGGCGGTGGTGGCAGCGACGAGTCCGGCCGGGAGGCGCAAGATTTGCGACGAGCTGTGGCGGAAGTGACCTGTCTCATCCGGCGGCGCAAGGTCTGCGACGAACCGACAACAGCAAGAGGAGGTCGCGGAGGCACCAGCACCGGTGCCGCCACCGGCGGCGACGGCCGGGGTCCGCGCCGTGGCTGACCATGTTCAGGTGCAAGCAGTGCAAGGCCGTCAAGTACCGGTGAGTGGGCTGAAACCCTGTTCCTAATCCCCTTTCAGTTCTTGCAATCTCGTTTATTGGGAAATTGTGGGAAAGATAATCTATGATTCATTGGAGGGATTGTAAACTTGAACATTTGCTTATCCCCGATTCCCAACTTATTTTCCTATCAATTCTAGACAGTCTGTTGTCTCCTGTATCCTTGTGAGTGGCCCCTGATCAGTGTGTGCAGGGCTTGACAGGAACCTTCTGTCCAGTGATGTTTAAGAGTCATTATCTTACCTGCCGAGGGCCAACATCCTGATTCGGGGATTTAGATGTATTTGTGGCCATGTAACATAGTTAACAGTTGCTTCCTGTGGAAGGGAGCTACCAAATACACTAGCGTTTTTTTTGAAACTTCATTATAAAATCTGAGAGCTGTAGTTTTGTACCCAAGCCCATAATTTTTAAAATGACCCTGGGAATTTTGGATTCTCTGTTCCCTCAACTGTAGAAAATGCTGACGATCATTGCATCTCTGAGTGTCCGATTCTTGTTTGCTGTTACTAGCCGATTCAATTGCTACAACATTCTGGAAATGAGGTTACTAAACAAACTGTCTTGCCGCTGGTAGGACTTGATGAATTCACCAGCGTCGTCAATCATATTTCTGTTTTAGAATTTATGGATGTGAACTACACACATGCAAATTTTACCTTGTCCCCAAAATATTTATCTATGGGAGTACTCGTTGGTTAAACATACCGCAGTAACATGAGCTTCCAAATCATCATCAGTACCACTTGTAGCATCGAAACTGGTAGGAAGCAACTTCTAATTTCATTATGGTGTTGTCATTTTTTCTTACTATCACTTGATGATTCCCATTTGTTTCATTATTTTTTGGTTTCATTTATACCTACACTAATATCTTTTTATATCATCTAGAGGAGGATCTATAGATGTTGTGTCATCTTTTACTATGCAATTTTCACTAGTTCAATAAATGTGATGTTACTCTTAATGTGTTGTTTTTAATGCATTCTTAGGATTAGATGAGTAATTTGGAAATGGCGATGACTGATTCCGAGGAGGAAGAGGATGAGGAAATGATTTTCCTTATTTTCCCGGCATTATACAAACTGTCCAAGAAAATTAGAACCCCAGTGGATACTTCTGTCCTCACGGGTCCCATGTATATCAGAGAGTTACTTGATGGTCATCCTACTAGATGTTATGATGTTTTAAGAATGGAGTCCCATATTTTTCAAGAACTTTGTGATGATCTTAGGTCTAGAAAACTTTTGGAAAATTCAAGAGGGGTTAGTGTGGAGGAACAATTAGGTATGTTGATGTACATGTTGTCAAGGAATGCAAGCTACCGTACATTGACAGACAGATTCCAGCGTAGCCCAGAAACAGTCCATAGGCATATCAATGGTTCCATTAATACGATCACGTCATTGGCATATGATTTAATCAAGCTTCCATCCATGAATCCTCATATCAAGATTTCGTCAAGTCCTCTCTATTGGCCATACTTTGAGGTACATTTGATCTGTCTAATGTATGTTAGAAATACATATCCTTTCATGACACATATAATTTAGTACCAATAACTTCTATTTGCAGAATTGCATAGGAGCGATAGATGGGACTCATATCCCTATGACAGTAAATGAGAATGAAGCTGCACCATATAGGAACCGAAAAGGAACTCTATCTCAGAATGTCATGGTTGCTTGTGATTTTTATTTGAGTTTTACTTTTGCTTCAAGTGGTTGGGAAGGGTCGGCGTCTGACGCCGGGGTGTTAAATTCTGCTATCCAGTCTAGGTTTCGTGTACCCGAAGGCAAGTACTATTTGGTTGATGGAGGGTACACGAATACACCAAAGTTTCTTGCCCCATACAGAAATGTTCGGTACCATCTAAAAGAGCAGGCTAGGGGAAACTGTCGCCCAAGAGACTATAAAGAACTTTTCAACCTTCGGCATGCCCGACTAAGGAACATTATAGAACACATAATAGGCATCCTAAAGATGAGATTCCCTATTCTGAAAGTTGCAACACACTATCCCATAGATACTCAAGTGAAGATCCCCTTGGTGGCAATGGTGTTGCACAATATAATCCGAAGCCAGAGAGGTGATGAAGAATGGCTGAAAACCCAAAAGATGCACATTGATCCTAGTAAATATGTGGATGTTCCGACTGGATACATGACACTTGGAGATGATTCAACACCCTCAGAATCGAGGAGAAAGTTGGACAATGCTCTTAGAGATGAAATAGCAAAGAAAATGTGGGCAGATTATGAAAGAAGTAGGGCTTTGAGAGTGCAAAGGAGATCAACTCGATGAGCATTTGCTGTTTTTTTGTACATAAGAAAGGTTTGTCATGAATTGCTGCGATAACTTGTCCTTTTTTCTGTACATAAGAAAGGTTTGTCATGGCCTTTTGCAATAATTTTTTTGTTTGTTTGTCCTAGGTTACAATGGCACAAAGAGCAAGATGGACATCTCAGTATGAAAAGGGGCTTGTGGATGTACTTACAGAGTACAACTTTTCTCACTACCGTTGTCAAAATGGATGGACTACCGAAGGTTGGAACCGAATTGTGAAAGATTTGAACGACCAATTTCCAGAAGCAAAGTTTGTTAAGTCCCAAGTCCAAGACAAAGAGGGTCAATTGAAGAAAGAGCACAAAGTAGTCAAATCCATTGTCAATAGAAGTGGCATCTCATGGAATTCAACCAGTTGCATGATAAACACCACACCTGAAAAATGGGAGGAAATAGTTGAGGTATGCTGGTTTACATCATTCTTGTTTTTTGTGTATTGTTGCCTCATTCTTTCCACAACAGTCTATTTGAATTTCACTCATTATTTGCATTTGCAGGAGGACCCAAAGTTCAGAAGGCTACAGGGCAAGGAGTTCCCTTTGTTTGATGCATTGGATTTGCTTTATGAAGGTAATATTGCTCAAGGTAAACATTGTGTGACTTCTAGCCAACCTCCACATATCACTAGTAGGAAATGTCAAAGTGATGAGAGGCAGAGCACTAGAAATGTGGCTCCAAAAATCAGTGCTATGACAAGTCAAAGGTTCAGTGAAGACGAAGGGCAAAACAGGTTTAGTGAAGTTGAAAGAACGAGTGCTAGTGGAAGGAGTCTTTCTTATCAATCTCAAAATGATGATGAACTTAACCCTCAAGGTGGAGATGAGGATGAAGATGTGCAAAGGAGCTTTGATCAAGAGAATTCAAGAAGTGGTAATGGTGGCGCACAATCAGCAAGAGCTAGAAAGCATAGGAGTCACACATCTGTTCCGGTCCCACGCATTGAAGTAACAATGTCAGAGTTTGTCAAACTCAAGAGAGAACAAGCAGGAATTAAAGAACAAGCATCAGGAAAACAATACTCCATTCCAAAATGTTTGGAAGTACTTAATGTCATGGTTGATGTGTCTGATGAGATCAAGATTCTAGCCTCTGATGTTTTCAAAGATGCATCAAATAGAGAGATTTTTCTTTCTTATGATCCAAGACTCCGTGGTTTGTGGTTGAAGAAGGAGGTCGGAAAGCTGGGAATTCAGTTACCTCCATGTAAGTAGCTCATTGCCTTTTATTTTACTACTACTGTTAATGAGGATTATGGAGGAAAACACCCGTCTAGTTTATGGATCATGCAAAACTAGAGCCTCTGTAAATTAGTTATCTTATCAATTTTCACTGTTATACTGGAGCTTCTATGTCTCTTACAAATATGAAAACCTGCGCCAAACCAATCATCATTCTTGTGAATCTAGACAAATGTACTGTCCTCAAATATAGATTACTATATATACTGCCTTGTAATTTCCCTATAATAGAAACTTGGATTTCTACTGAATGTAGTTGCTTGACATGCACAATATGGTGAGTGGCACAATATGTCCTGCTGTTGGTCTTCAGAATAATCATAGAACAAGCTGTTTTGATTTCTAATATTGACAATCATAGAATAAGCTGTTTTTTAATATTGTTTTCTTTTATTTAGGATGACAAGTTCAAATCTTCAGAAGTCCATCCGAGTTCAAATCTTCAGAAATCCATACAAATTCTAAGACTGCTGAATGACTATTATATGTAATTTAAGTAACCTATTTGTTGTCGATTTGAAAAAACTGAAGTTTGAGAGTCTTAATTTGAGACTGTGCTGCGTGATGTGTACTGTGCTGCGTGCTGCGTTTGAGGTACTGTGCTGTGTACTGTGTTGTGTACTGTGCTGCGTGCTGAGTTTGAGATACTGTGATGTGTACTGTGCTGCGTCAAAACTGAGTGAAACGGACTGTGCACCTCCGTATATATACTCCGGTGAACTGTGCAACTCCAGATTCCCCCGTGAGTGAAACGGAGCAGGAAACGTACTGCCCTCCTAAGCGGGGCCTTAAAAAAGAAATGATTTTTTAACTTGAGCTGCAATTATGAACACTGTAGGTGTAAAAAATCGGCTTACATCACCTCCACTTGTTGGGCGTTTCTAGGCCAAAATTTAACGCTATTTAGCACCGAACGGATATAACTTTTAGCTTGGGAACGGCCGTTCTCCCACTTGCGTTCCCAGGCGTGGTTCCCAGGTGACGCAAACTCGGCGACATATTAAATATTTTTGTTCCCACGGGCGAAATCTCGCCCAAAGGTGTTCCACAAAAATACGCCCAAAAAGTTTCGGCGGTCAAATTTATTACAAAACAGGATGAAATCCGGCGATCATTCGTTGACATCGATGAGCTCCTCCGGCATGTCTGTGCGACGAGGATGGACTCTTCGGTCAGGATAGGGCCTGCCGACGGATTCAAAGAGGTGGAGGCAGAGCTCGGCGAAGGTGTGGTGGACGATATGGTCGGCGCCGGACTTGACGTGCTAGCGGGGACATCCTCGTTGAGGATGGCCGTGCGGCGTGCCATGTACCAGGCCTTTACCTGGGGGATCATCGCCGAGGTGTTTTTGCCGCCGAAGAGGAACTGCAGGTATGTCTTCCTCTTCTTGGCGGCGAAGTTCGCCTTGAGGAGGTCGAGCTTCCTGTCTTGGTTCTGCAGCAGCTGCGTCCACCTCTTCTCGGCCTTCTCCTCCCTCTCCGCGGCATGGGCCTTGGAGTCGGTGATGCACTTATCAATCGACGCGTGGAGACGTTCGGTGGGAGGTCCTGTAGCTTTCATCATCTTTGCCTTCTTCTGGCTGACCTCCGGCTTTCCTTCGCCAGCAGTGGGGGTAGCCTCCGGGTTATACACATCGTCATTGTTCTTGCCGAGGCTCACACGAGTGTCCGCCCGTTTCGGACAGTTCTGGATCTTGTCGAAGACGTGATGGAACTTGAACTCCGTGCCAGTGTCGTACCTGTATATGTCGAGTGCACGCAGGAGCTGCACAGACAAGGCGAACCGTGTCAAGAAAGGCATGCATTCGGCATAGTTTAGGCTTGAATGTCGGCGAACTACCTTGCTATCCATGCTTTCGTCGCTGGTTGGTGTGCGTCCGATCTCTTCCATAATGTCGTGCCACTTGCTGCACGCATGCTATGATTGGTCATGGCCTTGTCGCCGCGCTCCATGTGGATCTTGCCGAACTTTGGGTCCATGAGGTTGCGCTCATCGAACGCCAACTTCACATGCTTCCAATAATTATCCGAGTTTTGATTTGCGCCTGTGATGGGGTCCATGCTCACCGACTTCCATGCTTCGGCGATGCAAAGGTCCTCAAGCGTCATCCACTTGATGCGGGGCTCCGTCATCCTCGCCTTATTCTTCCCTTTGCCCTTCGCCGTCGCCAAGGCACCATCTTCGGCTTGCGCCTGGTCGGCATCCTCTTTGGCTTGCGTCTGGTCGGCGTCCTCTTCAGCTTGCGTCTGGTCGGCGAAATCCTAGGACTCAAGGCCGTGCTCGGCGTCGGCCCGTGTCTGCTCTTCGGTGAAGAAGCTGGCCGCTGCAGACCCGGAGGCGATCATGTTCGACATGTAGGCCTCGCCCGACATACCGTCGAACACGTTGCGGGCGGCCGTGTCGCCGAAGGGGATGGGTGAGGAGCTGCTGGCGGCAAACGGGAGAGGTCCGCGCCGCATAACCGACGATGTGCCAGCGTACGCCGAGGAGCTGGCGTAGGGGACGCTGAAGGCCGGATGACGAGGTGTGGGGTAGGGGAAGAGCACGTTCGGGTTGAAATCGTCGTCGAACTCGGGGGAGGGCGAGAGCTTCTGGCGCGGGTTCGCCAGTCTCTCCTAGAACATGGCCAGCGAGATCGGCGAGAACCCGGCCAGAGATCCGACGCTTGGCTGGCTCCCCCAGAGCGTGGCGTACTGCGCGGTGGCCATTAGCATCAGGCGTGACATCGCCGTACGCGCGGCGCGCTCGAGGCCTCCTGTGCTTCCCTCATCGCCTGCTCCTGCTCCGACCTCGTCGTCCTATCTCTGCGGCTATCTGTTTCGATCTTTCTCCGCCGGACCTCCTGCAACCACTCGGCGTCCATCAAGTCTTCCGGCCTCGGCATCGGCTTCCTTGGCTTCTTCTCCTTTGGTACGCCGGCGATGGATCGGGGTTTGACGAAGCCCTTGGGCGACATGGTGGGAAGGAGTTCGGAGGACTGGTGGGAGTTCGGGGGACTGGCGGGAGATGTGGCGGGGTATGGGGAAGAAAGGGGGAACTTGGCCTCCAGTCGCAAACAAGATAGGCCCACCCATTGTTTTGCTGTGTCCGGCGTTCCTAGGCGGTTCCTAGCGCCCCGGATTCGGTCTAGGAACGCCGGATGAAAATTGTGCCAAATCCGACGAAATTCGGCGTTCTAGAAACGCGACTGGACAAATTTTCGCCGTCCGTATGAAAAAAAAACACCCCGGAAGAACATGAGTGGAGATGCTCTTACGAAGTTACATTTTCTCTTCAAACGTTATCAATTTGTGAGTAACGCTACGACATTTAAGACTCGCAGATAATTCTCCCAGTGACTTGCAGATATTTCTCCCAGTTAGCACATAGCATCCTAGGCTACATTAAGATTGACAAAACGGGGCTGCGCATCTCATAACGAAGTCACCTGCCGTGTGCATAAACGTAGACAACAGGGTTGAAACCCTATCATCAGACTATGTCCCACAACTCTATCGCCAGACCAGGAGATGGTTATGTACCAACTTTTGCAAGGGTAACTGTGATAGTAAATCTATCATTATAGGAAAAACCACACTGCAAATAACAAATAACATGAAGAAACACGGTGCTACTAGTTGCTAAGAGAGAAATTCAGTTGTAATATCTTCATAAATCATAACAGTACACACTTCATCCCAAGTTCAGTCGGCCTAGCATTAACTGGGCATTTGGTGAAACACCTTGCATATAGTAGTGACCTTGCACTAAGTCTGATGGGATGTTTCCAGTAGAAGTTTATGGGCAAGTGAAGCCACACCCACACTGCTTATACAACTAGAGGCTAGAGCACAGGCACATAAACGCTATAATCTACAGTCGCAAAACTCTAGAGCATAACAACTTTCCCCAAGACGCTCACACAACTCTGGTGCATTCAGGTGCCCTCTGCCGGTCAACATCATGGCTCATCTGCAGCATTAGGGAGATTTGGGATCGTCTTTACTAGGCTTCACCTTGCCCTGTAATAGAAACAAAATTTTAGCCAGACATTTTGATTTCAGAATGTTGGAGAAGTAATGATGCATTAACAGCATTCAGA
Organism: Avena eriantha; assembly: GCA_910589775.1. NCBI lineage: Eukaryota > Viridiplantae > Streptophyta > Magnoliopsida > Poales > Poaceae > Avena > Avena eriantha. The sequence goes on from OU342741.1 coordinate 94,216,121, forward strand.
ATGATGGAGAAACATGACTCAAGAACATTGCATAACGAGCTTGCTCCTTTTTGGGGTGCATATCTAGCGTCTAGTTGATGTGTTTACACCCTATATTCAGTGATAGCTGTTCATTCGTGTAAGGATGATGTGAAATTTGCGTTAGCATATTGAATATGAATTCGGATACGTCTGCACCAGTTTGATGCATTACCAACAAAATTTTAACATGAAGTACATATGATACCATTTTAACATACGTACTTCGGTGTTGGACAATCATTCATAACCAGACACGTAATATATCTTTATTTCTTCTAGACCTCCGCATTTCCTAGGACTGGTCACACAATAATTCAAGCATCTTTACCTTGTGCTAGACTCAAATCCACAAGTGCCAAGATGGCTTGCAAGTTTCTCTCCCCATTGTTTCTGCCAACCTTCTGTCACCTTGACCTCAGGAGTTGTCCATACAACAGCACTTGCTTCCTTATAATCAACTGTAGCAGAAGTAACCTCAGGCTGAAAAAGGCATTGAGAGTAGCCCATGGTGAACAGAAGGAAAACAGCAACAAAGAAATAAAGTGAAGTAACAATGGACATTCTCGAGAATCTGGAACTACACAAAGTAAAAACATCTAGATAGGTCAACATAGTTAACATCCATTCTCGCAACAAAAAAGACATACTAGTTAACATCCATATACAGATAATTTGTTTGCACAAATGCCCCATCGACGATGCATTTCCTTCTGAACAATGTGACAGCATGCATGCTTTTCAAGTTTCTCTCTCAAATGGAAATGTTGCTTTCAGCATAAGGGTCGCGAGAATCTGGAATGATAGTTACAAAGTAGTAACATATAAACAGGTCAACATAGTTAACATCCATATAGCTCCATCAGCAATACATTTGCTTGTTGAGCAAAGTGACAACATGCATGCATTTCAAGTTCTCTGCAGAATGGAAATGTTGATTTCAGCAAATGGACAGTTTCCATATTTAACCAGTCATTGTGGCCATGATCTAAATCCATATGCAAATACGTCGCAGAATTAAAGAAATAATTTACAAGCATTCCCCCTTCTGACCACACTTCCTCTCGGTCGCTGGCAGAAATTTCAATATACAAAACTAGCAGCTAAAATTATTCTATGATGAAAATTTATGACCACTGTGTGAGTCATGTTGGGATTGAAGGCAGGCCACAAAGAATGACACCTGTGTGAGCTATCTCTAACCTATAGTTACTTAAATTTATTTCCTTCAAACAAAAAAAAGTTACTCGCTCCCATCCGATTTAATGCCTAAACCTGCGACAAATAAATTGAATCGGAGGTTGTACTTAAATTTCATCAATGAAGTACTCTTTGCATTCTACTGATATGCAGAAACCAACGTAATGATGTGTCCTCTGCACCTTTTGTTTCAGCTTCATTCTATTCCCTTCTATATGCGCTGGATAAAGGACTGGCTGGAATGGAGAGGAACCGAGTAAACAAAAGAAGATCAACTGTACTTTCAGTCACTATGCTAGTGTGCTGAACTGCTCTTTGGTTTGGTCAAACATGATTTTGCAAGAGAAATGGAGCAAAATTGCGATAGTAGATAGGCCTAAAGAAAGATAGACGATTACCTGACTCTCTAGAATCCGCTTCACACTGGCAGCGCACCCATCGCACATCATGCCCTGCAAGTAAGGGCCACACAGCAGAGGATCATGCTTGGGATCTAACCGTCTCCCAAAATTCGAAAGAGAGAAACAAAAGGAGGAATCGGAGACCTCCGTATCCAAGCTAGCGGTTGAGGTGAAAAGTGCACCTGGACGCTGAGCAATATGGCCTCGGATGCGGGCTCCGCAGCCTCGCCGAGCGCCGCCGCCGCGGCGGTGACCGACGAGGTAACGCCACCGCGGGGACGCAGGACGCCACAGACGGTGCCGGAGGAGAAGGAAATGGATGCGATGCGGCGAACTCCGGCGAGGGGGGAAGACGAGAGGGGTCTAGGCTTGGAAGGAGAGCGGATCAGGGGAGATAATCTCGTGATTAGCGTAGACTCCATTGGGTTGCTCCGATTTCTCGTTCTCCGGCGGTTTGGATTCGCTGACTTCGTGGGATAGGAAGCCTATCCTGTTCGAAGAAAAAGGTGGAGAGGCAGAGAGGTTGACAAGGTGTGTTTGCTCTAATCCCTTACCACAGAATTGCAGAGAGATTTGGTTAGACATGATTTTGGTCGAGGTTTTACTTATACGATAAATTGGCTACCATTGACCATAAAAATGATATAGAGTTGCTAGTGTAAAATTGGTATGCTGAAAAGTGTCCCAACATTTTGACCATTGTGAAGAAATTGGTAAGGTAAAGTTTGATCACATACGAAGTGTCCTTTATTCGTTTGTTCCGTCCCAAAGTTAACATGCCTCTGAGCTAACTAGCAGATACCACAAAACTCGAAACCGTAAAAGTCGTTTGCGGTAAAAAATATTGTCCTAATAGAACATATCCTATATATTTATACTGCAAAACGGAATATACCATTAATATTCTAACGTCTTCCTCGCGCACATCCCTGTCCTGCGTGCACACGGCTGGCCGGCGAGCTGATGCGGCCTGTTCCGGACGGCTGGCGAGGCTACTCTGCTTACGTGTTGGCTGCTGCTGCATGCTCTGTTCGATGCGTACGTGTTGGCTGCTGCCATTGTGCGGCTCCGGTTCCGGCCGGCCGGCTAGCGAGCTGCTGCTCCATACGTGCTGCTCCGGTTCCGGTCGGCCTGCCGGCGAGCTCCGGCTAGCGATCATGGTGTCCACAACTAATAATAGAGGTGGGAATCGAACCTACTGACCGAAAATAGAAGATTGATATCGGAATCGAGACTTCCCGCTATGGAATCGACCTTAGGAAGCGACGGTGCCGTCGACGACGGGAGCAGTTGGTGCTAAAATTTGTGCCCCGTCGAGCGTCGACCGGTTTGCGGTTTATCTCAAAAACAGACTCGGAAACTGGATATATTCGGTACGCAGAGTAGTTATGCGGGAAACTGCAAAATAAAAATGCGCTATTGACCGCTTTTACGGTATCTGGAAAGACCATTTTTTCGACTAAATGTGCAAAAGTTTGTCACTTTTGTAGGGTTGATCACTTTTGAGATATGTGCTAGAGATGCTCTTACTGTGTAAGACATTACCCCAAAATTTGGTGTTTTGCAGGCCTTCATAGTTTCCGCGAGTTTTTAGTTCTTGGATTTTTTGGCTGAACGGACACCGTATAACGGCCTGGGCGGGAGACGATTTACAAAACAACTGGCCAACTACTCACCCTCGCCGCTGTCACCCTCCCTCGTCGGCGCCCAAATCCCTCACCTCCCACTACCAAATCCTGCCGTCCGCGATAGATCCGCCAAATCGTCATCGAGACGGCGGTGTAGGAACTGCTCAACATAACTTTGGGTGGCTGGGAGGGTCGCCCCAAACCCTCGCACGGCCGCGCAACCCCCGCTACCCACAGCTCCGACGAGGAGGAGCAGAAGTGCCGTGTGAGCTCAATGTGGGTGAGGAAGTGCGAGCGCGCAGGTGGACCAATACGGACGAGACGCCACCAACGTCTCTCAGTGGACTACACGATCAACGACACGGAGGTAGGGAGCCCGCGTCACGCTGCTCCGCGTGTTCCAACCCCCCACCGCCCTCGGACTCCGACACCGACTACAACAACACCGACGAGGAGGAGGAGGGGCACGAGGACATGGTGGTTCCGGCGGACTTCGCCAACGACGCATCCGAGCGGGCCGCCATGGATATCATGATCCGCTGCTCTGAGCTTGAACGCGAGGAGGAGCTGAAGCGCGAGACTATCATTGAGGTGGCAGTGCAGGAAGCAAGGGGAAGGAGACGGCTATGTGTCACATCAAGCAGGATATCGTCAACCTTGACTTCGACTGAGCGCTAGCCCGTTGTCGGCGCCTCCGGTGAGGTTTCCCGAGGATGAATTTTGCAAATCTAGAGTTAGGGTTAGCGGTAGACACAGTTCATCTTTTGATTTTTAAAGTTAATCTTTTGTAAACTGAATGATCCTACGTATGATCAATGTCTGTTCATATCTGAATTTGCCGTGAAGGCAACTTTGGATTTCTTTTAAAAAGTTCAGTTCCAAGATCAGTTTATGTTCTGTCTAACTCATTTGCGAACTGAATAACACTACTCTCCGGTTCATATTAATGTTCTCAAATTTGTCTAGATACAAATATATCTAGTTTAAATCCTTAACTAGATACATCCGTAACTAGATAAAATTGAGAATAATAATATGGACCAGAGGGAGTATTTTAGTTTTCGCTCTAAATGCGGTTTGTTCACAACCGGAATTGCACACAACCCATAGGAAGTATAGTGGTAGGTATGCCAACACAAAAATTGCAGCCCAAAATTGTTTATATTATGGGATACACAAAAATGACAAAGTCTAATAAGATTTGGAGATTTGAAAATATACATACTAGGATCAATGGTATTTTTTTAATTTTTTTTATAGGAACTGATTTTCATATCTTTAAAAAAAGGGGTTGCTCGGTGTCCTCGCTTGCGTCAAATCTCTACTCGGTCTAATTGTCAAAATCATACTCGCTCCTACCCATATTAGATGACTCAAGTTTATCTAGGTTCATATATATCTAGTTAAATATCTACTAATCTAGATGTATCCTTCTTAGATAAAATTGAGTCAACTGATATGGATCAGACCCCGCAAAAAAAAAACTGATATGGATCCGAGGGAGTAAAATAAATAAGTCCAGGACAAGAGGCGCTGTACGCTCTGCGACGGCAACAACGGCGGGCTCTCGTGCTCGCCCCCTGCCTCGCTCTTCCTAGCGCCGTGGGGCCCACCGCAGCTCCAGGCTCCGCACCCATTGCGATGCCTTCCCTTCCCCGTTCCATCAGTATGGTGACTGGTGAGTTTGCCACGAATCGATGGCCTGCGCACTACTAGAAAATATCAATCCATGCTCTGCTCCCATTCCGCATCAAAACAGTTCGGATTCTCTGCCGTCGCACCATCCGTGCCATCTCCGACCACCTCCTTGTCTTTCGCCATCCTCAAGTGGCAGCAGGAGATGGAGGCCAGCCGCGAGCGTAGAACCGGAACTACGTTCCACTTCCGACGCTATTCAGAGCAGTTCGTCAACATTCGCAAACCCAATCACAGGTTAGTCCACCTTTCTGATTTTCTGTAATTTTCTCCCTTTCTTTCTGTACTGCTGCTATGGATTTCCCATTCATTATCTTTCCAATTTATTGCACACCATGTGTTTGTGTGAATGGCTGAGGAGCAGCACCCTCCTCCAGGACAAATTTTCTAACATAAAAGATGGCTTGATTAACTAGCAATGAAATATGCTGTAGGATCCAACTGATCAAGTTAATTACTAGTAATAGCTATAGCTTCACGGTGCAACTGCTTGATGGAACCATCAACGACTAGGTCTGATCCAAACAAAATGTGTCATGAAATGATTAGTCCTTATATTTTTTAACCTTGCATGAAGTATATTCAACAATTTATACTGCTCATACAGATATAGTGATATCCCTTGATGGGTTGGTAAATCTTCAAAAGCTTGGGGCAAATGCAATTATCACACAGAGTCACTTGCAATGTGCCAAACTTGAGCCATGGTGAAGAAGATTCCCCTTCATTGCCTGGTCTGTAAAACTGAACTACATAAGTGACTGTTTAAACTTCTAGAGGATGTACTCAAATATCATATTTTTTGCAGCATTCTTGCTAAAAAGAAGACCTTCGTGCTTCATGCGCAAACTTTTATTGTGATCAATGGATCTTCTCACTCTGGACAAACTTGCCATCCAGGTAAAATTGCTCCTAAAAACAGTAGCATATATTTATCACATGGAACCATCTGCCTGCATGGTTTTATCTTGACTTAGAATATTCTTTACCTACTATAAGAAACATCAAATTTTTCTTAAAAAAGGACTGATGTGGTAGCACATTATAAATTTTTGTTACTCCATTTTTGTATCTTAAACAAAAAATAATGTCACTCAATTTTTGTCCGATCCAATGCACAGTGATGATTTAGATGGTTTCAATATTTGAGATCGAATACCTAAAGCTTGAAAGCAATGCACCCACCTACATCGAGGCAATGTGATTGAAAATTCTTGACCGAGACAACTTGATAGAAGCATATTAAGACAAGAGATATGCCTTCACTTTTTATGTGACCAATTCTCTGGCATATGAATCATATACCGGCATTTCTGATGGCCCCCTCTATATTACAATTGAAAAATAGAGAAAATAAACTTCCTCTTTTATTACGTACTGGATTGAGTTTTGCTTCTATTTGATCCAGAGAGGTGAAGAAACATGCCGTGAAAGAACACGTGATCCATGGCATTTCTCTTCATTCTCTTAGAAGCCTTCTCTATGTGCTAAACTTGATTGAATGTGCTATCTCTGTCATGTATCCCACCCATCCACTTTTGGGATAGTATGAAGGATTATTACACTATCCACTGCTAACTTGAAATTATAATATTATGCTAACAAGTGAAGATATATGATGGCCACTGTACCATGTTGGAGTTCCACTAATTCACGTTATAACTCGCCATACCTTTTTCTGCCATCTTCTAACCACTTGGGTCAATTTTATCACATACCGTGAATACATATTTGTTGACTAAATGGGTCCTTTGCTTCTGGTTATTTGCTCTTGCCTTTAACTTTTTGTTACTTGATGCATTTTTTGGTTGCAGCTAAAGGTACACGAAGATGGTCGGCTTTCCATTTACACAACGATCATGGAAACATCGGATCCACTGAAGTATCTGGCTGAGAACCAGTTGTTGCCTCCTTCCAATCATCAAGCTAACTGACAGGTGCCTTTCATTGTACACTAGATCACTTGCATCGATCCTCTATTGTTTCTCTAATCACACCATGGTGACAGGTTTCTTTTTCTCTTCGTTTTACATTCCTTGTGTATGCGTATGCTGTGCTTCTGCAGCTGCTACTATGGCATCGTGTTATCTTGATTTCTACATCCTTTAACTGAGAATTTTATATTTATAACACTAAGAATTTGTCATCACCTCGTTGCTATCTTCCTTCAACAATATTGGATAAATCCTATATGAGGATCATGCTTTTCTAACATGTATCTCTAGACTAATATCGTCCATTTAACTATTTTTGTCTATTTATGTTAAGCTTAAGATTATCTGCTGCATTCACGTCGAACCATAATTCATTCAATCAGTTCAAAATATCTAAAATATTCGAACCATCAAAGCATTCCCAAGTACTTGTATCTTTTCTTCATTAGGATGGACGAGCGCGGCGACATGCTCCTTTACATTCTAGTTGATATTGATAATCTAGAAAGGCTGGGGATGTGGGAGTAGTAGGCTTTCTTGGCACACAATAACACAGAACCTGTGGTTATCCTGTGGCCTATCGAGGGTATAGATGATCTCCAACATCACAGTCTTAGGATCGTAGTAGCCTAATGACCGCCCGGTGCTGAGCAAAATACGTCCATCCACTGGATTGATACCCATCAGCATGGTCCTGTCAGAATACTCTGGCAAGAACAATCCAAGCTCTACACGATATTCCAGGCTCCAAGCTTGATTGTGCCTCATCATCCATACGTCAATGGTATCCGTGTCCCTGTTTGAACAAGTCACACAAATGGCACCATGGAGCTCTAGGACGGACATGCGACCATTGTCATCTTTGCACGGTGGGCCTTGGAGGACCTCAAATTTTCCTCCCATAGTGGTGCTGCAAACCACTAGCTCACATGCCGCGGAGGATTTCAGCAGATGGTCAGGCTCTACTATCCAGTAAATCTTGCCTTTAACATATGCAGGTGGGATGTCAGCCACTGGCCTAGATGGAGGGTCGATCTTATACCATTCCCATACCTGACTTAGGTATCTCATACTGCACTCCATGACGTAGTCCCCTGTTTCCAAGTCCTTTTTGTTGGAAAGATACACGATCACATGATCACCGATATCCGAGTTGTACCCTAACCCCAAGGGAATGTGGCCAAAAGGAGACTCTTCTTGATCTCGTAGGAAGGCATGGTAGCCGATGGCAGGATTGCACAGGAATTCTGAACCGTTGCAGTTGCCAACATTGAGGCCATGACAAGGCTGTGAACATTCAAACCGTCCAGACGTAGCTTCAGGCAAGAACAAGGGACTGATGCCATCCACGTTAACGAAAGAGCCAAAGGAGCGATCCATGACAAACTTGAGCGAAGGGGGTCGGTTGATCGAGTTTGCATGGATGGCGTGAGATCGGATAAAACGATCTGTGGTGATCAATGCTTGCCACTCCCTGCACACAAGGCTTAGCTCCACAACTGACCGTGCCGGCAACCACTTGAGGACGTCTGACCAAGCTTTTGTGGACGGTGACGAGAAGACCATCTCCTCGACGGTGCGGCCCACGGGCACAAGACTCTCCTCGAATAGGGCTGGTGCTGAAAGATGGTGGGAAATGCAGTTTTCCCGTGGCTCATACAAAACCTCCGGTGTGCCGACATGAGGATCTATCGTAAGCACCTTGCGAGTAGCCGTCCCAAACATGATCTTCTTCTTCCCCTTGTCAACATTGTGCATCCAAAGTGGAATGATCCAGCCGGGCGGTTGCAGCAGCATGCGCTGAGGTTCCGACCATGCCGATGGATCAATGCAGCAAAGCAGCTCCCAGTACTGCTGCGCGTCGTGACCTCTCAGCAGCCATATACGGTACAAGCTGGCCGTCATATCACCCCCATGGCAGATGCATAGGCACCCGTCGAGATCTGTCATGATGACCCAGTTGTGCTGATCTGCTGGTGGGAAGAAGGCGGGGGGCGACAGGGAACCAAAAGTCTCGCTGTTGATGTCTAAAGTGATGATGTTGGCACCGTCCAGGCAAAGGAAATGCAGGCGTCCGTTCAAGAACACGGGATCTCCATCTCCATCGTCCAGGATGTATAAGGGAGGCTGCTGGGCCGTCGGCCTCCAGTACGCCGGCGTGCCGAGGACAAAGACCTCGCTGTAGGGCGCTGCCCCGGTGGCCTCGTCGAAGCTGAACAGACGCACGACTTTGTACTCATTGCTCGCCGAGCTGTACCCAATGCCATAGGCTTCATCCTCGTAGCACGGGGGATGGGGCCGAGCTGCCGTTCCTCGCTGCGAGTTCTTCTTCCGTGGCTCTTTCGAGTCAGGGAGACGCAAGATCGCGCCTGTACAAGGGTTGCAGACATAGTGGCCGCGCTGGTCCTCAGGACGCTGGACGTAGACCAGCACCAGGCCGTGCAGAGTCTTGGTACGAAGAATTGGGTTCAACAGATCGTGGCGCGTGAGCTTCTTGATGGCCGGACCGTCGCCGGGCTGCCAAGTGCAGAAGTAGCGGTCCTCGGAGGGCTCGCTCGAATGGGTTGCGAAGATTAGCTTGGGCTGGCTGTTGGCTCGCTGGAGATGGAGCTGGATGAATGACGGCGATGAGAGCCTGTGGTTCCACGAGCGCGACACGCAGCGGCAGCGGGCGGCGGTCTTGGCCGGCATGTAGGGGAGGATCTCCGTGAAGAGGATGCCCTCAGGCAACGACTTGGAGGCCATGATGGGATGCTGTGGCCGACGATCAATAGATAGATCGAAGCTTCCTACTCTATTTATCTCCCCACGGCGTTACAAGTTGAACAGACTCATGTGTGTATGCACGAACACAAGTTTGCCAGGCTAGCCTAGACCTAGTTGGACTCAACTTCCAAACCTGTACGCACACGACCTACCTAGACTCACGGCTGATTGCTTCTAATCCGACTCAAACACGACTCATTACTTAGAGCATCTCCAGCGGCGCTAAAAATTGGCGCTGTATCGTTTGGCGCGCGTTGTATCACGTTTGCCGCGCGCAACTCTGGTTGTCAAAAGACAGAAGCGCTAAAACCAGGTTATAGAGCGCGCGCGCAGGAACAACAAAATCACGTACAAATGACAAAATAAAGATCAAACACACACAATAAATCAAGAATAAATAGTTCAAATATTCATACAACATCAACACAAATGAATAGTTCAAAGTATCGATACAACAACACACATACAACAATTGTAGCATCCCAATTGTCTAACAATTATACATACTACTTGGTCTAGTAATATAATGGCTACTTTCTATATATAATTGTTGCATCATAATTATATCATGCTCATGTCATCATGCCACCTTGCATTTGAGCATCATATAAAACCCTCTTTCTTTGGTTCTTCTCTCATATGCATTATTAATTGTATTTGCCTCTTGATATTGTATTTGGTTATTGATATATTGTTTAATGCCCAAGTTGAGTTGGGGGCATATCTCTTATTCCACTCCACCACCTTTCTTTGTCACCACCTTATAATTCCACCATTCCAATTACCCATGAGCTTGTATTTTTTTTCTTTTGATATTTATTCTAGCTCATGTGGGTTGGGGTGGATCTAATTCTAATTCCTTTTGCTTGGCCTTTATTCCACATTTTGGAATGCATAAGAATAATGCCAAGTTATTATTATTGTTTTCACAAGCATAAACATGGCATTAAATGTCCATGCATGGGCCATGCAAATTATCACCATCCTTTTTCTTTTGGGATTTTGCTTGTATCTTTGGAAGTGTGACATGGTTCTTTGAGATTCAATTCAAGGTGGCCATTCTTTGCTCCTCACCAAACCACATCCCTCTCTCTCTTATCCAACATCTATCCAAGCATAGTCATGTGGGTTTTTCCACATAAACCACCATCTCCTCCATCACATGTTTTACTCATGTTGGCTTGTCACAAAACCCTACCCCATGTCCTATACTTCATCTCCTTCTCACCCTCCACCCATGTATGACCTAGTGTGGCCAAACCAAACCCTAACACCTACCCTCTCCCCTCATACCCTAATTTTCTTAACTAAACCCTAACCCTTAACCTCTCTCTCTCTCTCTCTACCATGCTGGCCCCACCTAGCCATCCTCTCTCCCTGGTCCCACACCCCAGCTACCCCATCTAACCAGCCCCAACCCGAGCCTCCCCTCTAACCCTACCCGAGGCTAACCCTAGCCTTAACCGAGCTCCCCTCTCTGATCTCTCTCTCTCTCGCTACCAGCCGGCTCCACCGACCTCACCGGCGCCCCTGGCCCACCTGGCAGCCTCCACCCTGCCCTGCCTGGCTGCTCACGTCGAGCACGTGAGCGAGGAGGGTGAAAAGGTGGCCAAAGCCACTTTATCTACCCCGAGCCCCACAAGCCTCTCCCCTGTCCCTCTCCCTCGCTTTTAGCCACCTCCCCACGCCTCATCTGCCTCTCCCAGATCCCCCAGGGCCTAGCCCTCTTCCCCTTGCCGCTCCACCGACGCCATCTTCCCTCCCGTCGGCCCCCGCCAGTAGCACCGCCGCTTCCTCGCTCCAGCCGACGTGGGTTTCATGGAAGTGGTCGAGGAGACCGAGGAAGACCCCCTGCCTCGCCCAGTACACGCCAACGAGGAGGAGGAGCACCAGGATCGCCAGGACCAGCGTTGCCCCGACGAAACCCTAGATCTCCGGCCGCCAGCCTCGTCGTCGATCTGCTGCGCCCCACCCCGATCCGAGCCCTCCATCGAGCCCGCGGTGAGCCCCTATACCTCCCAGACATCCTCGCCGTCGCCGTCGTGTCCTGGTCGCGCCAGACGTTCCCTCGAACGCTCTCTGCGCGCCGGCGTCCGCGTTTGTTTCTAGACCGTGGCGTCGCTTAGGTAGATCTAGCCGCCTAGCGCGTTCCTCGTAGCAAGCCCAAGCCAGCGCAGTGGTAGCCGCCGCCGCGCACAGGCACGAGGTCGCGGGTTCGATCCCTGCACCGCGCGCTGCCGCCGTCTACACGCGCAGCCGTCAGAGAAAAAGGGGAAGAAAAACAGTAGCTGTCACCACCTTGCACTTACCCCCCTGCGATTTTTGCCGGGTCAACCCGCGGTACACCGAGCCCCACCTGTCAGCCTCTGTGAGCTTTTTACAAAAACGCACCCGTAGTTTCGCAGCCTCAACCCGCGCTCCAGCACACCCCACCCGTCAGCCGCTGCAGGGTTCGGCCTCTGGCACATGGGCCCTAGGCCGCTGCCCCACCTGTCAACCGCAGCAGCTAGGCTAACCCGCGGTGTAAAAAGGTTTTCCGCGCGCTGCGTCGCCAGTCAGATTGGCCCCACCCGTCAGCGTCTGGGGCTGGAGAAGGGCTAGGTAATAAAAGTATTTCCCGTTTATCTGTTTTAACAAAACCAATTCAAAATTGTTTAAATCCAAATTCAAATCAGATTTTAAATAACTTTTAAATTATAAATCCAAATAATACAAATGATATATGTTTTTGAATCAGAAAAATGTGAGGAATTCAAATATGCCATTCAAATTAATTTTTGAGCACTTTAAATTTTCGAGATGATTAAAATTACAATAAAATGCCCTTTTCCTTAATAAATTAATAACTTTAATTCTACAATAATATGTCTAAATCGATCAGCGTGACGAGCCCGTTCTATCTATGCATTCCTAGTTCTGAATTGAAGCATGCATCATGCCATATTTATAAATCAGAACTGTTTATGACAATAAAACTTGGGCAAATAAATAATAAAATGCTCTATTCTTGTAACCACACCTCACCCTTGCCATGCTACTTTAATGCCATGTAAATTGTGCATCATTCATCATGGCATGCTTGTTTGCTTGTCGTATTTTAATTCATATGCTTGTGCACTTTATTTATGTTGGCCCTTGTTTGTTTGGTTCTTCTTCGAATAGACGTCCAGCAGGAGAATTACCAGGAATCACCGGAGTACTACCCAGATCCATCTCTCGCTTCAACTGAGCTGCCAGGCAAGCACTACCACATGCTTGCATACATATAGTACCTATTGCCTCTATCTATTCTTGCATCATTGAGTCGCGATTGCATTAAACTGAATCTCAAGTATTGCATAGCCTCTATTTTTAAACCCCACCGAAGCTTGTTCCTCCATCCCATGAGCCATTACTACATGAGTTGTTTGAGCCATGCGAGTCGTAGAAAAGCATGTGTAGGGTATGTGAGTGTCTGATGAGTAATGAGGTACCTAAACAACATAACCTGAGTAGTAATGGGATAACTAATGAAAGAGGCACCGGTGAGCAATATCTGCTATTTGGTTTCTCATGCTCACTTGTGTCCCGTAGGACCCCGAGAACTTGATTCCTGTTCCTTGACTATTCGCACTATCCACATCCGGGAGGCCTTATGGACCCCCCTGAGCCAGAACTTGATTCATTCTTATTTTTTGGGGCCACAAAGTAGTTTGGGGCTTTATTACTATCCTGTACTTATGCCATGTTACTGTTTTATTAAGATTGTGCGAGGAGCACCTTTACTGTTTAAGAATTGCGGAGTGTTTTCGCGGTATCGACAAGCCCAGTCATATTTTCGGGTTCTCAGTCGTTTACAGCCATTGGCGCAAACCTTGGGTCCGTCTCGGAGCCGGCCAACTTCGTTGCAGGTAGCTTAATGGGGTGGCCCCCTGAAATATTTCTGAATCCTGTGATTGCTTTGTCGTGAATGCCTCGTTGGGTTTTGAGTTGGTTTTTCCGAGGTTGATCGAGTGTGTGTTGCTATTCGTGCACCCTTGCAGGGTTAATCTTTCTGAAAGCCGTGTCCGCGGTTATGGACGACTTGGAGCACAGTTTCTCGATCATAGACAAGTATAACTAAAGTACCGCTTTTAATTTGATTAAGTACTTGACTAGTAAATAGTGCAATACTCATGGAATGGTTAATAAAACTGCCAACGGATGGAGGTTGTTCGTTCGCTTCCTCGTTGGTAAGCGAGGAGGAGGATGGATCTGTTAATTATACTGTTATAACTGTTGTTCTTAATTCCCGGACATCCGTCTATCATTGGTTAGGCGGATGGTTAGCGAGTATCTATAGAATTGTTCGATATTATCTTTTGATGCAATTGCGTCACCCCAGGTTGTGTCCCCTTTAGTGGCATAAAGACTTGCCGAGTACCCCTAGGGTCTCACACGATAAATTGTTTGATTCAGATGAACAGGTGTACTCGCAAGATGGATACTGGGTGGAGGAGACAAATGATGTTGGCAACGATCACTCGGTGTAGAGATTCCGGGAACGGGGATCCGTGAGATCCGTGGGCGGGATGTGTTTATTTATGTGGCATCTTATGCCAATTTGCTTCTTATCCGTACTCGGATCTTGTTTTCCGCTTCCGCCTGGTACTCTGATGTTTGTTGTATGAGGAGCTATCCTAAATTATTATTTCTATCTAGGATATTTGAATCTTGCCGTATGGCGTTGCAATATTTCTATTTCTTTTAGATGGAATGGCTCTGAGGACTGTTGTATGTAGCTTGCATACATACTCATTTGTGTATGTAGTTGATCCCTTCGCCTGCCGATTACACCGCTCGTTCTTGTCCCGATGATCTGAAAGTGGTTAGGACGGCCGAAAGGTCTACTGTGAGTGGCCCTGGGCCCCACCGTACTATTTTAACCACTTTCGTTCATCCAGGCATGTAACTAAGAGCGTAATTCACCGAGGTAGTTACAATTAGTATCAGAGCCATCCCGCCCTTCAGGGTCTCAGCCAAAATGGTCGTTGTCAGTCTAGCAAATATTTTTGGTAGTTATGTATACTAGGGAAAAACAAACGTGAGAGTATGACTGCTTCCATTTTTCTTCTTACCCACCCACCCTTTTCTGGTAAGGAAGTGTAACGTTTTCAATCCTTTTCTAAAAATTCAAACTAGGATTCACGTGTTCTGGGTTTCGTAGTACCATAGGTTGTGTGTGTGTGTGTGTGTGAATTCCTTGTCTATCTGTTGCATCCAAATGTTATCACTATCTGCCTTTTGGTTATCAACTGTTGGTACATTCCATACCGACAAGCATTTGTAAACCGACGCGATCTATTCTGATTCGTTGTATACCGATGCGATCTATCTTACTCTTTGTTATCCGACGTATCTTGTTGGGGTGTTCTTTTTCGTAGTTACCAATCTTTAGGTTCATCTTAAGAAGAAGGTGTTGGGATATGCGTTTTACTGCTTCATGTGCTAAGTAATGATTTGAGTGCGGGATGGAGTCGCGACCATACCACTACTTTTATCATCTGCTCTTGTATATTGAATTAGTAGAGTTACTAATCTTGATTCGTTAAGTGGTTTTGCGCATATAGTGGTATTTTAATGCCGAAATTTGCGGAATTTTTTTCTTTGTTAGTTGTGTATCACACTCCTTGTTCAGTCGTGTGCGTTATGCTTAATATCTTTTAGTTGCCTTAAACTTTGTTGATATTTTAATATCATCTCAGTGAATTGCATCCTTTAATCTTGATTAATTCCATTTTGGTACTATTTTGGATTATCATCATTCTCCATTATAGTACTGACTTGTGTTTTATATCAATCACATGATGGCACCACCACGCCGTTCTGAGGAGGACATACCACTTGAACTTGGGGCTGCTTTGGCAAGTATTGCAAATGCTTTGGGCACTATGCAGCAGAACCAACAACGCTTCGAGGAAAGCGTGAGGAGGAATGAGTTTGTTCCGCTACCTCCACCTCCCAAGCGAGGAGACATCAAGAGTTTTCTCAAGTTCAACCCACGCTAATTTGAGGTGTCTGATCAGCCACTTGATGCGGATGATTGGCTGCGTGAAGTGTCAAGGTTGCTGATGACTGCGGATGTTCCCGAGCAAGAATGGGTCAAATGTGCCACTCACCTTCTGAAGGGAGATGTAGCTCTGTGGTGGGAAAATTACCTCAAGGCAGACCTCTCTGGTTTTCAGCCTACTTGGGAGCAATTCACTGGGGCTTTCAAAGAGCAATATCTGTCAGAAATTGTCATGGAAAGGATGAAGGAAGTGTTTCTCAACCTCAAGCAGGGCACTGACAATGTCAACACCTACATCAGAAACTTCATGAACTTTTCTCGGTATGGTGGCGATGAGATCTCCGATGACAAGAAAAAGCAAAAGAGGTTCCGGCAAGGCCTCAATGCTTCCATCAAATATGCAATCACTCACGCAAGGCCGGCGTCTTTTCTGGAACTCCAACACAAAGCTCTGCAGGAAGAAGCAAGTAGGCAAGTGTTTGAGGAGTCAAAGTAACACAGTCGTGATACAGCAAGTTCTTCTGCTATGACAGCTCCTTCTAAGCGTCGTGTCTGGGTTCCTAACACCCCACCGTCGCTCCCTGCTCCACCAAGACCGTCAAGCTATGCGGCAAGGCCACCAAACTCCTTCACTGCGGCTCCCAGGGGCTACAACCACAACTACCCTGGAGCGCCTGGCGGAGTCCCTGGCTACGTTGCTCCACGTCCACCTAGTGCTTGCTATACTTGTGGAAACACTGGGCATCAGCACTGGAATTGTCCAATGAACAACAATGCTCTTCCACCACCACCTCCAAGACCTGCAGCAAGTTCTCCTATGATTCGTGCACCTCCACCTCGGGCTCTTAACATCAACACCAAGCCTGGGTCTACGGTTGCTCGTGCCAACTGTGTCAACGTCGCTCAAGCTGAGCATGCATCTGGAGTTGTGATGGGTATGCTTCCTGTTAACTCAGTTTCTGCACGAGTGTTGTTTGATTCTGGCGCATCGCATTCTTTTGTCTCTACGAGTTTTGCTGATAGGAATGGGTTATCTATGGATCCTCTCCCCAAGCGTTTAATGGTCCGTTCTCCTGGAGCAACAATGGCATCTTCTAAAATCAGCCATAACAATCAAATTGAGATTGGTGGTTCTTTGTTTCCGGCTTCCTTAATTATTCTAGGCAATTTTGATATTGATGTTATCTTGGGCATGGATTGGTTAACAGCAAATGCAGCTGTGATTGATTGTGCTGAACGTTCGGTTTCTCTAAAAATTCCTGAAGGCCATATAGTCTATTCTCCAAGTCTGGCTCTTGCAATTCAGCTTTATTCTTTGGCAGCTCTGAATGATGATGCTATGGAAGGTATTCAGAGTGTTCCTGTAGTCTGTGAGTTCCCAGATGTCTTTCCTGAAGAGTTGCCAGGTATGCCTCCGGATCGTGAGGTTGAGTTTGTCATTGAACTTGAACCTGGTACCGCTCCTATCTCCAAGCAGCCTTATAAAATGGGTCCTGCTGAGTTGGCTGAACTCAAACGTCAGCTTGACGAACAAGAGAAGTTGGGTTTCATTCAGCATAGTACTTCTTCTTGGGGTAGTCCAACCATCTTTGTGAAGAAGCGAGACAAGACTGATAGACTTTGTGTTGACTATCGGGCACTCAATGCTAAAACAATCAAGAATAAATATCCCCTTCCGCGGATTAATGATCTCTTCGATCAGCTAGCTGGAGCTATGGTATTCTCTAAACTTGATTTGAGAAGTGGTTATCATCAAATCAAGATCCGCAAGGAAGATGTTCCTAGAACAGCTTTCACCACCCGCTATGGCCTGTATGAGTACACGGTCATGTCTTTCGGTCTCACCAACGCACCTGCCACCTTCTCGAGGCTTATGAACTCGGTTTTCATGGAGTATCTTGATAAGTTCGTTGTGGTCTATCTGGATGACATTCTAGTCTATTCTAAGTCGAAGGAAGAACATGAAGAACACCTTCGGTGTGTCCTAAACAAACTTCGTGAGAACCGCCTGTATGCAAAGTTCTCCAAGTGTGAGTTTTGGCTGCCTCAAGTCACCTACCTTGGTCACGTCATCTCTGCCAAAGGCATTGCCGTCAATCCAGAAACTATTAAGACAATTATGGACTGGCTTCCACCCATAAATGTCAAAGAAGTCCAGAGTTTCCTTGGTTTGGCCAGTTACTGTCGTCGCTTCGTTCAAAACTTCTCAAAGATTGCGAAGCCTCTTACCGATCTCCTCAAGAAAGGCAAGAAATACCTTTGGACTCCTGCATGTCAAGCAAGCTTTAAAACACTCAAAGAGAAGCTCACTTCCACACCAGTCTTAGTTCCTCCAGATACATCAAAGCCTTTCCAGATATTCTGTGATGCTTCATTGCAAGGATTGGGTGCGGTCCTTATGCAAGAAAAGCAAGTTGTTGCTTATGCCTCTCGGCAATTGAAGACGCATGAGATCAACTATCCTACACATGACCTCGAACTCGCAGCAGTTGTCTTTGCTTTGAAAGTATGGAGGCATTACTTGCTTGGCAACCGTTGTGAGATCTTTTCTGATCACAAGAGTCTGAAGTATATCTTCACACAGCCTGATCTCAACCTTCGTCAGAGGAGGTGGATTGAAACAATCAATGATTTCGATTTGACCATCAACTACACTCCGGGAAAAGCCAATGTCATGGCCGATGCTCTCAGCCGAAAAGCTTATGTCAATAATCTCATGATGGAAGAACAACAACCTCTCTTGTGCGAGGAATTCCGCAAGCTAAACCTTGAAATTGTGGATCAAGGGTATCTTCTGAACCTTCTAGCAACACCTCTCTTGGAAGAAAAGGTCCGTTCCATTCAACTTGGTGATCCTTACACTAAAAAGGTCATCTCCAGCATTCAGCTTCCAAAGTATGAGTCTTTCCACGTAGACGACCAAGGCACTCTTTTCTTCGAACACCGGATGTTTGTTCCGAACTACCCGGGTTTAAGAGAGCAAGTTCTCAAGGAGGCACATGATTCAGTTCTTTCTATCCACCCTGGCAGCACTAAGATGTACATGGACTTGAAAACACAGTATTGGTGGGCTGGTTTGAAACGATATTGTGCCAAGTATGTCTCGGAGTGTGATGTCTGTCGCAGAGTTAAAGCTGTCCATCAGAAACCTTCCGGTCTTCTACAGCCATTGAAGCCTCCGGAATGGAAATGGGAGAAAGTAGAGATGGACTTCATCACTGGTTTTCCAAGGTCGCAAAAGGGCAACAATGCAATCTTTGTTGTCATCGATAGGCTTTCTAAGGTAGCTCACTTCTTTCCAGTCAAGGAAACAATTTCTGCAATTCAGTTGGCTGAGCTCTATATCAACAGAATTGTCTCTCTATATGGAGTTCCTCTTGAGATCAGTTCAGACCGTGGAAGCATCTTCACTTCCAAGTTCTGGGGAAGTTTCCAAAATGCTTTGGGAACAAAGTTGAACTTCAGCACAACTTACCACCCTCAGTCGCAAGGACAAGTTGAAAGGATCAATCAGATTCTGGAAGACATGCTCCGTGCTTGCGTTATCTCTTTCGGCATGAAGTGGGAAGAATGTCTTCCTTATGCTGAATTCTCTTACAACAACAGCTTCTAGAAAAGTCTAAAGATGGCACCATTTGAGGCTCTCTATGGTCGCAAATGCAGAACTCCGATTGGTTGGTCGGGCGCAAGTGAAAGAATATTGTTTGGCCCCGACATTGTAACTCAAGCGGAGGAGAAAGTTCACATCATTCTTGAAAATCTAAAGATTGCTCAAAGTCACCAGAAGAGCAATTATGACAGGAAGCACACGGACATGGAATATGTCCCGGGTGATCTCGTTTACCTTCGTGTCACTCCCATGAGAGGCACACACCGCTTTGGTATCAAAGGAAAGCTGGCTCCTAGATACATCGGTCCTTTCAAAATTCGTGAAAGAAGAGGAGAAGTTGCTTATGCTCTTGAGCTCCCTGAAAAACTCAAGGTCCATGATGTTTTCCATATCTCTCAACTCAAGAAGTGCTTCAAGGATCCCGGCAGGACCGTGGACCATGAACTCATCAATCTCCAAGAAGATCTGTCTTATATCAAGAACACCCCATAAAAATTCTAGAAGTCGCAGAAAGAAGGACTCGCAACAAGTCCATCAAGTTCTGCAAGGTGCAGTGGTCGCACCATTCCATTGATGAAGCCGCTTGGGAACGTGAAGATGAGCTCCGTGCCAAGTATCCTACCCTCTTTGAGTCTTCTTCTTCTTCCTAGAATCTCGGGGCGAGATTCCTGTTTAGTGGGGGAGAGTTGTAGCATCCCAATTGTCTAACAATTGTAATACTACTTGGTCTAGTAATATAATGGCTACTTCCTATATATAATTGTTGCATCATAATTATATCATGCTCATGTCATCATGCCACCTTGCATTTGAGCATCATATAAAACCCTCTTTCTTTGGTTCTTCTCTCATATGCATTATTAATTGTATTTGCCTCTTGATATTGTATTTGGTTATTGATATATTGTTTAATGCCCAAGTTGAGTTAGGGGCATATCTCTTATTCCACTCCACCACCTTTCTTTGTCACCACCTTATAATTCCACCATTCTAATTACCCATGAGCTTGTATTTCTTTTTCTTTTGATATTTATTCTAGCTCATGTGGGTTGGGGTGGATCTAATTCTAATTCCTTTTGCTTGGCCTTTATTCCACATTTTGGAATGCATAAGAATAATGCCAAGTTATTATTATTGTTTTCACAAGCATAAACATGGCATTAAATGTCCATGCATGGGCCATGCAAATTATCACCATCCTTTTTCTTTTGGGATTTTGCTTGTATCTTTGGAAGTGTGGCATGGTTCTTTGAGATTCAATTCAAGGTGGCCATTCTTTGCTCCTCACCAAACCACATCCCTCTCTCTCTTATCCAACATCTATCCAAGCATGGTCATGTGGGTTTTTCCACATAAACCACCATCTCCTCCATCACATGTTTTACTCATGTTGGCTTGTCACAAAACCCTACCCCATGTCCTCTACTTCATCTCCTTCTCACCCTCCACCCATGTATGACCTAGTGTGGCCAAACCAAACCCTAACACCTACCCTCCCCCTCAAACCCTAATTTTTCTTAACTAAACCCTAAACCTTAACCTCGCTCTCTCTCTCTCTCTACCATGCTGGCCCCACCTAGCCACCCTCTCTCCCTGGTCCCACACCCCAACTACCCCATCTAACCAGCCCCAACCCGAGCCTCCCCTCTAACCCTACCCGAGGCTAACCCTAGCCTTAACCGAGCTCCCCTCTCTGATCTCTCTCTCTCTCTGGCTACCAGCCGGCTCCACCGACCTCACCGGCGCCCCTGGCCCACCTGGCAGCTTCCACCCTGCCCTGCCTGGCTGCTCACGTCGAGCACGTGAGCGAGGAGGGTGAAAAGGTGGCCGAAGCCACTTTATCTACCCCGAGCCCCACAAGCCTCTCCCATGTCCCTCTCCCTCGCTTTTAGCCACCTCCCCACGCCTCCTCTGCCTCTCCCAGATCCCCCAGGGCCTAGCCCTCTTCCCCTTGCCGCTCCACCGACGCCATCTTCCCTCTCGCCGGCCCCCGCCAGTACCACCGCCGCTTCCTCGCTCCAGCCGACGTGGGTGTCGTGGAAGTGGTCGAGACCGAGGAAGACCCCCCTGCCTCGCCCAGTACACGCCAACGAGGAGGAGGAGCACCAGGATCGCCAGGACCAGCGCCGCCCCGACGAAACCCTAGATCTTCGGCCGCCAGCCTCATCGTCGATCTGCTGCGCGCCACCCCGATCCGAGCCCTCCATCGAGCCCGCGGTGAGCCCCTGTACCTCCCAGACATCCTCGCCATCACCGTCATGTCCTGGTCGCGCCAGACGTTCCCTCGAACGCTCTCTGCGCGCCGGTGTCCGTGTTCGTTTCCAGACCGTGGCGTCGCTTAGGTAGATCTAGCCGCCTAGCGCGTTCCTCGCAGCAAGCCCAAGCCAGCGCAGTGGTAGCCGCCGCCGCGCACAGGCACGAGGTCGCGGGTTCGATCCCTGCACCGCGCGCTGCCGCTGTCTGCACGTGCAGCCGTCAGAGAAAAAGGGGAAGAAAAACAGCAGCTGTCACCACCTTGCACTTACCCTCCTGCGATTTTTGCCGGGTCAACCCGCGGTACACCGAGCCCCACCTGTCAGCCTCTGTGAGCTTTTTACAAAAACGCACCCGTAGTTTCGCAGCCTCAACCCGCGCTCCAGCACACCCCACCCGTCAGCCGCTGCGGGGTTCGGCCTCTGGCACATGGGCCCTAGTCCGCTGCCCCACCTATCAACCGGAGCAGCTAGGCTAACCCGCGGTGTAAAAAGGTTTTCCGCGCGCTGCGTCGCCAGTCAGACCGGCCCCACCCGTCAGCGCTTGGGGCTGGAGAAGGGCTGGGTAATAAAAGTATTTCTCGTTTATCTGTTTTAACAAAACCAATTCAAAATTGTTTAAATCCAAATTCAAATCAGATTTTAAATAACTTTTAAATTATAAATCCAAATAATACAAATGATATATGTTTTTGAATCATAATAATGTGAGGAATTCAAATATTCCATTCAAATTAATGTTTGAGCACTTTAAATTTTCGAGATGATTAAAATTACAATAAAATGCCCTTTTCCTTAATAAATTGATAACTTTAATTCTACAACTCCAAATTTGACAAATAATATGTCTAAATCGATCAGCGTGACGAGCCCGTTCTATCTATGCATTCCTAGTTCTGAATTGAAGCATGCATCATGCCATATTTATAAATCAGAACTGTTTATGACAATAAAACTTGGGCAAATAAATAATAAAATGCTCTATTCTTGTAACCACACCTCACCCTTGCCATGCTACTTTAATGCCATGTAAATTGTGCATCATTCATCATGGCATGCTTGTTTGCTTGTCGCATTTTAATTCATATGCTTGTGCACTTTATTTATGATGGCCCTTGTTTGTTTGGTTCTTCTTCGAATAAACGCCCAGCAGGAGAATTACCAGGAATCACCGGAGTACTACCCAGATCCATCTCTCGCTTCAACTGAGCTGCCAGGCAAGCACTACCACATGCTTGCATACATATAGTACCTATTGCCTCTATCTTATTCTTGCATCATTGAGTCGCGATTGCATTAAACTGAAGTCCAAGTACTGCATAGCCTCTATTTTTAAACCCCACCGAAGCTTGTTCCTCCATCCCATGAGCCATTACTACAGGAGTTGTTTGAGCCATGCGAGTCATAGAAAAGCATGTGTAGGGTATGTGAGTGTCTAATGAGTAATGAGGTACCTAAACAACATAACCTGAGTAGTAATGGGATAACTAATGAAAGAGGCACCGGTGAGCAATATCTGCTATTTGGTTTCTCATGCTCACTTGTGTCCCGTAGGACCCCGAGTACTTGATTCTTGTTCCTTGACTATTCGCACTATCCACATCCAGGAGGCTTTATGGACCCTCCTGAGCCAGAGCTTGATTCATTCTTATTTCTTGGGGCCACAAAGTAGTTTGGGGCTTTATTACTATCCTGTACTTATGCCATGTTACTGTTTTATTAAGATTGTGCGAGGAGCACCTGTACTGTTTAAGAATTGCGGAGTGTTTTCGCGGTATCGACAAGCCCAGTCACATTTTCGAGTTCTCAGTCGTTTACAACCATTGGCGCAAACCTTGGGTCCGTCTCGGAGCCGGCCAACTTCGTTGCAGGTAGCTTAATGGGGTGGCCCCCTGAAATATTTCTGAATCCTGTGATTGCTTTGTCGTGAATGCCTCGTTGGGTTTTGAGTTGGTTTTTCCGAGGTTGATCGAGTGTGTGTTGCTATTCGTGCACCCTTGCAGGGTAAATCTTTCTGAAAGCCGTGTCCGCGGTTATGGACGACTTGGAGCACAGTTTCTCGATCATAGACAAGTATAACTAAAGTACCGCTTTTAATTTGATTAAGTACTTGACTAGTAAATAGTGCAATACTCATGGAATGGTTAATAAAACTGCCAACGGATGGAGGTTGTTCGTCCGCTTCCTCGTTGGTAAGCGAGGAGGAGGATGGATCTGTTAATTATACTGTTATAACTGTTGTTCTTAATTCCCGGACATCCGTCTATCATTGGTTAGGCGGATGGTTAGCGAGTATCTATAGAATTGTTCGATATTATCTTTTGATGCAATTGCGTCACCCCAGGTTGTGTCCCCTTTAGTGGCATAAAGACTTACCGAGTACCCCTAGGGTCTCACACGATAAATTGTTTGATTCAGATGAACAGGTGTACTCGCAAGATGGATACTGGGTGGAGGAGACAGATGATGTTGGCAACGATCACTCGGTGTAGAGATTCCGGGAACGGGGATCCGTGAGATCCGTGGGCGGGATGTGTTTATTTATGTGGCATCTTATGCCGATTTGCTTCTTATCCGTACTCGGATCTTGTTTTCCGCTTCCGCCTGATACTCTGATGTTTGTTGTATGAGGAGCTATCCTAAATTATTATCTCTATCTAGGATATTTGAATCTTGCCGTATGGCGTTGCAATATTTCTATTTCTTTTAGATGGAATGGCTCCGAGGACTGTTGTATGTGGCTTGCATACATACTCATTTGTGTATGTAGTTGATCCCTTCGCCTGCCGATTATGTCGCTCGTTCTTTTCCCGATGATCTGAAAGTGGTTAGGACGGCCGAAAGGTCTACCGTGAGTGGCCCTGGGCCCCACCGTACTATTTTAACCACTTTCGTTCATCTAGGCATGTAACTAAGAGCGTAATTCACCGAGGTAGTTACAACAATCATACAACAAATGTATCTCAAAGAACATACAACAATCATAGGAGAACATCAATTTCCTCCATTCCAAACCCACCACTCCGCCATGACATCCTTTTGGAGATCATCATGCACCTCATTAACTCGAATGGCATGGTAGGAGGTAAGGAACCGGGCTATCCTATCCATATGCCATCATACGCAAGGCGGCGGTCACCTTTTGGTAGGTGCTATGCCCAAGCTCCTCGGCGGCATTCCTCCTTTGCTCAAAGAAACGATCAAACTCCATCACACTCTCGGCGATGTTCTTGAACAATCTTGTGCTCATCCTAAACCGGCGCCGGAAGTAACGCTCGGGGAAGATGGGCTTCTAAAAGAAATAGCTTCTCATCAATTTGGCATGGCCTTCCAACCTCTCCCTCCACAATCTCTCTCGACCAATCACGGAACCACATGCTTCGGGCGCTTCATCCTAGCGCGAACGGCCAAAATGATAGCAAGATCTTCCTCTTCTTCCGCATCCCATTCATCATCAGACTCTTCCTTCGACCGGCGGCGCACCATCTACATAGGGCGGCTACGTCTAAATAATATCCTAGAATGAGAAGGTATGGCAATGGAGGACACTACATACCTTGGTGGGGAGTAGCGCCGGTGGTGGCGCGGAAGTGACGGCGACGGCGGTGGACGACCGGGGCAGCGCCGGATCTGTGCTCGCGGAGCTCGAATCGGCGGGGAGTGGCGCCGGTGGTCGCGCGGAAGCGACGGGGGCGCGGTGGCGGCAACAAGCGGCGGCGCTGTCGGCGCCGGCGGGATTTGGGAATGGGGAGAGAGGAAGCGCGGGCGCGGGGGGAGGTGGGGGGGGGGGGGGGGGGAGTTTCAGCTCTGCGCGCGAGTGTGCGTTTCCAGCGCGCCGAACCAGGAGCCCCAGATGTGGCGCTCGCTACTGCACGCTGAAATTTTTTTTACCGCGCGCTAGTTTGCAGTCTCTGCTGGAGCGCCGAAAACAAGGCTCCGCGCGCTAAACAAACGGTTTATTGGGCGCGCGCAATTTTTAGCGCCGCTGCTGGAGATGCTCTTAGTGGTACTGGACTCATTACTTAGTAGCACATGACATGGACATGGACAAGGACAAGGACAAGCCATACCTATTGTCCTGCTAACACACGTACTACTGAACAACTACATGGAAATCAACTTTTTTTTTTGAAATGTGTGTATACACTAAGATTTTTATTTGCGGAAAACTAGTTTCTCTAGATATAGCATGTGCCGGCTCTTGAAAGAAAAACCTAGTTATAAACAAGTAGATTAAGGTTATCTTGGTTTAACTCCCAAACTACTCGTACTTGTCTTGGTATTTTTGCGTCAATAGATTTGTGGTTTGGCAGGGGCGGATGTTTTAGCAAGCACATATGGTAGCACACGAGAGACAAAGATTTATACAGGTTCAATCCCTGGGAAACACCGTTGAAAAGATCCTCTCCTGTTTGTGGCGAGTGGATTATTTCTGCATGGTCAAGTGGGGATGGCAATGGGCCCCGAAAGCCGCAAACCTGACGGGTACCCGCCTTAAAGGGCACGGGTCTGATAAAAAAATAGACTCACCAAATTATATGAGACGGATATGGGGGGCCAGACCCGTACCCGTAAACCCGCCCCACCTAGCGTGACGCCTCGGCAGTCAGCACAGGCTTGTAGGTATGTGCCGGCAGGGACCGCGTCGGCTGCGTCCCCCAGGATCGGCGACAGTTGGCGGCGGCGCGGCATGCAAGTTCATCGGTGGCGGCATGCAGGAGAGGCCGTGGTGGCAACGGCACGTCCACTCGTCGGACAATCTGGTGTATTCACAAGCGGACAGTCCGACAAGTTGTTGACACGTCGGCCTATTCGGCCAGGGCTGGCCCTAGGGGGGGTCTGGAGGGGCAGCCGCCCCGGGCCCAAAACAATTAGGGGCCCTCCCACGTATGTGCTCTAAATATGGCCCATTAAAGTTCATATGAAAAACTACGACTGGCAGTAATGTGTTTGATTGAGCCATATTTTCTCGTTTTTCTACACGCATAGGTATGCGCGACGTTAGCAACCGACTAATCATTATCCTCTCACGTTCAGCGTCCCTTCTGTGATTCCTCATCTCTCTCGATCAGAAACAGGAAACCACACTAGAGCTTGTCGACACACCGTTGACCATTGCCTCTGAGGCTCTGACATCTCGTATCGATCCCAAGTAGGGCCCTGGTCGCAAGTCGCTAGGCCAGCAGGTTGCTCCATCGTCCTCTCATCGTTTCCAAAGAACGGCGCTTGTGCAATCCTGCGTGGAAGGTAAGAACGTTTGTCCCAGTTCTTGGATTTGGGTGTTAATTTATGATGCCCTAATTCAATAACTCTTGTGTTGACTAGTACTTTTTTAATTTCTAGTGTGGTTAGTTGGTAATTGTGCCGTAAATCCAGTGATCAGAAAGGGAAAAATAGGATGCAAAAACAAAAGTTGATATAATCACAGCCATGATGTCTTAATAATTTTTTAAAGAGTAGCACAGGCACCTCAACGAATCTAAGTGAGTTGGTGTTGACATCAACGCGGATGATACCAATGTAAGTGATCATGAGCACATATTCAATTCATTTCCTACGTAGAATCTGCTAGCGTTGATGTTGAATCGCTTATCAGATCTTATTTATTATGCCATGTATGTTGTATCAGCTGAAGGAAGTTTTAAGTTGGGATTATAGAAGAATTATTTGAGATTTGTAATGTCTCAAAAAGGGGTTAAATGGTTTGGCAAGTCCATGCATCGAGAAGAAGTAACTGGATGAGATTAATATTGATACCTCCATCAGACACTGCTTCTAGGAATTTATAGTGAAAACTTCAAGGTGAAATATAAACACGTTTATTTTTATATAAATATTGCAATCTGTACACTTTTAGTCTTTATTTTTCATCATTTCATGCACGTATATTAAAAATTCAAAATTATAGTAAGGGCCCCAAATTTTAGTCTCGCCCCGGGTCCCCGAAATCTCAGGACCGGCCCTGTATTCGGCCATTTGTCCGACAGCTTGTCCGACGTTTCTTTCCGGATGTTAACTTTTTAACAGGAGCATCTAGGAGCGTTCGGACTAGTTGCCGGACTTGGGGCCGGGCAAGTATGAAACTTTGTCCGGCGGCAAAAACTTGTGAACATGGTGCGCGTAGATGTGCCGGACAGTCCGTCATCTTGTCCGGAAGCATGTTCGGCCGGTAGTTCGCGCGTCGGCCTGTCCCGTAGCTTGTCCAGCGAATTGTCCAGCAATTAGTTCGGATTAACAGAAGTATCAGAGAGGGTGCCGGACTTAGTACCGGACTTAGGGCCGGACAAGTATGACCTTGTCCGACGGCAAAAACACTAAAATTTACCTTGTAAGATATACCCGTTCGGCGGCATGTCTAGCACTTACAGAAACTTAGAACCGCACTGTCCGTCAATCTCGGCCGAACTGTCCGGCATTGAAGATCCGGAGCGACAATATAAAGGGTCCGACGAACATTGCAAAACTCAGCGACATAAACTTTTCCAACCTACTATTGAGGTTATGGTGTAAAATCAACGTTCTATATTTATAGCAAACGAATCAGTTCTTACCATACATCAAAGGTACATATGGAATAGTATCGCCGTTAACAACCGCACAGTACGACAACTGGAAGTAGATCAAAAAACACGTGAATTTAGCAGAAACAACGGCAGTATGGTTTCTCGGTCATTACACATCATACTGAATGGGTATGTGTCCATAATATTTTGTTACATCAAAGAAGAAATGAACCTAAACTTAAACACGGCCTAGAAACCATCTATGGGACAAAAACCTGACCGTATCTAAAACATTGGTGAAAGATCGGTATAAGCGACTAGAGGGGGTAAATAGGTGCTACGCAATTTTTAGCTTCTTTTCAAATTAAGGCTTAACGTAAAGTAAGTCCTCTAGATGTGCAACTAGGTGAGAGAACATATATGCAAGCAAGCAAGCAATAACAAGTAAAAAGTAAAGGATAGAAATAACCGAGAGTAGACACGAAGATGTTTCCTGAAGTTCCTTCATTTTGAGGGGAAGTACGTCTCCGTTGGAGGGATGGGTGGTACTAAGATCAAAAGCGCCACAGAAGGCCTCGCCCTATTCTCCCAAGCACCCGCCTTATGACAAGCACTCATCCACTATGCGGCGACCTTGAAGACGGCAACCAAAACCTTTACAAACTTGTTGAGTAGACATCCACCACACTTGGAGTCTCCCAATACGATCACGAAGCTTTACAACCAATGTCCGAGCTCCGAGACCGACCTCTTACATCTAGGGTTCAAAAAACCCAATAGTAGCAAGACCCACAAAGGAAAACAAGGGGGAATAAACTTTTCTTTGGTGAAACCCTAGATCTAGACCTCCTCCACAAAATTCCAAAGAATCAAGTAGATTGGAGCACTAGGGGAGGAGATCTAGAAAAATTACAGGTCAAGAACAATGGAGGATAGAGATAAAAGAGGCAAACTTCTCGTTGTAGAAGAAAGACCCTTTTTATACCCAAAGGAGGGAATCTGCACGTTTTTGCCTATCCCAAGCGGTACTACCGGTACCAGAAGTGGTAGTACCGGAAACAACCGGTACTATTGGACTGGTACCGAACATGGTACCGGATGGGGCCATGAGGCGAAGAAATGCTCTCTGTCTCCCTCGGTAGAACCAACTGAAACAAGCGGTACCACCGCGAAGCGGTAGTACCGGAAGCACCAGCGGTACTACCGGATGGGGCGGTAGTACCGGATCGGAGGTATCGAGTGAGTCTGAAGAGGATATGAGGCTCGTCGTAGCTCTCAGACTCGCCCGGTACCACCAAGCGATACTACTAGTGTCAAGAGGTAGTACCGGAAATATTTCCGGTACTACCGGATGACACAGAATGAGCAGGCCACAACAAAGGGACAAACAACCTACAAAGTCTCAACCATTGAGGAAAGCTTGAAGGGCAGCATAATAAGAGTTGATTCCACCAAACTTTCCAACACGAACCCCCTCTTAATAGTACGGTTTTCCTACGACTCAAACAAGAGATCTAAGAAAAACTATGTCTTGCTATTGACCATTTTGAGGGAAACCAAATGCATTGCAAACATAGTTGGCCTGAAAGACACTTAGCAAACGATTGATCCGACACATATGTTATCATCAAACATCAAAACCACTTAGGGAAGTAAATGCCCTTTCAATCTCCCCATTTTAGGTGTTTGATGACACCACAAACATTTTCATGACAAATATTATGATAGCGCATTAGGTTTGAAAAATAGAGACGACCCCCTAGATATGTGCAACATCAAGCATATACTAGGATCAACACTCCCCCTCTATTTTGAAAACCAACCAAGGTTCCAAGGAAAAGAAAACTATGACTTGAAACTCATACCTTTGCACAACATTATGTGATGGTAAATAAATGGGCAACAATTAGATAGTATCATCACATAAGATGGATCCACATAACCATATAGTCTTCACTTACATGAAGCACACATAATCCACAAGTAGGTAGCACATAAAGTTCACAAATAATAAGAGGCAGAAAAAAGTTCACAAGCAACCAAAGATCAAAGAAAGAGCGAGCTTGTGACTTTACCATGCAAATTCCCGCATAACCTATATTGCAACTTATCCCCCTTTGGCATCAAGACGCCAAAAAGGGACGAGAGCAAGACTAACGTCCCAATGATCACTCCTCGTCATCATCATCATCAACATGGAAGCCCGGGGCACGAAAGGAGGAGGAGGCATCATCGTCATCCCAGTTGCTATGCTTGGAGATACATTGCTCTTCAGGTGTGATGTTGTTCTCTTGGCCTTCGAAGACAGTCAAACCTTGAGCTTCCATCAACTCTTTCTAACGAGAACAAGATTTCTTGGCATATACATGAGCTTTTGATTGTTGGATTGGAGGCAAAATATTTTCTTGAGCTTTATCTCAAGCCTCTTGGCCCATGAGGGCGGAGCATCCGCACGGCGAGACACAACAAAAGCATGGCCACCACGACCACCACCTCTTCATCGTAATCTTCTTAAACCATGTTACCTTCCTCATCAACCTCTTGGCAATCCGCGTTGCGCGGTTTAGAATGCTTCTTGATCAATAAAGCCTTGGACTTGTGAGGCACAAGCTGGCAGTTGTGGAGGTCATTAGCAATGAATGTGCACTCGTCGATGATAAGAGCCATAACATAGGGAGCAAATGTGGCACCCTTCTAGTGTGCGTGGCAGTGACCATCCTATTCCACAAGAAGTCCATCACATCAAGTGGTGTCGTGGTGGTGGCACGACAGATGCCATGTATAGGCTAAAGATAGGGCCAATATGCACTAGAGGAATCTAGGAAGGGATAGTGTGGTGATTCCACACACAGATGTTTGTATTTCTCTTTTGTTGATGAAAGATTACAAGGGCTCCTCGAGCTGTTCGTGGGAAGGAGA
This sequence comes from Avena eriantha, assembly GCA_910589775.1. NCBI lineage: Eukaryota > Viridiplantae > Streptophyta > Magnoliopsida > Poales > Poaceae > Avena > Avena eriantha. Next base: position 94,247,075 of record OU342741.1, read on the forward strand.
CTAGTTCTCTTACTACCCACAACTACACTCTAGGGTTCTCCCTTAGTAAAAATGGCCGATCCCCTCTATGGAGGTCCTGCCCCTCCTTATATAAGGGGGGAGGTTACAATTTAGGGCATACGTGGAGGCATATTCTCCAAATATGCTCCTCGGTAAAGTAAGATGCCTCTTTTACACTTTATCAAGATGGTCCGGACTCCAGGCGTAAGCCTCTCTGAGCCCCTCTACAGCGTTGAATCATCCGACATTGGCAACGTCACCCTTGTCGGCCACCTCCCGCTGGTCCTCCCATCTGTCCGCTTCGCTCATGTTATAGTGGACAGAGAGCACCTTTTGACCAGCGAGATTCCTTCCTTCTCTTGTAAGACAAGTGATAACCCGGCTGGCGCCTGGCTAACTCGGCCACGAGGGTACCTGCAAGCAAGTTACAAAAGGCTAGCCGACATACGTTATATGTCGGCCGGGACTGGGTCGGGCGAATATCCTTCTGGACGGGTCACTTCGTAAGTCGGCCTGCCTTGAGGTGACTCGGCCAGCTTATGCTTTGACCTCTCCGTACCTCGGCTAATACGGCCTTTACACCCTGGCGTGACCCTACCTGGGGTATCCCCCAACATTAGTCCCCGAAGCTGGTGTGGTCTTAGGAACTTCAGCTGATAAGCCACCATAGGTTCAACCCACCAAACCTTGTGCTCTCTTGACCGAGTTATCCTGTAACTTGGCTCTTGTGACCTGACATTCTCTTGGCTCATTCCGAGATATTACTCGCTGGTCGGGTTACTTTCTATTTATCTGAGTCATCCTTCCTTCTCTCGTACGCTTCCCCACATCCTACGTGGAGGGTAATCATTGTTTTGCCTCATTTTAAGGGCCTGTGCCAGTTACTGTGCCGGTTACTATATTTACTGTTAGGGATAACTGCTGCAAATGCCACACCGTGGCTGCCTCCTCATTAACTGCATCACCACATCGCGTCGTGGGATCTGCTGCTCCCTATGGCCCTTCGTGTGGCCCACCTCTGATTGGCTGACCCGGCAAATACACGGCCAGCTCCACCACACCACTAGATCCCACTTCCCTCTTAGGGGCGTGGTTAAATAGGGAACATGGGAACCCCTTGGGAATCTAACCCCACTTCGCACGTGCCTCAGTTCTTCTTCTTCCTTCTTTCCCACAATAGCGCCACTGTCGCCGCTGCTTCTGCTCTTCGTAGCACTGACGCCGCCGCGCCTTGCTGCTTATCCGTCGTAGTTGCGCTGCCGCTCCCGCGCAACCTTGCCGCTATGGGGCCTCGCCAGTCTAGGCCACTGTCCCCCTTCCCAGATTGGTTCTATGAGGATAGTGACTTGGAGATGACAGAAGAGGAAATCTCCATTGTTGAGGAGGAGGAAAGCGAAGCGCACGAACGGGGCGGCTAGGCCGGCTCCTGGGTCTGTCAAGATGATCTTGACTGGCTCTACCGGACCCGTCGCATCCTTGAAGGGGTTACCTGCCGCCTTGCCGCCCAGGAGATCGCTCCCTCTCCCAATCCGGGTGAGTTTGTGGTCTTCCTATCTCACTTCCAGCGTGGTTTTGGTCTCCCAGTCAGCAATTTCTTCCACGATTTCATCAATGCATTTGAGCTCCAACCGCATCATCTTCCGGTGAATGCCATCACCTCGCTTTCTTCTTTTGCATCCGGCATAGAAGGATATGTCGGCCTCTGGCCCTCCAACGAGCTCTAGATCAAGTTCTTTGGCCTCTGCAAAAATGTTATCCCCGATCCTTTTCTTGCCCCTGCCGACAAATCCTTAACCCAGTGCGGTGGAGCCTCTATCTCTCCCCGCAAGAACTATGTGTTCCCCGAGTCACCGGCCTCAAGTCTTGCAAAGGCTGGTCCCGAACGTTCTTCTATGTGAGGAACAACACGGATGAGGACCTGATCCGGCTACGCCCCTTCAAGCTGGCTGTTCTAGACACCTCCTTGTGGGACCGAATCCCACGGCACCCAACTGCCTTGGCGAATCAGTGGCTAAGCGAATCAAGGAGTTGAACAAGCTAGGGCTACACAACGAGGATGTGATGATCACCTTCGTCCATAGCTGGATCTCTCCCCTGCAGAAATGCACTCACAAGCTCTGCCATATGAGTGGGCACCTTGACCCCAACCGAACCTCCTCCTTCGAGCTCAACAACACTAAGATTTTCCGTCGAGTCAAGGCTATCTTCAAGATAGAAAAGGAGTTCACCGAGGAGTGGGAATGGGGGCTAGAACATTTCTGCCAGGATAAGTTGCCTCCTCTGGTATGTTTCTCACATGTTCCCTTTTTCGAGTCTTGCCTTATGTCGGATAATCCTCTTACTCGATTCTTTTATATTTTTGCCCCTAGTTGTTCCTTCAGTAGACTGTCAAAGATGGTAAGGAGCCGTTCCTTAAATGGGGGAAGGACCGTCTAGTCTCGGACATGGTGGAGCTAGACTCGGAATGTTCTTGCCCACTCCAGATGGATCCATACGAACTTCTGGTAAGGCCTCTTCTTTAAGGGATTGGCCTAATGACGATGAAGACTCTGATATTGAGATTATGGAGGTACTTGACCCGGTGCCCATTTCTTACGCGTTTTCGGTTGACTCGGCTTCAGCTAATCTGGCCGGGCAGGTCCATGAGGATCCTCCTCTTGCCGTGGGCGACCCGGTTCCTGCTCCCTCTAAGAAGCGCGCGGCTGCCTCGATTGCTTCTTCCGAGCCGTCCCCAACAAAGAAGAGGCAGAAGAAGCTCGTAGTCAAGGGTGCCGACAAACCCGTGCCTAAGGCCACAGTTTGGAGAACGCCCAAGCCCAGGGAACCTCCAACTTCATCCGAGTAAGTCTTTTTCTTCCTTGTCCATTTTTTGGATCATATTTCACTATCTTCACATATTTCTTGTTTTTTCTGTCATAACCTGTTGTTCTTTGTCTAATTCGGTAGGGCGGCCAGGGATATCCCCCAGAGCATCTCAAGCATTGCTTCGCCCATCCGGAGTGCCCCATCTCCCCCTTGCGACGACGATGCACGCCTACTGAGCCCTATTCAAGAGAGCTCGGCGGCTGCTCCGAATCTTAGCCCACCTCATCATGAGGAGGGTAATATCGATGCGGGAGGAAGTGGCGCTACCAAGGATACAACATGCCGGATCTCCCCAGTTCTTCATCGGCCCAGCCGCAACCTGCCGCTCTTCTCCACCTGCACCAGCACCAGCTCCAGTACCAGCACCAGCACCGGCACCAGTACCATCAGCAACACTAGTACCACTAGCAGCATTAGCTCTAGCACCAACACCAGGTTCAGCACCAGCACCAGCTCCTCTTGCCTCTTCTGGGTCTTCCAGGACTCGGCGAGAAGACCAAGCTCAGCCCATCCCAAAGGCCAGAACTCAAGCGCCTGCAGCTTCTGTCAAGGATATCTTCCAGCAGAAAACTCAGGCTAAGGCCAAGAAAGGGCCTGATGCCCCTAAGGGCCAAACTCCTGCGGAGGCCGTCAGAACCCCCAAGGGATCAACATCTGAATCTGGACAACGTACTATCGCGTCTATGATAAAGAAGGGGAGTGTCGCCTTCGACCCTGTTGCTTCCGGGTCTGCTGGCAACAAGCAACTCACTCTTCACACTAGCCTAGCTGCTGCCTAGATCGCGAGGAAAGAGGCCCATGCCAAGGGATTGGTGGCGACCCAAACGCTCAGCGGGGAACATGACAACCCGATGTTGATCGAATATGTCAACAACTAGAATGACGCCGAGTTCATCAACCCCAATGACGATCTCATGGAGAAGTTTGGTCCTGTCGAGTTCAGCGCTCAAATGAACACAGCGACCAAGGCTATTTCCCTTGCTGGCCGAATGATGGAGGTAAACCTTCTTGTCATGTTCTTAATAATCGCAAATACTTAGAGATATATCCACTAGTTCCCGAGCCTCCGGGGGAGTAACTTGTTACTCGGACTGATGCTCCTAGAAAATTAGTTTAGTTCCTTAGTAGCTTCGAATATTCACACACGTAGAGCCATGTTAAGTTCCACTTGTCCTGGATCTTGCAAACTTTGAATATTCACACACCTAGAGCCGGGTTAAGTTCCACTTGGCCCGGATCTTGTAAACTTCGAATATTCACACACCTAGAGACGGGTTAAGTTCCACTTGGCCTGGATCTTGTAAGCTTCGAATATTCACACACCTAGAGCCCGGTTAAGTTCCACTTGGTCCGGATCTTGTAAACTTTGAATATTCACACACCTAGAGCCGGGTTAAGCTCCACTTGGCCCGGATCTTGTAAACTTTGAATATTCACATACCTAGAGCCGGGTTAAGTTCCACTTGGCCCTGATCTTGTAAACTTCGAATAGTCAAACACCTAGAGCCGGGTTAAGTTCCACTTGGCCCCGATCTTGTAAACTTCGAATATTCACACACCTAGAGCCGGGTTAAGTTGCACTTGGCCCGGATCTTGTAAACTTCGAATATTCCTTCTTATTCCTGAATTACCACTTGCCTCTTTAGATCACCACCAACCGCCGAACTGGTGAGTTCTAGCATCTTCTTGACACACACAAGGATCTTCGCTCCAAGCATATCAAATTGATTGCTGAGCTGAAGAAGAAGTGTAAGTTATCTCTCTCAGTATTTTTTACTCTTACTTCTGCTGCCTCATTCGTTGTCCAAACTAACTTGCGATTCGGATCACACAGCCGAAGTTGAAGCTGAGAACATTCTCATGAGGAAGAACTTGGCCGAGATCAGAGGTAACTCGCCTTGGCTACTCGACCTTTACCCTTTTCCATCCTAACTCGGTAGATAATTATACCTCGGCTCTACCGGGTCAACAAAGTATTTGCAGTGTCCCTTGAAGATAACATGCCATTGCCTGATATGATGCTTCACTTTCTCGAACAAGCAGGGCAGCATGAGGCCTAACTGAAGAAGAAGGATGATGAGATCGCCAAACTCCGGCTCAAAAATGATGAGATTACTCGGCTGAACGCCGAAATCAAAAAACCGAAGAACTCCCATAAAGCTGAGCTCGACAAGGCTGATCAAGAATTCTCTGAGGAAAAGGAGCGCCTGAAGACTCAACTTCAAAAGGACCAAGATATGTTGAAGGAAGCCGACATCAAATTTGAGTCGGTGACCTCCGAATACGAGAAGCTCCAAAAGAGGAATGCTGACGGTGCCAAGGAGCTGACTCGGATCCTCGGTTATATCTCTCACTAGTTCTTTTCGTTCTGCCGACTTTTTTTGGGTCATGCGCTCTTACTTACTAACGTTATCTGTTTTTATTTCCAGGTAAATTTCCAGAGAGTGATGTCATTGCTTCTGCCGCCGTTGCCAAGTTTCACCTGCAGAGAGGTACTCTAGTTGGTCCTGGCGTAGAGCCTATTCCTTATGATATGGAGGACATGCTAGTGAGCCTCGCTGCCCGGGTTGAAACTATGAAGAATTATGGCACGGATATCATGAGCGCAGCTTCTCGGATCTTCAATGCCCTCTGGCCGACTAACCCCACTCCTAGAGGTAGTACAACTTTTATTGAAAACTGATGGAGTGTGAGACCCAGCTGAACCTCTAGAGAGAATCCGCTGCGCGGGCTGGAGCTGACACAGCGCTAAGTTTCATGATATCTTGGTATGAGGGCTTGGACCTAAAGGTTCTAGATCGCATGCGCACTAGATCCAGGTGGACGAATGATCCGGAGTGGATAACTCAGCGCAAGGCTTGCGCTTACAACCTTATCTAGTATGCCTTTGTCCACAACTGGAAGGAAGGACCTAGTTTCCTCGACACCGTTGATGACGCCTATGTCTCGGATGGAACAGACGGCGAAGAAGAAGAAGAGGCCTCGGAGCTCGACGAGGATATTGAAGATCCGGAGGATGCTGGGGCCAACCCAGAGATGAGGCAGAGACCAAAGCTCCCCCACCGATGCTGAATTACCTCCTCCTGCGGCTGATACCTTAGGTGCTGTGCTCCCTAGAGCGAAAAAACACTTCAACATTTATCAGATCCCCGGTATGCTGGGTGCAAATGTATCAAGCACAATGGTTTTGTTTTGCTACTAAGTTGTTTATGTCAGATGAACTTGGGCGTAGTCCCCGAGTTCCATTTTATTGTTCCCCTAATTTTGTGATTCGGCTCGCGTCTACCTTGATTCGGTTTTTTTGACTTACGAATCCGAGGTTCAAAAAATTGACTTAACAATACTTGAAACTTTGGGATTAGCTCAAAGTTATTCAACATAACATAAATAAAATAAATACTAGGTTAGTCTGAATAACAAATGTTGGCTCGATTACGTTCATTTCCTTAGTCGTTTTTCATGTGCCTTGCAATTCCAAACTTGTTCTGTTGCTTGCCATGAAGCCAATTCTTGTTGGACAGCAGCAAGTCAAAGAGTTAGGTTTTTTGGTGCCTACACATTACTAATCTGGCTAAGGTACAAGTAATTTAAGCTAGATGACATGTAAAAAATTAAATACAAAAAATATAATTATTAAGGCAGTCCCCGAGTTTCTGCTTGGGGTGCCGAGGTTTCATTAATAGGCTCATTGCTAACATACATACCGACATATGAGAGATTCAGATACATACACTTTTCGCTAAGTGTAAAACATACGGAGTAGACTTACATTCCATGGATGCTTAGATTCCTCGCCGAACCTATCTACCTTGTTCTTCTCCTGTGGCTGTGCATCAATAATGTAATAGGAATCATTGTGCAATGCTTTGCTTACAATGAACGCCCCTTCCCATGGAAGGGACAACTTATGCATGCCAGCAGTGCGCTGCACTAGCCGAAGTACCAGATCACCTTTCCGGGAGACTCGGGGATTTACTTTCCGGCTATGGTAGCGCTAGAGATTTCGCTGATATATGGCGGATCTGGACAACGCCAGTTCCTTTGCTTCTTCCAGCAGATCAACATCATTTTTCTGGGCTTCTTGCACTTCGGCTTCTGTGTATTGGGCGACCCTGGGCGAGTCATGCTCTATGTCGGCTAGTAGTACAACTTTTGCCCCATATACCAGAAAGAATGGCGTATAGCCTGTTGATCGATTCAGAGTTGTTCTTAAACTCCACAGTACCGCTGGTAGTTCTTCTATCCAGCACTCCGCTGATCTTTGCAGCGGCTCAATGAGCAGGGGTTTTATCCCGGACAAAACTAGTCTGTTGGATCTTTCCACTTGTTTGTTCGATGCGGGGTGGGCTACTGATGTAACATCTAGACGGATCTTCTTTTCTCGGAAGAACCTCGCAAACGCTCCTTTAGCAAAATTTGTGCCATTATCAGTTATGATATTGTGAGGATAGCCATATCTCAATATTATATCTTTGAGGAATTTCACAGGTATTTTCCCATCAAATTTCCTGATTGGCTTCACCTCGATCCACTTGGTAAATTTATCCACCATGACCAAGATGTGGGTCATGCCTCCCTTTGCTAGCTTGAATGGGCCCACCATATCTAGGCACCATACAGCAAATGGCCAAGTAATGGGAATGGTCTTTAGCTCTGACATTGGCACATGGGTCTTTGTGGCGTACCTTTGACAACCATTGCATCTTCTTACAAGATCTTTTGCTTGCTCCAAGGCACTTGGCCAGTAAAATCCATGCCGGAAAGCTTCTTCCACTAATGCTCTAGATGATGCATGATGCCCACATTCCCCCTGATGGATATCTCAGAGGATGTCAAGCCCTTCTTCTAGGTCAACACACCGTTGCAGAGCACTTGTAACACTTTTCTTGTATAGTTCGGCATTGATAATGGTGTATGTCTTTGCTCTCCTTTGGATTTGCCTTGAAAGTATCTCATCACTCGACAAGGTTACGTCTTTCAAAAACTCAAATATCGGCTTTGCCCATGCAGGTACAGTTCGAACATGAAAAGCTCTTCATCAATTTCCATTGCTTCCAACAACATAACTCCAACCGGGGCGAGCTGAACAGTCCTCGGGTTCCGCGAGGCAGCCCCCAGGTTTTCCGAAGTAGTCCTCGGGTTTATTGAGGTGCTCCCTAGTCTATATCCATAGGGGTAGCTTCTGATCCGGAGTGTGCTGAGACGTAGATTGAGTCGGATTCTGGTGAAGGGGTGATAGATGGTTTTCTCAAGTGTTCCAAAGCAACGCCTGGCAGGATTGGCTACCGAGATGACCCCAATTTTGATAATACGTCAGCTGCTTCATTTTCAAGCTGAGATACATGATGGAACTCACATCCTTCGAAGAACCTACTTATTTTTTTAGACATGGAATCTATAAAGGTTCATGTTTGCATCCAGGGCATCCCAATTACGAGACACTTGCTGCACCACCAAATTCGAATCACCAAAACATTGTATCCTACGTATCCCCACTTCCTTTGCTACCTTAAGTCCATGCACGAGTGCTTCATACTCGGCAACATTGTTTGATGCACTAAAATGGATCTGGAGGACGTATTTCAGCTGATCTTTCTTGGGCGAGGTAAGTACTACCCCGGCCCCCAGTCCTTCCTTTAGCTTTGACCCATCAAAGTGCATCCTCCAATAGTTTGAGTCCGGCAAAGGTGGTTCGTATTGCATCTCAGCCTAGTCCACAAATAAATCTGCCAATGCTTGAGATTTAATCACATCTCTCCTATCAAACTGTGGTGCATATGGGGCTAACTCAATTGCCCATTTTGCAATTCGGTCGCTGGCATCTTTGTTGCTCATAATCTCGGGTATGGGTGCTTCACATATCACTTTGATGGGGTGTTCCTCAAAGTAATGCTTGAGCTTCTTGGCTGCCATATATACACTGTATGCCATTTTCTGATAGTGAGGGTAATTCTGCTTCGAAGTTGATAACACCTCGCTTAGGTAATACACTAGTCTTTGCACCGACTTACCCTCCTCATCACGCTCCACTACTATCACTGCACTTACGTCTCGGTTGGTCGTTGCTATATAGAGCAACATCGGCTCTTTGGATAGTGGCGAGGCTAACACTGGTGCAGAAGATATCATATTTTTTAATTCATGAAATGCACTATCAGCTTGCGGTGTCCATGTAAATTTGTCTACCTGTTTCATTAACTGGTAGAGGAGCAATGCCTTCTCTCCCAGCCGACTTACAAACCGACTTAACGATGCCAGGCAACCAGTAAACTTCTGCACATCGTTAAGATATTTCGGCAGTTTCATTCTTTCTATGGCTCGGATTTTCGTGGGGTTGGCCTCGATACCTCGGCTGGATACAAGAAAACCGAGTAACGTCCTAGCCAACACGCCAAAGGTACATTTCTTCGGGTTAAGCTCCATTCAGAACCTCCTTAGGTTCGCGAATGTTTGCCGGATATCATCAAGGAGTGTTTTGATTTCCTTAGGTTTTATTACAACATCATCCACATAAACTTGCACATTTTGACAAATTTGTTCATGTAGACATTTTTTCATGCATCGTTGATACGTTGCTCCGGCATTACGTAAACCAAACGGTATAGTGCGATAGCAATAAGCCCCATACGGGGTGATAAACGCAGTCTTTATTTGATCATCCGGGTTCAAAGGTATCTGGTGGAAGCCAGAATATGCATCTATGGATGATAACAACTCACACCTAGCAGTTGAATCTATGACCTAGTCTATCCTTGGCAGTGGAAATGGATCTTCTGGACACGCCTTATTCAGGTTCGTGTAATCGATACACATACGCCACACCACTGCCACATTCGGATCATCCTTCTTTTTCTCCACGAGCACCGGATTAGAGAGCCAATCCGGGTAAAGTACTTCCATGATAAACCCGGCTGCAAGGAGCCGAGCTATCTCATCTCCAATGACCTTTCTCCTATCTTCGGCAAAGCGGTGGAGAGGTTGCTTTACTGGATTTGCCCCGGGTCTTACATTCAAAGAGTGGTCGGCCAACTCTCTCGGCACACCTTGCAGGTCCTGTGTGGACCAAGCAAAGATATCCCGATTCTCACGGAGGAAGTTGACGAGCTCACTTTCCTATTTGTCGCTTAACCCGACACCAATGGTTACAGTGTGCTCTGGGAACTGATCATCAATGGGCACCTTCTTTGTATCCTTTGTTGCTTGAAATGACACACTCCCATGCGGGTTAGTTAGAGCCAGCATATGCTACTGTGCGGACTGAGCTAATGTCGCCACCTCCTGAATTTTCCTCTTCTCTTGAGCAATCACAAGTGATCGGCTAGGTTAGACGCGACTGAACCACACTCAATAGAATGCCTGAAGTACCTAGATATGGTGATCACTCCCCTTGGTCCGGGCAATTTCATCTTCAAGTAACTGATGTGTGTACTTGTCATAAACTTGTTTAGAGCAGGACTGCCGAGTAACGCATGATACACGCTTTCCATGTTCACAACCTCAAACTCCAAGTTCTCAGTCCGGCAATTGTCCCTTGTGCCGAATAACACGTCAACCAGACCTTACCAATGGGCTCACATGAGATACCTGGCACGATGCCATGGAAAGTGGTCTTTGTTGCTTGGAGCATGTTCTCCGATATTCCCAACTTGTGCATGGTACCTTTTTACATGATGTTAATGCTACTGCCGTTGTCTATCAGCACCTTGGAAAATCTCACATTGATATTCGGCCCAATGAACGTCGGATCCAATACCAGTGCATATGATCTAGGACTCGGCATGAGCCTAGGGTGATCCTTGATGCTCCAAGTGATTTCCTGTTCTGCCCAAGGCATATACCTCGTCACAGCTGGCATTATCGCGTTCACCTCCATATGTCGGTGCTACAAGCTCTTTCTATTAGTCTCCTTTGTGGTGAACACATAGTAACTCTGGTGATGCTCTTTGTATTCATTCCTACTGTCATTGCCATGATACCCTTGGTATTGTTGCTGCTAATTATTCACCTGATGCACTGCATCCCTCCTCTCATGGTTCTCATACCTCGGTGGAGGTGGAGGCAACATCAGTTGTTGTCCATTTCCTCTAGTAAGATGCTGCTGCCGAGGTGCGTCGTTCTAAGGTGCTTCGTGCCGAGGTCCATCATGCCGAGGTGCTTCGTGCCGAGGTGCCTGAGCATTCCCCGAGCCACCTTGATCTATCTTCCTCATCCATTCACATTGTCGGGTTATATGATTCGCCGGGTTATTCGGACCTGGTGTGTGGAACTTGCACGGCTGATCCAACATAGACTCATATGTGTATCTCGGCCTATCCTTTCTTTCTTTCCACTGTTTCTTCTGCTCTAGCGTCCAAGGTTTCTTGCCTTCACCCTTTTGTTGCCATTGTTGCCCTCTAGTTTTCTGTCGCTGTTTGGCGCCGTCATTGGGATGATCCTGATCCACAGCCGCCACTTGCTGCGAGCTGTACATGTAATCATGCCGATCATCTCTTCTCTTACCCCAGAAGTCATTGCGTCATGATACTCCGGCACCCTCACATGAGTAGTACTCATCATTGGACTCATTGGACATCATCTGAGGCTGGGTCGGATCACCCAAGGCGTACGAATTAGCAATCCGGATCGTTTCAACCAACACAGTTGGCATATCTCTCTGCAATCTTTGCCATAACATACTTGCATGCCTACATCCTTGGGCGAACAATGCAATAGCTTATGATTCAATTGTCCCTTCACAGGAATTTCACACATTACACCAGCGAGTCAAGAACTCCCGGTCTGTTCATCGGTCTTTGCTTGCATAATGCCGGAGTCTGTGGCCTATTCGGTCTCTTGTACGTGTTCGAGAAGTTACAAATGAACATCTCCTCGAAGTCTATCTAGCAGTTGATACTTCCCTCTAGCAAATTATTTAACCAGACCCTTGCTGGCCCCTCTAACATTTGTGGTACATACCTCATGGCCCATCTCAAATTTCCTCCGGCTATGTTAACTGCAGTAGCATAGTCAATGAGCCAATCATCCGGCTTAGTACTACCTTCATACATCTTTGTTCCTCGGGCCAACTGAAAGTTCGGCACTGGTGGCTCCCTCATGATCCGAGGTCCAAAACATGTTGGACCCGGAGGACCTTGCACCTCAATCATTTCCCTATAGATTCGGTCTAGTTTCAGTCTTGCGTCATCCGACTGCAAATTCCTATTCCCCAATATTGATCCAATCACATGGTACACTCGTCTAGGTAATCCGGTGTCAGCCATTGCCGAGTAACCATCATTGTATCATTCTTGACCTGGACGAGCATTTTGTTGCTACATTGCTAGGCCAGCACCTCTCTCCTGCTGGGGTGCATATTGTTGGTACTGTTGCCGAGGTGCATTTTGCCCTTTTCCTGCCAAATTACACTGTCTGGGATTGCCGCTGGCAGCGTTTCCTCGGCGGACATTGCCTTGGTCGCGGTTACCTCGGCCAGCTTCACCCCAGCTGGCACTGTGACGATCCTCATCAATTTGCACTGCTTTCCCTTTTCCTGTCCTTATCGGGTCATACGGGACCATATGTTTGTCTTTTCGTCCCTAGGTTACTACTTCCTCTCTTCTAGGGCCGTCATGAGGCGACGACGTAGGCCCAGCGGACCTTGCCGGGTTATTCCTTGCCGAATGAACTATGTGCGATGCTCCAGGTTACGCCGGGTTTGCCTTGTTTATTTCCTCATTCTGCTGACATGCTACCCTTAACAAATGGTTAACTCTCTCTTGTTTCCTTTCCTGGGCCTCTCCGGTCAAACCCTCTAACTCGAACGCGGCTGCGTTGGCAGCCCTGAGGTTTTTTGCCGGGGTGCTATACCTCTTCAGCCTTGCTGTTACTATAGTAGTTGTCTGACCCGGCTTAGGCACATACTCCTTGTCTATCTTGGTGATCAAGTTTCGACCTCTGATTCACTCCATCTATATGGTTTTCTTTCGCATACTCCCGCAAAGTAATGTTCAGTGACTGCTGTAACTCAGCTACCTTTTTTGCTCCAGTTAACATTTTCTGCCTAGTCTCCTCTAGCTCGGCATGTGCCTGCGCCGGATCTACCGTTGGCACTATGGGTGTTGCTAAGCTATCTATTGCCTGTTGTAGTACATTCTCTAGCCTCTCTAGTGGAGGGAATCTAGATCTTGCCTACTTCGGCGTAACATCCAGATTTGGCGCTGGGTCCTTGCTTGCTCCTTCAACAGGCGCCGTCATCATGACCTCAGCGCAACTAGCGGGGCATGTGATATGCGAGCCACGAGCCGCGCTGAGAGGTGGTTCACCTCCCTCGACGACGTGTTGCGGGTGAACACAGGAGTCGTCGATGCCAACATAGATCCTATGGGAGCCAAGCTTGATGAAGAGGTCGTTGCACGGAGGACGGCGCCTGCCGAAGCTACCAACGTTGTCGCTGACGTAGTCCAGCGCTCCAAAGCACTGAACAAGCCCAGAGACGATGCATTCGCCGGTGCCAATGATGTTTCCCGTCCGGATTTTTACTCCTGCTAGCTCCGCTAGCCCCATGGTGGGCGCCAACTGTCGTGGTGGTGGCACGGCAGATGCCATGTATAGGCTAAAGATGGGGCCAATGTGCACTAGAGGAATCCAAGGAGGGGTAGTGTGGTGATTCCACACACATATGTTTGTATTTCTCTCTTGTGTGGGGGTGTAGTTCTTGAGGATTACAAGGGCTCCTCGTGCTGTATCGTGGGAAGGAGACTAGTTCTCTTACTACCCACAGCTACACTCTAGGATTATCCCTTAGTAAAAATGGCCGACCCCCTCTATGGAGGTCATGTCCCTCCTTATACAGGGGGGGTGAGGTTATAATTTAGGGCATACGTGGAGGCATATTCTCCGAATATGCTCCTCGGTAAAGTAAGATGCCTCTTTTACACTTTAACAAGCTGGTCCGGACTCCAGGCGTTAGCCTCTGTGAGCCCCTTTATAGCGTGGCATCTCATAAGGATCTCATAAGGAGTCATATCCAAATACTTGCGAAGACAAACCCGGTTGGCAATATGACAAGCGGTAGAGATAGCTTCGGTCCAAAAGTTATATGGAGATTTGAACTCCGCAATCATGGTTCTTTCCATATACATAAGAGTCCGGTTCTTCCTTTCTGCCACACCATTTTGATGAGGGGTATATGGAGCGGAATATTGATGATTGATCCCCTCATCACCAAGAAACTCATCTAAGGTGTATTTCTTGAACTCGGTACCATTGTCACTTCTAATGGCCAAGATCTTCTTGTTATGTTGACATTGCACTTCATTGGCAAAGTTGATGACGGTTTGTTGAGTCTCACTCTTCTTCTTGAATAAATATACCCATGTGTATCTTGAGTAGTCATCAATAACCAAACAATACTCCCCCCAAGACTATCAAAGGATGGAGGACCAAAGAGGTCCATATGGAGGAGCTCCAAGATCCCATCAGAATAGATGGTTGTTGTGTGGGGGTGTGTCGTCTCATGGAGCTTCCCTTCAATGCATGCCATACACACACGATCTTTGACAAAGCACACATTATCTTTTAGTCCAAGGATGTGACCTCCTGTGTGAAGAATTTGCAAAGACCTCATGTTGATGTGGGCAAGACGGTGATGCAAATCCATCCCACGTCACCTTTAGCCATTAGGCACGCCGCGATAGGTGTGGGTTTCTTATCGAAATCTACCACATACAAACCATTGTTGGCATACCGAACAAAGGCTATAGAGAGAGTCTTGCTCCACATGAGAATCACAACCTTAGGGGTAAAATAGGCTACAAAGCCCATAAGCATGTGTTGATGAACGAAAAGTAAATTGTATGAGAGAGTTTTGACAAGCATAATGTCCACAATGGATATATCCGGTGTGACCACTACCTTACCTAAACCCAATACCTTAGATGTTGATCCATCTACATAAGTGACACACATGTTGGAAGTATTAGGTCCTGTCTCATCAAGCGTTTCTTTGCTTCCGGTCATATGACTTGTGACACCACAATCAACCACCCATTTTCTTCCACCAGAAGCATAGCCCTACAAGAAATAAATGCTTGTTTTTAGGTACCCATTGTTGAATGGGTCCTCTTTTGTTAGTCACAAGTATCTTAGGAACCCAAATGGCCCAATGGTCATCATCACTATAAGAGGTGCCTACATATTTAGCATAGACATGACCATCATAAGATTTCATAAGAACATATGATGGGTTATATTGTCCCGCGAAATCATTATGAGAAGGTTCATCACCACTCTTAATGTCGGGGGATGACCCTCGGGTAGGCCAAGACAGGCTCAGTTGGTTGGCTCCAAAGAGCTCTGGCCGTCTGGGCCCAAGACAAGGAACCACAGCCGGGTGGAACTCTCCACCCGGTTCCGCATCCAAGTTTCCCCGGCTGGCCCGTCTAGCCGGGTGGCCAGAAGAACCGGCTGAGAGGCCGCTCCTAGTCGGCCGCCTCGGATCCGCTGGCCATGGTAGTGTAGGGGTGACGTTGCTTGCTAAGCGCATCTCTGACCGGACAGGCTGGCTCGCCCGGTTGGCGCTACCAGACAACTATGCCAAAGCTAGAGGCTGACGAGTAAAGCCTCAGCTGACGAGTAAAGAGTCGGCTGACGCATAAAGAACCGACTGACGAGTAAAGCAAGGGAGCTGGACACTGTAGCGCTGTCCTCCCTGTACGGGAGGCTTGACTTGACCCAGGCCTACCGTTCAGGCCCGGCCAGCCGTCCCACTTTGTAAGCCCAGATCCAAACAGTAAACCCTAGAACCCACTCTGTAAGCTACCTCCCCGACCAGTATATAAGGAGGGGTCGTGCTACGGTTCTAGGTAGACAACTACAAGTTAGAAGTTCTCTAGATTGGACAAGTTGAGTAGTTCCTCTTCTTCTTCTAGCAAGGAGTAGCTAGGAAAACAGCTCAAGGAGCATCTGTACTGGGCGTTCGCCCCCTTATAGTAGATCCTTGCAGGAGTAGGAGTGTTACCTCGCCAAGAGGGCTCCGAACCTGGGTACATCGCTGTGTTTGCAGTATCTGTGCCTAACCCGTTGCGAGTAGCCACCGATAGCATCCTGATTGTTCCCTCTCATGCCATCCCCGATGGCACTGCCATGTTCCACACCACGACAGTTGGCGCCCACCGTGGGGCAAATCACTTCGGCTGGGATCATATTTCACACGGGACTTCCGCTTGTCGTCGGATAACGAGTCGCCTCTGGCCTCATCCTCACCTTCGGCTCCTTCGACTGCGCCCTCGACAACGCATCCTGGTTCAACGGGAGAACCTTCCCAAGCGGCGGTTCCATCATGCACTTCGGTGAGCATCGCGTCTATGTCGCCACCGTCGCCGAGACCTTCCCTCGCGAGGTCGTCACTGTGTCCAGCGCACCGCCTAGCTTCTCCGCTTCGTGTGTCACCAGCGGCATCGTCGAGGTCATGATGGCGGGCTCGGGCGAGAACCGTCGCCCACCTCTGGAGCGCAAAAGGGATGGTCGCGCTGCCAACTCGCGCCTCCCGAACTAGGACCTTCTCACCGCGTCCATCGAGCACCTCCGCAACCCCAACAACCCCATTGAGGCGGATCCGGCAGCAGCTGCGGCAGCACTGGAGGCTACCCGCCAGAGCCTCTTGGAGGAAGCTAGCAAGGTGGCAGCCGCCCAACGGCGGATGATCGCGACCATGCGCGAGTACAACATCGTGCATGGCTTCGCCTGCTTGCCCAGCAACAGCCGCCCGACCCAGCCCTAGGGCCAAAACCTCGGTTCGGAGATGGATCGCGCTGCTGATCCGCGTACGCCCGTGGTGCAGCCGGTCTATAGCACTCCCGCCAAAAACATGAGGGCCGCGGAGGCGGCAATCGCCGAACTAAGTCACCTGGAGGACGAGGAGCTAGTCCGTTAGCAGGCACGTGTCCAGCTCCTCGTGGTCATGGCAAACAAGCAGCAGGCTGAGGTAGAGCTCAGCATGGACGACAACAACAAGACCCAACCGGCTCACCGGATGGTGGATCTAGCCGCGGGTGCCAGCAAGGCCTCCTCCCCAAACGGTGCATGGCTAAGCAACTGTCCACGAGGTGGATCAGCAGGTCGTGGGCACAACGCCCGCGACCCCGCGGCTGTCACCAGGCGGAACCACGAGTCGGCCGACAAAGCCAGAAAAGGCCAAGCGCTACCCAAGTGCGACCTATCCGGCCGGCTGGGACCGCTCGAGCAGGAAGAATCGCAAGACGCACGCGCACGCATCGACCTACTGGTCCAGTCATGCGCACTGGAAGAAGAAACCCCAGCCAGTCCAAGATGCTTCGGACCGCGCATCCGGAATGAACCGTTTCCAAAGGGATTTTCGCTCCCAAGGGACACGCCAAAGTACGACGACTCGGTTAAGCTAGAGGACTGGCTGGTGGACTACACCACCGCGGTAGGCATCACAAACGGCAACCGCCGGGTGGCTGTGCGCTACGCCCCCTCATGCTCCTCGACTCGGCCAGGACATGGCTCAATAGCCTCCCGACAATAGCATCAACGCCTGGATCGATTTCAAGTAGGCATTCATCCGCAACTTCACCGGCACCTACAAGCGCCCAGGTCGACCTGACGAGCTTGCCCTTTGTGTGCAAGGCCCGGACGAATCCGATTGCTCCTACATCACCCGATGGACGAGCATGCACAACTCCTGTGAGAGGGTGCGCGAGCACCAGGCGGTCGGCTTCTTCGTCAACGGCTGCAGAGACAGCACTATGCTCAAGCACAAGCTTTGCCGGGTAGAGCCCACCACCATGGCGCATACCATGGCCATCGCGGACAAGTACGCCACCACCGATGCAGCAATGAAAAGATTCATCCGGGTGGACGACCAGGGGAAAATCATCGTTGACGTCGCTGTGGATCTGCACCAGCCAGAGGGGAATGGCCACAGCTCCAGGCGGCATGAAAACCGCCACGACAAGAGAAAGGACGACCAACCGAATAACCAATATGGTTCTAGGCAGGTGGCGGCAGTGCAGGAGGATCCGGCTGTAGGCGGAAGCCGGAGACAGAAGCCTAATGACCGGCCTCCAAGGCCCAAGTACACCATCGAGTCAATGCTTGATGGGCCATGCAAGATCCACATCGGAGGCAACAAACCGGCTACACATACAACACGCCACTGCAACTGGATGAAGAAGATGGCAGAGATTGTTGGCGTGCCGGCTGCGTAAGCGACCACCCCCGGCCGGTGGGCCACCAGGCGACCGCAATAACTAGCGCCGGTGGGAGGATGACGATGACAACTATCCCTACCATGTGGGAAACTACCACATCTTCACCACGGAGCCGGAGACCAAGCATAACAAGAGACGTCGCGAGGCGGAGGTGAACGCGATCGTTCCTCCCGTCCCCTAGTACCTCAACTGGTCGGAGCAAGAAATTGCATGGAGCCGGAAGGACCAGACGGCTGTGCTACCTCACCCAGGCACTTACGCGATGGTCCTGGATCCCATCATTGTCTCCAAGAAGCATTCCTGCAGATTCTCCCGCGTCCTTGTAGACGGTGGGAGCAACATCAACCTCCTGTACCGCATCTCGCTACACCGGCTCGGTATCAGTGAGTCGCAGCTGGAATCGTCAAGCACCTCCTTCCATGGAGCCGTTCCGGGCCCGTCGCATTCGCCCATCGGAAAGATCCGGCTGGACGTCATCTTCGACAAGGAGGATAACTTTCGCCGTGAGCCTATCTACTTTGAGGTGGTCAACCTCTCCAGTGCGTATCACACAATCTTGGGGAGCCCGACGCTCACCAAGTTCATGGTGGTACCACACTACGCGTACCTCAAGATGAAGCTACCAGGACCAAAGGGTGTCATCACCGTGGCCGGCTGCTACAGGCGGTTAGTGGAGTGCGCCATAGACGACTCCAAGATAGCTGAGGCCATGATCATCGTGGAAGAAAAGTGCGTCATCATGCAAAACATGGCAGTCCTGCAGAAGGACATGACGACTGGCGAGCCAAAGCCGGCCGGAGAAGCACAGTTCAAGTCGTCCAAGGGCACCAAAAGATCATGCTGAATGAGGCCGAGTCGGACAAGTTCATCCTGGTCGGAGACGGCCTTGACAGCAAATAGGAAAGCGTGCTCGTCGACTTCCTCCATGAGAATCGGGATATCTTCGCATGGTCCCCCAAGGACATGACAGGTGTTCCGGGGGAGTTCACCGAGCACTCCTTACATGTTAAGCCGGATGCAAAGCCTGTCAAACAGTCCCTACGGCGCTTTGACGAAGAAAAGATAAGAACCATTGGTGAAGAAATCACCCGGCTCCTCGCAGCCGGATTCATCGTGGAGGTTTTCCATCCAGAATGGCTGGCAAACCCAGTGTTGGTGCTGAAGAAGAACAAGACTTGGCGTATGTGTGTTGATTACACCAGCCTCAACAAAGCATGCCCCAAAGACCCATTCGCCCTGCTGAGGATAGACCAAGTGATCGATTCCACAGCCGGCTGCGAGCTGCTGTCGTTTCTGGACGCGTATTCTAGCTATCACCAGATCCGGCTAAACCCCGCTGATCAAATAAAGATAGCATTCATCACTCCTTATGGATCCTACTACTACACCACCATGTCGTTTGGACTGAAGAACGTTGGGGCAACATACCAGCGCTGCATGCAGAAGTGCCTGTAAACTCAGATCGGCAGAAATGTACACGCCTACATTGATGATGTAGTGGTCAAGACCAAGGAGCATTAGACACTCCTTGAAGATCTAAAGGAATCATTCACCAACCTCCGACGGTTCAAGATGAAGCTGAACCCACAGAAATGCGTGTTTGGTGTCCCAGCCGACCATCTCCTTGGTTTTCCCGTATCAGAGCGAGGAATCGAGGCGAACCCGGAGAAGATTGGCGCAATCGAGCGCATGCAGCCGCGTAAGAACTTGCGAGATGTCCAGAAGTTCACCGGATGTCTGGCCTCCCTCAGCCGGTTCATCAGCTGGCTGGGGGCGAAAGCACTTCCGCTGTACCAGCTCATGAAGAAAACAGACAAATTCGTCTAGACATCGCAGGCGGATGAAGCTTTCTACGATCTCAAGCACATGCTCACCTCGCCACCTATACTGGTAGCACCAGCGGCAAAGGAGCCCATGCCGATGTACATCGCAACCACTAACCAGGTAGTCAGCGTGGTGCTGGTGGTGGAGAGGCCGGAAGAAGGAAAGGCGCAGCCGGTGCAACGACCAGTGTACTATTTGAGTGAGGTACTCTCGCTCTCGAAGCAGAACTACCCCCATTACCATAAGCTGGTGTATGGCGTGTACATGGCCGCTAAGAAGTTGAAGCACTACTTCCAAGAACACTCCATCCAGGTGGTGGCACTAGAGCCACTTTCAGAAATCATCGGCAACAGGGATGCTACGGGCCGGGTGGCGAAATGGGCTATAGAGCTCTCTGCCCACAACATACAATACGAGCCAAGAACGGCGATCAAGTCTTAAGCCCTGGCAGATTTCCTTGTTGACTGGGCAGAAATGCAGTACTTGCCGCCTTGCCCTGACTCCACGCATTGGAAGCTGAATTTCGACGGCTCCAAGATGTACGGGGGGGGGGGGGGGGCTCGAAGCCGGAGTAGTCATCACCTCTCCCAAGGGAGACCGGCTAGAGTACGTGCTACAAATCCACTTCCACGCGTCCAATGATGACCCACAAGTATAGGGGGTGTATCGCAGTATTTTCGATAAGTAAGAGTGTCGAACCCAACGAGGAGCAGAAGTTGCTGGCTAGTGGTATGGATCAGGAATTCTCTGCAAATACTTAACAAACGGATTTTTAGGGGTTTTCGATAAAGCAGGTAAACAAAGTACGAGTAAATAAAAGACAGTAGGAATAAATGCAGCAATTGGCCCAATCCTTTATGCAGCAAAGGACAAGCCGGTTGTATTTCTATAGATGACCAAACGTTCTCGAGGACACATGGGAAGACTGTCAAGTGCTTTCGCTTCATATAGTTGATTAATCTTCTCTAGCTTGCTAAGTGTTGTGTGGGTGAACCTGTGCTAATGTACCATCCCATCCAAGACTTAATACATACTTGTGATTAAACCCCCTTGCAAACATCCGTAAGTATAAGAAAGTAATTAAGGTAGAAACCTAACCACAGCTTTAAACTCTAAGACCCTTACATCCCTTGTGCAATGGTTTCCTAACGGGGGTTTAGGTTTCTATCACTCCGGCAACCCCTACGATTAGTAGCCAAATACACAATGCATTCCCCTAGGCCGATATAGGTGAAGTGTCATGTAGTCGACGTTCACATGACACCACTAGAAGAAGTACACCACAACTTAAATAACAATCTATTGAATCTTTCTCAACGCAACTCCACTACTAACAACAAGACTTCTCCCATGTCCTCAAGAACAAAACGAACTACTCACAAGACATCATATGGATCATGATCAGAGATGGAATAATGATGTATAACAATTTGAATATAAACAATAATTCAATGGTTCACTCAATAGCATCAACTACAAAGAGTAATCAACACCGGGAAAGTTTCCCCTATGAACTATGCAAGATTCAACGCAATTGTTACAGCAATATGGAGATGGTGATGAGGGTGCTGATGGTGATGATGGTGGTGATGATGGTGATGATGATCCCGATGAAGTCCAGCTTGATGGTGGTGTTGATGGCGACGATCTCCCCTCTCCGGGAAGGAATTCCCCTGGCAGAAATCTGTCTACCGGAGAGATCTTTCTCTCTCGGTGTTTTCCGCCCCACAGAGGTGGCGGAATCTTTCTGTGGTCGCTCTCCCAGTCTTAGGGTTTTGGGAGGAAGATATATGCCAGAGGGGAGAGGCTGGAGTGGGCCAGGGTGGCCACACCACTCCCTGGCGCGGCCTAGGCCTGCCCGCGCCATGGGGTGGTGTGGGCCCCCTGTGGCCCACCTCCACTCCATCTTCTGGCATCTTGAGTCTTCTGGAAAAATAGAATTTTCCGTATATTTTCCCGGATTTTCTGATCTTCACGAATTTTGCCTCCAAACAGCACCTTTTCCATCAGAATCGTGACTGCAGCGGTCCATGCTCCAAAAGTCATCAACCATGCAAAAACGGATGAAATAACATAAGTATCACCTCTCAATACGAAATATATCAATGAATAATAGTGAATTAAGACATAGAATAGTGATGCAAAATGGACGTATCATCCAACAACGTTGCTGAATATGAGGTGCTCGTCCATGGCCTCAAAATGGCAAAAGAGATCGGCATCCGGCGCATCCTATGCTTTGGCGACTCAGATTTGGTGGTGCAGCAAGTGTCCGGCGATTGGGACGCCAGGGACGCAAATATGGCTCTATATCTCTTCTTTGTACAACAGCTGTGTGCCTATTTTGAAGGATGCGGGTTTCACCATGTCCCCTGAATAAACAACGAGGCTGCAAACACACTCGCCCGCATTGGGTCAACAAGGCAGGAAATTCCACCTGGAGTCTCCCTCGAGCACCTGCGCAAGCCGTCAATCACGCCGTTTCCAGAATCCGACTCCATCATACTGGATGCGGACTCGGGGACTGCCGGCTCCAAGACGCGAGAGTTGCCACGAAGGACCCGGGGACTACGCCGCAACCCCCGGGGACTGCCGGCTCGAAGACCTCCACGACTGCTCCACCGCACCCAGGGACTGCCACGCTCGGCCTGGAGGTCGTTGGCTCTGTCGCTCCATCAGGCCAGCCGCCAGACGAGCCTGACTCGGCCATCCGCACAGAGGTAAACATGCTCATGTAGGCGGTATGCGCCATCCGGGAAACCCCGACGTGGGCCAAGCCGTTCATGGATTTCTGGGCCAAGTAGAGGTAGAGGCAAGGCAAGTGAAGAGCAGGGCCAGTGCGTACACCATCATCCACAACGAGCTCTACAAGCGCAGCATTGGGGGCATTTATCAGCGGTGCGTGAGCCAGGAGGAAGGAATCCGGCTACTGGTCGACATTCACCAAGGCGAGTGCGGCCACCACGCGTCGTCACGGGCCATAGTGGCAAAAGCATTTCGCCATGGGTTCTACTGGCCCACAGCACTAGAAGACGCCGAACAAATAGTCAAGGCATGCAACAGCTACCAGCGGTTCAGCCAGCAGAAACACACTCCGTCTGCGGCACTCAGGACAATTCCCATCACTTGGCCCTTCGCCGTCTGGGGGCTCGATATGGTCGGCCCTGTCAAAACATCCCGATCCGGCATGACGCACCTGCTGGTGGCGGTGGACAAATTCACAAAGTGGATCGAGGCAAAACCGATAAAGAAGCTGGATGGGCCTCCGGTGGTCAAATTCTTCACGGACATAATCACGCGCTTCGGCTACCCCAATACATCATCATAATTGACAACGACACGAATTTCGCAAAAGGGGCTTTCGCACGCTTCTGCGGATACAAGGGCATCCGTCTGGACCTCGCATCCGTGGCACACCCCCAGTCCAACAGGCAATGGGAGCGAGCAAATGGTCTAGTCCTAGCCGGAATCAAGCCTCGACTGATCGAACCACTAATGCGATCTCCCGACTACTGGATAGAGGAGCTACCGGCTGTGCTTTGGAGCCTCCGCACCACGCCCAACCGGTCCACCGGCTACACCCCATTCTTCCTCGTCTACGGGGTGGAGGCAGTCTTGCCAACAGACATCGAGTTCGACGCACCCCACAAGCTGTTATACTTAGAGTAGCAAGCCAAGGAAGCACGTGACGACAGCGTCGACCTCCTCAAAGAAGCACGCGAGCTGGCCTTGTCCAGATCCGCCATCTACCAACAAAACTTGCGCCGTTACCATAACAGCTGGATCTGCAGCGTCTCGTTCCACGAGGGCAACCTGGTGCTTAAGCTGGTACAGGACACCAAAGGGATGCACAAGTTATCTCCACCTTGGGAGGGCCCATTCATCATCAGCCGGGCGCTGCAGAACAACTCATACTACCTCATCGACGCTCGCCAGACGGAAAGGAACATGATGGACCGTTCAGGCAAAGAAACCGAGCGCCCATGGAACGCAAACCTGCTTCGCCCCTTTTACACTTGAACAAGAAGTGTATTTATCTTACCTTTATGTAATGAACAAGCATGGGCACCTCGACGTAGTCTCAGGGACCCCGCAATAAATTAGCAAGTCCTACCGCACAATTTGGCTTTTCCGGCTGCATTATTCTAACCCTGGAGCCGGCGATCTCCACCGGGGACTCGCCGGTTGGCCCGGATGGCCGCACAATCCACACGACAAAGTACTGTACGCGACTCTAAGAGCTTCCTCTTTGGTTCTGGCTGTAGACCGCAAGCCGACTGACAGATCTGGCAAGAGCAGAACGCTCGAAGACCCTTACACGAAAAAGCCTCGAGGAAAACAAAAACGTCTAGATGTTCCGGTTGCGCTCGCTCTCCCAAGGCTAATGACCAAAACCTGAAGTATCGTGCAGTACGCCTACTAGCTACCCCTTCGACTCCGGCTCGCGGCTGGCAAGGGCACAACATAAAATTGGCCAATGCTCACTAGGAAAAGGGCAAATTCATCAGCTTCGCGAAACATCACAATTTCAAGACTAGTGAACTTCATATTACAATTCCATTTACGTCTGTTTAACCAGGCAAACAACATGTTTGTTTTTTCATCTTTGCATGAGCCAAAGTTCCATGACGAACACCAGAGCTCGAAGCCGGTCGCTTCCCAGGCGCCAGAAGAGCAGGATCGAGAGCTTCGACCCAGCTGTATCCTCCAGCCGTCCCGAACCTCGGGGACTACACCCTGTGGGTGCGCTCGCGCGCCCCTAGACAGGAACCTGCAACAAACAACAACACAAAGGAGCTTCGACCCGGCTGTATCCTCCAGTCGACCCGAACTTCAGGGACTACCCCCTCTGGGTGCGCTGGCGCGCCCCCACACAGGAACCTGCAACAAACAACAACACAAAGGAGCTTCGACCCAGCTGTATCCTCCAGTCAGCCCGAACCTCGGGGACTACACCCTGTGGGTGCGCTAACACGCCCCACACAGAAACAAGCATGCAACAAGTGCAAAACAGAAAGTGCAGATGCAAAGCACGAGAAAATATCCAAAGGGAGGCGATGCTCCCACCAGAATTCAGTACAGAACAAAGATAGTTGTTCACCAACGCAAAATAACAAGTTTTTCACCAACGCAAAATAACAAGTTTTTCACCAACAAATACTCCCGGCATACCGGGTATCAGGCTTGCGGACTGGCAGAAGGGTCGGAGGCATCGGCTGGGGCTTGGCTGCTGAAGGCAACGTCGGCCGAGGCGGTCTCTAGCGTAGCCAGGGCTTCAGTGCGTCCTGCATCCGGGCTGAAGTGATACGGCTCTGTGCCAGCTGGGTCGCTCTGGGCCACAAGAGCGGATATCGGTAACCTCAGCGCGGAGCTGCTCATAGCTGGTCCCTTGGCAAAATCCGCGAGAGAGGGTTCGCAGATCCACATCCGGGTACCAGGACTTCAACAGGGCAAGCACCATCTCTGCGCCGCCCACTCCCGAGCCACGTCCATGAGGTCAGGGGCGCCCAAGATCTTCTCAGCCAGAGGCCAGAGCGTCCATGGTAGCCGGCTGATTGGTGTCAGGCCAGACATAGTCATAGACCTCAAGGGCAGCATTGCACAGACGCCTGGCTTCCTCGCTGACGACCGCCACCAGTTCCTCCGGGTGGAGGTCGTGCCCGGCGTCCGCCTCGGGGGTGCGCGCCAGAGCCCTGTGATGACCCACAAGTATAGGGGGTGTATCGCAGTATTTTCGAGGGACGTGAAACCCAATTTATTGATTCGAGACAAGGGGAGCCAAAGAATATTTATAAGCCTTAACAACTGAGTTGTCAATTCAGCTACACCTAGAAACAATCCTGCTCACAACAGTTTATCAGTAGCAACAGTTTTGTAGTAGGAATAGCAAAGTAGCTGTAGTAGTAAAGTAAAGACATCAGTGACAATAGCAGTAAATAGTGGGATTCGAGTGCGGTAGGCATATGGATGGATGGACGGGCGTTGCATGGACAAGACAATTCACATAGCAATCAGAACATAGGGCAATTGCAGATAAATAAGATAAAGCATCCAAGTACTAGATAATCCTAGGCATGTGTTCCATATATAGTCATACGTGCTCGCAATGAGAAGTTGCACAACATCTTTTGTCCTGCCAGCCCATTTGCAACGGGGTATCAAGGGAACTACTAGCAATTAAGGTGCTCCTTTTAATAGAGCACCGGAGCAAAGCATTAACACTCCGTGAACACATGTGATCCTCACATCAAAGCCATTCCCTCCGGTTATCCCGATTTCTGTCACTTCGGGGCCATTGGTTCCGGACAACAACGTGTGTATACAACTTGCAGATAAGACCATAAACAATACTATCATAATGAATCAATAACATGTTCAGATCTGAAATCATGGTACTCGGGCCCTAGTGACAAGCATTAAGCACAACAAGTCGCAACAAAGTCATAAAGCACTAATAAAAGATACTAGGCACCATGCCTTAACAATCTAATGCCATTACATGAACGATCTCATCCAATCCCTACCATCCCCATAGCCAACAGCGGGGGATTACTCACTCATAGATGGGGGAAACATGGATGGTCGATGGAGAAGCGATGGTGATGATGATGGCGATGATCTCCTCCAATTCCTTGTCCCGGCAGGGTGCCAGAATGGAGTTTCTGGTGCTGTTTCATGGAATATGGTGGTGGCAGCAGAGCGGAACTCCTTCTAGAAAAATGTCGACCCCCCCCGAAGTTTTTAGGTCAGAAGGCTCCTTATATGCGAAGAGAGAGGCCGAGGGGGTGCCTGGGGGGCCCACACCACCCCCTGGTGCGACCTGGCTTGGCCCGCGCCACCAGGTGGTGTGGCCACCCCCTGGCTCTTCTCCGTCTCGTATCCTGGCTCCTGGAGTCTTTTGGGTGAAATAGGATTTTCGGCATATTTTCCGGGATTTTTCCTGATAGTTGATTTTCTGCACAAAAAGTAGACACCAAGGCAGTTCTGCTGAAAACAACGTCAGTCTGCGTTAGTTGTATCCAAATCACACAAGTTTAGAGGAGAAACAATAGCAAAAGTGTTCGGGAAAGTAGATACGTTTTGGACGTATCAACTCTCCCAAGCTTAGCTTATTACTTGTCCTCAAGCAATTCAGTTGAAAACTGAGTGCGATAAAAGAACTTTCACGAACACATTTGCTTCATATGATGTAAATATTCTCAGCAATGTGATCAACTACTTAGACAATTCATAATAAAGAGTATGCAACTGAGTCTACTTAATAGTCATTACAAGCTATGAAGAGATTCCAACTCAAAAATAATAAGTAGCATGAAGTATAAACGTAAGCAACATTACAATGCTCATAAAAAGGTGTGATAGAGTGGTATCTCTCTTGCCTTTGATTATGAATACCAAGGCACCTCGGAAGTTCAAGTGATGACTAGAAGTAAAGATATCAAGGACACAAGCATCAAAGTCATAACACAAATAATTAAGTAGTGAGGCAAACACAAAGAATGACAACTATGCTCTCAAGAAGGTGCTCAAAGAATAAATGGAGACTCAACAAGTAAAGGAAAAGGTTTTGAATAATTTGAAAGGCTTCCAAATGCTGAAAGTATGGTACTCATTAGCTTTGAGCTCTCATTGCCCCTATCATAAGCATCTTTAATGTGGTTAAGGTGAAAGTGAGGTCCAATCTGAGTTATATGCTTGACAGACTATAAACTGAAAATCCCAAGTCCCTTGAGTACGAGGGCCGCTCCTCATGCTACTTAACTTTAGTTACCGGTAAGTTCTTGTCATCGTAAGTATATGCGTATCATTGAGAACCGCCAACGGGGTAACCCTTGCCCGATGATACGGAAGAGTCCCCATATCAAAATGACAAGGCAAGCAGACAATGAGTATCTCAGCAATCTTCTTATTTACCATGGGAAAATGGTGCTTTTTCTCTCTTTCCTCTTTTCATGAATCTCTTTTTTTTCTTTTTCTCAATAGTTATCTCTCTTTTTTTTCATAAGAAGAATGCTTCATAGATATCATTATGGTTAGGCTGCAGGTTTCCACCATGTCAGCATGGATTAGACCAGTGGCCCAGGCGTTTCTCTAACACACATACATAACTCCATGGACTTACAAGCTCCCCTTTTATTTCACACCGACGACATCCGCAAACAAAAGAGCAAGGTATCAACTGGGTATATATTTACAAGTGTTGAAAGCGTTCCCCGTGACAGCACGGTTCTGCTAATCCCCAGCCTATAATTTGCAAGCATATAACTTTCATGGAGAGTTCACAATGGTTCAGGTTTATTAAGTGTAGGAAATAAAGTGTGCCATCAAGTTCGTGAGAGGTTTAGTAACTAACTTTCTCATAACAAGCAAACATTTTATTCGGAAGAAAACAAGGCATATTGAATATGCACAGAAGTAGCGAATGATGCTAATAGGTAGGTATGGTGGACACTTTGGCAATATTTGGTTTAAGGGAGTTGGAAACATGAATAAAACACTCAGTGGAAGTGAAGGCTAGCAATAGTAAGGGAGCGACAAATGAGAGAGCAATAGCTGTCATTATCATGCTTGCAACCAAACAGGACTACTCATGGCATGAGAGTGATACAAGATCCTCAAGGCAAAATAATTCATCGAGGCTCAACTGATTATTACAGTCATGTGCATGCGTGAGCATGTGCCAAGTCAATTCAAATGAAACATTCAGAGGAGGATACCACAGTGTCATACCAATTTATGAATAGAGCAATGCAAGCAAACATTCATAAGACATGCTACAAACTATTAGCGAGCTGGAGCTAATCATAAGAAAGGAAGAACTACTAAGCATCCAAAGAAAACATACACTCTACATGAACGGACTAAGCATGCCCACAGTGATGAGTATATGTACAAAAATGAAAACAAATAGAGTTCGTTACCAGCCTCTTACCACGCCTCAAGTTATCATTAATCCTCATTATTTCTCTTCACTTGTGTTGCTTGAATAATAATATGAAACCAATATTCCACTAAGGACTGCTGAACCCTGTAGAAAACTCACAAAACCAAAGAAGAACGACAAATATTTTTGGTGTTTTCGATTTTTAAACAAAAACCAAAAGGGAAAAACAAGCAAAGCAAAATCTTTTTGGGTTTTTCGAATAGTTCAAACAAAGCAAAAAGGGAAAAACAAACCAAGGCAAAAAGAAGAAGCAAACCAAAGAGAAACAACATAAATATTTTTGGTCTTTTTGTGTTTTAGAAAGCAAAAGCAAAAGAAGAACGAAAACTAAAAAGAGAACGAAAACATGAATATACAAAGTATCGACGCAACATGATATGGAGATGAGTGCGGTGTCAGCGTACCTCCCCCCAAGCTTAGGCTTTTGGCCTAAGTGGGTATCAATCCATGTACGAATAGGGGTTCCAAGCAGGCGGATCTTGGTAAGAATGTTCGTAGCTGGGCACATGAGAAGAAGAAGCTCCCCAATCATAAGCGGGCTGCTGATATGAAGATTCTCCCTCATTCGAGGGCTAGACCGAATCATCCGTGACCTCCCTTCTAGTGTCCTGCTTCTGTTGGGAGAGCTCTCCCAAGTACGTGTCAAGCTCCTCCTTAGTGAGGGACCATCCTTCCCTGTTATCAAGGTTAAACAAAACAGGTGCATGCATAAGAACAACACGCTCGGACTTGCTCTTTCTCCAACCAACTTTGAGAAAGGTTATTTCATAAGATAACTCGCTCATACTAGCCCATGAGGAAACAAATTTATGCTGTATCATGGAATTAAGATCAAGCCTCTCTATGGGAAACTGTAGGTCTAGATGATGAGGCATTAAACCATGCAATGCTAGTAAACGAGAAGCAATGACGCCTCCAGAAATTCCACCTTTCTCACGGTTAGCAGCAAGACGGAAAGCTATCAAAGCACCCAAGTTGTAAGACCTATCTCGTCTAAGAGCAACCGAGATAAATGCTAGATCAAACGAAGATAACTTATTGGCAGTTTTCCTAGCAAGAACACACTTGGCAATAAAGTAGGCAAAGTAGCGAATGGAGGGAAGATGAATGTTACGTATTTTTCCACTCTCCTTCGAGAAGCTACTCCCTTGGAAAATTTCTGCATATAAATCCATGAGTGGTTCAGGTCTCTCCTTAATCTTCCTACATGATCCCCATTGAGGTACCTTAATAGCTGCACAAAAATCATTAAGAGAAACGTTGACAGCAATATTGTAAATTTTGTAATGGACCATGGGGTTAGGCAAAGAGTGACTAAATTGGAAATCCTGCACCACAGACATGGTTAGCTTCACAAATTGACAAGGTTCATCTTCGAAAAAGTGCTCTAACCCTGCATTACAAACCAAAGTGTAGAAATCTTGTAGAATTCCTGCAGCTCTCATGAACTCAGAGCATGGATAAATGGAGGAAAAAACTTCCTCCTCCCGGTGGACCTTCATGACCTCAGGCACCCAAAGCTCATGTTGGTTTAGGTGGTGGTCACTCATCTTCTATTCTGAAATTTAAACACCTATTAAACAAGTGTTTGCAAAGTAAATATAATGAAGGATTCTACTCGTAGGGACTTGCAAGAGGCCTAAACATGCATCAAAACTACATCTCTAAGCATAAAACAAGCTTACAAGCTCTCATAACCAGTCACCTACAACAGCAAAATACTCAATAAATAATCCACTAAACACAAATCTACTTGGACAAGGGGAGGAGTCACATACCAGGGAACAAATGCTCCAAATTTTAGCAAGAAAAATGGGCTGAGCAAGGAGATCGAAAAAATCGAGAGCAAGCACAGCAAGAACACGATTTTGAGCAATGAACTGGAGCTTACTCGGGAGAGAGAAGAAAGTGGCAGGTGAGAGAGTTAGTGGGGGTCCAGGGGTGGCCCACACCAGGGCATGGCGCCACCCAGGGCTGGCCGCGCCACCATATGGTGTGCCTGCCTGGTGGCCCCCCTGGTACCTCCCGGTACTCCTCTGCCCCTTTTTTCATGTAAAAATTTAATATGAATTTTCTGGAATTTTTGAGACACTTTATTTTTGGGCATTTTTCAGAAATAGAAGAATGATTTTCTGACAGACAGATTTTTTTTAAATGATGCAAAGACAAAACAAGGCTAGAACTACAGAAGTTCTAAGACACTCTAACATGCAAGCAACTAACAACAAAAAGAAAACTAAACGAAAGCAAAAACTAAAATGCAAAGGATAGAAATAAACGGAGATAATCATAATGAAAACATTGTTTTGTTCAATGAAATCCTTTTGTTAACAAGGTTGATCAAGTCTTGCTACCAAAACAATTCCATATGAGACAAAACTTTGTATTCCACTAATTATTATGTTACCTCAACCTTGATAGCAATGGTCCCAATCATAATATTTTCAAATTTTTCTCTTGGTATGGGATAATATATTTCTCCAACTTGAATGCCTTCAACATGTTCAATTGAATTCAAACCATAAGTCCTTTCAATATTCTTGGGGAAATAGATAGTATGTTCCTTGTCATTAATATTGAAAGTCACCTTTCCTTGATTACAATTAATAACAGCTCCTACAGTATTAAGAAAAGGTCTCCCAAGAATAATAGACATATTATCATCTTTATGCATTTCAAGCACAACAAAATCAGTTAATATCAAGCAATTATGAGCCACTTGAACAGGTACATCCTCACATATACCCACAGGAATAGTGGTAGATTTATCAGCCATTTGCAAAGATATATCAGTTGGTATTAATTTTTCTAGTTGAAGCCTTTTATAGAGAGAGAAAGGCATAACACTAACTCCAGCTCCCAAATCACACACAACAGTTCTAACATAGCTATTCTTAATAGAGCAAGGGATAGCTGGAATCCCTGGGTCTCCAAGTTTCTTAGGAACCTTACCATTGAAGGAATAATTAGCAAGCAAAGTAGAGATTTCTTCATTAGGGATCTTCCTTTTATTCGAGACAATATCCTTCATATACTTTGAGTACGGAGGCAATTTAATAACATCAGTCAAAGGAATTTGCAGGAATAAAGGCTTCATCCACTCACAAAACTTATTATAATGTTCATCCTCCTTTGACTTGTGTTTCTTATCAGGGAAAGGCATAGGTTTTTGGACCCAAGGTTCTCTTTCACTACCATGTTTCTTGGCAATAAAATCCTCTTTAGTGTATTTAGTATTCCTAGTGTGGTTTTCAGGTTCTTCTTCAACTTTTTCTTCATTAGGAACTTCCTTTTCTTCGTTACCACTTTCAGTTTCAGCATCAGAGATAGATATAATATTAGGATCTATAGCAGGTTCAGAGGGTTCTACAATAGTTTTATGTTTTATTTTTCCTTTTCTTATGAGTAGATCCACTATTTTCAGCTTGTTGAGAATCCTACTCAATTCTTTTGGGATGCCCCTCAGAATATAGAGGATCCTGGGTAGAAGCACCACTTCTAGTTCTAATTTCATAAGCATGTTTTTCTTTAGCAGCATTAACTAGCAAGTCTTTTTGCACTTTAACGAGTTGATCTATTTGAGTTTGAACCATTTGAAAATGTTTAACAATCATTTTAACATCATTAGAGGTTCTTTCCACAATATCTTTCAACTCAACAATAGCTCTAGTGTTTTCCATTAGATGATTTTGCACCCTTTTATTAAAGTTATCTTGCTTAACAATAAAGATATCGAATTCTTCTAAGCATTGATCAGGAGGTTTAGAGTAAGGGATATCACCTTCATCAAAGTGTTGGAGAGAGTGTACCTCAATAGTGGATGAGTAGGGAATAGGCTTGCATAATTCTTCTATAGGAGGTAAGTTCTTGACATCTGCAGCTTTAATTCCCTTCTCCTTAAGACATTTCTTAGCTTCCCTCATCACTTCATCATTTAATTCAATAACCCCCCTCTTCTTTGATGTTGGAATAGGCACCGGAATAGATGGTTCAGGTACAATTACTTCAGGTATAGCTTGTTTAGGAGGAGTCCAATCTTCATAGTTCTTACTTATTTTACCCATTAATTCCTCAGCTTCCTTAGGAGTCCTATTCCTGAAAACACAATCAGCACAACTATCTAGGTATGTCCTAGATTCTTCAGTTAGTCCATTATAAAATATATCAATAAGCTCATTCTTAGGTAATGGACTTCCAGCCTGTGCATGAATCAAAGCACAAAACCTTGCCCAAGATTCAGGCAATATCTCTTTTTCTCCCTGTTTAAAATCAAAAAGTTCCTGCAAAATAGCATGTCTAGCACTAGGAGGAAAATATTTATGCAGGAAAGAACTAATCAAGCACTCAGGGCTATCAATAGATCCAGGAGGTAAATTACTAAACCAAGTTTTAGCTTCTCCTTTCAGTGAAAAGGGGAAAATCTTGGCAACAAAGTAAGTACGCATCTTAATATCATCAGAAAACAAGCCACTCATGGTAGAAAGTTCATTCATATGTGCTACCGCACTTTCATTCTTAGTCCCACAAAAAGGTTCTTTCTCAATAATAGCTATGTAAGATAGATCGAGAGAGAAATCATAATCTTCATCTATAATGTTTATGGGAGAAGCAACAAACTTAGCAACAAAGATAATTTGGGTCTAATAGTACGCCTCTCAAGGAGACTCTTAGCAGCGCTCCTATCGTGGGTGTTCTTACATTCTTTAATAAATTCATCGGTCATCTCAACATAACCATCTTCAATATCATAACTTTCACTAGACTCAGGTGAACTAACAGGTGTGGTAGTGTCTTCATTAGGAGTTTCAGTATTTCCAGCTATAGTTCTAGCAATCGTAGCATCTAGGAAAGGACCTAATGAACCACTCTTATCAAACACAGTAGAAGTAGCATCATAAGCATCAGAAATTTTAGATTCAGTAGTAGTAGCAGTGTGTGTAGCATGTGTATGTGGTGGTGTAACGAGCTTACTTATAACAAACGGTGAATCAAGAGCAGCACAAGTGTTCAGAACCGTACCTCTTCTTGTAGTGGATGGTAAAATAGGAAACTTACCATCACGAGACTTACCCATGATGGATGGATAGCAGCGAACTATAGAGAATCCAAGTGAACTTAATAAATAAAGCTATGCTCCCCGGCAACGTTGCCAGAAAATAGTCTTGATGACCCACAAGTATAGGGGGTGTATCGCAGTATTTTCTAGGGAAGTGAAACCCAATTTATTGATTCGACACAAGGGGAGCCAAAGAATATTTATAAGCCTTAACAACTGAGTTGTCAATTCAGCTGCACCTGGAAACAATCTTGCTCACAGCAGTTTATTAGTAGCAACAGTTTTGTAGTAAGAATAGCAAAGTAGCAGCAGTAGTAAAGTAAAGATAGGAGTGACAATAGCAGTAAACAGTGGGATTCGAGTGCGATAGGCATAGGGATGGATGGACGGGCGTTGCATGGACAAGACAATTTACATAGCAATCAGAACATAGGGAAATTGCAAATAAATAAGATAAAGCATCCAAGTACTAGATAATCCTAGGCATGTGTTCCATATATAGTCATACGTGCTCGCAATGAGAACTTGCACAACATCTTTTGTCCTGCCAGCCCGTTTGCAGTGGGGCCTCAAGGGAACTACTGGCAATTAAGGTGCTCCTTTTAATAGAGCACCGGAGCAAAGCATTAACACTCCGTGAACACATGTGATCCTCACATCAAAGCCATTCCCTCTGGTTATCCCGATTTTTGTCACTTCGGGGCCATTGGTTCCGGACAACAACGTGTGTATAAACCTTGCAGATAAGACCATAAACAATACTATCATAATGAATCAATAACATGTTCAGATCTGAAATCATGGTACTCGGGCCCTAGTGACAAGCATTAAGCACAACAAGTCGCAACAAAGTCATAAAGCACTAATAAAAGATACTAGGCACCATGCCCTAACAATCTGATGCCATTACATGAACGATCTCATCCAATCCCTACCATCCCCATAGCCTACAGCGGGGGATTACTCACTCATAGATGGGGGAAACATGGATGGTCGATGGAGAAGCGATGGTGATGATGATGGCGATGATCTCCTCCAATTCCCTGTCTCGGCAGGGTGCCATAACGGAGTTTCTGGTGCTGTTTCGTGGAATCTGGTGGTGGTGGCGGAGCGGAACTCCTTCTGGAAAAACGTCGAACCCCCCGAAGTTTTTAGGTTAGAAGGCTCCTTATAGGCGAAGAGAGAGGCCGAGGGGGTGCCTGGGGGGCCCACACCACCCCTTGGCGTGGCCTGGCTTGGCCCGTGCCACCAGGTGGTGTGGCCACCCCCTGGCTCTTCTCCGTCTCGTATTCTGGCTCCTGGAGTCTTCGGGTGAAATAGGATTTTCGGCATATTTTCCGGGATTTTTCCTGATAGTTGATTTTCTGCACAAAAAGTAGACACCAAGGCAATTCTGGTGAAAATAGCGTCAATCCGCGTTAGTTGTATCCAAATCACACAAGTTTAGAGGAGAAACAATAGCAAAAGTGTTCGGGAAAGTAGATATGTTTTGGACGTATCACCCTGTCAGTCGACTCAGGGTAATGAGCTGCAACCGGGAAAGCGAACAACAATCAATACCGTCTGCGGAAGACAAATGGGAGAGCTGCTCCAATCTAAAGTCACTTACTGATGACCATCTCAGCGATCTGGCAAAGCTCCCCCAACACCGCCCTCTCCTTGGCCTGGGAAGCCTTGAGAGCATCCGCTTGAGTGGCTTAGAGCTTCTCCAGGTTCTTCAGCGCCTCGGTCTAGGTGTCTGCCACCTTCTTGGCCTGGCTGGCCTTGACCTCCATTTGTTGCTGATGCGCAGCCAGCTGGATGATCTAGTCCTGGCAAGCTTTGTTGGACTCCTCTAGCCGGGCAACCTCCCCGTTAAGCCTGGCCACCTCCTGGTCCTGGTCCGCCAACAGAGCTGCAGGAGGGTACCCAATGGTCAACAAGAAGCATGAGAAGTTGCACAATTGGGAGGACACAGCAGAGCAAGCAATCTTACGGCCCAGATCCTATGAAGCCTTGGCAGTATCGGCAAGAGCCCTCTGCATAAG
Source organism: Avena eriantha (assembly GCA_910589775.1). Classification (NCBI taxonomy): domain Eukaryota; kingdom Viridiplantae; phylum Streptophyta; class Magnoliopsida; order Poales; family Poaceae; genus Avena; species Avena eriantha. The sequence continues at coordinate 94,283,003 of OU342741.1, forward strand.
AGAAGGAAGTGAGAACCAAAGGAACCAACGGAAGAGAAAGGCAACAAACGACAACGAAATCGGCAAAAGGGATACATACCTCGAACGATGCTCCTAGTGCCTTGGCCTAGCCAAGCCCCTGCTCCAGCACCTCAACCAGGTGGCGGGCCTGGCCGATAGCTAGGGGCGCTACCTCCGAAAGCTGTGCCAAGGCAGGGTCCAATGGCGGTGCGACCCAGGCTGGCATCTAGCCGGTAACCTGGAGGTCGTCGTCGCTGCCAACGCCCACAGAGGGTCCACCTGCCGGCTACGCGGAGACCTCTAGCGTTGGCACCTCCACCGGCTCCTCCGCCCGGTAGGCATCGGACCCAGCCCCCGCTGTTAGGCTGAGGGGAGGAGCGGTCGCACCATTGCGCCCAGGCAGGAGTGCCTCGGCAAGCCAGGAGACGGCGCTGGCTCGATGCAGCATCACGGGCGCAGCCGGTGACACCACTTATGCCGCGTCTGCATCGGCCCCAACAAGCGCAACCTCGGGGGCCGCAACCAGCGTGCCGGAGTCCCCAGCCCCGTCAGGCAGACGGGCGGACGCGATGGCGATGGTCGCGGAGCCGGGCAAGGCCATCGCCTCACTACATGAAGGACAAGGACGCAATGAGCAAATGCAAGCCCACCACTACAAACAAGAGGTACATGAGCACGTACCTGGCAACGCTCGGCGTGACGGCCACGACTCTTGGGCGGCGACTCTTCTTAGTGCCACCTCCAGCCGAGGTGGCCCGCTTCCCCCTGGCCCTGGGCGCAGCGACTTCAGCCGGATCCACATCCTCATTGTGCGCAGCTGCTCCAACGCGCAGGCAGAATATCAAGTTTACGGCTAAACGCAGTAGAAGGACAAGGAAAAGTTTCTCACCGGGTGGGAACTCGCAGCCCTCGTTGGCATGGGTAGGGAATCGCTCCGGCTCCGTCTATGGGTACTTCGAGGGCTTGTAGTCCGCAGAGAAGAGGGGGAGCTCACCGTCCCCCATGCCGTCCTCCGCTAGCTGCGTCGTAAAGAGCTACTCAGCAGGGAAAGATAAGAGGCACGAAAAAAATTCCTCGGGAAAAATTCACCCGGAGAAGGGAGGAAAGGCTTACCTTCGGCAGAAGCCAACCGCGGTGGTACGACCAGCAGGAGAACTCCCAGTCCTCTGCTAGCGCCTCCTTCGAGATGGCGGCGAGCCACTCACGGAGGGCCGCGAAAGGCACGTCCAGCCGGGAGACACGGGTGGGATCTAGATGGCCGGAGAGGTGGCACATTTTGTGCGACCGCTGCTACAGCGGGAGCACGCGACTCGCCATCCAGGACATCAGAATGTCCCGGGCGGTGAGCCGCTCCTTCTCCACCAGCACCTCCAGTCGGGCGGCCATCCGGTCGATGTCTGCCTGGGCGCCCAAGTTCTGGACGCTCCAGGCCTTCCGGGTGGAAGGCACATTCGAGAAGATCAGAATTTTAATCCAACCAACCTCGGTGGCGTTGCGCACATAGAAGTACGAGCGCTGCCACAGCTTGACGGTGTCTGGGAGCTCTAGCCGCAGCATCACCATTGATGGTCGCGGGTAGATGGCGTAGCAGCCCGTCTTCGTCAGCGGCCCGCCCTTCCCCACCACTTGAACCTTGAAGTAGAAGAACTTCAAGAAGTTTCCCACGTCGGGGCAAACGCCAAGGTAGGCCTCGCAGTAGGCCGCGTGATGTGCCAGCATCGCCACTGCATTGGCCCCAAGATGATGGAGCTGGAGGTCGAACGAGGTGAGCAGCTCCAGGATGAGTCTGCTCAGCGGCAGCCCAATGCCGCGGGCGAAGTGGGCGAGGAAGACGACGGCCTCGCCGGGCCGGGGGTTGGGCACCCGCTCGCCCTCTGGCACGAGGCGGTGCTTCACCAAGCGTTCTGGCGGCAGGAATTTCCCCCGCCGGTACTTCTGCACTAGCTCCTCAGTGACATAGGAGCCGCACCACCCGTCGGCGCTCTCCGGCAGCATCTCGTCGGTGGAGGTAGCCGTGTTGGAAGCGCGCGGGTTCATCGTCGCGGTGGAAGAAGAGTGACGTCGGCGACCAAGAGGCGGTGGCACAAGCCAGCAGAGGGAGGATAGAACGCGAAGGAGAGCAGAAGCAACGAGCGTAGGAAGATGAAGTGAGAAAGACCGCTCCCTTGCGTCCCTATTTATCGAGGCAGAAGAAATGCGATAGCTGCCCTCCCTCCCCACCACGTGGCAAGCAACTGCCCCACTTCCACATGACGGTTCGAGGCGGACCACGTGTGCCAATGCAGCCTACACAGAAGATTCCGCAGGAGTTACCGCGGGAGGCAAAACGTGCCCACGATCTCCAAGAAAACGCAATGATGAAGACGTGCACGTAGTTACCCAAAAACTGCCACGGCAGACCAAGAGGTCAAACTGATGCGACGCGCGCCAGAAATGGCAGGCGTGGCTAACGCGAGCAATGACGACAACAAGCTGGCGATCCATCTCCCGGCCGGATGTGGCACCAGGTCCATGAGATCACCGTTCACATCCTGTGGGTGGGGCCATCGGTTCTATAGCCGGTAAACCCCAGCCGAGAAACAACGAAGAATCTCAAGCTGGTAGAAGACAAGAACTACAAGACAACAGCAAATGACAAGTCTCTGCATCACCAATCATTTCAAACTCGACCAATGAGCAGGCAAGAACTTCTCCGCAGGGCAAAGTCCTAACGCGCTCGGGGGCTAGTGTCGGGGGGATGACCCCCGGGTAGGCCAAGACAGGCTCAGCTGGCCGGCTCCAAAGAGCTCTGGCCGTCTAGGCCCAAGACAAGGAACCACAACCGGGTGGAACTCTCCACCCAGTCCGCATCCAAGTTTCCCCGGCTGGCCTATCTAGCCGGGTGGCTAGAAGAACCGGCTGAGAGGCCGCTCCTAGCTGGCCGCCTCGGATCCGCTGGCCATGGTACGGTAGGGGTGACGTTCCTTGTGTTGGGTCGGCAGCGCATCCGTCCTTGCACACACGTCCAAGCCACCGGACAACCTCCACCTCCTCGCTCTAGCGAATCAGCGGAAGCAGCAACTCCTTCTAGACGCAAGGCCACCGGGAACATGTATCTCGCTAATCCAAGACCATGGGGGAATATCTAGAGGGGGAGAGAGATCCTTCACGAGGAGGTGTGGTTTGTGAGAGGGGAGAGGGTGGCTTTATATAGGAGGGAGGGAGACCCCTCCCCTCCCATAGCCGGCACATGAGGGGGGGGGGACTCCTTCCCTCCTTCATTCATGTGGTGAACCTCCACTCACATAAACATGGCCTCCACCCAAAATCCCACTCACATGTATTTAATTTCCACCAAATTAAATGCAACTCTCAATTTAATAAAACTCTTTTATTTATTTTATTCAGAATTTTTTTAATTACTTTAATTAACAAACATTCACATAAAACCCCTTGCAACATTTCAATATCACATGCAGAACCACTTTCTGCAATTTCACCCGCAACAATTCTGGTTTCTATCGAAACAATTCCTATTTCTATCGAAACATTTCCTGCGCTTTGCAAACCTTTTGTTTGGAACATATGTGCTCCTAAATGGTGTCCGTCAACCCTTAAGTGTGTCACCCTACGGTTCGCGAATAATGTAGACATGATTGAGACTCCTCTCAGATCAATAATCAGAAGCGCGACCTGGAGATCCATACTGACTCCTGCACATTCAACGATGACTTCTGTGATCGTGAGAACCTTTAATGCTAGCAATTTAATCCCTTTGTCTCATGATATAATACATATCCGAGATTCGATCATCGGTATCCAAATACCTAGTTTGATCTCGTTACCGACATGCACTCTTTTCTCGTTCCCATGATATAACATTCTAGTGATCACATCACTTGCTTGCAAGCTATCTTAATGTGATATCACCGAGAGGGCCCAGAGTATATCTATCTGTCATCGGGATTGACAAATTCCACTCTTGATCCATGAGCCTCAACATAACACCTTCATAGCACTGAACCCACCTTTATAGTCACCCTGTTACGGTGTGACGTTTGATGTTAGCAAGATACTCTTCCGGTGTTAGCAATTAATATGATCTCATGGTCTAAGGACTAAGACTACTTCATATGGTGTTATAGCAATATAAACATAATGACTTGATCGTAATGCTATACTTCGGATGAATGTTCATCACATAATTTCACAAATGCTATGACCTTGTTATTAACAACATCCAATATCCATGATCAGGAAACCTTGATCATCTTGTTAATCAACAAGCTAGTCTATAAGAGAGGCATAACTAGGAACCCTTTTTGTTTATTAAACACACATGTATTGACGTTTCCTATCAATACATTTATAGCATGCAAAATAAACATCTATCATATACAAGGAATACATAATAACAAGTTTATTATTGCCTCTCAGGGCATATTTCCTTCAGTCTCCCACTTACACTAGAGACAATAATCTAGTTTACATAGTGATAAATCTAACACCCATGGAGTTTTGGTTTTGATCATGTTTTTCCCTAGGGAGAACTTTAGTCAATAGATCTGCTACATTCAGGTCCGTGTGCACTTTACAAATCTTTATATCTCCATCCTTGACCTTCTCGTGGATGGAGTGAAACCGACGCTTAATATGCTTGGAATTCTTGTGAGACCTTGGTTCCTTGGCGTTGGATATGGCTCCATTGTTGTCACAATAGATCACCATTGGGTCCAACGCACAAGGAACCACACCTAGTTCCGTTATGAACTCCTTCATCCAAACCGCTTCCTGTGCCGCTTTTGAAGCAGCAACATATTCCGCCTCCGTCGTTGATCCAGCCACCACAGGTTGTTTGGAGCTCCTCCAACTAACTGCTGCTCTGTTCAAGAGAAATACGTATCCGGATTGAGACTTAGAGTCATCTGGATCAGTGTCAAAGCTAGCATCAACATAACACTTAGCGACTAGCTCCTCTTCACCTCCGTATACAAGAAACATATCCTTAGTTCTTCTCAAGTACTTAAGGATATTCTTGATCGCTATCCAGTGTTCCGAACCTAGATCAGATTGGTACCTACTAGTCAAACTAATAGCATGTGCCACATCCGGTCTTGTACATAGCATGGCGTACATTATAGAGCCTATGGCTGAGGCATAGGGGATCTTATCTATTATCTCTCTTTCTTCCGCCGTAGCCGCACTTTGAGTCTTACTCAATGTCTTGCCTTGCAACATAGGTAAGAACCCCTTCTTACTTCCATCCATATTAAACTTCTTTAATATCTTATCAAGGTATGTACTCTGCGATGGCCCAATTAGGCGTCTTGATCTATCTCTATAGATTTTAATGCCTAATATATATGAAGCTTCACTAAGGTCCTTCATCGAAAATTTGTTGTTTAGATAACTTTTAACACTGTTTAAAAGATCTATATCATTTCTAATCAATAATATGTCATCCACATATAATATTAGAAATTCCACACTGCTCCCACTCACTTTCTTGTAAATACAAGCCTCTCCATAAGTTTGGACAAATCCAAACTCTTTGATCACCTCATCAAAGCAGAGATTCCAACTTCGGGATGGTTGCTTCAGTCCATAGATGGATCGCTGAAGCTTGCATACCTTGTCAGCATCCTTAGGATCGACAAACCCCTTAGGTTGTATCATATACAACTCTTCTTCAATATTACCATTGAGGAACGAAGTTTTGACATCCATCTGCCATATTTCATAATCGAAATATGCAACAATTGCTAACATAATCCTAACCGACTTAAGCATCGCTATAGGAGAGAATGTCTCATCGTAGTCAACTCCTTGAATTTGTCGAAATCCCTTTGCGGCAAGTCGAGCCTTATAGATGGTCACATTACCATCAGCATCAGTTTTTCTTTTGAAAATCCATTTATTCTCAAAGGCCTTTCGATCATGAGGTAAGTCTACCAAGGTCCAAACCTGGTTTTCGTACATGGATTCGATCTCGGATTTCATGGCTTCTAGCCATTTGTTGGAATCATGGCTCATCATCGCTTCTTCATACGTCCCAGGGTCATCTATTTCATCAATCATGAAATTCATAACAGGATTGCCGTACAGTTCAGGAGCTACACGTGTCCTGCTTGACCTGCGAGGTTTGGTAGTGTCCTCTTTCGGAGTTTCATGATCAATATCATTAGCTCTCTCTTCATTAGGTGAAGTCAACTCCGAAACAACTTCCGGTGCTGCGCTACTCGCCATTTCATGAAGAGAAGGTTCAATAACCTCTTCGAGTTCTACCTTCCGACTACTCACACCTTTCGCGAGAAACTCCTTCTCAAGGAAGGATCCATTCTTGGCAATAAAAACCTTGCCCTCGGATCTGTGATAGAAGGTATACCCAATCGTTTCCTTAGGGTATACTATGAAGACGCATTTTTCTGCTTTGGGTTCGAGTTTATCCGGTTGAAGTTTCTTCACATAAACATTGCATCCCCAAACTTTAAGAAATGACAGGTTAGGTTTGTTTCCAAACCATAATTCATACGGTGTCTTTTCAACAGATTTAGATGGTGCCCTATTTAAAGTGAATGCGGCGGTTTCCAGTGCATAACCCCAAAATGACAGTGGCAAGTTAGTCAGACATCATAGATTGAACCATATCCAATAAAGTACGATTACGACGTTCCGACACACCATTACGTTGTGGTGTTCCGGCAGGTGTGAGTTGTGAAACTATTCCACAGTCTTTCATATGTGTGCTAAAATCGTAACTAAGATACTCTCCTCCACGGTCGGACCGCAGAAATTTGATCTTTCTGTTACGATGATTCTCAACTTCATTCTGAAATTCTTTGAACTTTTCAAAGGTTTCAGACTTATGTTTCATTAAATAGATATACCCGTATCTACTCAAATCATCCGTGAAAGTAACAAAATAATGATATCCACCTCATGCCGACACACTCATTGGTCCACACACATCAGTATGTATGATTTCCAATAAATCTTTTGCCTGTTCCATTGAACCGAAAAAACGGCGTTCTAGTCATCTTGCCCATAAGGCATGGCTCATATGTATCAAATGATTCAAAATCAAGTGATTCCAAAAGTCCATCAGAATGGAGTTTTTTCATGCGTTTAACGCCAATATGACCTAGACGGAAGTGCCACATATATGTAGATATATCAGTGTCAAGTTTGATCCTTTTAGCATCAACATTATGAATATGCGTAATACTAGTATCGAGATCCGACAGAAATAAACCATTCAACACAGGTGCATGACCATAAAAGATATTATTCATATAAATCGAACAACCATTGTTTTCAGACTTAAATGAATAACCACTTTGCATCAGACACGATCCGGATACAATGTTCATGCTCAGTGCAGGCACCAAATAACAATTATTTAGGTTTATAACTAATCCCGACGGCATATGGAGGGCAGCGTTCTGACGGCGATCACATCAACTCTTGATCCATTGCCAACCCGCATCATGACCTCATCCCTTGCTAGTTGTCGCTTGTTCCGCAACCCCTGAACCGAGTTACATATATTAGCAACCGATCCCGTATCAAATACTGAGGTGCTACGGTGAGTACTAGTCAAGTACACATCAATAACATGTATATCACATATACCTTTGTTAGCCTTGTCGGCCTTCTTGTCCGCCAAATACTTGGGGCAGTTGCGCTTCCAATGGCCAGTCCCCTTGCAATGGTAGCACTCGATATCAGACTTAGGGCCAGCCCGGGGTTTCTTTTCAGGTGCGGCAACAGATTTTCCACCCTTCTTTCCCTTCTGCTTGCCTTTCTTGTCCTTCTTGAAACAAGTGGTCTTATTGATCATCAACACTTGATGTTCTTTCCTAATCTCCACTTCTGCAGTCTTAAGCATTGACAGAAGCTTGGGAAGAGACTTCTTCATGCCCTGCATATTATAGTTCATCACGAAGCTCTTGTAGCTAGGTGGCAGAGATTGGAGAACACGATGTATGCCTAAGTCAATGGGAATCGTTATTCCCAAGGACACAAGCTTATCGGTGTACCCAGACATTTTGAGTATGTGCTCACTAACAGAGTTGTTCTCCTCCATCATGCAGCTAAAGAACTTTTCAGAAGCATTATAACTCTCAACGGCAGCATGGGTATCGAAAATCATTTTAAATTCTCCCATGGTATCAAAGGCATTGCCATTTTCGAAGCGCTTTCGATGTTCTGGCTCTAGCCCACACAGTATGCCGCAATGAACTAAGTTGTGGTCCTCCTGACGAGTTATATAGACATTCTTTTCCTCGTTAGGGGCATCAGGAGCTAGTAGGGGGCCTAGTGGCGCCTCTAGCACATATTGCTTTTGTGCAGCAGTGAGGAGAATCCTCACATTCATAGCCCAGTTGGTAAAGTTGCTACCATTCGCAGCAAGCTTCTCTTTCTCCATGAACACATTGAAATTAAAAGCAAGTGGTGCCATCTACAACAGAATTTGTAAAGTATATTTATACTAAGTTTATGATAGATTGAGTTCAGCTAATCCAAATTACTAATGAACTCCCACTCAAAAACGACATCCCTCGTGTCCTTTTGGTGATTACATGAACCAAATCCACTACACCAAGTCCGATCATCACGTGAGTCGGTGTAGCTTCAAAGGCGAGCATCTATATGGGCATCATATCAACTATATGACTCATTCTTAACCTTTCGGTTCGTGTTCCGAGGCCATGTATGTACATGCTAGGCTTGCCAAGTAAGAACCTTAGTATTTGCGTGTGTAAAACTGTCTTACACCCGTTGTATGAAAGCGTAGAGTCGAAAACATCCGATCATCACGTGATGCCTCAAAACACGATCCACAAAATGGTGCATACTTAAGGAAGAACACATTTTTATCTTGATATCTAAATGAGGGATCATCTTATAATGCTATCAAAAGCGCCAAACTAGCAATATAAGATGCTAACATCTAATGTGTGAAGTGAGATGATACGGTCCATGCATTTGATCTCTATCATTTGCATCGTGATATGATCTCTATCATTCCTTTGTGTATAAGGCCAATGTCTATAGAACTTACACGTTAAGTGAGTTGTAAGAGTATCTATCATACATCTACTTACAACAATACCATATCAAGACACTAGCCCAGCAACGATCTAAACTAGACGCCTCTAATTTATCAATTGCAAGTTTTACGTGGCTTAGGGCTTTCGGAGATAGAACTGGTCTTACCTACGAACATGAACCACAACGAGGATAACCAAGTTATCAGCAACTCGTTGTAAATCAGATATTGACTATAGTAGGAGAGACAGACACCCGCTAGCCACTTATGCAAAACTAGTTGCATGTCAGTCGTGGAACCGGTCTCATGTACGATGACATGTAATGTTGGTCCAGGCCGCTTCATCCCACTATGCCACCAATATCCAAAATACATAGAAGATGTAATAACATGATCATCATCGCCCAAATATAAATATATGTGTACTACCCGTGCAAAGCACGTACGCATAGATCAGGCTCTGATACCACTGTTGGGTCCACAGCATAGAACCCAAAAACAATTCCTACGATGAGAACTATACGCCAAGATCTATCTACTAGATACAAAGCAACGGGTGGACATACATCCATGGAGAACTTACCCTCGAAGACAACGAGTTTTGTTAACGAGTAGGAACTTGTGGTTGATGTAGTCGTACGCTTGCCGATCTCAAGATCGTGTGGAAGTCTGAGCACCGCAAATCAGCAGCGCATCCGTCCTCGCACACACGTCCAAGCCACCGGAAAACCTCCACCTCCTCGCTCCAGCGAATCAGCGGAAGCAGCAACTCCTTCCAGACGCAAGGCCACCGGGAACATGTATCTCGCTAATCTGAGACCATGGGGGAATATCTAGAGGGGGAGAGAGATCCTTCTCGAGGAGGTGTGGTTTGTGAGAGGGGAGAGGGTGGCTTTATATAGGAGGGAGGGAGACCCCTCCCCTCCCATAGCCGGCGCATGAGGGGGGGGGACTCCTCCCCTCCTTCATTCATGTGGTGAACCTCCACTCACATAAACATGGCCTCCACCCAAAATTCCACTCACATATTTAATTTCCACCAAATTAAATGCAACTCTCAATTTAATAAAACTCTTTTATTTATTTTATTCAGAATTTTATTAATTACTTTAATTAACAAACATTTACATAAAACCCCTTGCAACATTTCAATATCACATGCAGAACCACTTTCTGCAATTTCACCCGCAACAGTTCTGGTTTCTATCGAAACAATTCCTGTTTCTATCGAAACATTTCCTGCGCTTTGCAAACCTTTTGTATGGAACATATGTACTCCTAAATGGTGTCCGTCAACCCTTAAGTGTGTCACCCTACGGTTCGCGAATAATGTAGACATGATTGAGACTCCTCTCAGATCAATAATCAGAAGCGCGACCTGGAGATCCATACTGACTCCTGCACATTCAACGATGACTTCTGTGATCGTGAGAACCTTTAATGCTAGCAATTTAATCCCTTTGTCTCATGATATAATACATATCCGAGATTCGATCATCGGTATCCAAATACCTAGTTTGATCTCGTTACCGACATGCACTCTTTTCTCGTTCCCATGATATAACATTCTAGTGATCACATCACTTGCTTGCAAGCTATCTTAATGTGATATCACCGAGAGGGCCCAGAGTATATCTATCTGTCATCGGGATTGACAAATTCCACTCTTGATCCATGAGCCTCAACATAACACCTTCATAGCACTGAACCCACCTTTATAGTCACCCTGTTACGGTGTGACGTTTGATGTTAGCAAGATACTCTTCCGGTGTTAGCAATTAATATAATCTCATGGTCTAAGGACTAAGACTACTTCATATGGTGTTATAGCAATATAAACATAATGACTTGATCGTAATGCTATACTTCGGATGAATGTTCATCACATAATTTCACAAATGCTATGACCTTGTTATTAACAACATCCAATATCCATGATCAGGAAACCTTGATCATCTTGTTAATCAACAAGCTAGTCTATAAGAGAGGCATAACTAGGAACCCTTTTTGTTTATTAAACACACATGTATTGACGTTTCCTATCAATACAATTATAGCATGCAAAATAAACAGCTATCATATACAAGGAATACATAATAACAACTTTATTATTACCTTTAAGGGCATATTTCCTTCACCTTGCTGAGCGCACCTCTGACTGGACAGGCTGGCTCGCCCAGTCGGCGCTACCAGACAACTGTGCCAATGCTAGAGGCTGACGAGTAAAGCTCCGGCTAACGAGTAAAGCCCCAGCTGACGAGTAAAGAGCCGGCTGACACATAAAGAACCGACTGACGAGTAAAACAAGGGCGATGGACACTGTAGCGATGTCCTCCCCTGTACTGGTGGCTTGACTGGACCCGGGCCTACCGTTCGGGCTTGGCCAGCCGACCCACTTTGTAAGCCCAGATCCAAACAGTAAATCCTAGAACCCACTCTGTAAGCTACCTCCCCGACTAGTATATAAGGAGGGGCAGTGCTAGGGTTCTAGGTAGACAATTACAAGTTAGAAGTTCTCTAGATTGGACAAGTTGAGTAGTTCCTCTTTTTCTTCTAGCAAGGAGTAGCCAGGAAAACAGCTCAAGGAGCATCTGTACTGGGCGTTCGCCCCCTGATAGTAGATCCTTGCAGGAGTAGGAGTGTTACCTCGCCAAGTGGGCTCCTAACCTGGGTACATCGTTGTGTTTTCAGTATCTGTGCCCAACCCATTGCGAGTAGCCACCAATAGCATCCTGATTGTCCCCTCTCATGCCATCCCCGATGGCACTACCGTGTCCACACCACGACACTTAAGGACACTTGGTTCCTTCTCTTTTTCCACCTCCCCCTCCTTCACAAAGGTAATCATTTTGGAAGGGGGAGTGGGCAAGATCTTCTTCTTCTTGCTCTTGTTCTTCTTCTTCGACTTGGATGCAAATCCAAGTCCTTCTTTAGCCACATTGTCCCTCTTATTACTCAAAAGGTCATTTAGGCTTTTCTCACCTTGTATGCATGAGACAAGGCCTTTCTCAATTGTAGCTTTCAACTTCTTGTTCTCCTCAAGAAGACCTCCATGCTCACAACAAGGGTTAGTAGAACATGAAGCAATACTTGTTGACAAGGTTGAAACATCTTTTGTTACTTGAGTTTCAAGTTGTTCATGCGACTTTGAAAGATTATAGAATTTGCTCAACAAGGCCTCATGTTCCTTCTTGAGTTTCTCAAATCCTTCATTTAGTCTATCATGACCAACCCCAAGCTCGAGCTTTTCCTTTTTAAGCACATTAGTTAATGTAAGAGCATGGTCATGTTCTTTAACATGTTTAGAGATATTCAAGTTAAAAGATTCTTCATGAGAAATATAGGTCTCTTCAAGAGTAACTCTTTTACTTTGCTCTTCTTGAAGAGCATCGGTTAAGGCGGCAATCTCCATGGCGGCCTCCCGATCATGACCAAACATCTCCGAGATGGAATCATCCCTCTCATCAATGATATAGTGGGGTTCACTTAGTTGACTCATTAGAGCCTCAACACACATCTTGGCTTCACCTTCTAGGTTATTCAAGCTACTAGTGGATTCCACTATCTCCTTCTTAATCTTGAGACTCATTTCATAATCATACGAAGATGCATCAATAGAAGGAGGAATGTGGGTGGAGGAGTTACCATGGAGGCTTTATCCATGAGACATATGGGGTTGGTGACGAGCTTGTCCTCATTGGGAGAGTCAAAGAGGGATGTCGATGAGGAGGTTGAGGTAGTAGTATCCATTAGACATGTAGACTTGGTGGCGCGCTTGTTCTCATTGGGAGAGTCAAAAAGGGATGTTGGTGAAGAGGTTGTGGAAGTCGTAGTGGAAGTGGTGGCAATGGCGGCCACGCCCACAATCTCTCCATCATCTTCATCACCACTATCATTCTTATTATTCTCTTCATATTCTTCACGGGCCACCAACACATATTTTTGTGTCTTCTTGTTGGGGTAGTTCTTGTTTCTGAAGTTCTTGTTTTGGACTTTATTGACAAAGTTCTTGTTTGGAGTGGGCTTGAACTTGGATTTCAAGATGAGCCTTCCTCCATGGTCTTCTCTCTTCTCATATGGGCACTCGGCGATGAAGTGGTTGGTTTCTCCACAATTGTAACATGATCTCAACTTGGGTCTTGCGCTAGTTGTGGTAGTCCTTGATGGATTACCCTTCCCTTGGTTCTTCCAAAACCTTCTTAAGACTAATGTCAATTGCTCATGAAGATCACACTTGATGTCTTCGTCATCTCCTTCTATCATCCCCAACGAATCCACTTCTTCTTCATAGACATGAGCATTGGCCTTCAAAGCAAGAGTTGGAGAATCCATTCTCCGAGCACGAGCGAGAGCATCATCGACGGTCTTGTTCATAATTCCAAGAGCCACAAACTCATTTAGCACTTCACTGGAGGACATGGCATAGAAGTCTGCTCTTGAGCGAATGTTGTTGGCCATTTCTCTATGGAAGGTCAAGATGGCTTGCATGAACTTGCGCTTGATCCACTTATCATCCACATCCCTACTACCATGGTCAATCATTCTAATCGAAAGGGCCGTGACCCTTTGATAGAGGTCTTCGGGAGTCTCATCTTCCTTTCCAACAAAGGCATCAACATCATAATGCATTTATTCAAACTTGGAGTTTTGAATGCTTTCATTGCCAAGATAGACTCTTTGAAGAGCACTCCAAGCTTCCTTGGCGGTGTCATAAGAGCGAATGTGGGTCATTTGCTCATGAGTCAAAGCATCTTGGAGAATGGCCATGGCGGTGGCATTGAGTTAATTGTTGATTTCCTCGGTGGGTGTCATGTTGTAGGGGTTGCGCGGATAGAAGACAAACTCCACAACCTTCAAAAGATGAACACTAAAACTTTTAAAGTGAGAGTGCCTTAGATATTTCCAATTGGCGAAATTAGATACATCAAGCTGAGGTGGTGGACCACGATGGTTTATATGTGGTGTTGGAAGAGGGCATTATGATAGCTAGGTGGTGGAGGCATGCTTCCCATGGGGTTGCTTTTATCCTTGTTGCTACCTTCACTGGGGGAGATTCCTTGAGGGGATCTTCCACCGGTTTAGGACCACTTGATTGATTATCAATGGCATCGGCAACCACACCATCCTTTTTACCAAGATATAACTCAAACATGGCATGCATCTCTTGTTGAGTCGTATCCATAGATTCGACAAGCTCTTTCTTAGTTATGGGGGATTCCTCGAGAGAGGCTTCACTCCCCTTCACGTCGGTCATACTTATCTTAGGCAGTTAAGCCAAAGAAGAGCACCTTGCTCTGATACTAATTGAAAGATCGGTATAAGCGACTAGAGGGGGGTGAATAAGCGCTACTCAACTTTTAGCTTCTTTTCAAATTAAGGCTTAACGTAAAGTAAGTTCTCTAGATGTGCAACTAGGTGAGAGAACCTATATGACAAGCAAGCAAGCAATAACAAGTAAAGAGTAAAAGATAGAAATAACCGAGAGTAGACACAGAGATGTTTTCCCAAAGTTCCTTCCTTTTGAGGGGAAGTACATCTCCGTTGGAGGGGTGGGTGGTACTAAGACCACCAACGCCACAGAAGGCCTCACGTTATTCTCCCAAGAACCCGCCTCATGACAAGCACCTAATCCACTATGCGGCGACCTTGAAGACGTCGACCAAAACCTTTACAAACTTGTTGAGTAGACCTCCACCACACTTGGAGTCTCCCAATATGATCCGAGCTTTACAACCAATGCCCGAGCTTCGAGACCGACCTCTTCCGTCTAGGGTTCAAATAACCCAAGAGTAACAAGATCCACAAAGGAAAACAAGGGAATCAACTTTGCTTTGGTGAAACCTAGCTCTAGACCTCCTCCACCAAATCCCAAAGAATCAAGTATATTGGAGCACTAGGGGTGAGATCTAGGGAAATTATAGCTCAAGAATAATGGAGGAGAGAGATAAAAGAGGCAAGCTTCTTGTTGGAGAAGAAAGACCCTTGTATACCCGAAGGAGGGAATCTGCCAATTGCTGCCTGTCCCGAGCAGTACTACCGGTACCAGAAGTGGTTGTACCGGAAACAACCGGTACTACCGGACTGGTACCGGAAGTGGTACCATATGGGGCCATGAGGTGAATAAATGCTCTTTGTCTCCCTCGATAGAACCAACTCAAACAAGCGGTACCACTACGAAGTGGTAGTACCAGAAGCACCAGCAGTACTACCGGATGGGGCAGTAGTACTGTCCCGGAGGTACCAGGTGAGTCTGAAGAGGATATGAAGCTCGCCGAAGCTCTTAGACTCGCCCGGTACCGCCAAGCGGTACTACCAGTGTCAAGCGGTAGTACCGAAAATAATTCCGGTACTACCGGACGACATAGAATGAGCAGGCCACAGCAAAGGGACAAACAACCTACAAAGTCCCAACCATTGAGGAAAGCTTGAAGGGAAGCATAACAAGAGTTGATTCCACCAAACTTTCCAATGCGAACCCCCTCTTAATAGTATGGTTTTCCTACGACTCAAACAAGATATCTAAGAAAAACTACGCTATTGACCATTTTGAGGGAAACCAAATGTATTGCAAACATAGTTGGCCTGAAAGACACTTAGCAAACGATTAGTCCGACACGTGTGTTATCATCAAACATCAAAACCACTTAGGGAAGGAAAATCCCTTTCAATTGGTTCTAAGCATCATCATCCACTTCGTTGGATTTAAGCAGGTTCTCTTTCACGTTGTCCAACTCGTTGTGTGGTGATAAAATTATTCTGGTGAGCATAACTTCTCTCATAAAGTCAATGACGGTCTGCAAAAAATGCACAAGGCAATGAAAAACATGTTATGACATGAACTGGTATTTCGACATGTAAGAAATATTTTTGACCTACCTTTGTTAGAGTGGTTTTGAACTTAACACCGTATCATTCTTCCATATATTTGATAACCTAAAGTCCACATGAGTTCTTGTCAGAAAAAATCCGGTTCAACTGACAATTCACTAAATATAAATAATCACAATGAGGTGATGTTGCACAATTTACTCAATCATCCCTTTGCATTGGCATGGGGTATTGTTTTCAAGGCCACTCCAAGCGATCGGGATAAGTGTTATCGTCTGTACTTACCTTTGCTATGTCATAAGCAATTTCGGATCTCTAAAAAAATATTTATTTTGGATTGAGTATGTGAAATTAAGTAAATTTTAACAAAACACTTTATAACAATAGGAAAAGTGCGATAAGAGCATACCAGAGCTTCAATGATAGGCATATGACGGTTTAGATTATATAGTGAATCTAGTAATTGAAATTCCTCCTTAGCTAAGTGCATCATGACGGTGACCCAATGATTGTCACAAACATGTACACAGAGATAGAACCGCAGTAATAGAGTATAAGTATGTTTAAAAACTCATTGAGTAAATTATGCATACCATTGCATGTGCTGGCACTTACCTTCGGTTTGTTAAAATACTCAAACTCGCATCTCCCAACTGTGTTAAGCTTCTCTTGTTCCACCTGGGGGTGCCCGGGTGGATAAGTATCTTCATTGAGTAAATTATGCATACCATTGCATGTGCTGGCACTTACCTTCGGTTTGTTAAAATACTCAAACTCACATCTCCCAGCTATGTTAAGCTTCTCTTGTTCCACCTGGGGGTGCCCGGGTGGATAAGTATTTTTATCCCTCGACTTTCCTTGTACGAGCCAGCTCGATTTCCATGTAGAGGCCAGAAAACGATCATTTGGAGCACGAAGAGACAAGTGTCGTAGATAAGCATTGATGACCTGTAATGTTAAAAAGTGTGTAATATTAATTAGTGTGCTAATTAAGATAGTTGTTAAGTAATACAAGGGGGCCTCGAAATAATGAAAGTATTATGCTCGCCTATCAGCCAGTCATGAGTTATGATATTGCAACTTGGGCAATAGTCAACTCGAGTCCGTCAAACATGAAATTGTTTTGTCTCGTCAACGTTCACACTTTAATAATTCTCTTACCAATGTCATAGCAGCTTCTACATGATCCTGAAGCAAAGTATCTCTTGCATTGAACAAGCCTGCATGCAACGCATAAAGAGTTAACTACGGTTAGTAATAAGCAAAGGTTAGTAATAAGCAAAGGACGTTAACGAATTTAAAAGTTAAACCTTTAACATATGAACTTACTCTTCGCTGTTTTCCCTTGACGGATTTGACGCTTGTTCGCTCTTTTCTCACACAAGTAAGGGGACCGGACCTGTGATCCTGGAATGCGCTTCCACTTCTTAAGTCATTTAAGCTTTATAGTCGCAAAAGCAGAGGACGATAACTGTGATGACGATCTAGCAGGAAAAGGAGAATTATTTGGAACTAAGATAGGATCTTCTTGCTCACCCTTGTTGTGACTAAACAATATGGATGCTTGAGGATCATCATTCTTTATATTGTATCCATACGCGATGCCATTTGCACCGTTCTTAACAACATCCTCCTCCATAACAACTCCTTAACAACATGTTGGTCAACAACCTCATCCTTAACAGACGTGATTTTTTTAGTGAATACGCTCCCTTCTTGTTGTTCTCGCTTACCGGGTCGCCTTTGGATGCGTTTCTGACGAGAGGTTTGTAAATGACACCCTCCTTATTTAATAGTGCGAGAACTCTCTGCAATGAAAAAATTAAAGCTACCATGACACGTGCAAAACAAATGATACGTGATAAATTTATTTCACCGTTTATTTTACCTGTGCGCATAAATCTGGCATAATAGCCATTTTCTTATGGATGAGAGTAGTCTCCTCAACTAGGCGGTTAACGCGTTTCGCAAGTTGTTCCGCATAAGGGGGGGGGGGGGGGTGGTGCATGGGCTTTTTATTTTCCTGAAGCAGGTGTTTTTCTTCTGAAACCATTCGTTAGATTTACTTTTGAACATCTGTGCTCAGTAGTAATATCGTTGTCAATCTGCATGTTATAAAACCAAACAATTTATTGATGTTGAACATGAGTTGCTGGAAAAAATACCGACACAAAAATTCTTACATTTCCTTTTACACGGCCATATTTCATGTCATTCGTGTCTCTACTCCGTGCTTCTTTGTTCGTCCAATTCCTCATCAGTGGTGTTATTGCTAACAAAGGGTTATAGCTCGGACCGGAAGGTGGTTATATTTTCTCCCAATACATATACTACAGAAGAAAACATATGAATCATGATTAAGAAATAGTTGCGAACAAAAAATATTTAAATATTACGGTGTACCGTGTAATGCCGCCATATGTCCCTTTGCCAGTGCCTTACTTTGTTTCCACTGTTGCAATATTTTAGTGCCTCAATTGTGTAGCGCAGCGTGTATTGATTCCAATGATTCCAATTTAGATTCTAAAGTCGCTCAAAATCTTCTACCAATGCATAGGTAGACTTCAGAATAATTTGTGAAGAATATGGTGCAATCATTGTGCCAATGAGAACCAATATTGTCTTCTGGACAAACTCAGCATCATGCGCTCAACGAGTCACAGTGTCTTGTATTAAGTCATCCATCACGAGATTACCAGGTTTAGGATTGAGCCAATGAGCTGGTATCTGTATTTTTGATTCCAACCCTTCTTGATAAATTATGGCCATAGGGTCCAGTCCGCGATCTTCTAAACGAAATACTGTATAGATATCTGCATTAGTAAGAAAATGTTCATCCTTATTTTCATTTACGGAGAATGTCTCTCTAGCTGCATTAAATCCTTGAACTAGATACTGCAGCACACTCGTGCGCATCCTTGTTGAGGGATATCAAGCATGCACTCTATTCCAGTACCAAACAGTGCAGCTCGCTATCCGTGTGTGAGTTTATCGGCTAGATTAACCCACTTGTCAACCGAGCAAGAAATTATATCCAGATCTTCCATCTTGTAAATTCAGTAGAGATTTTTTTTATCAAATTAATGTTAAAACAACAATCGTTCGTAGAAAATTTCAGTCGTGATTCAACGACGTCCGCATCTAACTCGACCAGTTGAACAATAAGACTATGACCTTGCGCTTGAGGGCGACTAGGGTTTTACTGACTCCGCCGCCGGATCTGCTCCGGTACGCAGGTCCATCCTTCCCCGGTGCTGGCCCTCTCTGTCCTCAGATTGGAGTCAGGCCCCCAGGTTCTGGCAGTTGCGGTTGCGGGTGCCCTAGTTCTTGGCTAGGGTTTTTGGGCCGAGATCTTATGGCGAGCTCGGATAGTTCCTCGAATCAGGTCCGGGAAGAAAGTGGAGACTATAGATGATCTGCTTCTGCGCTTGGGTATCGAGGAGGAGATAGACGATCTGGTTTTTGAGGATGATGAGGCGGCTCCCAGAGAAGGTATCAAGTGGATGGCGTTGGTCAAAGTACACACAGAAAACTACTTTAGTCCACTAACGTTCGAACAACACATGAAAAACGCGTGGAGCCCAGCAAAGCAGATCGACTTCCAGCATCTGGAAGGTAATATGTTCACTATCCAATGCTTTTGCCTTGGAGATTGGTTAAAAGTTGTGGAAGGAGGACCGTGGCTGTTCCGTCAGAATGATGTTTGCATTGAAGAATATGATGGCTTGTCCCCAACTGATGCGTTTGATCTGAATTTTTTTGCGGCATGGATCCAAATCCATAAGCTGCCTGTTGGATACCGCAATGATACTCTCATCAAAAACCTGACAGAGAAGAAGGTTGGGAAGGTTATCAAGGTAGAGACGGATGTTAATGGTGCAGGGAATTTTGTGCGTGTCAGAGTGAAATTAGATGTGAGGAAAGCTTTGGTTCGAGTGGTAACAATCTCAAGGGCTGGACAACGTGAATTCTACCAACTCAAGTACGAGAAAATTCCAAGGTTTTGCGGTGCATGTGGTATCTTTGGTCATACTCACCTCGAGTGTGGTACGGGTGAGCATGTGGAATCAAGTCTGAAGTGGGGAGATTTTCTGAAAGCGGACTGGAACACATGGCGTGGGCGTGGGCCTGGCGCTGGACGTGGTGGGGGACGAGGCGGAGGTCGGTTTGGTGAATCTCCTGGTCTTGGTAGAGGGAGAGACCCTAATGGAAGAGGCAGAGCTATGTCGACGCCTTGGAGGCACAATACCCTTGGCAACCCTAGCGATAAGGGAACGGATGGCGATCTCGAAGATACGGCTATAAGCCCACAGAAATCAAGGGACATGGACCTTGATAATCTGGGGATAGTGACTACAGTGGCGAAAAGATCGCTAGATATGAATGGTAAAGGTGTTGATGAGATTGATCCAAGTAATCTTGGTAACAAAAATGATCATGATATAATAATGGCCACGGTAACAACCAATGATGAATTGGAGGGTGATATAGAGAAGGAACGGAAGAAGAGAACAAAGAAGGATGGAGCAGTCTCCCCTTCACTAGGATCGGCGGGCTCCCGTGAGGAGTCTGCCCGGTCGCAATGAAAATATTATCTCTGAACTGTCAGGGTTTAGGGAACGACCCGACAGTTCGTGCGCTTGTGGATCTCCAAAGGCGTTGTGATCCCGATGTAATGTTCCTGTCAGAGACTCACTTGGATGACTACCCGGCCGATTGCCTAAGGAGGCGGGTAAATATGGACCTAAAGATTGTTAATCCAGGTACAACCAGAAGTGGAGGAGTCATTCTTTTCTGGAAGAAAGAAATAGTTATTCAACAAGTTTATTCGACACCAAAATACATTGATGGTAAAGTGATTGAGGCTCCCGACAAAATTTGGAGACTCACTGGGATGTATGGTGAGCCTAAATGGGAAGATAAATACAAAACTTGGGAGAAAATTCGGGAGTTAAATGGGAATTCAAGCTTCTCATGGGCTCTTATTGGCGACTTTAATGAGATTCTTTTTTCAAGTGAAAAGGAGGGGGGATCTGCCCGACCCAGAATTACATGCAGGCCTTCCATGATGTGATATAAGACTGCGGGTTGGAAGATGTGGGGTTCACGGGTGATCCTTTTACGTGGAAAAGAGGAAGAATTTGGGAGCGGCTCGATCGTGCAATCGCTAATGGTCAGTGGTTTGCCATGCATCCGGGTACTATGCTTCAGCATCTAGGCTATAATAGATCAGACCACAGACTGATCTTGTTGGATACTGATTATCAAGCTGGGGTTGTAAGTCAGAGGACGGGTCCGCGAAGATTTGAAGCAAAATGGCTTCATGAAGAAGGCTTTAGAGAAATTGTTGAGAAAGCTTGGGAGGAGGCAGAAAGTGGTTCCGTCGGTGTGCTCGACCGGCTTGGGCGTTTGCATGCAGCTTTGCATGATTGGGATACTAATGTTCTTAAGCAGCCAAAAAAACGTTTACGGAAAGCTTAGAGGCAATTAGATGAAGCCCTAAGCGGGCAGTTAACGGAAGAAAGTGAGAAAAAGGCAAAAGAGTTAGCAAATTTGATCGAGATTCTCTTAGAGCAGGAAGAGGTGTACTGGTCCCAGAGGTCTAGGGCTAATTGGATCCAACATGGCGATAGAAACACTTCCTTTTTCCATAATTTTGCATCTGCTCGACGGAAAAAGAATTTCATTGCAGAGCTAAATAATGAGGCGGACTATTGGATTGAAGGTACCAATGCGCTAAAACCTCTTGTCCTTAATTATTTCACTAATCTCTTTACTTCTGAAGTCTAGGAGATTGATCCGACCTTCCTGGATAAAGTTCATCCGAGAGTTTCTCCGATAATGAATGAAAAGCTAACGGCTCCATTCACGGCTGAGGATGTGAAAAAAGCCATGTTTAGCATTGGGGACTTTAAGGCGCCTGGACCTAACGGGTTGCATGCTATATTTTATAAAAAATTCTGGAATCTTTTTGGTGAGGAGATTACACAAGAGGTTCTCCTTGCTCTCAATTCTGGCCATATTCCGGAAGGCTGGAATGATACCACAGTTGTCTTAATTCTGAAGGTGGATAATCCAAAATCGGTCACTCAATTTAGACCGATTAGCCTGTGCAATGTTATCTACAAGGTTATTTCTAAAATGCTCTCTCTTAGACTGAAGAACATTCTGCCAGAGGTAATTTCCCCTATGCAAAGTGCTTTTGTTCCTAGTCGGTTAATTACTGATAATGTTCTTGTGGCGTATGAGAGTGTTCATGCAATTAAAAATAAGAGATCGGGGACTAATAGAAATTGTGCAGTCAAGTTGGATATGCACAAAGCATATGATAGAGTGGAGTGGTTTTTTTTGGAGAACATGCTGCGCAAACTTGGGTTTGCTGAAACTTGGATTTCTAAGATGATGGCTTGTGTTACTTCGATGAGATATCATGTATGGTTTAACTCTGAAGAAACTGATATGTTCACGCCAACCAGAGGTCTCCGACAGGGAGATCCTCTTTCTCCCTATTTGTTTTTGTTGTGTGCGGAGGGGTTATCCAGCCTCTTGTTGTATGAAGAAGAAGTTGGTGGTATCGATGGGGTAAGGGTGTGCAGAATGCACCATCAGTCTCGCATCTACTTTTTGCTGATGACTCCCTTATTCTCATGAAGGCGGATATGAATAATGCAACTTCCTTACAGCGGGTACTGGACACGTACTGTGCAAACTCAGGACACAGGACAGCTAGTGAGTTTATCAAAGTCAAGTATTTTTTTCTCCCCAAATACTAATGTACTTTTGAGAGCAGAGATTTGTGAGGCTCTCCATATTGACGCAGAAGCTTTATCTGATAAATATCTAGGGCTCCCAGCGATTGTGGGGGCATATAGAAGCGATTCCTTTGAGCATCTGATAGAGAGAATTATCAAGAGAATCAATGGATGGAAAGAAAAGCTTTTATCTATTGCAGGTAAAGAAATATTATTGAAGGCGGTTGCTCAAGCAATTTCGGTCTATGCCATGTCAGTCTTTTTGATACCAAAAGGAATCTATAAACGTATGATGGATGCTATATCCAAGTTCTGGTGGGGAGATGATGATAACTCTAACAAGATGCATTGGTATGCTTGGTGGAAATTATGCTTCCCGAAGAGAGAAGGGGGCATGGGCTTTCGTGACTTCCAATCTTTTAATCTTGCTATGTTGGCTAAACAAGTCTGGAGGCTTATTGACAACCCAGATTCATTATGTGCACCGGCTTCGGGCCAAGTACTACCCAGGCGGTGACATTCTTAAAGCAGGTCCCAAAGCGGGATCATCATTCACATGGCAGAGTATCCTCACAGGTATTACTACCTTTAAATGAGGGTATATTTGGAGAGTTGGTAATGGAGAAAATATTGATATCTGGAGAGACCCCTAGATTCCTAGCAGCCCGGACAGGAGAGTTATTTCTCCTAGAGGGGGTGCAGTTTATACTAAAGTGAGTGACCTTGTAAATCCGGCTACGAGACAATGGGACTCGGTCCTGCTCCATGATCTGTTTGGAGAAGTGGATGTGCACCGTATTCTTCAAATTCCTTTACATAGACAAGGTTTCGATGACTTCATTGCTTGGGAAGCTACAAAACACGGTCGATACACGGTCCTCTCTGGATATTATCTCCAGTGGCGTCATCAGTTTGGGGCAATGGCATATCAAGTCTCACTGCCGGGAGTCTCGGCAATTAATCCGGTGTGGAAAATTTTATGGCAGATGCATATTCCTAGCAAGGTTAAGATTTTCTTATGGCGGGCTCTCCATGGCATCATCCCGCTGGAATCCATCCTTTATAACCGCCATATTGGAGATTCAGGAGGCTGTCCAATTTGTAATCAAGGCCCTGAGGATATTTCTCATCTCCTATTTCAATGTGAGGCGGCTAAAGAGATTTGGGATAGTTTGGGATTATTGGAACTTATATCTGAGGTGGTCCAAATTGATCGGTCAGGTTCGACTGTTCTTGAAGAGTTACTCCGACGACGGGATAATACGATTGAAGGGATTAATATTGGTCTGAAGGAAATCATATCAGTCACTTGCTGGTACCTTTGGTGGATTAGGCGACGTCGAACCGATGATGAATCTGTACCCCCGACACATCGCTGCAGAATGTCTATCCTCAGAATTGTTGCGAATGCAAAGAGGGTAAACCAATCAAGCGAGGGAGCTAAAGAAACTAGGTGGTCTAAACCGCAGCCAAGGTATGTCAAACTTAATGTTGATGCTTCTTTCTCCGATGACAGGAAAAAAGGGGCAGCAGGTGCAATTCTACGAGATGCTAATGGTCACTTCGTTGTTGCCTCTTGCTGCTTGATACCGCATGTAATGACACCCATGATGGCCGAGGCCATTGCGTTGAGGGAAGGACTAGATCTTGCAACAAAGATGAGCTTATCTATGGTCCAAGCGGAATCAGACTGCATTGATGTTATTAATGCATGTAATGGAGAAGAAAGGTGGTGGAATGAAGCCTCTGCAGTTATTGCGGACTGTATTGATTCAGTTGCTACTATTGGTGAGGTCTTATTCAATCACTGTCCGAGTGAAGCTAATAAAGTTGCCCACGAGCTAGCTAGGGTTAGTTTTGATAATAGTTTATCTTGTAATTGGGTCGATGAACCCCTAGATTTCTCCTAGACTCGTTGGTAAATGATGTAACAGTACATTGATCGGGGCAGCAAGTTTCAGACGCACTCTTTTCCTTACCAGGGTATCTAAGAGGACTGGAAGGTTTTTAATGAGGCGGCTAGCTTGCTTGCTTAATATATATATACTGTTTCCTCAAAAAAAAAAAGATTGCCGAACAGCCCGGCACAAGCGTGCCAGATTGGCCGGAGAGGAGACGGCCGGATAGGCCAGTCTGTAGAGAGCCGGACAGGCTGCTAGGAGCGAGCCGGACATGCCGACATGGAGCGCGCCGGACAGGCCGGTATTTATCGTTTCGGACAGTCTGGAAACTACGATTGACTTACAGAGCCCAACTTAAACCCTAGATTGTCTACTAGTGCATCTAGCAGCAGCAGAATTTTGTTGGCCAGATAAGTATAGGATTTATTTATGTACATGCTCTAAAATCAATGTGGAACCGGACTGATGAACCCTAGATATTTTTGCTACTTACATACGACATATGATCGATGAAGATTAACCCTACCAACGATTAATTCTAGCATTGACAAACGAAAACATAGTATAACCCTAGCATTGATTAATGCTAAAATTGTTGTGGAATACCTTCATAGGGTGGTATGGAAGTGCAGAGGATCCAGTAGGACGAGGGCGGTTTTGCGGGAGGGTAGCTGCTCGTCGCAGCGGCTGGTTTCGTCGAAGTTTGACATGTTGTCCAATCTGGAGCATCCAACTTTCTCTCAAAGATGACGACGACGAAAGGTTGAAGACTAGGTTTAGGTTTTGACGTAACCACAAGGAGGCGGTTGGTTTTATAGCGCGGCAGCAAAACACGATCGATCTGACACCGGACTGATCCGACGCCTGACAGTCCGGCAGGATAGTTCAGATCTTATCCAGCGTTATTAACGACATGGGCCGGTGGTAGGCCCAGCTGAGGTCTCGTATGGACAGGCTTTTCAGCAAACGCCAAAAAGCCTAGCCACACGGGCGGACAGTCCGGCAAAACTGGCGGACAGTCCGGCCACGTTCTCTAACATAAAATAACAAGCCGGATTTAGTAGAGGCCGGATAGTCCGGCAGGACAGGTGGACAGTCCGACCATGTTATTTGATTAGCATAAAATATCAAGTCCGGAGGTGTTAGGTCACGAGCATACCAATGGCAAACAGTGTGACAAATAACACCAAGTGGGAGTAGTCGGCCACAAGAGAGGATCTAATCTCATATCATCTAGGTCCAAACCCTAGGCAGCCGTAGTAGGCACCGATATTTTGACCTAACTTTGAGCGGGCCACTAGAAATTGAAAAAAAACGGAAGGCTGTAAAACCTTGGCCTTCAACCTATGTTTGTTCCATATTTTCCATGAAAAATATTAAACATCGGATATACGTGAGATTTCAACCATCTCCTCCTAGAGAGTAGCCTCAGAGTGGAAGGTTCATGGCTTGCTAGGCACATGAGCTAAGTGTTGACCATATCCATTGGACACTTTGTCAGAATGATCTCAAATTTGGTAGAGATATGTGTCTTGTCATGGCAAACAGTTTTGGCAAGTTTGTTCCCACTATGTTTAACGAAAACACAGTCTTCCTTTTTATAATCGCAAAACGATATTTTTCGTGAAGCATCTACTAGAATGTATATCCAAGTGTGGGAAATAACATCATGTGGGAGTAGTCGGCCACACGAGAGGCATGTCTGACCAGATGATTGAATGTGAGACACTGGATGGATGTGATTTTATCTCTGGTTAATGGTTGGTCAAAGTTGATAGGACTTCGGTGATTTTGAACTTTAGACACTAGAAATATTGCTCATAGATTTTTCTAAAAATCACTTGTATGAAGATCATGTGATGTTTAATCATGGATGTAATCTCAGATCACCCATATCCAAACCCTAGGCAGCCCTAGCAGACACCGAGATTTTGACCTAACTTCGACTGGGCCACTAGAAATTCAAAAAAACGGAAGGTTGTAAAACCTTGGCCTTCAACCTATGTTTGTTTATGGTAGTATGTGTAAAAAAAATTAAAACTATTTCATGAAGGTAAAAAAAATTACATTCTTAGAAATATTGTCTCGGGTGAGCCTAAACGTTTCGTTTGTAAGTTTTTTGTTTTTTTACCTTCACTAAATTAACCTATAATTTTTGAACATGCTTGCAGACATGTACTTGTCAAATGTATGTAATTTGTTTCAAAAAAAATCAAATACAACTTTGTGCCTGACTGTCTGGTGTGTTACTTGCCGGACTGTCCTTTTTGTTACTCGCCGGACAGACCAACATAAGATTGCTCGGTTCCTTCGGTTGCCGAACAAACTGTTGATCGTCCCGGGACAGTCCGACCAGTGTTCGGCTCATTTCTTTCAGGTGTTGGACAGTCTGGATCTCCTCGCTGGCATGTCTAGTGAACGGTTGGAGATTGTTTCTTAAGGCCCCACGGGGGAGAAAGGAATCAGTTTCCCCACGCCGACACAGTTGTCCTGGCCGCTACCCGCTCTCCGCCCGACCTACCGGGAGCGATTCCCTCCATCCTCGGTCGTTTCTCTCCTCCCAAATCCACCCTACACCCTCTATCTACTCCTTCACCGACCCATATCCTCCTAAATATACCTATTGGATCGAATCGAGGCCGGCGGCTAGGGCTCTTCCTCACCAGCGCGAGGTGGAGGCCATGGCGCGCACAAAGAATGTTGGACCGGCTCGAGTTGGTCTGAACACTCGTATGTTCCCTCCTCCTCTAGATGTACTTGTTCAAATGATTGGAACTTTGTCCATGGCCACCTTTCATATTAGTAGTTGACGACACATTTCTATGTTGCTTGCTATGCTGCTGCTTACTATACTGCTGCTTACTATACTGCTGCTTGCTACGTTGTTGCTGCTCGGAGCCTTTCTATGTTGCTTGCTATGATGTTGCTTGCTATACTGCTGCTTGTTATGTTGCTGCTGCTCAAAACATTTGTATGCTACTTGCTATGTTGACGCTTGCTATACTTTTGCTAATATTAGTGTTGAAGAATGATCATATATGTTGCTAATATTAGTGTGCACTCCTCACACATAAGTATGGTAGAAACGAATTAAAATACATGTTAGAGGAGGTCAACATTGTTTCATATCTTGTCCAATTGACTGAACAGGTCTAGGAGTTACACATTACAATGGTGCTTTATTAAAATAGGCTTGTTTTAGCAACTGGTCCTATTTTATTCTTATTTTTTGAGTAGTGAATCGTGCACTATGTCTACAGTTTGTTGTCTTCTTTATTTTATATGCATTCATGTGAGTTTCTTACAATGGAGCTTTACTGTTTTGTCATTAGGTCCGTGTCGTCAAGGGTCTTTGGATAACGAGGAAAGAGGTTGAGCCCGCAAGAACGCCAATGTTGGAGATGAAGGGTAAAGTGGCAGTGGTCATCCTGACGAGGAGGATAACAAAGGCAGTGATAGGGAGGATAACAATCACTGCAGGAAAATTTGGCTTTTACAACAGACGATTTTCGTGGTTGAAGGTCCTTTTTCGTGGTTAAAAATTCTTCAATGACGGATGGCCTTCGTGGTAAAGCCCGTCACAAATGAATCTACCACGGGTTTTTTTCCGACCTTGGCGGATCGCATCCTTCAACCACGAAAACTTATTCTATCGTAGATCTATTAGCCAGTCGTGTTGACTGTTGACGTCATGCAAATCGCCTGTGGCAAACACCATTAACACCCAGGTACTGCCGTTAACGGTCACAGAAACCGTGGTAGAAACCAGGACCAGCCAAGGCCTGGTAATTATTAACTGGGCCGGCTCATGAGGAGAGCCGAATAAGAGTACGACCCTTTACTATTTTGTCCTATATTGTTTAAAGTGGGCCCATTAATGCAGCCAGCAGTAGCCCACGAACTTTCAGGCCTGATACTATTTCAACCTATAGAAGGCCCACATTGGTCAAATACTATGCGACCCGTTAGCAGCCTACGTCAAGTCGGTCCAATACCGTTAAGGCCTGTGGTCGGCCCGTCACTATTCTCACAACTTGTCGTGGCCGCCTACTAACGACCCTTCTTTGAGAAGGTCTATTACTGTTCTGGCCTTTTATTATTTCGGCCATCGACTGTTCAGGCACATAGGTGGCCTGTTACTGTCCTAGTCTGGTAATGTTCTGGCCTGGTAATTTTTTGGCATGTTACTATTCTTGTCTAGTAAATTTTTTGGTATGTTATTGTTGTGGCCCTTTACTATTCTGGTATTTTACTGTTGTGGCCATTTACTGTTGTGGTCTATTGCTATTCTGTCTAGTTACTACTCTGGCCTGTTATTGTTCTTTCCTTGTTACTATTCTGGCATGTTACTGTTCTGGCATTTCACTATTGTGGCCTTTCATTGTTGTGTCATGTTACTGGTGTGGCCTGTTACTATTTTGACATGTTACTATTCTGGCCTATTACTGTTCTAGCATGTTACTTAGTATTTTGGCCAGTTACTATTATGGCTTGTTACTGTTCTAGCTTGTTACTGTTACTAGTTCCCACCTGTGGGTCGACCCATTACATGTACGGTCTTTTACAGTTTCGGCCTTTCTTAATCCCATGCCAATATCATAAAAGGTGTATAATGAGCGAGCATATTTTACTGTCCATCGTCGGTCCAATACAAGACGGGCCAATAACAAAGCCCGATAATGTTCCCTAATCGATCTGGCTGGCGCAGTTATGGTACCGTCTACCTTCATGTGTGGACAACGTCAACTAAATGTCTACATGGCCTACGCGAGTTATCTAGATATTACATCAGCTGCAAACTTTTTAAAATTATTACATATTATCAACTCATGGGAAATAAAATTCGGCATTTCAGTTGAGAATCGAGATGATAGTAGAGTCCTCAATTTGCTTTCTCAATCTCTCACCTGCATCTCTATTTGAGTGTGATAGCTACATTGGAAAATCACCTTCAGACATGATCTTGCAGCCCCCTCTTTGGTGGTGATAGCAATAATTGCAGTCTGAAACTAAGTAATAACAAGTTAATACATCAAATAAGACAAACTACTCATTTGACTGATATTACATGAGTTATGAACTGGAGTTTACTACTGGTCAATGATTCAATTATGACCAAAACATCAAACAAACAGGACAAGCAAGCACACATTAAACAAGTGTGCCTACCGTGAAACGAGCAATCAAAAAATGTGTGTGTGGCTTAGAATTTTAGCAAATATAAAATAGCCAGGTCATTTCAACAAATATATATGGAAGTACTTGTATACCGTAGAATGCAAGAGACGTTGGGTGACTCAGCATTTGTGATGAGCTACACAAGGGCATGCAGCTACTATCGTAGCTAAGAATGAACCAGATAGAAATTATAAGCGCAGCATACGAGAATTTGTAGATCAGGAATGCAAACCATGAATAAACTATAAAGTAGAGGATAGTTATGTCGTTGCTTAGGACGAACCAGAACCATATACGAGATATAATGGTGTCGCTTGGGAAACTGTAGAACATGACTAACAAGCATTAGACAAGTGTGCCTACAATGAAATGAGCAATCAAACAAAGTGTTTCTTAGAATTTCAGCAAATATAAACTAGCCTGGTCATTTCAGCAAATATATATGGAAGTAGTGCTTTCTCCTAGAATGCAAGAGACATTGGGCAACTCGGAATTTGCGGTGAGCTACACAATGGCATGCAATTTCTGTCGTACCTAAGAATGAACTAGATAGAAATTATAACCGCATCATACGAGATCTTGTAGATCAGGAATGGAAACACGAATGAACTATATAGTAGATAATAGTTATGTCGTTGCTTAGGACGAACCTGCACCAGATACAGAATATATAATGGCATCGCTGGTGTACCTGTAAAAGAGGTTGCGTGTCAACACCCAGATTTTTAATCCCAGATGCCTATTATGCCATATATCGCAATCCCAGGATTACCATTTTCGCGAGACATAACAGATTGGATATCACAGTACATCATCCATTACAAACCATAATAAGGTCTTACACAAATAAAGGATCTCATGATCTAGTCTTAATACAAACAAGCAGCGGAATAATAAGCATAGAAGTGGGCTCCGTCTTTAGTGTCACAGGCAATGCTGACGATGGGAGATGATCCTAGTTGTCGTAGTCGTCCTGCTGTCCATCTTCCTGATAGTCCTCCTCATAGTCTGGCCACAGGAATAGCCAATGACAAAGCCATGAGTACTCTTTAAGTACTCGCAAACTATCACTAACAAGTAAGGTAGTTCTAGTAGGAATCCTAAGTTCTAAGTTTATTTGCAAAAAGCCAGATTTATCTAAACTGAGTTCAGAAGTAAAGAAAACTAAATAAATGTTCTAAATCACTTTAAGTTGGGAACCTAGTTTTCATATTCACAACCCTATTGTGGTCAAGTCAAAATCATAGATCACTTCACAAGTCATTTTGAAAACATCTGACAAAGGAACAATATGGCCACTCCAACTGTCCATGACCACGGACGCGGCTATTCGAATAGTTTGACACTCTGCAGAGGTGGTACACTTTCACCATAAAATTCGATACATCCGTCATGGATAACCCTGAATCATCATACTTAGTATGCGGATAATCAATCATAACCTTTCCCTTACACACTCTAGTATAAGCACCTCTCCTATGAGATTGGCCTCCCAGCCATGGCCATCTGCCATCCTAGGCACTGCATAGGTGTACATCATAAAGAGGTAGCCTCATCTCAAACCTCTCCCGCGAGGGAACACATACTAATGCATATAAACATCCGGCTAAGCCTTACCCAATTCAGGTATTGTGGTTGTACGGTAAAATTGGAATGGTATCGCATCAGAACCCAACCATCAGTTTTTATTAAGGGCTAAGGCTCATGCCTCAACATTTTCATCATCAAATCCATTTGTGTTCCTCAACACATGTCAAAACATTTCAATAGAATGACTCATCATTCTAAGGTTTTCACGATCATTTTCACCAAGTATTCCCATCTAAAGTGATCAAGTTTTATGCTTAACACTAGCCACTAAGTTAAGAGTGTTCACTAATGCGGGGTGCTAATCTCAATCTCATGCCATAGAATGACATCTAGTATAGGCTAGTTTTATACTCTTTATGCTATCTATACTATCTTTTAAAACTCACAAAGCATTAACTAAAAGTAAAGAACTTTGGTAAAGCAAAAGAGTAAAGCTTGCAAGTAAAACTTGGGATGGGTATAAATAAAAATATATAACCAAAGCATGCCTAAGGCACCTTGCTTAGGTTAAAGCTTGCATAGATCTAGCTTGCCTTGATTGGTGCAGTGATTGAAGTTTTCTTCGTTTTCTTCGGGGTATAACTCCTCCTCCTCGTATCCTTGGTCGGTACTATCGTCTATAAATGAATACGGGGTACACAATCACCAAACAATACTTAACTAGTTTATTTAGCACACTAAGGCTTACATTTGATGACCTAGCATCATCACAATCATCACATGCAATAATGACTAGTTTTATTTAGTTTATTTGAGAAAAGTAATTTATACTCATTAAAATTAATTAAGATTTAATATTCTCCAATTAAAATATGGGATCATGTTGACACATGTCATCACCACATATTCTAATACATGGGAATGTGATTTAAAGGGTTGGTCACATTTTATAAAGTTCAAGATTATTATTTAATAGATTTAAAGTGACTAGAAATGCCCTTATAGCATTCTTTTGGTACTAGTCAATGTCACTGCATGCAAACCTAAATATGTTTACGTATTCATAGATATTATCAAATGTGATTTTTGAGAGTTGGAATCAACTCAAAAGCTATTATGGTTGATTTTTGAAAAATGTTTGAAGTTGCAAAAGTCTCTGTCTTGTTATTTTTACTATAGATTATCTCTAATTCCAAATGATTTAAATCCAATGGTCTTCGATAGATATTTTAATTACCTTTCTAGCAAAATTTGAATAATGCAATTTGGTTAAGTGAAACTCTCTGAATTGATTTTTGAATCTAGGGACAGAAACTAGTTTAAACTAAAAAGAAAACATTATTTGAATCTCTAGGCCTAGGCGGGAAAGCTAAACGGGCCGGCCCAACTGCACTGCGCAGTGCAGCACGCGGCTGACAGAGGGGGTCCACTAGTCAGTGACTCACTCTACGCGAAACGGTATCTTTCAATCTGGGCGCTACGATCTAATTCTGATCCAACGGCTGAGGGTCGTCGTCGATGACGAACAACTCCGGCGACGAGCTAAACCTAACGCGGAAGTGGGGGTCTCTCGGGGATCACCTGGGCTCCAGCTAGGCTCGGCGATGGGGGCAAATAACTTGGTAGACAATGGCGAGGCGAGGCGCGGTCACGGCAAGGCTTGGGGTGGTCGGAATTGACGGTGCCCTGCTCCTCTAGCAGCGGCGGACTCCGGTGCAATTCCATCGTGGTGGTGCTCTCCTTGCTCCGGGAAGAGGTAGGGAAGGTTAGTGAGGAGTGGGGAGTCGAATGGTGTGAGGAATGGAGGCTGGGTGGCCTCCTTTTATAGCTCGGCGAGGGGACCGAGCGGTGTGGTGGTGAGCTCTATGGTGGCGTCGCTACAGGCAGCTAACAGCATGGGCAGGGGCGTAGGACGGTGCGGTGCTCCCTGGCGGTTCTCATGGACTTAATGGAGCGGCGTGGGGTGGCTTGGTTTGGTCTAGCGCATGCGACGCTCTGAGCGGAGGCAGTGGTGTTTGCGGCAGTGTGCGGCTGCTGCGGGTCGCGCGGCGGCGAACGGGGGTGTCTGCCGGGGTAGGGTGATCATGGCGAGGCTGTGCGTGCGCGGTGAGGGCAAGGCGCGAGCTGGCGGGGTTGGTCGGGCACGACGCACTGGCGTGCTCTAGACACAGTGCAGAGAGGCGGTGCGCGGCGGTGCTAGTGTGGTCCACGGCTTGGCTGGGGCTGTGGCCTAGACAGGGAGCGGCGGTAGGGTGCGGCGAGGCTAGTGGACATCCTGGATGGGCGCAGGGCTGTCTGGTGCGAGCTGGCCATGATCGGCCGACGATGACCACAAACCGGCAGCGCTCCACTATGCCAGCGGTGCAGGGGGAGCCGGTCTGGGGCTGGGTTAGGCATAGGGGAGACAGGGAAGTAACTAGGGGACCATTTGGTCGATGATCACTGTACAGAACAGTGAAGTTAGGCTAGAGCTTATTCGGTGCATGCCAAGTTTTTGTGTTATTGGCCGCATGAAATGAAGTTTGGAATTTTTGTTTCAAATTTTTTGAGTGAACTTGCATTAAGCTTGAGAGTGTAGGTTTGCTGGGAGAGGTCAAGGTGAATTGATTTGGTAGGTTTTTGAAAAAGTGGGATTTTAACACATACACTTGATTCAATTTTCAAATGTCCTTTAATTGGATTTGCTAGATGTTTTTGTAAGTTTGTAATGTGGGCCTTGATACACTTTTACTTGGTATAGCAAGGGGTGCAAATAAATAGAATTGCTTCTGTTAGAAATTCTCCTCTAGGAACACCTAAAGTGGCCTAGTGGTTTAAAATGGTCAAAATGCTTTGTTTGATTTCTTTCTCTTTGGATTTTGTTTGTAAATGGTCTAGATGATGTGGAATTCACCTTTAAACTATTTCACAACATTTAGAACAATCATGCATGGCATATACACTCAAATCTATACTAATGCAAACACACATGCATACATAATCATCTTATTAATAAAAGTTTTTGTTAACCCTAAATTGGGTGATTAAGAACTTGATAACCTTGATTATAGTTTTGGGGTGTTACAAACCTTCCCTCCTTAAACAAAATCTCATCCCGAGATTTAAGAAAAAACTAGGAACTAAAGAGATCTATAAACTCAGTCCTAATGTAATCTTCTTGCTCCCAGGTAGCTTCTTGTTCGGTATGGTTGCTCCATTGAATCTTGAGAAACTTGATACTCCCGGTCTTGGTGGTTCTAAAGGCTTCTTCCAAGATACGAATTGGCACTTCACGATACGTCAGATCCTTGTTGATATCAATGGATCGGTGATTGATGTTCTTGAACACTTTGGTCTTCTTCGGCACTTCTAGGCATTTGCGAAGTAACGAGATATGGAACACATTATGGATGGCTGACATCTCTTCTGGCAGCTCCAGTTGATAAGATACTTCTCCTCGATGATTCAGAATCTTGAAGGGTCTAATATATCAGGGGGCTAACTTTCCTTTCAGCTGAAAATGTTGCATTCCTTTCAACGACAAAACCTTGAGATACATAAAATCTCTGACATTGAAAGTCTGGTCTCTACGTCTCTTGTCAGCATAACTCTTCTGTCTGGATTGGGCGGTCTTGAGGTGCTCACGGACTTTGTGAACCTTCTCTTCGGCTTCTCGTAGGATGTCGGGTCCAAAGATCTAACTCTCTCCTACTTGCGACCAGTTCAAGGGGGTACGACACTTTCTTCCATATAAGAACTCAAATGGGGCCATTTGCAAACTGGCTTGATAACTATTGTTGTATGAGAATTCTGCGAAAGGCAGACAATCTTCCCATTTTGATCCATACTCTAACACACAAGCTCTTAACATATTTTCTAAGATCTGGTTGACTCTTTCAGTCTGTCCATCGGTTTGCGGGTGATACGCTGTGCTGAAATTCAACTTGGTTCCTAATCCTTCTTGGACTTTCTGCCAAAATCTTGAGGTAAATTGGGTTCCTCGACCCGACACTATGGTCTTAGGGGTTCCATGCAAACTAACGATTCTAGCAATGTACAACTCTGCTAGCTTCGAACTCTGGTAGGTAGTCTTGACAGGTATAAAATGGGCTACCTTGGACAGTCTATTAACTATGACCCAGATAGAGTCATTTCCCCTACTAGAAGTAGGCAAACCGGTGATAAAGTACATTGCAACAGAATCAGCAATGGTTGCAATAGTCTTGCGGGTCTCTGATGTTACACTTTGACTCTTTGACAGATATCACATTTGGCTATGTAGCTGTCGATTTCTCTTTTCATCTTTTGCCACCAAAATTGCTCCTTCAAATCTTGATACATTTTCATTCCTCCGGGGTGGATGGAATAAAGAGTATCATGAGCTTCTTGCATGATAACTTGCTTCATCTTGGAATCTGCTGGCACACAGATACGTCCTTTGTACCACAAAACTCCTTCATCATCTTCGGTGAATCTAGGTACCTTTCTTGTACCAATACGATGTTTGATTCCGTCGATACTTGCATTTCCCTTCTAGGCTTCCTTGACTTGACTGATCAATGTGGGTTTAAGTTCAATGCTAGCTAAAAATCTATTGCTAACTAGCTCAGTTCTAAACTGCTCCAACCCCTCATGCAAACTTGGCTGGGCTTCTTTGATCATGGTGTTTAATCTACACGGCAATCTGCTAAGAGCATCCGCCACCACATTGGCTTTGCTGGGGTGATATTGAATGTCAATGTCATAATCCTTGATTAACTCTATCCATATCCTTTGCCTCATATTGAGCTCCTTATATACTTCAGGCTCGTGTGATCTGAATAAATCTCACAGCGGTTACCCATCAAGTAATGACGCCATGTCTTTAAGGCTAAAACTACAGCTGCTAGTTCAAGATCATGGGTGGGGTAGTTTTGCTCATATCGCTTCAGTTGTCGGGACAGATATGATATGACTTTGCCTTCTTGCATCAACACACATCCGAGACCAATCTTGGATGCATCACAATACACATCAAAAGGTTTCTTGATATCTGGCATAATCAATATTGGGGCTGAAATCAATCTCTTCTTGAGTTCTTGGAAACTTTCTTCACATTTGTCGGTCCATTCAAACTTCTTATATTTCTTCAACAATTGGGTCATCGGTCTTGCGATGCTCGAAAATCCTTCAACGAACTTGTGGTAGTATCCCGCTAATCCAAAAAATGCACGGACTTGGGTTTGAGTGGTTGGGGCTTCCCATTCTTCAACATCTTTGATCTTGGCGGGATCAACAACGACTCCTCCCGCTGACACAATATGTCCGAGGAATCCTACTTCCTTCTGCCAAAACTCACATTTGCTAAACTTGGCATACAACTGATGCTCTCTAAGGGTTTCAAGGATGGTTCTCAGATGTTGCTCATGGTCTTCTTGTGACTTGGAATAGATTAGAATATCGTCGATAAAAACAATGACAAACTTATCCAAAAAATTCATAAAAATCTTATTCATGAGGTTCATAAAATAAGTGGGGGCGTTGGTTAATCCAAAAGACATGACTGTATACTCATACAATCCATATCTAGGTGGTAAAGGCAGGTCTTTTGAATATCCGTTGCATGAATCTTGAGTTGATGATAACCAGTTCTAAGATCAATCTTAGAGAACACTCTGGCACCAGTCAACTGATCAAATAGATCCTCTATCTTGGGCAGTGGGTACTTGTTCTTGATGGTGACATCATTCAGCTTCCGGTAATCCGTGCACAAATGGTTACCTCCATCTTTCTTGTCCACAAACAAAACAGGTGATCTCCTTGGCGATGCGCTTGGTTGAATCAGACCTTTCTCTAGCACAGCATCAAGTTGCTTCTTCAGCTCCACTAGTTCAGATGGGTTCATACTATAAGGTCTCTGAGATATGGGTCCGGTTCTAGGAATTAGTTCAATAATGAACTCGATATCCCGATCTGGGGGCATAACGGGCAATTCATCTAGGAATACGTCAGGGTATTCACAGACTACTCTGACTTGGTCAATGGTTGGTAGGGCTAGACTCTTGTTGCATTTGAACTGACGGGGCAAGGTTTCAGATACATGTTGTATTGATACTCCAGAGCTACTGGTCATGGTTATGGCTTTCTTGGCACTGTCGATCAATCCTTTATGTTTCGACATCCAATCCATTCCTAGTACTACTTCCAAACCTTTGGTTCCAAGTACTATTAGATTGGCATAAAAATCTATCCCATGGATTCTAATAGGCACAGCCTTGCAAAGTTTTCTAGCTTTGGTGGTTGAACCAGGAATTTGAACTATCATAACATGCTTCAATTTTGTTGGTTGAATCTTACTAGTGCATGCAAATTCTTCTGTAACAAACGAGTGCGATGCTCTAGAATCAAACAACACTCTTGCAAGTACTAAGTTAACAGAAAACATACCCAACACGACATCTGGCGCTTCCTGAGCTTCTTCAGCATTCATATGGAATAGACAGCCATTGAGGTTGAGCGAATTCCCTTGGGCAAACCTCCTTCCAGGCTGAGCACGGCATTGCTGCTGAGCTGGGGCATTCACATTGGTGGTGGCTGCAAGCTTCTTGGGACACTCATTGGAGTAGTGACCCTTGACTCCACATTCAAAACAAGTAATCTGGGACTTGTCTTTGGCTGCAACAGGCACGACATTGCTTCTAGTCCTTGGGGCAGTATTGGTGTTGTTGTTGTTGTTATTGGACTTGGGCGGTGCACGGTTGAAGTTGTTGGAGTTGCCAGGGTTGTTGTTGTGGTTTCCTCCGGACTTCACGTTTCCTCCGCTACGATTGGGGTAGCTTGGACGAGACATCGGGGGTCTATTGTTTCTTGGGGCATATCCTGTAGACGGGTTGGGGCGATACTTCTGGGTGTTGTGAGACCCACTCTGGTGCATCATTTGGTGCTTGCGGTTGTCATTTTCTTGGTTTATCTTCCCTACCATCTGGATGGCAGAGTCGACTAGCTCTTCTAGGTTGTCAAAATGTATGTTGACTAACATAGTCTGCATCTCATCATGCAGTCCATTCAGGAACCTTTCCTTCTTCTTGGCTTCAGTGTTGATCTCATCAGGGGCATACCTAGCGAGGGACAGAAATTTTTCACGGTATTCAACTACCGTCATCCTTCCTTGCTTCAGTTCTCTGAACTCATCTCTCATTCTAGTGACTAAACCTTGCGGCACATGGGTGCGGCTGAACTTGATCTTGAAAGCTTCCCAAGTCATGATTTGACCGTGGTTCATAGTACGGGTGCTATTCCACCAGGCTCTTGCATCTCCTGCCAGATAATGGGTGGCAAACAATACCTTCTTGTTGGCATCAACTCCTACGACTTCTAGATTATTCTCCATGGTTTGTAGCCAGTCATCAGCATCTAAGGGATCCTCAGATTTGCTAAAGATAGGGGATTGCTGTTTTGAAAGTTCTTAAGCTTGGATCCATGCTGATCCTGATTTCCATGGCCTTGATTATTGTGGGACATCTGAGCTATCTATTGCAGGGTGGCTAGGTTGGCTTGACGCTCTGCTCTACTAGCTTCACGGTCGAAAACTAGCATCTGCAGAATCTGTAGCATCGGGTCCTGCGATGAGCTGCTCCCTTCTTGGTTTCCACGAGTCATCTGAAGATTGAGATAGATAATGAGGTAAGAGGGAAAGTTCTAAGGTTCATGGTTTTGTTTTCAAAAGCTTTAAACTTTGAGTTTGAACTCAGGTTTTCAACTAACTTCTTATCATTCATTCATTCATTCATTCAAGCACACAATACAACACACACCACAACACAAAAGGAAAACAAATGGTTTTAAGAACCATTCTGTAAACTAAGATACAGTGGGACCGATACAACTCACTCCTACGGTAGTGATCAAGTGCATCTACTCATCATC
Source organism: Avena eriantha (assembly GCA_910589775.1). Taxonomy (NCBI): domain Eukaryota; kingdom Viridiplantae; phylum Streptophyta; class Magnoliopsida; order Poales; family Poaceae; genus Avena; species Avena eriantha. The sequence goes on from OU342741.1 coordinate 94,322,107, forward strand.
AATGAAGTCAGGAGTCATCATCATCGGTGTAGATATCCATGGCATCATCCTCCAGGTAGTCATTGTCATCACTGAGGTACAAGTGAATATCTCCCTGGACATCTTCACCTTCTTCCTCTTCCTTTGCTTGAAGTTGGACTTCTTGCTCATGGATGGTCTTCTCGAGGTCGGCCACCTTCTTGCAAAGACGAGCGATAGTGCGATCCTTCTTCTCGTGTTGACGACGAAGTGATTGGCGATCCTTGACGAGCATCGCGAGAGTCTGGTCCTTCTTGGCAGCAATGGCAAGGTTATGGCTGGCGTAGGCTCGAGCATTGTCCAATTCCTTCTGCCTATCATACAGTAGGAAGTCAAGATTCTCCACTTGGCGCTTCATCTCTGGGTGACTTGGCATCTCCAATGGCATTCCCATAGAATCACGCCTTGCGTAATGAGCAAAGCAAGTTCCCTGGATCAAGTTGATGTTTTGCCCACACAGATGAGCAAGAGATTCATGCATAGCCCTGGCTAATCCATCTAGCCAGTTGTTCTCTCGCACGGTGAATTGAATCTTCTCATAAAGGGGTGCTTCCATCTTGCCTCTGAGGTCTGCAACTATTAGCCATTGCAGGTCTCCTCCTGGGAAATCCTTGAGTTGAGCTCCGAAGAATTAATGAAGCGGGCGCTCAAGGTACTCTGACAGTGCATCAAGATCCCTCTCAAAGATCAGCTGGCCTCTGTTTCCCAACTGGTAGAACTTGCAATACTGAACTTCCATCTATAAGAATTTAGGATGAGTAAGTTAGTGAGGTGATCAAGTGTGTCAAATTTTATGTAGTAAAGTAAGATTTTTTTGAGGAACATGAGTTTTCTGAAAGAATTTCAGGGATAAGAGGGGGAATATGTTTTCATAAATACTCACTTCATTTGTTTTGAAACTAAGTTTTTGTTCGGACGTCCATTCTAACTAGGGTCTCCTATGGTCAGGATGGTTCTGATACCAATTTGTCAACACCCGGATTTTTAATCCCAGATGCCTGTTATGCCATACACCGCAATCCTAGGATTGCCATTTTTGCGAGACATAACAGATTGGATATCACAATACATCATCCATTACAAACCATAATAAGGTCTTACACAAATAAAGGATCTCATGATCCAGTCTTAATACAAACAAGCAGCGGAATAATAAGCGTAGCAGTGGGCTCCATCTTTAGTGTCATAAGCAATGCTGACGATGGGAGATGATCCTAGTTGTCGTAGCCGTCCTGCTGTCCATCTTCCTGATAGTCCTCCTCATAGTATGGCCACGGGAATAGCCAGGGACAAAGCCATGAGTACTCTTTAAGTACTCGCAAACTATCACTAACAAGTAAGGTAGTTCTAGTAGGAATCCTAAGCTCTAAGTTTATTTGCAAAAGGCCAGATTTATCTAAACTGGGTTCAGAAGTAAAGAAAACTAAATAAATGTTCTGAATCACTTTAAGTTGGGAACCTAGTTTTCATATTCACAACCCTGTTGTGGTCAAGTCAAAATCATAGATCACTTCACAAGTCATTTTGAAAATATCTGACGACGGAACAGTATGGCCACTCCAACTATCCATGATCGCGGACGCGACTATTCGAATAGTTTGATACTCTGCAGAGGTGGTACACGTTCACCACAAAAGACAAGTCAGGTATTGTGGTTGTGTAAAATTGGAATGGTATCGCATCCAAACCCAACCATCAGTTTTTATAAAGGGCTAAGGCTCATGCCTCAACATTTTCATCATCAAATCCATTTGTGTTTCTCAACACATATCAAAACATTTCAATAGAATGACTCATCATTCCAAGGTTTTCACAATCATTTTCACCAAGTATTCCCATCTAAATTGATCAAGTTTTATGCTTAGCACTAGCCACTAAGTTAAGAGTGTTCACTAATGAGGGGTGCTAATCTCAATCTCATGCCATAGAATGACATCTAGTATAGGCTAGTTTTATACTCTTTATGCTATCTATACTATCTTTTAAAACTCACAAAGCATTAACTAAAAGTAAAGAACTTTGGTAAAGCAAAAGAGTAAAGCTTGCAAGTAAAACTTGGGATGGGTATAAATAAAAATATATAACCAAAGCATGCCTAAGGCACCTTGCTTAGGTTAAAGCTTGCATAGATCTAGCTTGCCTTGATTGGTGCAGTGGTTGAAGTTTTCTTCGTCTTCTTCGGGGTAGAACTCCTCCTCCTCGTATCCTTGATCGGTACTATCGTCTATAAATGAATACGGGGTACACAATCACCAAACAATACTTAACTAGTTTATTTAGCACACTAAGGCTCACACTTGATGACCTAGCATCATCACAATCATCACATGCAATAATGACTAGTTTTATTTAGTTTATTTGAGACAAGTAATTTCTACTCATTGAAATTAATTAAGATTTAATATTCTCCAATTAAAATATGGAATCATGTTGACACATATCATCACCACATATTCTAATACATGGGAATGTGATTTAAAGGGTTGGTCACATTTTATAAAGATTAAGATTATTATTTAATAGATTTAAAGTGACTAGAAATGCCCTAATAGCATTCTTTTGGTACTAGTCCAATGTCACCGCATGGAAACTTAAATATTTTTACGTATTCATATAGATATTATCAATTTTCTTTTTTGAGAGTTGGAATCAACTCAAAAGCTATTATGGTTGATTTTTTAAAAATGTTTGAAGTTGCAAAAGTCTCTATCTTGTTATTTTTACTATAGACTATCTGTAACTACAAATGATTTAAATTCAACGGGCTTCGATAGATATTTTAATTACCTTTCTAGAAAAATTTGAATCATGCAATTTGGTTAAGTGAAACTCTCTGAATAGATTTTTGAATCTAGGGACATGAACTAGTTTAAACTAAAAAGAAAAAACATTATTTGAATTTCCACGCCTAGGCGGGAAAGCTAAACGGGCCGGCCTAACTGCACATCGCAGCGTAGCGCACGGCAGATAGAGGGGGTCTAGTGGTCAGTGACTCACTCTACGCGAAACGGTATCTTTCAATCTAGGCGGTACTATCTAATTCTAATCCAACGGCTGAGGGTCGTCGTCAACGACGAACAGCTCTGGCGACGAGCTAAACCTAACGCGGTGGTGGGGGTCTCTCGGGGCTCACCTGAGCTCCAGCTAGGCTCGGCGACGGGGGCAAACGACTTGGTAGACCACGGCGAGGCGAGGCGCGGTCACGGCAAGGCTTGGGGTGGTCGGAATCGACGACGCCCTTCTCCTCTAGCAGCGGCAGACTCCGGTGCAATTCCGGCACGGTGGTGCTTGCCTTGCTCCAGGAAGAGGTGGGGAAGGTCAGTGAGGATGGGGAGTCGAATGGTGTGAGGAATGGAGGCTGGGGTGGCCTCCTTTTATAGCTCGGCGAGGGGACCGAGCGGTGCGGCGGTGAGGTCGACGGTGGCGTCGCTACAGGAAGCTAACGGCATGGGAGAGGGCGTAGGACGGTGCGGTGCTCCCTGGAAATTCTCACGGACTTAATGGCGTAGTGTGGGACAGCTTGGTTTGGTCTGGCGCGTACGGCGCTCTGAGAGAGGCAGTGGTGTTTGCGGCAGCGTGCGGCTGCTGCAGGTCGCGCAGCGATGAACGGGGGTGTCTGCCGGGGTGGGGTGATCATGGTGAGGTTGCACATGCGCGGTGAGGGCAAGGCGCGAGCTGGCGGGGCTGGTCGGGCACGGCGCATTGGTGCACTCTGGACACAGTGCAGAGAGGCGGTGCGCGGCGGTGCTAGTGTGGTCCACCGCTCGGCGGGGGCTCTGGCCTGGACAAGGAGTGGCGGTAGGGTGCGGCGAGGCTAGTGGACATCCTAGATGGGCGCGGGGCTGTCTGGTGCGAGCTGGCCAAGGTCGGCCGGCGATGACCAGAAACCGGCGGCGCTCCACAATGCCAGCGATGCAGGGGAGCTGGTCTGGGGCTGGGTTAGGCTTAGGGGAGACAGAGAAGTAACTAGGGGACCATTTGGTCAATGATCATTGTACATAACAGTGGAGTTAGGCTAGAGCTTATTCTGTGCATGCCAAGTTTTTGTGTTAATGGCCGCATGAAATGAAGTTTGTAATTTTTATTTCAAATTTTTTGAGTGAACTTGTATTAAGCTTGAGAGTCTAGGTTTGTTGGGAGAGGTCAAGGTGAATTGATTTGGTAGGTTTTTGAAAAATTGGGATCTTAACACGTACACTTGATTCAATTTTCAAATATCCTTTAAATGGATTTGCTAGATGTTTTTGTAAGTTTGTAAAGTGGGTCGTGGTACACTTTTACTTGGTCTTGCAAGGGGTGAAAAGAAATATAATCGCTTCTGTTAGAAATTCTCCTCTAGGAACACCTAAAGTGGCCTAGTGGTTTAAAATGGTCAAAATGACCATTTGCTTTATTTAATCTTATTTGATTTCTTTCTCTTTAGATTTTGTTTGTAAATGGTCTAAATGATGTTGCATTCACCTTTAAACCATTTCACAACATTTAGAAAAATCGAGCAAGGCATATACACTCAAATCTATACTAATGCAAACACACATGCATTCATAATCATCTTATCAATAAAAGTTTTTGTTAACCCTAAATTGGGTGATTAGGAACTTGATAACCTTGATTATAGTTTTGGGTGTTACACTGCGCAAATCAACATGTTCAGTGTTTCCTTTTTGAGCTTTACACAAAGAAAAAGAAAATGGTGAGTGTTGTAGCTTTTATAGAACCAGATGGCAACAACAAAATTATAATCGATCTAGTACAAAGAGTTTGAACGGGTATTATAGGATAGAAGAATGATGCCATTGAGGAAATAATAGCAGGAACTTAGTTCAGGACGAACCAGATAGATTCAGTAACTGTGGAGCAGGCAATCCACACTAATATTTTCCACTGACTTTACATTTTACAAGAACTACATAATAGCAGGAAATTAGTATGGAGTAGCTAAGAACATGTGCATGACAAAATAATAAACATGTGCATGACTTGAAATTTGTAGAGCGGCGAATGCAAACCAACATGTATAATGACCTTGTATATAGCACGAAGAACAGGCGTGCCCAGTGACTTGTATATACTAGCACGATTACAAAAAGGCAGTTCACTACGACAGGCTTGAACCTGCTATATTGTTGACAAATCAAAAACATGTTGGAGATTTGGTTACCTTGGTCGGAGAGGTGTCTAAGCATCATTGGTATCATCCGAATGACATCCAAGTCACCAAGGGTGCTACGGTTGTGGTGGCTGTTGGCATCGGGGAAGCAGATCTTGGGTGGTCAATGCCGTCTTGATCGTGGTGGATGAGAGAGTCGTTGAGGCAGATCTGGTGCAGTGAACGGTGATGCCCAGGCAGCTGGTCTAGAGCGGTGGACATGGAACTCATTGAACTAGATCATGTCTAGTGGACACCAGTGAAGCGGCTGTAGTAAGGTTAGGTAGCTTTCGGTAGCGAGGAAGGAGAGCTTGGGCGGTCGACAACGCCATAGGCACGGTTAGTGAGACAACAACTCCCGTGGAGTGGTAGAGAGACCCGGTGAACTAGATACGATGGGGTGGGCTTCGGTGAAGCGGCTCCGGAGCGTTGCACGAGACCGCAGCTCAAGCGTCTCCGGCCGCCGTGGAATTACCGATGGCCGGTGCGCGCGGTGGTCATGGAGGTGAGGGCTTGGGAGAGGAGCCTGTGATTTTGGGAGGGCTAGCGGGAAAATTGCGTGAATCGGGCCTATGGAGGTGAATAGAAAAATAATTACGATCGTGCCCCCAAGCTACCGACTTTAGCTTGTCCATAGGATGCCTGAACAATGGGTAGAATGGGAATTTTAAAGTCAAAAGTTTTTGAAACAGAGGGGCACAAAATGCTTCAAGGTTGGTGTGTGATTTTGCCGCTCGATTGAGATTTTGAATTTGACGACCGTCTATCTAATAATAATAGAAAAATGGTACTCCCTAGGTGGGGGATTTTGCCTCAAAGTATTTAAAATGGTGGGGCAAGAAATGCTTTAAGGTCATTCGGTGGTTTTGCCGCTCGATTGAGATTTTAAATTTATCCAGCGTCCAAGTAATATTAGAAAATGGTACTCCGTCAATGGGAGATTTGCCTCAAAATGTTTGAAATGGAGGGGCACAAAATGCATATGATCCGGTGGGGATTTTGCCGCTCGATTATGATTTCGAATTTGGCTAATGGGCAAGTAATAATAGAAAAGGATGGTTATAGACTAGTGCGCTATCTGGTTAGAAATTGAAGGCAGAGAGTCACATCAATTGATCATCCATTACATAAATACGTGGAACATTGGTAAAGATTGCTGCTCAACTGAGATTTTGAATTTGGATAGCGTACAAGTAATAATCAGAAAAATGGTACTCCCTCTGTTTAGGAATAGAAAAAATCGTCACATCAACTGATCATCAAGAACAACCATATTCACATAGAAAAAATAATGTTGACCCCCCATTACAATTAATTTTTGTTTGGGCTGTAGGTTTTGACCCTCGATTAAGATTTGAATTTGGTTTTAGTCCTAGTTACAAAAAGTATGAGCAAACTCTACCACCCAACCCAGCAATTTCACAATCACCATTGGTCATCAGTATGATGGGTCAAACGGAATTTTGTAGTATTTGAAAGATTAAACATGGGCCCAAATATTTCGGTGTAGGTGGGAGCTTTTGCCTCTCGATTCAGAATTTGAATTTGTTGATAGTCTAAGTAATAACTTCTCGCAGACCCTACTTCCCTCTTTTCATGAATCCAAGGCTGAGTCACATCAACTGATCATCCAGGACCTTGCTCAAAGTAGCATTTTTCTGGATGGAGGGGTAGAAAATTGGATACCATGATCTCGTATATAAAAATATTACGAGGGGCGACGAGAGGATTTGCCGCTTGACTACAGTTTTGAATGTGACTAGTCCAAAGTAATAAAATGAAAAATTGTATAAGGTCTTTTTTTGTGGGTCGTACTCCATCTGTTCATGAATCCATTCAGACGCAACATAAAATGTTGAGCTCCGATTCCATTTATCACATGACGCATATGAATATGGTGTGCAACAAAGGGCTAAGGCATTGTTTTGAGAACCTGAACCTTACGATCAATGATCCAGGATAGCGACACTTTTAACAAAAGGTATTGCATACTAGTACATATTGGTGCATCCACACATAACCAGTTTGATAGCATCCACACATATATTACACTACAATCCAACCTTTTAGCATATAAAGCACCATTATTAAGCAGGCTAGCAATCCACGTATCACGCATTCAGGAATCATACTACTTCCATATTGGTGCATTCTGTTCACCAATAGTACCTCCGCACCAAAATTGATATAAGGCTTTTTAGCAAGCTAAAACAGCTTTGCTAAAAAGGCTTATATTTTGAAACAGATGTAGTACATTAAATAAGGTACCATATAAATTATAGACATGTCGCAACGAGGAAATGACCCAAGTTTATAACAAGTGCAGACTAGTGCACCAACAAAATACTTCCAGCATCAGGTTCCATTTCACGACAAAGGGACTAACCTGAGCTATTAGTGTCAACCACAAATACTGAGCATCTTTATGACTTTCTCCTTATTTTCTATGGAGTGCTCGAGCTCAATTAATTTCTTCTAATTTTGCGATTAAATGGTCATTATATACACTTAGGGCATATGATAAAGATTGTTCAGCTTGGAGTTGTTCCTCTAGAACTTGAATATGCAAAGAAATATCCTTAGAGTTGGACTTGAACTTGGACTTTGACGAGCTCGCTACGAACCCAGCATTACACAACAACATGTTCTTTGCTATAGCACCGTGTTGTAGTACCTTGGAAAATAAATCCACACATTCTTTTGGAGTTTTTACTGAACAGTCTTTCCTACGATTTGCCAGCTCCTCTTTCAATTCAGTTTGGAAATTTTTCAGTTGATAGACATGTGTAAGAGAAGTCAAGATACTACAGAGAAACATGCAAACATGTTTAACATGTGCATGAACTGCTATAATTGGCAATGCTGATAATGCATCTTATACACTTCAGTAAAAAGATCATTTTGTTGTGTAACTTTTTTTATGTCATTTACTAACATGACTAAAAATATGGCTTCCTGTGTACACACTGTGAGGTGCGTGATATGCCAACTATTTGTACAATACATAACTAAAACTGACTTTAGTTGCAAATTCTAAAGGAAAATGAAAACAAAATTGAGAAGCAGTCCAAGCAAGGTTGTATATCAAACGTATACATACAAATCACTGCAAGTGCAACATCACAAAACATAGATAATACTTACAACAACTTTCTATACAATGACATTGTATCTATTCGTCTGGCATCCCTCGAATTTCTCCAACAGAGTCAACTATTTTTTTGGATCCCCATTAGACTTCGTCTGCATTTAGACGAACAAAAATAAATTGCATCACATGGTGGAAATAGAGGTTGAAAAGATAAGATGCACACATATTCCACAATATCAATTACATAGTCCCTCCGTTCCATAATGTAAGATGTATAGTTTTTTGTGAAAAAATCCATAATATAAGATGTATAGAAAATTTTGGGATTTGTTCCTATTATTTAGGAGGAAATTAATCTGATCAGGAGAGAGATGATACCCATATTTCTTATGTTCCCTCTATATCACGTCAATCACTTGGGATATTCAAGTCCTAAAGCAACAAAATTTTCCCTACCAGCCTGTGCGCTAATATTCATGCAAGAAAACTATACACCTTATATTAAGAAACAGAGGGAGTACTAATTTAAAATATACCAGTACAAAACAACAGGTCCTTACCAATTCGTAGAGGTGCCCAATTATGCTGCGGGGTCCTGTATGACTTAGTATTCGTACTTTATTACGGCTAGAATAGTTCCTTTGAGATGGCCTACAAAATGAGACTTGTGAGGCACATGCATAAATAGGAATTGATAATGCAATCTAGTCTCACAGTCTTCTCAAAACATACCTCATTCTTTTGATCAAGCCAATGGTGGAGAAGATCACCCACTAATCGTCAGCCATGTGATCCACAAGAGACGTTTTTGTAACATCCTTAAAACACTTGCCATAGAAGTGTTCCTTCTTTAGCATGTGGCGCTGCTGGCACAAACATGCAGAGAATATGCTTTTGAGAACAACCTTTACTTCCTTTCTATTCTCATCGAACATGAAAAATCTCTGTAGAAAAAAATGAGTAGCATATATAACAAACTGCAAGCTAAGAAGACAAGGGACAGAGCAATAGAATATGTCCAATAGACAGATGACTTACATGTAACTTCTTCAGTAAACCTTCGAAATGCTCGGGGTATTTCGGTGGTGTTTCCATGAAGACAAGATCAGAATATCATTTCTCATGAAAATGCATGTGATCGATGTTATATAAGAAGATTCATGTGGATCTAGTGGCCTTTTGAATCCTGCTATAGATGCGATCGGAAGTCTTGATTTAGTTATTTCAAGCATCTGTTCAAAAAAAAATCCATCGTTGACCCCTTGTTAATCTTCTCATGGTGCAACAAATAAATACATCAAAATATCAATGTATACATATTACATATAAAACAACATCTAGTACTAGTCTCTAACCATATAAAAAATTTGGTGTCACACTCCTTTGCAAGGGAGTATTAAAGGTCGTTGGGAGACCATTACCAGTTCATTGCTGAGAACCTGCTATTGAAACTGGTTCTGCTGTCAATTCTTGTTGGGTAACCGAATTGGCTACTGGCGGCTGTGTGATGTGTACTTTTTTTATTTGCAACCACCAATGCAATTGGACCCACTGGTGCGGGATTAGGACGGAACTTTTTATGTCAGTATTTTGCATTATTGTCTTTTTTGGCCTAGTTGTCATTTTCAACTAGACTAAGTAGAGTTTGAGACCTTGTTTTAACTCCGTTTCCTACAATGGAAGAAAATATTTTTTGAGATTTGTTATGGAATCGTGTGCAAAAGAGCAAATTATTAGGAGTACTTGCAGCAGTTGATAGCTCGAAAAGCAATGATTCCCATCACAACTCTAGTACAGTAACTTACTTACGCTATGAGTAATCTAACCATATGGCACCCTGAGTGAGAAGCAAACACATGAAGTTTCAATACAATTGACTAATCTGCAGCCTTGATCATAATACTGATAACATAACTTGCAGGATGTAAAGTTTTACAAAAAACTAAACTTTTCGAACCAAACTGATTTTCTTAGACGAAGGGCACTCGATGCCCGCTTAGTTATACTCTAAACAAGGAGCCATGATATACTAATTCGGCTTAGGACGTCATCTAGAGTTGATGTATACCAACTATGTTATCTATAACCTTTAGGCTCCAACTAGAATCATTTTAGGAGATATTCCATAGATGTCGAAGGAGCTCAATAATGATGGTAATGAACGCTCTAGCAAACTTTAGTGACGATTGAGTATATTAGCAAGAATGTAATACAACAAGCGACGAAGTACATTTGATAGTAATCAAATGCATAACGAAATAGAGCATAAATTGTGCAACAACCTTCGTCTAGGGAGGAGATGGGTTTACGCTTCACATTGGTGCATTCGAACGGAGGGGCACGTCGTTTGCCCATATCTCCGGTGCTGGAGAGTAGGGAGTCCGTGAAGAAGATGGGACTTTGTGGTGACCGTATAGCGTTCGCCGGCGATGTTGTGCATGCTCCAGTGCGATGGTCATTAGCGTGGGTAAGCCGCCCCGTCTTTCTAAACAAGGGAGTGGTGCCTTCGGTCACAATGGTACTTGGTGAGGAGGTTGTGGTGGCTAGGGTTGAAAATGGTAAGGAAACTTTCCGTCCATTTCTAAAGAAAAAGGAAATGGATGGCTAAAATAGAAACGGTATTTTGTAGAAAAGGAACGGAAACAAAATATTCTAAATGGAAATGGAAAAGGAAACGGAGGAGCCATTTTGGATAAGCAAATAGGGAAACTTTTCGAAAATATGACCTGACAGACCCTTGTACAAAATTGTACTTTGCGTTAGTGATTTCTCTTACTCTTGTTGAGCCATAAAATATATGAAGGGTTTACGTAATACATGCAACCAGCCCAGATGATATACTAATCAAGTGAGTGTCTTAGCATTTATGTGAAACTATTTATATGAACTTATGTGCTTGTCGAAGTGCTGAATTATGTGTGTTACTTTATATTCAAATGTCGTTTTTCGAAGTTTTTAGATATTCTTTGTCTATTATAAGTTACTTTTAGTGTGCACGGGACAATATTACACCACTATTATATTCCCAAAAATGTATGTTTTCGTACTGTATCCGTTCCATATTCGTTTCCGATGATTTCCGATTCCTTGTTCGTTTCCGGAGTTTTCCGTTTTGTTTCCGATTCCGGCGACACAAGAGGAAACAAAAACGATAATGTATGTTTCTGTTCGTTTCCGTTCCGTTTTCAACCCTAGTGGTGGCGAGGAGGGACAACGGTGCGAGGCCATATTCGTGGGAGATGTTCCGGCTTTGAGGTCGAGTGAGAGATGTGGGGTACGACGCCTTTTATATGTATCAAGGGTGTCGATGGTATTCAAAACTTTTGAATTGGATGGCGCTAGGTAGTTCAAAGAAAAACCCGCCAATGTAATGCAAAATTTGGTGATCTCACTTTAGAACGAGTTGAATCCGCTAAAAAAATTGGTGATCTCTACTCTATTGCTACACTGGCTAGGAGCCAAGCTAGAGGAAGTGCATATAATGTGATGGGAGGTATGAACACACCAACAGCCTTTACCAGGTACAAAATTCCGTGTAGTCCTACTATAAAAAGCTATGTGCAGTCCTGAGCATGGCCTCTGCTTTAAGCACTCCAACTCTACTTATACTCCCCTTTTGGGAGAAAATACTACGTAGTATACTACCTCCATTCCGATTTATTAGGCAAATGCGTACTTCAAGAAAATAATTTGACCATAAATTTGGTCAACAATATATGAACTATATGTCACAATTTTTTACCATTGGAAGCGTCTTTCGAATATAAATATAATGGTGTAATTTTTATTAAAATAATTATATATTATTGACTAAATTTACGGTCAAACTATATTCTTAAAGTAAGTATTTGCCTAATAAACCGGAATGGAGGTAGTAGCATAATAAGTTGCACGTGCCTTGCATGTGAGACTCAAATAAAAGACTATCACGTCATCTCTAGCTATGAGATGGAAAATATGACATGTCATCACAATATAAAATTATAATAGGTAAATTTCAAAAGACTATTAGATTTTTTAGCCATATCATATCCATAAATTATCAGGTTTATACTTGGTTCTTGGTACATAATAATACTCAAAAAAAATTGTAACATGCTCTAGAGAAATGACAGAGAAAATTCTAGAATGGCGGAGAATTATGTTTTGAAGTTTTAGCATAGCGTTCATTGTGCTAAAGACTATCTATTGAATCTTCTAGATGCTAAAATGGTAAAGATCCAACACTTAGATATGTTGCGATTTGCCAGTCTTCATCTAGCGTTCAACCTTCAAAGTTATTCGTACGCTATATAGTGATAAGATAAGAAAGTTCGACCTAATTTCATGACATCATTGTAAAGTCATTTGAACGGGCGGAAATAGCTAGAATGCTTATAAATTTGTAAAAGTTGGGCATTATCCGTCAAATATGGTATACTTTTCTTTGTACTTGATTTGAAAAAAGTACAATTTTACAATAATATGTCCATGTTCGAAGTTTGGTAATTATTTGGCAACCGAGCTCACATGAAAGTACTACAAGCACAAGTTTTGCATTTTACCTGGATTTTTTTATTTTCTTTAATTGTCTTAAAGAACATCATGAAAACTTTCGGGAAGACTTTTCATATCAAGGAGCCTAATATTTTAACATTGTTAGTGGTTCTTCGACTTAAAGAATACTACTAGTGGGTACCGCAAAATTACTTTTATAAAACTAGAAAAAACTGTCACATATGTATTTGAAAATAACTCACTTTCAAGTTATCCACATAAAATCGTTTGAATGGCAGACAACCAGAAACACTACAAAGCTTGAATATTGCATACTTGGGAATTATCCATCAAAGACGATGGTATGCTTTAGTTTTCATCAAAACTGAGGTAGTGACATTTTGAGCCATATTCTCTCTACATACTTGCGTGCTTCACAAATAAAAAGATTATGGCGGTGGCGGAGCTAGCTACAAAAAAATTAGAGGGTGTGCCACTCTCCAAAAAATGACATCGCAGGGGTGCCACTCGCGCATACCGGTACCTAGCTCTGCTTGTCGTCGCTCGTCCTGATGGTAAGCACTACTTGGCCTCAGTGCGCAAGCTCGACGCAAAATGGATTCCTCTCTTTCTTTGCTGCCCTAGCTTCCTCTCTCGCCACCGTTGGTTGAGAATGATAACTGAGAGGGAAATCGATATGAATGGAAGTTAGGGATTGAGAGTGAGGGAATTGCGAGCGAAGAAAGTGAGAGCAAGGTGGAGGAAGCTGGCCTGATCGGGAGCACATCAGCTTAATTGTTGAGACCTCATGGGTTGTTGTACTCCCTCCATTTGAAAATATATGATGTTTTAGCTTTGGTGAAAGGAATACATCTAGATACACTCGTTTCAGAAAAGCTAAAACATCTTACATTTTGAAACGGAGCGAGTAGTCACTAGTGGGTGAGGTCATTTGACTATTTTTTTTGGAGTTCCCTTTTTATTTTTGCGACGGACTCGCTGTAGCTGAGTCGGTCCAAGAAATTTCACATATTTTCTGGGTGTGTGCCAGGGCACAAGGGGCACAATCGTTGTCACATAAAAAGTAATACATGCGTATTTTTTATGTTTTCATAGATTTGTTCCATTTTTTGTAACATGGTGACAAATTTTCGTGAAGACCATCGATAGAATATTCATTCATCATATTGTTCTTATAACTCACATTTTTTACTGATATATGTGAAGGGAATATGTCTGAGAGGCAATAATAAAGTTGTTATTATCTTATTCCATGTTTATGATAAAAGTTTATTTTACATGCTTTAGTTGTATTAATTGGAAATGTTAATACATGTGTGTTTAATAAACAAAATACAAGGTTCCTAGTAATGCATCTCTATAAACTAACTCATTGATTAACAGGATGATTAAGGTTTCCTGATCATGGAAATTGGATATTGTTAATAACGAGGTCACAACATTGGTGAATGATGTGATGAACATTCATCCGAAGTATAGCACTACGATCAAATTTATTATGTTTATATTGCTATAGCATCATACGAAGTAATCTTTATCCTTAAACCATGAGATCATGTTAATTGCTAACACCGTAAGAATATTTTGATAACATCAAACGTCACACCTAACAGGGTGACTATAAATATGGGTTCGGGTATTCAGAAGGTGTTATGTTGTGGCTCATGGATCAAGAGTGGAATTTGTCAATCCCGAAGACGGATAGATATACTCTGGGCCCTCTCGGTGATATCACATTGGTTAGCTTGCAAGCAAGTGATGAGATCGCTAGAGAATGTTATATCACGGGAACGAGAAAAGAGTGCATGTCGATAACGAGATCAAACTAGGTATGGAGATACCGATGATCGAATCTCAGACATGTAATATATCGCGAGACAAAGGGATTTAGTTACTAGCATTAAAGGTTCTCACGATCACAGAAGTCGTCGTTGAATGTGTGGGAGTCAGTATGGATCTCCAGGTCCCGCTTCTGATTATTGATCTGAGAGGGGTCTCAGTCATGTATGCATTATTCGCGAACCGTAGGGTGACACACTTAAGGGTTGCCAAACACCATTTGGAGGAAATATGTTCTAGACGGAAGAATTGCAAAGCACTGGAATTATTTCAATAGACACCAAAATTGTTTTGGGTGAAATTGCTGAAATTGGTTTTGCATGTAATATTGAAATGTTGCAAGGGTTTTATGTGAATATTTATTAATTAAAGTAATTAAAAAAATTCTGAATAAAATAAATATAAGAGTTTTTTTAAATGAGAGAGTATTAAATTTGGAGAAATTTAATGCATTTAAGTGGAGACTTAAGTGGAGAATGTGAAGGGGCATATTTATGTGGAGGGGGTTACCACCACATGAATGAAGGAGGTGAAGGGGCACCCCACAGGCAGCCGGCCATGGGGAGGGGCACCCCTTCCTCCTATAAAAGGACTCCCTCTCCTCACATCTCACACACACCCCCTCGTGAAGGATCTATCTCCCCCTCTAGAATTATTCACCCATGGTGTCGGATTACCGAGATCCATGTTCCCGGTGGCATTTCATCTGGAAGGAGTTGCTGCTTCCGCTGCATCGTTAGAGCAAGGAGGTGGAGGTTGTTCGGTGGCCTGAACGTGTGTGCGAGGACAGATGCGCTGCTGATTTGCGGTGCTAGGACTTCTACACGATCTTGAGATCGGCAAGCGTTCGACTATATCATCCACGAGTTCCATCTCGTTAACAAAGCTTTGTCGATCTACGAAGGTATGTTCTCTATGGATGTATATCCATCCATTTCTTGTATCTAGTAGATATATCTTGGCGTATAATAGTTTCCATCGTAGGAATTTTTTTGTTTTCTATGATGCGAACCCAATAATATGTACCTCTCTCCTCTCATTATTAGATCCTATGTACTCCCTCTATTCCAAAATATAAGATGTTTTAGCTTTTGTTGAACGAATGTATCTAGACGCCTTTTAGTGTGTAGGCCTCTCTCCTGGAGAGAGAATGATCCCACCAGGTTGACACTATGCATAATGAAGGCCATGTATGTAATAATTTTACTAGGATGTGATATAAATTATTTTGGTGGATACCTTATATAGTTGTAGTCCAATGAGCAGAAAACTTCTATGTGAAATTCTTAATTTATTGCTAAATATTAACCATTGTAAACTATGTTCTTTTCTTTTGCAGTTGAAATTGCAGGCCTCCAAATTCATATCAAATGGATGAATTTTTAAACAAAAAATCTTGGCTAACGCATAGTACTACTCCCTTCGTATCAAAATAGATGTCGCAAGTTAGTCAAAATTTGGATGAATATATATACTGCTAAATAGTGTTATCTAATTTTGTTGACCAAACTATAGTACACATGCAGTTTAAGTTTGAACGAATTTGAAAAAATCACCCTGAAACTCTTTTAAATGGTTATAAAAGTGGTTACCCCTTCAATATGTAAATTGTGGAGAGTGTAAATTAATAAAGGCATATGTTCAAGAGGGATCCGTACCAGAAGTTGCCTCTTTCTTCCCATGTAAGATTTGGCACAATGATTATACAATAGAGTAGTACTACCCTGTAGATGATCTAAAGTCACCATCAATGGGATACCGCTGCCACTACCATCAGCAGGACCAAAAATGAAGATGGCGGAAGAATGGATGCTCTATTTTTTTGAGTAAAGAAGAATGGAGGCTCTATATGTTGAGCAAGTGAGGTTGGTGAGATGCATCATGGCAACGATGGCAAGGTAGCTACCGCTCAGTACGGAAGCGATAATAACTAATTATAGTACAGTAGGAAAGATAATCACACCCTAATTTGGCTATGGCAACATTGTGGCTGGTGACGCATGTCACATTCACCAAATAACCAAATACTTTATCAGCAAGTACACGATCATACATTCATACTACTAATAAAGGTTTTTCAATTTATTGGGGCCATTTTGCAATCTATATATCCGGTCATGAACTACTCCCTCCGTTCCATAATATATAAGCCTTTTTAGTAAGCTATTTTAGCTTTGTAAAGAGGCTTATATTATGGAAACAAATGGAGTACTAACTAAGGTCTTCCATGTGTCAGCTCATTGATGGAGATCGATGATAGTTTCACGCTTCAGCTCGGCCAGGAGTTTGTCCTTCTGGTCCTCGAGGTCCTGGATTTGTTTGAAGCTTATGCCCAACATCTCCACCATGCCGATTGAAAGAGCATGTGGGGTCCCATGTGTGGTTTTGGTAATTAATGACAATCTTTATGGACTAATGTATGTATTAAGTTGCACTTGTAGGAATTGTCCATTGGCATTGCTTCGAGCATGTGTTGGCTTCAAGATAGATGAAATGATGAAGAAGATGTGCTGTGCAAGCTCAAAATGCGTCATCCCTAGAAGATCTCATGTTTGATGCTTGCCATCCTTGGTGATCATGGTTTGATGAAGATAAGGTGAAAGAAGAGGTTTCCCCATGGTGTATGGGGAGCAAAGTGCAAGTCTTCATCTAGCAAGCATGTGCAAGAGAAATCAAGAAAGGTGTCCATCTTGAGAAGGACAATATCATCTATATCGTGCTCAAGTGGATTGCTCAAGGCAAATGTATAATCTTGATAGGTTTTTCCTTTTGTCGGTCTCATGTTGGTAGTTGGGAGACCGGGTTTAGGATAGATAATCGTACTATCAAGAGGGGCTCTCGAGTGAGTACACTACAAGAAAAGTTTCCTTCTGCAACGACTTAGCCTGATGGTCGTCGGAGAAGGCGCGTCTTCTGCGACGAATTTCTCGGCTTGGCCGTGGCCGATGGAAAACTTTTTTTCGGTTTCGTGACCCTCTAGTACGACGGAACTGCTAAAAACATGGAGGAAGCTCGGTTGGTGCGTGGCAGAAGTAAGATTTCGTTTCCTCGTGCGATGTTGACTCGCCGAAGTCTTTTGAGGCGTGTGGGTCCCAGATGTTAGTGTCTCTAGCGGATCATACTTTTCGGTCGCACCTCCCTGATTTGAACTTGATAACATTGCTTGAGGTGTCTGGCGTTTAGTCGGGCTGCTGGGTCCCACATGTCTACCTCTTATTAGAAGAATCGTGTGTATGATTGAATGTTTTACCTTCGCTCGCGCTACCTTTTTCCGAAGTTGATAGTGTTACTCGATGCATCTACCGTTTAATCAGGCTGTTGGGACCCACATGTCATCCTCTTATTAGAAGAAACATGTGTATGATGGAATTTTTCCTTCACTTGTGCTACGTACCCTGCTCGATGTATCTACCATTTAATCAACCTCCTAGGCCCCACATGTCATCCTCTCATTAGAATAAGCGTGTGTATAATAGATTTTTTGCCCTCAGTCGTGCCTTCGTGTTCCAAACTTGATAGTGTTGCTTGCTTCTTCAGCCGTTTATACAGGTTGATGGGCCCGACATGTCAGCCTCCTATGTGCAGGAAACGTGTGCATGCTAAAGTTTTTTTCTTCTCTCGCGCCTCCCCGTTTGGAACTTGGCAATGTTGCTCAATACAACACCTGTATAATGTCTCCCTGGGTCCACATGTCAGCTGCCTATATAGAGGAAACGTGTGTATGTTGGACATTTTTTTGGCCGCGTCCACCGGTTTGACCTTGGTAACGTTGTTCAATGCGGCAGGCGTGTATGGTCTTGCTGCTAGGGCCCACGTGTCAGCCTCTATGGACAAGAAACAGGTCGATCTTTGTCTTCTTTTTTTGGTCGTGACTGTTGTACAAGTAAATTTTTAAACACGCTCGTTAAACTTGATATCTTGTATGGTAAGGTTGATGGGCGCTAGCTGCAGGCAGGTGGGTCGGTTATGTCAGCCTCTCAGTATAAAAATATTGCTACAGATAAACTGCATGCCTTGCCACTACATAAGAAAATTGTTATGCTATTATAAAACGTAAAAAATATATACCAACATCGTATATAACTTATTTATTTTTCTTCTTAAAAAATTACTTGTCCATCTGCTATGGGTGATTGCTAGCAGCTCAACTAAAAATGTTAAGTATAAAATATATAGTAGGTAGTACTTAAAAAACATAGATAGGTGGCCTTTTTTTAGGGGTGGGTGGACAGTGCCCAAAAAAGGCCGAACTGAAAAAATGGGCCAAGCAAGGATTGATGGGCTATTTTATATGGGCTCTCGCCCGATCTAACTAGGCTATTTGCGCGGCCAAATGACCCAAAACATGGCCGAGTTAGAAGGTATTGGGCTATAATGAGGCCGGATGGGCTAATTTCTTAGGCTTGATAGTTAAAATCGCATGGTACGTGCTGGGGCTCGGCCGGATTCGAAACAAAGACGTCAACAAGGAAAAAAAGGCATAAAATATGGGCGCCTAGATCCCAGGCGCATTAGAACTTGTTATGTTAAGGCGCTGATGTCACCCTACTAATTGTGCTAATTCTCAGTTGTAACCTAATAGTTGCAACTCATTAAATTCCCAGTACAAGCTAGTTGCAACAAATGTGTAACCCTCACGTTGCACGAATCGTGAGGTAAATCCAATGGAGAGAGAGGTGACCTTGAAAACTGGCAAATCCGATAAAATATTCACAGATATTTCTTTGAAAATTGTGGACAAACACCCCGCGCCCGCCAAAACTTTTCGCCGAGACCCCAAACTTTCCTAAGCCCGCCCTCAATCGAGCGACCATCCCCTATCTCTTCAAATTTTGCGTCGGTCTTATGGGAGATGCACCGGATTAGAACCAGCCCACAAATTTCTCCACGCCTTAAAAAAAACTTCTCGGTGCCTTTCTATCAACAGTGCCGGCCTACCACCATTGGTCACGCCGTTCTTCACGAGACGCACTGGCCAATGGTCAGCTGGGAGATCCCCATGCTTCACCTGCAAGATTCAGGCACTGGACATTCTTCTTGGCTTTGGTTTGTTCTCCACCTCTCCTAGAAATTGTTAAAGCTTGTGACCATCTAGATTTACAAGGTGCTTGCAGATTTGGGTAGGTACATTCTTTAGGTAAATCTATAGTAAAACTCGGGACAGAAGAGTTCAAAAACATCTTAAAAAGGACTTGGCAGAGATCCTATGCAAGCTTTTGACCTGATATATTCCCCATCCTTCTTTGATACGATGGATCATTTGGCTGTTGATGTACCTAACGAGGAAGTACTTAGAGGTACAGTATAGTATAGATAGATGTACCCTATAGAACGTCGACTTCACATTTCCAAGGAGCGGGAAGATATCCATAGATAGTTTGATAAGTGAGTGTTATGAAAAGTTATCTTCACATATAAGACTGTAGAAAAGTTAGATATATTCAGATGTCTGACTTGGCTATGTTTTGTAGGTTCTTCGCAGAAATAAAAGTACCAGCAAATTTCGTTCCACCAATAAAAAGACCGGATGGACTAAGATCTAAGGATCATGTAAGATGCTCAAATTGCACTGTGAATTGTCTATGAATTGTCCAGATAGGGTAACCTCTTGTCTATTTTGTAACGCTAGATTTCGGAGCTTGAATTTCTGGCCCTTATCTGTGGTCCTAATAGGAGTACAACAACAGCTTCGGCTTCCATTTCCAACGGTGTCTGCCATAGCGCTGATGTACCTTCCATGGAGAATGATGCGTCTGGAGGTTGTCCTGATGAACCGGACACTGATTGCATTTAGATTCAAAATCCTGCACTTGACATTATCGTCCCAAGGAAAAGAAGGTTGTGGATCTGGTAATAACGCCTTCTATAGAACAAGATGCTGGAGGTGATGTTTTCCTAGGGCAATCCCTACCATTCTATGACTTGTACAAGTAGTTATCGTAATATAATTGAATTGCATGTCCCTCTCTATCAATGAAAATGGCATATCGTTTGCCTTGTTTCTAAAATAAATAAATATTTGCATGTCTCTTTGTGTTAGTCGATGCAAAGAAGATATTGTTTTCTGTTCCAAGTCATGTGAACAAATATGTTTGTATGTAGAGACATAAATGCGGATTTGGTGACAAAATCATCATAAAATTGCCATATCAATAACACAAGCATAATGGCATTACAAGAAAAAGGAACAGAACCATCTTTTCACTGTGCATGTGAAAAGGAGATGAGCTAGGAACCGCGCCTGAAAGTGGCAGAGGCCAATTCTCGTGCAGCTTAGATGGCATTGGTTTATCATCGATAATACTTAAGCATCCGAATATGATTACATACTAGTTGTAGGTCCAGTTCCACACTACAATTCAACAGGCAAAAGTGTAAGAAATATGTAAGGTAGCTCCATAATACAGGTTCTAGAGAAAATCATACAAATCATAAGAATGAAAGCTCCGCATCATAGTTCACCACCTTCAGGTGCAACAGTCTCTATAGATTGTAAACCCAAATCACCACCTCCTTCAGGTGGCACGATAATTTTGGGAGCAGGATCAGCAGCACCAACAGCAGTGCCAACACCGGTAGCATGAGTCTCCACAATAGGTGAACTATCGAGCACCACAATGTCATTTGAAGGCTCTTCACTGCCAGCTCCAGCCACACAAGTCTTCACCGATGGCAAACCCAATCCACCACCTCCATCATTTGGCACGATGATGGCAGGTCCAGGCTCATTAGTACCAGCTGCAACTGCATCAGTCTCCACAGAAGCTAAACAAGGTGGCGTCTTAGGTGTATCAATATGACATCCATTTTCTACTTCGTCATGAGGAAACCGAGAGTCTTCTTCAACTTTTTGCTTTTGCGGTTACAAGATAAATAAAGATTATAGGGAAAGCATTTGTGCGGGACGACAAGAACATACGTCATTTTGTTGATTTACCTTGTCATCTAGGATAGCAGAAGTCATAGGGTTGGAACATATTTCATCGAGAATCCTCTTTTTCGCTCCTTCCCCTATCTCCTTCTACAACAAGTTGTAATACTGATTACATGATGTTGATTGCTAAATATATGCAAATGTTCAAAAGTTTGCGTTGTCGAACTACCAACTTCGAACGGATCCCCACTGTTCTTAGTTATGGGATCTAGCCTAGAAAACAAGCTTCTATGCAATCCTAGTCTACGAAAAAGGATGCATACCCGAGATAAGAACTACTCTACACATGACAATGTTGCACAATCGACAATAAAAATTTAACCGCATCATCAACTCTATCATGTAAGTTCGGAGTGAATCCAGATACACTCGTTCACATAAGCTAAAACATCTTATATTATGAAATAGAGGGAATAGGTACGAGTGTTCTAGTATTTCACAAACCACCATTGCTGCCGCAGGACAGAGATGACAGATGCTCGACTGCCATACAGAAGGTTGCCGCGTCGATCTCGGCGCCACCTGTAGAGGACAGAGGCCGAGGAGCTGGTCGGCGACAATATGGAGCGAGAGGCCAGGGGCAGTAGTGGATGGGAAGAAGGGACTGAGTAAAAGGATCTGTGTGTGTGCGTGGGGGGAGGATGGTGAGGGAGTTAAATCTAGCTTGTCTCAGAAGGAACGTGCTGCCACGTGCACCAGCATGTGCAAAACTCCCTCCATCTCTCTTCTGCGGCATCTACTGACAGTAGTACTCTAGATAGCTTCATCAAGTTCTCTGGTACTCCTACTAGTAGACCTTTAATACTACTACTAGGTAGACAAGCAGTACTTGTTCAGAAGAAGAAGAAAACTAGACTAGCACACCGTCGTACAATATTGCCTTGTCCAATCGCTGGCGATGCCATGATGAGCGACATGTTTTTACTGGTAAACCTGGAAACATCATGTTCCTTCCACTGCATGCAGTTTCTGAGCGAAGTACTTACCAACACGTCCAACTTATGCTTACAGGACCCAAACTGCGGTGAAAAAGAAACAAAACCACGGACCTGCAAGGAGTAATACTAATAGTACTACTATTATATAACATTCTAGAAGAAAGTATGTACAGAATAGTAGTAGTAGAGTACAACTATACTCCTAATAAGGTTCTTTTACAAGCTTGGTGAAATATACATACTGGAGAAACTACCAAGTGTACAAAAGGGGTTTAGTCATACAGAGTATTTTACAAGCCGAACCAGGGTGCGAAACTAAATGCTGAGTACTCGTTGAAAGGGCATTTATGCCCTTCCAATGATTTTGATGTTTGTTTACAACACTTGGATAGTTTAATCTGTTGTTAAATGTTGCAGGAGATATCAGATACTCGAGAGTTTTGTGCACTGAAGAAGTAGGGTTGTCTAGGATCAAGTCTGTGCAAGTAGGAAGTTCTGGCCGGACTGTTTGGCAGATATGTGCTGGAGTATCCGGCCTAGACGAACTATCCAGCTGGCTTCTATCGGACTGTCCGGCCCTAGGGTTTCATCGACCTGCTCGGACATTTAGAACACCTCTTCGGATTCTACTCAGACACAGTCTGGACACTGGCCAGAAACTTGCCAGGCCAGAGTGACCGGTGGGTTTCGTCTGGAGTGTCTGCCCCTAGGGATTCATCGACTTGCTTGGACAGTCAGAAGGTCTCATCGGACTCCTCCCGGACACAGTCTGGACCTGGCCGAATAATTTTCCAGGCAGGAGTGTCCGGCTGTTGTCGCCCGGAGTGTCCTGCTGGGTCGGACTGTCTGGCTAGTATTAGTCGGACTGTCCGGGGTAAGTGGCTCCCAAATGGCTCTAATTCCAGGGGCCCTATATAAAGGCCCCTTCTTCTACCTTGGAAGCTTCTCGTCCACCCTGAAAACTCCAGCACCATTTGAGCCACCAAATCCACAAGATCTCTTCACTCAACCATCCAAAGTCGTTGATCTTTGGAGAATCGAAGGAGGAGGCCTTCATCTATAGCTTCACCAAGAGAGATGTTCATTTCCCCCTCATTCACTTGAGGGCCGCTTGCTCTAGTGTTTCATTGGAAACCCTAGCTTGTGATTTGGTTCTTACTAGCTTGTCTTTGATTGTTTGACAGCTTGCTTTTATTCGAGAGCCTCCAATTAGGATGTGGATGTGTGCCTCGAACTTGTTGTAAAGGTACCAGCTTCCACCTCGAAGGTTGCCGTATAGTGGAAGGGGTGAATCGAACCCGTTGGGTTGAGGTTCATCGGAGAACAAGGGAGGCCTCTCGTGACATTGGTGGTTTGAAACCACCCCTCTCCAAACGTAGACGTACTTCCCCTCAAAAGGAAGGAACTACGGGAAACAAATCCTTGTGTCTCCGCGTGCTCCAGTTTGGTTACTTATATCCTTTACCGCACTTTACTTATCTAGTTCTTTCTTAGTAAATGTGCTAGATTGACATATAGGTAAATTCACCATAGTTACATAATCTAGAGAATTTACCTTTTGTGTCAAACCCTAAATTGAAAATGAGTAAAATTTGAAGTAGCACCTATTCACCCCCCCTCTAGGTGCACATATGATCCTTTCAATTGGTATCAGAGCCTCGACTCTTTATTCTGGCTTAACCGCCTAAGGGATTATGGGCAACTCAGGAAATGAGGGAGGGAGTGAGGCTAGCCACTCGGTGACCATGGTAGATCTCAAGAATTTGGAAACAAGCTTGAGCTCTACCTTGGGCAACGAAAACCAACAGTTGCCTCAACTTGTTGAGCGACTTGTTATGGAAAAGTTAACCTCGCCTCCTCCCTCTCAAGAGGAAACACCACCTAACCCTAAGGCTAATGCTCCGACTAAACCAATGGGTGAAGTAATGGGGGATGGACATAATTCCACTGACTCCACCACCAAAAAGGGTGATGGGAAGGAAGAGTACCATGTGGTTCCCAGATGGTACTCTCCCGACCCTCCAATCCCTTATCCACATATAAATAATAGAAGTGACCCACCTAAGTTAGCTGCACATACCTTTGCTCAACGGAAAGTTTTAATGAAATCTCATGTGCGCAACTCTTGCACTGATTTGTGGAACATTGTTGAAGAAGGACTCGGAATTGAGGATCCAACCAACTTGACTAGAAGAGAAGTGGTCAATAGCCAACTCAATGTGACTGCCTTGCACATGATCCAACTTGGAGTGGGGCCAAAGGATTTTCCCCACATTGAGCACTACAATACTACCAAGGAATCTTGGGATGCTCTCATTTACTTGTTTGTTGGCAACGAGAGCATGCGAAGAAATAGGTATGATGCCTTAAGCAATGAGGACTGAAGGATTATTTATGAAGGATGGTGAGGATCATGAAGGCATGTATCGAAGACTCAAATCCACAGCCACCGCCTTCAGGAATGTTGGTGCCTCTCACACTGATGATGCTTGGATCAAGAGGAAGTATGTGAGTGCTCTCATGCCTTTCGAGCCCACTGACTTGAAGAGTCTCCAAGGAAGACACAACTACCATATCATGACCTCCAATGAAGTTATGCAAGAGATGGCTGCTTTCAAGGTTGCTGCCAAAGATGCTCGTGCTCGTGCCATTGGAATGAGTAGTGGTGTCAATCTTTCCTTGAAGGCCAAGGTTGTGGAGTATGATGAAGATGAAGGGAGTGATGAGGGACTTTCAATGAGCCACCCCGAAGATGTCAAGGTTGTTCATGGTAAATACATGGCCTTCTATGCAAGAAACTTTTGGAAAGATCCCGCCAATGCCAAGATGGAGATGCAACGAAGAAGCAACCCCAATGGGAGAAGAGACAATGGGCCCAAGTTGAGAACTTGCTTAAATTTTGGTGACCACTATCACTTTGTTGCCGATTGTCCCTATGAGAAAAGAGAAGATCTTGGGGGTAAACTTGTGTTGAAGAAGACCTCCAAAGCTCCTTACTAGAAACCCTTCATCAAAAGGAATCACACCAACAAGAAGTCGGGTGAAATTGTCATGATCACACATGAAGAATTGTCCTTCAACAATGATGATGATGAAGATGAAGAAGAGGAAACATCAAGTGGTGTGATGGCCCTTGCCACTA
The DNA here is from genome assembly GCA_910589775.1 of Avena eriantha. Lineage (NCBI taxonomy): Eukaryota > Viridiplantae > Streptophyta > Magnoliopsida > Poales > Poaceae > Avena > Avena eriantha. Next base: position 94,347,715 of record OU342741.1, read on the forward strand.
CTTCTATACCTACATTCTCACTCTTCGACTCTCCAAATGAGAATATCTCCAACAAGAATGTCACTTGCCTTATGGCAAGAGGGACGGAGGTATTATCATCGTCACACCCCACCTCCTTAGTTGATGACGAATTTGATGATGAGTTATCCCTTGAGGTCAAAAAAGGAATTAGTTGCTTTTGATGTGTTTATGAACAACTTGCAAGGGGAGCACAAGAAACATTTTGTGGACCTCTTAAATCAACTTGCACACCCACACAAGAGCTTCTAGATGAGAGATGTAAATTAGGAAGAGATCACATGATTGAGGTAGAAGCTCTAAATAATGCTCTAGAAGAAGAACAAGAAACTAGAATGTCTCTTGAAACTAAACTTGAAGGGCTTGATGAAGCAAATGATCTCATTATTAATAAACTCATCAAGGAACATGACCATGCTATTGCTAAATATAAAAAGGCTAAAAATGACAAGATTGAGTTTGGTGTTGTTCATGAAAAACTTGCCGAGGACTTTAGGATGCTTGATAAGGCTCAACAGGCCATGGAGAGTGAATTCTTGTTGCTCACAAAGTCTCATGAAAATCCTGAAACTCAATTGACCAATATTCCTCCATGCAGTTCTTTCATTCCTTCTAGTTGTACAAATATACTTGAAGAAAATGCTAGGTTGAAGCGGGGCTAGCTAAGGCCACCTTTCCCAAAGGAAACAAGTCAATTGATGACCTCTTGAGTAAGCAGAGGCAAAATAGTGAGAAAGGGGGCATTGGCTTTGTCTCTAAAGGAAAGAAGAAGAAGAAGAAGAAGAACAAGAATAAGAAGGCCAAGCCCGCACAATAAAAATACAAGGTCATTATGGGTAGTAAGACCACGAATGGCAAAACTATGCCTCGTGATGACTTTGCGGGAAGTGCTAACCCGTACTATGTTTTAATGCGTGATTATTATGGTGATGTATATGCACAATATGTTGGCCCATTTGATGGTTATATTTCTTGGTCTATTTGGGTTCCCAAGACCCTTGTTGCTAACAAAATAGGACCCATTGAAAAATGGGTACCTAAAAACTAGTTTGATCTTTTGTAGACCTATGCTTCCGGAGGGTCAAAATGGGTGCTTGATAGTTGATGCACAAGTCATATGACCGGAAGCGCATCTTGTGTCAAGGAGTTGAGACCAAATGTTGATCAAATATCCGTGACATATGCCAACAAGTCAAAGTCTAAGGTAATGGGCTTCAGCAAAGTTGTGGTTGCACAAGATATCACTCTCGTGGATGTCATGCTTGTTGAGACCCTTGGCTATAATTTACTTTCAGTCCGTGCTCTTGTAAAGATGGGTTTTGTCGTCTTTATTGATAATGATATTGTGATCCTCATGTGGAGTAAGTCTCTAAAGGTCGCTTTCGTTAGGTACGTCGAAAATGACTTGTATGTGGTAGACTTTTCGGGGGAAACCACTACAAGTGCAATGTGCTTATTCAGAAAGGATGATGTGGGTTGGTTATGGCATCACTTTCTAACCCATGTTAACATGAGAACTTTGCAAAGCCTCCACAAGGATGGTCCTATTGTTGGACTAAAAGAAAATGTTTGCTTTGGCAAAGATCATGTTTGCAGGGCATGTGTTGAAGGAAATATGCATGATTCTCCCCACAAGCCAAAGAACTACATCAAGTACAAGAGGATCTTGGAGCTCCTTCACGTGGATCTCTTTGGTCCTCCATCTCATGCAAGCCTTGGTGGGAAGAAATATTGTTTAGTGATTGTTGATGACTACTCAAGATACACATGGGTATATTTCTCGAAGCTAAAAAGTGAGACCCAAGAAAACTTCATTGACTTCATCAACATGGCTCAATGTCAACACAATGTTCCGGTATTAAGCAATAAGAAGTGACAACGGTACCGAGTTCAAGAACTACACGTTGAATGGATTTCTTAGTGATGAGGGGATAAAACATCAATATTCCGCTGCATACACCCCTCAACAAAATGGTGTAGCTGAGAGGAAGAACCAGACTCTTATTGATATGGCAAGGACCATGTTGGCGGAGTTTAAATCTCCATACAATTTTTGGGCTGAAGCAATCTCCACCGCATGCCATGCATCAAACCGTCTCTACTTCCGAAAAGAATTGATCAAGACTCCATATGAAATTCTTACCGGTAACAAGCCCAACATTTCATACTTCCGGGTGTTCGGTTGTAAGTGTTTCTATCACATTAAGGGTGTTCGTTTGTCCAAATTTGATTCCAAAGCATTAGAGGGTATCTTTGTTGGTTATGGTCTTGAATCCCACACTTATAGAATCTATGACAAGCTCTCCGAAGTTGTCATAGAATCGTGTAGTGTGGTTTTTGAAGAATATGATGGTCCCAAAGCGGGGCGTGTTGATGTTTGTGATGTAGATGATGAAATGCCCCAGGATGCCATAGGAAGAATGGGTGCAGGATTCATCCGCCCAGTTGAGGAACCCCTTATGGCGGACCGAGAAGAACTATACTCTACCCAAGTGGAGCCCTCATCTTCACAACATCAACAAGCTCTTATCGAAGAGGACAGTGACCCAAGCCAAAGACAAGTTGTGGACCCTCAACAAGTTATTCAGGGAGAATCCTCTAGCCAGGAGGAGCTTGAGTCTCCATTTTCTAGAATGTCTAGCGCTTATCAGTCTATTGTACAAGGAAGATCTGTAGAAACTGCCATAAGAACAGCTTGATGTCTGTCTAGATGTGAGCCTGGTCAAGACCAAGGTCAAACTTTGCCTCTTAATGAAGAGAATGACTCCAATGATGATCAAGGTCAAGTTAATGGTCAAGACGAGGACCAAAATGATGAAGTGATCCCCACAAGAAACAACAAGGAGATCGAAACTCGTCGCCAAGCTAGAATGGATAGAATATTGGAATTAAGAGACCACACTCTTGATAATGTGGTAGGAGATCTAAGAAGAGGGATATCCACTCGAGCTCAACTGAAAAACTTTGGTGAACACCAATCACACATTTCCATGGTGGAACCAAAGAAAGTATGGGAAGCTCTTGAAGATTTGGATTCGTTGGATGCAATGCACAAAGAGCTCAACAACTTTGAGAGAAACAAAGTATGGAAGTTAGTTGAAAAGACAAAAGATTGCCGCAATGTTATAGGCACCAAGTGGATATTCGAGTACAAGCAAGATGAGCATGGAATTGTGGTGAGGAACAAGGCAAGATTGGTTGCACAAGGGTTCTCTCAAATTGAAGGCATTGATTATGGAGAGACATATGCACTCGTGGATTGCCTTGAGTCCATCTGTATCCTTCTTGCTTATGCAACACATCATAAATTTAAATTACAACAAATGGATGTAGAAAGTGAATTTATTAATGGTCCATTGCATGAGTTGGTATATGTAAAGCAACTTCCAGGGTTTGAGGATCCCAACTTTCCAAACCACGCCTACAAACTTGATAAGGCGCTCTATGGGATCAAACAAGATCCACGCACATGGTATGAGCACCTTAGAGAGTTGTTGCTAGATCATGGGTTTGAGGTTGGGAAAATCGATCCCACTCTTTTTACTAAGAAGGTCAATGGGGAGCTTTTTGTATGCCAAATATATGTAGATGATATTATCTTTGGCTCATCTAACAAAGCTTTTAATGGTGAATTCTCAAAGCTTATGACTGACAGGTTTAGGATGTCTACGATGGGAGAATTGAGGGTATTTCTTGGTTTTGAGATCAAGCAAGTAAGAGGAGGAACATTCTTCAACCAAGCCAAGTATACTCAAGATATGCTCAAAAGATTCAACATGAAAGATCTAAATGGAGCTCCCACTCCCATGGCAACAAAGACTCATCTTGAACTAAACCCAAATGGTAAAGATGTGGATCAAAAGGTATACCGGTCCATGTTTGGTTCCTTGCTTTACCTTTGTGCATCTAGACCCAATATTGTGTTGAGTGTAGGAGTGTGTGCAAGATATCAAGCAGCTCCTAAAGAAAGCCATTTGATGGCGGTTAAGAGAATCTTTCGATATTTGGTTCATACCCCAAACTATGGTATTTGGTATCCCAGGGGCTCAACATTCTCTATTTGTGGTTACTCGGATTCAGATTGGGCTGGTGATAACGATGATAGAAAATCAACCTCCGGGGCTTGCCAATTCCTTGGGAGGTCCTTGGTGTGTTGGTCTTCTAAGAAGCAAAATTGTATATCTCTCTCCACCGCTGAAGCCGAGTATGTGGCAGCTGCTAGTGCTTGTACTCAATTGCTATGGATGAGGCAAACTTTAAAGGAATACGGTGTCCATTGTGACAAAGTGCCTCTTCTATGTGACAATGAAAGTGCTATCAAGATTGCCTATAACCCAGTGGATCATACAAGGACAAAGCATATTGACATTCATCATCACTTCATTAGATATCATTTTGCTCGAGGTGATATTGAGCTATCCTATGTGTCAACCAAAGACCAACTTGCCGACATTTTCACGAAGCCTCTTGATGAAGCAAGATTTTTCTATTTGAGAAATGAACTAAATATCATAGATTCAAGGAGCTTGACTTGATCATCTTGCACACTCACCTATGTCTTGACTCTTATTTGGTTTAGGTGCAGGCATGGAGATAGGGAGTGCGGTCCTAATACATTGGACTATCGCTCCCCCCATAATGCCAACATTAAGAAAATCAATTCTCTTAATATCATTTAGTGATATGTGAGCTTCATTGATGAGTAGTGGCAATGAACCCAAGGATAATTCTTCGCGGTGTCATGCCACAGACTCTTGCATGTGGCCTCCGCCACCGCCCTCTTCATATTTGAAGAGTCAGCCCTTGACTTGTTTGGTTTGGATCTTAATTTGTCATCTACTTGACTATCTATGGTTTCTTGGTTCTTCACAGTACATATTCTGAATCCCAGGCCTATACTCATCCCTAAACATGCTCCTCTTGCCACACATTTGTCCACCACTGAATCTGGGTTTTTTTGGTCGTGGGGGCCAGACTGTCCACACTGAACCGACCGGAGTGTCCGGCAAACCTGATTCAGCCCGGACACTTCGGCTAGGCCGGACACTTCGGCTAGGCCGGACACTCCGGTGAAATTCACCCAGACACTCCGGCCGTAGCGGTTTCGAACCTGTAAAAGGGGTTGGGGAGAAGTGGACGGTTCAGTCCTCCTTCTTCTCCCCGACTTCCTCCTCTCCACACCCCGCTGCCCCCGACCAGGAAATCCATTGGGAGGGCTCCTCCACCCCAGATCGGGCCGTTGCCGCCGGCCATTACCTTCCCTTGCCGCTAGGACCCGTTCCCCTCCAGTGAAGGCCTCCATGGATGCTGGTATTGTGCCTCCTCCCTTCTCCACATCTAGGGTTTCCTCTAGATGCAATTTTGGAGGCAATGACCGATCTAGATCCATGGATACATCATACTGCGTGCAAGTCTCGTCATTGTAGTAGTTTTAGCAATCCCGATCTTCTCCGGTTGAACACTCTCACACTGCCCAAAAAATCACCAAGACTCCAGCCGGACTGTCCGACGTGTACAGGGCGGACACTCCAGTCCTACCGGAATGTCCGGCCTGTACGCACCGGACTGTCCGGGTCAGACGGAGTCTCCGGGGTGATTTTGCCGGACAGTCCGGGTGTTTTCAACCAGTCCTGATCTTGCATTACTTTAGCTACTGATCTATGCCTACATCTCCTGGACAAATGTGCTTACCCATATGCTATCCCTCTACTCTGATTTCATAGGTAGCTCCCGTCCTCGTTGCTCTAGGGCTGCTCAGAAAGCCCGTCCTCGCAGGTTCCGTGATGAAGAGAGTGAGGTTCATGTTGATCCTTCCATGGCCAGACAGGTTACTCGTAATCGTGTTGTAGCTAAGCAAGAGAGGGTCAGAAAACTAAAATGGGATGAAGCCAAGCGCATGAAATTTGAGGCTTTGACCACACTGGCAAATTGGGCACCAAGGAGTTTGTGGAGATGAGAGTCCAGTAGTTCTATTCTCTGCAGCGCACCTCGAAGGATGATCACTTCTAGATAAATGAACATTCCTTACTCTTTTCTGAGGTGTTTGATGCTTTCAGGACTCTTGTGTACCCGATGAAGTGGTTGGATATTCAGAAGCTCCAAGCCCATAGGTACTTTGAGGATGCTCTTTGGGTGACTCAGAAGATGGGGCTGCACAACATCTTTCAAGCAAGAGAAGACTACAATATTGAGTTGGTCTAGTAGTTCTATGCCACGGTGGTCTTTAGGGACACTACTGATATTCCCCTTGAGTGGATCTCTAGCACTACTAGGTGTCGTTCCAGCATGGCTCAGTTTGCACACATCCTTGGAGTGCCTTTCAACCCCAATGCTCCTAGTGGTCACCGGATCCATGTACATGGTTAGGCATATGACAAGAAGCTGTTGGCCCCAATCTACTCTTAGAATGGTGTGGTTGGCCAAACCACCAACATCAAGCTCATCTACAACATTCTACTTTGCATGTTTCGCCACACTCTCACTCCTAAGGCGGGCAAAAAGGATGAGATGAGAGGTGCAAAGATTAATCTTATGGCCCATGTCACTTAGTGTATGCTCACAGTCTAGATCATCTAGGTGGTGCCATAGATGTCATGGATTTCATCTATCAGGACATGTACAAGTGCATCACTGACAAGAAGTGTCCTCTGTTTACTCCCTATGTGATGAAGATCATTGATGCTCAGGCTCCAGTCACTCCACTACTCTACACTGACCTTGTTGCGCACCTTCCTGCCAAGCTACAGAGGAAGGCTGCCCCCACCACCAAGACACCTCGTGGCTACCCCTCTTCTCAGGACATATTTGAGTATGATGAGATGGATGCAGACGCTTCTGACAGTGATGATGGGTTTGAGGAGGTTCCGAAGGCTGTGACCCGTGGCCCTCGCATGAAGCATGCTAGCAATGCATATCGCTTCACCACCTCCATGGAGGAAGTGCACGAGAAGGTGAAGAAGGCCTCCTGGTGGAAGAAGCTTCTCCTATGCCAGAACATTGATATTCGCCATGGAAAGTATGATGCCTACAAGGCAAATAGGAATGTCATGAAGGAACTCAAACGGATCAACCAACCCATGGATGTTGATCCTGCTCAACAGCAGGCATCAGATGGCTCTCTTTCCTATGGTCACTAGAGTCAGGAAAGTGTGGACTGGTCCATGTTTGAGGACGTGTCTTCCTCTTCTCGCCCTCACGGCCAGAGATCTACTCAGGAGGATCAAGATGATGAGGATGAGGATGAGGAGGAGGATCCCGGCGACGACGACTACAGTGGCTAGAGTTGGCTTTGGGACGCTTTAGCTGTGCTCTTTTCCCTTTTTGGCATCTCGATGCCAAAGGGGGAGAAGTAGCCCCTTTATTAGGTTGCTACCAGGGGTTTGCATGGGTACACGAACTTCACGTTGTTTCGATTTGCCTCTTTGAAGCTTTGTGTCTTTATCTTAGTTGTTTGAGTAATATGTTATGTTGAACTCCGTTATGTGTGTGGTGACATGCTTACCCGGTTATGTTAATGACTATGTTATGCCTAGTTTATCGATCTAGTTGTTATTATATCATGTAATTTATTGAAAGATTTACTAATTCGTGTACTGTAGATGTGAACAACTTGATTCCCTTTGATGGCTGATTTGACCATCACCCGAGGAGCCGAACTCGAGCTACCTTTGGGAGAGTATGGGAATTCATCTAGGCACTCGAGGAAAATGCCTATTCTTTATCCTAAACTAGAGGGCCGATAATTTGAAATATATCCTAAGCTAATATATATGATGAAAGAAATTGGTTTTGCAGGAAAAGAAAAGGAAGACCCTAGTGACCACTTAACAAAGGTATACGACCTTTGTGTCACTCTTAAACCAGCAAGTCTGCCGATAGAAATTGTATCTTTTAAACTCTTTCGCTGGACTTTGAAATATAATGCTTTAGCTTGGTTACAATCACTACCTAATCATACTATAAAAATCTGGGAGGATTGCATCCGAGAATTCATGCATAAATATTGTTCATTTACTAAAATCATGCAGATGAAACGAAGCATAACAAAGGTTTTGCAAACAATTGGAGAAACCTTTTATCAAGCATGGAATAGATATTATGCAATGATTATGAAACTCCCAAATCATGGTTTTCATGAGAGTCTAGTTATCCAATATTTTTATAATGGGCTTAATGACGAAACAAAAGATATGATTGATCTATCTACAGGAGGAGCAATATGCAACTTGACACTGTCGGAATGTTTTAAACTTTTTGAGGTAAGATCCTGACGAGGGTTTAACTCATCAATGCCCATTGTTATGGACTTGGGTTTTGGAGAAGGAGGGAGTGCTGAAGGAATCAGTCGGCTAGCAAACAAGCACATAGGGATGCAAGGTTTACCCAGGTTCAGGCCTCGTAGAGGTCCCTACTCCTGCTTGTCTGCTCTTGGAATTAACGAAGGGAATCGAAGATTACAATGGTGCACAGATGCAATCTGGCAAAGGTTGTGGGAACTAGGGTTGCGTATGTCCTCCTCGTCGCCCCCTCCTAGCCTTTATATAGATAGGCTAGGTCTCGGGTAGCAGGTCGAGTCGGTTACAGGTTAGGGTTTTCCCTTTAAACTTTCTATCTTTAGCTCCTTCTTGTCTTGCAAGCAATCGAGGGTCCATGGGCCACTCGAGTTCTCCATTTGGGCCTTGGAAACGTCGTGGGCTTCTGATGTGTCCAGGCCGTATATACCAAACTTGAGTACATGTAGGGTATACCCATGTCAGTAGCCCCTGAGTGTCCAGTGGAATCGTAGATTCGACTAGAGACTTTTATGAAGTCTTTCGAGTGCATGATTGAGTATTTTTCGACTGTCAAGTTCATGTCATAGGGATTGTTGATATGCGTGCCTGATTTAACCGATGCATCGGTATCAGTTAATTGCCTTAGGGAAAAACAACACAATCTACTCAAACTCGAGTCCCCGGACTCGAATTCGGAAAAGTGTCGGTGTAATTCGACTCAAGCCATGGAGGTCTTCCAGGAGTCAAATTTCAGTGTATGGGTGTGAGCACTCGACGCGACCGTCAAGGAATGTTCATCATACATGTAGGCACGGGTATGTTTCTGGTAGTGCGCAGCAGATGCGTTGTTAGGCCTTATTCAGGTCTTATCTTCACGTTGTAAGTGTAGCATCCAAATTTTTGTCATCGTGGAGATGATTCGGGTGGCCCAGGAGACACAGTCTCTTTGTAGGAAAAGTACGAGGCGGAGTCGCCATAGCATTCGAGTGTGGATGTTATCAACACACTGTACGGTGTACAAATAATCATAGGGTGCGCGACCAACGCTCCCTATGGGAGTAGCCCCTGAGTGCCTGGTTGAGTCGAAGACTCAGGCAGGGACTAAAATTTTGCGACTGATGTCGTCTTTTGTTACTTGTTTCAGTCGAATTTTCTTCCAGCGCTCCCTATGGGAGTAACCCATGTTCCATAGTCGAATCGTAGATTCGAGTGGTTGGGTATGCTTTGAATGTTCATATTCCTGCATAAAAAGAAATCGTAGGGTGCACGACCAGCGCTCCCTATGGGAGTAGCCCCCGAGTTCTTGGTGGAGTCGAAGACTCGAGCAAGGACTAAAGTAGTCGAAGTCTTCTAGTGCCCATCTTGATGACATTAGTACTGATGATGTGATGACCTCAGTTGCCCGCGTGAGCGGTTTTGATGGGACATGACGAGCGGTGGGTCCCACTTTCTGACTTTGATTTGACCGAGCATGCGTAATCTTTCGTTTTAACTGCGTCTCCTCGATTTCCGCACATAATGGAGATAGTGGGGGACGATTCCTGTTTTAGCCTCTCCATGTTTCGACAGCGATGTGCGCCACACGTCCAATAGGGTTTCTACCGGCCGTTGGATGGCATCTACAAGGGGGTTCAGTAGCAGCGTAGCTACGGTAATTTTCCCATCTGCCCTTTCTCTGCTTGTGCTTCCATCGCCATTGCCGCTACTCTCTACTTCCTAGAGCTCATCCTCTTCGTGGCGCTGGACCAACTCCTCGTGTTCCCGAGCTACTTCCTCTGCTCGCACCGCCATCGCAAGATGGGGAAAAAGAAGGGAGGCGCCGCTGTTGAGTCCGCCACCGCCATTGCTGCTGCCAAGAAGAAGGGCGGCTCCACCACCGTGGGCACTAGCACCACCGGCACTGGGAAGAAGAAGGGCGCGGCTACCCGCGTCACCAATGGTGCATGGCATTCATCCATCATCAAATCCTCCAAGCTCCATCTCCTACGCCAAGATGGAGTTCTCTCACCCGTGGAGGATGACTCGCGAGTGCTAGTTGGCGAGGTAACTCATTGTCCTCCTGTTGGTTTCCAGGTGATGTTCCTAGCGTTCATCATCCGCAGTCTTTCTCTGCCCATGCATCCTTTCTTTAGGGGCCTCCTTTGCTTCTACGGGCTCCAGCTGCATCAATTGTCCCCAAACTCTATTTTGCACATCGCCTGTTATATTACTCTTTGCGAGTGCTGGCTCGGAATCGAGCGACACTTTGGCCTCTTTAAGAGGATTTTCAAGCTAAAGTGCCAGTCAGCATCTGGTTTCGTAGTCTACGACGTAGGAGGCTGCAGAATCCATGTCGACTCCTCCGCCACATATTTCGATATCAAGCTCATGGCGTCCATCCAAGGGTGGAGAGACAAGTGGTTCTACATCCGTGACCAAAAGGCTAACAGAGAGCACTACGGACTCGCACCCTTTGATCCCATGACGTCGTGCAAGAGAAGGCGTTCTTGGAAGAATGTGGTGATTCCTGGCGAGTCCGAGGAGACGGAGGTTCTGTACAAGCACGTCTGCAACCTCGAGAGCCGCATGGGTAAAGAAGAGGGAGGCGCTGCCCTCATTCGCACATGGTTGCACCGTCGCATCCAGCCTCTACATGCCAGAGTCCACCCCATGTTCCAATGGTCTGGTGCGAACGATGCCACTCGCGTATCTGCCGATGGCATTTCCGCGGGTGAAGTAGATAAGAGGTTGCGACTGGTGACAAAATATACCACCAAGGAGGTTCTCCCAAGCAAACCAGTCATGCCTCCCTTCGACGCCTCTAACCCTCCTCCTGAGGTAGATTTGTGCTACGAAGTAGCTTTATTTGTCGATTGCTTCTAATTTCTTGACGTATAATGAATTGTTTTCTGTATGTAGGATTGGAAGGTGTCTTCTAGTTTGCCCCCTCTTCCTGAGGGGGTTATTCCTCGCGAAGTGGATGAAGAGGACGAGTCGAAATCGACTGTCCCACTTGAAGAGGAGGAGGGAGCCCCCGAGTCCAGTGATCCGGACACTCACAAGCGTTCTCACAGCAAGGATTCAGATACTTCATCTCCTTCGACTCCAAAGGGCCCATCTATCAATGCAGAGGAGCCGATTGCCACCGTTCCTATGCGCTCTATGGCTCCTCCTGCCTGGAAGAAGCTTTGACTACCAAAGGAATCGTCGGAGTCAGAGGAGCAGTCCTTCGGTCTTGATATATTTGACTGGTAAGTTCTGTATTCGCGACTTCGTTTTGGTTTCTTCTTTGAGTTGACATATGTCTTGAAGATTTTGCTTGATTTTGTGTTTTAGTCAAGTGGCGACGTCATCTTTTGACGACGTCTAATTTTTGAAGGAGTCCGGAGTCGCGGACTCCAACTCCAAGAAGGTGGCTTCGCGGTCTCCTTATCCTCCATTGGCGGCCCACTCTGGGCATAATTCATCGAGTTCCCCGCATGCTGGGGAGCATCAGATGGTTACCCTGGATGACTGTGCAACAGCCTTCTTCGGATTCTGTGGAGGATCATGTAAGTATCTTGTAGTTGGAAGTTGAATTTAATATTGGCGTGCTTTACTTGAACTTAAATTTCTCTGATGCAACTCATCATGAAGGAAGCCGCTCGCCTTGCGAAGCAAGTCCTTAACATGGGTCGACAGCATGCGCGACTAGACAACCGCCATCGCATTGTTGAAAGTAAGTCTTGACTTCGTCTTTGTCCTTGCGAATATTTGTTGCTTCGCTTTGGTGACATTCCCCTATATGCTATAGCTGAGCATAATGAATTACTTCTCCATGATGTTGCGCTGGAGAAGACGCTGGCCGCGGCGACGAAGAATCGCGACGATGCGGTCGTAGCTTTGGAGGAGTCACGGAAGCGAGAGCAGTATCTCCTTGCCTCCACTGCTGAGAGGGAGAAGATGTTCGAGGAGCAGCTTCTCTCAATTGCCAAGTCCCTCTCAGGTATGACTTTTTCATCTAGATATGCCTTGCTCTTCTGCACTTTGATGTGCGATTGTTTTACTAATGCTTTTGTGTATGCAGATGCCAGCGGCTTGAGTTTTGATGCCCAATCTCTGCGTCACGCGGACACTTTGGCTGGTGCCATCGCCGAAGTCGAGGACCGCAGCGTATCCCTCCAGGAGACACTGTGGAAGGCCAAGGATGTGATCAGTCACATCAGTGAGGACTTAACTCCCAAGCCTGGGATGATTGACAATCTCGGTGACTTGGTGGAGTCTCTGGCTGGAGGGATCCCTGCTGATTTCAAGAATTCGCAGCGCTCCATCGGCGCCACCATGGCACTCGCAATGGTGCAGGCCCATGGTGTGGAGATGGATCATGCCGCTATCTCTGAGGCGATGCTTGTCGACGCTGGAGGTCAGCAGGTAGTGTTTGCTCCCTTTGCTGGTAGATGCAAAAATTATGGTCCCCAACTTATTGAGATGCTAGCCAAGTACTCCGAGGAGCGGCGTCAAGCGAAATCTATGGCGTCTGGGGGTGCCACCGGCAAGTCCGTGGCATTGGAGACGAGAATATCATTTTGTGGCCCGAAAGTTGTGGTGGCTAGGCAACACGGTACCCGAGTTCCCTGATATCATCCGCGATGACTATAGTTGGTGTGCCAAATACTCAGAGGGTCCTTTTCGTCCCGAATTCAACTTTACGTTTCAATACAAAAAATCAGGCTAACGGCCATCAAGTTGGGTCCCCCTGTCAGCTTTCGCCATTATGTCGCTGCCATGTAGGCTTGCAGCGTTGGCGCATGCATCCTTTACGCGTCTGTTTCTTCCTCCGGGGCAGCAATCTATGTTTGCGGCCATGGCACGGAGCTAGGACTTGGACAAACCTGCTTGGCCCGTTCTCCTCCCCATCCCGAATCGGAGCTCGCCCTCACCATGACCGCACCATTGGCATGGCGCGGGGACGGGAATTCATTCCTGGGTGAGATCTGTACCCATGCCGACCATGCTCGGTCCTGTTGGTCTCCTCCAGAATCTGAGCTCGCCGTCACCGTGGTCGCACACGCACCAGCCACGGCGCCTTCCTCTCCGAACCCCAAAGCCACATCCACCCAGTTCGGCACAACGCCAACAAGGTGAAAATGCATCAAGTTTTCTTCTTGTGATTGTAGAAAAACATGTATGTACTGTGGCCGTAGCATACTCTAACAATGTACACATATATTGTTTACTAGATTTTCATTTGAAATTAGTAGCTCCGTGATGACGAAACATAGAGAACCTAAATGGAATGACGATGACGGCAATGTTGTGTACTTTGCATTGCATCAACAAGTGCTCGCTGATGAAGCAAGTTACCAAGAGAGTGGAGTTCATCAGCCATTGCCAAAAAATATGTGAACAAATCAATGAGCGATTCAATGCAAATAAGCGCAGAAAAGCTAGATCCATGTCATCGATCATCAATAGGTGGCACCTTCTAGTGACGTGTTCAAATGCGTACACGATGTATCATTTGCTTGAAGTGGTTGTTATCCTAAGCAAAAATGCGTGGTATACACATTGCATTTGTATGTTCTATGCTGCAATTCTGTTGTTATGGGCGTGGAAAGAAAAGCTGGGCTTCACTGAATATTATGCAGTTAGGCCTAACTTAGTCTTACACAAATAAGCACAGCTTAGTCTTTACACACATAAGCGTAACTAATGATAAAGATAAAGACAAATGGTTCGTCGGATCTGCCAGTATGAGCACTACATCCCTGGAGCTGGTGGTATCGTCGGAACGAACCCGAATGCTGCGTTTGGCCGTCTTTCATTCTCCTTCAAATAGTACGACCCACTGATGAGCCAATTGTAGCCCCCCGACGTGGATTCAGCTCCAGGTTGGATCTGGAGTGTCAACATGATAGGCGCGTGAGTGTGCAGCAAACACACAGTCTGCTATCAACACTGGAAGTGCTGGCACCTCAGCAACAACACCAGCATGTTCTTCCTGGACTCCGGCAGCAGCCTCAGCAGGTATTTCGTCAGCTTGACCAGCAGCAGCATTAGCAAGTATGTCGTCAGCTTCACCAGCAGCAGCATCACCAAGTATTTCGTTAGCTTCACCAGGAGCAGCAACAGCTAGTTCTTCGTCATCTCCACCACCACCAACACCACCACCACCACCAGCAGTAGCAGCATCAGGGGCCAGGGCTGCCTGAGCAATTACAGGTTCAACAGCTCTAGGGGCTCCGACAAAGAAAGGGTAGTTGATCCCAAGAAACACAGATTGTCCCTTCAGATTGTTGACTCTGCTCCAAACTTGCTCTACTGGGTCTTCGGATGGGCATGCGGACCTCGAGAAAGTGTGACACCGCAGCGATGGGTATGAAGAAAGTTGTGTCCCCATATGTTCTATTGTATCACCAACGTTGTTTAGTGCTCCCCTGATATGAATCCACAAGAGTTCATCATGTTGTTCCATGTTGTCTCCGAGAGGTGCCAGGAACCAGCGCCGTGTCCCAAGTTCAGCATCTGCTACTACATCTTTGATGACCGGAGCTAGAATTATGCGCGGGGCTGCGTGGGTACCTGCGTGTTACTAATAGTCAGTAAGCAGAATTTTGAATGGGATTTTACATGCTATATGACACCATGACTCACCCCAAATGGATGGCTCCCAAACACGCGCGTCGCCTCTAGGTTCAGTGACCGCATAAATGCGTTGCGGTTTGTACGAAGAGTAGCCGTAGGTGAAGACGGCATCGACATACTTATCCTGGCCACAGGAAGTCATCGCGCAAGACTGTCCATTCCTTGTCTTCTGGGCATCTAATGAATGCGATTGCCTTGTCGAACACCGCTAAGAGGCCATACTCCCAGTTCTTCCACGCCCCCTCCCGCGGTCTATGTGGGAGTTGTACCTTCACGAGCTCAAGTTCTGCCATGTTGAACCTATAAGCGAATTAGGAAATGTGCGGCGGCCACCCACTGTTGAATGCAGTAATGCTGACACCCTTCAAAGATGGCACTACAAGTCTCTTCGATCTGTAGCAATTTTTTAGAGTCCAAGTACTCCCATCCTGGGATAAAAGGACCAGCCACTCGCCGTTGCCACCCACCCAGTTCTAGTCATCTCTCATTTCTGTCTCTTCTTCTTCCTTGATATTCACCACTACTGATTCCGACCACTTATCCAGCAGCATCAGTTTTGCATGAATATTCTGCAGAGTTTGTTGTCAGTTGGTACAATCACCTAGCATGGATTCCATTACAAATACAATTTGACAACTAGACCTTTAGATTAAAGTACACAAAATATCGCCTAAATACGAGTGTCTCCTCAGATATCGCCTAAATTGTGCCCGTGACACTATGAAGATACTCAATATATGGAGTAGGAGTAGAGCCCCCCAGAACAAACTCCTGACGATGATCATAATTAAACAGCTCGAGGCATAATAGCCTTAAATCGTCTAATCTGTTTTTTTATTTTAGGAAATAGAATATCACCTAGCAGGCATTCCATTGCAAAATCAAAATTGATAACTCGTCTATCACCTAAAGTAAGACTGTGTCACTATGAAAATACCATAATATCAGGTACGAGCAGAGCTTCCGCTGTACAACATAGTCTTAAATGGTTCAATTTGTTCAAACCGCGCGTGCACACAACACTGTTCAACGAAAGGAACATAGGATTCCGATGAGAGTTCAGCACATATGAATCAACGATATGACTGAACAAATAAGCTAGATACTGGAACTTACGTGGCCATCGCGGTCGTCTGGCCATCTGCTGTTAACGGGGTAAAGAAGGCCTAGCGTGCCGAACGATTGTTCGTCCACGTTCCGCATCGTCTCACGGTAGCCAGGGATGCAAGGAGAGAGGTGGCCGGCTGAGATGATGTCCAACTCCGAGGCGATCCTGTGCATGTTCGCGGCGCTGAGGTTCGGCCATCCCCAATCCTCACGGTAGCGCTCGCCCTGGCCATCTGTGTCGTCGTCGCATGCCTTTCGCTTCAGCCTGCTGCTACCCCAAGCTCTACCCATAGCGGCAAATGGAGTCTGGAATCCGGTAGATTAATGGAGGCATTGTGATAAGGAGGCGGATGGATTCGAGAGGGGTGGAATCAGGGATGGGGGCAGTTGTTCGAGTGGGGAGCGAATCTGCAAGGAACTGCCGCCACCGCCGGTTCTCGTCCGCGTGAAAGAAAAGAAGGGGGCGTAATTATTGAGGGCGGGCACCGGAACCGTCTAGAGGAAGTGAAAAAATAAATCGTAAAAGGGAAATGTGCGGCCCGCCTATCAGTGAGTGAAGGTCGGCACGCGTAAACGTGCCTACGTTTGAATTGATTCCACCACATGCAAGTGGCGCAGAACAAATTTTAGGAAGTGCTAGCGTCGACGTGTAAAACCGCCGTTTTTCGCCACCTTCACCCTACTACAAACGGTCATGCACCATTCCAGATATTGGTAAGGGTGGGTCCAATCTTTCACTTGTCCGTCTCATTTCCTCCTCCACGGCCTCATCGTCTTTCTCCTCCACGGCCTCATCCATTTCCTCCACCATCGCATCACCCTCTTCCTCAGTATCCTTCCCCTCTTGCCTGTAGTCATGGACGCTCCGGACGTCCGAAACGACGGCAGGCAAGAAATTGCGCACTTCGACATCGAAGTACATGGCGGGAAGAAGATCGATGTCATCTACACCACCGACCCTCGGATGGTGAGGAACACTCTGAATAATTTCACGAGTTGGCTGCAGTTCGAAGAAAACAGGTTTGTAGGTCTCGACCTCGAGTACAGCCGCGATTGCCGTAGGATCGCCGTGGTGCAACTCTCCATGTAGGGGCACGTCCTTGTATACCAGCCTTTTTGCGAGAAGGGGGCTGACGGGATCTGGTAGACTTTGCTGTATTTTTTGTTCCTGAATCGTCTGTTTGCAAAAGTTATTGCTATATTATTTGCCTAAATTCATTTTCATGCAGGTGGGGCGAAAGCATTAGGGATATATTTCATGACTTTCTCGTGAACCAGCACATAACATTTACCAGTGTTGACATCAGAAATGACAGTAAACTGCTTGAAAGCCCGACTGTCAACATTAGAATCCCAAAGGAGGGCAGAGTGGACATCCAGGAAATTTACTGGATCCTAGGGATGAAGGGCGGTAAGACTGGGATGGCCGCTCTTGCCTCCGAACTCATAGACCCTTGGTACGCTGACATGAAGGACAGATTGCCGAGATGTTCGTGGAGGCGTTTAGGGCACGATTACTGGGAGGATAAGCCACTTTCTGAACCTAATATGAAGTACGCTGCAATTGACGGGTATGTTAGCCACGAGCTGTACCGCCAGATTGTAAAATCTCGTTCCAGGCATCACATCATTGAACCACCACCAAGGCAGGTTGTTTGTCCTAGTTGCCAGATTCTAGATGAATCTACAAACCAGGGCAAGTGACCAAAGGCATCCTTGGATCGGTTGCCTTCTCCAACAGGCTGGGATGTAGACTATTAGTGCATGATTGTTGTGTTTATGAAAACATGTTATTTCATAAGTACACTATGTGAGCAATTACGAACTGCTTTGTATTACCTTTGTCAAACTATAATCTGGTTTATGACTGTATCCTTCTCTATAATCTGTGTTTGGTTATGACTTATGACTGTATCACACCTTATGCATGTCAGTCCTAGATTCTACCGCATGCAAATGGCACAGACAGAATTTGTAAGAATGAATGTTGAGCATACAAAAGGGGGAATGTAATTCATACAGGTTAAGTAGCTAATAGCACAGGGATCATACGAGCTTGGTTCTTACACACATAATGCTTAGAAAATACAGGCGAGATAAAACTAGGAACGAAATGCGAAACTAGTAGTGGTAAACAACACACTCACCCACCCGCTAGATCTTGTTGAGCATCTCGTAGCAGACATACGCGTCCCTGGCCGCGTACTTGATCGCATCGTAATCCAGGTGCCTCCACTCTCATCGCTCGTGCAGGTGCTTCGGGAACTCGATTTTCATGTTGGCGTACTCGCGGTCGATGATGTCGGAAGCGAGTCTAGCCATGCCGGCTTTCCCCGTACCGCCATCCGGGTACCTCCAAAAACGTTGGAGATTGACGTGATTGACGACATGAACGAGGAGATCCCGTTCTAGCTTCAGAGTGTCATTCTTGATGTCGATGCTGGAGAAGTAGATCTCCATCCCGTGTAGGAACTCGTGAAGCTCCGGGCATACAGATTTGGCCCTACATATGTGATATAGTAGGCAGTGGTTGCGCATGGACAGCTACAAAAGCATCGTCCTCTTCCTATCTCTGGTATACTCGAGGTCAAGGCCGACGATCTTGTACCTGTCCATCGGATCTTGTAGCTACCGCTCGTACATTGCGATGACCTTGGCCACCTCCGCTGACGCATTTGTGTGGACGACCGTCAGCTTGGTGGTGCCATGGGCGGTGACAATGTACTCGTCGGTGTAGTCACTCCCATCGCCGAACACGCCGTACTCTGCGTCCATGGCAGAAGCTAATGCGGCGGCGGTGTCCTAGTTTCGGTAGCGGTGACTAGGACTGGGCGTGGAGGTGGAGTGATCTGTTGCGGTGGTATGGCCAGGCGGAGGCGGTGCCTGCGGCAGCGTCGATGGTTCTTGCGGTGGCAGCGCCGGTGGAAGGAATGAGTTGGGGATTTTTGCACAGTGATGTGCTGAGGAGACAAAAGGCGATGCTTAAATTCCGTTTACCAATATTTCAGTCATACCCATGCGGAAGCAAGTTTGACCGGGCGAGCACTGATGGTTTCCAAACCTAGCGATTAAATTCAGCGTCCGTCCCGGTAGGCGATGGGCCGGGTGTGTGACATGGCTTTGCCGTGGCATAGACCGGTCACGTAGACCACCGTCCCGTTGCCGATCCGCAGCGGGTGCGCAGTGCTAACATGGATGTAACGTGACAGGACAGAAGGAAGTGTACAGTTATTATTAATTCCTAACAAGTTTAAGAAGTGTAAGCATAGACACGGACCTAGCATCCCTGCACCCCGGGGCAGCCGCCCAGCCGATCAGGCCTGCTGATTGCGCAAAGCTTGTCCTGAATTTGCCAAAATGAAGCTCGTTTGCCCATGCTTCTATAAGTTTCTCTGTAGGCCACTTGTGTAAGCATGCACGATCAAGCAACTTTGCAACACACGTGTCGGTGGAAAAGCATTAGGTTTCAACACACCACATAGTTTAGGGATTTAGAATAGCTACATTGTGGAGCTCTAGGAAAATTGCATGGTAAAGCCAAATTCAACTTTTTGTCAGATTTAGCTATAGCAACATTGTGTCTCGTTTGTCCTCACTTTTGCCCTCCCGATATTCCGAAGCCCTCACATGCGCTTGGAGGGGGGTGCCGTCTGGTCAAAGGCTTGGCCGTTACGTGCGCCATGACGCCTAAAGTGGCCTTTTTAAAGAGCGCCTTTTCCCCTCTCTCTCTAAAAATTGTGTTTTTTTTGCCCCAAAAGGTAGGGAATCTAGAGCAGCTTCTCTCTTCATTCATTGTTCCTTTTACGGTCGTGTTACCCCAATCTGGTAGCAAATCTAGAGCAGCAAAACAAACCAGCACCATAAATAAATTCAGTAAACAGAGCAGATGTAGATAAAGCAGGTAATATAGGTTATATAGTACGGTATTTAACGAGGTTCGACAATTAGGCTGCTCAGCAGCAGCAGCAGCGGACCGTTTCAACACAGACAAGACAAAAGAAGCTGCTTTACAGCAGCAGCAGCAGCTGATCAGTGGCCCTCATGGCCTCTGCTAGGAGGGCATCCGCCTCCTCCCTCTGGCACCTCCTCCACTTCTTGCTGCCCAGCCCCTTGACCTTGGGCACCTTGGGTCTGATCGGGGGGCATGCAACCCTCCTCGATAGCCACCTTCTGGAGGTTGCGGAGGTGAAGACCGAGCGCCTGGTGCTTGGCCCTAAAGCCATGGACGTTCACGGACTCGCCGCAGGTCCTCACGTCCTCGGCATGCTTCACAAGGGAGTTAAAGTCCGTGTCGCGGAGCCTCCTGGTGGGGCAGAAGGGGCACCTGTACACGTCACCGGCGAAGAAGTTGTTGTACTGACCGGACTTTAGCCTCCTCAGCACATGACGAGTCTTGTTGTCCTGCGACTCGTCGTCGCTGCGGAGGTCGCTGCTATCCTCCTATTGGAAAAAAACAGAAGAGTGAAATAAGGACATGATTGAGATACTTTGATTATCGGGATTGATTTTTTGCATAAATTAACTGAATGAGATCTCCCGATTATTCCCCAAATCCCAAACCAAATCGAATACTGATCCCAACTACGAACAGGGGGATTCATCGAAAATCGAGATCTAACACAATAGGATTAGCTACTGTAAAAAATACGAACAGCCAAGCCCTAATAACATACGATCTAGCATCCAACGATGGGAACGGGGGAAGAACAAGGGAAGGGGAGAAAACCCTAGTTACCTTAGACCACGGGTCGGCGATGCTGGTGTCATAGGGGTTCTCCAGCCTTATGTAGACAACCTCCTCGTAGGGGTCCCAGCCGAGCGGGATCTATCCGAGACCGGCGGGGGCCTCCTCGCCGGAGGCTACGGCGGATGCAGGGACGGGGACGGGGGCTCCTCGTCGGCTGCCTTGGAGGCGTCGATGGCCACCGTGCCGATCTTCTCCATCACCGGCGTGGTTGGGGCTTTGTTGGGCGTTTGCAGAAGGAGATGGGACAGTGGAAACGGTTGAGTGAGCGAGTGCATGATGAGTGGGAGTGGGAGTGGGGAGGCCTCTATTAAAGGAGAAGGGAAGCGGCGTTTAGTTGCACTACCGTGCACCGCGTAGGCTAATGCACCGTGCATAGCCACGTGTCCGCTACCGCCCCGTGCACCACACACACGTACCGTGAGTCACGTTTTTTCCTCGTGTCTAACAATGGCGATTTAGTTGTACTCAGTTTTGCCCACCAACCGTTGATCCTCTGTGATCTAGCGGACAGGATAACCCTTATATCTGTCGGGGGCACCCCTCTATCCATGCAAAATAATGAGTATGCCACCGGAACTTTAACAACATAAATAGATGAACTTGAATATATTTTGAAGGGTACGAAAATAGAAATCCACATAGTTTAAGGGTCTAGATACGGTAAGAGAACTAAATATTATTAGTGGCCGGGCCAACACAGTGACGAGGTTGGTCGGCTAGGAGTTGCTGATTCCTAAGTAAGGGGACACTAGGCCGTTCTTGACATACTCACTCAGGAACTTGCCATAAGCAGCGTGCTTAGCTTTGGTCGCCGACTTGTGTTTACTAGCCGGGCTTTTACCGATGCCAACCGCATGCGGAATCAAGCTGGCAATCCTCGGGTTGACTCCTTCCTTACAGAAAGGGCACCTGAGCTCCCCAAGTCGAGTGCGCAAAGGGATTATCCTGCTCTTGAGCTTCTTCATGACATGGCGGCTCTTGTTGTTCCTGGTCTCCTTGTCAGAGTCCATCTCACTTGAATACACCTGTAATGTATGGAATACAAACCGGAATGAGCAAAATAATAAATATATATTCCTTCCACCATTCCAAGTTACTTTCGATGCAATAACATGTCTATACAGGTTCAGCAGTTCATTACGGCCGTCTCCCCAGCTCGCTCCTAAATTAATGTGGTTTGTATTCTTGGTAACTTATTAATAAATAAATAATGTGGATTCATTCAGTACAGACTAGATATCTCCATGTATCGGTTCGTACGTTGCATCTAATCATTAGGACTAGATTTTTTTATGATGCCTAGAGAGATTAAGCTCGAGCAGAAAATATGAAACATGTAGAAATAGATGTACCTCCGGGTACACGAGCGGAGCGTGTTCGTCGAACTCCATGCCCTCATCGACGCCTCCGAAGTCATCAGCACCGGTGTGCATGGTCCCCCAAGGGGTTGAACTGCACATCCTCCTCGACCTGTGCTGCGTGATGCTCCTCCAGATCTGCCACGTGAACCACCACCCCGGCGGCGATGCCCGGACACTCACCCCCACGCACTGGTTTTATGGAGAAGGTTCGTGCAAGTACGTTCAAGATTGTGGTGTTTTGCTGGATAGGGAAGAGAGAGTAGTGGATGAGTACGAATGGAGGCCTCCCCGATAGGCTGGGTTTTTAATGCGGGGACGTTTAGGCCTCCTCGAGGGCCCCGGTTGACAGCTCTTCCGGCTGCGGCTGCCGCGTGGAAGGTTCGTGTGGTGGGGGCGTGACGGAAGTGAGAGTGCAGGCGCCCTGCATAGTAAAAATGGTATAGCCGGTGGTCCATGGATGACCAGTTACCGTGTAGTAGACTTGTAGCCTTTGCAGACTAGATTAAACATGACATGACCACTCGACCACTTTTTCCATGGACGGCATCGTGTTCCTTCTTGTAGAAGTCTCGTTGAGGGAGACGTTTGTGTTGTCTCGCGTTGTCCTGTGAAGGGCACGACGTGTGCAACGATCCTCGTTCGATCACACAGGATCAACGATTGGTGCGCACGATCCACGTGATAGCTGTGAGATCCAATCAGGGCGTAGCAGACAGAGTGGGCACAGGTTTGGGCTTCTACGAGAGAGAGAGGGAGATAGAGAGAGAGAGGATGTTTGTTCTTATACTAAAACCACAAACAAACATGGATCAACCACTAGAGTCATTGCATGTGTGTTCTTATACTAAAACCAAATGGATCCACCAGTGGTCATTGCGTGTGTGTTCTTTCCACAAACCACTTATGGATCCATTACAGTCATTGCATGTGTGTTATTTCCACAAACCACACATGGATCAACCACTAGAGTCATTGCATGTGTGTCATTTCCACAAACCACACATGGATCAACCACTAGAGTCATTGCATATGTGTTATTTCCACAAAGCACACATGGATCAACCACTAGAGTCATTGCATGTGTGTTCTCATACTAAAACCAACACTAGAGTCATTGCATGTGTGTTCTTTCCACAAACCACACATGGATCAACCGGTGGTCATTGCATGTGTGTTCTTTTCCACAAACCACACATGGATCCACCGGTGGTCATTGCATGTGTGTTCTTTACACAAACCACATATGGATCAACTAGAGTCATTGCATGTGTGTTCTATCCACAAACCACACATGGATCAACCAGTGGTCATTGCATGTGTGTTCTTTTCCACAAACAACTTATGGATCAACCAGTGGTCATTGCATGTGTGTTCTTTCCACAAACCACATGTGGACCCACTAGAGTCATTGCATGTGTGCTCTATCCACAAACCACACATGGATCAACCAGTGGTCATTGCATGTGTGTTCATTTCCACAAACCACACATGGATCCACCAATGGTCATTGCATGTGTGTTCTTTCCAAAAACCACATATGGATCAACCAGAGTCATTGCATGTGTGTTCTTTCCACAAACCACACATGAATCAAACACTAGAGTCATTGCATCAGTGTTCTTTCCACAAACCACACATGGATAAGCCACTGGTCATTGCATGTGTGTTCTTTTCCACAAACCACACATGGATCCACCAGTGGTCATGCATGTGTGTTCTTTCCACAAACCACATATGGATCAACCAGAGTCATTGCATGTGTGTTCTTTCCACAAACCACACATGGATCAACCACTAGAGTTATTGCACGTGTGTTCTTTCCACAAACCACATATGGATCAACCAGTGGTCATTGCATGTGTGTTCTTTTCCATAAACCACTTATGGATCCATTATAGTCATTGCATGTGTGTTATTTCCACAAACCACACATGGATCAACCACTAGTCATTGCATGTGCGTTATGTCCACAAACCACACATGGATCAACCACAAGAGTCATTGCATGTGTGTTATTTCCACAAATCACACATGGATCAACCACTAGAGTCATTGCATGTGTGTGTTCTTTTCCACAAACCACACATGGATCAACCACTAGAGTCATTCATGTGTGTTCTTATACTAAAACCAACACTAGAGTCATTGCATGTGTGTTCTTTCCACAAACCACACATCGATCAACCTCTGGTCATTGCATGTCTATTCTTTTCCACAAACCACACATGGATCCACCAGTGGTCATTGCATGTGTGTTCTATTCACAAACCACACATGGATCCACCACTGTCATTACATGTGTATTCTTTCCACAAACCACACATGGATCAACCACTAGAGTTATTGCATGTGTGTGCTTTCCACAAACCACATATGGATCAACCAGTGGTCATTGCGTGTGGGTTCTTATACTAAAACCAACACTAGAGTCATGGCATGTGTGTTCTTTCCACAAACCAGACATGGATCAACTAGTGGTCATTGCATATGTGTTGTTTTCCACAAACCACACATGGATCCACCAGTGGTCATTGCATGTGTGTTCTTTCCACAAACCACATATGGATCAACCAAAGTCATTGCATGTGTGTTCTTTCCACAAACCACACATGGATCAACCACTAGAGTCATTGCATGTGTGTTGTTTCGACAAACCACATACGGATCAACCAGAGTCATTGCATGTGTGTTATTTCCACAACCCACACATGGATCAACCACTAGAGTCATTGCATGTGTGTTCTTTCCACAAACCACATATGGATCAACCAGTGGTCATTGCATGTGTGTTCTTTTCCATAAACCACTTATGGATCCATTACAGTCATTGCATGTGTGTTACTTCCACAAACCACACATGGATCAACCAGTGGTCATTGCATGTGTCTTCTTTTCCACAAACCACACATGGATCCACCAGTGGTCATTGCATGTGTGTTATTTCCACAAACCACACATGGATCAACCACTAGAGTCATTGCATGTGTGTTATTTCCACAATCCACACATGGATCAACTAGTGGTCATTGCATGTGTGTTCTTTTCCGCAAACCACACATGGATCCACCAGTGGTCATTGCATGTGTGTTATATCCACAAACCACACATGGATCCACCACTTTCATTGCATGTGTGTTCTTTCCACTAACCACACATGGATCAACCACTAGAGTTATTGCATGTGTGTTCTTTCCACAAACCACATATGGATCAACCAGTGGTCATTGCATGTGTGTTCTTTTCCATAAACCACTTGTGGGTCCATTACAGTCATTGCATGTGTGTTATTTCCACAAATCACACATGGATCAACCACTAGAGTCATTGTATGTGTGTTATTTCCACAAACCACACATGGATCAACCACTAGAGTCATTGCATGTGTGTGTTCTTTTCCACAAACCACACATGGATCCACAACTAGAGTCATTGCATTTGTGTTCTTATACTAAAACCAACAGTAGAGTCATTACATGTGTGTTCTTTCCACAAACCACACATGGATCAACCAGTGGTCATTGCATGTGTGTTCTTTTCCACAAACCACACATGGATCCACCAGTGGTCATTACATGTGTGTTCTTTCCACAAACCACATATGGATCAACCAGAGTCATTGCATGTGTGTTCTTTCCACAAACCACACATGGATCAACCACTAGAGCCATTGCATTTGTGTTCTTTTCCATAAACCACTTATGGATCCATTACAGACATTGCATGTGTGTTATTTCCACAAACCACACATGGATCAACCACTAGAGTCATTGCATGTGTGTTAATTCCACAAACCACACATGGATCAACCACTAGAGTCATTGCATGTGTGTGTTCTTTTCCACAAACTACACATGGATCCACCACTAAAGTCATTGCATGTGTGTGTTCTTTTCCACAAACCACACATGGATCCACTAGTGGTCATTGCATGTGTGTTCTTTCCACAAACCACATATGGATCAACCAGACTCATTGCATGTGTGTTCTTTCCACAAACCACACATGGATCAACCACTAGAGTCATTGCATGTTTGTTCTTTTACTAAAACCACAAACTAGCACTAGAGTCATTGCATGTGTGTTATTTCCACAAACCACACATGGATCAACCACTAGTCATTGCATGTTTGTTATTTCCACAAACCACACATGGATCAACCACTAGATTCATTGCATGTGTGTGTTCTTTTCCACAAACCACACATGGATCAACCACTAGAGTCATTGCATGTGCGTTCTTATACTAAAACGAACACTAGAGTCATTACATGTGTGTTCTTTCCACAAAGCACACATGGATCAGCCATTGGTCATTGCATGTGTGTTCTTTTCCACAAACCACACATGGATCCACCAGTGGTCATTGCATGTGTGTTCGTTTCAATAAACCACATATGGATCAACCAGCAGTCATTGCATGTGTGTTATTTCCACAAACCACACATGGATCAACCACTAGAGTCATTGCATGTGTGTTATTTCCAAAAACAACACATGGATCAACCACTAGAGTCATTGCATGTGTGTGTTCTTTTCCACAAACCACACATGTCCACCACTAGAGTCATTGCGTGTGTGTTTTTATAGTAAAACAAATGCTAGAGTCATTGCATGTGTGTTCTTTCCACAAACCACACATGGATCCACCAGTGGTCATTGCAGGTGTGTTCTTTCCACAAACCACATATGGATCAACCAGAGTCATTGCATGTGTGTTCTTTCCACAAACCACACATGGATCAACCACTAGAGTCATTGCATGTTTGTTCTTATACAAAAACCACAAACCAGCACTAGAGTCATCCCATGTGTGTTCTTTTCCACAAACCACACACGGATCCACTGGACTCATTGCATATGTGTTCTTTTCCACAAACAACTTATGGATCAACCAGTGGTCATTGCATGTGTGTTCTTTTCACAAACCACATGTGGACCCACTAGAGTCATTGCATGTGTGTTCTATACTAAAACTAGCACTAGAGTCATTGCATGTGTGTTCTGACCACAAACCACACATGGATCCACCACTATCCTTACATGTGTGTTCTTTCCACAAACCACACATGGATCAACCACTAGAGTCATTGCATGTGTGTTCTTTCCACAAACCACATATGGACCATCAAGTGGTCATTGCATGTGGGTTCTTTTCCATAAACCACTTATGGATCCATTACAGTCATTGCATGTGTGTTATTTCCACAAACCACACATGGATCCACCCACTAGAGTCATTGCATTGTGTTATTTCCACAACACAACATCGATAAAGCATTGGTCATTGCATGTGTGTTCTTTTCCACAAACCACACATGGATCCACCAGTGGTCATTGCATTTGTGTTCTAATCCACAAACCACACATGGATCCACCACTGTCATTGCATGTGTGTTCTTTCCACAAACCACACATGGATCAACCACTAGAGTTATTGCATGTGTGTTCTTTCCACAAACCACATATGGATCAACCA